>CP059622.1:1227324-2454648 GCA_016906575.1 Ceratobasidium sp. AG-Ba | reverse complement strand
ACCTAACCTAACCTAACCTAACCTAACCTAACCTAACCTAACCTAACCTAACCTAACCTAACCTAACCTAACCTAACCTAACCTAACCTAACCGGCATGGGCCCTTGCTTCCACGTTCCAGTCCCCTATTTCTGCTTCTTTTGCCGCTTCAGGGCTACTGGTCCTTCTTTTTTGTTTGGCAGCCTTGGCAACTGCGTCGACGGTCGACCCTATAAGCCCATCAATTACGTACATTTTGTCCGCATCAGGGCCCCTCGTGTCCTAGGTGCTCCCCCATGACACCAGGTTAGCAAGCCCCTTTTCGGATCCAGGTATTCGTTAGGGCCGATCCAATTTTGGTCATTACGCTCCCTCTTTGGAATGTATTGCAGGTTAGCTCCTGGTAGAACCCTCTCTGCATACCTCTGCGCTTCCTCTACTGTATAGCAGTGGACCTCCGCCCATTGATGGCTTCCCTTGTCAATATAGGGTTGCCCTCCCTTCTTCTTTTGGGGTTGTCGTCGTACTGCACCTGCATAGGTATCATTCAGGGGTGCGTACCTGTTTCCAGTTTTCGTTAGAGTTGGCGGGCGGTGTTGGAATGTTACGTGTTGTCTGGTTCGTTGATTTAGGGTTGGTTGGTACGACATATTTGGGTAATTGGTGATTCGTAAGTGTATGCGTTGGATGGGATGCGGTGGTTCACTGGGGTGTTGATGTCTCTACTTTCCTTCGTTGGCTTCTTGTTTTATAGATCTGCCCTCCTTCTGCTTGTTACTCTTTGTCTTGCCCTTCGAGTCATTCGGCATTGGTGCGCCAGGTAAGCGCTTGCGTAAGTCTGCTAGCAAGTCATGCATTTTGGCAAACTTTTCGGCACGTTCCATTGTGTCCTCTATGGGGTCATACCCTTTCCACCTGATTTGGTAGTAGAGTCTGCCATTCCGCCATTCCCAGTTTACCACATGGTCCACCTCGTATTCCTCTTCTCCTTCTTCGGTGATGATTGGCGGGGGCTTTACTTGTTTCCGATGGAAGTCCTTGTCCTCTGTCACCGGTGACAGTAGGTTGATGTGGAATACATTGTGGACCCTTATGGTTTTTGGTAGATCCAGACGATAGGCGTGTGATGATATTTTCTCTGTGATTGTAAAGGGTCCCCCTTTCCTATTGTCTAGCTTCTTGGTCGGTCGTTTTGATGACAAGTTTGTCAGTAGTAACCATACTTTGTCTCCAACCTTGAGTTCCTTGCTTGGCTTCTCTAAGGTTCTGTGGAGCTCCATTGATGCTTTTGCTTCGTCCCAGATCTTCTTCATTTTTTCTTTCATGGAGTATGCTGCTGGTGTATCCCTCTCTTCCTGGTCTTCTTTTAGCATATTCCACCTTGGCGTTGTTCCATAGACCGTTTCAAAGGCTGTTTGGCCTGTGGCTGAGTTTACGTGGTTATTATGGCAAAATTCTGCAATTGGTAACCACTTTGTCCAGTCGTCTTGCCTGTAATTGCAGAAGGTTCTTAAGAACCCTTCTACCCATTGGTTTGTTCTTTCTGATATTCCATCTGTTTCCGGATGGTAGGCTGTGGAAAATCTAGGTTCGATCTTCAGTCCTTTGTATAGGGCTCGGAGGAATTGGCTGTTGAAGGTTGGACCCCGATCAGATACTGTTGTCTTTGGGGTGCCGTGTAATTTCCACACCTCCCGGATGAAGATCTCTGCCAGTTCCTCCGCATTTGTTGATTCCAGGCAAGGGATGAAGTGGGCTTGTCTGGAGAATCGGTCAATTACCGTCAATATACTATCATACCCGTTTGACTTGGGTAATTTTACTATGAAGTCGTATGCTATGTCTTCCCATGGCTTTTCTGGGATTGGTAACGGTTTGTGCGGTATTGACTGTTTATGTCCCTTACTTCTTTGGCATATTTCACAAGTGTCTACATATCTGTTGACTTGCGCCTTGATGCCTGGCCAATAGTACTCCCTTGATATTAGTTCTAGGGTTCTGGCGTGACCCTGATGTCCTGCAATTGGTGAATCATGGAATCTTTGGAGTATTTCTAATCTGAGATCTCTGTCGTCTGGGATATAGATCTTTCCATCGTATTCCAGTATTCCATTCTTGATTTCATATCTTCTGAACTCCTTCCTTACCGAGGGTGGTAGTTCCTCTTTGTTGGAAACGCTTTCCCATAGTACCCGAATGGTTTCATCTTCCTTCTGTGCTTCTCTTACCTCGTCCAGGAAACTGCTGCTGATGTCTGCCATGAAGCCTATGAACTTGTCTGGTGCTATCATGATCTGGGGTTCTATTGGTATGTCCCCATGGTCATGTCGTCTGGATAGCGCGTCTGGCTTTTCTGACATCTTTCCCGGTCGGTATACTATCTGGTAGTTAAATGAGGCCAACAGTAAATACCATCGGGCGTGCCTTCTATTCCATACCTTGGCTTCTTGCCAATATTGGAGGTTCCGGTGATCGGTATATACTGTTATTGGTATTTTGGTTCCTTCCAGCAGTAGCCTCCAGTGCTCTAGGGCATGTACTATAGCTAGTAGTTCTTTGTCGTATGTGTCGTAATTCCTTTGAGGTGGTGTGAAGCTCTGTGATAGGTAGGCTATAGGATGTAGCCTTCCATCGTCTCCTTTCTGGCTTAGGACCGCTCCTAAGGCCACTCCTGATGCATCTGTTTCCAGGATATAGGGTTCGTCTGGTTTTGGGTGTATGAGTACCGGTTCCTTTGTGATGGCTTCCTTGATGTCTTGGAAGGCCTTCTCTTCCCTTTCTGTCCATTTGAATTTGATACCTTTTCTGGTTAGTTCGGTTAACGGCTTTGCTTTGGTGCTAAAGTTTTCTACCCATCGCCTGTAGAAGCCTGCCAACCCCAGAAATGCCTGTACTTGCTTAACTGTGGTTGGGGCTTTCCATTCCAGAATGGCCTTTACCTTTTCTTTTTCCATGGATATTCCTTCCGGGGAAATGACAATCCCAATGAAGGAGGTTTCTGTTGTGAAAAAGTGACATTTGTGCGGTTTTAGGAATAAGTGGTTCGCCCTTAGCCTTTTCAAAACTTCCCGTACATGTTTTATGTGGTCTTCTCTGTTTCTGGAGAAGACCAGTATATCATCCATGTAGACGACGACATTGACCCCAATGAGGTCTTTGAATATATCGTTCACGTAGGCTTGGAAGTAAGCTGGCCCGTTTATTATCCCAAAGGGCATGACAAGGGTTTCGTAAGTGCCCCACCTTGTTCTGAACGCGGTTTTCCATTCGTCACCTTCTCTAATGCGGATGTTATTGAATCCCCATCTAATATCCATTTTACTAAAGATCTTAGCATCCTTTAACTGTTCTAGAAGCTCGGTCTGTACTGGCATGGGAAACCTGTATGGTTTGGTGATGGCATTCAGTTTCCGGTAGTCTACTACCAATCTGAGGCCTCCGTCTGCCTTATTTACGTAAAAGCAAGGTGCTGCCATACTGGATTGGCTTCTCCGTATTTTCCCATCCTTTAGTTCTTGCTCGATGTATTTCTCCAGAGCTTCCGATTCAGCGGGTGTCATAGGATAGGTCTTGGCCGGTTTTGGTAGCTCTGCTCCTTCTATTAGGTCAATTGCGCAGTCAAACTCTTCTCTGTGTGGAGGTAGTTCCCTGAAACCCTCTTCTTGGAAGAGGTCCAGGAAGTCCGCAAATTCCTTTGGTATCACTGGTTCATCTGTTGCTGCCTTTCCTGAAGTATGATCCTTATATGTTATGGTTAAATCTTTCCACGCAATGATTGGTTCTGCTTCGTCTAGCCAGTCTTTGCCTAATATGATCTCCGTATCCCCTAGGGGCATCACATATAGATCACATCTTAGTGTTTTACCTTCTACTTCAATCTGGAGCTCTGTCTTTTCCGATATCACGTTTTCAATTTCCTTGCCATCTATGGCTATTACCGACTTCTTGTTGGCGAGCTTTGTGGTTGGTATGTTCTTTTCTCTCACATAGTCCTTGTCGATGAAGTTACGTGATGACCCTGAGTCAATGAGTGTTTTGGCTGGTTCCATGATTCCTCCGACTGATGTATATATTATGGATTGATTATTTGACTTCTTAAGGTAATATACATCAGTCGGAGTCCTTTTCTTTGGGTCTTCTGACACGGATTCAGTTGACCCTTCTAGTTTTCCGACTCGGATTCGGAACCCTGCTCATTTGACTCTTTTTCAGTACTCGCCTTTCCTTGCACCTTGGTTTTGTTATAGGTCCATTGACCCCGACAGTCTTTCATGACGTGTCCTGCTTTACCGCACTTGATGCAGAGCCTTTCTTTCCTGCGTCGGTCCTTTTCCTCTTTTGGTATCCGTACCATTGTCGTTTGTTTGGCTTCGGACCTATTCTTCTGAGTATTGATTGGATTTTTGTTCCCTTGTGTGTTTGCCCTTGAGGGGTTCCATGTTGATGACCAAGATCCAGCATTGGGCTGGTTAAGTTTCTGATTTGCATATATCATGTCATCGAGCTTACACACTACCTTGTATAATGCCTCCAGATTGAGTTTTTCGTCATCCATCAGCATTGTAATTCTCAGAAGTTCCTTCCTGACTTCAGGCTTGAGACCTTCTTTGAAACGATCCATAAGCGCTTCTTCGTTCCAGTCTACTTCTTGTTGCAAGGTCCTGAATTGGGTTACGTAGGCTTGTGCGCTTTTTGTTTGTGTAAGCTTGCTTAGTTCCCGGATGGCTCTTTCCTTCTTTACTGGGTCTGAGAAATCATCCAAAAAGGACTTTTTGAAACTGGTCCAAGATTTCAAGGTAGGTGTCTTTCATTTGAAGAGTTTGTGCAGGAACGGTTGTGCCCAATTTGCGGCATCTCCATTCGACATGTTCATCAGTACGTTAGTAATCTTCCTTCGGTCATCAAAGGTCCCTTCTTCGTATCAGAAGTAGATTTCCATTTTCATAATGAAGTTTTCCGCTTCCTTGCCTTTCCTACCGTTGAAGGCCTCTGGTTTCTTTGTTCGGGCTTCCTTGGGAATTGTGTTTCCAGCTGTAGTTGTTTGATTCAGGAAAGATGGTCTCTCTGGTCCAGGTTCCTCTTGGTCCGATTCCGATTCCCCTTTCCCTTTTCTTTCCGGCCTCGCGGTTGGCTGAACCGTAGATTCCCTTTGGAATGACCTAAGGACAAAGGGTTCTAGGGACGGTGATCGTGACCTGGATGGAGGGTTTTGTGGTTCTCTTTGCGGTCCTTGTGTTCCAGAATAAGGGGTTCTTTGAGGTTTGGGTCCCTGATCGGGCTTTCCTTCCTGTTTGTTGACCAGGTCTGTGATTCGTTGTTCAATCGTCTCCCCTAATTCTTCCAAATGTATGAGCCGATCGTTTGAGTTATTGTTCACTCCCATTTGAGCTTGCAGTGTCCGGTTTAGCTCCTTGAGTGTTGCTTCCAGCCCTTCTACTTGCCCGGTTAGGTTCTTTGTGATGTGCTCTATCTTACTAGCCCTTTCTGCCGCCACATATGCGTTGTTTACTGCCTTGGTGGCCTCCCCTTGGGTTACTTCGCATAACTCCCTTTGCGCTTCAATCAGTCTTTTGTTGGATTCCGTTGCTTCAATAGATTTTTGTACCTCCCTTAGGACATTACTCTTAAGAGTGGACAGTCCTTGTTGTAGTGCAACTGCAATAGTTCGTATAGGGTTATTTGCTAGGGGCACCAGGATTTGTTCCCCGGGCGCTTGCTGGGTTACGTTACCTTCCTGATCTCCAAAGGTAAGGGGTGGTTGTGTTTGTTGGTCCGAGAGGACTTCCTCCCCTTGTTCCTGTAATATACGAGTCATTTCATCCACTTCGTCAACTGAGTCATCCTGTGTGGGAATTGATGGTGCGCTATCTGGGATACGGATAGTCCTTTGGGGACGGGTGTGTATTATCTGTGGTTGATCTTGAGGCATTCCTCCAGGCATCCCTGGCAGCGTGATGTCTGCTGGATCTGCGGAAAGGGGTACAGTAGTTGGTTGTGTCAGTGGTGGTGCGTTTGATGCTCGGCTCATAGCTCTTGTTATTCTTCCTGTGTTCTGCTGCGCCATAGTTTCCTATTGTTCTCTTATGTAACGCAGAGGTTGGTCGGTATCTCCTTGTACTCGGCCCTTAGTATTTGTGCGAAATACTTGTGTTACGCCACTAGTTAAGTAGTAAGTTTGCTTTATAATGTCAGGACCCTGTCGTCTCTCTCCTTTGTTGTCCTTAAGTAGTGGCTACGTTCGTTTGTTGTGTGGTAGTTTGTTTATTTGGTGGTCTATCTGTAGTTTACACGTACGAGTCCGGTGGTGGACGAGATAAAGCAAACTAGGGCTCCTAGCTTTGCTTCATCGTCTTATATACCCTGTGCGAGGGTATGAGTCATTGCTGCGGCGCAGTCCGCAGTTGTTTACTGGTCACATGACCTTGTTTGAGTGTTTGGCAGTGGTGTTAGGAGGTCATGTGACATTGTTTATGCATTATGTAACTCGCTCTTAGGTTTGTGCGGCTCCGAATCTTATAGAGCCGCGCTGAGTCCGAAGGTCACGTGATTTAAGCGCCGGAGTCACGTGATAACTCGCTCCTCGCTCCAAGTTACAAGGTAGAGAAGTTGCTGGAGCGAGTTATGTAACCACCGTAAGCGCCGAGCGCTGATTAAGCGCTGGGGTCACGTGATAACTCGCTCCTCGCTCCAAGTTACAAGGCAGATGTTGCTGGAGCGAGTTATGTAATCACCGTAAGCGCCGAGCGCTGATTAAGCGCCGGGGTCACGTGACAACTCGCTCCTCGCTCCAAGTTACAAGGTAGAGAAGTTGCTGGAGCGAGTTATGTAACCACCGTAAGCGCCGAGCGCCGATTAAGCGCCGGGGTCACGTGATAACTCGCTCCTTGCTCCAAGTTACAAGGCAGAGATGTTGCTGGAGCGAGTTATGTAATCACCGTAAGCGCCGAGCGCTGATTAAGCGCCGGGGTCACGTGACAACTCGCTCCTCGCTCCAAGTTACAAGGTAGAGAGTTGCTGGAGCGAGTTATGTAACCACCGTAAGCGCCGAGCGCCGATTAAGCGCCGGGGTCACGTGATAACTCGCTCCTCGCTCCAAGTTACAAGGTAGAGAAGTTGCTGGAGCGAGTTATGTAACCACCGTAAGCGCCGAGCGCTGATTAAGCGCCGGAGTCACGTGACAACTCGCTCCTCGCTCCAAGTTACAAGGCAGAGATGTTGCTGGAGCGAGTTAAGTAATCATAATAAGCGCCGAGGTCACGTGACCTTGTTTATAGCATATTCGACCTTGGAGAAAATGCTATAAATCCGTATTATATTCTCCCTATGTGATGTGTCCGTTGTGCGGGTCACAACAGTTTCCATGTATGAAAACTACCCAAGTGATGTATATAGACAGCAGTGAGGGTTGTGATTCCCCTGAGCAATTATTTATTTATTGCAGGTATGTTTTCTCCATCATGCAAGATTCTTTACCGGGGAAGAAATACATATTCATGATCACAGAATTCTGCTCTATTGAATGAGCAGTTAAATAAAAGGAAATGTGATGACTTTTGAGGCTCACCAAATGTTGTGAACCCTGAGACCGTGCGGCGAACGGTTGGTCACGTGATCGACCGTGCGGCAAACGGTTAATCACGTGACCAACCGTTCGCCGCACGGTCTGCTGCATGTCTGATCACGTGGCCAACCGTTCGCCGCACGGTCGATCATGTGACCAACTGTTCGCCGCACGGTCTCAGGGTCCAGCAACACCACCACATCACATTTTGTTGCTCCCTGATGTTGTTGGCTGTTAACATGGCCAGACAGAGCATGATTTGATGGCCTAGCTCTCCAAAAATGAGGCCAAAAGGATGACAGACTCATAAGATATACATGTTTTTCTTACTTTTTTCAGCATGTGTTTACCCTACAACCTAACATTGACCATAACAAAGTTTGATAGGTCAACGTTCGGATGGGGATGTGGTCGTCGGGAACGGGACACGAGGAAAGGATCCCCCGCTTTATAACTCGGTCGCTGCTGTGGTTGTCGGGACAAACAACGCGAGCGCGTCTGCTCGAGGAGTGTTTACATCCAAATTCGGACGACTGTCCTAGGGCTTGTAACGTAAACAGGGTTTAATATCATATATGTTTCATTTGGCTATATACAGGTCAATTAGGGCGGATAAGGAATCGTAAGCGCTGGCGCATGAATGTATAAGGTATGACAAGGCTTGGGTAACCGAACTCATTCTGAGCCTTATCCGTACCTTTTCCGCACACCCCATCCAAGCCTTATCCGTCCGTTATCCATCCATTTTCGTCCCTTACCCTCAGGAAAAGCCTCGCGTAAGTTCGGGCTGAAGTGCAGTGTATTGCTAGGTTAGGTCTCTCAAATAACAATCGCAATCTTGAACCCATCATTATCATGTATTGATCATTAGGCGTGACGTCTACCACAAGGTCCGATCAGCCTTGCACCAAACGGAACTAGAAATAGCACGAAGCAATGGGCTGATTTATCCTTCCATCCGACTACAATGTTGTCCAAAAATCTTCGGTCAGCGTTGGTACTGGGGGCATAATAAGCCACTTACAGCAATGCCAACAACCGAGCAGACCAGATGGATCATATTTCTTCTTCACAGCGTCTAGCGATCTTGTGTTTTCCGTACCCCAGAACGTGGCATTGATATTCGGTTCGTATACATCTGCTTCGTTCTAGTTTATAAACGTATATCAGTTAAATACTAGTCAACGAGAAGGAAACAGTAACGTACCAAGTAAGCTCCTCCATTGGGGGTCACCCTCCGTAGTGATTCGATCGCGTTGTAGACCGAAACATACCCGGCCTTCGATGCCGCTGCTCCCGCATCCCAGTCCCAATGGGTAGCAGTAACAACATGCCACACCGCTCCTCGCCAGGCCGGAGTTACGCTTGTGGAATTGGGTTTTGGGATATAATTGAACGGTGTAGTGAGGAATAGGCCGGTGTCGGTGTTGGGCTGTGTCATTGTTGCTTTTAGTGCGTTAGACAACAGAGCTTTGGATTGAGGTGTGGTGAAGAGGGTTTGGGGGATAAGTCGGGAGGAGAGAGCGCCATTTATGCCCGCGGCAATGGGCGTACTTCCGATCGCAGAAAAAAGCGGAAGATAGCTAGGATAGCTTTCCCACTTTCCCTGCGCCCCGGCTGCCTTCAACATATCGGTAAGCGGTTTGAGACTGGCAGCGGCAGCCGATCCGGTGAGTTTAGGATTAGCGAGAATGCCAGCGCCGGAATAAATATACCCGCCCCCCATCTTTGACCAACTGGAGAGAGTTTTCAACTACGACCGTTCTCAGTGCGTCAGAGTTAGCAGATGTGGGATCAAGTTGCCAGTGGAAGGCCTAAGGATATGCATAACCAGTCAGCCGTGAGAAGATACAGAGCATGGGAGACGTACGATAGTAGGCACTCGGTTGGGAACAACCTCGCTTGTAACCTCCATGACTACCCCAAATGTGCCTCCCCCACCCCTCGCAGCGCCCAGAACAGATCCGCATCAGTACAAGAGTTGACAGTGCGGTACCGGCCATCGGGCGTCACAACACGAAACTGAAGAACCCGGTCGGCCCCAAGACCATATGTATTCGAAAGAACCGAATGGCCGCCACCCTAAGTACATTTAGGAACAATCAGCAGTGGAAGGTGAAACATTTGACCGCAGCAAACGCACCATGATCCATCCGCCAGCTGCACCAACCGTCTTGGCCGACCCACCGATGAATGTGATATTTTTCGCTTCCGCGAACAAGTATATCGATTCGAAATCTTGACCAGCCTACGTCATCAGATCAGTCTAACATATCTTAAATAAGCCCGTGTGAGATGAGGTGGGACTAACACCGTATGTCAATGCCGGA
Source organism: Ceratobasidium sp. AG-Ba (assembly GCA_016906575.1). Taxonomy (NCBI): domain Eukaryota; kingdom Fungi; phylum Basidiomycota; class Agaricomycetes; order Cantharellales; family Ceratobasidiaceae; genus Ceratobasidium; species Ceratobasidium sp. AG-Ba. The sequence goes on along the minus strand of CP059622.1, from coordinate 2,444,778 downwards.
ACACCCGGGATCGAGCAACCATCTGGCACAAACGAGGCCGTATAATTGATCTGGCCGGTCTATTAGCAATGTTCTGACAACATGACAAAAGCCGAACGTACGTATTTGACGTTGTGCGTCTACGAACCGCTTCAGATTAGCGAACAATCGATGAAGATAACAGAATGGACGCACCCAGAGCGCCAGTGTTCCAGGCGCACTGCTTTTACCGGCGTAATCATGCTGTATCGTCACAAATGTCCATCAGAATCCAGACGAAGCCGATTAGATGCGGGGCTCACCCCCGTGTTCTTGACAGAAATAGGTACACCGGTCCTTTTGCAGAACGAAAAGGCCTGGACAACGTCTGCTGCGGTTTTGACGGAAATCTGTGTGATCGTCGTGCAAGATTTTGCAGTTTGCAAGAACGCATGGAAGTCAGGGTTGCGAAGTCGTAGGAAGATTAAATGAATGGGCCAAGGAGAAGAGGCGTAACATGTCAGAGATTGGGGAAAGGAGATAAAACAATGCTGTGACCGACATAGTAAGGCGCAACACTCCCCTGGTTGCATATTCTGGGAGCGGCGAAGGCGGTCACGTTGGTGGGTTTGTCCGAGTCCAGGAGGCAACCCCCGTCGGTCTTCTGGCAGGTCTCCCATTGCGTCTGGGTGGTGTCGCCTACCGGTTAGTAGGATTCGAATGGAACCGATCGTTCTACTCACTCTCATCATCGCTCCAAACTGTGTAACTCTGAAAGCTGCGGGCCACGTCAATACCGCCGCCCAAGCCGGTTAAATTAAACCCGTCTCACTATCCAATCCATATTTAGCCTGCACTGTTGCGCAATCGGGCCCACCGCTTGTGACATTGGCCCCTGCTTGCTGGAAACACGATCTGGCGAGGGGGACACCGAATGCGAGCCGACCACCGACCGTCGTGTTGAGGGCGTCCCACTCTGCCTTGGGAACTTCATACGGACTGCGCGCGGACACCGAGGCTAGGGTCGCAAGCAGTGAGAGGACCAGGGATAGCATGGGGGCGAAGCGGGAAGTGGAATGTCACCATGCAGTTTATATCTTCGATCGGAGAGAAGTCGGTCGGCAGGGGGAAGTGCGATCCGACAGCGTGTTCCCTTCTCTACTTGCCGGCACGTGGGTCCGTAGCCTAGACCTTATGTCAGCGCGAGCCGATCAAGCCCATCAGGACGGCCTCGCCGGCTTAGCCGCCGCTCCTGACTGGAGCCAGACTGGCCTCATATACCGAGTAGTCTAGTCGCTTCAACAGCATCGACTGATGCCGACCGTGCGATCGGGATCCTCCAACCCCCAGCATATAAAGCGAAGCTCGCCACCATCGATCATCACCCGGCACCAGTCAACGCCAATCCTGTGACACGGGTAGGGTCGGTGCTAACGCCAAGAACACCGTCAAGAGCAAGCTTCGCGCCGCCGGGAGATATTAAAACACCGCAAGTTCAATTGATAGCGATAGCATTGAAACAATTCCGGCGGCCATTGCCGCGGAGTGCATTGATTGTGTCGGCGTCCCTGGGGGGTGGGAGATGCGTGGGGGAACGCCGGGCTAATTTGTGGCAGGGCTTGGAGCTTGCAGTTGTATGTGCAAGATCACACTGCTTTGCCTCGGTGTAAATACCTCATATGATGAATGCATGGGCCCAACTCCAGCGTTCATCAGTCCACAAAATATCATCAATCTATATCTAGTATCGCCAATCTTGACGCCCTCCTCCGGTTTACCTCCGTGCCTCAACCCCACGCCAGTCACAAGAGTAGTCCACGACCCTATGGTTAGCACTTTTGGCTTGGACGAAGTCAAGAGAAACTGAGCCTATGCAGCCATCCCGTCAGAATTCGACTACGGGCTCAAACGACCAATTTGAGGACGCGCTTGAAGTAGGTGGAACTGTTATTTGATTCGCTCTCACAGGACTTCACCCCGATTTTGCCGAGGGCTTGTCGGGGCGGTCAAGGCCTGGAAAGGTTTCGGCAAGCGATCGATTGGTCATAGACAAAGTGTGTGTTAGCGCCCAGCCCGGACAAGCTTTCGATTAGTCTCGGAAAGGTAATGTGATCTTCAGGGTTATTTCAAATGAATTTCGATCGAATGACGCGTCTAAGTCGCGTCGCCTTGTCTCCTCCCACGACCGCGCCACCGCACATCCCCCAAACCCAGCAACTCGGACTTACAAAGATAATGATTAATTCACAGGTACTTGCGGCGGCCCGTGAAAAGGCTAGAAAGGTGCGTGGAATTATTTATACTAATCATTTGTGTACTAACCTGCAGTCAAGAGCAAGAGGAAGGTCTTGAACCTCTTGCCTGGCGGCCGCCAATTCTGCGACTGTACCGAGTGCTACGGCAAACAGCTCCCTCGAAGCTCTCGGTTAATCGACAAACACAGGCGAGATTTTGGCCGCCACCCGACCTCGCTGCATCCCGGTGCACCTTGTGCCGGCTCTGCACAGTCCACAGCGTTTGGATTTCGCTCCAAGTCCTCCGCGCCGGATACTGCGACAGAAGACAGTAATCCTCTCATGCTGGCCATAGATTTCGGTGCCTCGGCTTCTGTTTCCGAACCTCTTGCCTTCAACTTGACCTCTGCGTTGGATGATGAACACCCGCTTATTCCTCACTCTGGCTCTGGCTTTGGGTCTCCTTCTCATTCAAATTCTCAGCCTGGGTCTCCTGCTCTCGGCTTGTACCTGGCTGAACAAGCTCCAGGTTCCAATATGGATCTGGACAATTCTCTAGCTCAGCTTAGTGACGAGGACTCTATCGAAGAACCCACTCTTGGCCCAACCACTCCGGCAGCGGATGTGGAGCTATTCGGGCGACTCCTACATATTGATCGAGCGGTAGACATCCCACCGCCGCTTCGCCTTCGTGGTGGCCAAGAGAGCGACGATGAGCGCTCCGATGGGGATGACCAAGACAGAGATAGCCAGGACGACGAACCTAACCCAGACCCACTAGAAGAAGTTGAAGACGACCCTCCCGAGATGCACGTGGAACCTATTGAACTTGGGGGCGAGCCTGACGTACCTGGAGAAGAGAACAATGGAATACCCGCTCACGACGAACACCCAACGATTTTCAATATCTATCTGCGTACCTGGGTTTTGTATGCATTCCGTGGAGTTACCCATGACGTGGTACAGGCCGTTTTGGAGTCTCACAAAGCGACTCTTCTGGCTGAAGCTCGTCGCGGCGACTTTCCAGCCGAATACATCGCCCAGATTCGGAACATGGCGACAACTCTCAGGGCTCTGGAGCGCAGGATTGGAATGGACTTTTCCGATTTGATTACAATATACTCACTATGTCCTTTGCCCCAGTGTGGAAAGCGCTACACCTTGGAGGAATTATCCGAGCTGCCGGACCCCCAGTGCGTCCGACAGGTTGGAAACGATCGATGCGAAGGTATGCTTTACACAGAATCGACTCTAACCAACGGCACACAAAAACGCACGCCGACAAAGTCCTTTCCATACAATTCACTCCCCCAAGCACTTGGTCGGCTACTTTCTCGACCTGGCATTACCGGCTTTATGCAACATTGGCGACGTGCAGACGACGAGCCTGTCAACGAGGATGTCCCCCCGCCTCTCGCACCAGAAGATTGGATGAACAATGTGGATCAAAACCAGCGATTTGGCGACATGTCCGAGGCATGGGGCTGGCGCTGTCAAGGTACTGGGCTCGAACGAACTTGGGATGGCCAAGAATATGAAGATGTGCCCATAGGCGAGACCCCTCTGGCGCTTTCACGTCTTCCGTTAGGTCTCAACCTGGGATTAAATATGGACGGGTGAGTCGTATATTAGCTTTTAGTATCAATAAATTTGACATCGTCTTAGCTTCCAAGCGTTCCGTGGGAAGTTTGCGGCAACTGGAACCTACTCGGTCAACGGGGTATACATCGTCGTCAATAATCTCCCGTTTCACCTTCGCATGTTAATTGAAAACATGATTCTGGCGATGGTGATCCCCGGACCATACGAGCCAAAGGGCTATGCGTTCGATCAAGTACTGGAGCCGCTGGTTGACGACTTGATTGATCTCTCACGAGGTAAGTTCCGTCCGTATTCGCATATAATCAAATTTTGACAATGAATAGGTATCAACCTTCCTGTATACAACCCTCAGACTCGTCGCATCGAAGAACAGACTGTCTATGCTAGTCTCTCCTCTCTCCTTGTTGATTGGATCGCACGAATCAAGTGTACTGGGCACGCAGGGGTTGCATCTGAACATAACCATTGTCTGTACTGCAAAATGCGACAATGCGACCTATCGCTTCCTCGTGGTTATTTATCCGAAGGTATGTCGTATGTACACATATGGTTTACTAAGTCTAACATATCTCAGGTTTTGAGCTTCGTGACCCTCACGAGCATCTACAGGATAAATGTCGATGGCGGGATGCGCCCGAGGAGGAACGAGAACCCATACGCCAGGAAACTGGAACAACGTTTGTTGATTTTGACCGTATCCCTGGATTTTATTCCTTCGACAACTGCCCGATAGATGCGATGCATCTTTTCGATCTTGGTATCACACCAGCAATTGTAAAGGACATCCTCTACAGTCCTGGTATGTTGAGGAAGCGGCATGCTCGGCAACCAGCCGACGAAACTCCAGAGGCCCGATTCAATGCGTTTGTGCGGCGTACTTATTTCCCTCCTCACTGCAGCCGTCTACCTTGTGAGGTACGTACCCGGCTTATATGTTTTAACTCACTTACCAATCTGGTTTTGCAGCTTTCCAAGATGGGCTCTCGAACCAAAGCGGAACAATGGCGCAACTTACGGACTATCCTTGTGCCGGCACTTTTCGAAGCCTGGCGTATTGGAGACACCATCCCTGATGCAAATATACCTCGGGGTGGGGAAAATACAACAAATTTCAAGGTGCAGCAGTCGTTGGCCGCCCATTTACTTCGGCGTCGACGTCATGCTCATAATGCGGACGGTGGAGACGTTGACAATATGCCTCAGATTCAGGATTGTGCATCGTCTCGCAACCCGCGTGACTATATCGCATGTATAATGCGTTATTGCGTCGCAACGCATGGTCTATTTCAGCACCAAATTACTCGACAGGATGTAGCCGACATGACAGCTCTACTTGAACTCGTCGGAGTTGGATTTACCCGCATGAACGTGCATTTATCCCCAAGTTTCCACAACGCGACCCATATCGGTGGACATATCCTCAGATATGGGAATGTTAGTGGCACATCACTCAATCGCTTTGAACAGGCAAACCGTGTGCTCATCAAGATTAATACAAACGGACACGGTCGTGGGGTGCTGGAAGCGACAATGGCCAAAGGGTGGATGCGACGTGCGGAATCGCATCGTTATGTGAGTCCTCATTTCATTTAATTTTTGAGGCTAATCAATTTGTATAGGTTAAACTGTTACAATCGATCGAAGAGCCTACCGAAGATGACTTGACAACACTCGATGCGCTACTTGATGCGACAAAAAACGGGCCGGAGCATGACTTTCAGCGTGGAGTTTTGGATGCAGTACTTGCAGGCGAAGCGCCAATTCATGGACTAGGTCAGTTAATCGACTATTCCTCAGTCTACCTAATTCGTTTATAGAACCTGTTCGTTTGGCTACGCAACCTGCTCGAGTGGATTTCCGCTCAGTCAAACATGCTCGATTCTATGAGTTAATGGTTGGGTTCTGCAACGATCACAACCCGTTCGATAACGCCATTTTCTATGGGTATGGCCGGGAACCCGAGGGTGGAGTACACTTGTCGCCGAGGGACTCAACACTATCATATCCGAATTTTTTTCGGTATGGCGTTCGCTACGGGTCGGCAGGTCACTCCCGAGGTTACAGGGCTCGCTATGGCTACATAGATAATCGAGTACCCGTGATTATCCAAGGCATATACGAGTCAACTGTGCGTGTCCAGGATCAAGAACATAAGTTTCTTGCCGTAATGGTGCAGCGCTTCGTTGTACCAAACCCGCAACCGTTGTTTCTCTGGAACTACTGGTGAGTTGTTTCCTATATGCGTAATCTTAGAGCTGACCTTGTATATTAGGGGTGATTTCATGGGGATACATGCATGGGAGTTCGAACACTTTGGACCTCTGGAGGCGGTTCACCCCGATGCATTTAGCGGCGTGTTTGCGTTATCTGATATCGAGATGACTTATGGCCACTACTGGATTACCTATGAAATGGCTAATGTGAGTACGGCTCGTTGTGGGATATCTTTTTGCTCATGGTTTTGAAGACTTCACCCACCAATCGCAACAACCCTCGCTAATAAGCCATATATTTTTGTTTGGTGAGCGATGAGTTGCATGACCATCAAAGGCTTATTTCACATTCTAACCGACCAGGTAGTTCATATTTTTACAAGCGTAGCTAATACAGAACATGATTTTTGGACACAAACACGAGTACAATTGTAACCGATGCTACCCATATCTGAAAATTGCAACTAACCTCGATTTCTACAAACACTTGAAAGGGATTGATAGCACAGATTTAAAAAGTGAGTTATTTCTTAACTTTGTCGTTGGCATTTAAGCGGAGCTTAATTTTGCCAGTGTAGCTTGATGCGCTCGAGGGCCCTGGGGCATCCATCTCTGGCTCTCCCTCCGATTCAACCACCTCTTTCCCTTTGCCCTTTTGGCTTTTCCCCCTAGTCACCTTTCCGCCTCTCGCCTTTTTTCCACCTGTTCCTCGCTTTGCAGCCGGCTTGCTGACATTTTTCAATGGTTGGCTCGCCAGTTCCTTGTGTCCCTCAGGTTCCAGGACCTCAACACTTCCAGGATTCGTCGTGCTAGTTGGCTGTTGTCCAGCGCAACGATTATTCGACTGCTGGTCTGGTAGAGGGGTAGAATTTGATTCTGGACAAACAAAGATGAGTGGTTGCGTCCGTACAATAGAAGTAACACTTACTGAAGCTGTCTTGTGGATTGAGCCCTGGGCCTGGGATACCTCGACCGTACCTCTCCAGACCAACAACTCGGTTTTTCCCATCCACTCCTTGGACACTGATGGCGGAACACCCCTCAGCTCCACTCTTGTCAATCTGTGAAGATAACGATGTGGTGTGTGGGTCCAGAGTCAAGCCCTGGGCAGGTGCAAGCTGCGTATTGACGTCTTGGTCGACCAAATTGGCAGGGGAGCGGACGGTGGCTGGGAACCAGCGAGGGAATTTGCCGCCAAGGCAGGATTCGCGCCGGAGCTGTTTTTGGGTGAGTCGACGTAGTTTCGGGGGGTTGGTTCGTTCTCAAAAATAAACTCGTCGATTAGGTTGGCCTGAGGGACTTGAGTTTCGGCTCGGTCAATGTTTGGCCGGGACAAGCGCTCAAGTTCGTCGTCCTTCTTCAGCGCAGCCGTGTCAACTGCCCACTGAGGGACCCGACCCGCCTTGAGTCTGTGTATCTTGACATTGACTTTCTGGTACTTGAGCTTGGTGGTTGCTTTCTTGCCGCCACGGCTTCTGGCTCCAGATTCGTGCTTGACATCCAGCGCGCCAAGAAGGTCCCGGGCCTGAAAGAAAGTAAGTCCGAGCTTCATAGATCGTTCAAGAAACTCACCTTCTTTGACCGATGTGTGGGTTCGCGGACCGTCCATACTCCATCGTCGTCTGGGTCGGAGTGTTCGGACGACTGGTATGCTGGATCGGCTAGAAACTCGAGACCTGCTACCTCAAGACTAGAATCTTGAAGCAGCTTCAAGCGCCGGCCTCCCTTCTACCACAAGGTTAGTAATAATGTCATTCTTGTATGCCGTGACTTACAGATGTTTTGCGAGCTGAACGACGTGAATTACCCTGCTTACGACTCTTTCGTTCCTCTCCCTTTCCATCCTTATTCTTTGCCCTTGCCTCCTTCATGGTCGCAAACCCGCCAGTAATCAGAGCAGCACGAAACGCCTCACGCTCAATTCCTTGCAGGTATTGTTTCTCCGACGGGTCCATGCGCTCTGTGTTCTGAACGACTTTGTAGAAATCTTCGCCCCAACCTCTCAAATCCCCGTAGTGATCGAAGTTTTCCGAAAATGACAAGTCGAAATGAGGTATGAGGATACCCTGCTCGTTAAACCATTTCGGATTTTTCACTTCGTCGTATAGGGGGACAAGATTGGCGGCCTCGTGCGCATGCGTCAGCTTGCAGAGGCTCAACAAAGACTTTAGAGCATGTCTCTATACAACGGTGAGTCCCGATAATACGAAATGCAGAATGACTACTTACGCGGACAAGATTCTTTATGAATTCGTCGACCACATCATCATTGCCGTCTTCCTTGGCACTCCGGTCCCCTCCTGTATCATTATTCGGCATGGAGCCCTTCCTCGATGAAGAGACCGACTTGGAGCGAGTGAAGGACATCGGGGTAACTTTGAGCTGCCGGGGTTGAGAGGGATGAGAGAGGGGTGGTGGAGTAGGTGCTCCTCGGTTCGTGGATGGCGCTGACTTTCGTTGTTTCGAAAAGTTCATCCTGAGGCGGAATATATGCGCCTCCAGTTCTTCCTCGGTCTCAAAGTGCGACGCTGGGCTCACGAGTAAGTGGCTCTCAGCTCTACAAATTCGCTTTACACTAACCATCTTCTTCGCAAATACTTGATCCGTCGTCCTGCTCTCCATCACCGTCTCCGCCATCCTCGTCACCTCGATCTTCCATCTCGCTTCCATTTTTTGAACCTAAATGAGGACGAGGTACGTTATCCTCCCTCGGAATTCAGAAAAGTATTGAACCTCACCCTCTTTGTCTGAATGACCATCGGGATCATCTGGATACGGGTTGTCGATCTCGAGCAGATCGACATGTGGCGCTGAAATAAAAAGGTGAGCGCGTGCATAGTCCCATCGCAAACTGCTGCTTACATTCTTGAAATTTCGGCGCAGGTAATGGGCCAGTACCATCCAGTGTGCGTCTGCCAACCGACACGCTTGCTCTCCGCGCTGTGGTCGACGGAGTAGGATACACGGAGCCCGGGCGGTCTTTTGACTATTGTGAGCAACCTATTATGTGCATCCACTCTGACTCACAACGACTTTGAGAGTTACCTCCCTCCAGCACCACCTGTGGTACACTCTGCGAACGACTGTGGCCAGGCTGCGGAGTAGCCAGTCCTGTAACCACGCGAGGCGCCTGAGGGGGTTGGTACCTTGCCTTTTTCTTTGCTGGCGACTTGTCTGACATTCTAGAACAACTATGATACGACGACGAGAGACGGAAACGCGGTAGGAAGGATTGCCGCGCTCGGGGATGAGAGGGACGAGCTCAGAATCTACCTTGGAACGACAGCCCGGAAGGGACCCTCTGCAGAGACAAACGCAAACAACGCGCCCGCGCCGAGCAGCTGTATGCAGCATCAAAATACCTCGATTTGGGAGCGTAGGGGTTCGGCGGGATTATCACTTCTATATTCAGTGTAGAGAAATATTACATATATTGTTTTATTTGTCGACATGCTCGATAAGGTCAGATTAAGGTCGGAAAAGAACCGAATAGCCATCGACTCGAGCCGACAATTTATCGACTCGGACCGACAAGGTATCGACTCCCGCACCTTGCCAAATACTTGTCGAAAGCTTGCCGAGATGACAAGTCCAAACACGATCCGTGACTAATCGATCGCTTACCGAAACCTTTCCAAGCCTTGACCGCCCCGACAAGCCCTCGGCAAAATCGGGGTGAAGTCCTGTGTCTTAGAAAATTCACTCGTTCGTGCGATCGAAGGATGTAGGCTCTGCTTGCGCACGCAACCACTATTTCTACTTACATCCATTTTGCCATGAGTGGCTGTCGGATCAACAACCAGTACGTGAAACTACTTGTGTGACAGGAAGTAGATTTATAGCTCGCCATAGTCGGTAAATCAATAAGCGAAAGGCTTAGAAGGTTTCTTGCTCTTACGCTTGTTTTTCTTGGTCTCCTCCGCAGCCTGTAAGCACGATCTACAAGTCTCTGTAACCATCTTGCTGATCCACAGTTGTTACGGCTGACGCAGTCGGTGCGTTCGTGATATGAGGTTACTAGCAGCGTTTTGAATCTCGAGCAACCTCTTGCTCCCATAGGTGGTAAGTCAGGCTTATGCCATAGCGTCGAGACTCCCAGACTCATATTTGACTCATCCGCATAGTCCGTAAGTTGTCCCTCCGACTGTATATTATGTTAAACCGAACCCATCAAATCGTTGGTATCTCCAGAATGTGAGCGTTGACACACCATTTTGAATGACACTCTCCTGATGATATTCTTGTTCCAGTCGGTACGAAACCTATAATCCCGAAAATCATGGCTAATGTAATGTAATGTCCGTTTTTAGTCTGTGAGTTACCAATCTCTTGTGAGGCCGCATTCTGAGTGATCTTGAACCCTCCAGGTGGTGCGTTTCCTGTTTTGGAAAAGGAAGAAATCCTTCATGATGATTGCGGCCCATCGTAACATTGAAACTAGTGGGTAGGTTGCTATTCCACGCCACCAGCGTTTATGCAAACTGACATCCCGACGCAAATACCCTCAGCCCGTGAGTTTTTGATTGCCTCCCAATAACTTACCCTCTTGATATGTTGCAGGCAAGCATGATCGGTAGCATTCCCGCCATCGCGGAACCTGACGAGCCAGCCATTCCAGAAGAGGTGAGTATGGTCACCACTCCAGGTTTAGTATTTCATGTTAAGCTCTACGATTGAGGGTAATGTATGCCTCTCAAATACTATCCGATTGCGCTGTTCGTCTAATCGCTCCAAACCTCCCAACCGCGACGCTTCATTGATCGATAACGACGATATCAACGGTATCCTATAGAACATGCGCTCTGATGTGGTATGTGAACCAAACGAACCACTATTTTTGCCCTCAGATTCATCGCTAATCCTCTCTATAGTCGGTTCGTAAAGAAGCACTATAAGTCAAAGCCATACCAAGGCTATATAGCTGCTGCGAACTAACCGACTGGAAACTTGCAGGAACAAGGAACCATCAATCCAAGCAGCTTGGGGCCAGGGGATCGGACGTGCCGTTTACCAGAACCAAGCCAGATTATCACGAGATATATGGTGGATTTATTTTCCTCAGTTGAATCTGCGATTCTGATCTGTTCTCTAAAGACCGCCTCGGACATTGCGCTCTGTCTTAGCCAACACGGATGCAAGAACCTCACAGGTGATGTAGACCTGGCTGATTGTAGCGAGTATCCCGTCTCGCGTGGCGGATTCGGGGACGTGTACCGCGGTAAGCTTTGCGACGGTACCGAAGTTGCCATAAAGACTATAAGAATTGATCTAAACGTTGGAGACGCGGATCACAAGACTCTCAAGGCGAGTAAATTTTCTTTCGAACATGCTTGGCTTGTGATCCCTAGGTTAGCATGCAGCCCGAGAATTGTACATATGGTCCAAATGCCAACATCCGAACATCCTTTCATTGCTCGGGCTAATTGAATTTCGTGCCGAGGTTGCTATGGTCTCCCTATGGATGGAAAAAGGCACGCTACCAGTTTACCTCGCACAAAATCCCAATGCAGACCGTTGTCATATCGTAAGTGCAGCTGATACCGCTGTGGTGCTTGTACTAATGCCATATCACTGTGGCAAAGAGTGCACAAATATGCGAGGGATTGTCGTACCTGCATAGTGAAAATGTTGTAAGTTGTTGTGACTAAGTTGGCTCCCTGAGATAACGCGAGATAAAGCTACACGGTGATCTCAAAGGAGTGAGTTGTTCTTCGTTCACAGGTGGACTCAAATTGATGACTCGCGTGCATATGAAAGGGGAATGTGTTAGTATCAAACGAAGGCGTCGTTTTACTCAATGACTTCGGTAACGCGGTGCTTCGGGACTATACTCTGCGATTTACGGCTACAACCGAAAACAAAAGTCTCTCACTCCGATGGGCGGTGGGTTTTGGTCTGCCGTTTATCTACACGATTTGACACTGGTGGATAGGCTCCGGAGCTGGTGGATGAAAGGGGAGAGCCATACAGTGTGGCATCAGATGTTTACGCACTCGGAATGGTGGGTGATGACACCGGATGTTCGAGTTCAATCGCCCCACTGTAAGCCCGCTAACAAATCCTCGCTTGTAGACGATTCTGGTAGTTGTAGGTTCTCTACTGTCGTATTCAGCTAACACGAATGAAATGTAGGAAACTATTACCGGTCAACTTCCTTACTTTGGGAAGACCGAAATGGCTGTGATTGGGGCAAAGAACCGTAATGAAATTCCTCTTCGACCCCAGCGGACAATGCCGCTCGAGAGCCGCCAAGGCGATGAGTTATGGCAACTGCTGGTTGAATGTTGGAACTCTGAGCCAATGAACCGCCCGAGTAGCGAAGCGGTTTGGAAAAGGGTAAGAACTAAAGTCCCCGGCGCCTTACAAGGCTCTGATACTGATAGATGTATGTGCACCTAGATGAGGAACATAGAAAGTGAAGGACTTGGTTATGGCAGAGGCTGTATTTCTGTAGACCACTGAATTGGATGCTGCGAAATCATACTTGCGGTACTCAGTTCCGTGAACGCTGGTTCTATGAGAACAGCTGAATGAGCCACTTCAATTGACGCGATTATCCATCGCGATATTTAATGGGATCGTGAAGCGCGCATAAGGTAAGTTAATAATCGAAATGCGGCTCACGTAGCGCGGGTTCATTCACTCCTCACTGAGCATCTCCAGTCTAGCCCCCCACAAAACAGAGTGGGTCACTAGGATCCCAGTTTTGCGTTCCATGACAGTGTTTTCTCATGCTGTATGAAATGGGGAAATTTGGACAAGTATGCGTGGCCAAATGAAAGCCAAGTGTTTTCGAGTGGATTTAAATTCACACTACGAGGTTCTATGGGATGGATCGGACTCGATGCTATCTTGACTATCTTACAATTGAATTTTCCATGAATAGCAACGCAGGAGCCTGGTGTACATTCTGACGTATCGACACAATACCGACGGGACATGTACCATTCCAATCGGCAAGCCTACGATACGAAACATTTGGTCCATTCAGTACCAATATATGCGTTGCTAAAGTCCAGTTCAAAGCTTCCCCGTGGCTGTAATAGCTTTATTCTGCGGCCATCTCAGACTGCTCCGTAGATCAGGGGGTACCCAGAACAATAAGGCCGAGTCATGAGTGACTATCCAACCATCTTCGTTCATTTTCCACGATTTAAAATCTAGAGGGGTTGCTGATAGGATAGAACCAGCGTCCCAAACGCGAATTGTGCCGTCGTTTGAACAGGAAGCGATGCAATTTCCATCAGGGGAGCATGCTACCGACCGAACACTGTGCGTATGTGCATGCAACAGTCCAGTGAGTTCCTCCCCCCCGACGTATCCCATGCTCGAATACTGCAATCTGATGAGCCTGGGACGATATAAGAATCGCTGTTAGTAAAAGCTAGAGATTCGATCCAATCCGTATGGCCTCTACACGGCCTAGCAACCACGAGTCCGCTGGTTGCATCACGAATAACGACTTCATGGTAAGGCGAAGCGAACAAAATGAGACCCCCTTCAGGTGAGTATTGAGCGGTGCGTCCCTCGTGATCGGGTAATCCTGGAATTCGAAGACCTGTGTTCGCATCTCGTATCGTGATGAATTCATCGTCGGAACACTAAACTATTAGGCGCCCGTTCCACCACAGTTCACTCCCTTTTTTCTCAACGGTGCCCAGGTCGGATGGGGCTAGAAGGGGATGGACAGGGTCGAACAGCATGTAGATACTCGTCATCGGAGGATCGACGGAATTGCAAATTGGCCGCCAATCTTCCTAAGGCAAGTCCTCGCTAGGGACTAAAACGGTCCGAACTGGGATGTGCCGCGGGTCTTCCCGCGGTTAATGCGTGGACACGTCGTCTAACCGGGACACAGCCACTGATAAAGCGGGAAACGGTACGATTTAGGGTACAGTTTTGATTGCGATTTGGCCTTGTAAAGCGCCTTTTAAAGCGGACCGCATTTCTAAAGCAGTTGGAAATGAGCACTACATAAGCTAGCACGTGATACAATCGATAGATACCAGAATAGCACCGAAACGCCGTGGACAGTCGCACGCACACGATTTACAAGTACCACAATCAGTGGAACAGGTGATCAGTAGACCGTGGTCTTGTGAAACTTTGTATCAGAAAAAGCGTGGGCTGCTGACATCAATTCCGTTGGTTTACGGGTCTCGAACTTCTTGCTCCTGTTGGTGGGTGCTGGCTCGAGGGCTTCATCCAAGCCAGCTGGGGCTTGGCAATTAAATCCGGAGCCAATGGCCTTACACGTCGCTCAAACCGCTTCACTCTCGTCCTGGCACACTATAGTTAGGTTGTCAAGAAGCAACAATCGTTTCCTTCTATGGAACAAGGACATGCGCCGTCGGTATTCCGGCGCATGTATTCCGCATTTCCAGTGTTTCTCTTATCTTTCCCCGTTCAGAAAGTATGTAAAACATAGCAATCATCTAGTATTCAAAAGCGTCCAAAAGCAGCCTGTGCGCATAATATAACTTACAGGCTGTCGTACGAACAGCGCATACATGAATGGAAACGGAAGGAGCGCGGGTGCGCGAGCACGTGCTTATAGGTTCGATGAGGCAAAAGAACATTAGCACAAAAAAGCCTTAGCAAGTGACGAGGGCAAGATAAAAAGAAGTGGACGAACCAAACAACAACCTGTGATAGGCCCATAAGGCTCGGCAGCGGGCGAGGCATTATGCTTCGTTAACAGCCTGTTCCACAGATTCACCTTCAGCATATGTGTTTGGGCCGATTTAGAAACCAACTAAATGGAAATTAAATCACCTCAGAACTGGGGATCGGTTTGGGAAGGTGGGGAGAAGTATAAAAAGTTTGTTAAGTCTTCCAGCGTAGTCGGGGTAACTAACCTGGCGCTCTATAGAAGTAAAGTTCATAGCAGCAGCGTGGTTCGGAGTCAATTTGCTCCTCAAAAACCCATCCCGAACTCAAGCCGCCGCTTTTGCAGTAGTGGATTGAAGTTACGCTGTTCTCATTGCCTTATTCATGGTATGCCCAGCGGCTCATTTACAAGACACTAATTTGGCATTGCTTATAAATTGATCTGCGCTGGCTTTCGAAAGCATTTAAAAATGCACTTCCAAAGCCCTATTTGGAAAGCATTTAGAAAGCGTCCAACAAAAACTGTACCCTAAACGACTGCGGGTGTAGCAGGGCGCGGGTAGTTATTTCCAATTGACCGGGCCGACCGCTTAGCCGACGCGGTCAGTATTGCGGATCCTACCGCGGGCGTTCGCGGTTTACCGCAGACCGTTTTAGTCCTTAGGACTAATGCTGCTCATATCATTTCCCTGTTATTTCCTTTTATGTATGGTTATGTATTGTGCTTCGATTGTAGGCTATGGATGAATACATATAGCTGAGGGATTGGTACGTCAGTAAAAAAGAACCGGCGAAACCTAGCCTAACCTAACTTATTTGCCCGAATTAGTTGAGATCTAGCTAAAACCATGTGTTTTAGAAGTCCCCCGCACATAGAAGCATCGTTTTCGTTCGGGTGGCCCAAATTCTGGCTATTTTAGCGGCCCGTTCCCTGATTCGACAGCGCGGAGCCGAGAGAAAACGAAAATGCCAGCAAATTAGCGCGCCGGTGTGTCAAGGCTGTCCGATTATGTTCCAGGATCTAATACAGCCCTGTGTGAGTTGTGCTGGGCGCTGTCTATCAGCGAATTAGTTTCACCACGAACCTGATTTGTCTGCTGAGTCGGCTCAGAACTAATTCCTGAGCCAATTAGCTGGGCGACCGATTATCGGTAGGGGACTAGTTTTGGGACGGACAGATTAGTTGCGTTAGCTCTGGACGGTGCGTCTCAGCCATGCCATTAGTTGTCCATTAGCGTGTAGGTTGTATGAGTAAGAACCGAATGCCTCACCCACTGCATATATTTCTGCTATGGCAAGACTAGCAGATACTGTGCGCATCAGAATGTATACAAGGCTGATTCTTGAAACCTTTGGGCTATTGGGCGTTTGGTTGAAGGGTGAGCTCGGCGAGCAATTGATGAGATGTGCTGCAAGGGAAGCCGAAAGGTAGCGAAAGTAACCGTGTGCCGCTGGTATTTAGCTTACCCCTTTGTCCACCTCTAGTCTTGAGTAGAATTGATAAAACTAGGGTTTTCATGTGGTTGTTCATCGGTCTCATGTGCTCTCATCCTGCATATACGCCATACGTCTATTGAATGGTTTGCGTCTCCCATTGTGCATGTTCCTAATTTAACATAGACAAAAGAGACACCATAATCAGAATATATTGTATAAGCCCCATGTTTAGACCGTTCTCCAGAGAGTACGGCTCGTGGCGCAAGGAGACCCAGAGCTTGGACTTGACATCTCGCCAATCACGTGCTCCTTGCACTGCAGTTCTATGCCGAATATTGCTGCGCGATGTTGGCTGAGATCCACGTGCAATCGCGCGTTTTCGGATGAGATCGCACGAGATCTCAAGCACCACGTGCGATCCCTATGTCCCGAACAGGGTATAATGAATTTATCACCAATGTTATAGCTATTATGTACACTACGCGAAGAACGCATGAATAGTTGGCGTGGCAGGGATCGATTCTACATATAGGCGCCACGAAAAGCACAAGGGACTCTCAAATGAGTATATACAACTCGTTTTTATACATAGATCTAGTAATGTAAAGGTTGACGACACCCTGGTAGAACTGTAGAGCATTCGCAACCAGACAATTTGTCGCAACGAGGGCAAGCCGCGACCCACAAAGCCGGAATCAAATAAAACGGCTGTTGGCTGGGGCTTACGAATCATACGTAATATAACCTCAACCTGTTATATGCCTGACCTGCCGGGAGACACCACCCGCGTAGTATTGATGGAACCATGACTTGCCTCGTGGCTAAGCAGGGCCAACCGCCTCATGAGGACTATTGTCACTCATGGATCTTCGGATCTTAATTGGTTACGGCCCCGGCATTTATACAGAAAATGTTCTATATAAATCACATGGCCGAAATGCTCTGTAACAGCGAGGGGTTTTTATCTTTTGCACTTCTTGCTTCGCAACTGACGCTCAGGCTTGAACTATCTATCTGCTAGGCATATAGGATGTTCGACCCGCGAGCCAACCCTCGCGCCTCTGGCGCCTTGGTATCCCTAGTTATAGCCATTTCGGGGCCATAACTCCCCCGCCCCATGGCCCCTTTGTGCTTGACTCGTTCTGCTACCTTTCTTATAGCATTATTCTCTGTATAATGACACCAGTTTCATTGGATGTACCTATACTTCCGCTCAACTTTTACCTCAGCGGTGAGGCTGAGTCGTTATTCATTTCGCCCCAATATTCGGCCACGGCTATAATCTGTATGTTTCGAGCAGCAGCACAACCTCCAAACGCGAAGTTGCTTCGTAACTGGTAGTGTACCATGAATCATGCATTCCGCTTGGTTTCTCTTTTCATGGTCCAGCTTGCTCAACAGCCGAAGGTCGAGCAAATCAGAACGCAATATTACGGCGCGCATGTCAGGGCGTATTGGTGTGAGACCCCCCAATAGTTAATGGAAAATGGGTTGTGTTTGCGATGGGCCTATCTCGGTCAAACGGTGTAGAAATCAGTACTAGGAATAGCACCGTCTTGCTCATGCATAAAACCATATCGTCTGGTTTTGGAGGCATGGATATGACGATTACAAGCAAAACTGCTTGTCTCGGATCTAGCCAGTAGCCCTAATGACAATTGCTCACCTCCTATCCCGGCATATCTTGAATGGTTCTAGGTAATATAACATCATACGTTTACAGATGATCGATCACACTACCGGTAATTTATTGCATTTGCACAGCACTTCATGACATCAGGTTGAAAATCGCGCCTTCAGCGCTTTTGGGAGATACAAAAACCATATGCACAGGTGTGAAATATATGGAATGATTGGTGAACGCTGTTCGTTGAAACAATATAAGATGCGAGGCTTGACTGACGTATTGGATCAGCATTGGGTGCTAGCAAGGTGGACGAGTATACCTTTCTGAACGCTCAGCGCCGAACTATAACTTCATCTTTGTATTAGGATACCTCTGAGGCGAACTACTGAAAACTCGCCTGGCTGTGACAACAACGCTCCAAGCCTCAGCATAATAGAAGCTGGAAGCTGTGTAAGTCGAGCATGGAGTTAAGATAGAAAGTTTCGTATTTTTCAAGTGCATCGAATGGGGTGTATGAATCGATTATAGGCGTCTCTTCGCCAAATTCAGGCACAAGGTGACAAGTTCGACGGAGGTGTGCCAACGGAACAATTGCCTCTTGGTAGGTTCGATCGCCGTCTGCTAGTGTATATCGCTCTCGGGCAACCTTGAACATGCCCATTCGTTTGTTGGGTTGTGCATATGAAGTAATACGAAATAGCTGGACTAAAACAAGGATATCAGGAACGTTACAGTATGGGGGCAGCTTGAAAATCAGCCGAACACGTCCAATGTAGTGTGCTACATACGGGTTTTGTTATGATACACGATGAGCTACAGAGATATAACCTGTTTCAAGGCGCACTCACACGAAATGCCATATGATGGTGCTCCTAGTTGATCATCTTCGGATGCCCTGCCTCTACGGATGAGTACCGTGTCAAACTTTGAGGTCTTAGGGCCATTTGGACGCATAGGCGATGCGTGAACTCGATCAACGAGATCATTTGCAAACGCATCATTAATGATCAAGGTTGCCTTCGGAAACACTTCAAGATGATCGTTGATGCCTATTGCGATATCTTGCCGATGAAATTTCTGGAAGTATTCCCCAAGACAATAGCTAAACCAGTTGATAGAATATGCTTCCGAAAGCAATGAAACTGGGACTGGAGGTAGCGGGCTCTTTTTGGCAAGTTTCCAGCCTGGTGCACTACAAGACCGTCTGAGGATGCGAAAGATTTATGATAGCGAATCGATTTACCTTGGCTCATCCACCAGATTGTTTTCCAGACCAAGTTCTCGGGCATCATACTCGGGATGAATACTGCGTAAATAGGAATCAAACTTGACCACTCTCTCTCGGCGTTCAAGATATATAGTCATTTGTTCGAAGAAATTCTTCCGGTTTGTTGCTTTATAGGCACGTTTTGCGAATTCAATATGTAGACGCTCGGGGGTTTCTGTATTGTACGCATCGACCGCACCAAGCTCCCGGATAGCTTCTGCATAATGACACATAGCATGGATCTTGTTGATGTTGAAGTGAGACCGAATGCCATATTGGATAAAAACATCCTTATGTTCGTGGAATCGGTCGAGTGCATCATCAAGAAGGGCAAGGGTCTCAGTCGTTTGTACTGGGAGCCGAGCAAAGTGGATGAAATCAATGATAGCTAATATTGCTGGTAGAGTCGATTCAGGTACTAGACCAGCCATGACAGCAGTGAAGACCTTCTGCATTTCTCGATGCTCGTTAGCAGTAGTTTGCTTCAGTTTAGTAACACCAGATGAAAAATGCCGTAAACCAGAGTGTTTAGGCATAGCTTTATAGCGATAGTCCACGTTATCCATTGAGCCATCAGCATGTTTTACAAGTGCCAAGCACCAGGCCATCAGGTGATCCTTGAAGACACCTTTATGTAACTGGTGTAAAATATCTGGTGTTAGGCAAGAGAAGATATTTGTATGGGGTAAGTCGACCCAGAACGGTCTGCCAAATGGTTTAAGACCCTGGTCATGAAACAAGGCACTAGTATGGCCATAATCATGAGCCTCAAGGGCAGTTGCTGTGTGATCTGGAATCCGAGGAGGGGGGGGATTTTCAGGTAGATCGCCTCGCTGATCTTGTGAGACAGTACAGCGATGACAGAGGTTACGTTGGCACCCAGCGATCAGTGTTTGTTCAGGATTGTCGGCAATATATGCTGCCAGGATTGGAAAGCAGTGTCGCACATAGCCATCACCACAGTCCATTTCAACACCATTAGTACCTGCAGAATGCAAGGGCTTCAAGATTTCAGCCATAGACTCATGGAACAAGCGTGCTTTCTAAAAATAGAGATTTAAAAAATTTCAGGGTAAATCTACTTATACTCACCTGATCTCCTCGCTCCTTCTCAGGAAAGCATTGGAGCTTTGAAACTGGCAGATATGCAAGCAGAAGTGTCGAGTAGCTAGTAATTTTGGCACGAATTGACTTTGGAATATTTCCAATAGTGATATAGACTGGCCAGGCAGATTTACCTCCAGAAAAATTGGTAAGTTGTGTCGAGTCAGATGAGAGAATAATAGGAATAACTGTTGCGCCCAAAGGTAGTTGTCTCTGATTTTGGAGTAATTACCTAGTTTGACATAATATAATGAAAACCATACCTGGATTTTCATCCACCAGTCAGCAGTCCACATCTCGTCAATTCTCCTTTTTGTTGGGTCACCGTTGATCTCAACCCGCTGTGGAACAAAGACAAGCTTGTTCCCATAAGCGGTATTCCCAATCAGTTCTCGTATGACTTCCACAATGTCGCGAACCCATATTTCGACTTCCTCTTTCAAAAAGTTTTCCCCACTAGCATCCTTGAGCGTTCCGACTATAGTTCTCTGGATACGTCTCCATCGGGGGCCAGCTGTGGGTAATTTGTCAAGGAGCTTGTTTAAAGCATAGTTACTTCCAAATGAGAGATTACAACGCTCCATCTCGGATAAATAAAATAAGTATATGGTGTGATAATACCGATTTGAATAACACTCACTATTGGCAATTTTATGAGCTTATCCCGTGCAGTTTGACTAATATCATTAACCACTAGCCACTTCACAAATTCAAACTCCAAGTAATCAGCGAAAGGCCAGTCAGGAGAGACGCCAGCAACAATCCTCTGTTGGTGAATTTTGTGAAGTATATGTTCACATCGGCGTAGTGGAGCCCCCCAAGATGCATTTAATAATTCATCTGGGATGCTTGAAAGGTTCTCCAATGCAACCTCATCATTGGGTGACATGCTCATGAGCAAGTTATCGGTTGAGTTTTGGGTGGCTGTATAAAATTCTTCAAAAGATTCACCCTCAGAAATCTCAGACCGAGTGTCCCGGAATGTGTTTCCAGCATTTTCGTCTTCTGTGTTGCCGTCCGGATCATCGCCAGGTAGAGGTGGATCCTCATGGAGTAAATGCGAAAGGCTATGGCAAATACTAAGTGTTTGTGTGATTGTCCTACAAATTCGACTCACAATTCAGTTAAAACCTGGTCGATATTATCCGGTAATCGTCTCATGGTTACGAACCGATCCTGTGATGTCGACGTGGTATTACTTGCCCTACTGTTGGTTCGGTTGGAGCAGGGCGCTTCAAGTGTTTGCTCTTTGGCTGCAGCTCTGCTATTTTGTGAATCATATCTTCTAGCCTAGGTAGAACATTCAATATCACTGGTGTACGATTCAAATATACCAAGTTACAGTTTTTGGATTGATGATCGTAGCTCATCCTCAGTCGTAGCAAATCCATATGGCGCTGCATCTATGAATACTGGTTACAAATACTCGAAACACCAAATAGATATCAGACAGACCCTGCATTGAATGGTCCACAATTGTGCCAGGGTTATTGTTTGCAGACGGGCTTAGAGAGCCATGACGACTGTCAGCATGATATGAGGGTCCTTCAAGCGGATCTGAAGTTGTATGCTCGGACTCAGGATCAAGAATAGACCTGCCTGAGCCTGGCGAGTCGGCTGTGTCTGCCATAATCTCATCTGCGCCAGCACTGGAATCTGGCAATGGAGCATGCCAGTGGCCAGTATGTTGCTGGTGATTGAAGAGATCGCTGGGTCGACTAAATGATCTCTGGCATAGAGGGCACTGGTTCGGCATTTTGTAGGTTTTGTTGAGTGAGCGCTGGGTTGTACCTTGCTTTAGCGCCCCTTAGTTGTCCGTTACTCAATTACAATTTGAGTATGTTTGGTTCAATGTCACTTGGCTTGCCTGAACGCGACCACAACCAACTTTTGTGTTCACTATGTCACGAAAGCAGACCAAGCGCGAATTGGAAAATCTAGGCGATTTGAGCGTTTCCCTTGCTCCTGCTGCCCCGAAGAAATCTAAAGGGCGGGCAGCGGCATCTACTGGCGCGAGAACGACGCGTTTGGCTACGAAACAAGGGAAAGCCAACAATCTCACCAACATTGAAGATGGCAGCTTGGCTGGAGTATCCGACCCGGCTATGAACACCACCGTATCGAAAACAAAGCAAACACGCCCCAAGCCAAAAGTGGCACCAACGAATTCGCCAGATCCCGACCCTACCCTCGATGCTATCCCCACTCCTTCCACTATATCCTTAGACAACTCGAAGCCTCCTAACCAATCAGCTGAAAGAACAGACGATTGTAAGTACTGATCCAAAGAAACGGATGGAACTGCACTAATTCTTGTTCAAATTCTCAGCTGATCAATCCGAGTTGAACCAAACCCCATCCGTCTTACAAGCCATGAACGACATGGCCACCACAGGTATTTATATCATATAATGCTTAGTTCGTGCGTTAACATTGCTCCAAAGCCAACATCGAGACGCCAAATGATGAATTCGCACCTCCTCAAGCCTCTTCACCTTCAAAGAAGTCAAGTCGCGCCAAGAAGCCCTCCGCAATTGCAGAGAAAGGTGTGTTTGGTTTCCAATGCTGCTTGTCACTACGATTACTTACAAAGACTTCGACAGTGAACCAGCAGGCAGCAACCGGTGGGTCTGATTTAAGCATTTGACTGGTGCTAAATCTGCAACATTGTTACAGAGCAGAGCACCAAGGCCGTAAAAGCAAAGAAGAAAGCAAAGAAGGCCGAGTCTGTGGTCATTGTGGAGACTCCTGAAGACACAGCGGCGTTTCTGGCACGGGCAAAGGGTCAGTCTCAGCCTACAAAGACAGTGAGTATTGTGAATTCAATAATAGCAATGTGTATTGAATTGCATTTTCAGAGCCCGGCTGTAACGTCACCAAAGCGCAAGAAACAGGTAGCAAACCGCACCAAGGCAATGGGCCAACTACTCGACTCTCAAATCCCTTCTCCCAACCCTAGCGTGGTCTCGGGTGCAAGTGCAGGCACAAGCAGCATCGCACCAGACGACTCCATATCGCAAATCGGAGCGTCTAAAAAGAACTCAAAATCTTTGACCAAGTCGCACCTCCAAGTTCCTCCTTTGATTTCCTCTCGCGACATATCTCCAACTGCGCCGCCTCTTTCTGAACTCTCTCTGCCCGCTGTGGCATCACGTGACATATCCCCTGGTGCCGAATCCATCATCACAACAGATGGCAATAACGATGGGGGTGGAGTTGACTATAAAGCTTTGCTGCTTGAGGTCCCACAGCCTTGGAACGTTTCCCCTGCTTTGCCACCGCCTACACTTCCAGAACCATTCCACACTGTCAAATTCAATCCCGAAATCATGAAGAAGCACGCCGCGGCGGGCACAAAACCGCGGGTGCTTGTTAGCAACTTTCGAGAGCAGGACCAGGCTCACCTCAAGCTCAATCTCGAATACATGGACAATCTTGTGCTTGCGGTGTGCGCGTTTCCTGACGCCGAGGCGCGCTGGGATTTTGCGGTTCTGTCAAACTATTGGGCAAGCAAGAAGTTAGGCCGTAGCTACAGGATCGAACAAGGATCAGATCACTGCCGTTTGGTACGTATCATCTATCGCATTCACTTATTTAACTATAAAATATTATCCTTCGCTCCACAGTTATTCTCTCGCATATCGCAAAGTCGTGGTAGGCTTGTTACGCCTGCTGTTTCCGACGGCATTCGAGACAACTACAAAGGCCTGAGCTGGAAAGTCGATTCGGATGCCGAGCAAGCGGCAGTAGGGGAATCGATTGCTGACAAAGTGAAGGAAATGATTGAAAGCGGCTCATTTCTCAGCCCAGTAGGTTTTCCGTCGACTATTTTGTGTTCTAGTGCATTGATACTTGTCTATTTCAGGATCGTGATCCAACGGCGTTCTATCAGAACCCATGGTTTGAGCGAGTTCTCAAGGTCGCACTTTGGAGTGGCGCAAGTAGCAAAGGCATGTCGCCAGATCATGCCGCATATTTTGGTGGTGGTATCAGTTATTCTCTACTGGCACTTATTGTTACCGCGGTACGTCACTCATGCTTGAATCCATCGAGTTCAATGCTGACTTTTCTCCTAGACTGAAAGGATGCTTTATGTTGTTGCAGCCGGGCAAAATGCTGCAGTCACCCACCACAAGAAACCGTCGAATGCGTTCACATATGAGACATTTGGCCATCGGTTCCACTCCCATCTCCTAACGCTGGCCCAAATCCATCGTACGCCCGAAGCAGGCCCAAAGCTCCGAGCCTACCTGACAGAGGTGCACAAGAGGCTACGGTGAGTCTCTGGCTGGAACCACTTTCACGACAATATTGACATGGACTCAGGGGAGTACGCCCTTCCCCCGCTGCTCAAGGACCGACTGTCAAACTTGCTATACCTATAGCGGCTCTCCAAAACTACGCAACGGGACCAGAAACGCGCACAGTTGCACAAGGTATACAACATACAGCGTTATCCTAATATTTTACTCACGTTGCGGTGTATTCACAAAGTATCCACCGGATCATCAAGCTCCCGCGCCGCTCAAGCTACACCGGCACTCAATCCGAGCTCTGTTATCCAAAACGACGCACTCACCCCTCAACAGAAGCTTGATATCCTCAGCGTCCTTTACTCTGTGTCCGAACATGACCACCATTCTGCTAACTCTGTCTCGTCGGCTCGCCAATACGCAGGTCTCCTGACCGAAGTCAATGCCGACAGCGATGATTCTGAAGTCGAGGCACGGCGCGCTGGAGCGCTACCAGACACTCGCAACGACGTCCGGCCGGCTACCATGGCCTGGGCTACGGATTCTGAATCGGACGCGATACCAGAAGCGTATCAAGCGGGTAGTAAGAGTGTGGACGAATCCGAGGGAGACGGAGATGGAGAGGGGACATCTGCGGCAGAGGGCAGAAACAAAGGCGCGACTAACGAGGCCCATATACTATCCAGTTCAGACGAGGGTGATGATTCAGATGCTCCGCTTGCTCCGACTAGCAAGGCACGGGAGCTCAAGTTTTTCAAGCCTGATGGAGGTCTGTCAAGCCCTTATAACAGCGACGAGGACGATGGTAGTGATGGCGAAGGTACGTCAGGCGTTGTGGTGCGCCAAGTTGATGGAGACGTGTCGATGGTGGATGCAGAAAGTGACGAGGAGGATGTAGAATAACCGCCGCTGCTCGCACCGATCTCCTGTTATGACCTTGATGTGCTTTACGATCTTGTACGATGCCAGGCGTGCTTGCACGCACAGAATATACGAGTTTATCGACCTTGCTCATGAGTGATTGGAGTGAATGAATGCAATGCGTTTAATCATTACGAACTAATATCACCTCTGGCGCCGACTAGTCTGAACCTCATACCCCAAAAGTACAACTAAGTGTCGACTAATGACACACTAATCTGGCTAGTACAAGCTAATCTGCTACTCCGAGGGTGTGCACGAGGTGCTTGGAGACAGCTAGTCCAACTAATTAGATGGTCCCCTTGCTAAGCGAGCCGCTAAAATACCACCTAATTCGCCCCCGTTTAGCACGCGGAGCGCTAAAAGCGGTCGCACTGAAACGCCCGAACTAATGGGGTAAGGGACACAACGAAAAGGATCCGGGCCCGAACCACATGACAAGGTGCTAGTAGACCCCTTCCCCGCACGAATAATGGGACTAATTCGGCAGAATTAGCTCAATCCCTTTTTGGTGACGTACCTGCTCTGCAGGCCGAAATACCTTCGCATTCCCCTCACTCTATCTGTCGGTTTAAGTACGATCCCTCCTACGGGTCGTAGCATCCATGCCTTTGTCTCGACCATCATGAACCCACTAATTCCGTCTTGATCTTGCGTGAGGCTCTTCTGCGTCTGAGCGCGTGGGACACGCTGTTACGCACCAACATCTGCCTCCGATAGTATTAAGCACTGTCCTAGCTCCTTAATGACCAGTACCAACACTCGGCACTTTCTGAAGGCCGCAACACAGAAATCAACTTCGCGCCTTTTCCTGCTCTCCTAAAAGACTCCAACTGGGCCTACAGTCTTGATCTCGCGTTTCAATCACCGGCTGACAAACGTTAAATTCGGTCCACTTTTTGCTACCTTGCTTCCACCAAAA
The DNA here is from genome assembly GCA_016906575.1 of Ceratobasidium sp. AG-Ba. Taxonomy (NCBI): domain Eukaryota; kingdom Fungi; phylum Basidiomycota; class Agaricomycetes; order Cantharellales; family Ceratobasidiaceae; genus Ceratobasidium; species Ceratobasidium sp. AG-Ba. The sequence goes on along the minus strand of CP059622.1, from coordinate 2,418,630 downwards.
AATAACGCTAATCCACTCGACCAATGAACTAATGTCGTCAGGACGATAGCACTTGATACCTTGGGCATTGATATTTACAAAAGACAGAGCGGCGGTCCTCTTAAGCCCAGCCGATTCTTCAAACACTATTCTATCAGGGCGTAGGTTCCTTGCTCAGAGTAACGATTTGGATGTTTGAGTAGGCCTTGAGGCCCTCGATTCCGCCTTCCACGCCAATTCCCGAATGCTTATGGCCAGCGAAAGGCTAGAGCGAAAGGGTTTCATTCAGCGGTTAGATCGATAAAAATGAACAGTAATAGTCCTCACGGTGTTTGGCTGAAACGAGATGAATTGGTTCATTGTGACGGCTGAAAACAGGTTCGTTGGATTCGCTTAATAAAAAAAAACAGTTCCGAGCTTACTGCCGGCCTGGATTTGCAAAGCAATCCGCTCCACGGTGGTCGTATCTTTGCCCCAGACTGACGCAGCCAGCCCTAGGTTTGTATCATCTGCATCAGATTGCCCTTGTCAGTCTTCAAGTGCGATGAGGATGCAGACTTCATTACTTACTTGCTCGCTTAATGACATCCTCCTCATTACTCCACTTGAGGAGCGGCACGATAGGCCCAAAGGGCTCTTCTCGAACGATCTTTGAGTTTTCAGGAGGATTGTCAAGGATCGAAATTGGGATGTATAGCCCAGTGGTTGGATTCGGATTGACATCACCACCAAGGGCAAACTTATAACCGTTTGCATGGGCATCCTCAAAGTAAGAGAGAACCTTCCTGTATCTAAGACCGAAGCGCATTTAAGTAAACTCGACTCCGAAAAAGGCACGGCGTCTGGCTTACTGAGCAAGATTTTGAATGGGTCCCAGTTGTGACTCCGGGTCTAGCCCGTTTCCAACCTTGATGGTTTTGCTGTACTCTACTAATGCGTCACGGAACTGATCATATATATCTCGTGTACATAAAGTCGCTTGGCTTTTCCAAATTAGAAGCTTATATCATCGTTGGATCCTCAGCTTACCGGCTATGCATCCTTGACCCGAGTTCTAACGATCCAAATTAGCGTGGCTTATGGAAAGGGTGCTGAGATATACTCACCAGAAATGTTCCCCAGAATATTTTTCTTTGATAGGCGAAATGAGTTCAATAGTCGTTAAATAGGCAACACAAGTTGGCTTACGGGGCTAGGGCTTTCGGATCGACATCCGGAAGTAGGATCATGGGATCGTTCCCACCTACAGTGTCACCGATGATAAAATACCGTATCTCAGAGGCGCTTTATCGAGACTAACCAAGCTCAAGAGTGATTGCTTTCAATCCATTGCTTGCGCTTTCCATGACCTTTTGGCCAGTGAAGCTTGACCCTGTAAAGCTAATCTAAATGCGCATGTAAATACATATTGGTAAGATGCTATGTATGAACAGTGCGAACCTTGTCAATGCCTGGATGAGTTGTCATCATTGGCCCCAAGTTATTGTCTCCATTTAGTATGTTGACAACGCCTGGAGGGACGAGTTGTTGTATATCTCTACCGAAACGGAGCGTGGTGAGAGGAGTAAACGGCGACGGCTTTATTACGACAGTATTCCCGGCGACGAGCGCCGCTGCGAGTTTAGTTGCTACGGAAATCATGGGAATATTCCTTGATTCCTTGTTAGCCAGGATACTATCAACGTAGGTCGCTATACATACCAGGGATTCAGGCAACCACACTGGATTTAAAGGCATTGTCAGTTGTAGAAGCCTGACGAAATGGTGTAGGCATACCACTCCGACAGGTACATATCGCTCAGTAATCTTTTGCTTCTCGTCATCTACCAATACAGTGGTCGGAAGACGTAGAAGCGACGTTCCGCGCATCCACGAAACAAAGAACTTGAGCTCATAGAACGAGTTGTTCAACTGAAAGCCGTCAAATCAGTGCCCGTTCGAATATCCACCAAGGTGCTCACAGTTTTCCTTGTTCAAGCGTAAGGATCTTCTTGTATTCTTCTATATTCTCTTCAACCACGTCGGCAATTTTGTTAACTATCGCGGCACGCTCGTCCACAGGGGTAGCCGACCACCCGGGGAAGGCCGCCCGAGCGGCCGCAACTGCTTCGTCGAGCTGAGGAAACAATGTCTCAACAGAGAGGTATAATGCACAAAGCATGAATGCATACCTGCTCCTTCGTAGCCACAGGCACGTCGGCAATCTTTTGCTGAGTTGCCGGATTGATCACCTCGAGAGTTGTTGGCGAGGTGACAGACTTGCCGTTGATAGTGTGGCTGTATTCAGACATGTCAGGAGAAATTGAATGTGTGATGGAGGGGACCATGAACGGCGAGGCTTTTTATACCCGGTTTGCATAGATATAGCGACCCAAAAAGGCGATTAGTCGTGTGATTACATCATGGGTGGAGGTTACCGCCGTACGCGCGGCCGGCTTTGCTGGGTAGAAATGTGAGATACATCGGATATCTCGGGGACGCGTAGCCAGGTGGAGGTTGGCCAAGCCAGAAGGTCCAAGTTGATCCTGCTAATGGAGTCGGTCAAAGTCACGCCGGTAGAAGGAATAGCATATGACTTGCACTCCCGACTGAGATGGCGTTGGCCTCTGCTGATCCTCCAACGGCATTTCCTGCCGATGTGCTTCCACTGGCAAGGCATGTCGAGAGAAAAAGAAATCATGCAAGCAATTATTCTTGACTTTATGCACCCAATCTAATGCTCTGGTCATCCTCACAGCATTAACGAGAGATGTGCCTGTCTCGGCATATTGGAATCGGCCGGAGAATTGTTCAAGGCAGTGTATTTTTATTCTCGATAGCACATGAGCGCGACTTTTCATTTGAACGAGATTGCAGTGCTTATCTTCTCAAGCAAGCGTTCCAACTCTGATAGGGGAGTTATTATCTCATTCATCACACATCGTAGACGCTCTTTTCCAAGGAAATGCATCTTGCGCCATGCCAAGTCGATGCGTCCGTACCGATCGCATCACTTAGAAGGCGCGCTAGCATTGGTGTCATACTTTCTGCTTTCATTTGGATCAACCATGAGCTATCGATTATGTCTACAATTGGGCGGCTGGGGGGCATTTGGAACTATTTGTGGCAGGTCGAAAAACTGGCAACCAGATTGGCCTAGAAGTCGTCTGTACGTTCACAATCCATAATGATGGCCGCTGGAGTATGGACAAGCGCGGCCGTAGGCGACATATCGTGCCTGGACTGGTTGGGAATCATGTTCCGTACGCCATTATCGGGTGGTAGGCGTAATGATATTTACCGCGATTCGTCAAGCTGATCGAACAAGAGCATATCCGTCACTTTGAGATCGTCAAATATTATCCTTGCTTTACGTTGAGACGCAGCTGGCAAAGGGGCTTCAAGGGCTAGTTCGCCTTGGCATTGATGTTGCTGATCAGGGACCGGTGGGTATGTCCAAGTTTGGGTATAGTCTAGATCGCAAGTTTACTGGCATGGATCATAGAGAAGCATGTACTGCATAATATATCTGGCGGGACGAGTTGGAACGGCAAACTGGACGGCTCGCAGTGGGAGAGACAGCGGTGAGTGGTGGCTCGATGCAGGCGCCAACGAGGACAAATTCGGGGCGTCGAAATCAAATCCGGTACGAGGTAGTCTTGCCGGTCTGATGGCCAAGTGGCGACAAGAGCGCGTTCGGTCGAATGGGCGAGTATTCTCGAGGACGGTGTCCCGAGCGCGGAAGCTCGTCTTCGGGTGGCACTTGTGATACGAAGTGCATACGTAGCCCTATCGTCTTGCCTGGACACAAACTCCCGAATCGAGACATAATAAACCTCATGCACGAGATTCAGATACCAACAGGGTCAGAGCCAACGACCAAGGAAGAGCAACGAGAGAGAACGTGTCTAGACCGCGGAGGAGCGCCCGAGGTACAAGTGCGACGATCATCGGACCAGGAATGATGTTATGGAAGCCAAGTCCATATCCGGTCGGAAGACAAGACCGAGTGAAAAGCAAGAGTCTTCGCATGACGATGATTGTTCATTCGTCGAGTGGGTTGCCACTATTCGCTGGTGGGCGCGAGGGGACAAAAAGTGAGCCAAGAAGGGGATTTATCTTTGAAATATGCGGACCGAGGGCAAGATTTGCTGGGCTGGAAGATGCTCAGTCGAAGATTTTCTCGGCCTTGGGATAGTGCCGGGCATCGGTCGGATGGGTCATCGAGGGACTGGGAGATTGCCCCGTGTAGCGTCATGTCTCATGAACTCGGACAGACGAGGACACACAACAGATAGGATGGATGTGTGGTGGTCGAGGGATAAGCAGGGACACCGCCACGATCAAAGTATCACGTGCAGAAGCGGAGCCAGATTGGGGCAGGCGTCGGAGAAGCGGGGAAATTGGTTTTTGCTGGCAACAAGGGACGATGATCGCCCGGTGTATATCTTGCGACGACGGCCATATAACTGCGACGACGGCGATACATCGTGCGACGACAGCCACCCCCTTGCCCGCGACGATGTCTGTGATCTCCCCGCAGGCGATGCTCCTCTGGGCCACGCTCTCTTCCACTGTCAGTCGCTCGCCGCTCACCCGACGCCGCTAACGACCCCCACAGCTCTTGTTGTTTCTCGTCCAGCATCTCTACCGCTACGATCGTTTCCAAGTGCGTCTCGTTCCTCTGTTCAAACTCTGGCTGACATCCACCCAGTGTTTAAAATGGCGCTCGAGCTCCGACGGCGGCTTCAAACGCTTCATGACGGTCAGTGTTGGACAGGATGCAAACCGCACGAGGCTGACGCCGATCGCATACAGTACTCGTATATCATCAGTGTTCCGCTGCTCACGACATATAGTGTGGCCATGGCAGGCATGTTCAATCCGTCATCCACACACCCTCACCCCCTAACGCGCTACTGCAGTGATGAAGTACCAGGCCGGATACATAGCCTTGCCCAACCCGGCCTCCACTCCGGCCCACCCTCTCCCCCGAATCATCATCCCAGCCCCGACCGAAACATGGCCCGAGGCACACCAGAAAATCATATTTCCCCTCTACGTGCTCTTTGCCGTGGCGTGGTCCCTCGAAATCGTCTCCCATCTCGAAGAGCTGTGCTTCTGGCTGTTCATGATCCGCGAATCCGGCGGAGAGGGCGAGGGCGGCGTTCGCCCCTGGTTCAAAAGCTTCGAGTACAAGCTCTGGTGCGTCGGTGAGTTGGCTCCTACTGCGCAGCCGGCCGGCGACTGGTGCTGACGTCTCGCCACCAACGCCCCTTACGTCCGATTCTACTCGGACTTTCTACTCACCCCCAACCGGATTTATCCCCCCGTTATTGTCCTGCCATCAACAGGCTCGACCGCAGCCGTCCTCCTCCCACTCGTCACGATCGAAACACGCGACCAGCTCGAACAGGTCGAGGCCTGGACATTTTTCACCGGTTCCGTCGGCAGCCTCGCCATCACCCTCTGGTTTATCCAAGTGTGTGGGATTCCTATCTCGAAATTGGATTAGAGGCTGATGCACCCTATTCAGATGGAAATTCCCGTCGTTCTTGAAGAAGATACAGGACGAAAACGCCGACCCAGAGGTGATTGTGCGCCTGGTGGCGTTCCAAGATCTAAACGTAGGTGTCGCCGTTGCTTCACTACCACGCCTCTCCTGTCGTCTATGACACGATCCGCGCTGTCACCGCCGGCGACGTGTGACATAAGCGCCACGACCGATCATCTGTCGACCGATCACGTCCGACCCGCCGTCCAATCATTCTCCAACAAGCCTAAACCGCTAATAATCGCCTTGTTTTCCCAGCGTTTACGCATCTTCTTTCGCATGATGTTTGTCATCCCGCTCTTGATCCTCGCCTGTGATGGGATCCGAGCAGACGGGCCTCACGTAATTGCTAAAACTCCGTAAGTGGATCACTATGCTGTCCATTTATTTGTGCCTCGACCTCGTCTCGATCGATTTGAATTAATCCAGTGGCCGAAGCTAACCTGTTATATTTGTAGTGGGGCCGTCGATATTCTCGCCATGGTGGGCGGAATTGGATGCATTGTTTCTAGCGTCATCACGTTGTTGGTGAGTCCATTTATTCAATTAATATTCGAACAGGCTTCTGACCTTTGTTTCCATTTACCTGATTTGACTTGGTTCGTCGCGATGACGTCCGACACGACGTTCGACATGCCTCTTCCACATGATGATGAACGTGGCGGTTCCTCGTCACCCATTACACATACACTTCGATCATGCTTCTGCGTGCTCAACCCACGCTTCCGTTGTCCACTCCTTCGGCCTCGTCTGCGATGCCCGTCCTGGTCTGCCCCTCGTACCTCTCCCCGTCCCTCGTACTACTATACCCCTTGCTTCTCCAACTTCGCGCCATTCAACATTCCCCCTCGTGCGACACAGATTTTCTTCCCGCGGAGTATCGCCCGTGAAGCAGGCTACGCCACACGCGCGCGCACCCACACCTCCCAAATGCAATCCAAGTCTGGCCAAGCCCCCGCCACGAAAAGCCAGCCAACGTTCCAGCAACGAAGCATCATCCGTCACGAACAACAAGCCGCACGAGAACGAGAGGAAATGCGCAGCCCTGGGTCTTCGAATTTCCCGTACAGTCCTGGGTTCCCCCGAAGCCCCGCTATCGTCTCCCAGAACCAGGTTCACTCTCTCACGGATACCGCGTCGGTGACGAGACCGTTGCCTGCCCATCGACGGACCATTTCTAGCTCGCTAGGCGCTGGGTCGCCTACCACGCCTGTCGGGTCTGATCCGCTCAACGCTGCTTCGGCTCAGCCTCGCCGACCGTTTGGAGCCAACACGCCCGACGGTGCTACTGTTCAGGTCACGATCCAGACCACGGTTCGGGGTGATAGCTCGTATTTTGGTCGACCGAGCGGTGGGACCGTTGTGCTTGGCGACGAAGAACTACCCGCATACATCGGTGAAGGTCTGTCCGACATGAAACGCCGTTCGGACGAGGACGAAGAAGAGCGGCTGCCACCTCATCCTAATCAGCGATATCATACCGGCAGCGACGTGTTTGCTGCATCTGGGCCTAGTGTCATTCGGATGGGAAGCGTCAATGGGAGTCGCGTCCCTCTCACACGGGGAACCAGCTCGAGAGGACGTGCAAGGGGACTGCACCCGCTGCTGATCAACTATACTAGTCCTATTGGTGAGCATGCGTCTCGTTTTGCCCACATATTGGTTTGCTCATCACAGTTACTCCCAGATCTCCACGTTTCCGACGACGCACAGATTGGAAGAGCGTTTTGACCTATTCGTGCTTTGCTTTCTTTTTATTTCACCGTTGTCTTTATATCGTATCCTCCACTCCACAACTGTAGTTTTTGCTTCGTCAGTTTGCTTTTTGGTACTTGTATGCGTGCTGTCTTTTACTGTTGTGGTGTCATTGCGCTTTATATTGGCTTGTAAGCACTTGCCTGCTTTTATGTAGTATAGCTCGGTAGTTAATTGCCGAATGGAATGGATGGCGTATTTCCTCAATACATATCGGTCTAAAACTTGAAGGCGTTTTCAATCTGGGTATATCACATATTACGGTGCTATGGGAATTGGTCAGTGACCGACTCCAGCCACAGCCGGGTGACCGTTCGAGGCTTCCTATGGAAGCTAATCTCAGTGCGTTCCTTCAAGCTCACCATAGGACCTTACTTCTGGTAACATGCGTTATTCTTTTCTGGGCAATGATATAAAATTTTGGCAGAGAATTACGCAAGGTGAGCGCGAAAAAAAATCCCTGCTCGCATTCTCTGTGCAGTATGGTGTCGAAGGCAGACCTCGCGTCTCGTTGGTATGTGTAGATCCGCACCGTATTGATATGAGCGCTCCTCGTGTGTGATGACTGAGTTGCCACACGCCCAGTCGTAGTGGCGCTCTGACCTTTATGGTTTTTCCGAGCAGCTCTAGGGCACACATGCTGTTGGTCGGCGGTTCGGCCATACTCCGTTCGTATTTAGCCACCGCAGCAGTTGACGGTAAAAAATATTGCAATATTGCGAATTAAGCAAACCCGAAACATTAGTATCGCAACACGAAATATCATCGCCAAACGCCGTTTGCCACCCGCTCTTCCTGTAGTTGTGTATGCGCTTAGCTGTAAGTTGGGCGCATACAAAAAGTATAAAGGGCTCTCACCCACCATACTTACTTCTCAGCTCCACCCCCAAAGCATTTCCACACCCAATAGTCTTCATCATGCAATCTAGTGCCTTTTTTGCTTTCTTTCTTACTGTTTTCTTCCATTTGTTCTCGCTCGGCTTTGCTATTCCCGCTGTCAAGCCCGTAGCAGGAGCTGTGTCAGAAATCGCTAAACGCGGCGACGCCAAGAAGCCACCTGCCAACGGAACCAGCCCAGTGCGTATCGTAAAGTTCGACGACAACCGTGCAGACATCTGCACTATCTGCCTAAATGATCCGGATTACTGCTGCCCAGTCGGTGGACCGTGCTGTGGCAATTCAGGGATGTGCTGCCCATTCGGGTATGTTATTCCCTCATTGAGTAGTGGTTCTATATTTCAATAACCCTCCCCAAAGAACGTACTGCGGATTGAACCAGTATCTTGATTGGGTGTGCTATTATAATTAGGCAGCCGGCCCATGTGAGGGCTCATTTCCTTTTGGCGATCCGAGTAGCTCGACTGATATTGATGTGCATATATTCACCTAGTGGCTGGTCGCCCTGCGCACGCCTTATCGAGCTGGGTGGAAAGACGGTTTTTCCCTCTTTGTGTTTTATATCGGTGGCTAGTCTGAGATATCGTTTAACATACTTGTGTCTGTTGGTGTGGATACAAGAACTTTGACCCCGTACTTGTCTCGTTATGTCTAAATACCTCCTTGAATCAAAGCATGTAAACCATGTTTATCATATGCACTGTGCAAATTGCCAAGTGCGCAGGAAGATTCGAATACTACAACCGGCCGATGACGAGATCACTCTTTTTGTTTGAGAAGCATCATGATTAGCAGTCAATCACTAGTAATCACATGCTCACACTACACAGAATGGCAAAATATCGACAACTTCAGACCTATAAACACTCCGCCGGAGGATCTGATTCAATTGATTCGGTCTTTCGCAGAGATAGTTGCCTCATCACTCGTTCTTTCCACCCCGCCAACCCGGATGGTTTCCAATTCATGGCTGTTGAATCGATGACAGGCTTTGGCCAAGCAGCACCCCCGTTTGGACTGTCGGCTACGTGGGGCGGACTTTCTCGGTTGTATCCGTGCCAGACCGCGCGGGGGATATATTTACAGTCCTCGGAACTAAGATGATCGACCACTGAGGCATGAATCGCGACGTGATTCGCACGTGTCGGTCGATGCACAGATCGTGGCTTGTACAAGTTTGGTCTATTGAATTCAGTATGTATTTCAGCGGGCGGGGCTGGGGGTAGATTTAGTAAACTTACATCCGAGTTGTGGTCAACCCCTCCTCTGTTTGCGTTGGCTTGGCGGAAGGCAAAACTCTAAGAGATTCCAGGCTGGGACCCCACGCATTGCGTCATATGGTTGATATCCGATATCAATCTTGTCCAGATTGGCCGACAGTTCTAGCAGCCTCTGCTCGTATGCAATCGCTGCCTCTTTATCGCCCTTTGGCGGGCGCTCCTCCAGTACCTTGGCCTCTCGATACGCCTTCAGCATCCGATGGTCGAAAACATCCCAGTATCAACTGCGAAACATTGCCGGACCATCCACCGCAATGCGATATTACTGAGCAAACTCTGGTTATCTGAGGTGCAGTTACGCTTTGGAACAGCACCGCCGCCAATGTCCGTATGGCCACCTTTGAACCAGACTTCAAGAACTGTTTGTGTATCAAGGTTGTTTCGGGAATGATCCCAGACGCTGGGGATAAAATTTGCTCGACGCTCATCGAGCGCGAGTGCTTGCCTGGAGAAAAGAACTAAGACTGGGTTTAGAGATACAAGCTGAAACAAGTCTACCGGAAGTTCCGAATGCTCGGATTGTAATCAATCCAGGGTAATCTAGTAGGCCATAATGATCCTAATAGATCAAACCAGATCAGTGTACGCGCGGCGCCAGCTTGGAAATACTGACCAACGCTGGCGACAGTATCCCTGTAAACAAACTTAATCAGTTGGCGCATAACCGATAGCTAATTGTAAAGACTTACCAAACGCCAACAAAATCGATTGCTACCGAGATACAAAAAGCACGCCTGAAATCATCTGGATCAACGTGTTTGGCATCGGTGTTATTTTTGCAGCTGAGCAGCGCTCCCGGTCGCCTCTCCGCTTCGTACGTTTCTGTGAACACACTTGGGTTTTGAGATAATGTACTAGTGGAGGGTTTCGAGCTGAAGACTGGAGGGGTTGAGGGGTTTTTTGATTCATTTTTGTCGCTTTTTGGTTCATTGTTAGGGACTTTTGAGTCGTCAGCATGCTTGTATACTTCATAAGCGAATGGAACATGCTCTGTGGAACAGAATTTGTGAGTGGCTAGCAACTGCGCGATGAAAAAGAAACGTGCCCATGTTATGTTTCGGAAGCAGGCCGACCTGCAATCGTTCCTTGATCAGATAGGACGAGATTATATGCGACATAGAACTGACACAGTGAATCATGCCAGCTAGTGCGCAAGCCGTAAACGCTCCCCGCGAAAACCCGAAAATCGAGATGCGGTCACCAGCTACCCGTGCCAAGCTCGTTAGCGTAAGGCGACCCCAGACCGAACGAAAAGTGATACCTCGGTACGTTTGCATAAGGAACTTGTAACCATCAATGACCTATTATACGATGAGAACACCAAAAGGTAGGATGAAACCTGTATTACATGCTGATATAAAAATCTGCAAGTGGCGAATCAGTATGATATTTGAAGAGATGGAGATATATAAGAGCCTACAATGCGAATCCTTTGTCGAGTGTAGTTGCAACCGAGAGCCCAAACTTTGTGGTTAGCCCGGGCGGCGCGTACGTTCCAACGCCAGTTTGATAGTACACCTATTTGGATTCACTCGTTAGAACCACTGGAAGAAGTTATGTAGGTAGCTTACCAGCTGGCGATCGGGATCGTTTTTCTTGAGTAGCTCCATAAATTTGACTACATTAGTGTTCTAAAAGCTAAGTTACAACTCCGGCCAAGTTGAGCCCTGTGGGGGACTCACCTTGTTGCTGAAGTGGTTAGATGTCCCATCGAAGCATAACACTAGCGACCTCTTTCAACAAACATATGAGCCTAATGGTAAAGGGGAATTCAACATGAAAAAAAAAAAACTTACAGGCGGAGGTGCTCAAACTTTAGGTAGCAATCGATGATAAGTCTCCTTGTGATATGGATGCACGTATTCCACGAGATCAAGCACATCGTCCAAATTGACCTTCTGATTGCAATTGAAGTTTCCTTCAGGCCTTTGCAGATCCATTATGAGCCAGCGCGCGTTGTCTTTGAACACAATCTTGATATCCCTCGCGCTCTGGTGAAAGCCACTTGATCCACGTTTGGGAATGCCATTGTTGTTACCAATGCAAGATGAAAGATCAAACGTATGGTCCCCATGATCTTGGTCCAGTTGAACATTATACTTCTCAGCCTCGCTTTTGAGGCTGGCCCTAACGATAAAACGACCAGTTCTTTTGGAAGCGGCTACATCTTGGTAGAGGTCATAGAGGAGATGATTTGGCTTGCCTACAGTGGTGGAAAGAGTAATCATTGTAAAAAGAGGCCGCACAGTGGGGTTGCGATTGTGATTTCTTCGAGCCTAGAGGCACTTTTTGTATCTGGCAATCCTGCGCCAGGTATTCCTCATAAGTCCATGCCAGTACAGCACAAGAGCTCATCGTTCCGAGCGAGGCAGTAAGCGTTTGAATCGCACACGGAGAGTGGTTGGCCGACCCGGAAGTGCAGTAGGCTCCCCAAACCCTCAGAGAAAGATAAATCAAACCAGGTTAGTGTGAGCGTCTAACAGAGACTGTAATCTGTTTCCGGCGAGGATAAACGAGACGTCTTGGTTCGAATCAGGCACGAGCATCAGAGAGGGCAGCGAAGGGCGTTATCTTGCGGCTGTTCGCTCTTACATGCCTGGTGCCAAGTCGTGTTGTTCGCATTATGACAAGTGGGACTTCCTATTAAGGTCGAGAAGATTGGTCCCATAGTGCACGCGGTCGGTGTAAAAACGTTCCCCGAAAACAGGCGCCAAACGGTGATACAGCACACCTAGCCACTCTAAGATGGCCGCGGTATTTTATCTTTTGTCAGAGGGTGACCTTTCAGGGTTGGGACAAAACGCTCCACAGGTCAGAATATGGTCGGGCAAAGAGTCTGGACCCCACGACCGCCAGAAACTCCACTCGTGTGGCGGTCGCAAATATTAATAAATTATGCTATTGAAACATATGACTGAAGCTATCGGCCGTGGAGGCCAGCTCCAATATGACTGGACTGGTAGTCGTACTGGGGGCCACGAACACATTTGAGACTCTGAGGTGTTGGAGTAGGACCAGTTATTCTATTTAGAGTGGTACCGGATGGATATGTTCCTTGGAATCGCGAGCTATAAGAGGACACGAGGACCATTCATTCGGATGATTGCCTATCGAATCCTTCGGTTACTCTCGTGAACCAGACTCCTCAATCGGCCTTCGATCTAGGCTGACGAAGCGAGCTTGCGGTTCTGGCCCGAACAGTCTCTAAACGAAGAAAATCATCTTGCGCCCAGCCTTTTGGCTCAGTATATGCATCGAGGACCGCTTATATCTTCATATGCTGGCAGAAGGCTTGTAGCATTCTGCGTATATCCGAGTCTTGTTATGCCACACGGACACATTCAAGACGCTCGCCAAACCCAGTACACATAGTGGGAATACATGACCCATGCCATTAATTTATGTTACCTAGAACAATAGAGGAGGAATGAAAGTGATGTATGCACAACGCGACACATGATGAAAATTACAACCCAACCGAAAAGCGAGAAGGTGGGGGGGGGGCAACTCCAAAAGTCCATGGACTAAACGGGGAAACAAAGCCAAGGCCTAGAGACACTCTTTGGGTGGATCAGAAATCTCGGACTCGCCAGTCCTACTCCGGAATAATGATATCCGACTCTTGGCCCATTCCCTGAACCCATACGTTTTCCAGCCCATCTTGATTATTGTCGCGGCCTTGGACGGCCACTCGCCGTCCCCATCAAGCCTATCGGCAATAAGCGGATGATTTCCGAGCTCATATCCATGCCACCAGGCTCGTGGGATGTATGGAACAGTGGGATCGGAAGCAAGATAGTCGACGACCGAAGCATGTATGGCAATGGGATGAGACCGTGCGTGTCGATAAGCCCCTCGAGATTTGTATAAATTGGGACTGAAGTTTTAGTACTTGTCAGCAAGTCAACGGAACATCGCCGAAAACACTCACCGGCGAGTCATGCTCAATCCTGCCTCGGTCTGCGTTGGCTTGGCCGAAGGCAAGAACTCAAGCAAGTTCCAGACGCGATACTGGCGCATGGCGTCATAGGACTTGTGCTTGATATCCATCTTGTCCAGATCTGCCGAGAGCTTCAACAACCGTCGTTCATATTCAACGACAGACTCGTTTGTGTCTTTCCTGGGTCGTTCCTCCAGCACGCCAAGCCTTCGGTATTTGTCCAACGCGCGGTGGTCAAATATAATGCCCGTGTCGACAGAAAAACACTGTCGGACCATCCAACGGAGCGAAATGTTGCTGAGCATGCTTTGGTTGCTTTCATAACAGCGTCGTGGTGGGACAACTCCGCCTCCTACATCGGCGTGTCCGCCCTTGAACCAGACTTCAAGGGCGGTCTGGGTCTTGGGATTCGTACGAGAGTGATCCCAGACGCTGGGAATGAAATTGGCGCGACGCTCGTCTAAGGCGAGTGCTTGGCTGTAGATTGCTGTTAAAGTCGTAATAAAGAATTAACGCAGTTGACTGACCGGAAGTTGCGAATGCCCGGGTTGTAGTCGATCCAAGGTAAAGTGGTTGGCCATAAAGATCCTAGGAAGCACGAGTTGGAAACGTCTCTTACTGGTACGAGACAGAAACATACCGACACTTGCTACCGTATCCCTGGTATCGAAATTAGCCCCTCTCCTTGAATATCACGTTTCCAATATAACTTACCACACTCCCACAAAGTCTATCGCTACAGAAATGCAGAACGTCTTTTTGAAATCTTCAGGATTGACGTGCCGGGCCTTGGTACCCTTTTTGCATCGAAGCAAGGCTCCGACTGGCTGCTCTATTTGGGAGTCCACTGAGCTACTTCTGGCTGGTGTGGCACCTCGTGGGTAATCTTTTTCGGTAGGAGGGGGCTTGGCGTCGCTGGCATTTTTGTAAACCTCGTATGCGAATGGGACATGTTCTGCGAAAACGTTGATACAACCATAACGGATAGCTCTCGAGAAATCACGAACCGATGTTGTGCTGTGGAAGCAAACCGACCTAACGGACCTTTTTTGTGAGCTCTAATCCAGCGATAGTCTGAACAACGACATACACAGTGAACCATTCCTGCCAAGGCACGAGCCGTGAACGCGCCTCGAGAGAACCCGAATATGGAGATCCGATCGCCGGCTATTCACATATGATTCATTACCGAGATAAGGCGCCAAGACACAAGCAAAACTCACCTCTATATGTCTGCATGAGGAACTTGTACCCATCAATGACCTATACAGACGATGAATGGATGATTTGGTGGAGAAGATGAACTATCATACATGTTGGTATAAGAATCTAGAGTTAGAATTAGGCTTTGCAATGACCGAATAGAGCATTAGAAAACCTACGATGCGAAACCCTTGTCGAGCGTCGTCGCCAAGGAGAGGCCGGCATTTGTCAGAAGCCCTGGTGGTGCGTATGTCCCCACCCCAGTCTGATAGTATACCTGGAAGGACATCGTAAATAAAATATTATACGGCGCAGTCATGTACATACTAGCTGACGCTCGGGATCCTCCTTTTTCAAAAGTTCCATAAACTTGACCACATTAGTGTTCTAGAAAGTACATCAGGGATGAGCTCAGTCCGAGAACCTACCGACTTACTGTGTTGCTGAAGTGATTGGATGTTCCGTCGAAGCACAAGACTAGCGAGCGCTGCGGCACAAAACATCAGGTGTAGAACCATCAGGGAGCGGTATCAAACTCACAGCTGGTGGAGCGCGAGCCTTGGCTCCAAGTCGATAGTATGTCTCCTTTTCGTACGGGTGAACATATTCAACCAGGTCCAAGTATTCGTCCAAGTTGACCAAATGTTCGGAGAACGTCCCCAGAGGATTTTGCAGATCCGCAACTAGCCAACGGTGATCGCCCCTCGTCTCGATCTTCATGTTCCTTGCACTATGGTGAAAGCCGCTGGAACCCCACTTGAGAATTCCGTTCTCATTGCCAAGGACAGCAGACAGGTCAAACGTCCCGTCACTGACATCATCGTAGAATCGGATATTCCGTGCTCTCCCTTCCTGGGTCAGCTTGGCAGTGAGAATGAAGCCATCGGTAGCAGTAAAGTTTTCAGGAAGGCGGAGATCATACAGCCGGTGGTTGGGAATGTTGAGACAAGTCGACGCGCGGAGCATGCTGGAAACGGGTGGAAGGGTGGGAGGCCGAGGTGACGCTCATGAAGATGTCCATAGCAGTTATTTTATCTGGTTGTGTTGTTCATGGCGCAAGCTAGGAATCCAGGTCTGGATAGTATCGAAGCGCAGATGGTCCAGGCGATGCTTTATAGAATGCCCAATTTAGACTCGGAGAGGGGCGCGCCGATCCGGAGGTGGAGGGCCCGACCGAGGGAAGCCGTAGTAGCATTTCCAATAGGTGCCGTGGGTGAGCGCCTGGCGTTCAACACCAGCCAATGGCCTGCCAGAACGTCAACCCCGCACGAAATCCCGTGGCAATCAATGCCGGACCAACGATCAAGCTAGGCACGCATCCACGAAGTGAATTGATTGATAAACGGGGGCACATGGCACATCGGTGCTTGCCAGTTCAGCCTTGGGGGCGCGTCATCGAATTTTGTGCAGGATTCTGATGTCGGCAGCCGATACAATCGTGGGCGCTCGGTCTAAGTGAAATCGCCGCGTTGGACCAGAGAGTTAGCTCGGCATGAAAGGCTCGGGTATTCAGCTTCTAGGAATCCGATGCGCTTCGTGCGAGTCAACCCTGCCGGGAATTCGATAAGGGATGTTCCAGATTATTTTTGCTGGGACAGGTTTTGAGTTAGTTTTGGGACCAAACGTTCAAATTCGAGTAGCATACCCCAAGAAGACCCAAAACTCTAAGATCTTAACACTGCTCATGGACTGGCGTATGGAAGGCAGTGCCGCCAATGACTCGACGGTGCTCGTTCAACTGGCCCCGGTCCACACTGAAACGCTAACCACATGACATAGCCCCGCTTTGCATTGCATGCGTGCCAATCGACTGTGCATAGAGGCAAATGAAATTTATTTCTTAGCGCCTAGGGGAGGAGGGTTGCCGTTCACCCATGTTCTTACATGGCGTATATAAATAATTTGGCTAGCTCCTACACTGATGACGGTGCCTTCTCACGCAAACAGTGCAGCAGCAGATGAAAACAATGAATTTACTGCTATATGCGCGACCAATGAACTGGAACACTACCATTACATAATCTCGTCCAACATCGTATTATCATGCCGGCTTGCGGAAGAAACAGGTGTCCCGGAGATCAAGGTGATCTGCTGGCGCACCCATTGTGTGCGTATTCAATTTTTACAGCACCTTGTATTACGTATATGCGGTGCACTGGTTTCATAACCGTAGCAAGCTCGCTTCTCAGTCAGCGTGAAGTGGATTACAACTACGTGGATAAAACAAAAGAAAAAGGTTTGTGCGGTTCTCGCCGTATGATCCTCAATCTAATGAGCGTAGGGAAACGCGCGTTTATGTTGGTACAACGAAGCAGCGTGGAATTGCTATGATTTCACTTTCGTGGCATCCACCCGATCCAACATTGGCCAGTTTGTTCGTGAAACCTTCCTGCCTACTGCGAATGTTACCGGCATGAACCGTTCTGTGCTTTTAACCTTAGGGCTTCGACTGTTCTGGGCAGTGCCCAAAGGGTTCCGCATCATAAGACATTTATCTGACTAGGGAACCCAGGACTTGACTAATTTATGGGGCGTGTTCCGTAGGAAGACTTCCCGTGTTTAATAATAAAGCCTAGTGGGTCGTATATTCTGCGACATACCCATCGTAAAATACATTTGGTACGGTTGAGAGATACAGTAGTATAGGAAAATGTTCGAGGCAATATCAGGAGAAAGGCCAAACTATCAAGCTGTAATAATCACTTTTTTGTTGCAGAGCGTCAAAGAATTCTGTAACTACGCTTCGGACTTGACCGTCGCTATATTAATTCTCAGTCATCAGGCCCCCGTTTTGGCAAGCACTCAAAACTCGGATACTCACGTTCACGCTTCCCGCTGCTCTTCTTTGGCATCAGTCGGCTCTTGATGCCTTGCTTCATCCACTGAGCAGTACGATACGGTCGCAAACCTGCGATTCCGCGTTGCCGATTGTGGAGCTGGCGCTTGTGAGCTGCGTCAAGCTGCTTTTGTTCCTTCTTGTCGATCACTCCATCGTCCGCAAAATGAGCATTGCGTTCGGCAAGGAGCGCTTCGCCTTCAATATGATCGCTGTAATGGGCGTAAGTTAAAACTGCTGCGACTCATGTGGCTAGAACGTACTAGGCTTCAAAAGCGTGACGGCGAGCTTGGCTGGCTGCATGCTTTTCGTGATCCTACGAATAGTCTTAGGACTGAAGATGTAACGAGAATCCATCGAGCTCACCTCATCCAGCCCGGCATCGAGCTTGATCCTAGTAGTCAACCAGCCGACAATCTCATACTCGTGAGTCTTCTTCGTCTGCTCAGTCAACACGTTCTGGCGCAACTGCTTCAAGTCCTTGCCCACAACGATGGGCACACGGATTTCCGTTTCCTCATCATCAACCACATCCTTCAGCCATAGAACCGCAATCGCATCCGGTGCAGAGCCCATGATCCCTCCCCCTCCAAACTCGAATACGCACGACGAGGCGTAACGACTGTAAACTGGGAGGCGGAGCATGTCGATCGAGTACGAAGTACGTCCTTCCGAAAGCGCGGCAGATTTGGGCGGGATGTTTTCGGTGCTGTCGGTGGTCGAAATGGTGAGTTTCGTGGGCATCTTGGAGAGTTTGTGTGAGGAATTGGGCTCGGGGGTGATGATAATGTCATCGAGAATCTCCACGGTGCCAGTGTCCCAGCCGAGCATGTTACGAGGAAGCTTGGCGTCGACACCCTTGAACAAAATCGAAACATTCATACGACTGGTAATAAATTGAGTACTCGATATTGAAATGCGGTTCTTCCGGCTTACCCAAAACCGATACCCTCCTGCAGGGCAAACAATCTAGTGACCTCGGAGGCATCTTGGAACAGATGCTTCAGATCAAGATTCACAATACCCAGGATCGGGTCGCGCTCGCGAAGCCTATCAAGCATTAATCAGTCTTGAATCACGGATAAAGTCGCGCATGCACTCACCTTGAATCGCGAACCACGATTCTAACAACCGTGTTCTGCCAATCACGAACAAAGGTCTCGGTACCAGCTTCGAAGAACGGCTGGGAAGTGTACTGCTTCACACGGCTATGGTGTATGTAAGCTTCAACCCAGGTGAAAGCGTGAATCAAACTTGCGTTTTGTAGACCATATCGTCGTTTACGATAATCTCACAATAGCCACTTGGCAAGTTGGGGCCTTGTTCGCTTGGTTCGTCGGTATCTTGTCCGGCCTGGCCTTCCCGCTCTTTCCCGGTGGTACCATACAAGTTCTGCCTTTCGAGATTGTTGATTTGGTGAACCACGACCTTGAGAATTCCAGACGGGAATTTGGGGTCAGGAGGGGTGCGTGAAACGTCGGCGGGCGGCGGAGGCCCAGTCTTGGCGGGCAGCGGTGCTTTGTCGCCTGGACGCATTTCCATCTCTGGCGCGGTCTATGATTCAAATGACTGAGATAATGCAGCTAAATAAAGTAAAGCATCAAACCTTTTTGGGCTCGGGAGGGTTCTCGGGCGCGCGTTCGAGTTCCTTGTTAAGCGGAACCTTGGGGAAATACCCAATCGACCAGCTATAGTTCGATGAGTGAGCGTCCCCAGAGCGAGACTAGAAAGGATACGTACTGCAGCGTGCCGGACATAGCAGTCGCGTCTTCAAATCCAACAAGCTTGTCGGTGCGGCGAACGACCTCGTTTGGTTTGCTAATAAGCTCCTTGACAGGTACCTGGACACGTCCGATCAAGTCGCTACAGCCCCAAGACGTTAACATATGGCCCTAGCCCAAAACAAGAAAATCACATACTCTGCAGAGCGCTTATCACTATCCCACAGCATAACACCCAAGTCCTCCTCGGCCTTGATTTCGTCTTGCGTGAGGATCAAGGCGGCAGTCTCTTCGTACACTGGATTAAGGTCTCCGAGAACGATGCGAGTCGAATATAGTGGTTTCCCAAACTATACCTTGTATAAGCACTTTCATTTCGAAATGGAGCAAAGGGACGAACCTTGGCATAGGCTAAAACAATGTACGGATCGGAGCGCCCACCCCTGTCTTGGGCAGAAAGGCCCTCGGCGTGGTGGATGGTAATGATGAAAACACCCTGTGCGAGGGTGTCTGGCCATTCAGATCTCAGTTAGTTCTCTACCTTTGCGTTATCAAGAGTAAAACCTACCGCCCAACGCAGCACCGCTCATCATCTCCTTAATATTCAGTGTCATACTCTTCGGAGCCACAAGTTCGGCCGTCTGAAATCGGTGAGCCAGTTAGGGATCACGGGAAACCATGAATGAAAAATGCATACACCGGCGGCAATTGCCATCTTGACGAACCTCGAGATCAAAGGCAGGTCCAAGACGTTTGGAAGGACTCGGCTCATCGGAATAGCTGAAACCTCGACACCAGGGACACCCATGAGGGTAAACGTCAACTATTACCCATGACGTGAGCTTCAAAAGCATGGTTAAGGGATCGAGGCAACTCACATTGCGCACAAACGGTGGCTCTGGAATAAACTGGATCCTCAGCCGCACGGTTCCGACAATCCCATCCACTTGAATCCAAATCGGGATAGGAATATGCAACCAGTCGTAGATCCCGAGGAAGAACTCGATCAACAAGCTATATGATACCGCATCAATATCGACTTTGCCAAAAAAAACTCCAGACGCACTGGATATTCTTCTCCTTGGTATCGCTCCCTTTGCCCGGTTCGGCGGAATAGGCAAATGCGACTTCAAAGTTAACATAGTCTCCGGCTTGATCCGCGTCTTCTCCTGCCGCCTCGGCTTTTTCAGCTCGCTCCATGAGTTCGTTTGTGCCTTGGTCGATCCATTCCTCACGTGGGTACCTACGTGAAACCGTTAAAAGGCGATTATATGAACCGAGTGAGCGACCCACTCTTTGTCACCAGGCTGGTCTGGCAAAGCACGCATCGAGATAATACGGAACGGGTTGGTGCCTTGGCCAATGTCTGAAATACGAACAGCATCGACGAACCCAGGGAGAGATTGCTATGTATCATATGAGCACAATCTTCAACGTCGAATTGAGAATGAGCCCACCTGCATTATGTCTTCGATCGTGTCGGCAATCGGAACAAACATCTCGGGATTGACCAGTCCCCAAATGGTCTTGGTAAACGCATTCAGCCATTCGACGCTCTCTGGCGTTGGGGGGCTAAATTTCTCGCCACGTTGACGATGCATATCCAAACGAACGCGCTCGACTTCCTTTTCGAGGCTGCGCTGGATGATCGAGGCGAGGGTGATGCATGAGAAACCAAGGGCGCCGATCAAAGAGGAGCGGAAGAGGAAGCGCAAGAATCCACCACCAAAAGCGGTAAAGAACCAGACAAGTGCAGAAGAAGCGGCAATGGCTTTGGGTGGTTATAAGAATCACAGTTCATTCGTTTCAGCAGAATAGCTTACCAATCTGAAGGCGGTCAAACGATGCCATAACCTTGCCCATGTACGGAGGAGTGCTTGGCGGATATGGCTGGAGAGAGATGTTGCCTGGGCGAGCAGGATTCGGTGCAGTCTTGTCCGAGCGGAAACGCGAGGGAATATGGGATTTGTGGTCACCGGTAATGGGCTGAGTTGCGGGTCCGGCTTCTCCAGACGAAGGGTCGATTTCGGCTTGGCTCGGGAAGTCTATTTTCTTCACATTAGGACTGATATAGAGCAGGGATAGACTAGAGACCATACCTTTGAACTCGGCATCCTTGATGGTGACCATCTGGCCGGTCGTCGGGTCCTTGACAGTGCGTTCTCCGCGCTTGTGCTTGACTTTATCGGTCGGCTTTTCTTTTGGCCCTTGCATGCGCTCTTTCACTGCGTCTTTCTCGCTCATCTGTGCCTGCTTTTCTTCCCCGACTGGGACTCCCTCGCCCGAGTGCGCAGGATGCATGTGGCCGTTTCCGTTGGCCGCCTTGTTGGATGCGGTCGCTGGGTCGTCTTGTTCATAGCGGGGTGTTTTCGGGAGGTCCTTGTTCGCGGCAAACGAGATCTTTGACGACGGAGAGAGGGGCTCGGGCGACGTGGAGTTCTCGCGCGCCTTGAGGTCGGCTTCGTACCGCTGGATCGTCGGGACCGGGTTGGCCTCGCTGCTTCTCGGTCAGCGCTTCTCCAGGCCCACAATGATCGAGGCGCACCTATATCCTTGGCCAGCTACGTGTGCCATGGTCGGGGATAACGACAGGCAACGTGCTCTCTCCACTGCGTTTTATCGCTGGGCCAAGCGTCAATGTCATCGGTGACGTCGTCTCGGCGCTTGCCCCGATCAGGCCCGCGTCATCGACGTCGGTCAGCCATCTCACCTGCCGTGTTAGAATATTACGTAGTCGCACCTTATGACGCCCTCCCAATATTAAAACGAGCCCGGAACCTATAGGGCAGGAGGCAGAAAAGACCAAAAGCTGCTCTCCCAGTTAGGATCGAACTCATAACCTTCTGATTGGAAACTAGAAACGCCCACTGGCGTGGGCAGGGCACCTTGCTCTGGGCGCGCTTGGATAATTTAGCATCCTAATATCACCAAAGTTGGAAGAGTCGGACAACTGGCACCAACTCGTAAATGGCAGCATGTTTCCTGCACCATTCGCCACGAGTAATGTTTCTGTATGTTCATTTCTGCGTCAAATGAATATGTTCCCCGTGGGTTTATATCGCTGATAAGAACACTTGAATCTCAACCGGGATGGATGCAGTAATTTCCGTCAAAGTAGAGATTAGACGTATACATTAGACGTATACATTAGATGTAAACATTAGCTGATGTAGTTGTCTAATTCGGGACACGGCGCATCTCATCCAATTTCGATCTTAGATTACCATACCGTCTCGTCTAATTTCAGATGAGCGCCTCAGCCAAAAATTACGCGTGGAGCTTTTCATAGTGTTGTGGATCGCACCACGCCTTGAGATAAACTACAACAACACGTTTTCGAAAGCAAGAATTTTTGTACGTCAAATTCAATCCAAGTTATACCAGGCCCTCGGCGATGATGACCTATCGCCGAGCGATCCATACCTCAACCTGACATACGGCTCTGGATCAGTGGAAGGATATGTCGTACAAACAGACAATGTCGGATTCGCTGGTTATACTTTTAACAATCAGACTCTTCTTTATGTGACCAAGCAGGACCTCATCTTTAACAAGACAGAAGCTCAAGATCCAGCCTTTGGTGGTATCGTGAGAACCAGCTTTGGTACTATTTCGCAGATTTTAAACATAGTCGCCAATGCAACAAACAGGACATAGAGACGAACCATACTTTCGAATATATTCCTCGCGAACCCTACACTACCAAACTATATAGCGATTTTCCTCGACCGCCTCGGCTACCTTAATGACACCGGGACTGGCATGCTTAATATCGGGACCTACGCCTCTGGCTTCGAGCTGGTAGCAACCCAGCCCAAACATCCCGTCTTTACTGGGTACGCAGAAGGAATCTTTCAGTGGAATCTCCTCTTGTCCGATCTCAAAATAAATGGCCAATCCCAGAAGTTGAAAACTGAACTCGTTTCTAATAATGAGGCGCATTTAGTCAAAGTTCCACCAGAAGGAAGCATCTCAGTTCTCCTTGATACTGGTTCAACGTTAGGCCAATTGCCGACCGCCGCCTGGAAAGCCCTATACCAGAGTATGGGTGGCGTTCTCGTCAAGAACCTGTCTTATACGGAAAACGTGTTGTTGTACGCTGCGCCGTATAGAAGCTATGTATATAACTCGAATACACTATATGTACCCGATGCGCAGCGTGCTTAAGACGACGCCAAAGGCGTGTGGGTGAATTACCGGTGAAAAGAATATATTCAATGGAATGACTAGCTACGAGGCCGAAGGCGCCCCTTTTATACACGAATGAGCCTATATGCGCGAATACCGTAGAATGATATATAACGCATGCGCGTCCCCTGTCGGTATCTTTCTAGTGCCTTCGGGCATACGATTGTTCTAGCACCAAATATACGATTATGCACGTATATACAAATATGATTTCTACACGCCGTGCATGGCTGAAGCTCGATTGGAGCTAGGTTTCAAGTAGGTGTTCTAAAAACCGAAGCAAATATAGAGCTATTCACAACATTGATGCTAGCAATCAATCGATCCTGGTTCACCCCTTGGACCTTACTAACCTCACAATTGTCACACTTCCAGACGGACGCAACTTGACCGCTTGTATAAGCTATTTTCAAAATGGTAGTTGGTATGGAAATGACAACGATCTTGTGTTAGGAGATGCCTTTGTAACCAATGGAATCTGATACTAATATTCCTCCCACTAAGATCCAACATGTCTTACCAGCTCCGGAATGTTTACGCCGTTTACGACTTTGGCAAACTCACAAACACACTATCGGGTGTTTCTGGCGATCCGTTCATCCAGCTCCTACCACTCACAAACGAATCCAAGGCGAGCGCCGAGTTCAAGGAGGCTCGAGCAAAGGCGCTTTCGTTTTTCCCGCCCGAAATTAACATTTCGACAATCAACGACCCAGTGCCTCAGGCTTTGGGCTAACCTTCTTCCTGTTCTGGTTCTTCAAACAGTGGCACCGTTAGTGTGGACCTGTTCAAGTTTTTGCCCTTGTATGCTGCCAGCTTCGTGGTATTTCTCAGTGTTATGATTCATTAGGCAACACCTTCGATCTTTTCATGCGACGAAACATGTAGTACCTGTGTGTAGAAAATACCCATTAATTATTACCGAGTCCGATATGCTGCCGGTCCAACAGCCGTACGGCCCCTCCTCAATTTATGGAGGCTCAGTGGTAAATGACCCGGTCTAATGTGGCGGTGTTTTGTTTGGGTTGCATACTGGCACGATCCATGATCAAATCTGTCAGCCCATACGGGACCTGGACGCCAAGGCTCTGAAAAATCTTCTGCTCACGGCCACCCCTCATGACTGATTCGATCGCGATCTGACCCTTAAGCCATGAGGAGCGCTGCTCCTTCCCATGAAATCATCCGTGTGAATCAGTAATGCATGGCGGCTTGAAATATCGAAACGGCATAGTTTTCTTGTGGGGAGCATCCACGCATGCCTTTCGTGCACCACCAGGGATCCTTGTGCGATTTGATCTCTACGTTTGATTTCTTATGGTAGTAAATCTAGTTAAAACCGTGTTCTATGAGTTTATCTTTTTCCTGGTGGCCTTGAAAGCGCTTCGTACTCATCTTGGTATCAGCATCTGTGAACCCAAATGCACGTTCATTCAGTTTGGCCTCCCCATCTCGTTATGTACAGGATCTATAAAGCTAGTTTATAGTTCAGACGTAGGTCTTCTAGTCTTAACGTATCAAAATCAGGTCAACACTGCTGTTCTACTCCGTTGGGTCGCTCTCTGATTTTTGCTGAGTCGATCCGACTTGCTTCGTGTGATTTTTCTGTACGTGAAGTCAATTTTCGACAACATTGAAAGATATCACATGTTTAGTCTCGAAGAGCCTAGATGCTTCAACCGGCAGGTCGTCGAGTCTGATTTAAAATTATATTACATGTGACACAGTGCCGTTCCAGGGGAAGATGGTGAAGAACACACAGGTCGCTCGTACGGTCTTCCGATCTTCGGTGTGAATCTGGTTCAACTAGTGGACTAGGGCTGGACATCGGAGGAGAAGGCTCGAGTTGATGTTCTATTGCTCGAATACACAACGGAATGATGTTACGAATGGTATTTTTGGCATCTTATTTGGCCGTCCTCGCAACTTGAGCGCACTGGATGATTGTGAATCTACGCTGGTTGAATTCATTCCTAACCGACCAAATCCAATTTCTTCGTTAGGATCTCATCTGAGACCCCGTTCAAAAACAGGCCTATGATTCCTGCTCTGTACGTTTACCAACCGGAAACAACGTCACAAACCTAAATCAAGCCCACGAGGCAGTGTCCCGTGGTCTATTTTTATGTATTCGGCCTTAATTTAGCCGGAGCCGACTGTCTCAGGTGACAATACGCTCGGCTATTGATTCAAGCTACTATATACCATGAGGTGTCTTCGGAAGCACTGCTCCAACTACCCCTCCCCGAACATGCGACGCGCCGCCTTGGGAGGTCTCTCACTTGCAATCGCTGCTTCCGCCGAGAGCTTCACTATTCGAAAAGTGAACCGAGAGACCTCGGTCCGCGGCTCCTCGAAATACTTTGCTTCTCAACTCGCAACAGGCGACGCCGTCATCAAAAACGACCAGGCACAAGACTATGTAATAGAGGTTTCTTTCGGTGGGAAAGGTGAGTTGGATGCCTCGCGAGTGAAGCCGATCTAGCGCTAATTCCACCTTGAACGATCAGCGGCAACTCTAGTATTGGACACTGGCAGCAGCGACTTGTGGCTTGCACCTCTTCCTAGCGTTAACTATAACCAGACCTTTGCAAATGCCAAGATCTATGTGAGCCTGCTGCTTGTCTGACACACGTTGGTCTATTATCTGATTTCTTCAGAATAACCTACCTGCGAACCTTACATATGGCACTGGCTCCGCAGCAGGCTATGTCGCCCAGCTGGATAACATTGGTTTTGCTGGCTACACGGTCAACAACCAATCCTTACTCTATGTGACAAAGCAGGATGACATATTCGACGAAATTGAAGCGCAAGACTCATCCTTTGGCGGCATCGTGGGAGTCGGGTTCGACACTAATTCGGAGATAGCCACCCTAGTCTCCAATGCAACCCATGAAAACTGGGGGCGAAGTGTTCTCTCGAATATATTCCTTGAGAATCCCACTCTGCCCCACTATATCGCCATCTTTCTCGATCGTCTGGGATATCTCAATGACACTGGCTCTGGCACTTTGGACATCGGGACTTATGCCTCCGGATACGAAGCAGTGACGAGCCAACCCAAACATTCTGTCTTTCTGGCTACAAAGGAGGGTTTTTGCAATGGAATCTGTTAGTATCGGGTCTGAAAATCAACGGCGAGTCCCAGACACTCCAAACCGGTGTGACTCCAGGTAAGAAGAATGGTTTATCGAACACGCCGCCTGCGGGAACGATTTCTGCGCTCCTGGATACTGGCACATCCCTGGCGCAACTTCCGACGGCTGCGTGGAAGGCACTATACGAGGGCATGGGCGGGGTTCTCGTCAAGAATCAATCCTATACGCAAGACACGCTATCGTACGCCGTGCCTTGCATGGCTGAGGCTCAACTTGAGGTCACGTTTGGGTAAGTCAATTTAAATGATCACGATGAACATCCCAGGGTTTTCTGAAATGTAATATGAACAGAAACCAATCGGTGCTAGTTCATCCATTGGACCTAACCAACGTTTCAATCGTCACTTTACCAGACGGGCGTAATTTGACTGCATGTTTGAGCTATTTTCAGAACGGTAGCTGGTTTGGAGGCGACAATGATGTTATTCTTGGAGATTCTTTCGTAGGTTTAAATATTTTACATACAGCCAACTCGGACATTGATCTTCTCGCTCTGGTTACGTAGCTTCGTAACGTCTATGCCGTTTATAACTACGGAGACCTCACTAAAACCCTATCGGGCTTTGGAGGAGATCCATTTATCCAACTGTTGCCACTCACAGACGCATCCAAAGCAAGCTCCGAGTTCAAAGAATCACGAGCCAATGCACTATCATTCTTCCCGCCTGAGATCAATATTTCAACTATCAACGATCCCAACCCTCAAGCCATGAGTGGAAGTTCAGCCAGTTCGGGTCACTCGAACAGCGGACCGATGATCATCGCTCTACCGGGAGTGTTGCCTGCTATTTTTTGGTCGTGATTTCTGCTTTACTTCTTTGAGTCCTCGTTTCTTGGTTCATTGGGGTTTTGCACTTCAGATTACTGTGGAAGTTTTTATTCAATCGTTCTGGTTGTGGATTTGGATGCGGAAGATCTTTAAATGAAGCATGTCACAATGGACTATTACAATTTATCTTGTCCCGTAATTAAATATCACCTGATTCACACACAGACAACTATGTTATCTGGGATACGGACATATGACGACGCCTGCGAATACTTATGGTGTTCGGGACAATCCGAATGACGTGACACTCTGCAAAAACTGTAGGTGTAATAAAACAGGGGGGAAGGATAATGGTGTCATGGCATATCATGAGTGCTCATAATGTCACGAGCCAACAGGACTCGTAGACATAAATAACAATTTATAATATTTTCTTTTATATTTATCTATAGTTTACATATCATGTGACTCATGGAACTTTCTGGAATATTTGTAAGCGCTGACGCGTCTATCATTTCATATCCAAAGACCAATTGTAGTTTGTGTATATGTATTCTTGGCTGTTTTGAATGATATATAAACAGGGTCAAGTTCGAAGGGTTTCCCTAAGAACTTGACCTCCTGTCGTCTTGTTCAATACATCAGAGAAAACCTGTGTTTTTATTACTATAAATAACCGTAAATTCATGCATATACACCACTTGTGGGAATTTCTGTCCCCCCCTCTTTTATAGCTGTGAATTAATGTAAATTTACCAATGGGGGGTCTCAATTTATGTGGATTTATATGGATTTAACCCAGTTTATGAGATTTATGAATTTCAAATTCCCCAATGTTGTGTCCAAGATGGATTTTAGGAGACTTTGTTGGAAGATAAAATTGAGTTTATGAAATTTATATAAATTGCATATAATTCAATAAATCCTAATTTATCGTTACTCCATATTTTCCTGACGTATTTTCTTTACTTAAGATCCATCCTCGTGACACTAGGTCAAGTTCTTTCGGCATCAGGTAAAAACAGGCTTGTTGTCGCCTGATACCCCTTGCCACTGTTTCATACGCCGTTGGCGTGTCTCGAGCTCACACACATATTGCATTCCACAAATCCTACTCCACCTATCCACAGACACGCGCAGTCGTTGCCCTATCGCGTCACCGCACCCCGAACCTCAGTGCAGCGCTTCCTGGGCCTAGGCCGCGGCAGCTCCTGAGAATTAGGTTCTTGCACACGTGAACAAGCTTCGGCTCGCCAATCTCGTCCTTTGACACGAGGTGGGGTCACCCTGTGCCCTTAAGTAGTAGGGTACCGGAGGTCCTTTCTTATTCCTTCCAGCGACGTGGGATACGTTGCATTCTCCATACTAGCGCATACCAGGCGGCTACAAGAGCACCCATATCCACTAGTAAGTCCTCCGGCGCGAGGCCTAGGCATATTCATCTAAACCCAATCAGTGTCGTGGTACAATATATTACTCGAAACCGTCCTCTACATCTACAAACTTGTCCTTTATTGTAACCCTATCGCATCAATCGAACGAGAAGGACGAATCCGAGCACTCGAGCAACGCGCTGACCAGACCTGGGAAGCACAACGAGGGTTTTACGACGAATTAGTGTTCACACGCGACCACGCACACCATAACCGTACTCCCCGGGAAACCATTGAGATCATCGCCGACTATTACTTCGACGTGTTTCACCCAGGCGTCCCAGATCGCTATACTAGCCTATACGTCCTCCACAATAACCCCGAACCGGAACGTTCCGGAGAACTTCCCTTGTTGTATCCAAATTAAACTATGTCTCAGTGGGGATCTCACTTGTCTTATGTACCGCCACCTCCTGAACCCTCTGTATATGACCCAAATACTATGCATCCATTACAACCGCATCTAACGGGATTAACGGATTTTGGGCATGGAGCAGGCGATAATACTTTTGTCCAAAACACACCAGTAGCACCCATCCCGCCGGAGACCGACAACCCTCTAATTTTGCTGAACACCTTAATCAACGAATTTCGGTCATGGCGGGATGAAGTAAATGGGCGTATGACCCAAATCGAAAACCATATGCAGGCAAATTCTTTCAATATGGCCCATTTCAATGGGCTACACACAGACCTTCAAACAATTTTCGACCAAATTCAGGCTATCCCAGCTGTTCAACGCCCACAGTTGACGGGCACAAACCGCCAACCACCCCCGCCGCCTGTAAGGGTCACTCCCACATCGCAGCCTCCACCTGTTCGTGTAACTCCACCAATTGTCCCTGCGGTTCGAGTAAAATTAGCCAAACCGGATAAATTTGATGGAAAAAAAGACAAGTCCACCACTTTCAAAGTAGCAATCACCCAGTACCTGCGCGCTACTTACCCAGGAACATCAGATGACGACAAAATCGCTTTCATCATCTCGTATCTAGACGGCAAGGCATCTGAATGGATTGAACCGCACATGGAACATGATATCCTCCGGCAAGCGGTACCTTGGTTGCATGACGTAAACTTGTTTGGACAGAATTCGAAAAACGCTTTGGAGAAATCGATCGGGCCACAAAGGCACTCAAGAAACTAAAATCTCTCAAGCAGAAGTCATCGGTTCAAGACTACGTTACAGAATTCCAATCTCTGGCGGCTTATGTAAACTATGACGACCTAGCATTACGAGACATGTTCTACGAAGGGTTAAAGGACGAAATCAAAATGGCCATGCTGTCGCAACTGTTTGATGTTAAGGACAATTCCACCACAGGCCAAATGGTAGTAGACCGCGCCCTACTTATTGATCAACATCTGGAACAATTCTCTGGTCGCTCAATCTTTGAAAAAAACACCTCGTCGTCCAAAGACCGTGCCCCCGCCCCCACAAACAACACCCGCGAAAAATTGTCCTCAGGAGATGCTGTGTATATGATTGGTACGGACGGCCGTGCGGTAAAAGGGAAAATCGAATCGATCGGGCGAAACAATAGAGGACAGGTCGTTCCCAACGTAAAGTGGGCAGGACAAAATTCGACCGTCCAAGTACCTTTCCCCGCTCTTAAAAAGGATGATCGACCCATGTCTGGCGTTACTCGCGCACCACCGCCCCCCCCAGTACTCACAAAAGGAAAAGGTCCGGGACCAATGGAACTAGATGGGGAAAAGAGAACCGGTGGAATCATATGTTTGCGTTGTCAAGGAAAGGGCACATGGCTCGCGATTGCCCTCCAAGCCCATCTCGGGTTATGAAGCAAAATTGAGGAGGTAAAGGAACCGGACTCGGATGACGAGTCGGTAAAAGACGGCGCCTGAACCTGGCTAGGGGGTCAGTTTTGGGCGATATCCTAAAAAATATGGACAATTTCTCGGCTGCACATGTATCTTCTTCAGAATTAGAAATTATGTCTCTCACAAATGAATCACAATTCATGTTGATGTTTCGTGCGCAGCCGTGTGAAAACCCCCTAGAAAAACGTTCGGCAATCCAAGGGAAACCGTTCTCAGGATGGGCCATGTTGGATTCAGGCGCTTCCTCAATATTTATTAATGAAAAAATTGTACAAGATTTCCAGTTATTTAAAAAGAAACTCGACAAGCCTCGAAGACTCAAAGTAATCGACGGTCGAGAAATCAACTCGGGAAGGGTCGAACACTACGTAACACTCAACCTAAAAATATTTGACCACGAAGAGAAGTAGACGCTTATGTGGTCAATGTTGGGAACCATGATTTAGTCCTAGGGATGGCCTGGCTCAAGCGCCATAACCCAGCTATAGACTGGGATAAAAAATCACTCGTCTTTTCCTCCCGCTATTGCTCGGAAAACTGCCTTCACACTTCCCCGATTGTCAAAAGTGGCGAACCGGACTTGGAAATTGCCGCCACCACCAAACTCCCCTCCAAATACTCCGAATTCTCCAAAATATTTACGGAGGAAGAGATATCCCCACTTCCTCTCATCGCCCCTACGATTGCGAAATTACTCTGAAACCTGACGCAGTACCGCGTCATGGTCCCATCTATAGCTTAGGGCCAAGAGAAGACGAAGAATTACGCAAAACGGTCACAAAACAACTCGAAGCAGGTCTCATTTGACCCTCCAAATCACCCATGGCATCCCCCGTTATATTCGTCAAAAAGAAGAATGGGAGCCTAAGGATGTGTATAGACTACCGAAAGTTGAATGACATGACCGTAAAAAATGTATACCCCCTACCAAGGAGCAGCGACCTTATAGAAAAACTCCAAGGTGCAAAAATATTCTCTAAATTCGACCTCAAATGGGGTTATAATCTAGTTCGTATTAAAGAGGGCGACGAATGGAAGACTGCTTTCAAAACACGCTACGGCCTTTTTGAGTATCTGGTCATGCCTTTCGGTTTAACCAACGCCCCTGCTACTTTTCAACATTTTATGAACGACATTTTTAGGGACATTTTGGATATATATGTTATTATTTATCTGGACGATATATTAGTCTTCTCTAAAAATAAGGAGGAGCACGAACAACATGTCAGGGAGGTATTGTCCCGACTCCAAAGACACAACTTGTACTGCAACCTAGCCAAATGCTTCTTTAGTGTGGAAGAAATCGACTACTTAGGACTCATCGTATCTCCAGAAGGAATACGAGTTGACCCAGCTAAAGTCGTCAAAGCCATCGACTGGTCGGTACCCTCCAAAGTTGTTCAAGTACAGGAGTTCGTAGGATTTTGCAATTTTTACAGGACTTTCATCAAAAACTACTCGCACATTGCAGCTCCCCTCTTCAGCCTGACAAGAAAAATCATCCTTGGGAATGGACAGACGAATGTGCCGCTGCTTTCGAGCAACTCAAGGAGGCGCTTCGTTCGGCTCCTGTACTAATCATCCCGGATATATCTAAACAATTCTTCCTAGAATGCAATGCATCGGATTTTGCAATGGGAGCAATCCTGTCGCAATTCTCGGACGATAACCAACTCCACCCTGTTGCGTTCCTGTCCAAAGCCATGACACCGGCCGAACGCAATTATGACATATACCATAAGGAGCTTCTAGCAATCGTCAAGGCACTCAAAGAATGGCAACATCTACTGGAAGGAACCGCTCTTCCGGTCCAAATTATCACGGACCACAAAAATCTCGAGCCTTTTAAGGCTACAAAAGACTTAAGAGGCCGCCTAGCACGTTGGGCAGGTTTCTTGTCCGAATTTAATTTCCAACTGAAGTATCGCCCCGGCAAGATTAATGGAAAAGCAGACATCTTGTCGAGGAAGGATGAACATGACCTTTAGGGGGGGGTGAGAGCCGAGCTCTACTCGATCCTGCCCTCTTTGTGGCCGCAATAGAGCCTGACGAAATCATCGATGATCGCATTCGTGATGCATATTTACGAGACGATCGACTGAATCATATTATAGAGGCTCTCCAAAAGAACGATAAGGTTAAAAACTGGTCCTGGGACAATGGACTCCTGTGTTCAAAAACAAAATCTACATTCCCAACAACGATTCAATCAGAAAGGATATCCTAGAAAGCAGACACGATAATATAGCTGCAGGACACCCTGGACAATTTAGAACGTTGGAGTTGATAAATCGGAAATATTACTGGAAATCACTCAAGAAATCTGTCAACTCCTATGTCTCTAATTGCGAATCATGCATACGGAATAAACATTCAAACCAAGTACCCCCGGGGTTACTCAACCCCATCGAATTACCTTCTAGACCATGGGACCACATAAACTACGACTTGATCACAGGTCTCCCCAAATCAGAAGGATTTGATGCTATCCTCACCGTAGTAGACCGGATGTCACGAATGGTACATTTTATCCCTACAACCTCTCGCGCATCTGCTATCGACGTCGCAAACCTGTTGTTACGTATGTTTGGAAACTTCATGGCCTACCATCTAAAACTATATCCGACCGAGGTCCACAGTTCAATTCGGCCTTTCTCAAACAACTATACAAAAGGCTCGACATTAAACCATCGTTATCAACAGCCTTCAGGCCACAGACCGATGGACTAGCAGAACGACTTAACCAGGTTGTAGAAATATATCTCCGTCACTACGTAGCGTATAAACAGGATGACTGGGTCGGAATCCTACCTATGGCAGAATTTGCATACAATAACAGTGTCAACGCATCCACTAACCAGACACCGTTCTTTGCTTGCTATGGCTTCCACCCAAGGTTTTCAATAGGCCAACAGGCAGACGAGTTGGTACCACACGCTGACGAACGTGCAAATCAATTGAAATTACGCATGGAGGAACTTCAAGCGTCGGTCACACTAGCAAACAAAAAAATAAAACACTACTACAATCTCAAACATCATTTGCCAGAGGATATCAAGGTTGGGGACAAAGTGTGGTTAGACGCACGCAATATCAAAACTGAACGACCGGTTGCCAAATTATCGGCAAAGAAGATTGGGCCATACAAAGTCGTACAGAAGGAAGGCACCCATGCGTTTAGACTAGAACTGCCGCACACACTCAAGGTTCATCCAGTTTTCCATACTTCCCTTATTTCCCTGAAAAAAGAAGACCCGTTTGGGCGCGAACCGCCCCAACCACCTGCTGAAATCACTCCCGAGGGAGAGGAAGAATACGAGGTCAAAAAAATCCTGGATTCACAAAAACGCCGTAACCAAGTACAGTACTTAGTTCATTGGAAAGGTTATGGTCCCGAGTCCAACACATGGGAACCGTTGGAACATTTGGACACTGCCATGGGAGCTGTGCGCAAGTTCCATCGAGATAACCCAAAGGCCCTCCGTCACCCAGACCTTGAGGAGGGGGTAGTGTCACGAGCCAACAGGACTCGTAGACATAAATAACAATTTATAATATTTTCTTTATATATTTATCTATAGTTTACATATCATGTGACTCATGGAACTTTCTGGAATATTTGTAAGCGCTGACGCGTCTATCATTTCATATCCAAAGACCAATTGTAGTTTGTGTATATGTATTCGGCTGTGTTTTGAATGATATATAAACAGGGTCAAGTTCGAAGGGTTTCCCTAAGAACTTGACCTCCTGTCGTCTTGTTCAATATTTTCTTTACTTAAGATCCATCCTAGTCGTGACACATAACACCATGACACCAGGGTTATTGGACCTCATGACACCATTATCCTTCCCTCAATTATAATACATATCATGACACCTCATAACACCCTACATTTTTTGCAGAGCACGAACTTGAGGGTTAGACTTTCAAGTAAGGACTAGTCACGCCGGGAGAGAATAGCATTTGGTAAACGTATCGGTGCCAAACACCGTGAGTTATAATGCTGTGCATCGGGAACGATACAAAGCATTTTGAATTCCCAGCACGATTGATTCTATCATGTGCGCAGCGTTTTCTGGGTTATAATTGCAATAATAATTATAACTATACATCCATATGTAGAGTGTTGAGAATCATGCCGGTAATATCGTCGGCCACTCAATGAATAAAGCTATCGTAACGTTGGGAAGATAAAGCAGTAAAAACATGTAATTAACCCGGTGAATAATGTAGTTACGAGTACATGGCTTTTATACCACAGAGCAGGTATCGAGTCATAAGTACTAAGCGAGTAAGCGGTAGCCAAGACACATCGGAACAAAATATAAGCGATACGGAATATATATGCGCACTCACGGAGCATATAGGCAACGCTAACGAGCGATGCTTAATCATTATCTTCAACATAGAGAAGGCGGGCAGGAAAGCCAAAACCGAGACTGGGAGCGCACGAACAGACGGGCGGCGAGCGTACTAGTACTCACGTGACTGTCTTTCGCTGGATGCGCTTGCGAGTTTTTGCTCGCTAATATTGCGGCTAAGACTGGCCTATGTTCCTCCGCAGGGTGCGGTACCTTGGCTCTATATGCCAGAGACTGAGTGCATTTTTATATGGACTCGGATGGGGATGTACTAGTCCTACCCTAAAGTAAACGATCACGTGTGTCGCGCATACCCGCATTTATCCTCAATTTCGTGTCCACACGGCGACAGAGCGAACTTGAGTGGAATTTTTTATATTCAGTATGTGATATAGCATGCATGAATCATGTTGGAACCGTGTATGCCCGCCGTGCGCATCTTTCAGGGCTTTGACACAGCATACAAGGATCATGATCACTCGTCGACCTAACGAGGCCTATCTCCCTGAATATCTAGTCTCGAGCTACCATAGTGGAGGAGACTCTTTAATGGGCTGGGATGCTATCTTCAATGGCACAAGAGGACCGATTGTGATTCTCAAAATGTCGCAACAAACCTCAACAGCAACTGGGCAAAAGCAGGGTGGCAGCCCCAACGTAAAAGGTTATGCTGATCAAGCATTATCCGGGCCTCTGAAGGAGTTCTAGCAGGGTTTAACTGAAGAGAGTGGCCACACTATGTATTTTCAAGGATGGTGCCCAATCACTTAAAGAAAAGGCTGCACAAAAAGCTTGGGATAAACCGGTATGAAATTCTTACATCTCCCGCCGAACTCTCCAGACCTCAATCCGATCAAACCAACTTAGAACTTTCTCAATAACATGCTGCATAGGCTCCCGACTATCGCAAAAACGTGAGAGCCTTTGAGCTGCCATCAAAATTGCATGGGACTTTATTGACGTCGGCAAGATCAACAAACACACCCGTGGGATAGATGCCCGCGTTGAAGCCGTGAAAGCAGTGCACAGTGGGTACACGCGGTTCCAACATGATTCATGCATGCTATATCACATACTGAATATAAAAAATTCCACTCAAGTTCGCTCTGTCGCCGTGTGGACACGAAATTGAGGATAAATGCGGGTATGCGCGACACACGTGATTGCTTACTTTAGGGTAGGACTAGTACATGCGGTTTGTCGTGATTCTGCATCAGGAAAACGTGCCGCCGCTTACGAGCTCTAAAGAGCGCGTTGAGCTGGTTGAGGGCCCCGAGATGAAAGTGCGAATTCTGAGCGCTCAAGAGTGCTCATAAGAGCTCAAGCAGCATGATGTAAAATCGGTTCCGATATCCTGATTTGGAGTTTGATTGGTTTGTGGTTTTGTATGATATATATTTAAAATAATTAAAAATCTGGAACCACCAGGGCGTTTTACAAAATTCAAGTGCCATCTGATGCGCAACTCAAAACTACCCCTGTACGGCAATGGTGCGACTTGTGATACGGTTGTGTCTGCTCAATCCACGCACGTTGTTACACTCTGGGGTGCATGGCGAGCTGACCCGAGCACAGACGGATGTCTGAAGTTAATCAGTGCCGATCTTGTTATTGGTCATGGATGTGCCACAGCCGCAATCTGCCAACCAATAGGAGGCAGCAAATGGCTCACAACAACACAATGATGACATATAATTATGAGCTGTCTTTGCCCAATTTCCAATCCGCGACATCGGAGCCGACTTTACGTCATGCCGGTCGAGCTCTTATGGGCACTCGTGAGCACTCAGAATTTGCGCTTTCACCTTGGGGCCCTCAACCAGATCAACGCGCTCTTTAGAGCTCGTAAGCGGCGGCACGTTTTCCTGATGACTGCCCGGAGTTGATGAAAAATCTGGTAAACTAACCTTCGCCTGACTACGTCAGGAAAAAGTGGAACTTTCATTGAGGTCCCGAATTGTAATTGTCCAGAATTGAGTTAATTACCCTAAATCTTTGTAAATCAATGTAACCCAGTCCTGAAAGTCTCCTAATCGTCCTTATACTCTCTCTACACAAGGTACAACTGCTTGGTAACCCGTGTATTGTATCATCACTCAGCATACATGCTGGTACTGTCAGGTCACATGACCATAAATCAAGCAAATTGGCCTAAATTGACCTAAATTAAGCGCCTCGGATCTCAGTTAAGAGGAATTAGCACTAATGAAATAGGGGGGGTAGCAAATCCCCTAAATCCTATAATTGAGCATAATTTGAGTCAATTAGGCTCAATTTGTGTGCCACGTTTTTCCTGACGTAGAGCCTTGCCCAGCGTATGGCATTGACGTCAGGAAAAAGCCCCGGGGCAAATTTGCCCTGGTTTGGCAAATCGGGTTGGTTACATCATGTAACCGCCCAGGCTGTGTAATAGCGGCAAATTTACGCGGTTTACCTATGGCAAATCGGGTAAACCGGGGTAAATAACGGCCTGTTTCACCCGGGGGAAAGCAAACTGGGCAAATGGGCAAATTGGGTGTAATTTGTCTGAATTTGCCCGGCACCTTTTTCCTGACGGAGCATCCTGTCAGTTGGATTATGTTCAACTGCGGATCAAAGCCATCGAGTCTTTACGTCCCCAAGACTGATCTCAAATAAACTTGCAGCTTTACTGATAGGATGCTGTGCGAGTTTCTTGGTGCATAATTCGAGAATAATATTCTGACATGACTCTCAGATCGGAACTGGATTTAAAGTAAAATTTCCGCCAAATAATTGCACCTCCCGGCGAACTCATTTTCTTTAGGTGCCCCTGAGTCGGATTCGGTAGCAATTACACTTCGAATCATCAACGGCGTCCAGCTCTCCATCCCCTATAGGGATACAGAGGTATTGGATGGGATCATCACTTATGGGACGTCTCCTAATAAAGTTCACGCCTCCCCAGTCCCCCGTCTCGTCTAAAGTCGAGGCGACACCGCCAAATCCGCCGGGGCTCACGCGGTGTCACGGGCGCTCATGAGGATACGAGCACAACATGCGTATACTCCCGAATAGCGAGCTCTCAGAGCTAATCAGAAGCCTGGGGAGCGGTTCTTGGGAGTCCTTAGGGTCAGTCACAAGCGCTCGTGTGCACTAGTCATGCGATTATCACAAAATCCAGCCCGTACGAGAAATATGAGGCTCGTGACCGCGATCGCATTTTCCCGAAGGACTCTCATCCAGTCGCCACCAGCCTGGTCATCCTATCAGAATACTCGAACAAGACATCACTCGCAAATGAAAACTTCACTTCCGACACAATCGAGTTCTTGGTTGATATTTTCGAAGAGGTTTCGGGTATGTTTTGCCCGGCGACAAACCAACCGATGATCCAGATCGTTCATAACGGCCGACAAGCCAGGGAGAGAAGTAAGTCGATTCGAGGTGCTGTTGCAACTAGTATCGACCTCAGTTAGATCAGTGACAAGCTGGAACTTTCTTCGCTCTTTCTTGCTCTTTTTTCTGTTCCCACTACGGGGTAGCTATTTACAAACCTTTTATACCATCAGGATGTCCAAGATCCGCCTTATTTTTATTTATCAATTCGACCACACATGAGCCCATTAGCAAAATCTTTCCCCACTAATGGTCCCTCTCTTCGTGGACAAATGTGCCGGACCCTTCCTGTTATGACGAATTCCTGACAGGTAGGTCTAACATCTCGACATCCGTTCCACCCTCTCACCTACTGTACCGTTTCTACAGGTATTGTCCAATTAGCGGATGCCAAGACACACACCCTTCATCCAGTACGCTGGAAGAACAGGGTATTCGATTTGGAGTAGCCACGAACACTGCTATTGATTACAAGGACGAATTTATCGTTTGCAAATGTAGGCTTGGTCTGACCCCTTTCGTCGATTCGCCGGTCACGAAAGCAAGATCTTACACGTCTGAATATAATTATCACTCTTTCAGATCCGAACTCTTAGCCGCATACTCAATGTCATATTCAGCTTGAAATTTTATTATTCATCTATTCAAACGTATTCAAAGAGTTCGTCCAATCCCTTTATATATCTGACTCCTCGCCAATATGTATTCCCGGCAAGGGGAACCATCTACGCATGCGGGATATGCTCGGAACAGGATAATCCCTGGTGAAACTAGTTTATCAAGTTCTACCTGAAGGAAAAAAAGCGGCTTACGTTGGCGGGGGGTTACATGATATATAATAAGCCAGAGCCAGCTTGCACTTGGTGGTGTCGCTATCGGAGAGAGCGTACAAAGTGGACATCTTATAGTGGAAGATAACGGACTATACGAAAGGTTCGGTATGAGCTTCAAGACGAACCATGTGGTCAGTGTTAATACCTTTTGGTTCTCGCCGTAAGACTTAAAACCCAGGGTCAGCTGCTTTCAAATACTTCAATTGGAGGGATAACTCACAAACATCTTACCGTACTTACGCAGTTGCGTCTCTACGGTTCCATTGCTTCGGGCGGAATATCTTGGAATACATGGACCAAGAACGTTGAAGGTGGAAAGTGCTGCATAGACCGTTCCTTCTGGTTGAGAAGCTAACTCATTGAAAGGCTCCAAAGATTTCTTGGACCATTGCAGTGTTCCGATTGAAATAGCGAGCAGAGGAGATAGAACCACAAGCGCTACAAGCAAGCATAAATTAGCTCTTCGTAGCAGAGTCATTTATGGAGGATGGGTTTGCTTGGAACAGCACGG
This sequence comes from Ceratobasidium sp. AG-Ba, assembly GCA_016906575.1. NCBI lineage: Eukaryota > Fungi > Basidiomycota > Agaricomycetes > Cantharellales > Ceratobasidiaceae > Ceratobasidium > Ceratobasidium sp. AG-Ba. The sequence continues at coordinate 2,379,027 of CP059622.1, read as the reverse complement.
TGGTCGTTGGCCAAGAACATCCGACTCCTAGCCCCTTTCTTCGTTTCGGTGGCGGCTAATGTGGCGTGCGTGTATTGTTTGGCACTGATGAGCAGTGTTCACAGAGCAACGTTCGGCGCTCAAAAGTAATTGCGGCCCACATCGAACCTCTGCACCATGAACATGCGAAGGGAGGAATACTATTATGACCATACGGTACGAGAGAGCCGCTTTGCATTTATGCGTGCCTCTAATATTGCAAAAGCCTAACAACGAAACGATGGATCGCCTTCGTACAAAGGGCCTGCAAGATCTAACAGAACAGATGGATGCTTGTTCCGTTGAATGGCCAAGGTATCCTGATCATGTCTATGGTACATCAGCACAACATATTGGCCACGGGGCGTTGCTCAACTCAACAAAGTTTTCGATTATTTTGTGGAGGTCGGATAGAGTGCTCGTGGTAAACTATATCTCACTTTTGTTGAGATAGAATCTCATGAGAGTAGAACTCTGCTCAAGCGCTCCTCAAATGGTCAAGATTCAATCATCCCAATGTCCTCTCACTACTTGGGCTTGTTGAATATCAGTCTCAGATAGGAACCATATTTTCCCAATTAACATTCACGGACTACTCGGGATACCGAAACGAAGAGTTCAAACACATCGATCGAGCTCGTCTGGTAGTCAAACAAATTAGCTATGGCTCTGTCTCTGTCTTGACATGACTACATTTTCAGTGTGTTCAAGTTTGCGATGCCATTTCCTATATTCACAATCAGGGTATTGTGCGTAGACGCTGCTGAGTACTAGTTTGTTAGGCTAATATTTTGCGCATCGAGACACACGGTGATATCCGAGGGGTGAGCTCATCGTTTGTCCCAAATACCTGGCTAACATTTGCGTTCAGCACAACATTGTCCTTTCTGCTGAGGGAAGACCAGTTGTCATCGGATTCGAGGCCTCTCTAATGGAGATGCCTGACCTCAGCTCAATCGACTCCTGGACCTCTATCCCATGGACCGTGAGGAAGCCCTACATGATATTTGAATGAGAAATCTTACATATTCCTCAGGCACCCGAGATCCTGGATGGCCAAAGCTTGTATACAAAAGAGGCGGACGTTTATTCGCTCGGGATGGTGAGCCAATTGCGGTCAACATTATCAATCTGCCATGGCTGAGGAGAGGTTGAACAGACTATTCTGGTGAGCCTTTACAATACAGAAGCACAAATATAACGGCTATCTGATGAATTCTAGGAGTTGATTACCGGAAAAATTCCATGGGATACAATTGAAGATGGTATACTCATGCTCCTTACCCCTCTCAAAGAAATTATACTATCCTCAGGAGCAGAGTTCTGGGTATATTTCGATTTAGTCAAAAAAAGATGCATGCATGAGCGACCAAATGAGTACATGCCAGTGGGCGAACACGGTGGAGACATGCTATGGACACTACTCAAAAGCTGCTGGGGTTTTGTTCCTGGCGAAAGACCAAAAGCGTTTGTCGTGCATCAAAAGGTTAGTCCAAGGTCCCACCGGCGAGATAAATATAGTCCCCTAGTACCCACTGAAACTGTGCCGATACATAGATGGTAGGTCCCCCCAGGATACGTGATTAATCTTGCACACATTTACGCTCGATTTTTGGAATACTCACATTTATAGAAGGTCTGCTACGTGTCTACCTTGTCTCGGTTCTGACTTACATGTTCGATTACGTAGAGAGTAAGTAAAGCTTTGCTTGTATATGACTCGGCGTTTACCCTGCCTCTATGGGTATCAATAGTATGTACGTTCAAACTACAATTACGAGCCTTCCCAATCTTAACGTTGCGGCTCTTGTGGTCAGGAGGTCTGTTATTGTATACGCACTGCAAATTTAAAGTCTCAAGTAGCTCTACAGCGCTTCTTGTCGGGTCAAGGAACATTGTGTGGTGTAGTGGTCCCAGACAACAGCCAACAGCCGGAATCAGTCAAGCTCATGGTGGGTCTCGTACTCCCTGGTTGAAATTATTCAGCTCTGACAACAATCTGTTTACTTAGTCAGTCGAGGAAATAGTCCAGAGGCTGAGTGAACATGGCTGCCGTAATATCACCAGCGATCTAGACTTTAGTTCTTGCAGCACACTGCCGGAAACTCAAGGTGGCTTTGGTGAGGTTTATCGTGGGAAACTTCAAAATGGATTAGCCATCGCTATTAAAACAGCGAAGATCACGATAACAGCGAATGAAACTGGACAGAAGGCTCTCAGAGTAAGAAACTAATCATGGAATACTGGAATTCTAATATTGCCCCAGGACGTCGCACGAGAGCTCCACGTGTGGTCTAAATGCGATCACCCAAATGTCCTGCCACTTTTGGGGCTGGTCGAATTTCGGCAACAAATTGGCATGGCGTCGCTTTGGATGAGGAACGGAAATACCGTCATACTTAAGTACCAACCCCGCAGTCAACCGCTACGAGTTGGTATGTCGCGCTACGTTGAGCGTCTCGATGGAATAGTTTTACCTCTTTCTAGAGTGCAGACATTGCTGAAGGTTTGGCATATCTACACTCACGGGGAATCGTAAGCCCAGTTTCAACTCTACAAGTTTACACTGTGATATTTAGCTAGGGTGAAGGTGCACGGAGATTTGAAAGGTGTATGTTCGACCACCAAATTGCTGCGTGGTCGTAACGCTCATGGAAACCAGCTCAATGTACTTGTTTCTGATCATGGGGTGCCAATGATCACGGACTTCGGGAGTGCCTTTTTGAAAGACAGCACGTTCAAGTTGACATCGACTACACCGAAGAATGGCTACACGCTACGATACGCGGTACGTCCCACGGATGGACCATCGCAACGCTAATTCTGATTTTCCGGGCTTTGAATCAGGCTCCCGAACTGTTAGACAGTAGAGCCAGCCCGTTTAGTATGGCCGCTGATTTATATGCGCTCGGCATGGTACGTGACTTTCAGTCTTTGGTTTCGCACTTGCTGATATACTGACTGAACAATTAGACCATTCTGGTACGTATGGCTGGTAAGCCAGTTATAAATTTAGATGCTGAAATAATGCTATAGGAGGTTTTTACTGGTCGACCCCCGTTCCACGGCACAGAGAACCACCGGGTGATTGTGATTGTTACTTTGAATAAGGAAATTCCTCCGCGACCGGAAAAGTTCATACCACTCGATGAAAAAGGTGACCGCCTTTGGTCGTTTTTGTCGACTTGCTGGGCAAACAAGCCCGACGAGCGACCTAGCGCACGAGAATTAGTAGAGCTGGTGAGCATGGTAATAGTCACGGAGAAGTAAATACGTCTCTAATATGTAATACCTCAGATATATAGGATGATGGACTAAACTTGTATGCGTAACGGTATTAGTTTCAGTGGACCATGCCTCTCGGGCTCGCAGCTATTGTCGATCGGTGGGTTCTGAGAAAGCTAATTTGCTGCTTGTGTGAGACCGATGTCTCCCATTTGAATATACTCCCAGAACGAAGAAATTATTTATTGATGAAACCACAGAAAGATGGTGGACTCCCGTCGAGTCATTGTATGCCTCGACAACCCAGCTCTAATAATTACGTTGAAGTAGAAACACATCGAAATGTTTGGAGCACATGACCCGGCAACGATCTGAGCCGACCTCCGGGGTCAATTGGCAATCGCGTCCTCGTCAATACCAACGGTACCTCGCTTGAAACTTCTGGACTCGTTCCATGCTTCTTGCATGAAGAATTGGTCGTCACACACTCATCACAGGTATCATGCCTTTTGTCCCCGACGACCGATCGCCGTGGCTGGTTACGGCTGGTATTCACCGCGATATCGGCACGATGGGAGAGGCGGTCGTTCGAATGGCTATGGTCTCAGGCGACTAAGCCCGCGGGGATGGGTGAACCGTGTATCAAAAGTGGCGCAGGGCATCTGAACTTCTGGTCGGGATCGACGCGGGGGCTCGGCTGCTGACATCCATACCAACCACTTTTCAAATCGCGGTGGAGCCATGCAATATATAAACGAGCCACGGTCCCCGAGTCAACATGTACCACCTCAGCTGCACATCATCCCTCACTCACCATGTCCGAATATACACATCATCAACGGCAAGGCCGCCACTTCTTCCAAAACGCTCGACGTCATCAACCCTGCGACTCAGCAAAAGATTGCCGAAGTTCCGGTTGCGACTCAGGACCAGGTAGGACTTCCTCAAATTTTGATAAAACGACTTCTAACTTTCTGTTTTTCATTGTAATAGCTCGACAAGGCAGTCGCTGCTGCTCGCGCCGCGCTGCCCAAGTGGTCTTCCAAGTCCGCAGACGAACGGGCAGAGGTTCTCAATCAAATTGCTGGCGTCATCGAAAAGAACTTTGAGGAATATCAAAAACTTCTCACTTCCGAACAGGGCAAAACGGTAAGTGCCGTTTCGTCATGAATTAAACTCTTACTCATATGGCCGTCATCGACAGCTTGCCAATTCACAGTTCGAGGTCGGAGGTGCTGCGCTATGGTTGCGCGAGACGGCCAAGCTCCGTGTCCCTGACAAGGTCCTTGTCGACAACGAACAACAGAAAGTAATCGAGCGTCGTGTGCCCATCGGAGTTGTAAGTCTTCCTAGAACCTGGCTACGTCTACACTTCTGAACTAACCGATTCTTTGTCACAGTGCGCTGGTATTGTTCCCTGGTTAGTTGTGTTGGAAGATAGAAGCTAGGTCATATGCTCACGCTTGGCGCAATAGGAATTACCCGCTTATTCTCTGCATCTGGAAACTCGCTCCATGCCTCCTTGCCGGAAATACGATGGTTTTGAAGCCATCGCCTTTCACTCCCCTTACGACCCTTCGGTTCGTAAAGGACATCCAGGCCGTCCTTCCCCCGGGTGTGGTTAACGTCCTGAGCGGGGACGACGGTTTGGGTCCACTGATTACGGCTCATCCTGACATCGACAAGGTAGGGATTACAAGCTGCGTATTGGTGTGGTATTTACATTGGGACGTCCCACGTAGGTCAGCTTCACTGGTTCGAGCGAGACTGGCAAAAAGGTCATGCAAAGCGCAAGCACTGGCCTCAAACGATTGACACTCGAACTTGGTTCGTATGGTTGGGTCTTCCATTCTTGTTCAATTTACCCAATTGACTAATTAGGTGGAAGACCCTCTTATCGTTCTTCCGGACGTCGATCCTAAGAAAGTCGTCCCGTAAGTGGATTGTAGTGTGGCTTGTATGCGCTTACCCACAACTGTGCTCCAGCGACGTTTTCTGGGCTGCTTTGGTTGTGAGTAGAATTCACTGAACGTATGGAAAGGAGACTAATGCTCTTTTCAGAACAACGGCCAAACTTGTTAGTTCTTCTGCGTGATCGAGGCTGGGTAGAATAAATTACTAACGCACGATTGTTCTCCTTGATCACAGGCTCTGCCTGTGCGTAAATTTACATTTAGTACCTACAGCATTGACTAATTATACTTCTGCAATAGCCAAACGTCTCTACATTCATGAGAAGATTTACGACCAGTTCCGCGACGAACTCGTCGAGTTTAGCAAGTCGGTCAAAGTTGGAAACGGCATGGACCCTGATTCTCAGCTCGGTCCAGTTCAGAATATCAACCAGTACGCCCCTCTTCATAGGCTTCACTTTGTGCGACTTCACTTACCTTGATTTCAGATACAAGAAAGTGCTCTCTTTCTTCAAGGATGCGCACGCCAACAACTACAAGTTTGCTGTCGGCGGTGACGTCAACCCGAACCCGACCAACGGGCTCTTTGTCCCTGTATCGTTTGTCGATAACCCGCCTGAGGACTCGAAGATCGTACAGGAAGAGCCGTTTGGACCGATTGTGCCGCTTCTGAAGTGGAGCGACGAGAAGGACGTGATTAGACGTGCTAGTGGGTTTTAGTTCTAGAATAACCTTTGCGAGAGGTGTTGACCAATATCCGTTGTATAGATGATACTAGGATGGGTCTCTCTGCCTCCGTCTGGGGCAAGGACCTCGATGCGACCGAGCGTATCGCAAGGCAACTTCAGGCTGGAAGTATGTGTTCAGAGTGTGTGCTACTTTTGGATCAAGCGTTGACATTCGATCTGTCTAGCTGTTGGTATGAACGAGAACTCGCCTGCGACTCCTTTCTCGGTACGTCTTTCCATTCTCACCAGTATATTAAATTGATTACCGGGTTCAGGCCTTTGGTGGGCACAAGGAATCTGGGATGGGCGTTGAGAATGGGCTAAATGGTCTTCTTGGATACTCGAATATCCAAACAATTACGCTCAAAAAGCAAACTGCGTTTGCATAGAGTTGATGTGCTAGACATATTTAAACAGAAATGTGCAGCTAGCTAGACCTGGAATCATTATTGCGGTTGTCAAAAGTTGGTGCCGATCGAAAAATAAACGCTGAGGCGTCGAAAACAGTATAAATTCGAAGTCTCGCGAGCGGTGATAGCTATGAAACATGTATATACATATTCTGAATCGGAAAATTACTGCGAGCACTTCTATGTACATATTGCTTTGATAGGATCACTTTCAACCGCACACTTTGGCTAGGGGGTACCCATAAGAACGTACCACCTGAGTGAATTACGGGGAGTCTGTGAGTTTAAAAGGTCGAAGGACCGGCTTGAGATACCCTGTAGAAGATCTGGCGGTGACAGCTTGCCTACAGCGCAAAAAGGGACATAGGCATGACCTGTCTGGAGTGAGTCTCAAAGGAGTGAGAGGTCCATCTCACAACCTAGGCAAGCTATCACCACCAGATCTTTTACAGGGTATCTCAAGCCGGTCCTTCGACCTTTTAAACTCACAGACTCCCCGTAATTCACTCAGGTGGTACGTTCTTATGGGTACACCCCCTAGCCAAAGTGTGCGGTTGAAAGTGATCCTATCAAAGCAATATGTACATAGAAGTGCTCGCAGTAATTTTCCGATTCAGAATATGTATATACATGTTTCATAGCTATCACCGCTCGCGAGACTTCGAATTTATACTGTTTTCGACGCCTCAGCGTTTATTTTTCGATCGGCACCAACTTTTGACAACCGCAATAATTGGGAGATATGAATCCTTCACGTGACATTCTGATCATCTCTCATGACCATGGTGCTGCACTGGGTTCCAACGACCGAACTTACCAAGTGCTGGAGTCTCTTATCAGGATATGGAACAGGTATAAACGGCGCCCGAGTCTTCGCATCTGGGCCCCTTTACTTGGAAAAGAAGTGCTGCGTGTAGTCGACTTTGTTCACTCGGCCAATCCCCGAATATTTAGCTAGCACCCACTAGCTCCACCTGTCTAAGGAAGCTTCTGAGCACCCACTAGATCCGAAGTAGCACGGGCTACCGGCGCTACCGGCATCTAGTCGGCGCTCAGAAGCATCCTTAGACAGTGGGGCCTTATCACGTGCTAGCTAGATATTCAAAGATTGGCCGAGTAGTGTGCTGGAATTGTCCCCTGGTTAGCCTCTTCAAACAGCCATATATATAACTTTACGCTAACCCTAATTATGATAGGAACTTTCCTCTTAATCTTCGTATTCGGAAGACGGCTCCGGCTCTTCTTGCCGGAAACACGCTGATCTTGAAACCATCACCGTTTACCCCGCTTACGGCTCCGAAATTTATCAAAAATATTCAATCTGTCGTCCCGCCTGGCGTGGTTAACGTCCTCAGTGGGGATGATGGCCTGGGTCCAATGATTACCATCCATCCGAATATCGACAAAGTGAGCCAGCAAGTACAAAAAATATTATTGAAATGATGATTTGGTTATTCACTCAGGTCAGCTTTACCAGATTGAGCGAACCGGGAAAGAAAGTGATGCAGAGCGCAAGCACGGGCCTGAAACGGTTGACTCTCGAACTCGGTAATCGTCATGACTCAAAGCTCGCTTGATGCTTACTGAACAAGATGTTGGGCGAAAACGATCCATGCATCATTCTTCCAGACGTTTACCCAAAGAAAATTGTTCCGTGAGTTGAGACCGCTCGTTCACAGATTCGAGACTCACGGATGTTTCGAATGAAGCGAAATCTTTTGGGCAGCCTTGATCGTGAGTAGTTTAATGGACGGATACCATCAAATGGGCTAATATTCGTAACACAGAACAGCGGCCAAACATGTTCGTTTCTTTTATCCGTTCAAATCATTCGTATCACTGAGCCATAGAATCGGAATAAATACAGGCGCCGCGGGTGTGTGTTTAATCAGTTGTTACAAGGCATACTCAGTCTAAAATTCCTTTCAGCAAAACGGCTTTACGTTCATGAGAAGATATAGGACGTATTCCGTGATGCGCTCGTCGAATTTACCAAGACCATCAAAGTTGGAAACGGTACTGACCCGGACTCCCAGCTCGGACCCGTCCAAAATATCAATCAGTTCGTGCCCTAGATCCAACCGAATGTTACCTAACCCATGAGTCCTTGACAGATACAAGAAAGTTTTTTCATTCTTCGAGGATGCACACGCCAACAAATACAAGTTTGCCGTCGGTGGTGACGTCAACCCGAACCCGACCAACGGCCTCTTTGTGCCCGTCTCGTTTGTTGACAACCCGCCCGAGGACTCGATGATTGTACAAGAAGAGCCGTTTGGACCGATTGTGCTGCTTCTGAAGTGGAGCGACGAGAAGGACGTGATCAAGCGTGCTAGTGTGTTTCCAAAATTCGCGAAGGTAGAGCTCTGATCAAATCCTGGAAACCTGGCAGACGACACAACCCTGGGTCTAGCCGCGACTGTATGGGGTAAGGATTTGGAAGCCGTTGAACGCATTGCCAAACAAATTCAATCCGGAAGTATCTCCCAGAGCATCGTTCTACTAACTCGCATTGACACATGAGCTCGAATAGCTGTCTGTATGAATGACTCAACGCAGCAACTCCTTTCTACGTAGGTCTCCAGTCTATGATCTTGGGTTTCTTGCGCTGACTCCGCACAACTACAGGCATTTGGTGAACATAAGCACTCTGGTATTGGTGTTGAAAATGGTCTTAATGGTTTGCTTGCATATTCAAACATCCAAACTATTACTCTTGAGAAATAAACTGTGTTCACGTGAAACTTATAAATAGTCGATATCATAATGTGGCTCTACAAAACAGATGGTTTCCTGTATGTCTCTGGGTGTAACTAAGGCGTTAAGCTGAGCCGGGATACCACGCGTTCCGCGTACAAATATAGTACTCAGACAGGCTCAGGGATATTCTCCGAAAGCGGGCGGGGCTGGCCCAAATTCAAAGATCCATCAGAATGGTATCCGATACGCTGAGCCATGGTACGGCGAGTATCGTCACAGCCAGAATACGAAGTCGGCGATGCATGATAAACCTAGGAGAGTGGATATCAATAGTAGTGGACAATTACAGTATATATCCTCACCATCCATGGTGCCCCGGTTGGACTTTTAGCAAATAAAACATCAAAATACCGTTAAGTGGGAATAATGCATATACTCACGAATAGAAAAAGCCGTTGTGTCCCGGCTATAAAAATTATGATCAGGCAACGAAGGTCTCAAGAAATGCTATTCTACTCACCCCCCAGCTGCCGTTTGTGGAATTAAAAATTGGGCCGCTGCTCTTCTTCCAGGAAGACATTTGGAGTGGATCTGAACCAACGAGCTCCAAGGAGGCGAGAGAATAATTCTTGGTCTCACAGGAAGATGCCGAGTCTGCAAGTCATTAGAGTGTCATTTAATCCCTTTCGACCAAGGCGCTCGATATGAATCAACTCACAAATAATCCATGTACGGCCGTTATGGGTGATGGGCGCTCGATAAACAGGTTAGTTTGGCATGCTCATGAGGGGGAATAGCTTTACCTGGTCCCTCGTTAATATTACGTTTAATCCGTTCCCACGGATTGGTTGGAGCCGAAATTTTATAACCGTTTTCTAGAGATAATGGGCCATTCATCTTACTATAGATGTTGTAATAAATAGCCTTTTCCTCCGAATACCAAAGCTGTCACCTACGCAATCCACAAGCATTGTTCATCGCCGTCGTAACTTGAGTAAAGCCAATATTTCCGGACGATAGTGTCATTACTGTTCCGTCAATGCCACGGGTATCACGATTAGGGACAACAAGGCGCCCTATAAGGATGCCTTTCTTCACTTCATCACCGTGTAGATGAAGCTATCTGGCTCACCAGCGTAGGACCAGGTCGAAGCCCATATATCCGATGAGCTTCCCTTGACTGCATGCATTCTTTGAGTGTCGATTGCTTGGTTCCCAGATCGGCCAGCGGTATAGTATCTGCGATATTCATCAAAATTCTGCCCTGACCAGCATTCAACTGATCTACATACATGTACCAGGTACCGTCCATGTTGTGAATCTCTGGAGCCCCTAATACCAGAAACTTCTGTGAAACACAATAATTTGGGGTCGAAGAGCTACTACTTACAGACGTTACAACAACGATCAGGAGCGCTATCTTTCCATACAACCTTTTGTATGCCGGTTTTCAGCCCGCCGAGCGTCTGTAAGAAGGCAATAGTGTAAATAAAGTCGAATTCTCCCGCAGATCGCCAGGTACCGAGGCACGCCTGATTTGAACATCGTTTGCGGTGGTTGCTGCCAGTTAGAAGATCATTAGCTATCTCACTTTCTCTGTATTATTCAACCCACTCAAGAGGTAGTAATAACCATCTGAATAAACCTTGTTCGCAAGTCAATTGTGCACTCTTTGAATCTGCCTCAAAATACATACCATGAATGGATCTGCGCCATGATCAGATTTCAATGGGTTAGTGAAAGCCAAAATGCATATGTAGTTGAAGCAGAGAATAGCTAGTGTCAGAAGTAACCTCATGATGATGTTGCCAGCAATGTTCTTCAAGGCATAAGTTTTTATACCCTTCAAGGCTGTGAGCCCACACATAGCTTGGCGCGCATGGTCCCCTAGACATTCCTAGTTAGTAAATGACATGTAATAGGGCGCGGTCTGGTCGGGCTTCACTTGCACACAACATGATGTAATAATATGATTGGCCCCGCTCGTAGCTCCACGAAATCTCAGGCGCTGTATCAAGAAGTGGGATTTGTAATCCAGTGGAAATACTATGGGACGATGAGGCAGTCCCATGCGGCAATCCATCAAGGCCAACGCATAGCCTCAGCGGTCCACGTAATCCTATGTCTATACCACATTATAGTATCTCATGACCTTATTATCATTTGGGCCAGAATCTTCCAAGGATGAATTTTTGAAACGGCGGATGCCGTTCGGAGGTGATTCCTCCTCGGGTCTCCAACCAGTTCTTGGCTATGTATTACTAGAATATCCATATCATTTAGATCGAGATCCAAATTAAATGGAATCTGTTTGGATTACCCCAAAAGCGGCCCACCTGAAGTCGCAAAATGTCATAAAAGAGTGGGGCCGGATCTGAGCCAAGAGCTTCAGCACCGGATGAACTAACCATGTTCTGTTGCTCCACCACAATATCTGGGTGGAGTTATTATATAAAATTGAATAAAACGTCAGCAAAATGGCCTTTCTGGGGGTCCAAAGTATTTGGGCGAATACATTGTGTAGAGTGGTTGCTTAGAGCCCGGTTGACTGCAATCCTTATCGTGGTCCCCGACCATTACTGGGATTCCGTTTCGAGTATAAGTTCTTGGGTGTGTATGAGGCTTTATTGCATTGCGGGCATAGCACGCGGTGTATATATAATTGAACAGCCTTCAATCATCCACGACCTTGCGTGGTACGCAGGATAGCGCGCGTGCTCGTCGCTCACCCGCTGTTTAGTTTTATTTCGTTCTGTCGCTCCTATATAGACAGAGACTCCTGATTCCGTGACCTCAGCTTGATTTCCATGCTCACTGAGGTATGTTTTCTCATGTTCGTTTTGAACGAGAGGTAGCGGCAGGCTACATGATAGTAAGGTAAGAACTCTCTCTATGATAAAATTTCTGCTCCGGCGTGTAAATACAATGATAGGAATCACATGACTAAATGCGTAACGTCACGGATGATATCCAACAGTTCGTTCGTTCGTTCGTGTCTCGTTCTCATATGTACTCTCTTGTTGTTTGTTAGATCCGCTGCACTATGTGGAATATTGCACTCGCCCGTCACCTCACCATTTGGTGCTAGCGTCATCCAGAGTTGCCCTATAATGACACTATGTAATAACTGCTGGAAGTGTGCACAGGAACTCGTGGGTCCATAAAATAACAATAACTCGCACATTATATCGGAACTATCCAAACACAATAATAGGTATTTTATGGGGGGAAAATAGCGAGGATTACTGTATTATGTCTCGTAAATGCTACCAGTGTCGTATCCGCTCGTTACATCTTGGCGCAGCCAATAAACGCTAGACGGAACCAAAGAGAGTACTGTCATCATTGGAGCCAACTTCGGTTCGGCTGCTTGCACGGGGAGATAGAAACAGGTCGATGTAGGTCCCGTTGAGAAGGCTGAAGGTTGATCGTGTCGAGTAACCGCAAAATGAGCTGCACGGCAACGAGTGGTGAATAACACGGAGCTTAGCGGGAAGTCTAACAAGGCAAAAAACGATACCTCAACCCATTAGACGGGGACGCTACGCTTGACGTCCTCAACCGGTCTATCTATAAGAGCTATAGTATTTGGCTATTGGGTGGTACAAGAGTTGCATCAATACCCTATACAGGATCCTGTCCAACTAGTATCCAAATGCGAGATAGGGGATCCCGATTTGCCGAGATCAATTATCGAGGTGGGGGCGGTAGAAAAGAGAAGTTGAACGGTGTGCACAGACCGCCTGTATGTTTAAGACCGAAAATAGCACAAACATAAAAATACTTGTGGGCGAGCAGGTGATGAAAGTGTGCATGCGAAGATTTATTTAGATTTATCGCATTTATGTCGGCTTAATCGTATTTGAAGGCACTGTGTGCGCGAGCGTAGAATATGCACTTATCGCAGCATAATCTCGTCATTATTGCTATTTTACAGACCCACAAGTTCCTGTGACGTGTACATTGTCTTATATGTTGGTGGCGGCGTGTCAACACGTCTATCTACATCTCGAATGTTCTTTCACACATGTATAAAAAGCGTAGTATCTCTACTTTGTATCTACACCGAACGATAACGATTCCATAGCTAATTAATTCACTCATTTACTTACGAGACTAGCAGACTCGAGCTAAGAAGCAGTGTTCAATTTAATATAGCTAGACGTACTTCTAGGGACTCAAACGGACTGTGGACTATATTCGATAATCCGTGGAAATCAGAGAACGGATGATGGGACAAGCCTCATTACTGAAGAGGTGAACGGAACTTCAGGTACTCCTAATGATACTTCGTTGCTTTATTATAACACCCCAGATAGCGCAGCAAGTGTGATTCGATCCTTTCAAACGCCGGGGGTCGGGACTAGCCGATCATTCTTGAGTTGCTGGTGGTTCGAGTCCTCTGGGAACCGTTCGTTTTGTCTGATCTAGCGACTTGTGCCAATGTTTGATTCGATTCACACCGGAGGTGTAGCTGGTTCCATCGCCCCATGGCTTGCTGCACATCGTAGAACTAAGCTCGAACTGAAATCCCATCCCCGGGCGGCCGAATACGAAATTAGACAACGCAGCCGCATGAAAGAATACCACACATGGATTATTATGTATGCTCAGCCAAAAGCTGAAACTCTAACTAGCGCAAAGTAGCTCCGAACGTCTAACTAAGCTTTTTAGCGCCCACTAGATCATGGGTAGCACGGGCTACCGGCGCTACTAGGATCTAGTTGGCGCTAAAAAGCATAGTTAGACAGTGAGGTCATAGCGGGCGCTAGTAAGATATTCGGCTTTTTGCTGAGTGGCGGAGGTCGATACTGTCTAGCAGAAAGGATTAATACATTTCGGTGTCCATCAGTTAATCTTTGAGCGTCAAGCGGTCTAGACAGAACCAGCTGTTTTTATCAACATGAGTAGATCGCCACAAAGGCAAGGTAAAATGCCAACGCTAGCGGGCGTTTCAAGTGAATGAATGCGCATATAGCTCGCGGGACCACAAGTAAATGCTCCAAGGGTGCTTCAAATACAACCATAGATATTTTCGGACCGCCATAACTATTCAAGAGAACATGTAAGATTGAAGAAATTTTTGTTACACTTGGATAAGCGGCACAACCAAAGTAGGTGAAACCCAGAGAAATGAACCCTTCTAATCAATCAATGTTTACATTTCTACCATCTCTCTTAGTTCTGTTATAGTTGTACAATATTTGGTTGTCATGAACGCAAGCCTCGAAGACCTGATCAAATGGGTGAGGAACCGGGTAATCAGGAAATCGAATTTATGGAGCATTGCGTAACACATCTCGCGCAAACAAGATCCTAGAGTGTAGACATCACTGGCGGGCGAGTATTGGGCTGTATCCCAGTCTCTGACTTCCTGGGCTCGACAAATACACGACGAGTAGCAACATTGGAGGTCGCATAGGACGAGAGGATTCGCCAGCAGTACATTTCGAAGAACAAGATCTCGATGTACGACTCCGCCGGCGTGAAGTTCCATCACCGCCTCAATCAGCTCAAGCATCCACTGTTTAATCGTAGCGCGCCTGCCCTGCTACTGGGAGTCTTCTAGCTGCTATGAAGAGATCCGATTTGCACCTTGGGAAAACCAGCTGGTTATCGGCCGTTCGCCCAAGGAGCTGGATGACCCGGAAGGATCCTTTTTTGAGTAAATTTTGGATCTTGGATTTGTATCTGTAGAAATCAAATGTATATTAAAGAGAATTAAAACGAATGTGATACAAAAGAGTGTGAATAAAAGAGAATAGAAAGAAGAGATGATGAGTTCAGAGGGCTCGAAGAGACCTCTTATTTATACCCTACACTTCGCTGTGAGTCATATGTAAGTCCTACTGCGCATATACTGCGCATTCAGCACTTGACTTGATTACATGACTCGTTCTTCTAGCACGTTCTGTTACATCTGCGACATTCTACGACATTCTACACTCCCCCTTAATCGAGCAAGTAGTACACGAAGTAAATGAAAGAGAATTAAAGCTTATAGTAAATTGACCATTCAGATAGATAAAAGAGAAATTTGAATCTTTGCTTCAATGCAAGTGATTCATTAGACGCTTAGACTTTGTCTCTAATTGTCTTCCCCGGTATTGTTTGAGAGCCTTCCAGACGAGTATCGTGATCCAGGTCGCGCGCTGACCTTTTTTGTGATATCTCAGTCTGTCTCTCGAGTTCGGAATGCGTAGTCAGTGTGCTCGGCCTCTTCTGAGTCACTCGAGTTTGCTACCCTCACGCTTCCGTAAGTTTGTCGATTCTGAATTCACCTTATCGGCTAAATTCTTATCTTGGATCGCCTGATCCGATTTGCCTTGCTGGCTGTGCTCGACGGCACCTTCACCTGGGCTCAGTGTAAGGGATGCGGTCAGGTGACTGCATTGATGATGTATGCGCGATGATGCGGGGTTTCTCATTTTTTGTCTTTGTTTTTAACCACTACGTTTTCCACGAATATATCTACGTACACGCGTTCTATCGCTGCGCTTCGCGCCCACACAAAATATTAAGTAAATCTTGAGGACGTGAAGTCCTTTCACTTTTTTGAATGCTAAACGTGTAAATTTTACTGCTAACTCGCATTTGCCATCCCCGTACCTGAGGACAAAGAAACACGACGTGTAAAGTCGTAATAAGTTACTATGAGTAACACTACAGGTGACGAGTCACCCGCATACCCCACGATCGGCGCGTTTGACGCGCCGCGCCGCCCTTCACCGACCATGAGCCCGCGAGCCAGCGGAAGCAATACCGTGCGTGGCACCCCAAGCCGCGGCAGAACACCTACCGCATCTCCCTTGCGGTCTCCATCGACTCCCTCGAGTCAACGTACGGTTGGAGCACCGTCGACAATGCAGGAATCCCCGAACAGTCGGGGAATTTTTCGCTCCCTCAACCCTACGGGTCAAGTTACATTCAAGCCCCTATCGGGTCTCGCTTTAACAGGGCCCGACAAAGTACGAGCGGTACTAGATATACCGCGTCTGGTAACGCGTACTCCTATGCGCCGACGGCGCAAATTCCACGAGCGGCTGACGGGCCAAGCACGTCGACCCCTAGGGCCGACATTCCACCCAGTACCTCTCAACCGAGGTTGCCCACAGAGACATCGCGGGAACAGGCCGCCGAACGGCGGCGAGAGCAAATGCAATCGATCGCGTCTAACGCGATTCAAGAACACACACGCTCGATAGACCAGCGTATGAGTAGACTCGAATCGATGATCGAGAATCTTACGGTGCAATTCAATAGCATCGACAATACCAGCGTTGCTGGTAGTATTCGCAGCGTTAGAAGCATCATTAGTGCTCGTACCGAACTGGGCCCGGAGCCACGGTACGATGATGATACCATCGGTCGAGAAGATTCAACCGATCAACTTCCACTGCCAGATGTGGACAATGAGATGAGACCTGGAAGTGTCCAGGATAGGACTGGTACCCCTTCTAGGGTGTGGAGGGATATCTTGCCGATCGTGATCGACGATCAGGTGTCCATACCATCGAGGAAGAACCCGATGAGGACGCGGCCGGGGTGCATCCCGACACCGGAGGTATCCCTACAGAGCTGGGATACGATGGCCCGATTATCACGGAAATAATTGATGATGAGCGACAGCAGAGAACCGCCGCCCCTGACGGTCAAGGCGGTTCGTCGTCGATCGTTGACGTCGACGAGTTATCCGACGAGAGATAGTCGTCGATCGTTTACTCCGGTAACCCCATTACCGCAAGGACCAGACGAACGTGCCATGCGTGCTCAACGCCGGCGCGAACCACTACAAGTGCCTGCTATTAGCAAGCCTGGAGATGGGCGACGGATGTCGCTCGCGGGGACAGGCGATCTACCATCTAGAGCGCCTTATACCCCAATTCCCCGCGTGAGTAACACACACGCGATACCAGATGCCAGTAGAGCTCTGGCCAGTTCCTGCCGGGCAGACCTCGGCACTGTATAACGCACGACCGAACAATCGGTTAGCACGAGGAAGTGTGCGTAGCCCTGTAGCTACGCCTATTGTTCAACGGGTACCGGTAGTGAACCCCGCGCTAGCTCAAGTCGCGCCTCAACCCCAAGCGGCGGGGTATCCTATTGGAGCTGTCCCAACGGACAGCATTTCGCGTATGGTGATCAATACGCTTCAAGCGCATCAAAACGACGTAGATTCCCAGAGGAATCTAGGAAGAAAGGGGCTTAAATTAGAGCCCCTGCCGACATACGATGGCGCCCCGAGACTTCGAGACTTCGAGGAATGGATAAGCGGAGTGCTCCGCTATTTTCGTATGAATGGCCTTTGCGGCCCTACCGTAGCAGACGATAATAATCGTGTGTTCATCATCGGACATTTGTGCACTGGTAAAGCACAAAGCTGGTTCCACAAAAGTGTGGAAAAGAGTGAATATGGCCCCGAAGGATGGACCACCCTGGAAGTAATCCAGGGATTACAGCGTAGATTTCTCACTACGCGTAGTGCGACAATCGCCGCACATGAATTCCGGACCCTCAAGCAAGGGACCATGGATGCCCAAGAGCTCTATGAAGAGCTTAACCTATTGGCTGATCAACAGCCGATTTGACCTGATCCCCTCACCTTCGCGATGAGGTACATGAGTGCATTACATGCCCCTATTAGGCAAGTAGTCAATCGTAACGGGTTCCATGCCGTTCACGACTTCGAAAACATTACGGAACTTGTCCGTAGCGCCGTTGACACGGAGTTAGCCTTGATTATGGCTAAGGAGGAAAGAGAGCCCGAGCAACCATCGTCGGGCAACAACACCAGCAGTCGAAGAGTCGACCGTAAGGGCAAGTCTCGCCAGCGAGGCGAGCGTCGCGAGAAATAGGCCCTCGTATACAACAGGGAGACCGAGAACCGGACTAAACACGGTAGTAGCTCGTCTACAAAGGATAGACCGAGTGGACGATCCCGAGATGAATTGGAATTGACTTGTTACAAATGTAACAAAAAGGGACACATCGCGCCCAATTGCCCACAGAAGGGTAGCATTTCTGCGAAGGCTGTACAGCCTGTTCCCGATACTGAGGGCAAGAATCCTCCTCCGAAGACGTCATCAATGTTGCGATGGCGATGGCCTCGTCTTCCGAGTCGGAAGATGAAATGAGCAGTGAGGATGAAGAACCTCGCCACCCTCTGGCTGACTACTCGGGTAGTGACGACGAGGATTCCATTTGGAATCAGTTCAATGCCGAGTACGGCACTGTATTGGCCCGAGCGGTGAGTATAGTACCGCTGGAAGATGAAGTTGATGCGCGCGCCGCATCAACTAGTAAGAAACCGCCGGCCGAGCCGGAACCGATATCCACACCAGTGGTGAGGAAGCGAGTAGCACCCAAGAAGGGTGCTCAACCGGATCGGCGAGAGGAGGACCAGAAACCCATGACTGGGTACTTTAAGGTTGGTATGACATTGGTGTACGTATTGTTTGATTCGGGCTCTTGCACCGATATGATATCCCCCACATTCGTGAGGGTTGCGAACATCACGCCAATGGCGTTAGATAAACCCATTGGGTTACAACTAGCCCTCAAAGGTAGTCGAGGGAAGTGTAACTTTGGTGTTAACACCGAGGTAGAGATAGGCCCCGTCAAAGGGACCCATTATTTCGATGTAGTAAACATCGAAAAAATGACATAATCATTGGTACCCGTTCATGCGACGGTTCGGAGCTGCTGTGATTTTTCTCTCGACGTGATAAATATAAAGGGCACTCACGTACCCAATGGCTACCGGGCTGAGGTCCCAGAAACGTCGGCTGACCGGCGTGTGCGGTTCGCCAAACGACCCAGTGGGTCTACTAAAGCCGAGCCTGCAAGATCGGAGCGTCAAGTAATGGCCAGTGAGGCCAAGTGACTATCCGAAGAAGATAGAGCGGGGAAACCAACCCGTTAAGAGACGAAGCGATACCTTCGCTTCGTGAAAAATGGCAGCAGTCGCTGGCGCATTTAACTGCACCAGCACCGGAACGACCCTCCACTGAGGGAGATCAATCACGAAATCCATTTCGTGGATGAGCATCTGATGATAGTATATCATCATTTAAGTTGTCCCGAGGCCCTTAAGCCTCAGCTTCGCGATAAGATTGAGCTCTACTTGAGAGCCAATTGGTGGTTCGAGGGAACGCTGAATCCGCCGCTCCTATGTTATGTCTTTTTAAGAAAGACAAAGTATCACTACGAACGGTGATTGATTTGCGCAAGCGCAACGACAATACGGTGAAGGATATCACCCCATTCCCTGATCAGGATGAAATACGCGAGCATATAGCTCGCGCGATCTACCGCTCTAAGTTGGATATGACCAACGCTTATGAGCAAATTCGCATCGTCCCTGCGGACGTATTGAAGACGGCATTTAAGACCGTATACGGGACATTCTACAGTAATGTCATGCAACAAGGGGATTGCAACGCCCCTAGTACTTTTCAGCGCCTTATGACGCATCTGTTCCGTGCTTGGATTGGTCGAGGCATATTTGTCTATTTGGACGATATATTTGTGTACAGCGACACAATCGAGGAACATGAACGACTGTTACAAGTCGTCTGCGATACGCTCACTAAAGCAGAACTACACCTTTCTGAGAAGAAAGTCGACCTATACGTTGAGCGTATGGAATGTCTAGGCCACGTCGTTGACAACGACGGAATACATGCTGATAAAGACAAAATGTCTTTAATTCGTTCGTGGCCTGTTCCACGAAATGCACATGATATCCAGCGATTCCTCGGGCTGGTACAGTATTTGGCAGCATACATGCCGGACTTATCGGCTTATTCTGGGCCGCTATCCGATCTAACCCGGAAGGGTCGAATATTTCTGTGGACACCAATCCACCAACGCAGCTTTGACTGCATAAAGGAACTTGCGTGTCGAGCTCCTATACTTCGCCCGATAAATATCAGTCGGGAGGAGCCAATCTGGCTTGTCTGTGACGCCTCCGTTGCAGGCGTGGGCTGCATGTATGGACAAGGGGTCGATTGGAAGACTCTTCGACCCGCAGGCTTCCATTCGAGGAAGTTCAGCCAAGCTCAAATGAGCTATACGACTACCGAGCAAGAATTGCTCGCTATCATTGAAGGCCTCCTGAAATGGGAGGATAAGCTACTCGGTCGACAATTTAAAGTACTGACCGATCATAAAAGTCTGGAATGGCTCCAGACTCAACGAGACTTGTCACGTAGACAAGTACGATGGTTGGAATATCTATCGCGGTTTGACTTTAAACTCGAACATATTCCCGGATCGGCCAATATCGTTGCCGATGCCCTGTCACAACGGTACGCTAGTGATACCGTTGACGATGTTCGAGAAGAACATGAGTATGTTTTGGCAGACCGCCGACTTGACCCAGAAGGGGAGGATTCCCCTGGAATCCCCGTAATGGCTGGTCGGGCTGTAAAACCGACTTGGAAACTTCGCGAAATGCGCGAGAGAGAAGAGCTTCGTGCGAAGGAGTCACACGAGTTGAATACTAGCCGCTCGAATAACAATCGAGGAACTATAATCCCCCTGCCTTCAGCAGAGGGGGAGGAAGAACCAAAGCCCGCCCCGACGAGCGAGCAATCCCCAGAGGATGGAGATTATGATGGTCGCATTCCTATGCGACAGAAAGAGCTTTCGGCAATGCCGGAAAGACATGACTTATCGGTACTGGTCAATACCGAGGAAATAGTGAACGTTATCAAAGATAACGTAGCCAAAGATAAGTTCTTTGGCCGTATATGCGCTGATATAAAAGCACATCCCGACTTTGAATGGCGGGATGACCTATTATTATATAGGCCGTGGAATGCGATTTGCATCCCGGACGTCCTCTATAAGAGGAGGAGGGTGCCCGAGATAATTATTGACCTCGGACATTCAGCAATTGGACACATGGGGTCCAAGAAAACGGTATCATATATACGACGATGGTACTGGTGGCCAACCATGGCCAAGGAAATTATCGAATTCTGCCAGTCTTGTGGCAACTGTCAAATGATGAAAACATCATCGCAACTCCCCCAGGGGTTACTTCATACATTACCGATCCCAAGTCGACCTTGGGGGTCTATCGGTATGGACTTTATGGGCCCATTTCCCCAAAGCGGGGGTCTCGATTATTTATTAGTCGTTATTTGTCGACTAACATCCATGGTTCATTTGATACCAACTCAAACGACGATAACGGCGCAAGACGCCGCAATTTTATTACTACGAGAAGTGGTACGATTACATGGACTACCAGATACAATCGTCTCGGACAGAGACTCAAAGTTCATAGCCACAATGTGGCAGGAGCTGCACCGATTACTCGGTGTTAAATTACTTATGTCTACTGCATTCCACCCGCAAACGGATGGATTGACCGAGCGAGCTAATAGAACTGTAGCTCAAATCCTACGATCGCTGGTTGACAGCGACCAGTTGAACTGGAGCGAGAAAGTTCCGGCAACGGAATTGGCTATCAACTTGAGCGTAAGCTCGAGTACAGGATTTGCTCCGTTTGAGCTGAACTATGGATGGATGCCTAAACTGATAGGCTATCCAAAGGTCAACACCTCGTTTAGAGGTGTACAAGTATTAGCTGAGCAAGCAGCTGAAAACATCATCGCGCATTCGATGCGATAATCGCAAGCCACGTGTATATGCGCGGTCAAGCAAATAAGAAACGTCGAGAAGACGATCCAGCGTTAGAAGTAGGGTCGAAAGCGTACCTTTTGACAAGAAACTTATCACTACCGAAAGGTAGGGCAGGAAAATTACTCCCGAAATACATCGGGCCGTTCACAATACTCTCGGTCAACCGAGACGCATCCACATATACTCTGGAGTTACCAGAGGAGCTTAAGAAACGGAGAATTAACCCCGTATTTCATGGTAGCCTACTAAGGCCACATTACCCGAATAATGATCTATTGTTCCCCTCTCGGGACGCGAATCATTATTATGATTTCGGGGAAGACCCCGAAACCAAATGGGTGGTTGAAGATATCCTAAACCATAAGTACCAAGGAAAGAACATTATGTTCTTAGTTAAATGGTCCAAAGGAGACCAGACATGGGAATCACTGCAACGATGCAGTGACCTAGAAGCACTCGATCGATACCTCGAGTTACAGGGTGTCACAGAACCCGAGGAGTTATCTCGTTGATGAGATAAAGTTTTGGCGAGTGATTCTTAGCGCTTGCATGCCATCATTAGGTAATGGCGAGCTGGCAATTTTCAGCCAGACTTCAACCGTCATCACTAACGATGAACCCCCCACCGCCGGATCCAATGCAGACCCCCCGACTGAGCACCCAGTCGGAATAACAAAAATTACCCACGCTGGTGGGTCAAATGAGACGGTGGTCACACCGAATGGCCATCACGCCGATACCGACGTGATGATGACAACCGGTGATAGCATCGGTGGAAATGCCCAACGGGGCAACGAGGTGAGCGCTGGTGTCGCTACTGCCGAATATTCGGCTAATACTCAGTCGGAGATCTCCCGACTGAACGCTGAGGTCGCGCGGCTGCGCGCTGAACTTGCTTGGGCCAACCAAGCACTCGAGTTATCCCGTGAGGAAGCCCGCACCACGCGGGAATTCTTCAACACTGCCCAGAAGGCGCTGGAGGAACAGCGTGCTGACACAAAAGACCTCCGCGAAGATGCGGCAACGTACCGGCGCGCCGCGCGACGGGCAGAGGAGACGCTCGAGAAGGAGCGAGAGCAGTGGCGGCACGACCGCAATGATTACATTCATCAAATTGATGAATTGTATAGATCCCGTACCAGGGATATTTCAACACCCAACTCGACGGTGCCTGCGACAATGCCCCCGGATCCGTACGCGGACCCGGACTATTATGATGACGACGAGGGCGACATCTACAATGATGTGCCAATGGACCCGCCATCTCAGACCATTGCCCCAGTGGGGCAGGAAGCACTGCCGGTGACTACACCGGTTGACCATCAACCCCCGGCTTGGACGCAACCAATGCCGCCGGCACAGCCGAGCCGTTCTCGTGCTCCTGCGGGAGCACCCTCAAACACCTCGGTTCCACCGACAAATTTCCCTTCCAAGGGACCGCACACGTACTCGGGTGTTACCCGAGATCTTCCCGCGAATCAACGCGGGAGCGCTGTTTATCCCGGCCACGGTAAATCTGTGGTCACCTATCGTCCCGTACCGGAGGTCCCTCCGGTACCCACTGGACAACCCGAGTATCCGGGTGAATACGGGTATATCCCCGTCGAGTCGTTAAAGCGACGACACACTGGAGAATCGAACTCCGGTGAGCGATATGCCCCTCGGGGCGGCCCAGGATTTGGGTTTGGACGTGGCCGTGGTGATACTCACCACTATAGATCGAAGTCCAGCAAGAAGGCGGACGGTGCGAATTTCAAAGATGGCACTCTCGAAAAGGGTGATCGGTGGGTGGTGAACACCACCGATTCGGAAGGTGCCGCAATGTGGCGTGCGCAAGATGCGCAAGATATTCACTCCATGTTTCATGGACCATCTCAAACCCGCGTCGACCCGATGCTGTTCCGAGTCCAGCGGGGCTTATTGCGGAATGCCCGACTCGTGCCGCCTGATTACCGGTCGGCCGCTCACCGTGAAGTGGTGCGCATGGGAATGCTCCTCGAGCATAATTTCAATCACCCTATCCAGGGTACCGAGCATGTGTCTCCCGGCGTTGTGATCGGGGAACACGGGACGCTCAGCAGCACCGATATGGCGGTGCTGCGGTTCGTGCAATCAATTCGTTCTTCTGGCCAAGGACGAACCTCCCTTGCTCAACGAGTTGAGCAAATTATCATTGACATCTTTTCCCGACCGGGAACGTATGAGCGGGGTGTAGCATTGATCGACGCGAGTGCGTCGAATGATATATTCAACGACCCGTTGAATAATACCGTAATTACGGACGAGACGCGCGTCAGCGCGACACATTTCCCCAGTCCCGAGTCGGTTACACCGATCCGAGTCATCGAGTGGCTCTGGAGGGCTCTCCGAGTGCCCCGGTCGATTGCCCGGGTTATCATCGAGCCGTTTTATCGACGGCGCGTGCAGCACACAATTGCCACTCGGCAATTGTCCGATCTATCACAATCCCCTGGAGTCCCAGAGGATGTCGTCTCATTCGCGCAGTCGGCTACGGCCACTGGTCAACTTTCGCCCGCTCGGCGAAATTTCATTTTTCGATCATCGCAAACGTTTGCGATCCGCGATCTCGAGCGGCTAACCTGGGCCGATCCCGGCCAGACGCTTTGGCGCTGGGCTATCCCAGCGTCGACTAACCCGTCAATGACTGCTCGTACGCAGTCAGAAGTCCTTCGCGCGGATTCGTCGCACGAGAACATTGGCAGCATTCAAGTTGCCTGGATGCCGGACAACGTCAGAGCGATGTTCGAGCCACGATTCAACGCCGCGGTTACCGCATGGAATCAAGTCGACGTGCTCCCCGCCCCCTCGGCGCCTGTCCCCACGAGCGCTCTGCACCCTGGGCCGTCGATTCCACCGACGGACGACAATATGGACTCGATCGGTTGAGTCCAGAGGGGGAGGATGTAAGGGATGCGGTCAGGTGACTGCATTGATGATGTATGCGCGATGATGCGGGGTTTCTCATTTTTTGTCTTTGTTTTTAACCACTACGTTTTCCACGAATATATTTACGTACACGCGTTCTATCGCTGCGCTTCGCGCCCACACAAAATATTAAGTAAATCTTGAGGACGTGAAGTCCTTTCACTCAGCACTTAGCCGCCCGGTGGCTAACCTTCTCCCGTAGTTTCTGCATATCGATGTTGACTTCGATTGCCTCGAACTCGGGTATTCTTCTCAGTAAGTCCAAATCTGCTTTGATTTGACTTTATTGTTCCTGTGCTGACTAACGCCTTCGAGTCACTTTCCTAGTGCTCCTTCGGTACGTCTCAGCGATTATTCTCGATCGCAGATCACTGACCTTGTTGAGTAGCTGATCCGCATTGTTTATGTCCAAATCAAGTGTTTTTATTCTATCCACCTTGGTGCGTATTCCGGGTGGAATTTGATTCATATGCTGGAACCATTCGCGCGTCCGCTGAATGCGTCCCTTGTTATCTTTAGTCTCGCCGTGCAATGACTAATAGCGTTTCTTCACAGGACGGTTACGCTGACCGTTCCTTTGGATCTGTAATGTCGGTTCGAGGAGGTTCAATGCGCTTGCGGAAGGTTTGCGTTGTTGCATATAAGTGAGCAACCATTCCGTCGACGCTTAGATGGATGTCTGATGAAGCTGTACAACGTTGCTTAATCCATATGGGGTATTGTGGCTTTGCCCACCGGATTTCACATCCGCTGTTGGTTCGCCGTCCTCTCGCTTTGGGTCTGGAAGATTAATTTCGATCGTTTCAGATTGACCCATCTTACTTTGGTCGATGCAGCCATACAAATTAAGATCTACCAGCTTATCTACTATTTGTATGCGCCACATGTGCTTGTGGATATCGCTCCCCCTGAAGGATACGATTGGGTGTGAACTATTCAACACTCGCGATTGTGTCTATTAGTCGACGTGTCTGGGTTTGGGGTTTGAGTATGATATATATTCGATTCTCACGGTTCTCGAGCGTCAGTCGGGGCTCATAACCTGTAGAAATCAAATGTATATTAAAGAGAATTAAAACGAATGTGATACAAAAGAGTGTGAATAAAAGAGAATAGAAAGAAGAGATGATGATGTTCAGAGGGCTCGAAGAGACCTCTTATTTATACCCTACACTTCGCTGTGAGTCATATGTAAGTCCTACTGCGCATATACTGCGCATTCAGCACTTGACTTGATTACATGACTCGTTCTTCTAGCACGTTCTGTTACATTCTGCGACATTCTACGACATTCTACAGTATCAGGGAGGTTTGCTAAAGTGGAGAGATTCGTCAAATTCGACAATAGGTAGACAAGAAAGTTCTTTACTACAGTCTTCCGAATCATCTGCTTCTTCCGGTTCGGTTTTCGGATGCTGAGGTGGTTCGTGGATAATCTCAATATGATTGCCTCGTATGCAGAGATTCATTCCGTATTCTGGTAAATCCGAATTTTCGGCCAGAATTTCGTGAGCCAGAGCACCAGACTCGTCGAAAAGATGAACACAGAGCTGTTCGTCCTAGAATTGATACCGGAACTCGCCCGAGTGGGTATGCGACCGGCATCTTCAATGCCAGAATTGATATTTGTCTCGTGCTAAAATCGGTATATTTCTAACGCCCTAGGTCTGCTGGTAAAACAACTCGTCTTTCTCGTCGACTAGTCATCAACTTACGGTTAGAAAGAAGAGTTGATCCGACGCGTTTATGGCTGTTTTCATAAATCCGTTCCAAATAGAAAAATAAACGCCGAGAACACAAACCGGTATTTCGACAAGTACTTTCGAACGAGACACATTATCAAAAATGTGAATGCATATCTGAGTTCGCCTCTCCGAGGCGCAGATTTCTATATACACAGTATCGTATTAGCCTGAGCTTCAGTCCGACCCCTCCTGGAAAGGGGTAAATGTTGAAGCGCGAGGCAACGAAGACACCTATCAAGGTGAGAACTTGTGAAGGGCTAGTGTACCGTATGAAATACATGTAAACCAAGTTTTGTGTAGATAGAATCCCTATGAACCGAGATATCGCCCAGATACTGGCGGCAAAACCTGGGTTCAGGAGCTGTATGAGGAATATTTTGCTCTATTGCTAAGCTATCAACGCGAAACTTTGTTTACATGTACTTCATACGGTACAATAGTCCTTCACAAGTTCTCACCTTGATAGGTGTCTTCGTTGCCTCGCGCTTCGACGTTTACCCCTTTCCAGGAGGGGTCGGACTGAAACTCAGGCTAATACGATACTGTGTATATAGAAATGTGCGCCTCGGAGAGGCGAACTCAGATATGCATTCAGATTTTTGATAATGTGTCTCGTTCGAAAGTACTTGTCGAAATACCGGTTTGTGCTCTCGGCGTTTATTTTTCTGTTTGGAACGGACTTATGAAAACAGCCATAAGGTGGCTCACCATGAGATGGGAGGTGATTGGGCTGGTTAGAGTTCGATTCCACTGAACAGCCTATAGCCAGGTGTTTCTTTGTATTGTATTTCGCTATCAGAGATGGGAGCTAGTCTAGACAAGTCGTAATCAAAAATAGGCACATTTTCAGATGGTGGGAGGTCAGTAGAACACTTTGTCTATTGTCTGGTGCCAATCCAAGATTGGTGATTGCTGAGTTGCAATTGTGGTTGCCACTGGAAAAGATTTTTCTCCCAGAAAAACCCAGGAACGCGGCGAGTTCTGTCCGCGAACAGGGAAAAAACAAGCATAAATCAACCATGCGAATCACTCAACTCAGCGCCGATGGTCAAAAAAGGTACTTCAATCGTACTTTTTCGCTGAATCCACATCATGCGCCACACTATTCCAAATTACTATAATAAATTACGTTTTTAATGTCATTTTTTAGACCAAAAGTAATCCAAAGTCTCAAGGAGTACTTTGCCGAGCTGTGAATTCAAGCCAAATGGTATATTGTGAAGTGCGCCAATCCTTTATCGGTGATGTATGCGCTATATTGGAGGTCGACAACGCATAAGGGTATCTCGGTAACATGAGAGGTAAAGAGAAACATCGAAGTGTTACATCCAATGAGCCGAGGTGGTCGAAGACGCTGCGCGAGTGAGTGGGAAGAGCTAAATTTGTGGGTTAAAGCAGGCATTTCCATTTCAACTCTGATCAAAAGGACACCTGTTGAATGCGAAACGACCACTCTGGGCCTAGGCTGCTTGTGCTTGGCTGTATCACGTTGAGGACCGAGTGGGTCGATCGGACCCGAATAATGCCAATATAGCACAGCCACTTGACCTGAATCACGCACTTGGCCTCGACCACCGCGGCACGCTGCTCCCCTGGGCGCTCAACGCCACACCCCTTTTACGAGTACAAAATGCGTCCCCAGAAATGCCAGTACCACTGTCCTCTCTCTGGCCATCACGACACATAACGATTCGTAATGCGCTTTCCTGTCGTTTTTCTGTTCGTGCTGCTCTCTAGTTTGCACCTGGTCGCGACGGCTCCGACCTCGGATGGCGGACCCGCCATATCCGAGCCACCCCCAGAGCCCAGCGAGCCTCCCCCACCCCCACCCCAACGACAAGACCAAGAACGACATCGACGCCGCGAGACACTCCTCCGCCGGAGCCGACTCCAACGCCTACTCCTAGGCCATCGTCGTCGCCCAGGCCCGAGTCCACATCGAGACCTACGCCGACACCGACATCGGAGCCTGAAACGACGTCTACATCGGAGTCCATCTCAGAACCAGAAACCACACCTACTACGAGGTCGAGCTCTAGCACGGAAACAAGTTCTACGTCGGAGACTAGTTCCACGTCGGACACCAGCTCTACATCGTATACTAGTTCCACATCGGACACCAGCTCCACGATCGACTGGACTTCTACGTCAAGCACAACCTCCTCGACTTCAACTACTACTGGTATGTTTGACAGATCCGCGTGTGATCCGGCTTTGGCTCACATCGAATTACAGATACAACAACTAGCACTACGAATGGCACTACTATCTTCGACCCGTTTACCTCTCCTACAACACCCCGGACTACCCCCATCCCAACTCCCACTCCCACTTCAACTCCGTTCAGCCGGCCTCCGACTTCAAGCCGTCTGCCAGAGAGCACCGTCAGCAGTATCGCGACCTATGTTATCCAATCTGGCGCCGTCATCACGGTTTCAAACTCGGTCTACACCGCAGGCAGCGTCGTCACTACCACCTTTAGCGGAAAAATGGGAGACTTTGTAGGCGGAAATGGGGTCACTCGTCTCGGCGCCAACGATGCTGGCGCGACTTCGGTTCCGAACTCGGCTATCGCGCTGGATGTCCGTCTCCCAGTTGCGGGTGTGACTGTCATGATTGGGATCGTGGTTGGAGGTTTGGTTTGTCTGGTAGCTTGAATGACTGGCTTCATTGAATAACTCCTCTGACGATCTGATTGAATAATTTGTCTGTTACTCTGAACGGATATTTGGGATGTTTTTTACTTTAGCCAATGTTTTTGATAAATGGACTGGTGTGCATGTGAATCGAGTGCTCTTAGCTTGATTGATGATTTTGTTTAGCCTCTTCGAGGTAGAGGAAAGGGAGAGATTTTATGCAGGCGGGCATAAGGTCATCGTCTCAGTGTCTCAGTGGCGACAGTTCTAGCGCTAAGTTGTTAGGCGCTTCTTCGGATTGCTGTACAGCACCACCACGGGGTACAAGTATTTATTCATTTTCAGTCTTTTTTTCAATCAATCCTCATTCTGCTGTTCTAATATCGTTAACCTAACGAGCCCTCGCCTCGGCTGGTAACTCGGGGGCCCCCCGAGGGTATGACTTGGTCTAAATATCGGGGGGTCCCGCTTGCAACTCCTTATGAACGCCATTGACAAATCTCTGCTCTATCCCTCTATTCCTCTACACGGGCTATCAGGTCACTTCGTCTTGCCATCATGAGCTTGAAGGAATATGCCGATATACATGTATCGGCTAGATCACCATGCTAGATCACAATGAGAGTTCGAGCGCTGGCTATTACCTAGTTTCTACAGTGTACCGAAAAGTGCTAACGGCACCGGCAGTCATACTCTAAGACACATGAAGCTGCACGATCACACGATAAATTTGGCTCGGACTCGACCGGGGCGCGACCAAGGCGCATAGAATTCAAACTGTACATATTGGAGCCAGATGATAGATGCGTCTCTAGAGGAGCGTTCTAAAAACCCAAGGCTTTCTGTAAATACCTCTGCGATATTTTTGCCTTATTGTGAAGTATCTGCTAGGGAGATCCCAGTATATTTTGGTTTAATCGAGCTCGAGGACGCGGCGGCCTGTTTGGAGGTTAAGTAGAGTAGTTAGTCAAGTATGATACCAGGACCTTGGTAGAAAATATGCCGATTGTTGATGGGAGATGTGCACTAGAAAGGAACACGGCCTGGCCGGAGAACCTGGAGTCGAATATGACCCCGAGTCCGTACGCTTTCCTCCCTTGGCTGGTCCAAAAATAACCATTAGCCTTATTCTTGATCTGAATAGAGTAGAATAAACGAGCTCATGTCTCTTCAGATCACTAGAACAGCGTGGGTAATACCCATTTAATGGACAGACGCCCGAGCGGTACCCCTGTTTTCCATGGTAGCAAACTCGGCGATTTAGCTCTTGGGACCTGCCTCACAATTCGTATGTCTTTACTGTGGCGAGGGCCGTATCAGTATTTACAAATGTGAGTAACAAAAGTGCGTTGAGCAAAACATACCCAGGACGGCGTGTGCTTACCGGGGCGCGACGGCGAGGGATGAGCGTGACCAGCCGGGCCTCGCTGCTTGTTCCTGGCAGTTTCATATCGGTCTCCCGGTCACAGGTGTGACGGTAGTGGTTGGAATCATGGTTGGGGGTCTGATGTGTCTATTTGCATGAACAATGTTCACGGACAAGTTTCTGCGACCATCTTATCACGCGTTTCTCCGTTTCTTAGCATGAATGTCTGAAATGTGTTGTGCTTTTGGCTCAAATTTGGATGAATGGATTTTTGCGCATGGATTTTGAGGGCTACTGAGGGCCGCCTCAACGACGCGGCCGAGAACGACATCGACCCCGCGGGACACGCCTGCGCCTGAACCAACACCAACGCCTACTCCGAGGCCATCTTCGTCTCCCAGGCCCCAGCCGACCTCCCGACCGGCGCCGACGCCGACCTCCGAGCCCGAAACCACATCTACATCGGAGTCCGTTTCAGAACCAGAAACGACTCCTACTTCGAGGTCGAGTTCTACAACGGAAACCAGTTCCACGTCGGAGACTAGCTCCACGTCGGATACTGGTTCTACGTCAGACACCAACTCCACGATCGACTCGACTGATACATCAATTACAACCTCCTCGACTTCAACTACTACTGGTATGTTTGACAGATCCGAGTGCGATCCGGCTTTGGCTCACATCGAATCATAGATACAACAACTAGCACCACGGATGGGACTATTATCCTTCATCCGTCTACCTTCTCTACTATGACACCCCGACCCACCCCAGTCCCAACTCCCACTCCCACCCTTACTCCGTTCAGCCGTCCCCCGACCTCAAGCCATCTTTCAGACAGCACCGTCAACAGCATTGCAACCTATGTTATCCAATCCGGTGCCGTCATCACGATTTCCAACTCGGTCTATACTGCAGGCGGTGTGGTCACTAGTACATTCAGCGGCAAAATGGGAGACTTTGTAGGCAGAAATGGGGTCACCCGTCTCGGCGCCAATGATGCTGGCGCTACTTCGGTTCCGAACTCGGCCGTCGCTCTCGGTGTGCGGCTTCCAGTTGCGGGTGTGACTGTGCTAGTTGGGATTGTAGTTGGTGGCTTGACTCTTTTGGCGTTTTGAATGGCCTGGATGAACAATTGCTCCTTGACAATTTTACTGAACATTCTGGATGGATATTTGAGGTGTATTGTATTTCTTGATAGAACTTTGGATGGATGGACTTGTATGCCTGGTCGGAAACGAAGCCGCAGAGGATCTCCGTTGAGATATCAAACTCGGATGTGCGCATATAGTCATGTGATCGGAATCCTTGTATTTACACATCGTGGCAGAAATTTTACACCAAGAGAGAGTTCTTACCTTACCACCATGTAGCCTGCCCGCTACCTCTCGTTCAACAGCCTCAATTTGACGCAAAAACAGAGAGTAAAGGCACTATAACCGCTGTGCTCATGCATCTTTATGGACAGCATTACACGAGGCTTTGCCGGAGATATGGCTGCGCACAATCCCAGTGAACCCCAGTCCATCCTCAGCGGCTTTGGTTCAGTGTTGAGCGTTGGAAAACGGACGAGCGAGGTACCGTCTGTTCTCTGGGGTAAAGGCGCCCATCCGTCACTGTTCCTCAAATCTAGGCCATAATGAGAAGTATTTCCTTTTTCGTCGAATAGAGATAAGCGGACAGCACTTGGCAGACAGGGACCGAGGGGCGGTGGTTGAATTCGAGGGATCGCCCGTTCCTGGAGGTCGAGAATCGGTTCGGCTCTGAACACGGGTAATCCGAATAAAGCTCAATTGGCACAGCCACGGTTGACAGCCAAGCTACTTGACCCCGACCACGACAAGTACAATGTCAACACGGCGCTCAAGCAGCACCCTTGTTCTCTTCTGGTATAAACTAGATGATGTGCGCGAAGCTACTGGAAGAGGGGCTCGTTTCTCTCCACGAAACTCATTTTCGCACGACTCACCGTAACGAACCGTGATGCACTTGTCCAAATTCTTTCTGGTCCTATTCCTGGCACTGCTGCACGCAGTCGCATCTGCGCCAACTTCTGACATTGGTCCTGCTCCCTCCGAACCCGCTCCAGAACCTAGTGAGCCCCCAGAACCCGTCAACCCCCCACCAGAAACGACAAGCCGAAGAGAGACGACCCCGACTCCACGAGCGACATCTTCCAGGGCCCCATCCCCTCCGCCGCCCGAAACATCGTCAACGCGCGAGACATCGTCAGAGCCCACCTCGACTGAGCCTCCCGAAACCTCTACTACTTTGACGGATACATTTTCTGAAACAACGACTTCGACCCCACCTGCTACTACTTCGGCCTCGGCATCGTCTCCTGTTGGTGGAGGACAAACTTGTGTACAAGCATGCCTTGCTCAGGCTGCCACCAATGTAGGATGCAATGGATTGTAAGCCCAACTTTATTAGCTTCAAACGATCTGTCTGATTTAACGTTTATTAGTGCTGACGCATCATGTGTCTGCAAGAGGCAAGTCTCACGCCGTTGACAGTAAAAGGCATACTCACTTTTGGACGCTTAGTTCCTCTTTCATGAGCAACGCAGAGAGTTGCTTCGCCAATGACAACTGCGACTCTGCTGCCGTGTCAAGCGCAACTAGCGATTATCAATCCGTATGTGATAGCTTGTCCACGCCACGCATCACACCAAGTACGTGTTCATCCGCCTTGCTACGCGTATCGCATCTAACGACATGGCCACAGGTACCACTCCCACCCCCAGCCGCCCCCCTCAGCCCAGTATAACCCAAACCCCGGTGACGCGAACACCCTCTCCCAGTCGTCCTCCAGAGAGCACTGTTAGCAGTGTCGCAACATTTGTCATCCAATCCGGAGCAGTCATCACGGTTTCAAACTCGGTTTATACAGCTGGGGGCGTCGTCACGACCACATTCAGCGGCAAGATGGGATTTTGCGGGAGGCAATGGGGTCACTCGGCTCGGTGCTAATGATGCCGGTGCCACCTCGATTCCGAACTCTGCTTTTGCTCTGAGTGTGCGACTTCCGGTTGTGGGTCTAACCGTGGTAATTGGCGTCGTGGTTGGGAGTCTGGTTTGTTTGGCGGTTTGAATGACGTTCATGAATGTGTTTTCTGTGACGATCTTATCATATATTTCCCTTGTTTTTCCGATGGACGATTGGGATGTAATATGTATTTCAGTTTGATAAATCCTGGTCGGTCTGAGAACAACCAAGGATCTAAATAGGCCTGGTCTAGGGCTTGTTGAATTGCGACAAAGCTTCGATACTCAACATAGGGACAGCAATGATATGTTTTTCGCTTTCAAATCCAAGCGAGATCCTCTTTGGTATGTAGGAGTCGAGACGGCGCGACCGAGGCTAGGATAATCGGGTGGAGTCTTGAGTGGGTCGAGGCACAGCACAGCATCGAGCGATCAGTGCCGAATACAGCGCTTCGACTTTTGGCTTGCCCACTAATAATAGAACCCCTGACCGCCAGGTGCCTAGGCCTTGACAACGACCAAGACAACGTCAACACGGCGCTTGATTCAGTGCCCTTGTTTTCTGCGACTATAAAATGCGCAGTTGTTTCCAATAACACACGCGGGGCCCTCTCTGATCAATAAATCCGGTTCCTACCACTTGAGCATAACGAGTTACGATGCATTTCTCTAATTTCTTCTTACTCGTATTAGTTGCTATACTGCAGCTCGTCACGTCCGCACCGACCTCAGGCGTCGACCCCGCCCCTTCCGAAACGCCACCGGAACCCAGCAATCCTCCTCCAGAACCAAGTGCTCCTCCACCAGAAACGACGAGCCGAAGAGAAACGACACCGAGATCTACTTCTACTCCGACAGACACGCCAACCGATACTTTCGAGAACTCTGAAACGTCCACAACTCTTACAGATACATTGTCCAATCCCTCAACAACATCCATCCCGCCCACTCCAACTGCTACCTCTCCTTCTGGTGGAGGACAGACATGTGTACAAAAGTGTTTAGCTCAGGCGGCGACCGATGCGGGATGTAATGGATTGTGAGTTTAATATATTGTCTGGAAGAAGTTTGACTGATATCTGTTCGCTAGTACCGACGCGAGATGCATTTGCACGAGGTAGGCCCCACAACCATAATCACCAACAAAGCAGCTAAAGTCGCACATTCATAGCTCTTCTTTCATGAACAACGCAAGAAATTGTTTCAGTGATCAGAACTGTGATCCTGCCATGATTGCGAGCGCTACTCAGGACTATTCATCGGTGTGCGGTAGTCTGTCCGCAACGGGTACGCATAAATCTACTACACGATTCACTATTTTTCCATGTCTTAACCGTTCTCATAGTCACAACAATTACGTCTAATCGCGCTGGCTCGGCCACTCGTACTAGCTGGCTTCCGAATAGTACTCTTAGCGATATTGCGACCTATGTCATTCAATCTGGAGCGGTCATTACAGTTTCAAACTCGGTCTATACCGCGGGCAGCGTCGTTACTACCACGTTTAGCGGCAAAATGGGAGATTTTGCAGGGGGAAACGGAGTCACTCGACTTGGGGCTAATGGTTTCGGTACTTCAGTGCCCAACTCGGGGGCACCGAATAACATGGGCCCAGCCGTTCCTGTTGCTGCCGTTACAATGATCGTAGGAGTTGTGATTGGCGGTCTTGCTTGTTTGGTGGTTTGATCTAGCAGCATTTATGGAGATTTACTCCAGTAATAGTCTCATGACCTTTTCAGCCACGGTAACTTAGAGCCGGGGGTTGAACATATATCCTCCACGTTAAAACTACCCGTAAGAAAGACACCTTGGATTTGGGTCGATATGATGCGCGCATATAGCTTAATATGTAAATTCCACGTATGAGTAATGGGGAGGTTCTTGGTTCTCACGGATAGCCAACAGGATGACGCCAAATGCGAACGTGAAATCGAACCGACGCAGGCGGACCCTAAATGGTCACTGGCTACTCGGTCAGTCTGTTATGAGTCTCGGCCACCGTCAACAAAGTGACAGCATGGCGCTCAAATGTCACTCTCTTTCCCGAGGGTCACAAGGATTTGACAGCCATCCTCCCAGCAACCCGCTGCTGGCCAAGGTCTCAATTCCTACGCGCTTGTCGATCTACTTGCCTTCTGGTGTTCAAGTATCAATTGAGTCCGATACCAACAATCGAACCGCCATCGTACTGAGGGTGTACTAGTACTCAAGTAATTCCTCGGTTCTCGTTTTACTTTTTCGACCTCTCCTAATTTCGAGCCCTCATCAAATAGAGTTCTAATTCTATGGGAACATCAGCCCCAGTGAGGGTCTCACAGGCTGGCCGCAGACATCCATCTTGTTCGGCCTACAATCTGACCAAGGCGCACAAACTTGTAAATACCAGTGCTTCTCATTTCAGAATCACAAGAGGAGGGTGTGAAGGACTTCGACAATGTTGAGCACCGCGACGCCACCGATTTCTACGTCTTCCACTTATTTCCTAGCTCCCACGATTAGAGTAGCCGGCCCGCTTATTGGGGGAGGACAAACAAGGTACATCAAGATCGATCGGAGGTCAGGATCGTGTATCGGTTCGGTATCCCGTATTCTATTATTAGCGCGTCATTTTACACCCTTTCCTTTCTCCGTATAGTTAATTCGGATGTTCTATGCATCGTATTTTTTGAGAAGCACGAACTTGCGCTCTCCATGCGCCACCCCGGAAGAACTTCGCATAAATGTGCGATTGCTCTTCAAGCGAGAAGGCGTAATCCAGTCACCTGCTCTGCAAAAAGCTTCCGGATTTCTCCTTGAACCTGTCGGATCACTTCGCGATGATTCTGAACCCGCGGGCCGCCTTGGATATTTACTTTAGCCGCCAGATTCTTCGGCGCTGCACTCGATCCGGGTAACGCGTAGAACCTTTTGTGCCAGCTGTCCTTCAAACGAGACTATTGAATGATACTAGATTCGTATAAAAGCGAGATGAGAGCATTACTGCAAGAGGTGCTTTGAGGATATCATCCGTGGTCGGTCATGCACAGCGCTTGGACTTTCTGTGTTCTTCTGGCTGCTGGTAGCTTCGCGGCGCCAGGCCCCATCGCGAAACCGGTGGTTTTGGATGCAAACTCGCCTCTTATCCATAAGTACGGTCGATGGGATGCCTCTTACGGAAGCTGGTAGGCCGTGTAACTTATTTGCATGTTATACAATTGATTCGAGCAACAAGATAGGTGGGCGGGCACCGGCTTGAAAATTGTCGCTTCCAACTTGTCGTCTTTTAAACTCAATCTGGGACCCTACACCACCCTGTGGCCGCGGTCGGTTACAGTGTCGACTACGCAAACTATACGACTGTAAATGTTACAATGGGTACCAACGTCATTCAGATTCCTCCTAGTACGAGCAAAAAGGATAGGGTCGTTCACCTTCAGGTTGAAGGATTCGTTAACAACCGCATACATCTGGAAAACGTCGAGCTAAATTCGGTGCGTGCACGCTGATGTTTGAGTCTAGGTGTCCTAACAAACTTGCAGGGTGCGATAGTCAAGCCGTACAAACCTTCGAAACTGCGCTTCCAGTTCATTGGAGACTCTCTTTCCTGTGGTTACTTCAACCCCAATGGCATAGATGACGCTTGGACCTTTCTTACTGCCCAAAACTTCAAGGCCGAACACAACATTCAAGCTCGACCAGGAGCCTGCCTTACTGTGCGTGCACCACGATTGAGATTTAGGGCGATCTTACCGAGTAATTATAGGAAAGACCGTGTTATGAAAACCCCCATGGAATGTCGTACTTATTCTTTAGAACGGAGGATAGTAATTATTACACCTCAACCGACCATAACTACACTACTCCTTGGGACTTTAGGAAGGATCTCACCCCGACTCATGTTTTCCTTGTCATAGGGTGTGTTGAACTGAACACTAGCCTGAACACTGGAACCTTGATTAACTCCTATTTCAGGGCCAATGATGACTCGAATCACGTCGCTGCCGACGAATTTGGAAAAGCCTTGACCGCTTTCCTCGCCAGGATTCGCATTCTATACCCAACGCAACATATATTCTTGTTCAGTCCTTGGGGGTGGCCCGTCTGGCCGGAAACCGTACCATTCCGTACATACTATGACGCGATTTGGCCCGCTGCTATAGCCAATAGGTGAGTTCAGAATTTGGCTTCTTAGGTTAGATCTAAGATGTCTTTCACAGAACCGCCGCAGGAGACAGGCGACTTCATCTCGTAAATACCACCGGGTGGGTTGGATATGATGGCGTAAGTACAATCTCTCGCATATATATGCATTATTTAACGGTTTACTCTATTGTGCGATCTAGGTGATTAGCCGCCAAGATGGTCACCCGAATCCTGTTGGCCAACTCCAAGTCGCAAGGCATCTATTTACGTGGCTGACCAACTGGGGGCTTAAGCCGGGCCACTGGGAATCCTGAGCAGGGGGACTGCTGTAGAATTGTGTCTTATTTTTTTGCGCAATTTAATAAAAGAAATGGTTGCTTCTTAGCTAGAGCTGCCAGGCTCGTAAGTAAAGAGTGAATAAGACGAGTAGATTTCGATTGGTATAGATATATAGTAAGGAGTGAAGCCCACAGTGGGCTTGTAGGGCTTTGCAATTGAGTGACTTCGAACGTGATCAATGATACAATAAAGTGCACGCATAGGTCGCAGCCTGTGGAGACGTGAGACGTGATACTCTGCCGCAGGTCGATAGAGCAGGACTAATCACGTGCCCGATTATCGACCTTTTTCTCCTCTCCACCACTCTTAGAGCATGATACGACATACAGCGCCCGCGGAATCGCGCGGCCATGGCAAGTGCGCGATCTATTAGATTTATATAGTGCTTATTCAGACTTACATTTGTCCCGCCCACCGCACCGCTACCGAAGGACACAATTTTGCCGCCCGCCCTCGAGCCCCGCTCGCATGGCTGGCGGCCCGGCCACACATCCTTGAGCCGCCTTCGCCGTCTCTCAGATCCCCCACCACGCCGCGTTCTGTGTGCATCGTGTGTCGTACTTACTATCCTCAATATTATATATTTCCCGTCTAGTCTTTCTCCGGGCTCGGGTTTCGATCACAGGCAGAGTATACAAGATGATCCAACACTAGATTACATCATAACATACGTATTGGATTTGGTTGTATCGGAATATGAAAGGAATGATTGGATACGATATTATTGTATTAGTAGTTGGACACCCCTAGCTGCCACTAACCGACTTGACATTACATTAATTTTATGGGCTAGTGTAAACCTAAAAATACATTATGCGGGATGAGTGCTGTCTCACTGTTACATGAGTTCGATATTAGTGGTTATTCCCAAAGCTGTACAAATAATGCTCAAGCTCCGTGCTGCAACTTCCCACGTGTGCTGATCTCTTTTATCTGAAATGGAATCATATGAGTAGGATTGATCTAAATTCGAGCCACGGACGCACATACAAGGTTTGCTACTTCAGATGCAGTTGGCCTGTTCGCGGGCTTTGGGTCCCAACAGCTTTCGAGGACAGACCATAGTCCATTGGCTTGATCATTATCAGATGGTATTTCGTGCGGACGCTCTGGGATTTTATGCTTCATCACTGCTGCATACACCGCGCGGTCCGCTTTCCCGTAAAAGGGCACCCTTCCGGTAAAGGTTTCCTAAACCCCCTACCGTTAAACATATGGAAACCACGTAACCGAGTGACCCACCAGTATTGTCTGTAAGGGTTTAACTACGATTGAAGTTCACACAAATACGGAAACGCGTTTGCTTACCATACCCAACGCATAAACGTCCGCGGCAATACTGTGTGTCGTATCTCCCTCATCAATTAATTCCGGCGCCTAGATCGCTTCAAGTGTAAGTCTAGGCTTTTTTACAGCAAGGAATAAAAATATAGTACCGCCCATCGTACTGAAAGTCCGTTCTTATGGGTAGTATGTGTAAAACGCAAGGTGTAGTCCTGTAATACAGCGTTACCAAAGTCCGTAAGCATTGGTATTCCTTCGGCCGAGATGACAATGTTTGCCTAATCCGGATATATAGCGAGTCATCTCAGTGGATATAGGAGAAGTGCCTACCCCTTTTAGGTCACCGTGAACCTGTGTTCTCGTATTCATCACAACCACAGAGCTAAAAGAGAAATCAAGTAAAACTCACGATTCCGACGTCTTCATGATGCAAGTAGGCCACGCCGTCGCAGATTTGGGTACTCTGTTTTTACTGATGATTGAGCTGCATTTGGGGGATATATTTCGGCAGCTTACCATCTCCCAACGATTGCTATTGGGGTTTCTTTTGATATAAGATATAAGATTTCCGTTTTCCATCCACCCGGAAACCATTCCGAGGTGATTTCGGAATACCGCTAACCCGAGTAGTGGCAACACGTTAGAATGCTCACATTTAGACCAAATGTAGAGTTCTCGCGCAGCGTTCTAAGGAGGGATCAGAAGGAGCATTAACGTGCCTAGTTTGACTTACTTTGAGAGATTTTTTGCTGTCCTCGGAGAAAGGCACAGGATCTCGCACTGTTTTAATCGCAATCTTCGTTCCGTTGTGAAAACACCCGCGATATACGTCTCCGAACCCCCACTCGACAGAGGGTATTCACTGAAAGAAGATTGATCCATCTGCTCTGTGAGGTCTTCACATCCATGTCTGCTAAGGTGACGGACAACTTCTGTTGCGGTCTACCAGAAATGAAACTAATGTGAATTCAATGGGTCATAGCGTGGATGGCCTACCATTAATCGACTGATCGCCGAATGTCTAGAACTCTGGTCTGATGTGGTTTGCAGGGAGGCGCGGGGTTGACATGTCAGGCCAGCAGGCGTTCCATTACTCAATGCGTCAAAACCAGGGGATTCGCGGTCTCCGATTTCAAGTCCTTTAGCAATGGAACCTACGATCTTGGGTGAGATGATTAGCATTAGTCCCAAATAAGAGAACGGTCAAATGATTTACTGGCTCAGCCGCTACTGATAGC
Source organism: Ceratobasidium sp. AG-Ba (assembly GCA_016906575.1). Taxonomy (NCBI): domain Eukaryota; kingdom Fungi; phylum Basidiomycota; class Agaricomycetes; order Cantharellales; family Ceratobasidiaceae; genus Ceratobasidium; species Ceratobasidium sp. AG-Ba. The sequence goes on along the minus strand of CP059622.1, from coordinate 2,338,716 downwards.
ACTTCAGGTACCGCGTTGAGGTTTTCCGCCAGTTCGAACTGCGCTTCGCTCGTGTCCGGGGGCTGAGCTAGTGCTTCTAGTGGGTTTAACGATCCCGGGATTTCCTCTTCAGCTGAGGCAGACAGATGAAGTTGAGAGCCGTAGAGTCTTGATCCAACAAAATTGCCAATAGAGAACAGACTTGAATTTCTTGAATTACTCTGGTAAAGTCTCTCTCCACGAGACGGGGTTCTCAGACAACCGCTTAGACCCAACCTACTATCTTCTGCATCCTGCCCGATACCCATGCTTCCGGAGCTGAGGCTTACTAGACTCTGAGAATGGTCACCGACGTGACGCATGGTTGAACTTGACCGAGTACGTTTAGGGTTAACCAAGCTACCTCTCCACGAACGAGAAATGAAACTTTCAAGCGAACGCTTGATACTGAGCTTCTTTGGGGCGATTTTAATGGTTGAGGTCGAAGGGGTTGGTATGTTGACTGAAGCATGGTTGATAGCCCAGTTACGAAGAATGGTTGCAGAATTTTTCTTCCAAGCCATAATGAGAAATGTGCCAGGATTAGACATCAAAAATCTCACCTGTCCCATGCTTTCCGCCAGCATCAGTGGAGTGATCCCTCGTGTATCTGCCTTGGAAAAATCTGCACCTTGTTTGAGGAGAAATCCCATGACACCGAAATGGCCGTTGGCGGCTGCGAAGTGAAGTGGTGTACACCCCAGCGTCCCAGTATATCCGCTCCGCCAGACACGACGGAACTTTAAAGCGACATCTCCACTGCTGGCATCGTCCTTGTGCAGATTTTCTGATTTGTAAGGTAATCGTTCTGCATTCAGGTTTGCACGAGCTCCAACTAGCATGTGTACAACAGTAGTATTCCCGGCCCTCGCAGCTGCGTGGAGAGGGGTGATTCCATCCAAAATTGTGTCGACTTGTTGGCCGTTCTTGAGGGCATCAAAAGTGAGTTTGGCGTCTCCAATGGCAGCAGCGTAATGCAAAGAATAGTCTTGTCCTACACGTGGGTTGGGATCAGTTAAAGATGGTAGGTGAAAGAGGGTGCTTGGACACGCGCCGCAGAGACCTCAAAAATCATGGCACGTACTTTTAGATCCTTTGTACTTGAATTCCAAGATTTTCGAGGTCGAGATAGAGAATGTGATCGTCGGCATATTCCTTGACAAAACGTGGTGTTAATTAGGATTAAAAATTAGCTAGTCCGGGTACACTAAAGAAATTCTTGTTCTGCAAGATAGAGACACAGCATTCAATTTATTTACGGGCGAAGATCCAAGTAGTGTAGAGAGGTAAATAAGCCCATGAACTAGATCCACCAAACCGAGCGGTGGAGGAGAACTCAGGTGTTGTTCGGGCAGTGCTTCAGGGCCGATTTGACTTGATTCGTCAGGAGTAGGTCGGATGAATTTCGCATAAATCTGACCACCACGAACCGCTAGCGGAACATTCGAACCCCACGATTTCGCCTTTCAACAAGTCGGATTCTCTACCGATGCCTCGCCTAATTATCTCTGATGGTTCGAATAACATAAGTATCTTGGCTTCGAGGCACAAGAAGCCGGGACGAGAAATTGTGTCAGTTGGCAAGCACGGATCAGGAATTGGATCTGAAGCCCGGGATACTATCATATAAAGGCAATATTGAAGAGAAGAAAGGTTAGGCCACTTCTCGAATCTCTACTTGCTATGAGGACGTCTTGGATTTATTGGGCCGCGCTCCTTGTTGGTAAATCACTCGCGGCAACCAGTCCCTCGAAGAAACCCGTTGTAATACTTCCCAACTCACCGTTGTTGCACAAACATGGGCGATGGGATATGGCTCCCGGAACTTGGTGAGTCGCGCCCGCTCTCAGTAGGTTTCCAGTAACTTGAGCAGCCCGGCCAACTAGGTGGGCTGGCTCAGGCTTCAAGCTAGTAGCCTCCAGCTTGACGTCCCTCACGCTTCATCTCGGTAATCACACTACCGCTCCTCAGCTCGCTGCGGCCTTCAGCATAGACTATGCCAACTTCACAACGATTAATGTAACGGCCGGAGCGAACATTATTCCCATCCCGCCTCCTGGGGCTTCGACTAAAAACAAGAATCGAGCCGTTCGTATAAATGTAGAGGGTTGGCAAAACCGGATGCACCTTGAGAAAATCGAGCTCAACGCGGTAGGTCACAATCAGAATAAAGGCTCGTAGTAAAAACTGAACTCGTCATTCTTCGGACAATAGGGTGCGGTCGTGACACCTTACCGGCCTTCTCCATTACGTTTCCAGTTTATTGGCGACTCTCTTTCAGCTGGCCAGTACAATCCTCGTGGGGTCAATGATGCGTGGACGTTTTTGACAGCTCAAGCGTTCAAAGCCGAGCATAGCATCAACGCTCAGCCGGGTGCTTGTCTTGTGGTGAGTACGCTGACATTCCACTTGATCTTTATGTCTAAAGTATTTTGGTAGGATCAACTTTGCTGGGGTAACATCCATGGTGTTTCCCACCAGTACTTCGAGACGGAAGATACCGGGTATTATTACACGACAGATCATAACTACACCACTCCTTGGGATTTCCGAAAGGATCTCACCCCAACTCATATTGTCATCGCGATCGGGTGAGTAGGTTTGAATCGGTTTCCCGCCGTACACACTCAAACGCCGCACAGAGCAAATGATACGCGTACAACATCACACCCGAGGCGTTTAGTAACACGTTGGCGACCTTTACCACGAAACTCCGGACGCTATATCGTCAACAACCGCTGTTCGTGTTCACTCCTTGGGGTTGGCCACAAGGCGACGGTGAATCTCCTTTCAGCACGTACTATGATGGAGTATACGAGGATGTAGTTAAAAAGCGGTGAGCGGCTGTTCAAATAATGGGCATATTCACATCTAACTGAACACTTAGCACTTTTGCCGGGGATAAAAACATCCATCTCGTCAACACGACAGGCTGGGTGGCGTATGATGGGGTAGGTTTCATTACCTATATGCGTGAAAACAATTGCTTAACGATCTTCTTAGGTCTACCCTGTCAATGTTCATCCGAATCCACTTGGTCACCAGCAAGTAGTCGACCATTTCACTGCATGGTTGAAGAAGTGGGGACTCCAACCGAGGTCTCATTGGGAGTCTTGAGCTTTGAGTCAAAGATCGAATGTACATTCAGACAGAAATCGATCGGATTTTCTTCCAGCCCAAGATTCTGTTGGTCCGTAGGACAACTTGTCTATTCATGAGAGTACGGAAGTATTGACACCAGACCGAGTGCGCCGAACCTCACCGCGCTAGTGCACTGTATACAGTGGTGTGGCGCTGGAGTTCGGCCACGCGCAGGAGGTTCTACCACTACGTGAAAAGCAATCTGCCAATCAGAATTGTACTTGAGGTTCGAAGCGCGTGCGTGCCCTTGACTCAACTCTATATGCACAGCCGTCGGATCTACATAAAAGCTAAGCGCTCAATCGCCACCAGTCCCACACCCTCATCATGGATGCCCAGCACGATGGCACAGAGAGCATCAACCAGCCTAGAACGAACACTCACTCGTCACCGACGCTCATAGATTTATCGGAAACGCCTAACACCGACGTCGGCCAGATTTCACGTGATGGGACCCCGCCATCCGCCATGGTACCAGGCGAAGGAGAAAAGGCCACCGATTTCATATATGATACAGATCTCGGTAGTCTCGCTGGCCGGCCGGTCGATAGCGTCTGGACCGGGACGCATGGCCCAGTTTCCGAAGTACTGTGCACACCAAGGGGTAATCCCTTTGAATTGGCAACTGAAGTCCCTGCCACGGTAAATACCTTTCAGGAACTCTTATAATTGTTCGTCTCACCGGGGAGTAGAATACAAACGATACCTCGGTGATACCAACACCACAGGGGTCATCCCGGCAACTACCTCCCTTGCCAAATAGCCCTCCAACTCCCAGCGCTTATGATATTTTCAACCCCTTTGCAGATCCATTCCCCAGCCGATCATCGACTCATGGAATTCCTTGTACGAATACTACAGGAAACGAAATTTCCAATGAAGAACTACCTCGCTGGCTGATTCCGAATGCACAGCGAGTCCCATCGCCATCACATCGAGGGCCTGGGAACATCTCTCTCCCACAGTCGGATCGAGGAAATGATGAGAGTGGTAGCGAGGACAACGAGACTTTTGATTCCAAGTGGGCGAGGCATATGGAGGAGCGTAGTCAAAGGATCTCGGAGCAGCAACGCCAGGTACGCTTCGCTCGAGTGTCTAATGAGATATCGTACTGAACGAGTGCTTGGTTTCCTGTAGAGGAACCTTTCCGTGCTTGGTATCAACTCTCTGGATGTATTAGCTCCCGATTCAAATGACGATAATGAATCGTTCGGCTTGTCCTCACAATCTACATCAAGGGAAAGGGTGGCTGAAGCAAGACAGAGGCGGCTAGAGGAAAATCTTCAGACTATAGTGAGGATAGAAAATCCAAGGGATCATTATCCATACTAACACATATTACAGAGCAGATTATACCCTTTCAGTGGAGATTCAAACACTAATAGACCACACCCTGACCCTAGCGCAACACTTCCGCCAATACGTGTGCTCCCACAAGCTTCTTACAGACCACACACAGTGCATCCTTCGTCAACGTCTGAGAGGGTTAGTGAGCCTTATCAAGAGCCTTGGCGCCGTCAACTCCACGAAAGTGCCTTCCGACATCCCAACGAACGTCCGGATATTCAGAGTCGTAACGCAGCGCTAGATACCATTTCGAATCTTCTTTTCAATTTCGACTGTCCTCCCGATGAGGTAGCGGGTCTTCTTGAAGATACGTGCGCAACCGCCAATCAAGTTGGCGTCAGTACCGCTGAACTTCTCGCCCAAACCGTCACTCTTGGAAACTTTGATCTCGGTATGACGGCTCTTTGCCTTGAAGCCTCGAGGTGCGATCTCTCGGGAGGACTTGATGTCTTGACGTGGCTGCTCGAGAATGTTTCGCCTGGATCGATTGAAAAGGACTTGAGGCGTGGCTGTTTGATGCGTAACAACGGGATGGGAGATCAATTCGCGTGGTCCACTATGAAGCTCTTCGTCCCGGAAGAAGAGGACCATGCCGTGTTCGCCTATGACGTTACTGTCGACCATATCTTCCTGATGCGCGATGCCGCATTGAAAAACCTAGATACCAAACATTCTGAGCCCGAGCCCAAAGCAGATGAAGATTCAGATGGGAGTCTGTACGATGACGTCTCCTTTGTAGATGCCGAGTCGAGTCTAAACCAGGCGGACATTGAAACCCTCAAATCGAGCTCTGACGAAGGAGAAGCACGACCACAGGGATCAAGTTCTACCGATCCTGCCGTCGGACCTCGTTCAACAGCACATCGCGCTCGTATTGACGTCCCGTATTTCGAGTCCTCATTGAAACTCGAGGACCAGCATATCAAGCCCGCATATACCGCCCTTCCGTACTGGCACCCAGGTCCCTCCAAGCTTCTGAAAGAAATGGGTATCATGAAATCTCCATTCCCTCAACCGACCCAGGTTATGCCCATGAAGAATCGAGTTTTGACGGCAGAATGGATGTACGAAGGTCGCGTCTGGGCTTTAGCTATGGGCGAAAATAAGCTCGTCCTAACGCTTAGGCATGCGAGCGAGGTTATTTCGTCCCAACCAGTCAACGTCAAGGCGATTGTTCGCATATTCCCCTCAGATATCTTCTGGTCTGAAGTCGAAGAACTCAACTCGATCGGGCCGGACCGGTTATTGCCTACTCAATCGGACCCCGTACTACCGATCGTTCCTGTCTACACTTGCGATTTTGATGAGGTGCCACTGGTACCGGGTCCGCCTGCCTTGCCTGGTAATACATCCGTATACCAGGCGGACATTTACAAGTCGCAACTCTCACTTTTGGAACTCATCGGCCCTAGTGGAGCGATGAAAGTCGAGGTGCTTATTAAAACAACCGAGATTTCGGGAGATGCTCAGGTCGAATGCCCAAGTCTTCCTCCTAGCAATTTGGCTGAGTGCTCGGAACAAAAGGGCAAAGGGGAAGCCGCGGAGAGCGTAAGCGGCGAGTCGGACTCTGAGTGGCAGCAGGTTAACTTTTGAAAGGGTGTGTAGTGCTTCAATGCTCTGTGAATAAGTGCCGCTCTCCTGTGCCTCCTTTTTTCTTTCTTTCTTTGTGTGTGATGATTGAGATAGCCTATGAATGAAAACTCGCCCAACATGGTGGCTATCGTTTCGTTTACCACTCCGGAACGATTGTTCCTTGTGTGTAAACGACTAATTAATTTTCCATGATTCTTTTACACGTCTCGGGGAGGCTACAACGAAAAAAAGGGGGGGATAATCCCTAGGTCACCTGGACCGCAAAGCGCATACACCCTTGGACTATACTGTTGGAGAACAAGCGCCGAAAGGTTGACGACACCTTTATGCGCGATTCCTTATTGTTTCTATGCTCCTTTATGTGTTTATCTTATTGTCTCGTTCATGTATTTAGACAGTCGATTTTGTAGCAAATACATTGCCTCAGACTAGTCTTTCAACATATACTTGTCCAGCCCGATTCAATTAGTGAGAGGCCCAAAATCACCTTACATCTACACCGAGTTCGACCGCGCAATTTCATCGTGACCGGACGGTGCATAGGATCCATTAGGTACAAAGTCCAAGTAGACAAAAAGCATGAGTCTTGTAAAGAACTAAAAAAAAATCGTGCCGAACATTCAAGTTTTAAGGTGACGCTCTTCAGTGTGCGTCCCTTCCCTTCACGGTTACCCTTTTGTCATGATGAGTTCCTGACGACTCGTGATACTAGATCTTCCTGCTTGAAGATTGCTCTTGAGCTAACTAGCTCATAAAATTATACTAGCTGCGGACGGTTGAATTCCTCACTTCGATAGCGCCTAAATCCCTCAGGCCTACTGGTAATTGAGCCAACCACTTAGGTGTGCGCATACAACCACTAATCCGAAGGATCGGCCCACCGAGCTCAGCAAGGTTGCCTTTCACGCGGACTAAACGGTTCAAAGGACGTGTGTCACCAGATCTGCATAGCAGGGTAACTACATTATGTACTTGAAACACTGTCTGTAGAAATGCATGCAATGGAAGAAGCCAATTTGTTCGGCCGTTGAACGCGGGCAAGGTGCTCCATCCGGCCACGGGCCTTTCTAGTCTAATTGAATGTATTGGCTATTGAAAGGCCCACGGTGGTCGCGCTATAGTACCGGGGAGGATAGGGAGTATGGATATACGTGTCTCAGCGAAGCCAAATAGATAAAACGATTGTGTATATTAAGTAGAGTATGTAAATGCGACAAATGAATGAGAGGAAAGGTGGTGGGAGAGTCCCGAAAACATATGTCCTGATGGACGTAATAACCAGTCGTGTGGTGGCTAGAGACTGTGGCTACGAACAAGGTAAATGTGCGAATACATGCCCGGCCTTCGGCCGGGCGTTACACTATCAAGACATCGACACAAAAATGTACCAGCAAATCCTAGCGTAGCCGAGCCAGAACAAAGTCGAACCACGATTGTACCCAACGGGACCGGCCCCGGATTGATCGTAGTGATTGCCTCTAATATAGCTTAGAGTATTGAACATAACTTATTACTGAATATATAGTTATGTTTCGATATTGCGAGCGTTGTGGGTCGTAGGCTGATATTCCTCTGTTTGGTCGGCCAAGAATTGTATTTGACAGACTCAATTTAGTCAAAACTATTCAAGACCTTTCGGATCGCGGCTTTTCTCTAAAAGTCCGATTGCGCAAGTAAAGTCATTCAATCGTGTTAGTTCCGTAGACCGAATGTAGCTTTGTTCCACTAAAAAACGATTGTTTGTTTTCCTGTATTGAACCATCAAGCTTTAATCGACTGAGGAACTTTGGATGCAATGTCTTGTTCAACTAAGCTATCAGCGCCTGGGTGTTTTCTTTGTGAACATGTATTTCAACATTCAACGAGGTAGGCTATTTGTCCCTGGGGTGCGTGTGCTACAGTCTACGTTGCGTTAACTTGACGCGGTTTTGAACCGTTCATGTGGAACTCTATACCGGAAAAACACGTTCCTTTGGTGCTCTCACGTGTGTTTACTCGACACTGGCAAGAGGTAATGGCGAATGGCCGTTGTACCGCTATCCTGTTGGATGGATGACCAAGGTTCAGTTTTGGCATTGGGCTTTGTTTCTGACTGGTGAAGTGGCGGACGTTTGGGTGTATGATGAGTATTCATTGGGCTGCCTCTAAGTGCGTATCCAACTCCTTCCGTCTAGGAGCGCGCATCCTGCCTGCAATTTCATGAAGTGAATTTCCTATCAACCTATCAAGGATTAATCCTCATTGGTTGAGCATGCGGTCAAGCCGCACTGCTCAATGACATTTCTGCGCTTCGTTACTGGTTTTTTTGGTGACGAATATCACGCCATGGTCTACCATATACAATTGAAGAAGACTCTCAGGGTTCCACAACCATTCTCACCTTTTTCCGGATGACAAAACGCTTTGATAGGAGCACCCAGTGCGTCACCAAAAAGGAACGGAACTAATTCCCCGCAAATTAGTTGATTAGTTGTGTGTCGCAGGTGTCACCTAATCTCACGTCACGTTAGCAAACCCTCAATCCCATTAGTTTCGGGCACGAGCCATTAGCTCGGGTGTTCTGAAGCGGTGCCTTTTAGTTGTTTGGTTACTAAAATAGGTGAATTAGTTGCATTGGTTCACATCGTGGCCCAAGGCCGACCAAACCTATCCGTTTAGTTGTGATTTAGCAGCAAAGACGTGATTAGTTGGCGATTAGTCCATTAGATGCGGTTTAGTTTGACTCAGTTGCTCAACAGGTCGGATTTGCTGTTATATCATAATTTTGGCTGATTTGATATTGACTACATCATTTACGCAGGGAGGGGGAAATTTGCAGTTGATTTCACTTTATAACTAATACTATTGGACAGGATATCAAACAAGACAAAAAAAACGGTATACGCGTGAATGAGAAGCAGACTTGGTCGCAAGTTTGAGCGTGAAAAACTAGATAAATACCATCGTTAGTTAGAGCTGTTGGCGCGGAGCAGCAGCGACAATCACATACCTGTATTAGCGACGCCAGCAGCAGCCCTAGAGTGTCCAAGACGGATTGCGTAGCCGGGGTGAAACACCTGTTCCAAGCTTTGCGAGCAAGGATGAGTTAGCATGGGGTCAGATGGGCGTATATACAGGCGACTCACAGTTGCAACCTCGAATGTAAACTTCGAGCCTCCTTCATATCATATCAACGCGCACGAGCCCGCTGTTGAGCAAAGAGTAGATGTGAGTCAGTCGGCATAACAAACGTAAGGTCACACTCACTTTTCAAACCGTGACCACCCTACGTTAGTGTCCATGTGAGATGGTGGTGGAGTTGAAGGCTGAAACAGGGGTACGGGACGTGAAATAGCCCCGTTCACGTGACACGCCACTGGGGCTAACCCGAGCAGTCAACACGAACACTTAGGCTCCCTATATGCGTCCATACCAACGCTCCGGTCAGCCACTTAAATTTTATAGTCGGCATAGGTCTGTAGAATACAGGACTTACCAGGCAAGAAGGATACACTGGGTAAGCTAGCTTTCAGGAAAAGATATAGCACACTGGGGAAGACAAAACAGAAATAGCCGACACACTTCGCATGAGCTACATATTTGCGTCGGCAAGAACTTATGGTGCGCTCGCTACGGCTTGAGCCTCCAGAACTAATCAGCCTAAACAGAAGGTCGGGCTAGCTCAAGCCCAACTAACTCGTCTAGGCTCACAACTAATTTTGCCCGGGTGGCCCTCTTATTGCTAAATGGCTTTCTTTTAGTTACGGGGACCTAATCAGACTGCGACAGCATGCAGGACTGCCAAAACAACCCACTCTTAGTCGCAGTCAAACTAATACATCCTAGATTTGTAGCCCAGGGAATGAAACACCGGCTTTTAGCTCGATTAGTTCGACAGCGAAGCTTCCCCAGTCCGGCGCAAACTAAAACCATCTATATTGGTGTTTCTGCCCGCCGACTCGGGCCGTTTAGTGAGGTTAGTTCCGATCACACAAGGGTTTTTTACTGACGCAGAAATAGAGCACGCTCAATAAGAGGCCGGGGGAACGCAGGGGGGACACTCGTTAGCTCAGGTCGGTGTTTGGCGCTTCTGGCGCCTTACATAACTTGTCATTATAAAACAAATGAGTAAATCGTATTAGTAGTGAAACGCGCATATATCTTTAAAGTGCAAGCCGACTGCATACAAGCGAGTCTTGCCGAAGACCAAATACCAAGTACCGAATACCAAACACAAAACACAAAACACCAAACACCGAATGCCGAATGCCGGGCGCCGAGTGCCAAACGCCAAGCACCGACGCACCGCCACACCGACGCACCGCCACACCGACGCACCGCCACACCGACGCACCGCCACACCGCCACACCGACGCACCGCCACACCGACGCACCGCCACACCGACGCTCCGACATCCCGCCACACCGACGCTCCGACATCCCGCCACACCGACGCTCCGACATCCCGCCACACCGACGCTCCGACGCCCCAACGCCCCGACGCACGCCCATCCCAACACCCTCAACGCCAGAACGTCTGACGCTCGCACACTCATTGTTTTTCCCACGTTCACATCGCTCCCCACGCTCCACACTCCCACTGCTGTTCAAACTGCCTGTTGTTACTGGTATAAGTTATGGGTTGGGGCATGTATTCTACATCGTATACTGCACTCTACCATTTTTTCGATGAACAATCTGGTTGGTTATGGGCAGGATGTTGGAGCAATGCCAAACAACGGGATGTTCAATGCCGAAGACGGTGGTGCTGGAGCAATACAAGATGCACTACAAATGATGAACCTTGTTGTTGATCTTGGGATTCAAGACTTGGAGGAAGAAATTGACGATGCAGAAGAAGATGAGGAGGACTTTTATGATCTGCACATGTTGAACCGAGTCGGCGATCCACTGGGCTACGAGAATCTGGACGACCATGTCCAGGCTGTGCTTCATTATATATTACAGGAGGGCGGTGAGGAGCCCGGTATGCAACCAGCACCAGGGCACGGCCGATATGCATTTCGTAGGCCATATCAAGTGACAGCATGCGCTCATGAAACCAATTGGTTTCCTCGCTCGCTGCAGTGGGAGAACAAATGGTTCCGTCGAGCATATCGGTGAGCTTTAACTACTTGCCTGATATTAAAACTCACAGAAAATCAACTCAGAATGTCGCGGCCAACGTTCTTCCAGACACTTCGAATGATTTCCACCGATCCGGTATTCCAACCAAGGGGGGGGCGGCCACAGCGACCCGTATTGTACCAGCTTGGCGTCTTCCTACTACGATACGGGTCTCTTGGCTCAAACGCATTTGATCCAGCAACAAAGGTGTCAGTAGGCAAAGGGACCGTAATTCTGTATTGTTGTCGGGTAGTTCAGGCGTTGAACAATCTTCAAGCAGTTTCCTGGCCAGACGCGGCGCGTAAACAAGAAATTCAGGATGCCATTGGTGAAAAGATTGGAATAGGGGGTCGTTGGAATTGTAGATGTAACTCACACAAATCTGACGCATAAGCCGCCAGTAGATGGCCTGGCATACCAGGATCGCAAGAAGAACGTATCGGTTCGTTTTCACAATAAGGCTAGTATTGCCGTCCTTTAAGCTGATCAGAAAACTAGATTAGTATCCAGGCAACATGTGATCACGAGTGTTACTTTACGAGCTACTTCAGCAAAACCATCAAACTCTACCAGGCTCTACGTAGAGCCCGGTAGCATAGTTGTTATAGACCCTTTACGTAGAACCCCAAAAGTCTACCGTAGATCTACCGTAGACCTCAACATCCACCGTAGACTACAAGGTATGGGTAGCTACTGTAGTGATGTTTGTACTTGATGCTTATATCACGAGCAAGATTTAAACCATGAAATTTTTATATTCATGACCATAGTTACATACTTTACATGGTGTAGAAAGGCGAGAGCGCCAAAAAAGAACTAGAAACATAATATAAGATGTACTTGCCAAATCCCCGTCCATCCATCGGTGAATGCAGGCCATGTGCGCGGCCGAACGTCTGTATGATTGCACTCAGGCGGGGCCGGGCGGTCTTGGTCGCGGTGAGGTGGGCCAGGAAGAGGCAGGGCGAAGGTGTCGTGGTTACTTTGGCGAGTGTCTCATACAGAGCAGAGACTGGTCGGTCGGCTCGGAGGGGGGGGAACCGGCGGCCGTAAAGCGTAGGCGCGGGTGAGCGCTGTCGGTATACGCCTCGTATGTGGTGCTAGCGGCGGCACACGACAGCAAAGCGGGCCATATATGGTTTACCCCGGTAAGCCGGTCAGTCTCAGGTCGTTGGAGCGAACGCGTCGTGGGTGCGCAGGCCGTGGCACGTTGAGCCTAGGGAACGTCGCCGTGAGCGGGCCCGATCGGTGTGGCGGTTCACGCGCGGTCGTCCAGACAATGGTGCGTGCACGTAAGTCAGACGGCTGGCAGGCTGGGTTAGCGCGAGGCTCGCGTTTGGGTCGGTGGGACTCACCGCAAGGTGGATAGACCGCGGGGGCTACACAAGCATAGCACGCCGGCCAATTCGCGCTGGCGTCGTCTAATCCGGGTCGTTGGAGGACGCCAGCGCGGGCGAGGGCGAGGGCGTGGCTAGGTCTCGCTCTGAGTCGTGAACGCCGGCAAGGCGATCGCGCAGGTGACACGACCAAGTGGGCGTGCTTCCCGCGTCACGGCGCTCGTGCAGTGGTCTGCAGGCGGCCGTGCGAGCAACACTGTCACGACTGGACTCAAGTAAATAAAAAGGGTATGAAGATCAAGACGACAGGAGGTCAAGTTCTTAGGGGAACCCTTCGAACTTGACCCTGTTTATATACTATTCATAACACAGCCGAGAATACATATGCACAAACTACAATTGGTCTTTCGATATCAAATGAGGACGCGTCAGCGTCTGACAAATGTTCCGGAAAGTTCCATGAGTCACATGATATGTAGAGTATATAAAAATATAATAGAGAAAATGTCAGAAAATAGCATTAATGTCGACGAGGCCTTTTGGCTCGTGACACTACCCCCTCCTCAAGGTCTGGATGGCGGAGTGCTCTTGGATTATCCCGATGGAATTTGCGTACAGCTCCCATGGCGGTGTCCAGGTGTTCCAAGGGTTCCCATGTATTGGATTCTGGTCCATAACCCTTCCAGTGAACTAGGTACTGTACTTGGTTACGACGTTTTCGCGAATCTAGAATCTTCTCGACCTCGTATTCCTCTTCTCCCTCAGGAGTAACTTCGGCAGGAGGCTGAGGTGGTTCGCGTCCAAACGGATCTTCCTTTTTTAGAGATACGAGGGATGTATGGAATACTGGGTGGACCTTGAGCGTATGTGGTAACTCCAATTTAAAAGCGTGGGTCCCTTCCTTCTTGATAACTTTATATGGCCCAATCTTCTTAGCGGCTAGTTTGGCAACAGGTCGTTCTGTTTTAATGTTGCGTGCATCTAACCATACTTTATCTCCCACTTTGATGTCTTCTGGCAAACGATGTTTAAGATCATAGTAGTGTTTTATCTTTTCGTTTGCTAGCGCGACCGATGCTTGAAGTTCTTCCATGCGTAACTTTAGCTGGTCGGCTCTCTCATCAGCATGTGGTACCGACTCGTCCGCTTGTTGACCTATTGAAAATCAAGGGTGGAAGCCGTAGCAAGCGAAGAAAGGTGTCTGGTTGGTGGACGCATTGACACTGTTGTTATAAGCAAACTCTGCCATGGGAAGTATTCCGACCCAGTCATCTTGTTTGTATGCAACGTAGTGGCGAAGATATATTTCGACAACTTGATTGAGGCGTTCCGCCAGGCCATCGGTTTGAGGGCGAAAGGCGGTGGATAAGGAAGGTTTAATGTCGAGCCTTTTATATAGCTGTCTAAGGAAGGCTGAATTGAATTGGGGTCCCCGATCCGAGATAGTTTTGGATGGAGGCCGTGTAGCTTCCATACATACGTCACGAAAAGGTTAGCAACATCGACCGCAGAAGCCCGAGAGGTTGTAGGGATGAAATGTACCATACGTGACATACGGTCAACAACTGTGAGAATCGCGTCAAACTCTTCAGACTCCGGGAGCCCTGTAATAAGGTCATAGTTGATGTGATCCCATGGGCGTGAAGGAAGTTCAATTGGGTTGAGGAGGCCAGGTGGAAGTTGGTTCGAATGTTTATTCCGTATACAGGATTCACAGTTGGATACGTAAGATGTCACCGTTTTCTTGAGGGATTTCCAATAATATTTACGGTTAACCAACTCTAATGTCCTGAATTGTCCTGGGTGTCCTGCAGCTATGTTGTCGTGACGGCTTGCCAGTATGTCCTTGCGAATCGAGTCGTCATTTGGTACATAAATTTTGTTTTGAACATAAGGAGTCCGTTGTCCCAGGACCAGTTTTTAACCTTATCGTTCTTTTGGAGAGCCTCTATGATGTGATTTAGTCGCTCGTCTTGTAGATATGCGTCGCGAATACGATCGTCGAGGACTTCATCAGGCTCAATTGCAGCAATAAATAGAGCCGGATCGAGTAGAGCTCGGCTCTCACCCCCCCCTAAAGGCCGGTGTTCATCTTTCCTTGACAAGATATCAGCTTTTCCATTAGTCTTGCCAGGGCGATACTTGAGTTGAAAATTGAATTCTGATAAGAAACCTGCCCAACGAGCTAGGCGGCCTCTCAAATCTTTTGTAGCCTTAAAAGGCTCAAGGTTTTTGTGGTCCGTAATGATTTGGACCGGAAGGGCTGTTCCTTCAAGTAAGTGTCGCCATTCCTTGAGAGCTTTGACGATTGCTAAAAGTTCCTTATGATAGAGTCATAGTTACGTTCAGGGGGTCATTGCCTTGGACAGGAAAGCGACGGGATGGAGTTGGTTATCTTGGGAATTGCGACAGGATAGCTCCAGTGGCAAAGTCTGATGCATCGCATTCTAGGAAGAACTGTTTGGAGATTAGAACGGGGGCAGAGCGAAGCGCTTCTTTGAGTTGTTCGAAAGCAGCAGCACATTCCTCTGTCCACTCCCAAGGGTGATTTTTTCTAGTTAATTGAAATAGAGGAGCAGCAATATTGGAGTAGTCCCTGATGAATGTTCTGTAGAAGTTGCAAAAACCCACGAATTCCTGAACTTGGACAACCTTGGAAGGTACCGACCAGTCAATGGCTTTGACGACTTTAGCCGGGTCGACTCGGATTCCTTCGGGGGATACAATGAGGCCGAGATAGTCAATTTCTTCCACCCCAAAGAAACATTTTGCCAAATTGCAGTACAGGTTGTGTTTTCGGAGTCGCGACAGCACTTCCCTGACATGTCTTTCATGGTCCTCCTTGCTTTTCGAGAAAACTAGAATATCGTCCAGGTAGATAATAACATAAATATCCAAGATGTCTCTAAAAACGTCGTTCATGAAGTGTTGGAAAGTAGCTGGGGCATTTGTTAGTCCAAAAGGCATTACCAGGTATTCGAAGAGACCGTAACGTGTTTTAAAAGCGGTCTTCCATTCGTCACCTTCCTTGATTCGAACTAAGTTGTACCCCCACTTGAGATCAAACTTGGAAAAGATTTGGCACCCCTAAGTTTCTCTATGAGGTCGTTACTTCTAGGAAGAGGGTATACATTTTTTACAGTCATGTCGTTAAGCTTCCTGTAGTCTATACACATCCGTAGGGTCCCGTTCTTCTTTTTGACAAAGATTACTGGTGATGCCATAGGGGATTTTGATGGACGTATTAGACCCGCTTCGAGCTGTTTTGTGACCGTTTTTCGTAACTCCTCATCCTCCCTGGGTCCCAGGCTATAAATGGGTCCATGACGCGGTACTGCATCAGGTTTTAGGGTTATCTCACAGTCATAGGGTCGATGTGGGGGTAAAGGGGAGATCTCTTCTTTGGTAAATATTTAGCAAATTCAGAATATTTAGCAGGAAGTTCCGAAGTAGCAGCGATTTCGAGGTCTGGTTCCCCGCTTTTAACAATAGGTGAGATATTCAGGCAGTTTTCGGAGCAATATCGTGAAGAAAAGACAAGTGATTTTTTATCCCAGTCGATGGCTGGGTTGTGGCGTTTAAGCCAGGACATTCCCAAGACTATGTCATGATTACCGACGTTGACTACATAGGCATCCACCTCTTTCGTGGTCGAAGATTTTGAGATTAATGCTACAATAGTGTTCGACTCGTCCAGAATCGATTTCTCTACCGTCAATGACTTTGAGACGGCGGGGTTTGTCCAGCTCTTTTTAAATAATTGAAAATCTTGAACTATTTTTTCGCTAATAAAAATGGAAGATGCTCCAGAATCTATCATGGCCCATCCTTGGAAAGGCTTTCCTTGGATTGCCGAACGTTTTTCTAGGGGGTTTTCACACGGCTGCGCACGGAAGAACAAGAGGAATTGAGATTCATTGGTAAGCGACATAATTTCCATATCTGATTCTACATGTGTGGCAGCCGAGAAATTGTCCATATTTTTTAACATTTCGCCCAAAACTGACCCCCTAGCCAGGTTCAGGCGTTGCCTTTTACCGACTCATCATCCGAGTCCGGTTCTTTTATCTCTTCAATTTTTGCTTCATACCCCGAGATGGGCTTGGAGGGGCAATCGCGAGCCATATGGCCCTTTCCTTGACAACGCAGACATATTATACCACCGGTTCTCCTTTCTCCATCCAGTTCCATTGGTCCAGGGCCTTTTCCTTTTGCAAGCGCTGGAGGAGGTGGTGGCGCACGAGCGGTACCGGACGTCGGTCGATCATCTTTTTTGAGAGCTGGGAAAGGTACTTGGACTGTCGAGTTCTGTCCTGCCCATTTGACATTAGGGACGACTTGTCCCCTAGAATTGCGGCTTATTGACTCGATCTTTCCCTTTACAGCACGTCCGTCCGTGCCAATCATGTAAACGGCGTCGCCGGAGGATAATTTTTCGCGAGTTGGAGCAGCAGTGGTGGCGCGATTGTTGGATGCGGACGAATTTTTATTTTCAAAGATGGATCGGCCCGCGAATTGTTCCAAATGTTGGTCAATGAGGAGAGCGCGGTCAACCACCATCTGGCCAGTGGTGGTGTCATCTTTGACATCGAACAATTGTGACAACATGGCCATCTTGATTTCATCTTTGAGGCCTTCATAGAACATATCTCGCAAAGCCAGGTCATCATAGTTGACATACGCGGCCAGGGATTGGAATTCCGTAACGTAATCTTGAACCGACGATTTCTGTTTAAGAGATTTTAATTTTTTAAGAGCCTTGGTGGCTCGATCGATTTCTCCAAAGCGTTTCTCGAATTCCGCCCAGAACAAGTTAACATTATGCAACCATGGTACCGTTTGTCGAAGTACGTCGTGCTCCATGTGTGGCTCAATCCATTCCGACGCCTTGCCGTCTAAGTATGAGATAATGAAAGCAATTTTGTCGTCGTCCGATATTCCTGGATAGGTAGCACGCAGGTACTGTGTGATCGCGATTTGAACGTGGTAGACTTGTTTTTTACCATCGAATTTGTCCGGTTTGGCTAGTTTAACACGGACAGTCGGGGCAGCGGGCTGGGTTACACGGATGGGTTGAGTTTGTGGTACTGAAGCGACGGGCGGCGGGGGTGGCTGGCGATTTGTGCCTGTCAATTGAGGGCGTTGGGCAGCCGGAATCGCCTGAATTTGGTCAAATATCGTTTGTAGATCCGTATGTAACCCGTTAAAATGAGACATGTTAAAGGAGTTGGCCTGCATATGATTTTCAATTTGATTTATGCGCCCGTTTATCTCGTCCCTCCATGACCGAAATTCGTTGATCAAAGTATTTAATAAAATTAAAGGGTTGTCGGTCTCATGTGGGGCGGTTGCAACTGGTGTGTTCTGTACGAATGTATTATCGCCTGCTCCATGACCAAAATCCGTTAAGCCGTTAAGTGCGGTTGTAATGGATGCATATATTGGATCATGTACAGACGATTCACGAGGTGGAGGGACATAAGATAGCTGGGATCCCCACTGAGACATGTTTTTTAATCGGGATATAACAGGGGAAGTTCTCCGGAACGTTCGGGTTGTGGGTTATTGTGGAGGATATATAAACTAGTATAGCGATCCGGGATACCTGGGTGAAAAACGTCGAAATGATAGTCGGCGATGATTTCAATGGTCTCCCGAGGGGTACGATTATGATGTGCGTGGTCGCGGGTGAACAAATTCGTCGTAAAATCCTCGTTGTGCTTCCCAGATCTGATCAGCGCGCTGCTCAAGGGCTCGGATCCGTCCTTCTCGTTTGATTGATGCGATAGGGTTGCAGTAAAGGATGAGTTTATAGACGTAGAGGACGGTTTCAAGTAATATATTGTACCACGACACTGATTTGATTTAGATGAATATGCGACTAGGCCTCGCGCCGGAGGACTTACTAGTGGATGTGGGTGCTCTTGTAGCCGCCTGGTATGCGCTAGTATGGAGAATGCAACGTATCCCACGTCGCTGGAAGGGAAGGAAAAAGACCTCCGATACCCTACTACTTAAGGGCACAGGGTGACCCCACCTTGTGTTGAAGGACGAGATTGGCGCGCCGAAGCTTGTTCACGTGTGCAAGAACCTAGTTCTCAGGAGCTGCCGCGGCCTAGGCCCAGGAAGCGCTGCACTGAGGTTCGGGGTGCGGTGACGCGATAGGGCGACGACTGCGCGTGTCTGTGGATGGGTGGAATAGGATTTTTGGAAGGCAATTTATGTGTGCTTGAGACACGCCAACGGCGTATGAGACAGTGGGCAAGGGGTGTTTAGGCGACGACAAGCCTGTTTTTACCTGATGCCAAAGAACTTGACCTAATGTCACGACTGGACTCAAGTAAATAAAAAGGGTATGAAGATCAAGACGACAGGAGGTCAAGTTCTTAGGGGAACCCTTCGACCCTGTTTACTATTCATAACACACAGCCGAGAATACATATGCACAAACTACAATTGGTCTTTCGATATCAAATGAGGACGCGTCAGCGTCTGACAAATGTTCCGGAAAGTTCCATGAGTCACATGATATGTAGAGTATATAAAATATAATAGAGAAAATGTCAGAAAATAGCATTAATGTCGACGAGGCCTTTTGGCTCGTGACAAACACAGGTTGGTCAGCGGCGTAAGTGAGGGCGGAGGGACACGTACCGTTTCGAGCTCGGTGACTGTCGCTTAGCTTTCGCGTCGGCGTAGCTTGGATACAAGTGCGGGCGAGCAGCTCTCGCGGCGATCATGCCATCTGGCGTGGTCGTTTAGTCAAGGGGAGCTGAGTCGAAAGCGGGGTGGTGTACGTACAAGGCGTGATTGTGGTCGGAGCGAGTGCTGTGTGGCAAGTCACATGACCTATATCGATGCGAACAACAAATAGTCTACCAGGTCACATGACGGATGCCCAGTCAGAGCTTAAGTTCCGCTAAGTCAACGAGTACGGCCGATATATGTAATCACGACACATGAGCCTAATAAATACCATAAAATAGAGAAGAATTCCAGCTTTCGAATGATACCATACGCCCCGGTGATGATGAAAAACCGGGGACCTATCGCGAAACATCTTTCAGCACAAGTGCTCAAAAGGGGGACGGAAATTGAAAGTCATCGGCAATATTCACTCAGTAGCTTATTAAATGCGCAAAAATCGTAGCTCCTTGCTGATTATACTCGCTTTATGTATCAATCAACGTAGACGGTGTTCGCGCCGGTTTCTGTGCAGAAATAATGAAACTATCATCGCACCCCCAACCGTTGCAGCCTCAGTGGCTGCAAATCGGTCCAATTCGGTGCTGCGAATGAATTCAGTGACCTTTAGAACCCCCAGAATGTACCCCATCCAAGTCATAGATACTCAGGATCAATACGAACCAGTAAGTCAGCAAGTTCCTGGTTGTGAGTTGTCTCCCCTCGGGGTCTGCAAACAGGAACAACATGAAATTGAATAGATAAAAGAGTTGTACATATGAGTACTATGGTAATCAGTCGCTCTGAGAACGCTTGTGGTATTCAAAACAGCTGAAATCCCCCCTTCTTGCAGAACAGGGGCTCTTGGCAAGATTTTCGCTTTCAGGGGTATGTTTCCCCCGCATTCAGTTCCTTAAGCTTATCCAAAACAGCTCAAACTTGGTATATACACTCCCCCAGGCGCTTCGTACCAATTTCGCGCAGGGGAGCGGCATTTGGATGGTCGCATTCACTAGTGCGTGTGGCGCTTTCAGGGGTAAGCGCCCCTGTAATCCCCCCTTCACGCATTACCCAGGCGTTTCTGGTGCTGAAAAATTGTACCATTAGATTCAGTATGTCAGTGCGAATCAAATGATACCACTAAGTGTAAGATTTGAGCTAGTTTGCCCTGTAAAGGATAGGTGCGCTTTTGGCTCAATTTCTTTTTTGAAGATTGTAAGCCTGCGATCTCCCTCATAAAGTTTTTCTGACTAATGAGTTATACACGGTTCAAGAGCTGGAATTATGCTCTATTTTCTGAGCTTACTCATATGCCCCTGTGACCACATATTGGAAGGGGCGGATGCATCTAATTTCCCTGAAAACATTTGTGCCTGAATGTCTTGGCGTTTTTAGGCTACCATCGGACTGTATGCATCAATTTCAAATTTCCAGAAATTTGTCATCAGATGCGCCATGCTTCTAGAAGGCTTTCTGTACCATTATGAGTTCATCAGTCTTAGAAATGGGTGAGAAAAATGGAAATTACTTTCCCAAACCCAGCGGTTTTTTGGTCAAAGCCACTCAAACATATGAAATTCACAATGTTTATTAGTGCTTATCTCTCAAACATTGGGTAAGCAACTTCATTAGCCACAATCAATGGCCACAAGCTGACAAACAGCACATAAGCAGAGTCCACAATTTCATCAAGTGTCTTTGTATTTCTGGTAGAGTCAGTGTAGGTTTGCTTGTTCACAGTAGAGCCAGGTAGACCCAGAACATCTACTGTAGATCTACTGTAGATCTCAAGTCTACCTAGTGCAAGGTGTTTTTGCTGAAGTATACAACTGGATATCCAGGCTCCACACACGATGCAAGAATTTGGAAGGAGTCAACGTTATATTGAAACCGTGATTGGTTCTTGCAACCAGGTGAATTCCTACTCGGAGATGCAGGTCAGATAGCCAATATCTCAACTTAAACCCGTACTTACATGTTGTCAAGGTTATCCAACATCGATATACCTCCTCCGACCATTTGCTCGAAATGAGGTACACGATGACTATGATCGACGTCGTCATTTCAACCGGACCATATCGCATGTCTGTGTTTTGATTGAATGTTCATTTGGTCGTCTGAAATCGCGTTTTCCATCAATGGCGCTGATGGGAACAGCGGTCAACATGAATACAACTTACAAAGTTGTGGGCGCTCTCCTATTGCTTCACAACATCTGCTACCGACTGCATGACACTGTCGACGGGTTGCCTGATGCTTTCACGCAAGCCACGATTGCCCAAGATGGTGAGGATGGTGACCATCTTTATGAGGACATCGGGGCATGGATGTTGATTTGCGGCCGGATGGCCATGGATTGGTTGAGGATAATATGTTGCGGGATGGTCGGGAGTTTCGGGAACATATTGTGAATATAATTGCACACGATCTTGATGTGTAAATAGTTTAGATGGAACTTATCTCGAGGATAGATAAACATTGTATTCGTAAAAAAACAAAGTATTTGGACAACAACTAGAGAAACAACTAAACCAATATCAATACGCGCAGCAAACAATACGATAGAATCTTACAGGCACGAGCAACCACAAAACAAAGAATACCAGGCAGCGGATTGTTATTTTGTACAATCTAGGCATCATCCAAATCCAAGGCATCGTCATTGCCGCCTACCTCCTTCTGCAGTTGTTCCAAATCGGCAATAATGTTCTCCGCCTTGTCGAGCATTGCCTCCTTCTTGACTCAGTAAGCCGCCTTCTTGTCCTCAGACATACCAGGGTCGTAGATGATAGTGTCGTACGTTTTGATCAGTTGGAGGATATTCTCATGCAACGCGTTGCTTGCCGTGACCTGGGCATCTACTCGCGACTTCAGTGCCACAGCCTTGGCCTCCATTTGCGACTTCATCACCACGGCCTTGGCCTGTTCGTCCTTGAGCTTCTGATCGTTGTGCGCAACTTGCAATAAAAACCCCTTCTGCGCTTCGGTTGCATCGACACGAGAACGGGATGCAGCAGCCTTGGCGTCCTGTGCCTCAGCCCATTTCAAGCGTGCCAGGTCGTCAGGCTCGGACTGTGTTGCACGTGGGTCTTGGCCAGAGCCCGACCGCAGGGAGCTAACTTTGTCTTTCCCGCCTGGTTTGGTTTCTTGACGTGAGGTTGGGCAAGCATCGAGATGGGGGAAATCGCAGCACCAGTGTTGCGGGTAGATTGAGTACGAGTTGGACCAGTCGAGTTCTGTAGGGAAAAGATATTGTGGCTGGTGGACGACAACTGTGAAGACAATTGGCAGGATGTTACCGACTTCTTTGGGTTAGCGCTTGATGTGGAAGCTTCTCCTTGGCTGCTGTGATACTCAACTTGAGTACGCAAGGAATCTTGGGATGCAACAAGCCTGCGACACGTCAACAATGGTATAAAGGTGGGTTCGTAGAAAAAAGACTTACAAAGCATCTAAAGTATCAAACATGCTACTACCGGCTGGTGTTGTCCACGCCTCAATCCCTGCCGGAGTCAAATCATCACACGATGCGATGCCTGCCGCACGGGCTTTCTTGAGCTTCCGGCCAATCTTCTCCAACAGCGTTCCATCGGGACCAACATCCCCATCTCCATTGCTACCGGTAAAGTTGTTGTATGCACGAATTGCAAGACAAGTGTTGATCATCTTCCAAAATTGAGGAACCACAAGATGCATTGAACGCTTATTGCCGCACGATTGCCAGCATATCTAATTGCAAATTAGTGAGTACGATTCAAACAAAGACGGGATCTATTTACCTCGTTCCAAATACTACTCAGGTTAGGATTCCTTGTGGGCGCTTTTGGCGCTTGCTTGGCTTCTTTCAGTGCACGGACCGGATCTTCTGAGTTGACGATAGCGTCAAGCATGCCTTGCTTCTCCCAGAGCATGTGAATGACGCCATCCGCCAGATAGCGCAAGGCATAGACACGCTCGTTGTTGTTAAGATACCGCTTGTACTCCCACTGCTTCCACTCCGGGACAAGCCACTCAAGCATAGTGTCGCCCGAATTGATGGTGGGGGTGACTTGCGGGTTTATGACCACGCCTGGTTGGGCCGGAGTTGGGACGGGATGGGCGAGAGGAGCATGGGGACGGGCAAGAGGAGTGGTCATCTGACCAGATGGAACCTGTGGCAGGGTAGCGTGGGCACGAGCTGAAGTAGCTGCCATGACGTCCCCTACAGCCGGGAGTTCGTCGTCACCGATTTGAAGAACCTCGTTGTTGCGGAAGCCGATAATTGCTGGAGCACTGGATGTTGGACGGGGTGCTAAGTTCTGCGTTGGAAATTTGGAATAGGAGGTGGGAGGGGGTTGCAAGACGGATCTATAATCAACGTCGCGATACGACAACTGTTCTTGGTTGGTACCCAGATGCAGTTGACCTAGTTGGATGTCATGATCCCGGGAGTGCTGTAAACCAAGAGAGTTATAGCGGCCAGCTACTCCGTAGCCATGTGCAGTATAGGTATTGTTATAACCATAATCGTAGTCGTGATGAGATGTTGCGGGGCCGGTGAGGCTATCGTACTCGCCCGTAGCATAGTCCATCGAATTGACATCCTATAATGTGTATGAATCCATTAGTCATTATCTATATACCGCAGACGAGGGAGCAATTACGCCGTCAGGGTTACTGGATGTGGTATCGTTGGCGAAACCACTCTGATTGTAACTGTGCTGTTGAGGACTAGTTGTAAACATTGTTAGTAGGACGAAAAACAAAAACCAGGATGTTATACTCGTAAGAACTATAGTCCATGGTTATGAGAATGTTTAGTATTCGAACAAGAAGCAAAGCCGATTCAAACGTGAGACTATGTTCGAGGATGGCGACAAGTTGGGAAGCTAGTCGTTCAGCTGCCAGGTTGTGTCGAGAGAGCTCCTTGAACAGCCAGAGGTGCCAGACATGACTTTAAGTAGCGCAAAAGCGATACAATACAATGAAGGTGGCGATGTGGTGGTGGGCAAGGACGTACGTACAAGGCACACCGTGATACGTGGCATGCACAAGCAAGCTTCCACAATGAGTATCTCTGTCCCACCTGTCAAAACGCATATTCTATATCAGGCCTATCCGTACGCCTTGTACAGCCATGCGCACAGTTTGGAATCTCTGGGCCATCTAGCGCCTCCTATTCGCTGTTTTACGATATCATCGATACCCTATCGTCCGGTAAGTTGTGTTGGCGAAACATAGTAGCCCTAACTAATCTTCTCATAGGTCAGTTGTACATAAAATGATGTATCTTTACCTACGGTGTGCAGCAAATTGGAGATAGAAATATATGGCACAACCCGATCTAACTGGTAAGTTCAGTATCCACTTTGCGTTGCATCGACCTTCCCAATCTCCCCCTATTTTTCTGAACTTTGCCGTGCTGATGCCCTGGTGTAGCCTCTGCTCCGAATATCCATTCCTTTACATTCTTTTGCTTGGCCGCACTCTCAATACCGGGCCTTTACTCATCCCATCCGCAATGACGATACACGAGTATCGGTTCTGGATCACCGTGTTTAAGCCCATGCGGACTTGCAGCTGGAACATAGCCGTCTTACTGGGCTCTGCCTTGAACTCGAAGTGGGGAAAGCCGACTACACGCTTGAAACCCGTCAAAACCTTCCGTTCACGAGTCTCCGTAATCGCTCGATGCGAGTTGCCCTCGCCTTGCGCACTCGTTATCGATTGCATCATGTCGACTTCTTCTTTGATCGAGGTGTTTTTCTGCTGCAAGAGTATTATTGCGGCGAGGTTGTTTTGCCAGACGGCGAGCGCGTTATCAGGATGATCGAGGTCATGCAGTGTGCACTGTGTGTCGTCCATCGGACATTGTCACTGTCTCCGGAGAAAGCCGACGTCGACGCAATCCTTGAGGGGACGTCATACAATGAGCTGCTTGGCGCAGACTCCAAGAACGTGAGTGTAACTGCGCCGCACTCAGAGCCTACCTACGCTAACTCAAGTTTTTTTATCATCCACTTCTTGATTCAACGCCGTAGGGGCGTTGCGAACGCGGGAAGAATAACAAGTGTGAGAAGGGTAGGATAGTGTGAGCGTCAGACGTTCTGGCGTTGAGGGTGTTGGGATGGGCGTGCGTCGGGGCGTTGGGGCGTTGGAGCGTCGGTGTGGCGGGATGTCGGAGCGTCGGTGTGGCGGGATGTCGGAGCGTCGGTGTGGCGGTGCGTCGGTGTGGCGGTGCGTCGGTGTGGCGGTGCGTCGGTGCTTGGCGTTTGGCACTCGGCGCCCGGCATTCGGCATTCGGTGTTTGGTGTTTTGTGTTTTGTGTTTGGTATTCGGTACTTGGTATTTGGTCTTCGGCAAGACTCGTGTATGCAGTCGGCTTGCACTTTAAAGATATATGCGCGTTTCACTACTAATACGATTTACTCATTTGTTTTATAATGACAAGTTATGTAAGGCGCCAGAAGCGCCAAACACCGACCTGAGCTAACGAGTGTCCCCCCTGCGTTCCCCCGGCCTCTTATTGAGCGTGCTCATATACATGAAGGAGATCGAGGCCCCGGAATTTCTCACGTACTGTTGGCCGACGAAGCCGCCCGTTACAGGCCTATCGCGTTTATTCCGGATGTGTATTTAGTCTCACATATATGCATCCGGGCTCTGGGGGATTCTTCCCCCGACCGTCGTGTTCTGAGCCAACGTAGTCGCGCGGTCACGCTCACTACTGTCCCGCAACACGTACCGCGATCGAGTTTTGATAGAACCTGACTCAAGACTTACTGTTATCCTAATCAGCATATGATGTTTTACTATGCATTTATTTACGCAATTATTGCTGCCGCCGTAGGCGCACTTGTTCCGGAAGGATATTTTTCATTGTATGGTGAGTGTTGCCCCCTTTTGATGCGTCGGATGGTTAACAAGCCAGAAATAGTTCTATGCTAGGAAACCTGGCTATCGAAACGGCAGGACTGGAAGCTGGGCGCACTGGTTATGCAGCTGCTCTGGGGTACATCAGCGTTGTTGAATCCCAGTATGGAATATCGAATGTAATGGAATATGGTAGCAATCGCATGACTCCCATATATGCACTAGATACCTACCGAATGTTAGGACCAGGAGGTACTAGAAAGACTGAAATGCGTGTATATGAGGAGCGCGTGCAGGCTCCGTAGGTACTCATCCCCGTTGTTAATATCATCATCAGCTCGTCTTAAGCACACTGCGCTACGCGCATTTATTGCGTGACTATATACAACACCGACTTCAACAAGCGTGGTATTCTGGAGGGCTAATGTCCGTGGACAATCTATTTCGTACATGGGTGAGTCTTTCCAAGTGCCGTTTTGGCGTGCGAGCGGCTTACGTGCCTCATAGCTTCGGGAGCGCTCTGTGCTGTTCTTGTTCGCATGGTTCGACAGTTATCTATCATTTAGTCATGCGACTCGAGATCAATTCCTTTGCTCAGGGGTTGTATGAGTTTAACCAAGTTGCAGCGTTTGCCCTTATATATCTTATTCCTCGTTCTCCTCACTCGTACATCAATGTGGTGTTGTACTTTATGGTGCCTTCTACACACGGCCTTGTCCTATTGGCCCGTCCACGCGATGGTATTACCCCCAGATTTCAGTAGGCTGTTGTTCCGGGAGGCTGACGTAAGCATTCAGCCCCACCAATGACTTTTTTGTTTGCCATCCTGGTTTGGATGGTCTTTACTCGCTTTGTTGAGCACGAGTTCTTGGCGTGGGTATGTGAGATAAATGCCTCTGATGACGAAAATGTTCCGGTAAGTTCCGACCTGGGAGGGATTGGCAGTGGCCGATTTCGGTTATTTTCAGAACGCGCTAGACAAAGTCTCTGGCGGTTTAGTTGTGAGTGTTTCATAAAATATGCTTTGCTTTTGTGACCATGAAATCATTCTTCAGATTCGCGACAAGAGACTCGAGATCTCGCTGATCCGCAAAGCACGAGTGGGCAAGAGGGTGGATGACGTACCACTGATACACATACTAGGTATCTCACAGGTGCATAACGCTATTTTAATGGTACGTAGAGTGAGCTTTGGTGCTATATTGATAAATTGACTCAAGCTCTATAGTTTTTCGAGACGCTTCTCAGGGCCGGCATCGAGGTCAGACCCCAACTAATGATAGAATGCCAGCCCTCGGCCACCAAATCGCCAACAATGGCCGTACCCCCTGTCCAGCTCCCTACTCCTGCTATTCCACTCGCCTTCAACGAGCTGACGGCTGCCTGCCTGCAATGGGAAGTGGCGCCTGGCTCTATGAACCAACCGAATTGGTTATTCCAGGAGACTCAAGATGGCACTAGGGCTGGAAGACTGTTCTTAAACAGCTCAAGTGGAGCTATTGCTGTTGTTCTAGTCGCCCTGTTTTGAAGGGGCCGGCGGAAACTCACGAACGAGCCCTGCTCTTGCACGTAGCTTTGTCGGGTTGTGGTCTTGCACACTTTCAACCATATCACCGTCGGAAGCTTGACGACGCAGCTATGGAGACTGGACTGGACACAGAAACCAGGGGACCCCAGTCTGAAGAACGCAATGTGCCAGGAGTCTATTCGGACCCAGTAACGATGCGTATAATATATGTGGCTCTCGTATGATAAAATGGCAGAAAATGGTGCGGTTGCGAGTCGAGAATTTTGACGTTGGTCACAGCTGAGGACTAGTTGCAAGCGTGGATGACTTCGTCTATAGCCAAATGAGGCCTTTGGATGTGCGTTTAATCGGTCCAGTATAAGTATGCCGGAAACACCGCGAAATCAAACATTACGCAACGCATACACGCAAAATTCAACTGCAGGATTTCGTCGTAGCCGGATAGTTCGCAGGATTCAAATCGTACAAGGAGCCTAGTAGGCTGACGAAAGCACAGGTCTTGCGAAGGACAAAAAAATTAAGAAATCGCGCTGAACTTGAAGTCATATGATGACGCTCTTCAGCGTCCGTTCGGGCCCACCACTCCGTGGTCATGAGTTCAAGACGACTCCTGATGCCGGACCTTGCCACTTACAAGTTGCCCTCATGAAGCGACACTAGCTACGCACAGCTCAATTCGTCACCCCAAGACCGACCCATTGAAATCAGCAAGTTTACATTTCGGACTCCCTAGGCGGCTCGAAAGACGGGTCCCGCAAGGTCTGTATACCATAGTTACTACATTACGCACCTCAAAACTCGTTCCGCCGAAATGCATACGCTCAACGAGGCCAGTTCGTTAATTGTTGAACGCGGGCAAGGTGGCCGGTTCAGTCACGGGCCCTTTCTAGTAAAGATCAGATTTCGGTAAAGTTCAATCAGCGTCGTGACCATGGAATGCGCTAAGAATAGTACGTGATAGCCGCGCCGCCGGCGTTGCGAAGTGCGGGTGCCTGGTTGCCCGGTCTAGCCAAGCCCGGTTATCTCCGCTGGTCGGCGCCTATTTCCCTGGTTGGCGCTTAAATCGCTTCCCATGGACAGGAATTTGCCTTAGTCTCTCACACGTCAATCGAACATCACCCCGCCTCCTATCCCTCCCGCCACCTTACCTTCTCCACTCGTTTTTCTTGCAATGCCAGACGTCGCATCTCTTGAGCCTAAAATATATGCCATACTGACTGCGCCAGCCGTCGACCTCGACAGTATTTCGGCAAAACGTGTTCGAGCGCAGTTACGGGCCAACGACCCCGAATTAGGCGATGACTGGGTCCGTGCCAACAAAGAGGAGATCGACAAACTCACTGCAGCGGTGTTCGAGCGGGTGAGGGCAGAGGAGAACGCCCAAGAGTCCAGGTCACCGTCGTCCCCGCCGGCGTCATCGCCTCCTCCGGCAAAATCGGCTCCGACATCGAAAGGGACGACGACCAAGAAAAAAACGGCGGAAGAGGAGGCGGATGCTGAGTACGCTAGGCGGTTGGCGTCCGAACTGAACGGTCACAAGACCCGGGCGGGCTCGGCAGGTGCGACGACCAAGAAGAAGGCAGCAACCGGGAAGAGGAAGGCGAAGAAGAGCGCGGAGGAAATCGAGGAGAGCGATGAGGACGGCGAAGGCGGCGGGGCGCCCGCCAAGAAGGCAAAGAAGAAGCGGAAGACGATGACAAACGCAAATGACGAGGACGGGAGCACGAAGAAGCGCGGAGGAGGGTTTCAGAAGGAGTACGCACTTAGGTGAGCCCATCCCCTTGCAGATCAACGAATCCATAATGATCTAGAATAGCCCTGCCATGGCCGAGTTTACCGGAACGCAGGCTGTGAGTAAATTGCTGCCTGGCTTGCAAGTGTTCTCATTTCTGTCTTATAGCTGTCTCGGCCTCAAATTGTAAAGAAGATGTGGGACCATATCAAAGCGAATAATCTTCAAAATCCCCAGGACAAACGAGAGATTCTTTGTGACGATGCTATGCAGCGTGTATTTGGAGTGAACAAGATCAACATGTTCCAGATGAATAAACTTATTAGCAAGTAAGTACTTCTTTCGCATGATGGGAGTGTTTAGTCTCTTATGGTGTTCTTAGCCATGTATTCGAGCCTCAAGAGTCCGCGTGAATATCTCCGTTTTACTGCTCGGTAGTCGACCTGGACCTGGTATTTTGAGTTGTTGTATCCTCTTGTGCCAATGTTGTTTATTTGTGTAGGGGCCACGAC
This sequence comes from Ceratobasidium sp. AG-Ba, assembly GCA_016906575.1. Lineage (NCBI taxonomy): Eukaryota > Fungi > Basidiomycota > Agaricomycetes > Cantharellales > Ceratobasidiaceae > Ceratobasidium > Ceratobasidium sp. AG-Ba. The sequence continues at coordinate 2,308,866 of CP059622.1, read as the reverse complement.
ACGGAACTTGTATCTTGATTACACTTATTCAGATTTTGTTGCTTTTGTATTGTGGTTGGGGATTAGGATTCGCCGCGTACCCCCATGGTTGCACGAACGCTATCCAACATGTTTTGGCTGACTAATCGGCCCCAGGTTGGCGTTCCTCAATCGGCGCCGCCACGACGAGGAGTTGGATCAGATATGAGTCCTTGAAATAGGCAAAATCAGACATTGTTGGCTGTACGATAGCCCGGAAGTTGATGCCCCTCAATTGAATGGCTGATCAAATCTTGTCGTCAACCGAATTTATCCGGCATCTACGAGTAACACGTCCTTCGATGCCGAGATATGTTAGACCAGATATCTGACTACCAACTCAAGCTACATGCTAGACGATGTTGGGCGCAGACCCGAGAAACCGTATTTATACTGAATGGATCATGAATTAAATGGTTAATGACGTGGTGGGATGTACAAAAACATATTTACTCCACCGGACAACAGCCAAGGAAAGCCAGAAGATGATACGATCAAATCTGAGGGCACACACCAAGATACCTCATATTCCGGCGATAATCTAGCGCACAGTCAGATCAAGACGACTGAGCTACCCCAATGAGACTTACCCTCATCGGGTTTTCTTCGATTCTTGCCCAGTCAGCAGCTCAGAACCAATCTCAAACTTGCCGGTAGCCACCAGTGCGTGAGCAAGCTTGTCGCCGAAGGCTGTGGTCGGCGTCAGAATCCCTCCTTCTCGGGCTACCGGGGTCAAATTCGAGTGGTCGAGCAGCAAGATTGCACATTCAACTATCATAACTGCGGTGGTTCAATGCGTCGTTCAATATGATGATTGTTTGAACAGAACCCAACTCACCTGATGTCAAGCCGTACCCCGGGTCACCATTTCCCTTCACGATACTCTTAGCGTAGAGACCGCCAGCATGTGTGACATTTACAACCTCAAACCATCCCTCCTTGAGTGCTTTCTCGGACGGTCCCTCGCCAGGCTTTGGCAAAAATTTCTTGGCGATCCATCGAACCGGGCTAAACAAGGCGAGCGAGATTTCGACCATGAAGATGAGGAGGCTGATAAATATTCCCGAGAGCGGACCAGGAGTAGCCATAAACTCGCTGTATGAGAAGGTTGGGACATGATGTACGGTTGACGAGAGGTTGACCGCTTGTTCTCGACGGTATTTCTCGCGAAGACCCCATGATCGACGAACCAGCGGTTCATTAACGGTGCTCATGGGGAAGAAACCACCATAAACTGTCGGTCGGATTGCAGGCAAGGAATAGAGGATATTGGGAATGTTCCAAAATCTTTGTGGTCCAGGGACTGCCACACCAGTCAGTGTGGGCCGAGCAAGCAAAAAGAACCGGTACTGACTTGGACTGAGACTCCATCCGCTCCCAGCAAACCGCTTCTCCTTGGGGACTGCCTCTAGGTGGTTGAACATAGTCGCCACAGTACCTCCAGATAGGCTCCCTGTACCGCGAAACACGGAGGTAGACGCCATGTGCGCTCGCTCTATCCTTCATATGAGCAAGGATGTTATAATTGCGAATCAACATGGGTCCCTCACTTGATACGTTGAGTTTTCGCACTTCCCTCTCAAGCGTCTGAGTAGCCAAAAAGCATGCCAAATCGGACGGTATGGAGTCGAAGCCTGAACATGGTACAATACAAGCTTTATTCTTGTACGATAAAAAATCATACCTAGAAGAGCACACGTGGGTACGAAAGTAGTGCGATGTTGAAGAGTAACTCACTTTTCGATTATTTCCGCCTGCCAATGAGGTTCCCCGGCCAAGTCAACATAATGGACTCCATGAAGCGCGCACGCTCTAATAAGAAAATATGTCTAGAATTTTGTGGTATTCCAAAGTCCTCCAGCAACTCACCGAACGACGATTGAGCCTCTGGGCCAGTACGGTCCGGCAAGATTGATAACTACCTTCGCTTTCGAGACCGCAGCAAGTACGCTCCCTCCGTCGTTTAGATCTACAAAAATGGCTTTGAAGTTGTCATGCTCAAAAGTGAGCTCTTTTACTTTCGAAATAGTGCGACCTCCAAGCGCGACGCGTAGCGATGACGCGAGCTTGTGTGCCGCTAGATATGCGACCACCAAACGACCCTGTCTTGCCGTGAATGGGTGCGGGTGCGGCACATATACGACAACTTACGGTATAGCCTGTGGCCCCGATAATCAAGATATCAAGGTCTTGGTGCGTCATGTGTGGAGTTGTTTCTAGTACCCACGTGACTCTGGTATCAGGCGCGCTCCTATGTGGACCCTGGATGCGTAGGGAGATCTGTGAGTGGTCGGAGGCAGGCGCGCCCACGCCGGTGGACTCTCTTTGATCTCTCGTACACATCGGATTTATCCGCTCCGCACTACAAGTTAAGTATCAGCTACCTTCCCCATTGGTCATCATTTAGTGCATACAGATAATCGGCGCACAACCATGACTCCGCCGGAGTATACAGTTCCACTCGACGATGTCACCCTCTTATCTTCAAATCACGGAGTAACATGCCGCGTGCACCTGGGATGGGCTATTGGACAGCCAGAAATGGTGGTAGGCTTGGAGCTCTACACGAGATCTCCGCGTTTGGTGGCTGCCGTAATATGTACATTCCAAGATGTGGCTGAGGCATCCGAACAACGCCCATCCTGATCTTTTCTATGTGCAATAGTTGTATTTTTATCTCAGGCTCAATGGTAGCACTCCTGTAGATCTGAGGGATATCACATACAAAAGAAAGAAATCTTGCTTCAAGTTAGGTTGATTCGCCATACATGCTGCTTTTGATAATAGCCATAGGATCGTCGATGCAGACTTAACGCTTGCCTGGTACCATACTAAAGACGCGCAACTATTACCCGAACACAACGACCACGTTTTAGGGTAAATAACGCACTGGAGCATAGAAAGCACGGCGACTGAGGAGTTGTTCCCCTGGATGTCAGAGGTCGTGTACACAGGAAGCATGGGCGTTGTCCGGACGTCTCGGTAACGCTCTAGAATAGAATAGACATATTGTAAGCTACCAGACTTGTAGATATCGGATATAACTTCAAACTCGCCAAAATTTCGGGTTAGCAGCCCGCCGATCCTCTCTACACCCGGCCTACCGTAATGTACATCTCAATATAATCTATAATAGTGGAGCTTATTCGGTTGTCGTGATTGAACCATAGATTTCATTGCGAGCTTCATAACAATAGACCACGTGTAAAGTGATGGAGTACTGCATAATCCTGGATGTTGGCAGTTCTGGATCTAGCTCTATCCGACATCTACGAGTTTGGTAACTCACGTAACACATCCTATTTTCGGATTTAACCCGAGCATCGTGTGCTGACAAAAGTGGTTCTGATCACCAAAGCTGATTATTGGAACGTTGTGAGTGCTCAAGTCACCCTCACGTGGTAGGAGTCCTTTTCCTGGTGCACTGCAATACATCCGATGCCGCGAGATCAATTCAAACACACTTCGAGCAGCATATATTGAATTAGCTACCAAAATCATAATCAGTGAGTGTGGCTCCACATCTGCCGGCGTCCTGGGTTATTATCTGATCATATAGAGTTTTGCACGCGGCCCGCTGTCGTCAAGTTTGCAGCGATGCCCATTTCAGCCCTTTCATTGACTAGAGCTGCTAAATCCCTCATAAAAATGACCTCTGACTCCTCGATTGAGCAATCAACGATTACCTTTTTCATATAAATCGATGGGATTAACATAGTACCGCTAAATTGCGCCGCTCTTAAGCTGTGATCCCCGTGTAGAACCATCATACAACCTGTCACCGGAACGTACCCAGACGAGCTTTTGCTTGACGGCTAGAACCTGATAATGTTCAAGTGTCTAAGAAATGGGGGGCTAGCGAATATGGAAAATACGCCTGCGGACGAGACTTGGGGCGCGTAAGAATATCATTGGTAAAATTTTTTATAACAAGCACCCCTCCAGGTCTCAAACCTCACGCTCTCTGGATTACTCGCTTCAGCTGCCAGTACATTGGCAGCATGACGCCCAACAAACTCATCATCCCCGAGCATACACCGGAATGTCCACTCCAATCCTTAGGCAGATTCCGGTTTAAATCCGACGTTGACTTCTCAGACGTCCAAGGGGATGTGATGTATGCGTTCTGTGTTTCAACTTTCGCTCATGCCAAAGCTGATATCAACTACGGCTTCTTTTTCCAAGAAATACGAGGACTTTATTTTCTTCCATATCAACGATGCAGGTTGGTTTCATCCTATCTGGCATAGATTATGAAGTAAGTTAACACTACGGTAGGGAAATTCAAACAAGAAGTTATGCGAAAGTTGTTTCCGAGGGTGACCACCGCCCAAGCCGTAATCGAGAAACGCAAGGAGATCCGGGATCATAAGGAGCAGAAGAAGGAAGGCTTGGTCCCGGTTGAATTCGTTAACTTGGGGTTCTCTAACACTGGTGTGGCCGCACTGATTGGAACAGAGAAAACTTCCGAGCTTGGAGATACTCTCTTTGAAAAAGGACAATTAGAGCACGCAGGCCAACCTGGTGATCGGGTCGACGAGCAAACATTTCTCCCCAAGGATTGGAAAGACGAATTCAAAGGTGCAAAAAACAATAAATCAATTGACGGCTTGCTCCTTGTGGTCTACGAATCGGGCAAACATATGGAAAAATGCTGTGGCTGGGTAAATAATAAGTTAAGGCCCGCTGCCGAGATCGTTTACACTCTGGAAGGAGAAGTTCGTAACGAGCCCAACAAGGTAAGCCAGGCCTCCCTTTGCTAGTATAGACCGGATATTGACGCTTCGATCGCACCTACATAGGAGCATGAGCATTTCGGTTGGTAAATGCTCCAATCAATGCTGCGTTCGGCTGATGTAACATGTTGATGTGGGAAGGACGGCATATCTAATCCATTCTTGGAGGGTGATTATCCCGATTGCCGCAAGGTCCCAGGCAATGAACAATCAAGCCGGGTAGGGCGTCATACAATACCTACGTATCTACATTTGAGCCTCAGTATTGGTGTAAATAGGTATCATTCTTCTAGGGCACGAAGGCAAGATAGTGCCCAACTCGAAACCAGTATAGCGGAAAGAGCGCCCGAATTGGGCTATTAATGGCTCTTTCTTGGCTTACCGGCAGCTGGAGCAGCTCGTACCTGAATTCCGAACGTTCGTCCAGAAATCGGTTGAGCAAGAGTCCCCTGGTCTCCCAAAAAAGAAAATACAAGAGCGGGCAGATCTCCGGGCTGCCTAATTCGTTGGACGTTGGCCAAGCGGTTAGTGCTCTAGGATGTCTCTCGTGCTCAGGATCTCAACGATATGTTTCAGGTACTCCATTGGAGATTTGTCCCATAAAAGACGATCTTGCCATTGCTGGCAACCCAGAACGTGTCAACGACTTCGAATTCAAACTGGAAAACCAGGAAAATTGTCCTTACTCTGCGCATATACGCAAGATGAACCCTCGTTTGCAGAAGCGATTTGGCGATGACAATCATAGTGTAGCTCGCGCTGGTATTACTTAGGGACCAGGTAAGAGGATTCGAAAGGTAAATGACTTGTACTTATGTAGCATCGAAGAACTTCAACGAGGCGAGGAGTCGCAGACTAAACGTGGGCGTGGGTTAGCCTTTGTTGGCTACCAAAGCCGTATAGACCAAGGTTTCGCGTTCCAGCAGATGGGTGAGTCGGACGTTGAAAACACAATCAAGTTGCTAAACATTCTAATATCGTATTCACAGCTTGGGCTAATAATCCAGATTCTCCTCATCCGATGTCCCATGAGGATGGGCCATTTTTTAAGGGCCTTGATCCTCTCATCGGTCAGATAAAGGGCGGGGCGTCATCGCGTACCAAGGACGGAGGGGATGACGGTCAGAGCGGGCGAACCACGACTGACACTCACGGGCGAGTGATTCGGCTCGCTGACTTCATTGTTCCGAGGGAAGGGGGCTATTTCTCCATCCCTCCTATGAAAATGTTGAAGGGTCTGGCGGAGGGAGGTTTCTCGAACGTCTGAGACTGTGGAGAAGGACCGAACAAAGCTGAAGGAGTCATTTGCCTGAATATCATGTAATCAAATGAAATGAAATGGTTTGAACAAGAAACGTATAAGCTAGCAAAAGCAGCTGCCTGTTTCAGCTAGGACATCATCATGGTCATGAGAACCCTTCGTCAGTACGAGCCATATACCGTATCACAGTGGTGCTAGCAAAGTCGTAAAATTCGTGAAGGTTTGCTTTAGGAAACAACGTGAGAGACAATGACTATTGGGACACAAACCTCAAAACACAGCCCAAGCGCCAGGTGACTACAGAGTAAATACAAGCAGAATTCAACGTATCCCATAGAGCCTCACATTGCAACAGTCGTGCTGGGGCAGAGTCCTCATGTACCATAACGATAAGTTTCATAAATTTATTCAAGCAGCTAGATATCATCCCCGGACTTCACTGATCAATACACGTCACAAGTCATGCATTTTTGTCTCAAAGGACAAAACGAGCGTGATATGTGATACACAAATTTACAGAGCTTTTTTGTAAGCGATCACAACTCTTTCCCCTCCAGCCAGTTGTTCAACATGACCAGAGCCTCCTTAGGTTTATCGTAAGGAACCTGCGAAAATGAATGAAAAATCTATTTCATGCGAATTGGGATAGCCATACCATATGTCCTGCGGCATTGACGGTAGCAAACGTCAAGCCATGAGCAGAGCGGGTGATGCCAGCGACTTTGCCGTCAACGCTCCACTCGCGATCCTTCTCAGAGATGTAAGCGGCACTGCCGGTCCAGTCAAGGCTTTCAGTCCATTTTTGGTTGCCAACCTGATAAATATTACCGGGGTCAATATAGCATACGCAGCATACAGCCACACGACTCACCCAGTTGCAAATGTAGTCGTAGGTTCCGACATAAATAAGAACCTTGATTCCACGCTCGAGCAAACCGGCGATGTAGTGTTGGTTGGAATGGAAGTGATCCAGCGAGTGCGAGAACCGGATCCCAACGTCCCTTGAGCAACCGGTATAGTTTCCGACCGACGGGTGAACCCCCAAAGCCTTTCGCGTTTCAGGTAGGTCCAGGAAGTTGTTGATGTATTTCGTCAAAGGATAGCATAAAGACGACGCAAGCTCTTCTGCAGTGCACGGCTACAAGAAGATGTGAATCAGCCTTGTACGTAATAGAGCCGTTCATCCTCACTTTGGTCATGTCATACGGATTACGATCTGGAACGCATACAGATAAGAACGATGGCTCTATCGGTGCATGATGGGACTCACGCGCTGCCATGTATGGAACTTTCAAGATGCTATCGCAGAATTGCGCGGCCATAGCACAGCCTACAGCATCCATCCTATCGACGCACTCCTTTGTGTACATATTCAAACACCGAGGAAGCTTGCAATGACGAGATTGAATCCATGATAACGCGGAAATTAGCACAGGATCACTCACAGCTTGCTTCATAGCGACGCATGTGCTGATATCCTGAAATGGCACGACCGAGAGGTTCTTGCACTGGATTTCGTAGTATGCCTCATACATCCTGACTTGCGCGTTAAACATAGCGCTTTGACTGCGGTCGATCATTACTCACGACTTGAAATCCGTCAGTCCGTTTCCGATCAAAACAGACTTCAGATTGATCGGAGCGAATCCACCAGCCTCGGCACGTTTATTTTGGTCCATGATCTCGGAGGCGAAGACGGGGAGATAACGCCCCTATAATATGTCCAGTTAGGGTGAGCATTTCGGGTTGCCAAGTTGACCTACTCCGTACGATTCTCCGGACATGTGAAATTCTCGCTGCAGAGCGCTCAATAATAGCCTTTTCGAGTAATTCGATCGTCTCACCCCTTTGAACTTTGAAAATGTTTCAAAGAAGATAGTCACAAACGCCTGTACATTCTTGGCCGCTTCTTCGGTGGTGCTGATGGTCTCGCCGTAGTCTGATGGAACATATTCTCGTAATCGGATCAGGCGGGCAAGACCCAAAACACAAACCTGCGTAACTAAAACCAACTCCCACTCTGTATTACGTTATTAGTCACCGAAATAGGTTTCTGACCGATCAAACATACGGCTACCGAATTTATTAATCAGTAATGCTCAAACAAAGTCTCAAATACAACTCACTTGATCCAAAAAGAACAAGTTGGCCTTATCATTCCATGCATACGGATTCCATTCCGTGCCGTTTCCTCCAACTTTGGGTGGACCGTGAATACTGCACGGTCCGAGTTCCATGAACAGTCCGAGAGACGATGAACATCCCGGTCCACCATTAATCCTATAAAAATCTTCTAATTTATTGAACGCGGAATTGAGCCGAGATGAACGCACCACATGAGCACAGGATCGGAATCTGGCTCATTCCGACTCTCGAAAAAATAGAAAAAGAGATGTTTGGCGCCGTAATCAACATCGAGATACCCAGAATACATCCTACCATCTCGTCAAGATCAAATATCGATCACAAATGAAAACGACGCACTTGACAGTAGGGTCACAGAAATCTTTAACCCTCTTCACCCGAACTTGATGAGACGGAAAAGACTGGTGTCCAGCGACCGCAAATTCGTCAGACGACAACGACGAAAGCTCCATCCGCCGAACATCTGACCCAAACGCAGAGACATTTCTACTCGTATGAAGCTGCCAAGGAACTTGAGTGGCCGAAACAGCCAAAACGGAACTCGCGACAAGAGCCGTAAACTTCATCGTCGTCGTCGCGGGTGGGAAGATCGTGGTGGTCGTGCCGTGTCTGATAAATCCTGCTGCGCTCGATCTGCCGCGGACCCTGATGGGGTGTTCTCCCCATGCGGTCGACGCGAGAGGAGCACACGATAACAATGGCGATCGTGATGGGTCCGATCGAATTGTCCTAAACAGGAAACGGTGATTTATGTTTTTATTTCGAATCCATCTTGTGTTTGGGATACATCTTGTGTCTGGGGATACAGAGCGGCGATAGCTATAAATACCGAGAGCGTGCTGGAGTCAACGAGTCTTTTTGGATTCTTCATTCCCAACAATCTCCGAGGTGGCCTCGAATCTCCCAGTTGCTTCGAGTGCTTCAACAAGGCGGTTGCCAAACGCGATACTGGGGGTCAGGATGCCACCTTGGCGGCCTAGTGGTGTCAGGTTGTTCGGATCGAGAAGGAGGAGAGCAGATTCGAATATCATCCCTATCACCATCCCGTGTTAAGCGGTGGGCAAAGCATAGCAGCCAAGAGGTACTTACAAGAAGTCAAGAAATACCCTGGATCACCTCGCTTTCCCTTGAGCGTACTCTTGGCAACCACGCCCCTAGCCTCGCTCACGTTCACAACTTCGAACCAGCCTTGTTCCAATTTGTCTCTCGGTGGGCCACCCCCACTACTCGGCAGGATCTGCTTCATCAACCACCTCACGGGTGGGATAAGCGCCATGGACAACCCGAACACGAACCATGTGAGGCTGGTTGCGATCCCTCGGAACGCAGATTTAGTAGTTGCGAATTCTTCGTAGGAAAAGCCAGTGGCAGCGGTGAGACCGTTGATCTTGCGGAGACCCCACGATCGACGGACAATGGGCTCGTTGGTAGGTGACATGAAAAAAACCCGCCGTAGATCGTTGGACGCACAGAGGGAATCGAGTAGAGGAGTTTGGGTGCGGCTACCGGACCCCCCGGGACTGGAAAGTGAGGTCGGTTAGGGGGATACGAGCCGGTTAAGTGGAGATAGAGGCCGGGTATTGTAGAATCAGGGGGCGTCGATACGATAGGGGAAAGGGGTGTCGGATATTGCATGATTAGGAACGCCAGCGTGAAAAAAGGAGGTTAGACTACTTACCCGGGCTGAGGCCCCATCCGGTACCCTTTGCCTGTTCGCTTTGTGGAACCTCCTCGAGTGCGCTGAACATGGTGGCAATGGTTCCGCCCGATGGACCAAAGCCTTTGAGCTTGTGTGCACCGGCGGACTTGATGTCAAATGGTACTACGATCGAGGCATCCCAAATTAGAAATAGCCTATGGATTGAGAGTGGTATATCAAACGCACTAGATACCCCCGATTCCGAGAGTTTCTTCTCGAGTGTTTGGATCGACAAGAAGGCAGCGATGTCGGACGGAATAGAGTCGTACCCAGAGCCTGGAATGATGCATGCCTTGTTTCTGTAGGCGAGGTAATCGTATCTGGACGAGGCCGCAGTTGGTGTACAGCACGACAAACAAAACGCGAACAGCCACGCACTGCTCGATCATCTTTGCGACCCAATAGGGTTCGCCCGAGAGGTCGACGTAATGGACGCCATGTCGTGCGCACGCACTGGCAAGGGCAAACGCAGTCAACATAGTGCCCGCGATATTTACCCGAACAACCTACCGAACAACATTTGAGCCATGTGCCCAATAAGGGCCCGCCAAATTGATTATGACCCGCGTCTTAGCCACCGCATTGTCGACGCTCTCTTCGTGGGTGATATCCACTTGAACGGCCTGCAAGTTTTGACCCCTGTTTGCGAGGTCCTGGACTTTGGATAGTGTGCGACCCCCAAGCGCGAGGCGGAGGGTGGGTGCGACTTGGTGGATGCCAATGTACTCGACCAAGAGCCGGCCCTGCGCCCCTGTTAGAATGCTCGTGAGACACGCAGGTAACTTACGGTGTATCCCGTCGCGCCGATGATGAGAATGTCATACTGCTTGTCGCTCATGGTCGTGGGTAATGGCCATGGCGTGGGGCGACGTCATGGATATCACGTGATGTCCGGAGCAACCGGCGTTACCGTGGTTATCTCGTGGTGGGACCCACTGTCCCCCCCGAACATTCGCGAACAATGCGCGCCGTCCACGGCCGTCGCTGCACCACCCCCAGGCGCTTCGTGCCCCGAGCCCACTCGGTGATCGAGGATATACCGGGACTGTCGGCTCGGTTAACATATATGGCAGGTGGATCTGCATAGCCGGCCGCACCACTCCCCGGCTATGCGGCAGTGCTCGCAACGGTTCCTCGCAAATCCCGTTTCGGGGAGTAGAACAACTACTTCAACTGCGCACAACAACCACCCGCACACTCTCTGGTCGCCATCCATGCTGCGGCTGCGGTCCCTGACAACGGCGATTACGTGGGGGTCGTACCCGTTCGTCATCTGGCCCACTGCTAGGCCCGGCTCATTTCACTTCTAATTGCCGTCCAACCGAGCCGACGAGTTGATTAAGAAAAAAAGGATGTGCGGTTCCGTCTATGGAGGTCGGTATATAACCCAGGCTTGGCCCCTTTGGACTGTGTCATTGTCTCTAAGTCCGGCCACCCCCTTGGTGCTAGTTTGACATCCTGCCTCTCGTCGCTCGACCGCACGCAATGGTGAGCTTCATACCGGTTCAGCCTCAGCAACATCGTCGCCGTCATCGCACATCATGTCAACTGACCCCTGTCCGCGTCGCAAGGCAAGTCCCAATCTCCGTCCCATTTCCGCCCCCACTCATACGACGCATATACTAGACCATCTCTCCTTGCTCTCCCGCACGAGCTCATACTCAAGGTCGCCCAACACATCGTCGCAGCGCCCGGTATCCTCCCAGGGACATCTTTCATCTCAGCGAAACAATCGTGGTTTGGCACCATCGCCGGCCTCGCCAATGCCTCACGTGACACACGAGACGCATCCCTCCGAGCATGGTTTCGGGTGTTTATCGTTCGAGAGGAAGGGGATTGGCATACGGCTATCGCCCTTTCGGCCGTTCGCTTCTCTGTCAGGTCAGTGCGGACACCTCGCCGAGCTTGGGGGCTGGTTTCCTTTTATGGACATGCTTACATTTAACATCTGATACAGGGAGATCTACGTGTGTTCCCAAGCCGTCTCGCCCGCGACCTGTCCAGACGCACTATTGTCCTTCCCCGCACTGCGTTCGGCCCACATCAACGCGCACAACGATGTCAGCTTTGACCCTCGGCACGGGTATACATACTATACGCTCCTGCCCATCGTGCCCCGAAGTCTCAAACGCCTGGCCATCGCACATGCCCATGCGCCAGATGCCGAACGACTCCAGGCACTCGTCAACCGAGACGGACTTCGACTAGAAGAACTACGACTAGGCCGATGCACCTTATTCGACTGTGCAAACGAAGGATGCTCCTACTGGCCCGCATTCCCCCACGACCACGACGCCTACTTTTCAGACGATGGATCAGTCGAGTACGCCGTACGTCTTCTTTCATCTCGGCATTCCCCATATTCGATTGCCGACCCCCGGCTAACGATCATTTGTTTCAGATGAGTATCGCACAAGATCTCATGCCACTTCGATCACTCAGGACACTCCACCTGGGAGTGTACCTCACCCCGCATATCGCACTGGCCACGCACCAGCGTGATCATGCGCCTTTTTCGTAAATCCGGCAAATTCGCATGTCGTACCGGTTAATCCACCCCTGCCCCCTTTACTCGGAAATCCACCCCACCCCCACATCATCTCCATCTGCTTGCTCATCCACACCATCGTGCGCCGTTGCATTGTCCTAGTCTGTGGGCATCACCGTGTTCGGCGTGCTACGAGCAGTTTTGGACCCGCGACCAAGGTTGCGGAGCATACAGCCTGTCGAGTACTCGGTAGCGCGTTGCCTTGGATCGAAGAAGTGAGCTGGGCTGGGTACTTTGAGCGATACGGAAAAGGCGTGAGCACATGGACTCGGAGTCGAGAAGACTGGGTCAGGACTTGAGGATGTTGGTAATGTTTCTGATATAGAGATTATATGGACGGTTATGGACCTGGATGTGTGCTCCCTTCACGAGACTTGTAGTATACACGTGGCGTATAGTTGTATCCTCACTCAATAGAACAAATGTAATAGTGCAAGTGAAGATAAATGAATATAAATAGGTGGAATCATGATTGTTGCGACTAGATGCGGTATGCATGTCAACTTTGCATCGATTACTGCGATTCTCAAAAGTTCGCACCGGTCACACGAGCCCTACTTTGACTTACCCGTGCTATACGCCCCCGGTCTTATTCTTTTTTTTCCCTTTGTTGATGACCCCCGCCTCCTTTGGCTGACTTGTTTTTGTTGTGTTTTGGCACCCTAGCGGTTTGACCTCGTGTTCATGTAGCTAGTAAAATATGTATGCCAAAAAAAAAAGCACCGGTCACATGATTTTGAGGAGAAGATTGGCCGAAAACAATATGTTTCAGTACGTTTGGGGTTCAGAACGCATGTATCAAAATTCTGCATACCATCACGGACCGTGAAGCGAACCGCTTTTTGTTCCGGATTCGCCGAGCTTGCTGTACGTGATTATTTAAAATTTTAATGCTTTCAGTTTATACCTCATATACATATGAATATGTATGCGAAAAATCAGAATCCCAGCTTCAGCATATCACGAGCAGAGCGACACGCAAGATTGTCGTGAAAATAAACTCCACGCCTAGAAGCGGACCACGTGACTTTGGATGATTTCGCGGGTCGGTCCTCACGAAAACAGCTTGTATATGCTATCGTATTGGGACTAAAGTAGTACTCGACTTTTTGGAGACAGAGAAACACAAGTAGCTGATATATCTATTGAGAAATCTAGAGTAAAATAGCTGGGTTCAATCAACGATCCCGACTCGACGTATCAGCGAGGCAATTTCACGAAAGACTATGGGCAATGCATTCTCACCTTAAGGGCGCGGAAGCACGAAGCTACCAGCTACGAGATTAATGCCATGATTCATTATGCCCAGGTGCGCCGTAATTATTCTAGGGAAAGTGGAAGAGTGGGGCAAGGGCATATCTGGACACGCTCCGAGATTGAGGCCTGTGAAGCGGCCCGAATAAAAGTAAAAGCGGTCTACAAAGCAGCTCTGCGTGAAGCTGGGGAGGCTCAAAGAGATCACATAGCAGAGTGAGTGACACGAGCTGGTAGCTGAGGTTGTGGTCAGTCCTAAAGCCGGGGTCGTTGTCGTGCATGACCACCCTCCTAAGATATTCAAGACCCCGTCGAACCCAAAGTAGATGTGAATCGTTACAATCAAGATGACCATGATACGAGTTTAACGCATTGAAGGACAAATTTATGTTATCTGTATCTCCTTCTGAGTTCGAGAGTGAAAGCAATTAAGCAGATGAATCTCACGACATAACTCAAGCCGTACGGCTCTGATCATCACAGTTACTACACGACACAGTTTTCGCTTTTTGACAATGATTTTTCAGTCAAACTTACTACTCTAGGCTATCTGATACGTATAATGTCCAATAAAGGTCTACATCCTTTGACGATACAGGAACTAGCTTGGATGGGATGGATTATTGATGGACTTTTGGAGATGACAAATGATTGAATCATGAACCACATACGCCGTGGCAGGTGTCTAGATCTGTAGCTTTCAAACATGGTTCAAATTCACATGCTCTATCTACATGCGAAATTTAGACACAAGTATAATGAGACTGGTGAGAAAACTGGAGTGGTCCTCTTCTAGGCACGTGATGGTATATCAATCGAAGCGCAAAATTCGTGCGATCATTTTGATGTATACGTATCGCTAGCGGTGTTCGCGAGGGCGATTTCCTCACGCACCGCTCACCTCGCTGCCTGTGATTTTTGGAAGTGAGTCCACTACGATCCTTGCTTCTCACGAGATGAGGTTGTTACGAGCTTTGAGGAAGCTCTCAGGCATTCGCAGGAAATGCACGTGATGCAGATAATTCCCACCAATGAGATTGGAGGAACAGTGAGACCGTGCATGGCGCTCCACACCTGTACCGACACAATGAAATAAAAAACCAAAAATATTTATGAGAGCATGTGGTATCTTTGTGATCATTGGGAATATGTGACGCGTATCGCGCAAGCGGTAAAAGAACCATAGAAACGCGCATATACCCATGTGCATGAGCTCACGAGTGTCGGCCGAAAGGTTTGAAAACAGACCTATACAAGGTGTCGTTTGGGAACGCATTCTACTATCAACTCAAAGCTCCTTTTCCCACCGTTTTTACTATGCAATCCTCTTGTTCTTTGTGTGTTCGTCGCCTTGCATGCCCTGTGCATAACCGCCGACCTCGGTCTCAGAGATCAATGGAGCTACTTCCTACTTCGCCGCTTGTAGGTCAAGCGATGTCTTCAGGACGCGACTTGGCCTCTCGAGTATGCCGTTTTACACATCTTACATTGCTCCCTATCTTAAACTAATATGTATCCACCTTAGATTCGCTCGTACCAGCCTGAAGTCTCGGCGTCAGAATCCTCAACTCCAAATCAGCCAGAAGTAAGCAATATCGTTGTAAAGAATCAAATCTTAATGTTTAACTTTCTTTCTCCTTCAGGCAATGCATATTTGCTCTGAACAACCCCATGCTCACGAACATAGCGCCAATTTCCAGCTGGATGACTTGGCTGATGCGCTGCCTTCATCATTTGGTAAATCGCCGCAACAGCGGCGTCGGCCTCTGCGCTCGGCTGCGCACGATATCTGGTATTACATCCGTGGGGCAGAATCCTATCAGCAACCCGATGGGATTGACCCTCTGTATGACTAGAACATACAAATTATCTGGATCGGGATCCAAATTAAATGGAATCTGGGCGTATGATCCAAAAAGCGGCCCACCTGACGTCACAAAATGTCATAAAAAAGTGGGGCCGGAACCGAGCCAAAAGCTTCGGCACCGGATGAACTAACCATATTCTGTTGCTCCACCACAATATCCGGGTGGAGCCACTATATAAAACTGAATAAAACGTCAGTAAAGTGGCCCTTCTGAGGGTCCAGATTATTTGGACGTATACGTTGTATAGAGACCTGGACCAGGTTTGCCTCGAGGACTCTGCTTACCAAGTATCAAAACCGTTTACTAGTTTTACACGTCCAACCGACCAGTAACTTCGCTGTACTCTCTGTTTGTAAGCTATCCAATTCAAAGGTTTCTATTATACATCTCGCTGAAATAACTTTCCAGGAAAACTAGTGGTCGATGGAGGACTTGGCGCAATCGCAAGGGGGGTATTACTGGAGGGCTGCGTGACCATTTGGAAGCAGACCACGGCCCTACTTTCTATGCAAAGCGGCGCGCTGAAGGGCTCCAGCCACGAAACTCTACTACCACCCATAGTGAGCCCACAGAAGAGTTCACTTTGGACGGTTTGCGTGAATATATTGCACGGTGGGCGGCCATCGATGATCAAGTACGACTTGCGAGATATCTTATATAGGTTCTAGTGCTAAAATAATATAGGCCATGAGCGCAGTCGATCGCAAGGAGTTTGTCGAGCTTCTGATATATTGTAGCCGATCTCGACTTGCAAAGTCTATGATCATTGCCATTTTGTGCTTAAGTTGCCATTTCGGCCAGGCATCCCAGTTATAACCTGTTAGAAAATCGCTTCTCATCACATGGAGGAAGCGAGTTCTTGATGATTTTGATTTGAAATGAGGAATTGCATCGTATCGCATCACCTCGTTACACCGCTACGTATCGCTGATAACCTCGGGTTTGAGCCGAGGGGACCGGGAGGGAGCAAAACGTCTGAATACCAGCCAGAGACAAGAAGAATGCTATCGAAATTCTGTGAGCAAGGATCAGTAGAGAAAGCTTAGGAAAGACAGCTCACCAAGTCTCAAGGCTACAGCGCGCTTACTGCGTGAGATATAACTGCAGTGACCTCCCCGCCCCCTGAAAGCTATTGACGATACAACTCGTGCGAGGGAGAACCTATGAGCTTGAAACATTTCAGGCTGCCTTTCCTGAGTTTTCTCCATCGATCCTTGCTCACAGAATTTCGATAGCCTTCTTCTTGTCCCTAGCTGGTATTCAGACGTTTTGCTCCTTCCCGATCCCCTTGGCTCAAACCCGAGGCTATCGGCGATATGTATACATCAAAATGATCGCACAAATTTTGCGCTTCGATTCATATATGCAGAATTTTGATACATGCGTTCTGAACCCCAAACGTACTGAAACATATTGTTTTCGGCCAATCTTCTCCTCAAAATCATGTGACCGGCACGAGCTTTTGAGAACCGCGGTAATTACGTGGCTTAGAAGCGTATGGACGAGAATGATACAATACGGTCGCGATGAGCAGTCTTTCTATTTGCTCTTTGGCCTCAAAATGGTATGCTTATTCATCATACGTAGGTTACGGAATCGGCTGGAACACAGGGTTAGTCATGATGGTCAAATAGCCAGTCAAGATCATCATTTTGCTCCGTGCTCGGAAACCTGCCCGCCATGTTATCCATACTGCTTTTCAGCAGCCTCCAGTACTTATAGCCCCAGTCATCAATCATTCTGCAGTACTCTATCTTGCTAAAGTTGAAGAAATGCCAATCAGTAGAAGCGACCAGAAGCGACAGCGGTGGGTGGGGCATTGGAGGCTTGGAGCACGCTCAATAAGAGGCCGGGGGAACGCAGGGGGGACACTCGTTAGCTCAGGTCGGTGTTTGGCGCTTCTGGCGCCTTACATAACTTGTCATTATAAAACAAATGAGTAAATCGTATTAGTAGTGAAACGCGCATATATCTTTAAAGTGCAAGCCGACTGCATACAAGCGAGTCTTGCCGAAGACCAAATACCAAGTACCGAATACCAAACACAAAACACAAAACACCGAACACCGAATGCCGAATGCCGGGCGCCGAGTGCCAAACGCCAAGCACCGACGCACCGCCACACCGACGCACCGCCACACCGACGCACCGCCACACCGACGCACCGCCACACCGACGCTCCGACATCCCGCCACACCGACGCTCCGACATCCCGCCACACCGACGCTCCGACACCCCAACGCCCCGACGCACGCCCATCCCAACACCCTCAACGCCAGAACGTCTGACGCTCACACTATCCTACCCTTCTCACACTTGTTATTCTTCCCGCGTTCGCAACGCCCCTACGGCCGTTGAATCAAGAAGTGGATGATAAAAAACTTGAGTTAGCGGTAGGCTCTGAGTGCGGCGCAGTTACACTCACGTTCTTGGAGTCTGCGCCAAGCAGCTTCATTGTATGACGTCCCCTCAAGGATTGCGTCGACGTCGGCTTTCTCCGGAGACAGTGACAATGTCCGATGGACGACACACAGTGCACACTGCATGACCTCGATCATCCTGATAACGCGCTCGCCGTCTGGCAAAACAACCTCGCCGCAATAATACTCTTGCAGCAGAAAAACACCTCGATCAAAGAAGAAGTCGACATGATGCAATCGATAACGAGTGCGCAAGGCGAGGGCAACTCGCATCGAGCGATTACGGAGACTCGTGAACGGAAGGTTTTGACGGGTTTCAAGCGTGTAGTCGGCTTTCCCCACTTCGAGTTCAAGGCAGAGCCCAGTAAGACGGCTATGTTCCAGCTGCAAGTCCGCATGTGGCTTAAACACGGTGATCCAGAACCGATACTCGTGTATCGTCATTGCGGATGGGATGAGTAAAGGCCCGGTATTGAGAGTGCGGCCAAGCAAAAGAATGTAAAGGAATGGATATTCGGAGCAGAGGCTACACCAGGGCATCAGCACGGCAAAGTTCAGAAAAATAGGGGGAGATTGGGAAGGTCGATGCAACGCAAAGTGGATACTGAACTTACCAGTTAGATCGGGTTGTGCCATATATTTCTATCTCCAATTTGCTGCACACCGTAGGTAAAGATACATCATTTTATGTACAACTGACCTATGAGAAGATTAGTTAGGGGCTACTATGTTTTCGCCAACACAACTTACCAGACGATAGGGTATCGATGATATCGTAAAACGGCGAATAGGAGGCGCTAGATGGCCCAGAGATTCCAAACTGTGCGCATGGCTGTACAAGGCGTACGGATAGGCCTGATATAGAATATGCGTTTCGACAAGTGGGACAGAGATACTCATTGTGGAAGCTTGCTTGTGCATGCCACGTATCACGTGTGCCTTGTACGTACGTCCTTGCCCCCACCACATCGCCACCTTCATTGTATTGTATTGCTTTTGCGCTACTTAAAGTCATGTCTGGCACCTCTGGCTGTTCAAGGAGCCTCTCTCGACACAACCTGGCAGCTGAACGACTAGCTTCCCAACTTGTCGCCCTCCTCGAACATAGTCTCTCACGTTGAATCGGCTTTGCTTCTTGTTCGAATACTAAACATTCTCATAACCATGGACTATAGTTCTTATGAGTATAACATCCTGGTTTTGTTTTTCGTCCTACTAACAATGTTTACAACTAGTCCTCAACAGCACAGTTACAATCAGAGTGGTTTCGCCAACGATACCACATCCAGTAACCCTGACGGCGTAATTGCTCCCTCGTCTGCGGTATATAGATAATGACTAATGGATTCATACACATTATAGGATGTCAATTCGATGGACTATGCTACGGGCGAGTACGATAGCCTCACCGGCCCCGCAACATCTCATCACGACTACGATTATGGTTATAACAATACCTATACTGCACATGGCTACGGAGTAGCTGGCCGCTATAACTCTCTTGGTTTACAGCACTCCCGGGATCATGACATCCAACTAGGTCAACTGCATCTGGGTACCAACCAAGAACAGTTGTCGTATCGCGACGTTGATTATAGATCCGTCTTGCAACCCCCTCCCACCTCCTATTCCAAATTTCCAACGCAGAACTTAGCACCCCGTCCAACATCCAGTGCTCCAGCAATTATCGGCTTCCGCAACAACGAGGTTCTTCAAATCGGTGACGACGAACTCCCGGCTGTAGGGGACGTCATGGCAGCTACTTCAGCTCGTGCCCACGCTACCCTGCCACAGGTTCCATCTGGTCAGATGACCACTCCTCTTGCCCGTCCCCATGCTCCTCTCGCCCATCCCGTCCCAACTCCGGCCCAACCAGGCATGGTCATAAACCCGCAAGTCACCCCCACCATCAATTTGGGTGACACTATGCTTGAGTGGCTTGTCCCGGAGTGGAAGCAGTGGGAGTACAAGCGGTATCTTAACAACAACAAGCGTGTCTATGCCTTGCGCTATCTGGCGGATGGCGTCATTCACATGCTCTGGGAGAAGCAAGGCATGCTTGACGCTATCGTCAACTCAGAAGATCCGGTCCGTGCACTGAAAGAAGCCAAGCAAGCGCCAAAAGCGCCCACAAGGAATCCTAACCTGAGTAGTATTTGGAACGAGGTAAATAGATCCCGTCTTTGTTTGAATCGTACTCACTAATTTGCAATTAGATATGCTGGCAATCGTGCGGCAATAAGCGTTCAATGCATCTTGTGGTTCCTCAATTTTGGAAGATGATCAACACTTGTCTTGCAATTCGTGCGTACAACAACTTTACCGGTAGCAATGGAGATGGGGATGTTGGTCCCGATGGAACGCTGTTGGAGAAGATTGGCCGGAAGCTCAAGAAAGCCCGTGCGGCAGGCATTGCATTGTGTGATGATTTGACTCCGGCAGGGATTGAGGCGTGGACAACACCAGCCGGTAGTAGCATGTTTGATACTTTAGATGCTTTGTAAGTCTTTTTTCTACAAACCCACCTTTATACCATTGTTGACGTGTCGCAGGCTTGTTGCATCCCAAGATTCCTCGCGTACTCAAGTTGAGTATCACAGCAGCCAAGGAGAAGCTTCCACATCAAGCGCTAACCCAAAGAAGTCGGTAACATCCCGCCAATCGTCTTCACAGTTGTCGTCCACCAGCCACAATATCTTTTCCCTACAGAACTCGACTGGTCCAACTCGTACTCAATCTACCCGCAACACTGGTGCTGCGATTTCCCCCATCTTGATGCTTGCCCGACCTCACGTCAAGAAACCAAACCAGGGCGGGAAAGACAAAGTTAGCTCCCTCCGGTCAGGCTCTGGCCAAGACCCACGTGCAACACAGTCCGAGCCTGACGACCTGGCACGCTTGAAATGGGCTGAGGCACAGGACGCCAAGGCTGCTGCATCCCGTTCTCGTGTCGATGCAACCGAAGCGCAGAAGGGGTTTTTATTGCAAGTTGCGCACAACGATCAGAAGCTCAAGGACGAACAGGCCAAGGCCGTGGTGATGAAGTCGCGAATGGAGGCCAAGGCTGTGGCACTGAAGTCGCGAGTAGATGCCCAGGTCACGGCAAGCAACTCAGCAAAAACTGTTGGTGTTGTCACACCAGGGGGTGTGTAATGGTGCAATTACATGTTAATTCCATGTCATTACACCATTACATGTGATAACACTGGTGTAATTTGCTGTTATTACCTGGTATTACACCCAATTACATCATTACACACCCCCTGGTGTGACATCACCATAACATGTGTTATCCCACCCAACATTTTTTGCTGAGAACGCGTTGCATGAGAATATCCTCCAACTGATCAAAACGTATGACACTATCATCTACGACCCTGGTATGTCTGAGGACAAGAAGGCGGCTTACCGAGTCAAGAAGGAGGCAATGCTCGACAAGGCGGAGAACATTATTGCCGATTTGGAACAACTGCAGAAGGAGGTAGGCGGCAATGACGATGCCTTGGATTTGGATGATGCCTAGATTGTACGAAATAACAATCCGCTGCCTGGTATTCTTTGTTTTGTGGTTGCTCGTGCCTGTAAGATTCTATCGTATTGTTTGCTGCGCGTATTGATATTGGTTTAGTTGTTTCTCTAGTTGTTGTCCAAATACTTTGTTTTTTTACAAATACAATGTTTATCTATCCTCGAGATAAGTTCCATCTAAACTATTTACACATCAAGATCGTGTGAAATTATATTCACAATATGTTCCCGAAACTCCCGACCATCCCGCAACATATTATCCTCAACCAATCCATGGCCATCCGGCCGCAAATCAACATCCATGCCCCCGATGTCCTCATAAAGATGGTCACCTCACCATCTTGGGCAATCGCGGCTTGCGTGAAAGCATCAGGCAACCCGTCGACAGTGTCGTGCAGTCGGTAGCAGATGTTGTGAAGCGATAGGAGAGCGCCCACAACTTTGTAAGTTGTATTCATGTTGACCGCTGTTCCCATCAGCGCCATTGATGGAAAACGCGATTTCAGACGACCAAATGAACATTCAATCAAAACACGGACATGCGATATGGTCCGGTTGAAATGACGACGTCGATCATAGTCATCGTGTACCTCATTTCGAGCAAATGGTCGGAGGAGGTATATCGATGTTGGATAACCTTGACAACATGTAAGTACGGGTTTAAGTTGAGATATTGGCTATCTGACCTGCATCTCCGAGTAGGAATTCACCTGGTTGCAAGAACCGATCACGGTTTCAATATAACGTTGACTCCTTTCAAATTCTTGCATCGTGTGTGGAGCCTGGATATCCAGTTGTATAGCTCGTAAAGTAACACTCGTGATCACATGTTGCCTGGATACTAATCTAGTTTTCTGATCAGCTTAAAGGACGGCAACACTAGCCTTATTGTGAAAACAAACCGATACGTTCTTCTTGTGATCCTGGTATGCCAGGCCATCTACTGGCGGCTTATGCGTCAGATTTGTGTGAGTTACATCTACAATTCCAACGACCCCCTCTATTCCAATCTTTTCACCAATGGCATCCTGAATTCTTGTTTACGCGCCGCGTCTGGCCAGGAAACTGCTTGAAGATTGTTCAGCGCCTGAACTACCCGACGACAATACAGAATTACGGTCCCTTCGCCTACTGACACCTTTGTCGCTGGATCAAATGCGTTTGAGCCAAGAGACCCGTATCGTAGTAGGAAGACGCCAAGCTGGTACAATACGGGTCGCTGTGGCCCCCCCCTTGGTTGGAATACCGGATCGGTGGAAATCATTCGAAGTGTCTGGAAGAACGTTGGCCGCGACATTCTGAGTTGATTTTCTGTGAGTTTTAATATCAGGCAAGTAGTTAAAGCTCACCGATATGCTCGACGGAACCATTTGTTCTCCCACTGCAGCAAGCGAGGAAACCAATTGGTTTCATGAGCGCGTGCTGTGACTTGATATGGCCTACGAAATGCATATCGGCCGTGCCCTGGTGCTGGTTGCATACCGGGCTCCTCATCGCCCCCCTGTAAATATAATGAAGCACAGCCTGGACATGGTCGTCCAGATTCTCGTAGCCCAGTGGATCGCCGACTCGGTTCAACATGTGCAGATCATAAAAGTCCTCCTCATCTTCTTCTGCATCGTCAATTTCTTCCTCCAAGTCTTGAATCCCAAGATCAACAACAAGGTTCATCATTTGTAGTGCATCTTGTATTTCTCCAGCACCACCGTCTTCGGCATCGAACATCCCGTTGTTTGGCATTGCTCCAACATCCTGCCCATAACCAACCAGATTGTTCATCGAAAAAATGGTAGAGTGCAGTATACGATGTAGAATACATGCCCTAACCCATAACTTATACCAGTAACAACAGGCAGTTTGAACAGCAGTGGGAGTGTGGAGCGTGGGGAGCGATGTGAACGTGGGAAGAACAATGAGTGTGCGAGCGTCAGACGTTCTGGCGTTGAGGGTGTTGGGATGGGCGTGCGTCGGGGCGTTGGGGCGTCGGAGCGTCGGTGTGGCGGGATGTCGGAGCGTCAGTGTGGCGGGATGTCGGAGCGTCGGTGTGGCGGTGCGTCGGTGTGGCGGTGCGTCGGTGTGGCGGTGCGTCGGTGTGGCGGTGCGTCGGTGCTTGGCGTTTGGCACTCGGCGCCCGGCATTCGGCATTCGGTGTTCGGTGTTTTGTGTTTTGTGTTTGGTATTCGGTACTTGGTATTTGGTCTTCGGCAAGACTCGCTTGTATGCAGTCGGCTTGCACTTTAAAGATATATGCGCGTTTCACTACTAATACGATTTACTCATTTGTTTTATAATGACAAGTTATGTAAGGCGCCAGAAGCGCCAAACACCGACCTGAGCTAACGAGTGTCCCCCCTGCGTTCCCCCGGCCTCTTATTGAGCGTGCTCTTGGACGACAACCTCACATAATGTGGTTCGATATCCAATTGTTCCCTTCCACATAGCTATGTCGATCTTCTGGGTTGCTGCTGAAGCTCAGATGCCCCCAGTAGTCCCGCGGGTTAGATCTTGCCAGTGGACGCCAGTGATGATAAGGCGCGGTGACGTCATGGGATGCGTAGTCTATAGTGTAGAGTCTGGCATGGATTGCCGCAATCCACAGATAAGCGGCGGTTATCTGGCCGGATAAGGCAACAGATGATCAGACGCCGAATGTTGCATGAATTATATACGATATACGCTTACCGAACCCGAATATGGATAGTATCCGTGTGTGAACGCAGTTGAGCTACACGAACTGCCAACGGTTACTAATATAACTGAATATGGAAATGTAGCCGGGGCACCATCATGCATCTGCGCCCACAGCTCTATGGGGTTGCGCGGCGAGCTCAATAAATGACAAAGTTCGATGGCTATAAGCCTAAGTAGAAAGCGAAATGATATATCAAAATGTGGCTGCAAGATGACTATAGAAACAATATACCGTAGTTGTACTAGTTGTCTTTGGTCTGATACACGCATCGCTGATAGTACACGCTCACGTCTCGTTTCTCAGCGTACTACAGCTGCCGAAATCGCCATATAAGCCACCTTGAGCCACTGCCTGAGTATAACAGAGCTTCGTATACTCCGTTTCGCTCCGCAGTGCTGTTACATTTGGAACTATGCCCGAAACCTCACCGCCTGAGGCTCCTCCACTCGAGTCTCCTCCACCTGCGCCTCCTGAAGAGGCGGCCGCGGCTCCCCGCTGCAAACGACGTACACGACCCCGTAGGCGACACCCGATACATTCGTTATCTGACATCGACGCTTGGCGATTGGATGACAATCAAGTAATTGGTACGCCTATTGAACTCATTCCGAGTAGTTATTTGCTTACTGGTCGACGTCTTAGATGCTACAATGAGTGCCTGGAAGTCCGACGTTTACAAACACTACGACATCGAACTTATACGACATTATCGCACAATGGAAACTGATCGAGGAAGTTGGGAGGCTCCCGATCATATGGAGTTCGCATTCAAGTGTAAAACAGATCCCTCACGTCACCCAATCCAGTATCGTCGACGCTCTGATACCCATAGGGGTACCGGAAACCTCAAAACCACAATGGTGCACTGCCAGGAGCGAAATAACTGGACTGGAGGAGCGATGAATTCATCAAGTGCCTCCCAGTATCCGACCTTTTCTTACGCTATGCACCTGGCGTACTTGGTGATGATATGCGCTTGCCATTATGTCCCCTTTGCTGGAACGCTCTCTCAGCTTGTGCGGAGCCACATTGAGCTTCTTCGTCCTGGTACACGAATGCCTGACAGCTCCACCTTATCTCGAAAAACTCGTTTAGTTTACGAAGCCCAAGCCGATCAAGTGAGGAACTACTTTGGGGTAATTAGGATTGATTGTCTGCCGCTATGTATCGCTTCTGATTGCTCTGCTTATGTAGGACATTCCAGCAGTGCATCTCTCCGTCGACGGATGGACTTCACCAACCGCTTCGGCTTACCTCGGCTTGGTGATACACTGGTACTCAAATGGACGACTTTGGCATGCAGTTTTGGAAATGATTTAGTATGTGACATATCTTGTTTGTAGCATACAGCCTATTCTGAATCGCTTCAAGCCTTGAAAGCAAGCATACCGGTGAATACTTAGCGCATAAGGCCGCTGATTGCATGAACCGGTTCGGTCTCAACTCAAAGGTATTTCAGTTAATCTTTAAGTGAATTTATGCCGACTTGCTGTATTCCAGCTCGTTTCAGTCTGCTTGGACAATGCTAAAAACAATGACACGTTTACCGAGTCACTTTCTCTGCTCATTGGATCGTTTGTTGGCCCAGAAAGTCGCACTCGCTGCGCTGCACACGTTGTGAATCTGATTGTAAAGGTACCGCTTGCAGAAATACATGCCACGGATAGGAGCACAGCTCACGACGCATTTAGGCATTTACTGATCATTTTACAACACAAAAGCGTCGCAAACGCAAGGTTGCTCCCGTCAAATCCACCCAGAGGAAGCGGCAGAAAGGCAAAGCGCCTGCAAAAAAAGTCGAAACCACTATAGCTAACATAGATGAGGATTCGGATGAGGAAAATACAGATGACGAAGGGCCGAAAGATCACATTGACAACGCTCAGATAGCACACGACCAATTTGTTCTCAGAGAATGCACAGAGGCTGCTCTGTTGTATGGGAAGGACGTGCTGGGTTTGGTAGTGAATGATGAAACTCGAGCGGTTGCTCGAGAGATTATTACCAAGGTATAGGACAGTTTCGCCATACTTAGCTCTTAGTTAATTTTACCTACTGCGTAGTGTGGAAAGCTTGCCAAGCGAGTACATCAAAGCCCTGAGCTCAAGTACAAGCTAGAGGCGCTGGTAAACTCCCTTACATCTACTCTGCAAACTGGTCGACGTACCCTGGCTAGATACATTTCAACCCGATGGAATTCAGTCTGCGAGTGCTTAGAGAGCCACCGAGAGCTACAAGCATGCGTCGAGATGCTAACGGCAGATGCAGCAAACGGGCTTCGCGAACTTCGGTTGAGCGACCACCAGTGGAATATTCTAGATCAAATGGTTCGGGTTTTGAAGGTGAGTGAGTTTGCAGTCAGCCGCTCGAGTTGGTACACAATCATAAACTATGGTTACTAGATATTTCAGGAAGTCACACTTTTGTTTTCACAGTCTGATCAGCCGCTACTCCATGAGGTTATCCCTGTATTCTTAAGGATGCGTCGACGCCTGGAAATTGTTCGTGAGGATAAGGCACAGCAACTAGATCCTCTTATTCGGGTTGCAGCACACTCGTCCTTGCTGGTATTAGAGAAGTATTTGAACTGTTCAAGAACTCGGAAGTCTACTGGATTGCACTCGGTGAGCCATACAAGCTCTGTTCCTTTACTTCTAACCCTAGCGAAACCCTAGTGATGTGCCCAAACTACAAGCTTCAGTGGCTATGTGATAATGGATGGTCAATGACTGATATTGATGATATTCGGACAAAAATCATCAAACGCTTTCATTCCGTTTATCGGGATGCTAGTACACCTGACAAAGCTGGGTTAGATCTGGCTGTCAACACAAATCAGGTGAATACTAAGTCTTTATATTTTTCTATGTACTAAATTCTTCCTTTAAGGACGAGTGGATGATTGATGATCACACTACAGCAAGGCTCGGATCTCATGCGCTTGACACAATTGAAGACTACTTATCAACAGAACCCGTCTCAGCAGCAACAGTTAAGTCGTTTGGCGGACCTTTTATTGCTGTTTCACAATAAGATGGCGCGGCGCTTACAGTTTGATCAAATAAATACCTACAGTTTTGGGCTCGCCTCGCACGCATTTTTGATATTGACGATACGTGAGCAGTACCAAAATGATCGCACGAGCGAGGCGGATCGACTAACATAGAGAAGATTCGATAATTCCAAGTTTAAGGGGTTGAATTCTATCTCAACCTTCTGTCTAGGCTCATTTTCGTTCTGTTAGTCGATTCGCTTTGCTCATCCGAGCATTTTGGTATTACTCACGTATCCTCAATATTAAAACTGCGTACGGGGCGAGTCCAAAACTGTAGGTATTTATTTGATCAAACTGTAAGCGCCGCGCCATCTTATTGTGAAACAGCAATAAGTATTGGGAGTCCCAAATGAGCCAGTCACACCGCCCTCAACTGGCACAATTCGCAACAAGATATCTTAGCGCACCAGGTAGAAGATCTCGCCGTGTTTCTATGCTCTACTCATTCAGCGTTTGTACTAGCTTCCTCTGTTGATGTGGAGCGGGCATTTTCGTGCGGCCGGCTTACGATTAACCACCTACAGCATCAAATGTCGCCCGACACGTTTTGTGCGAAGATGGCACTAAAGTCTTGGTTTAATACGCCGTTGCTACCGGATGTCGAGGACGTGGCACACATACTTGAGAAGGGGCTGAGTACTGAGTCGGAGTAGTACGGAGATTTGGAGTTTACTCGACATTTTGTGCTTGTTGAACTTTGTACATGGTTCGCGTATATTGACAAATAAACTGCCTACGGTACAGATATCATACGGCCCGAGATCCGCCCCATTTGGCCGAATTCGGCTATTACACGCGCATATACGATTGCTGACGTAACATCTGCCAATTTTATACGACCTTATCCAATCATCATCCATGCCAGACTCTACTATAGTGTCGTCCTCTTCACTCTTCTGGTAAATCCAAATACGCTGTTCTATCTCTATACCTGCGCCTCGGTGATCAGTGCGGTCTGCTACGCGATCCGGCGAACGTAACATACACACACCGAGGCCCTCAAGATTGGGCTCAGCACCCCTCTCAGAGTTTGTTCCCAGAATTGTGCCCGTGCTTTCCAGCTCGGTTGCCGGAAGTCCATTTCCTCACCACGGCAAACTCTGGCCAATACAGTGTTAATATCCACCCAATCAAGTAGATAGAGCTATTACCTGAAGACGAGAAGATATGCTTTCAATGGCCGCCTTGATATCTGCAAGCCCGGGCAAAGGTGGAGTCGAAGCAGCTGTGACGGGCGCTAGTGTGACCGTTCTCATGAAGCGACCGAGTAACTGGCTTGGATGTCGGCGTCGGCTGCTTCCAGGTGACTTTGACATAGCTTCAAGGCAAGAGGATGGTATACGTTGTGTCGGGAAAGCACGAACTCGTGGCGGTGAATGAAGAGCGGTGGTGCTGAGCGCCTAAACTCTAAGGGGGGTCAACCTGCTCGGCCAATCCCCGAATATCTAGCTAGCACGTGATAAGGCCTCACTGTCTAAGGATGCTTCTGAGCGCCGACTAGATGCCGGTAGCGCCGGTAGCCCGTGCTACTTCGGATCTAGTGAGTGCTCAGAAGCTTCCTTAGACAGGTGGAGCTAGTGCGTGCTAGCTAAATATTCGGGGATTGGCCGAGTGGTGTAGTCCTGACTAATGATCACCTCGCTCCAGGGCCGCCAGTGGTCAACTCAAACACACTAGGACAACGACAGTCGCAAATACCGAGTCGATAGCCCTGACTAACAGCGCATGACTACAGTGAACCATCGTATTCTGTTCTCTCACTTGCTTCCTCTCTGTTTCTTGTTCTACTCCGTGTGTCATAGCAACCTGATCACCGGTCTATAACTGATCTCGCCCGTCTGACCCATACACAACCATGTTCCTCCGTCCACACATTGGACGGCTATCATGGGGGGGGGATGGAATATATTAGCAGCGGTCGAATATCGAGCTCATTTGGCACGAGTTTATCTCAAGCATGGCTTCGGGACTTGCGACACAAATCAGCTTCCCAGCTAATCGACTCGGGCTTTTTATGCCCATATCGAGAGACGCTCTCAATCGTCTTCACATCTCATTTGTGCATATGCCACCGGGTATTGTTCGAGTTAAACCGAGGTAACATCCGCTCATAACAAGTTGTGGCTTTGGATCTCAGCTCTCCTGCCTCCACTCCATTCCCCTTCCACCGGCTCGAAATATACAATTTATGAGGCCTTGAGTTCATCAAAATATAGGCCGCTGCAAGAGGCGACCTGGGCTCAGAGGAGACTTGCCGTGAGCTTTGTACATCATGCCCGTGCGCGAACGGAGAATGCTACCGCCCAGTCACACGTCCACACGAGATTTTTTCGGAGGCCAGAGCAGGTGGTCACACCCCATCCACTAGTTTTTCTCGCAGCGACGTTTGCATTTTTCGCCCCTCTCTGCCGCGGAGCTCTAGCCACGGCCCAGCTAACCATCATACGAGACGATCCTTCTCATCGACCTCTTTGTACCGGATCATTCTCTGTCCAGATGTACAGGTCCAACCACTTATCTAAGTATCCAGTACCTCAGCTTCGCCCCCTCTATTTTGCCTATCCAAAAACGTCGAACATCGTGTCCACTCGCTTCAAGAATCTCTTGTGTTTGGACAATTAACCTCCTCTGGCTGGCGCTCATCATTCCGATCTTCAAACTGTATCGCCGCCACTGTAGAGTCGTTTTGGTCAACACGCGTCTACGCGTTCAGCTTGTGACAAGGAGATTCGATCCGCGATGAACGGTGTATAGGATAGAGTCGATCAAATCTGCCACACGGTTCTCTCCTAGACGGACATTGCCGAACGAGAAAACTCAAGAGTGGTCTGGGGATCACTTCAAAATAACGGTTTAGAGGCCAATTCTCAAGCTTAGGAGCGCACCACCTTCCGTGATGCGTCACTGTATGGGTTCAAAGAGGTATTATGAAGACCTGCCCCCTAGTTTCGCGGTTTGCTTGTATCATGAGTCAACATGGAGAAATACACAACATGCGGTCATCTCAATATACAGTGCCATATTGCGCTATTCATAGGCCTGAGCCCGCTAGCTACATGCACGATAGACAATACTGGAAGCATATTTGAGATGTGCGACTTTTTCAGTTCCACGCTATATAGCGCATACAACGTGGTGCAAGGTAGAGGCAAATACAAGCCGAGGTGTTGGAGAAAGATCAAGACTAGGCAGTGCTGACCTTTTTCTGCCCAAGACCAACACGCACATAGACTGAAGCTATACTCCTTTTTGGCTCTTGGTGAGGCCGCAGGCACACAGATAAATACATGACTCGAACTTTGAACTCGAGCGCTGACTTTTGGTTTGTTTCATCGACCAAAAGAAACCACTTCTGAAGGCGAGATGATATCGATAAAGCACACAGAAAACGATGACTTGAGGAAAGAGCGGGGCAGTGGCTCTATTGACTAGCTTCGAGAGTTATGTATACATTCGTGCGGGTAATAGTATGAGAGTGGGAGTAGGAAGCCTCGCCACCATGTGGAACCAGGCCACACAAGATGGCCTTGTATAGTGGCTAAATCATGATCGTCCGATTACGCTATAGTCAGTTTCGACTTTAGATTTGAGCGGAAAGGGGAGAAGTGCACATACAGAGTGGCGCTGATTCCCGTTGTTTCAAAGATAGCACAATAACATGCTGCAAACTAGTTAACGACTGGGTGTTTAGATACAGAAGACTGCTCAAAAGTGGTACAGAAGCAATACTGGGAAGTTTTCCGAACGCAGAGCAAGATAATGACCTTGATTGGTTGTTTAGCGATGATAGCTGATTTCGTGCACCGGCCAAAGCTGTCAGCCGTGTACTTGGTATTTGTACTGAGGCTATGTAATTATTTGAAATATAGAAAATGCCCAACGCCAAAGTATTGCATAGTTTCCATCCATAACTCCCATGCTCTGTACAAGTGTGGCTTTAAAGCTTGGCATTACAAGCAAATCCAGATACGAATATCGATTATTTCAGCACTAAAACATGAAAGATTCAGATGCGTGCTGGATGTCAATAAGCAAACCAGTACAGTAAGCAAGATGAAACATATAATACTCAGGCAAATCCGCCGGAGATCCCAAGCGCTCAAGAGCGAGCTAGGCGATCCGTAGAATCAAAATTGGTCATGAGTGTGGCTCATGACTGATCTGGATTCTACGGATCGCGATGAGTGCTCGGGATCTCCGAGGGATTCGGCTGAGATACTAGACGATGTTGTGGTTCATTTGGTAAAACCAACGAGCCCGGTTCGTCCGATATGCCCGACATCGTGCTATGATGAACAACCGTAAGCGGGTGATACACGGCTAAGTTCTATGATAGGCGTAGGACTTCGTGTGATCAGCTGTACTGCCATATTCTTGGAGGCTGCGGTGTAGCCACACTATATTTGATAGTTGAGGACCACGCACAACCCAATGCTCTCATTTTTCACGGCGTACGGTTAGGATGCCTAAGCTTTCAGTCCAGAATCGTTACAACCTTTGGCTTTCGGGCACCCCTCGTCATCCGGGCTAGTTGCTGCTTGCCGCAGCCTGACAACAAAATATCATACTAATGAATCGAAGTTTGAATCACAACGCTTAGGCTGTAAATCAATCACGTCATAAGGATAACTCTATGTATGCCTTTGGGCTCGTGATCTTTGCGGTCACTCCGTGGGTAATATGGCGATGACTGGAGTGATTGATTAGCGCTCGCAATCCAGTCACCTCGGTTGACAGCCATGACTGGTCTCCCCGAATATCCCGTGTAAGTAGTACGACATCGGGAAGCAGAAGGTGGCTAAGCGAAGAGAAGTCCATGTGAAAGTTGGGGTTGCAAGGCAGTCTTGTACGTACAGTGTCTCAGCCTTTACGTATTGCGCTTGAAGGTGGAGTATATATTGGTTTGGGAACAACGTTGTTCTTTACTCCAGAGTTGAAAACCGTCTCTCGTCCCTTTTCGTTTTCTACGATATGAAATTTTCTTTCACTTCCCTCTTTGCATTGGTTCTGAGCCCTTGCCTCGTATCTGCTACTGCAATTCGTGAGTTCTTATACGCACCTAATCGACTTGGACACACCTGATAATTCAATCATCTTATAGCGTCCCAAAATCTCACCATTCCCGAAGGTATCCAAACCATAAAGTGACCGTAAAAACAATCTAATATTTCTGCTCACCGGTTTCAGTTCACCTGGTTGCTCGTGCGGAATCCACCCAGCAATTCGCTTCGTATGCAGCCGCCTCCGTGGCCAGCGCCAAATGGGTTAACCAGGGAAAGACCAAGGTTGTTCCTAAGAATTTAGTGCTCTATACGAGGCAAGTCACTGGATTGATCCCAGACACAACCACGAGCGAGAATTTAACTGTATTAAATATAGTCGCTTAAAATCAAGCCCTGCATATGGCAAGGTTGTAGGTAAGAAGGATGCCGCCTGGATAACCACTAGACCTCTCTTATCATATATTACAGGTGTTGGCTTGAAGACTGCGGCAGGCTCCGTCACCCCGCTTGTCCGTATCGACATGGACAACACCGGGAAAGGCATACATTTCAACGCGGTTCAACTCGACAACTCACAGCAGAAACTTGCCGCTGTGCTCACATCGACTGTCAACATGACTCCAGCCGCCCGCACAAGCCTTTACCTGGACTATCTTAAAGGGGTTGAGAACAGGAGTGCAGAATTCTTGTGGAATTGGTGGAGCACTGGAAAGGTTAATTGATTGTGCGGATAACGATCCCGATCGAGTCAAGCCGGGCCGCTGTATTCAACTACTAGCATATGTAAACGATCAGTTTGGAATCCAGTTTTGACATGATGACAGAGAGTAGGTATATGCGGGGTATCCTATTGCTGGTCAGTTGCAAAAATGAAACAAAAGCCCCTAATTGACTTTGCACGCGACCAATGGGACGTTGCTATATGCTGCCGCGTTCTGTGGTCGACCTCATTAGGAGGCACAAGATTACATGGTGAATTCTCGTAATTCGATTGTGAATGATCCATTTCAACCACACTGGAATTTTCACCTATTTCATCGAGTCTTTATTGCTCGCTAATGAAAAATTACTAGATCCATTTTCACGCAGATTATACAAAGCAACGCATAGCAGCCAGAGTTACTACTCAGCGGTACTCCACACTAAAGCCATTAGTGGTAAATTAAGCCTAGTTTTCTCTCTTTACCACTTTGAAGCCAACCGATATGGATAGCTCCTTCTGGTCCGTCCGCAACAACAGGTTTAGCATGAACCTCAAGGTCTAAATAAAGCCTCGTGGGCGAGCTATATTTGTCACTCGCGATAGTCAAGATGCATACTTCATAACTTCTAAGTGACATGGCAGAGTGTGGCCCTCAGCGCTCCGGAGAACCACAGCTTGGGACTTTGCCGCCCAAGAGCGTCGTCGATCACGTGCTCCTTAGCTCTGAGCTTGTCCCCTCACTCTCTTCTACTGTTCGTCGATTAGTACCATTTCCGCTACCTAGAATTTCTATTTGCGCCTACCCGCCTCACCATGTTGATAGTACGTCAGGTTGGTCATCCGACCCGTGAGCCTAACCCTTGCGTCTCTGGCACCCCAGCATCCCTAGCGTCCACTTCACGGCCACAGGTCCCCCATCCCACCAATCCTGTCGTGCTTTCCTCACCTATAATATCCTTTCAATAGCAGTGATTTTATTCTTATTTTTACACCATTATACTCGGTCTCATATGCATCCACCTACCTTCATACCACAACGGCGCGACGTGGGGCTGAGTTAAATGTTACTCTATGCGAACTGGACATGTTGAAATTTGACACAGTCATGTTAAAATTCACTATTTCTGACTTTTGGCCTTCCCCTTTTGACATGTTTCTGATCTTTTTTAACAACAAGTTAACTTTTGGGAGTTCCACTTTTGACATAATTCATGTCGATCCCGTTTTTGGCATGTTTCAAGACTTGCATATATTGTCATATAGACCCATGTTTGCGGGCAAATCCGAAGGCATTTTAGGGTATTGAAACTTAAGACACAATGTAGCGAATTTTAACATGTCCTGCCTGTGCAGAGGTTATCGAATACAGTTATCGAACCGGAAGACAAGTAACGTAATTATCGAGGTGTCACTGAGCCTCTTGCTTGCAGCTGAGCCACCATTCCATGCGTACAATAGTGCTGCGACCCAAGGAGGAGGGCGCACAATCACACTGATGGTTATAGAGGGGGATGCAAGGTATTTCGACCTAGGTGTCTAGGTCAAATACCACATGTATTTATACTATGAAAAACAAGTGGCTGAACGTGCATACACGCTAACAAATTAACAGAAATATAATATTAGTGAGCCATAAGCGGGTACATGAGTGAGATCGAGCGGAAAACAGATATCCGAGCCTAAGCGACGCGTGATAGGCGAGATTCGGGTGGGGAATACACTGGCTCGAATAAGTCTTGCCTCACGTGACAAGAAATCCGTGTTCCGCTTGTTTCTCCTTAGCCAGTGTATATATCGACTACATGCAGTAATAAGAATCATAGATTCGCGTCTTGCGCATCGATCTGCGAAAAAATCAAAAATTTGCAATGCAACGACAAAGAGTGGCACGCAGTCTGTTTGCACATGCTTGAGGCAAGACTTTTGCGGGCCGCATACATCCGATTCTCCCTCTGTTCTCCCACACTCATAAGCATTATTACCCTCTGCCTGCAATTCATCATCACTAGCAATGGCACGTTCACTACAGATGGCAAAAGTCACAAATTTTGACGATGAAGAACCTTGGCATTGCAAGTACTGTTGTTGCTCGCATTGTTGGCGTTGATTGCACTACGGTCAACCAAGTCTATTGCAAATTCCTCAAACCATGTGCAATATATCCTAAGGCCATTTGCACAGGTGGACTACACCAAATGACGACCAGAGACAATTGTCGTGCTTTGATTACCTTGTCCAAACTTCGTCACAGCAACGCAACCAAGCTACAGCAACAATTCTTCCCCCACCTCCACCCCAAGACAATCCGTTGCCACCTTCAGGAGCTGGGGCTTATGGCATGTCGACGTCAGCATGTTCCTTCGCTGACTTATAAGCAAAGAGTGGCCCAGCGTGGCTGGTCTGCTGAGCATATAAGTTGGGATACCTTGATGTAGGCTCAGGTCATCTTCTCTGATGAGTCAAAATTTAATGTATTCTCATCTGACGGACTTGAGTACATGTGGAGATGACCCGGACAGGCCTATGACCCTTTCTATACAAAAAAAACCGTCAAACACAGAGGTGGGAGTGTGATGGTGTGGGGTGTATAACCTGGGATGGAGTAGGCTGTTTGCATCGAATCAAAGGTATCATGAATGTGGCAATATACGCAGAGATACTGAAGGAGGAGGTTTTGGGGACCTTGGCAGATCGGAAATTAAAGCCTCGCAGCATTATATTCCAGCGTGACAACAATCCCAAGCGCTCTCAGGCAAATCCGCTGGAGATCCCAAGCGCTCAAGAGCAAGCTAGGCAATCTGTAGAATCAAAATTGGTCATGAGCGTGGCTCATGACTGATCTGGGTTCTACGGATCGCGATGAGTGCTCAGGATCTCCGAGGGATTCGGCTGAGTTGATTGCACTTAGCATCGGACTGGCTTGAGTCGAAGCACATCAAGGTCCTTCCATGGCCCTCAAACTCACCAGATATGATCATAATTGAACATGTATGGAGTTATCTGGATTGCAAGATGTTGTGACCCGCACAACAGACACATTACATAGGGAGAATATAATACGGATTTATAGCATTTTTCCCAAGGTCTAATACGCTATAAACAAGGTCACGTGACCTCGGCGCTTATTATGATTATCTAACTCGCTCCAGCAACTTCTCTACCTTGTAACTTGGAGCGAGGAGCGAGTTGTCACGTGACCCCGGCGCTCAATCAGCGCTTGGCGCTTACCGTGGTTACATAACTCGCTCCAGCAACTTCTCTGCCTTGTAACTTGGAGCAAGGAGCGAGTTGTCACGTGACCCCGGCGCTTACCGTGGTTACATAACTCGCTCCAGCAACTTCTCTACCTTGTAATAGCGTTGCGAACGAGACAAGATTGACGCAATACGTCTCTGTATCGCCTTGCGGGCTCAAGTTTACGAGACAGGGATCATGGGATCGAGTCAAGGGTTTCCACGCCACAAGATTGATGTCATCTCCCGCGCATATCACGTGAGTGCTACCATCTTGGGTATGTATCCCCTGGTGCCTCTCACCCGACTGGTTAGACAGGCGGGTTGTAAGAGAGCGGAAGTAGATAACGGAATGAATATATGCGCTATTTCAGAGTCCCGCATTCCTCACTGGCGTCATGAGAACAGTCACACAGCCTGAAATACGCTTTGCTGATAGGTCAAAAGAGCAGCGCCAAGCTTAGCAGATGGAAGAAAAGGAGAAAATAGCTCACAGGCGGGCGGATGATACTTGATGGAGGGTGTATGCGCTATTTTAATTCTTGGCAATCGCATGATTGCGTCCCAAATGGTAGCAAAATTGTTGTGGATGTTGCATCCAGCGTCTCTCATAGGCCAGAGACGCTATCTGGCCAAGAATAGATTGCTACGGCACGAGATTGGCGCACAGAGATGTGAAAAATCGAATGAAATAACCGCTTGGCAAACTCGACAAGGAGGAGTGAGGCCAAGGTATATAAAGGACACTCCATATTGACATGAAAGCTCAGAGCTGATTCGACTTCTGATTTCAGCTCTACTCCACTAGCTCACTGTTCAAACTCCACTATGTCTACTCCCGTCTTCTCCAACACCAATGCTTCTATCTCGTCTGATTTTATCATGGTCAACATCCATGAACAAGTATGCACTTAGCATTAACTCTTGTTCATACTTGTATTAACCCCGTACAGACTAGGCTCAAACTCCTGATCAAGTTACTCTGAATGATACTTCTCAGATTATTGAAGTCAGTATTCTATATACAGTTGTGGCTGGTCTTGTGTAGATGACACTTGCATTAGATGGCTGAAGTCAACGTCAATGCTCCAAGTCAGTGCAACAGTTGCATAGTATGATACATTTCTAAACTTCTCCTAGCTGAAAAGACTGTGTCCGAGGCTTCTGGGAAGGTCGTGCCTAAAAAGCGTACCAACAAGGCGAACGCAGTTACCAACAAGCCCGAAGATGTCCTGGCTGTTCGTCGGAAACAGCTTGAGGCACGAATCGTAGCTTTGGAGTCGATGGTCGAATCGGTTGAAACCCCCCCGCCAACTTTGATGCCTCGTGAGGTCTCAAGTAGCCGACCCCTTCGCTCTGCGGCGCGCGATGTCTGGTATTGGGTCCGGCCAGTGACCAACGACTGCACCGTTCAAGATGCTGATTGTGGTACTGAAATTGAGGCTGATGCAATGTATCAAGAATTGCTCAGCTTTGAGTCACTTAAGCATCCTGCATCGCCGTACCTCAGGTGCATTCAGTGCCTGTGAGTATACCGACCCCATTCACGCTCCCTTTTTGGCTGATTTGTTTGTAGCAAAACGATGCATAAGACCCACATCTGGGCAAATCGCTCTGGCGGCCTCACCGGGGCAATTCGTAACCATCTTGAAAAATATCACCCTGCTTCGTATTATCTCAAATGTCAAGAGGAGGGTATGATCTCGCCTAGCCGATGGGTCAGGCGATGTTCAGCCTGAATTCACTCGGCCTGGTTTCATGGATCGCTTGGTCGACTGGGCCGTCACAACCGATCAGGTTTGTTTTTTATCAAGTGTGAGCCACGGCACAGTTAGGTTGCTCATTCCAAATTTATTGTGCAGCCCTTGAATGTGGTCGAAAGTTTGGAGTTTTGTGATTTTATTTTGTATTGTGGTCAAGGGGGGATCAAAGACAACAACATTCCTCATCGAGACAAACTTGCCACCGCTGCTTGGGCGATGTACTTGTTAGAAAAAGCTCGTATCGATAAAGAAATGAAGGTAGAGTCAATTCTGAGTGTTAAATATCACCTTACTGATCGTAAATCATGTCTTAGAAT
The DNA here is from genome assembly GCA_016906575.1 of Ceratobasidium sp. AG-Ba. Lineage (NCBI taxonomy): Eukaryota > Fungi > Basidiomycota > Agaricomycetes > Cantharellales > Ceratobasidiaceae > Ceratobasidium > Ceratobasidium sp. AG-Ba. The sequence goes on along the minus strand of CP059622.1, from coordinate 2,270,623 downwards.
GCTCGGGGTCGCGTATCCTTGACTTCAGACCTATGGAGCGATAGCAACTTGCGTTCGTTCATGGCAGTCACAGCCCATTACATAAACGAGTGTCATGAGCCACGGACATGACCTCTATCTTTTCTCGTGGCTTACACGCTGTATAAGCCACTCACTTCTTTTCTTCCCCTTAGTAAGGCTGATTGGCGTATTAACTAAGCCTCCACATGGACGCTTACTGATCAAAGCTATCTTTAGCACGCACCACATGGATGCTTACTGATCAAGGCTATTTGTAGCACGCATACAGTCTTCTTGGACTATTCTTAGCTACGCTCTACTTTTAGACACACTTTTAGAAACACGTACTATCTTTAGCTCATGTATTATTGGAACTGTACGCACAGACCATGTACCCATGAGTATAAATACTCGGTGTGCAAGCTGCTCCAAGACCAGCTTGCTCTACCTCGTCGATCTCCCCTCAAGGGTGATAACTACTAAGAGATATACATAAGACTTATACACTTAAGACTCAACTATCGATACTAGGTCCTATTAACTTAGGTACTTAGTAATACACTGCAAGCCACGAGTCAATCACAGTCTCTCCAAGAGACGGGTGCCTTCGACGTCCTACTCGCCAGACGAGCAGAGGACTATACCTCTAAGACTAAGAGGCTCGATACCCTACACAGGGCTGTCATCGACGCTTCCACACTCGACTACATCTACGAACAGCCACAGGAGGCTGCCACGCATCAGGCTAGATCCGACGCCGACGCCGTCGCATCCAGAACAGAAAGTAAACACCCTTAGAAACGAGGGTTGTGACATTGTAGAGCAAGCTTCACACTGATCCGTGGCTATGTCTCAACGATCTTCATCAAGAGTAACCAGGAGCCAGTCGGCTCAAGGAGAACCACTAGTGCCACCGGTAGATAACCCTGACCGGCCGTTGGTAGCTAGATCAGACAACGCAACATCCCTATCTGCTTTAAGGGAACAAGTATTACAGATGACAACGGAAGCAACCGAAGCTGTCCACGCACGGGTCAGCATACCAGGATCATACGCGGATCCTGATGAAACCATTCAAGCTGAACCTACCATCATCGTGGGTGAAGGAAATCCAAACGAGTCAACTGCAACAGCAGCCGATATCATTGGTGGAAGATCTATACCACGAACCACTGTGGAATCATATCAGACCCTGACGAATCCAGACTCCCGAGGATATAGGACGAACCCCAGATACAACCGAACCCGTAGCAACACAAGTAGAAACAGCACAAACGACAGGACCAGAACACTTTTGGAATGCAAGGGCTAGCATATCCCCAGGAGGAATAATCTCCATAAGAAGAAGAGTACCAACTGACCCCACAGCAGGGATAGAAGACCAGATCGACCCAGTACCACCATACGCACCAAATCCCTTGGAATTACCCACTGGGAGATATGGTCCCACGAACATCCCAAGAGAAGAAAGACACCTATACTCGGCACATCCCCTGACAGGGGTAAGAACCCGATCGCAGGCATCAAATGCCATAGAAGCACCCATACCACAAAGACCCATACAAGTAACGGAACAAATAGAAACTCCTCCCCAGATCAGGATTGAGGAAAGACCAGCAAACCCTACACCAACTAGACCCCACTCGTCATCACCAGCACCTGAAGAGTACCACCAGAAGGGGAAGAATACGAAAGACTGCTGAACGGACCCATAGAAGACATCCGAAGAGCAGCGGCAAGGGATCCCACATTAGGATTCTTCTTCAGGGTGCTAGACGATATCAAGGATCAACTTCTTGAAGGGATCACAGCTCAAATACAGGTGCAAGAGAACAGACAAGATACGGGGGTACAAACGCTCAATACCACTCTACAACAAATGACTAATTCCATCTCCAAACTGGAAGCATCCACCGGCAACATTAGGCAGCAAGTAGAAAGTGCAGCCCAGAACGCATGGACAGCTGCAAACAGCTCCCAATTGGGAGTCAATGAACAAATAAAAACTCAAAACGCTATCGACAAACTCAGTCAACAAATGGACACCATAGTCGTGGCCATGGGAGCTATGGGTAAACAAGTATCCGCTGCCCTGAATAAACAAGAGGAAGCCATTAAGAAACTTAAGGCCGACACAGAAACCCTTCAAGAAACACTACAAGTAGTAGAAGAAAGGATCTCAAACACTGATATCATGGACCAACACCACCAATGGGAACCGGAAGCTGAGTCTTCTCGGGCACAAGTCCCAAAAAGGCCTCAAGGACTATTCCCAGGGGATAATCCCCCAGGACCTCCATCGGGACCCCCATCAAGGGGAAATACACCTCCTCTCCGAACCCCAAAACCTCCTAATAAGGAAGGAAGTACCAAAGACGAAATCCCAAAGGGAGCCAGAGCCAAGAAGCCTGAGGCATTTAATGGGAAAAGAGGACAAGAAGCGGAAATCTTCCTCATGAAAATGGAAATCTACTTCAACGATTACGGTACTGCCTTCGACAACAACCGGAAGATGGCCACCTTCCTCACTAACATGGGAGGGGAAGCCGCCAAATGGGCCAAACCCCTACTCAGGAAAATCCTTGACGAAGAATCACATGAATACCTTGCAAACTGGAATGCCCTGAAGAATGCCTTCCTTCTCGCCTTCTCAGATCCCATGAAAAAGGAAAGAGCGATTCAGAACATTCATAAACTCCAACAAACAGGATCAGCACAACACTATGTCACTGCCTTCCGCACCCTCATGCAGGAATTAGACTGGGACGAACATGCTTTTATAGATGTCTTTAAGAAAGGCCTCAAGAATAACGTCCAACAGGAACTACTAAAGGCAACCATTACCCAAGATACATCTACATTCTCCCTAGAAAAATGGATGGAAGTCTCTATTAGGATAGACGACCTTCTATTCACCGGAAGAAGTCTAAGGGATAATGGCCCCTCAGGAAATCAAGACAGGAAATTCCAACCAAGAACGACCAAGGCCAAAGCAGGAATAGTGCCGTCCGAAGTCATCCAAAAAAGAAGAGAAGAAGGAAGATGCATCAAATGTGGAAGAATGGGACACCGCATGAAAGACTGCAAATTCAAGGAATGGCAACAAGAAACTCAAGCTGTCAAAGGAAAGGAAGCGAAGATTGAAGAAGTAAAGGAAGAAGAGAAATCCTCTGACTCGGAGTCGGAAAACTAGAACAGCAGGCTGAGTCCATGTCAGTACCTGCCCAGATACCCTTGACCAAGAACCAGAAAAGAAAGAAACGTGTACTATACCTAAAGAAATCCGAACAAACTGCGTCTATCTTTACAATGGTCAAGGGAATCATGGACCCCATCCCCACTCTAGTCGACTCCGGATCCTCAAAAAACTTCTTAGATATCAACTTTGCCAAAAACAACAACATTCCTTTGACACCCTTAGTCAACCCACGAACTGTGATCGCCATAGATGGGAAAGAACTTCCAAACAAAATAAAAAGTAAAACTACACTGGAGGTAGAAATCGAAGGTTGGACCTTTGATGTAACTTTCTTTGTAATGGACCTAGGGGATACCGACATGATCCTAGGCCTAGATTGGCTACAAGAAGCAGATCCAGATATAAATTGGAAAACCCTAGAAATTTCATGGAAGGGAAGACCCCTTGCTGCCAAAGCCGGAAAAGATCTACCTGCTATACCAGAGGAATTCATGGAATTCATCGACGTCTTTAGCGAAGAACTCTTCAAGAAGCTCCCAGAACACCGGTCTTTGATTGCAACATAGACTTTGTGGAAGGATCAGATCTCCCAAAACCTGCAAAAGTATATCCCCTCTCACCAATCGAAAGCAGAACTATAAAGGAATTTATTGATCAAGAACTGGCCGACGGAAAAATCCGGCCTAGTAAATCCCCTATAGCCTCACCTTGCTTCTTTGTCAAAAAGAAGGATGGATCTCTAAGGCTAGTAACGGATTACCGGAAAATAACAATATCACTATACCAGATCAATTCCCTATGCCTCTCCAGGTAGAACTTGTCGACCAAGTCAAGAATGCGAAGATCTATTCAAAATTAGACCTTAGATGGGGATTCAATAACATCGCATCAAGGAAGGCGATGAATGGAAAACCGCTTTCAGGACAGCTTATGGAATATACGAGTACCTAGTCATGCCCTTTGGACTCAAGAACGCCCCAGCAGTCCTCCAAAGGATGATGAACGATATCTTTAGACACCTTTTAGGTGTCACAGTAGTAGTCTACATGGATGATATCCTTATCTTTTCAGAAAAGGAGGAAGACCATGCAGAACATGTCAAAGAAGTACTCAAAATCCTAAGAGAAAACAATCTCTACGCCAAACTATCCAAATGCGAATTCTTTGTCAAGAAGGTCATTTTCCTTGGGTTGGTAATTACCCCGAAGGAATTTCCATGGAAGAAGAGAAAATCAAAGCAATCATGGAATGGGGCGCACCTAGGAAAATAAAGGAAGTCCAAGCCTTCCTTGGCTTTGTAAACTTCTACAGAAGGTTTATAGCCGAATTTAGCAAGATTGCTAGACCACTACATGACTTAACAAAAGGATACCAAATTCGAATGGACCCAAGAATGCCAACAGGCCTTTGAGGAAATCAAGAAGCGGGTCAGCCAAGATCCAGTATTAATACATCCCGATCCCGATAAACCCTTTATTTTGGAAACCGATGCATCAGGAATAGCCATAGGAGCTATACTTAGCCAACGAGGTGAAGATGGATACCTCCACCCAGTAGCGTACTTATCAAAAAGCTACAACGATGCACAAAGAAACTATGATACTGCTAACAAGGAATTACTTGCCATTGTGGAATCATTAAAACATTGGCGCATATACCTTGAAGGGACTATATTACCGGTAACTGTCTTCACCGACCACCGAAACCTAGAAAGATGGAAAAATGCAGAAACCTTCAACAGAAGGCATGCCAGATGGCATATGGAACTCGCTTCTTTCAACTTTGAAATCCACTACAGACCCGGCAAAATGTCTAATAAACCGGACGCCCTATCAAGAAGACACGACCATGAGGATATCCCAAATCCCCAACAAATCATGATCAACGCCGAACGCTTCAAGGGCTTCAAAGCAAACATAGAAATCGACATCATTTCTATGATTAGGGAAGGCCTCAGTGATGATGAATCCCTAACAACCCTTATTGCGAGCACCAAGAAAAAGGAAGACCTTCCACCCTCTATTAGGAAACAATATGACAAGTATGAATGGAAGGAAGACCTCCTATGGTACGAGGGACGAATAGTAATCCCTGAAAACAAGGAGATACGATTAGCCATTCTGGAAATGCACCATGACAACCCAATAGCTGGCCATCAGGGACAAGCCAGAACTCTGGAACTCATATCTAGAAGATACTATTGGCCGGCTATGAAACAACAAGTCAACCGATTTGTCGAAACATGTGAAATCTGTCAAAGGAGTAAAGGTCACAAACAATACGCCCCCCAAAAACCTTTACCTATACCCCAAAAACCTTGGGAGGACATGCTTACGACTTCATTGTCAAACTCCCTGAATCACAAGGCATGGATAGCATATTGGTAGTAATCGATCGCTTCTCTCGGCAAGCACATTTCATCCCTTGCCTTGAAAGCACCAATGCAGAGGGAGTAGCCGACCTTTTCATCAAGGAAGTCTGGAAACTACATGGATTACCCAAGACAACAGTGTCAGACAGAGGGCCGACCTTCAATAGCCAATTTTTGAAAGCCCTCTATGCCAAACTGGGTATCAACCCCAAATTTTCCACAGCCTTCCACCCAGAAACTGATGGAATAACGGAAAGAACCAATCAATGGCTAGAAGGCTTCTTAAGAAGCTTTTGCAATTATAGACAAGACGATTGGGTCAGATGGCTACCAATAGCAGAATTCTGCCATAACAACCAAGTCAATTCCGCCACAGGGAAGACAGCCTTCGAGACAATCTATGGACTACACCCCAGATGGGATCTTGTAGATCTAGAAGTCAATGCACCTAACGCCGCCGACATGGCGGACTCTATGCAAGAAATATGGGACGAGGTCATAGCCTCCATGGAATTCTACAGATCAAAAGAAAGTGACCCAAAACGCGAATACAAAGTAGGGGACAAAGTATGGCTAGTGGGCCAGAACATCACCAAGGCGACCCTCAAAGAAGCTAGACAACAAGAAATTAGGGCCCTTTGTCATATCAGAAAAGATTTCCTCACATGCTTACCGCTAGAACTTCCAAAAACCATGCGGACACACAATGTGTTCCACATCAACCTTCTCACACCCTTCACAGAAGACAAGGACTTTCACAGACGTCAAGCAAGACCACCCCCAATTGTGACAGAAGAAGGAGAAGGGAATATGAAGTGGACCATGTGGTCGCATGGGAACAACGGAAGAACGGCCTATACTACCAAGTCAGGTGGAAGGGGTATGATCCGATAGAAGACACAATGGAAAGGGCTGAAAAAATAGCCGGACTACCCCAAATCATGGACGATCTACTCAGACGACACCCCAAAGCTCCCTTACCAAAGAACTACAAACCAAACAAAGAGAAGTATAAAAGAGCGGGGGGGAAAGCCTCAAACTCACCACCAGCAGCTCTAGCTCTACTCCTGAACCACTTCCAAAAACAACAAACTCTTTTACACTTCCTATTCTACCATGGCCCCCACCCGTAACTCCAAGTCTGCCAAGACCACCGGTGTGCGCTACGACCCCCGTGACGCCAGGATCGTCACCAACAATTCCCCAAGTCAGTATGGGGAAAACAACGTGTCTCACACAAACTCACATGGGGCCATGGCGGTGATAGACTCTATAGCTACCAAGACGCTATCCGGCGATGCGATAGCTTCATCCGAAGCGCGGACTTTGCCAAGTCCCTCGACCCAAACCTCACCCTCGACTATATCCCCATGGCCGAGCGGTGGAACTGCAGGTGGCTTGCCACCCACACCCTCCAATGCCCTAAACGGGGCAACCTGTACTGGGTCGGCAAGGGACCCCGGCCGGAGTCCGATAGGGCCATGCAGGCCACCAAACTATTTGTAATTGAAGAGTGGGTGGGGAGTGAAGTCGAGCACCTGGTGAAGGAGGTGCAAAAAGTCAAGAAGATGAGCTGGTACGAAGATTATACCAGGACCAAAGATCGAAATGACCGGCTAATTAAAAAATCGATAAACCAATTCAGCACCCCCCACCTCATCAAGCGACTGGAAGAATGGGAGAACCAAGGAAAGGAGAAGGCGGTGCCCAAATGGGTGGAAAACTCGACGGAATGGTGGTTCCGTCTGAGTGACATAGAGGAGATGAAGAAGGAATGGATGGGGTCAATAGGGGATAAGGGTCAGAAGATGGCCATCGTAGCAAGGGTAGTCGAAGAGTGGTGCCAGGCACCTGACATCTCGAAGAACTACCAGGAAGTCCTGAAGGAAATATCCTTCGGGGAAGTAGTCGAGCTAGCCGAGAAGGAGAGGTGGTCAAAGAGGGAGCTACTGGACTGGCTGGATCAGAGGGCCTGGGACAAAGGCAATGAAGACCTTTCGGTCGACATGGCCGACCTTCTTCTCGAACCCCTAGATGAAGACGAAGAATGGGTCAAGCTGAAGGAAGAAGCCTGGGGAGCCGAGGCCCCTAATGGCGCCGGGGTATACCACCCTAAGGACACTGAGGAATTCTAAATCATGGACATTTCTTACGGACTCAAAAAGAATTTTTTGTAATCCTTTACTTTTTCAATTTATCCTCCACGAACCTTTGTCTTGCCTGCTCGTTTCATGTCCCCTAAAACTCGCCATTAAGAGGGGGGTAATGTCATGAGCCACGGACATGACCTCTATCTTTTCTCGTGGCTTACACGCTGTATAAGCCACTCACTTCTTTTCTTCCCCTTAGTAAGGCTGATTGGCGTATTAACTAAGCCTCCACATGGACGCTTACTGATCAAAGCTATCTTTAGCACGCACCACATGGATGCTTACTGATCAAGGCTATTTGTAGCACGCATACAGTCTTCTTGGACTATTCTTAGCTACGCTCTACTTTTAGACACACACTCTTTTAGAAACACGTACTATCTTTAGCTCATGTATTATTGGAACTGTACGCACAGACCATGTACCCATGAGTATAAATACTCGGTGTGCAAGCTGCTCCAAGACCAGCTTGCTCTACCTCGTCGATCTCCCCTCAAGGGTGATAAACTAAGAGATATACATAAGACTTATACACTTAAGACTCAACTATCGATACTAGGTCCTATTAACTTAGGTACTTAGTAATACACTGCAAGCCACGAGTCAATCACAGTCTCTCCAAGAGACGGGTGCCTTCGACGTCCTACTCGCCAGACGAGCAGAGGACTATACCTCTAAGACTAAGAGGCTCGATACCCTACACAGGGCTGTCATCGACGCTTCCACACTCGACTACATCTACGAACAGCCACAGGAGGCTGCCACGCATCAGGCTAGGATCCGACGCCGACGCCGTCGCATCCAGAACAGAAAGTAAACACCCTTAGAAACGAGGGTTGTGACAACGAGTGTGGCGATTTAAAAGATCATCTTATTTCGTTCCGAAAAATCGAGGGGCGTCACACTGGCGAGAACGTCGCAAACGCTCTTTTTTCTGTACTGCAGGAATCTTCGATTGCTAAACAGGTATAATTCCTTTTCCAGTTTTCACGATTTTGTACATATCTCGACTGCTTGCCAATAGGTAAATTGTATCACACTCGACAATGCTTCAAACAACAACACTCTCATGGAGGAACTCGCTACTTACCTTGCACCTCTCGGCGCCGAGTTTCATCCTGAGCGCAATCGTATCCGGTAAGTTTGATTAGTTTGATTTGGATTTATACATATTAATCGCACTGTCCTACTAGGTGCTTTCCCCATATAATGAACCTTGCTGTGAACGACATGCTCAGTTCGCTCTCAGATGCGGCGGCTGAGTACCGAGCCGAGATGTCTCAGTGGGACTTGCCTATAGACTCAAAGACAGAGTCTTACCTCCAGGCGCTTGAGTCCCAACCTGTGGACGTTGTTCGTGCTGCAGTTCACGATTGCCGCCGGAGCGGTCTTCGGCGTGAGGGTCTTCACGACATTATAATCGATGGAAATCGCCTGGGGAGGTTCCGGAGGCCAGATGGGGGCGCATATACCATTCGCCCTCTTCAGCTGCTTCGCGACGTACCCACACGCTGGTCTTCGACTTATAACATGATTGAACAATACCTTGAGCTACACCCGGTAGGCCGTAATAAACATTGTTGTATTATATATGATCGACCTCAATCATATCTAGGCAATTGCCAAGCTTGCTCTCCAAATTCGCAACGACGCTCGGATTACTGTCGCCTCGCACAAGCAGTACGAAGTTCTCCAAGACATCCTTTCGGTTCTTTGGGTGGCCCACAACGCCCAGCAGCTCCTGTCGGCGGAGAAGACTCCGACTCTGGCTCTAGCCTTTCCTGTCTATGAGGCCGTAATTGAGCACTGGGAACAGCTTTGTGGTGTAATACCCGAGTTGTCTCATTTGATCTCATCTGGTATATCGAAACTGCAAGAGTATGTGACTCGTACGCAGGATGTTCCAGTGCACTTGCTATCGATGTTTGTCAACCCTTCGCTCAAGCTTGATTGGATCAGGGATAATTGGACTCCTCCCCAGGCAGCCGCAGCCGAAGCTGCTGTTCGAGAGATGGGTCTATACCAGGTTACATTGTACTAAAACTCATAGCTAACCTTTCGTGTATTTCAGCGGGTAGATGCTTCGTATCCGTCGCCTCATCACTGTGGCGGCCCCTCCACCACGCATGTCAAGCTCCAGCAACCGTTCGACTCAAGTGCAAAATCGTGGGCATTGCGACTCGTAACAGCAGGTGCTACGCTTCGTCGTGCATCAGAACTACCCCCGCTTGACAACAGCAGCCGCCCAGTGTGTGTCATTCTTTAAACTTGATCATATACCACATAGCTGAGGCTTTAAGTTACATAGGAAGTTTGCTCGTCAGTTGCTCGCCCCTGGATCCACAGCAACCACAATTCGACACCTGCTACTCAACCGAATACAGACGCTCGGGATCAAATGCTCGTCGACGAGGAGTTCGCTCGATACATGGAGGACAAGACAGTGTCAAACGAGCAAATGGGGTCTTTTGATCTTACGGAATACTGGAAAGTTAGTGGTTTCAGACATGTAATCTGACATACACTGACCTGGCTTGTATAGGTGCATCAATACACATATCCGCTAATCTTCCGCATTGCGATGGATGTTCTCCCTGTTCAAGCATTGTCTGTTTCGTCTGAGCGAGTGTTTTCATCCAGTAAGCAGACTTGTACGAGCGACCGTAACTGTATTACTCCTGAAAAATGGAGTATCTTCAAGTCTTGAAGCACGCGTTGATTCGGCGCCGTCGCGAGTCACCGACTGCGTTTGAGAATGATGATTTGGATTTCATGTCTCACATGTTCGAAAACATTTCTCTGGAGCTTGACGAGCCTTGATATTCCAAAGTCTTTAACTTGTACATAAGAAGTAAAAACACATTGCTATGACTTGCAACGCATTGGTTTACCGGGGCATAAGCCCGTACTTTCGGGTTGCTTGATTACATATGCAGCGATGATATAGGGCCATCTCGCTTACATATCTGGCTGAGCTGGAACTTACTCAGATCACAGGCGAGACGATATCACATCGTATCGTCTCACCCGCAACGCTACCTTGTAACTTGGAGCGAGGAGCGAGTTATCACGTGACCCCGGCGCTTAAATCATGTGACCTTTGGACCAAGCGTGGCTCTATAAGATTCGGAGCCGCACAATCCTAAGAGCGAGTTACATAATACGTAAACAATGTCACATGACCTCCTAACACCTCTGTCAAACACTCAAACAGGTCATGTGACCAGTAAACAAACTGCGGACTGCGCCGCAGCAATGACTCATATCCTCGCACAGGGTATATAAGACGATGAAGCAAAGCTAGGAGCCCTAGTTTGCGTTATCTCGTCCACCACCGGACTCATACGTGTAAACTACAGATAGACCACTAAATAGACAAACTACCACACAACAAACGAACGTAGCCACTACTTAAGGACAACAAAGGAGAGAGACGACAGGGTCCTGACACAAGATACAAAAACGAGCCACTCGACCACGTCACGAAGACAAGTTGTGGGAGGCTCTGAAGGAGGACTCAACCAAAACCTGAAACTCTAGTTATGTTAATCAAGTCTACTCAGGGTCTAGTGAGCGCTACTCTCGTGCTACCAAGCGCTACCTGCAGACCCGGTAGCCACGTGATGTCTAGTCTAACTAAACTGGAGTTTTGGGTTTTGGTTGAGGAGTGGGAATGCATCAATGCCAAAGTGATCAAGAATTTGTACCATTCAATGCCTCTCCGGGTTGCTGAGCTGAGAGATGCAAGGGGTGATAATTGTCACAACCCTCATTTCTAAGGGTGTTTACTTTCGTTTCCGGATACGACGGCGACGGCGTCGGATCTTAGCCTGATGCGTGGCGGCCTCCTGTGGCTGTTCATAAATATAGTCAAGTGTAGAGGAGTCGATGACAGCCCTGTGTAGGGTATCGAGCCTCTTGGTCTTAGGAGTATAGTTCTCTGCTTGTCTAGCGAGTAGGACGTCGAAGGCACCCGTCTCCAGCGGAGACTGTGAAGGACTCGTGGCTTGCAAGTAAAATGTACTAAGTACCTAAGTTAATAGGACCGAGTACCGATAGTTGAGTCTTAAGTATATAAGTCTTGATGTGTATTTCTTAGTAGTTATCACCCTTGAGGGGAGATCAACAAGGTAGAGCAAGCTGGTCTTAGAGCAGCTTGCACACCAAGTATTTATACTCATGGGTACATGGTCTGTGCGTACAGTTCCAAGAATACATGAGCTAAAGATAGTACGTGTTTCTAAAAGAATGTGTGTCTAAAAATAGAGCGTAGCTAAGAATAGTCCAAGAAGACTGTATGCGTACTACAAATAGCCTTGATCAGTAAGCATCCATGTGGTGCGTGCTAAAGATAGCTTTGATCAGTAAGCATCCATGTGGAGGCTTAGTTAATACGCCAATCAGCCTTACTAAGGGGAAGAAAAGAAGTGAGTGGCTTATACAGAGTGTAAGCCACGAGAAAAGATAGAGGTCATGTGTGGCTCATGACAATAATACTCGCTACCAGGTTAGAATGAATGTGGACACGTTGTTCTGAAGAATTTGTATCTTTAATGCAAAACCGCGTTCACACGCATAAGTCTTGCCTCAAGCATGTGCAAACAGACTGCGTGCCACTCTATGTCATTGCATTGCAAATTTTTGATTTTTTTTGCAGATTGATGCGCAAGACGCGAATCTATGATTCTTATTACTGCATGTAGTCGATATATACACTGGCTCAGGAGAAACAAGCGGAACATGGATTTCTTGTCACATGAGGCAAGACTTATTCAAGCCAGTGTACGTTGTGGGTCACAACAAATAGGTTCACGCTGGAAGCTAGGATATCAACTAAAAGGCCTTAATTGTTTGAAAACCGGCCTATTCTTTGTTGTCGTCCAATGCTCCAACAGTGTTGGAAGCCAAAACATGGAAGAAGCTGATATTAACATAGCAATATAGATATTACTTGTATAGACCGTGAAATTAAACCTACACTCCCCAACATAAGTATCTTGCCATGTGACCAAAATTGCTTGGTGAGAATATATCCTGCGACCCACCGGAGAGATACAATTGGCTACATAATGAAAGTTGTAGCAATCAATTCAATAATCTATGTATGAGATATAAAAAGATTTGAATTCACAACCACAGAGAAACAGAGGCCAGGAATTGAAGCATGTTTGGATCAAAAATTGACTAACCAAGTACAATCGTACACAACAGCACAGACAACGCAAAGCAACAACAGACAAGTATGTAAATCAATAATGGGTATTTCCACCCCTATTAGCATATACAGCTTGTACTCTACAAGGCAGAGAGTTGTATAATCCAGCAATGTAACTCGGCTTGATTAATTTCCATTCTTGGTGAGTTATGTCCCACAGTTCTGCCTTGTTCCGAGGGGAAGGCCTATGTGCGTGAACCTTTTCCTTTAGGTGAGCCCATACATGCTCAATTATATTCAAATCAGGGCTCCTTGCTGGCCAGGGGAGGACTTTGACTTTCCAATCGGATAGCCATTTGGTTGTCAATGCAGCCATATGCTTTGGATCTTGGTCTTGCTGAAACACAATATCAGACAGAGTATTTTGTAGTCAGCCAGCACCCCAAGGAGACCCTCATGGAGGATTTTGATATACTTTGCGGCTGTTAATCAGCCGTTGATAGGGATTAACCACCCAACCCCCTCCCACATGATGCACCCCCAAAAAAATATGCTACCCCCACCATGACTAATCACTTTTCTGGTGTATTGTGGGTTGTATGTGGATTCTTCTGAGCGCCTCCAGTGGACTGGAGGTCCATTGGGGCCAAACAGTTCAATTCTTGACTTGTCTGAAAATATGGTGTCATCCCAGCATGCCCAAGACCAAAATAGGCGCTCTCTAGCCCAGCAAAAACAAACCAGCTGAGCTTCATCTTTGAGCATAGGAACCTTCTGAGAGTGGTAGGCACGTAAACCATTGTGGTGGAGGTGTCGCTGCAAGGTACAAGTAGAAATTTGAGGAAAACTAGTTTGTTGAACATGGGCAGCATTAGGATATTGACTTCTATGAATGCATATAACAGCATAGCGGGTGTCTTGAAGCATCAATTTGTTAGGACAGCCCAATTGTGGTGCTTCTTGGTTGATAGGTAAGCCTTTTTTGCAGTTTCTCATGACATTTGCAACTGTGGTGTGTGAAACCTCTTGCAATTTGGTTGTGACTTGTCTCGCCACTTCTTGGTCTGACAGGCCCATCTTTTTTAGTGCTATTATGAATGCTTTAGTCACAGCAGTAGTGTGGGGAGCCATATCAGTTGAAAGCAGCGGAGCAAAGAGCAGAATCAGCAGCGATGGGCAAGACAAATGCGCAGATTGTCTGAAGATTTTCAGTGATCAGATCTCATTTGCAAATTACTGTTTCTCAAACAGGCATTTTTGCTCCCACCGCTGATTCAAATCTTGTTATATTTTGTACATATATACATTGAATTGATTGCTACAACTTTCACTATGTGGCTAATTGTATATTTGCAGCGGGTCGCAAAATATACTCTCATCAAGCACTTTTGGTCACATGCCTGTCAAGACCCTGTCGTTTCCCTTTGTTGTTGTCCTTAAGCAGTGGCTACATTTGTAAGTTGTCTTATTGTACTTGTTATTGGTAGTTTTGTAGTATACACATCTGAGTCTGGTGGTGGACAAGATAAAGCAAACTAGGGCTCCTAGTGTAAGGGCCACGCCAATACTACTAAGGCCAAACACTTTTGAGGCAATGGCGGACCTATGGGCTATGACAGCTGACGTCAGGAAAACCCCCCCTGAATTATTATTGTAAATAACATGAAATTGCTGTGTATAAACCAGTTGCAAGAATTGCTGTCCCCCCCCCTTTTGTAGCCAATAATAAACCCCCATAGGGTGGTGATTATAGGCAATTGTGGTGGATCAACCAGGATTATAGCTATAAACCAATTTGAAATTCCTCTGACACTCCTCCAAAGTGCCTCCCAGGAGACATGGAGGTTTATAAAAAATGGATTTCACAAATTTACAGAAATTTGGTATAATTTGTGAAATCCTGATTTATGAAAAACCCAGTTTTTCCTGATGGAAGGTTGAACCGCAACGTCTAAGATAGGACGTGCAGTGAGGATGAGGGTGGTTGCAATGAGACGCAGAGTTTAGAGTAGATAATGCACTTGATCTAAAGAGATCTGGGCAAGGAGCTGCTGGCAGAGCCTAGCAGGTAGAAGGCATAGGAGGTAGAACAGGAGGTTGAGTTCTGAGGCTTAAGGCTCTCAGACTCCCCCTTATATATTCACGGCCACGGCTGTACATATCAAATACCAAGACCAATAAGAAGTACTTATGCCACCTCACGTCAGAATATTCTGGAAGACATCAACATGGGTCAAACAACAACAAGGTCACATGACAGGATGACTGATCTACGCATATATCTGAATGAACAGGACTTGTCCAAAACTTCAGTAAAATGGGAGATATTAAATATAGAAAAATCATGATAAAATTGTGGTCATGGTCTAGACTATGACACTTCCCCCCATTAAGGTCCAAGTGCGTCTGGGTGGTCTTGATGGAATTTGGCTACTTGTTCTGGTGCGTTTTTGAGATGGGCTTTTGGTTCCCAACTGTTTTCTTCCCTGCCATATCCTTTCCAGCTAATATAGTATTCGAGTCTCCAACCAATCTTGCGCAAGTCCAGGATCTGCTCAACTTTGTATTCTTCTTTGCCTTCAGGGTTACTACCGTGGGTACTGGAACAGGGTCTCTTTGGTAGTCGTCCACTGGCTTGGGGTACTCATCCAAAAGCCGAAAAACTAACTAGCGCTGAGTAGCTCCACAAGTCTAAGTATGCTTTTTAGCGCTCACTAGGACCCAAGTAGCACGCGCTACTGGCGCTACCAGGGCCTAGCGAGTGCTAAAAAGCATACTTAGATGCCGAGCTGTTAGTATGCGCTATCAGTTTTTCGGCTTTTGGCTGAGTACAGGAGAGCAATGTGGAAAACCAGATGCACCTTCATGGATTTGGGCAAATCCAATTTAAAAGTGTATTTTCCAATTTGTTCAATGACCTTGTAGGGGCCAAAGTGCTTATTGTCCAGTTTCTTGGATGGTTGGATAGTTTTAATGTTTGATCCATTGAGGAAAACCTTTGAGCCTATTTTGATCTTGGTTGCCTCACAATGCTTCCGGTTGTAGTATTCTGAGTAGGTGCGGTTTGCAATCGTGAGTGCAGCCTTAGCCTCTTCATGGATAGATTTGAGGTGATCAGTGTATTCATCAGCTTGGGGTACACTGCTTTCTTTGGTATTTCCTACTGTGAAGTCTGGATTATAACCATAGCAGGCAAAGAACTGAGTAGTTTTGATCTGGCATGTTTCCCGTTGTTATATGCAAATTCCCCAAGTGGTAGTGCAGCAACCCAGTCCGTCTGTCAATGGTTTATATAATGACAAAGATATATTTCAATGAACTGGTTGAGTCTTTCACTTTGGCCATCCACCTGCGGTTGGTAAGCCGTAGAGTAATGTGGCTCCATACCAAGGCGGCTGTATACTTGGCAAAGGAACTTGGCGTTAAAGTTGGGTCTGCGGTCCAAAATGGTTTTCCAGGGGAGTCCATGTAATTTCCAGACAAAGTTCACAAACAGGTTTGCAACGTCTACTATGGTGGCGTTTGAATGAGTTGGTATAAAATGCACCATCTTTGATAGACAATCGACCACCATGAGTATTGCATCTTAACCCTCAGACATTGGCAATCCAACAATCAGGTCATAAGGTGAAACCAGCCTGTCCCCCTATGATGTGGGGAGATTGTCAAGATGAAGCAATCTGGGGACTCCAGAGTTGCTTCATGACTCTGTATTTATACTCTAAGTACATGGTCTGTGCATACACCTATAAATAGACACTACATCCTGTTTGTGGGTCAAGTGAGATAGATCTGCACTTGATAGCTAAAGATAGTATCAGAAGCCATCTGATAAGCTAAATATAGCCCTGATCAGTCAGCAGATGATTGGCAGTTGCCAATCATGGAAGCCACATGACTAATCCACAGTCTGTGGCTGACTGATCACATCAGTCAGCCCATTACTCATCACAATTACACAAATTACTAAGATATCTGGTCATAGCCACAAGTTCCTGTAATGAGCCAGATTTGGCTCATGACAGGACTTTTTCATTCCTCACCAGTAGTAATCCCTTGATATGAGATCTAAGGTTTGGAAATGCCCAGGGTGCCCTGCTGCAGGATTGTCATGCCGGCTTTCTATCACTGCACGTCTGATTTCTAACTTGTTTGGTACATAGATTCAGTTGTGATAGTACAACAAGTCATTTTCAAGACGCCAGCCTTCAACTGGAATGTTTTCCTCAAGGGACTTCAGGATCTTGGATATGGACTTATCATTTGGTAATGCATCCTTTATCATGTCATTAAGGGAGTGGTCGGTCAGAATTGCCAAAATGAAAAGCTCAGGGCTGATAAGCAGCGGGATTTCACCCCCCTCTTTAAGTGCCTGTTCCCGGAGGTCTTCTCAATGGGAGAGGATGTCTGCTTTGCCATTTTGTGCCCCTGAATGGTATTTGATCCTATAGTTGTAATCAGCTAAAAATCCCATCCACCTTGCCTTCCTCCAATTCAGATCCCTTTTTGTCTGGAAGAACTCTAAGTTCTTATGATCCAACAAGACTTTGATTGGGATTTCTGATCCTTCCAGCAGGTGACGGCACTCCTTGAAGGCCCTTATCATTGCTAATAACTCTTTATCATGGATATTGTAGTTGCGTTCAGCTGGAGACAGGGTTTTGGAGTAGAAGGCTACTGGATGGAGCTTGCTGTCTTTGCCTAACTGGTTTAAAATTGCACCAGTGGCATAGTCAGAAGCATCACATTCCAAGGTAAATTCTTTTGTTACGTCCGGTTGGATTAGGATGGGAGATTCAACTTGTGCTTGTTTAAGAATATTAAAGGAGCTTTCCTTGTTTTGACCCCACCGCCAAGGATTTTCTTTTTGCAATAATTGGTAGAGCAGGTATGCCCTTCCAGCAAAATCCTTGATGAATTTGCAGTGATAGTTCACAAAGCCTAGGAATTCCTGAACGCCTTTCACGGTTTTTGGTGTTGCCCAATTCACCGCTTCCGTAATTTTGCCGGGTTAGCTTGCACTCCTTCACCATTGGCAATGACGCCTAGGTATTCCACTTCAGGAGCTTTAAACACGCATTTGGACAGATTGCAGTATAGCTGATGAAGTTTCAATCAGTGTAGTACTTCTGCAACATGTTTGTCATGGTCTTCTGGGTTCTTGGAGAAGTTAAGAATATTGTCTAAGTATATGATTATGTAGATGTCCAAAATATCCCGGAAGATTTCATTCATGAAGTTTTGGAATGCGGCAGGAGCGTTGCATAGCCCAATTGGCATTACCAGGTATTTGAACAAGCCGTACTTTGCTTTGAATGCGGTTTTCCATTCGTTGCCTTCCTTGATTCAAACAAGATTATAACCCCATTTCAAATCCAGGGTAGTGAAAACTTTAGCGCCCTGTAGTTTCTCCACTAGTGTAGAAATTAGTGGGATTGGGTACAAGTTTTTCACTGTATTTTTGTTTAGCACACGATTGTCAACACACATTCTCCTTTTGCCATTCTTCTTGGGTACAAAGATTACTCTGCACAGACTTAATGTCTCAGAATTTGCCACAAAATGTCTTAAGTTTTGATATGCTTAAATGCGCTCAGATTTACATACAAATATGGGTCTATAGGACTATATAAGCAAGCAACAAAACATGTCAAAAGACAATTAAGATGAATTATGTGAAAGGGAGAACACTCAAAAGTTAACATGATTCTTAAAAAGAGGTCAATCATGTCAAAAGGAGAAGTTAAAAATCAAGAAATGTTAAATTTTAACAAGACTATGTCAAAATTCAACATGTCCAGCTTGCATAGAGTAAGAAAACTGAGTAATTGTTGTTTGAGACTAATACTCGCTCTCACTTGCTTGCGTTGATATGGATCTTTTATATATAGTTTCACAATTATCTTAGGATTTATGATAGATCGAAATTGAGCTGATACAAGGGGTTATACCCAGTATGGTAGTCAACGCAAGCCTCTCGGCCTCGCAGGCTTGGCCCATTGGCATGGTCCGTTCAGCTCTCTCTATCATCACAAACCGCTTCATGTTTCAGAAGTCTCGGAGTTTATTTTCGATCGGCTCGGACTCATGAAAAGCGCCATAAAATAATGCCTTGCTTTGCTTCCCGAAGCCTCCATTTCACGTCTGGCACCGTTGCAAATTTGTGCATTATAACACGCTAACCGTTGCGGGGTCTTGTTCTCGCGCTTTATTGTCGAGTCCCGCTTGTATGACTCATGCGCAGACAAAATCTTAATCAACGTAGCGTCCGCTAGCGGCAGTACATACTACCTGCACTTTTTATATCGTTGTGAGATAAAAATGGTAAATAGGAGCTATGTTTTCGGTCTCCGTACACCTTCACTCGTTGTCATCAAACAGCCAGTCCAGACCCTCGTCTTGCCCGATACTTGTGAAGCTTCCCGGCACCGCAGCCATGCTATCCCTAAGTAGACGCCTATACCTATATCCCCAGTCATCCACCAGTCTGCAGTAAAAAAACAGGCTGTGGAAGAATCAAGTTAACATTACGACCACACCCGGTACGTATAGCTGCCTCGCAACTAGGTAACATGACTCATGAACTTACATGCTATGTTTCAGCACCCAGCCATTGCGTTCAAGGTCACTATTTCGATTTTCTGGATCGCTACTCAAGCTCATGTACCCCCAAAAGTCACGAGGGTTCGATCGCGCAAACGGCCGGCGGTGGTAGTATACGAAGCGATTGTTTGCTCCAACCCCATACTCTTCTACCGAAATCAAGTAGCCTACGGTAGTGCCTGTTCAAAAAGTCTTGTAGGCACATGCTAAAAACATGTTATAAGGGATCCAACGCACATGTGCAGAGGTCTTGAATGTCCTGGTTGGACGATTCACTTAGGTAAGATCTCCAGAATTTGGCTCGCCGCTCCCAGTCCCACTGCTGATACAGATCGTTTGAAAGTGGCGAGACAATAACAGGAAAACCATGCCATGTACTCATCGACTTTGTTTCCCATTCGTTCTGACGCGAGATGTACTCTAAATCAGAACCATGGGGGTGGACAACCCACTCAGCGCTAGCTGCAGCATGAGCATATGGGCTAGCCGCATCTAAAAGTGAGTCACTTACCGTTGATTAACAGTGTATACGGTCCCATATTTGCTTTCGGTGAACATGAGACCCAAGAAATGTAGATTGTAGATACAAGCCCACATACAAGACGTGAGTCCATGTGCCAACATCTCCTGGCCAAATGGTAAACGAAGGGGAGCTGGTAGCATTATACTGGGTATGACAAAGACTTTCGGGCGGTACTTTGGTAGTTTCCGCAAGCTTAAGTACCCTCAATTCCGAGATTCCGCTCGTGATGGGCGCCAGCTCAGTGAGAAAATTTGACAGCAGCTTATACCGATCTTGACGTATTGCTGCCCCACACACCGCGACGACAGAGGAGAGCCAAGACGCCTCTGATTTTAGCATCCAAGAACCAGGAAGTGTCTGAACCGCATGCCGTTGGCCCGGTAGTTAATGCCGGCGTCATATTGGAGGTCGTAGAAGGACAAAAGACTCACGGGTGTACATCGAGCCTCCTGAATAGTAAGCGTGAATGTGATATGGCCGTCGAGATCGACCCGGGCAGTTTCTGGATACAACCGTATTGGCTAGTCACGTAGGTATTGGTACTATGGGTGCCCCAGGTCTACATAAATGCGCACCAAGCTGAGCGGGTCCCTTGACTCTAGCGTTATGGTCTTTGGAATAGCCTATGGAAGCGGCTATCAATCCATTTGTCAAGTTCCGATCATAAATGCCACAGTACTTGCCATTAGGTCCTTGATCTTTGGGGCTGACTTCAGTTACTGAACTCATAAAATTTGTCTGAGGCGACATACACATTGAGTAGCTGCGCGAGGGGTAGCCACGCCTCTCCAGAACTCATCCCATTCTAAGCCACCTATCGAGGATAATTAGGCGGTTATCCCTGAATACGAGATGTACGTGGGTTATATACCTGTAGTTAGTACCACTCCTTTCAGTCGTATTCCCGGGGTCACTCCGAATATGCGCGCGAGATTCGGATGCCTATTTTCTGGTTTGTTCGCACCCAGAGACACCAAATATGCGACTAACATATATCTTTCGTGCCAATCAATCCGTGCTCTCTCCATCTTATCCGGGCGAAAATCGTGAGGTAGTTTCTGAGATCAATGGGAGATGAAAGCAGATACCTTTTCAGCGTCTGACGCTCGGGCAGCACTATATCGGGTATACAAAACAGGAATGTTTCCTACATGTCCCGTAAATCGTGACTCTATAACGCCTTCTCGAGAATTTGTGTCTTGATATTCTATGATATCACAGAGACAACTACGCCGCTCAAACGGAACTAGGACCTGGTCAGAAACCTCATGGGTTTTTATCTCCCCGTACTGCCGAACGGTTGAAAACATGGTTAGGATTTGACAGGTGTGGGACATACCGCCTTGTACTTATTTGAAATTGCAGTCTCCAGCTTGAGCTTTGCCTGGAACAATGGAATAAGCTGTGCTATGGTCGTACCGAAAAGCCATCAAGCCAACCCTCTATGCAAGCTGGACATGTTGAATTTTGACATAGTCTTGTTAAAATTTAACATTTCTTGATTTTTAACTTCTCCTTTTGACATGATTGACCTCTTTTTTAAGAATCATGTTAACTTTTGAGTGTTCTCCCTTTCACATAATTCATCTTAATTGTCTTTTTGACATGTTTTGTTGCTTGCTTATAGTCCTATAGACCCATTTGTATGTAAATCTGAGCGCATTTAAGCATACATCAAAACTTAAGACATTTTGTGGCAAATTCTGAGACATTAAGTCTGTGCAGAGAACCTCAATCATCTTTATAATTGTATCCGTCCTCATATTCAGGAGTTCTAGAGCCTCAATCATCTCGTCTGCCCTTCGAAGGCTTGAGGAACGAGGGGCCAAGGCGATACTGAAATCTTGCTTGATGGCAAGCAGCTCACTACGATATGCTTGGTAAAACATTGTGAAGCTAAGTAAATGTACCTACTTGGTTACCTCCTCGACATAATCAAGCTCCAGTTCTTGTATATCATCTACCATACTACTCAGTGATCGGACTTTAAATGCTAATGTCGAGCATCGCGAGCGCTCAAACGGTGAAGTCTAACGGAGCAAAATCTTAGGTTTGGGATGAACAGGCGTGGAGATTTATTACCTGAAGGAGAGACGCAATACCCTCTATAACAGTTTTGATATCGCCGAGTCCTGGCAAAGGTAAAGTGGAGGCAGCTGCAAGTGGTGCGGCTGCATCGAGAGGCAACAAGTCCTGTGCCACGGTCAAGCCCTGTTTATGTCAAAGCGTCGAAGGCGACGACCTCTTGGTGTGACAGACATAGTGGAGGAGTGACTTTGGTCTTTGTGGTGGTCGACACGGATTGTGGGTGGTGGTAGGGCTGAGGAGGCCGTCGAGACTGAGCCTTGGCTATGCGCTCGCACAGCCATCAGGACCAGGAATTACGAACGAGGCCAATCATTGTCTCGACTCCAGACCGAGAATAAGCCCTATAGAATGCACACGCTCGCGTCGTATGATCGTCTCTCTCTTTTATAGTAAAACTCAGCCTGAGCAGAGGCCACATCGCTGAATTATCTAGGTCTTCAGACTCGGCCAAAAGTCCCTATGCGACTGGCGTTCAGGCGCACTAGGATAATATGAGCGAAATGATATAATTAAGATCTCCTAATATTTGGTCTGAGCAAATGGGGCTCTGAGCGGTGTCTGCCTGCGCGAGGAGAATCGATATGGCCACACAAAACCCAACTGATCGGGCTGTTTGTGTTATGGCGCTTAGCACAGGGACCTGATCGGGCGAGTCTCCACGTCACTGCTACGTACGACCATGCACTTCCACAAACGAAGGAGCGAGCACTTGTGCTATGTGCACTAGCAGCGACTGCTATTGCAACTAATGCAGGGACCCACGCGGAGACGTCGTTGACCGAGGTTGCACAAGAGGTCGAAACACCGAGGCTTGGAGGAGACATTCATGAGGTCAAGGTAATTTAAACCAATTCTAAAACCTATCCAAAGCCTGAACCACCGTATGATACCCAGGACATCCCAGAAGTAGATCCAAGGGCCGCAGAAGGTGAGATTTCGTGTGACGTAGTTGGACTCGGCTGATGATCCCCAACAGCCGAAAAGTCACTGGCCGAGGCACTCACGATCCTCAAAGGCCTAGACGCACTCCCCCCATCTACGGCCACACCCTCCGACTCCGACTCTTCACTGCCGTTGTGGCTCTCGGCTTTCCTATCCAACCCCAATCCGAATGGCCCGCTCGCATCCACTATCCGAATCGTCAACAAACTTCGTACCCAATCTTGGCTACCAACTTTCCTCTCGACACGCGCATCCCGAGACGAGGCACGGGTCCGTTCACGAGTCTTAAAGCTGATTGGGTTCTTGGACAAGGCGGTTGAGCTGGGAAGCGTAGAAGCATTATACGTATCGGCGCATATCTCGATGTATCCGCCTGTTGGGTTGGGCGTGGACCCGAGGAGAGCTTTCGATCTCTATGAAAAGCATGCGCAGCTTACTGGGAATGGGACCAGTCAAGGAATGTTAGGGTTCTTTTATGCGACGGGGTATGACGGGATAGTGCCGGTTGATCAGGCAAAGGTGCGCTGCTGTTCTTGTATATTGAATTCTCGATTGAGTGAAGAGCCAAGGCATCGTTATATTATACATTTGGTGCAGCGGGTGGGGATGCTGCGTCGCAGATGGCGATGGGATATCGTTATTGGGCTGGGATAGGGGTCGCTGAGGACTGCATGGCTGCGCTCGAGTGGTACGAGCGTGCTTCGAACCAAGGTCAGTATTCGCAACCTCTACATCCGACTCCGATATTCAGGCGTTCTACCCTAGCCATGACACACTATCTCTGGTCCACCCGGCGGTCGTACTCTTCCTCTCAAGCCGACCAAACTTTCCGACCTTGCTGGGGGCTATACGGCCACGGAGCTAGCGTTGCCAGTACGGGGTAAATGCACTTCGCGCACCTATCACAGCCGCCAACGCACGTGCAGCGGGCGAAACCTGGGTTGATGTGCTCGAGTACTATACCTACCACGCCGACAGAGGCGAGCCCGACTTTGCGCTCAAGCTCGCAAAGATCTACTATCATGGTTCGATATATGCAGGCGAAGCTGTCGGAAAAATCCCTCGAGACTATTGGCGAGCGGGCAAGTACTTTAGGGCCGTGGCGAAAAAAGTGTGGCTGCGCGACAGTCTTTCGACCCCACTCGCTGGAAGAAAGGAATTGACAAAAGAAGAAACGCTCTTGGCCCAACAGGCATCGTCTGCTTGTGCCTATCTGGGCAAGTGTATCTTCGAGGAGAGGGCGTCAAGCAGGATATTCGGGTTGCGCGAATGTGGTTCATACGTGGAGCCGAGTTTGGCGAAAGGAGAGCCACAACGGATTGGGAATCATCCATCGGGATGGGCTGTTTGATGGAAAACCGGACTTTAAGAAGGCTATGTACCATTTTGGAGTCGCGGCCGGACACGACTTGGCAGAGGCTCAGGTTAACCTTGGAAAGATATACTATGGTACGTCATCAACTTGATCTATGTTTGACACGGAATTAACTTTTATGAAGAGCGAAGGGATTACGCTACGGCTCTTCCCTTTTTCGAACTGCGATCCGACATGGCGCGCCGTTTGAGGCGTACTACTATCTCGCATCCTATAATGCTCAAAAAGCCCGTGCTCGAGAACCATCCTGCTCCGTTGCGGTTG
Organism: Ceratobasidium sp. AG-Ba; assembly: GCA_016906575.1. Classification (NCBI taxonomy): domain Eukaryota; kingdom Fungi; phylum Basidiomycota; class Agaricomycetes; order Cantharellales; family Ceratobasidiaceae; genus Ceratobasidium; species Ceratobasidium sp. AG-Ba. The sequence continues at coordinate 2,245,953 of CP059622.1, read as the reverse complement.
CATTCCACAAACTCGTCGCGGAACGGGGTGGCTGGGCTCTAAATGAGGGAGGGTTGGTTCTTCCGAGTGACGCGGGAGATGGAGGGATTTGGAGACCCCTGAAAGAGGATGGAGAGGTGGGCTTGGGAATTGTGATGGGGGCTGGGTCGAGGAATGTGGGCGAGGAGAGGATGTTGAGGTGGAGTGTGGAAAGTGAGCGAGGAGACGAAGTGGCGCAAAATAATCTGGCCTTTGTCTTGGATCAAGGTATGTTGTTTTCGCCGACGCTACTGAGGAACGAGTCCAACACTTCGATTGGCAGACCGATCACTTTTCCGCCAGCCTTCCCTGACATCTAATTCTTCCACTACCCGCCTCGCACTTCAACATTATACTCGTTCGGCCGCTCAGCGCAACGTCGACGCCCTGGTCAAGGTCGCAGATTACCATTACTATGGACTTGGCACGCCCAAGGACGTTCAACGCGCTGTGGGATATTATAGTGCTGCGGTCGATACACAGCTAAGCGCCTTGGCGATGTGGAATCTAGGATGGTGCTATGAGCATGGCGTTGGAGTACCAAAGGTATGTCCCCTGATATCATCTTCGGGTATATGCTAATATAGGGCAGGACTACCATTTGGCGAAGCGCCATTACGATATGGCACTTGCGACCAACTCTGAAGCGTACTACCCCGCCACACTCTCTTTGATCCGACTTTATCTCAAAAGCGCATATTACACTTTCACGGGCGGAACCGACAAAACCCTACTTCTACTGGACGAGGTGATTGAAGGAGAAGATACATGGGACCTAACAAAACGACTTGGCGGCAAATCGTCGTCCAATGACAAGTCAAAGGACAAAACCAAAGATTCGTCCATTGGAGAATCGCAGGAGGAAGACCCTGTCAAATGGGGGCGACAACGCGGCCAACAACTCGAAAGAGAACGAGGCGAAAACGACATGGATTACCCGGCCGAAGACTTTTTCGATGGGATGACAGCGCGGCGGCATCGAAGAGAAGACGAGGATGAGGATGACGAGTTTTTGGAAACGGTGTTTTTGGTCGTGTTGTGCGCGTTGATTTCTGGATTGGTGTATTTGCGTGGCCGGTGGGTTGCTCAGCGGGACGAGGAGCAGAGGGAAGATCGGGGGCAGGGGCAGCCGGCGAACCCCTTGTTCCCACTCGGAGAAAACTTTGGGATTGAGCGGTGATTGTGTAGTACCCCCCCCCCCCCCCTCTTTCTAGACGCATAATTTACGTTCCTGGCTGAAACGCTGCCCGCGAGATGCAAACTACAGTATCCCAAAACAAAACGGCAAGTCACATCCGTGCCAACTCAGTCCGGCCGCAACTACCCACGAACCGCTGCCCAAGGTCTATTTCAACTTCCTCTCGTGTCGTCTCCGTACGACTAGAACATCCAAATTACCCGGATCGAGATCCAAATTAAATGGAACCTGGGCGTACGACCCAAAAAGCGGCCCACCCGACGTCACAAAATATCGTAAAAAAGTGGGGCCGGAACCGAGCCAAAAGCTTCGGCACTGGATGAACTAACCATATTCTGTTGCTCTACCACAATATCCGGGTGGGGCCATTATATAAAATTGAATAAAACTTCAGCAAAGTGGCCCTTCTGAGGGTCCAGATTATTTGGACGCATACGTTGTATAGAGCGTGCGACTGCAGCCGGAACGAAAGGCGCCAGAAGGAGAGCAACTAGCAGCTGGGATGCTGATCTTATCATATCGTGCAATATCTGCTGCAATATGGTCAATCGATGAAGTGGGTTGTCAATGGTCGCTGAAAACTGCTGCTTACGGCTACCACGAGTCAAAGTACGAAATAGTCGGACTTCAGCTCGGGTCTTGGATGAAGCGGCGAGTAAACCTCGAAGGAAAATAGTTTGGGAGCTTTGTACTCTTCATCCTTATTGGTTGCTAATTGACGGCACATATGCCCTATCGTCTGAAAGAGAAAGAAAAAACAGCACGGTAACAGCCGTATTTGGGTCGTACTAGTACCTGGTTATGCTAATCTTTCCCTTTCTTTATGCGAGCGTGTTGAGGCCAAGGTAAGGGCTTTACGTTACATATCTGGTGAAACTTCATGCACAGGCTTCACATACAACCTCCTGGTGGTCCCCGATTGTAGTATATCGCCTTGCGGTATGGTGTGCACATAAATAAAAGAAACATTTTCCCAGTACGATTGCCTTGAATCGTAAGCCGGTTCTATAAATAGCATAGCCAGTGCGATATACACGCCATCATGACACCCAGTCACTACTATGGACGACCTAAAATATACGTCGAAACGAGATGCAAACCCTGGTGGGGCATACCCGAGTCGACCATGATGGGATGTTGTAATACCTTTAGTGCAACAAAGATATACTAGTATGACTAACAAGCCCCAGCATCCTCCCTAAAGCAAATGTTCGGAAGTTCAAAGATATAGAAGAAAACTAGGGCTATACTGTATGCGGCTACAGCGAACGGGCCAAGCAACGCATAGAGGAGGAAGTGGCCCCGTGGCCCACTGATGATGAACGGTATGGATTGGCCAACAAAAGGGGAGGGTGAAACCGACCATTCTTGACATGGTCGCAATCCTATCAGGTTGAAAACATGTGAATTTCCGGACAGCTAACACAGTGACAATTGTGAAGAACCGGCTTACCTAGATCCATAAGCACAGCATTTCTAACTTTCTCCAACCTCTCTGGAACATCTTCGCCGCTTCCCCCGTTTCTCAGTATCAACTTTATGCTCATTACAGCAAGCAAAGGCAACGATGAAAGAATGATCACAGTAGGAATCAAAGCAAATATTCCCCGTGTCTTGGGCACCATCGAAAGTACAAGTGCCGTTATTGCGAGCCCAGTGTAGAGGTAAAAAAAGAGCACAAGAACCAGTATATATAGATATCTGTCTCGGACGGCATCTTCTTTCGATTTATAGAACAGCATTTGATGCAAGTGTTGAGCCGGGCTTCTGTCTGTGACTTGTAAAGTGGCTGGTTGTTCGGGCAACAAATTCGAGCTCGGGCGCCAGTAGAGCCTCCACATCGATACTTCAACTGTAGTAGATGGATGGTAGTATTCTGCTCGGAGCGTCCAAGTCAGCCTCGGCAGCGATGTGCACAACCCAGACAAAGCAATAACAATCGTTCGGCAGAGAAAGTAGCAGTTCTCGGCATTGAATTTGTAATTTGGTGCCCGTTTAAGAAAAGACCTCAAAATCAAGTGTAAGTGTTTAATCTTAGGTGTCTCCTTGTCGGCCTCCTGCAGCGCAACTAGTGGGGCAACTGATGTGAAATGCCATTCGTTAAGATTTGAGAGTTGACGAAACAATACATCATCTCGAGATGCCATGGATGCGATGAGTGTAGCTGGGGGGGTGTGTTCAAGTAAATTTGTTCCAGATCCTCCGCATATAGCCTGCTTTGAGATGGAAACTCGAATTTGACTATTCCCCAGAACCTTGAAGCCCTCTTCACAAGACTGTGGTGAGTGCTTGCCACTCTCCCTGATATTTTCTTTGCCCAGTGTCTCTACCTTTAGGCTATAGAACTCGTCGACGTAGACTAACTCAAACAAGAGGTATTGGTGATAGAGAGGCCAGCTGTTTTTTCAAACCAGTCGACCCGGGTGACCGAAGCAGTTGTCAATTCAGGTCGATCTGATAATATGGCACAGAACTCCCCTCCAGTGAAGATGCCAGTCGGAAATGGGGCTAATATCTGTCTGTCTATCTGTGTTGATGCTGCCGCATACGTATACTGCTCATCATGCCTGTGTTATTTCAAATACTTGAGAACTCACGGGTGGTAGATGCATCGGAGACAAGCTGTAAAAACTGTGAAGCACCATCCTCAGAGCTAGCAGCTGAGTTTTGGATTCCACGAGATATACAACTTTGGGCTGGGGCAACACTTCGCAAGAGGTTTTCCATTAGCTAGGGATGAATAGCTGCGGGATGATGGTCGTAGCTCTTGGCCAGTAGCCGGGATCATATAGGCTTCCCAGTCACGCCCAATGTCCCGTATCACAGCTTCATCGCATGAGCGCTCTTCATATGAAGTCCAACGCGGCCTTAAAAAGCTGTTGAAGGCGGCCCAAGCGGATCAGACCGAATTCCCCGACTTAACCGAATTGATCGGATTGATCGAAACGTTCGTATCCTTGACCCCTTGCTGCTGATCTATACTAGGCGCATTATGGCTTTTGTGACCTTGCTTATACATGTGCTCAGCAAATAGATCAATACCCTTCGTTCTGTACGTATTTACGGAAGAGCTTCAAGTTCTACCACCCGCTCACGTCTCGGTGAGTCTCCGCCGAACGCGCGTTAAAGTTAAACCGCTGAGAGCTTATCATTTTCAGTGGAAATTTCATGACTAGAAAGCCGCGAAGGGTCTGGGGTCTATGGATAGGCAAAAACGACTTGCACTGGTTTATCGTATCAGTTCAGGACCCAGCAGCGCTCACGGCCCCCCGAGGCTTTGTGAGGTCTCACGGAAGAGATGAAACTCCGGCCCTCTCGCATTTTATTAGACCCCACTTCCACTAGCGCTACCAGAAAGTATTGGAAAGCATTGTTACGCTTGCAATTCCTGCCATGTAGAATACACACCACCAGCGAGCCGAACTGGGACAAACATTCGCGTCAACTCAGCAGTATATATGCGGGAGTATATTTGGCGCCAGAGCGTTCGTTTCCAGTTTGAAAGAAGGTGGCATGACCTAGACTGAATTATGAAGGAATTTTCTTCCTCCAGTGCTACGCATTGATTAGTCCCATTCAAGTTCTCAAGCACAAAAGCGACTTGAAAGTACAGATAATATTTCACCCCCAAATGATCGTTGATAGGATACATGGTGTAACAACTTAGTTTCCAGCTTTCCCTGCATTAAACCTGGCAGTGATAGCAATACTATAATGAAAACCTGAGTTTATCTAAATATTAATCTTTTAATCTACGTACCTCCCGTCACGAGGTTATGCCAGATGGGCGGCCAAGCTGTTTCCTACAGGGTCACAGAACGTGTCACCTCTGTTGCAGAAGCTAGCGATGTTTTGCGCCTGGGTATTGCCGTCACGAGGTGACAGATCTACCGATGGCGAGTCGATTGGCCATGAGGAGGAACGGCCATATTTTAGAGTTGGATCTCCGAAAATATTTATAACAATAGCCTTGCTCTGAACGGCGCTGCTGAGGCTCATTTCTGTTTGAGTTGTTAACAGATCTCTTTGCCGGGAGGCCACGACTTACGATGCACCACCAAGCACCCTTAGAGTAGCCGCCAATGATAAATCGTTAATTGGGGCAAGAGGCAGCTTGCTGTGTGATATAGCTCTCAGCTATACGCGCACCGGCAGCCACTGTGGTAAAGTATTCGGCACTGGTATCATAAATGACGCCATATGCACTAGTCGTATGATTCGAAGTCAACAAAAGGCGCTCGGGAAAGTATAAATGGATACCTACCCAGGCATGGTAGAGGCTAAGGCACTCGCTAGCGGGCCGCCAACGGTGCCCAGTTGGGATTCGGTGGTTCCTGCCAAAAATACAAGCTGAAATTCGGAACACGATCAACGTAGTGATATCACAGTGGGCTAGGCCAGCACCGAAATAGTGGCCGCAACCAAAGCCTATGAGACAGCTAGGATCAATATACTATACGAGTAAAGCTTTAATTTAGGCAATAGCTTACGACGAGGCGACTGAGATGCATCATGGTGCGATGGGTTAGTGCTGGGAAAATGCCGGTGAGGACTAATCGAGTTTCTTGCCGTGCATTTATAGTCCAGCGGCCGGCTATATGGAAATCATATACCCATCCGATGTCGTATGTGCAGAGACTTATTACCTCCGAGTAATGAAGAACCTACCTCACGACTGGTCACGATTCTTAGGCGTGACCTTCTCAACGTTAGCCCCCTTCGTCTATTCATAATAGATACAGTGTGGCGTCTTTCGAAACCCGTTTTCCTATGATGTCCAACAGACTACTCTAAACCACAGGCGTCTGTTGTGCCTCGACGGGCTTTTTTGTCTGGTAGAAGCTGGCGTGGTTCAGCCCACCCTTCAGCCAAGCTACGTAAAGCATGCGGGCAGGAATTATACCGGAGTTTCTTCTGTATCATAGCATCATGCCACACACATCTTGTGGTTTGATACAGGTACTTCGATTTCTGGACAGGTGTTGTGGCGCTCACGTGGTACATTAAGGTATTTAACGTTGACAGCTGTGAGGCGCCTGAATGCCGCACGTGACGGATTTCTCCACAGCTGCAACCACAATTTCGAAATGACGAACCAACTTTGGGATATACTAATAATTGGTGGTACAGGGTATACTGTAAGCTCTTATATTCACCAATTCACAAATATACTAAACAGAACAGGGTCAATTTGTTCTTGACTACTTAAAAACGCAAAAATCATCTCTTGGGCTCCGCATTTGTCTTGGTGCCCGCTCGGTTGAAAAAGCCGTCAGTCGGATTAAAGGTCTCACCAACTCGGAATCTGTCTATCTAGATGTTACAGATGAACCCAGTGTCATTGGTGCTGTGAAGCGATCGCGTGTGGTAATCAGCCTCGCTGGACCGTGGTGGGCGAATGGCGCGACGGTTGTTCGGTAAGTGAATTACGCTTTCAGACGTTCACGCTAATGTATTATGGGAAAGCGTATGTGCAAGGTATGGCGTACACTATTTAGATCTGACTGGTGAGATGCACTGGGTAGCCAAGATGATTGATGAGTGAGGTGGCAGAGCACATGTCTGTTTCATGCTACTTACCAGGACCACAGGTACGACTACCTTGCACACAAAACTCGTGCCTGCATTATCCCATGCGCTGGCTTTGACTCGATACCGTCTGACCTTGCCGTTTACCTGTCAACCAAAACGTTGGAGAAACAACTTTCGCGATCGGGTATGTTGCTCCGTGTGTTTTTGTTTGATGTAGTTTTTAATTCGAAGCAGACACATTGAGTATTAAATCGGCGTGTGCGGTTCGATGGAAAATTGCTGGCCTTTCTGGAGGCTCAAGGGCGACAGTTCTTAGCCGGTACGAGCAGGTCCCACCTGAGAAGAGGTTTGATGGAACCGGGTGGCAGTTGAGTCCTAGTATGTGTATTCTTAAGTCTTTTCGTCTCTCTGTGACGTGAATATTTCTAGTCCCTGGTCCTCCTCGATTCTCCGCAGTGCCCAAGTTTTTGTACTCGCTTCCATATGTTCGGCCAATCGTGTACGGTGGATTCTTCTTCATGAGTCCTGTGAACGAGCCAATTGTTCGTCGATCGTGGGGTCTCCGGGAAGCTCAGCGGCGAGAAGCGGCCATCAAATGTGGGGTATCACCTTTCCCTGCCCCAAGTTTCTCTTATGAAGAGTTCAAGGCTACCGAGGGTATACTGTCCGGCATCTTCCTCAGCCTGCGCATATTTTGTGGGGCTATGTTAGTGGCCATTGTTCCCGCTGTACGACGAATGGTGGCAAAGGTGAAGCCTGGAGAGGGACCGCCGGTGGAGAAATCTGCAGAAGGATGGTTTGAGCTAACCAACATCTCAGAGGCAGAGGGGGTGGTTGTGAAGAGCCTGGTCAAGGGGGATGGTGACCCGTCATACTTCCTCACTGCGTGTAAGTCTAAGTTTAAGGTTGTGTACGAACGTGCCTGATTATTCGGCCTGCTGGATTAGGGATGGTTGTTGAGTGTGCTATCCTGCTGCTCGATCCGTCGAACCTTACGCCTCTCGGCCGACAAGGTGGGATACTGACCGCCACAACGGCGTTTGGGGATAAACTGGCTCCAGCGCTCGAAGGTACAGGGAGAATAGAGACTCAATCGGCGGTGCTGGTAGAACAAGAGTCGAAGAAAACGCGGTGAACAGGCGACGGACTGGCGGGTTTAAAGTATGTTGATTGGATAGAGGGGCACACGAGGCTTTTGGGGCGTCTAGTGAAATGGAGCTAGGATGAGTTTGGATGGAAGAAACCCCGTTTTGGAATCACGCTTTTTCTCGTGGGTGGTTTTCCATGGCCTCAATGCTGTTCGTATGGCTGACGGATTCGTGAGTTAGACCTTGCCACTCATCGCCATTCCTATCCTTGCTACTCAGGTTTTGTGCCAATTTGCCCCGTATAAGTCGTCTCCCTTATGGAACAAGCGCAAATATAGACGCCGTATCGGCTTTTATCCTGAGAAGCATAGGTAGTCTCGAGATTGGCGATTGAATGCGTCGCGGGTTGTTTGTTCCACCTCACGTGACCTTGCGACGCCGCTCAAGACGCGGACCCTGGATCTTTCGCACTCATCGTTTCATCCTCCCGACCAACATCGCCACATTCGCAAAGCACCTGGGAGCTCAGAAATAACTACTGAGCGATGCCTATCATAGTTGACCACCAGGTTGACCTGGTCGCACTCGCCCGCCGCACTCTTGGACGTCCTGAACACGACAAGGTCAGTTGTGGCGCAAATTGAACAATCGGCATTTCGCTCGTTTCTGAGCGTTTCCCGTGGATTAGACCATGTTACCACTCCAGTATATTGGAGCATTGCGCCGATATGTTGCAAAACATCCGGATCATACCAACTTCTTGATCGACCTGAATGATCAAGGTATGTGATGTCTTTCTCTGTGGCTTACTCGGTTGGTTGGACAACGTGCCCTTTTTCCATATAGGCGGAATGGTTACTTGCATGGTTTGTCATCAGGACGTTCTAGTCGGACACTGGGTTAAGCCGGGGGTCTTCGAGTTTAGAGACTTGAAATTATTCGAGGTTCGTGTGGCGATATCTAATCGCCGATGTCTTACCTTATTCACAACCGCGGCACGTTTCTGCAGGACCATGTCTTATCTGCTGCTCATAAGCAGAAGAATGCCGCTTCTGTCAAGGTTTGTAATTCGCACGCCATTTATACCTTCCGCTTTTGGCCCAATGATAAACGCGGCGCTTTTCACTTCCTCGTTGCTGTGTATCGGACTAACGACAATGCGCGTTTCACTTTCAGACGCACACAAGCTCTGGATCCTCGTCACGTCAAGGCGCAGTTGCCGGGGCTCATAAATCTGCGGCCGGTGGCTCGATCTCTGGACCCGCCTCTCAGCTATCGCGCACACCAAGTAACGCCCGTGCTCCGTCCCTGGTCGGAATCAAGCCTCCGAACTCGAGTGACGTGGAAGCAAACTCGAGCGATATAGAACCTACTTCACCCGTTCCTTCCGTAATTGAACTCTCTTCCTCATCGGACGAAGCTCCTGCACCCCCAACCAAACACAAAGGTCTCACCCAAACGCGCTCTTGGACTTTTCCCGACGGCGAAGTCATAACTATTGAATCCTCTTCCGACGACGAAAACATGGGGGACGTTACGTTCTCTCAGAATATGGTCATGACTGCTCCTCAGGCCAGCACCTCTCGCAACCCCCTTCCTTCTCGGCACCTTAGCCTTTATGAAAGCCCTCGTGCTGCACCTCTTCAACGATCCATCTCTGACGCTCGTTGGGACTACCGCTCCGTATCTCGTGCGAGTAGCAGCCGTAGCCCGCCCCTGAGCGACGCTTCGTATAGCCACCGCAAGCGCCCTTTCCACTTCCCGGACGGGGAGGTTGTTTACGCCACTGAATCCGAGACGGACGGGTCAGCCTCGAAGAGAAGACGGTATGATGTAGAGAGCGACGGCGCGATGGACACCGATGTAGATGGCGTGGAAGACGAAGGAACCGACGAAGAGATGGAGTTAGGCTTTGGATTTGGGCCATGTGAGTGGTTCGCAAAAATGCGTCGTCGTATTGTCTTCTCAATTCGTATGCAGTTGCCCGTGGACGGGCGGATACCCTCGTGCCGTTCCCGGCTGCTGACATCCCGGAACCCGACTACTCCGCTCTTGCAGACGAAATAGTCAGACAAATGGATACGTTTTCCAACATCGCGAGTAGCTCTAGTACACAATATCCGGACCTCGGTTATCATGCTCCGCCTACAATGAACGGATTAACCGCCTCTGCTACAACCTCATCCCAGCGCTTCCGACGTATGAACCCCCTTTGTCACTCTGATCACTTCGTGCTGACTCTGTTGCAGGCGATTTCCAGATAAACTACGACAATGAGAGTCCCAGCAGCTGGCTTGAAATGGGCGGCCCTGACCACGCAGAGCAGTAGGTTTCTTCTAATTCATGCAGTGTTTTACTCAAGACGCGGTCCAGGCTTAAGCGGTTCTTCGACGAAACGATGGACGATCACGAAGCCGCCATCCCCGTTCGCGATGCTGTCAAGGCGCTCCGGCTGAAAAGCTCGACGGACCGGTTGCCCGGAATGGAAGTGCCGCTCATGCCGCATCAACTGATCGGGGTATCATGGATGGTCAAACAGGAGAGGGCAGGGTCTACGGTGGAATTCTTGCGTGAGTCTCGAATGCTTCGATCATTCGCGTGACGTTGATGAAGGCTATCCTAAAAGTGACGACATGGGGCTCGGGTGTGTTTTTTTTTAGCAGCGAATCGGAATGAATTCTAACCTGTACGACTAGCAAAACTATGCAAACGATCGCGTTGATTGTCATGAACCGACCCGAAAACAAGAATCCACGCAAGGGGACTTTGATCGTCGCACCAGCTGCCTTACTCGCACAAGTGCGTATCGTAACCTGTTTCGGCGGTCATGATCTTACATGTGCTTTTAGTGGCGTCAAGAAATCCTTGACCGAACGGAGGACAATACGTTCCGTGTCCATATTCATCACGGGAAAGATAAATTGAAGTCGACTGCGGAAGTCAAGAAATATGATGTGCGTGATGTGTTTCCACTCTATAGTCCTACTAATTGGCTACTTCATCTAGATCATTATCACTACATATCAGACTTTGGCTAACGAGTTTCCCATCGACGACGAAGAGCTCAAGAAAAAGAAACTGAAGAAGAAGCGTGCGAAGAGAGATGAGGATGGCTTTATTGTTAGTGATTCGGATGACAATAAGAAACGCGCCAAAAAGTGAGTTGATAATAGCAGCCGAAGGCCAGATATGTTTACTTTCAAGCTAGGAATGGTGGCCGCGGGCCTTTGGCTGCTACTGAGTGGTACAGAGTCGTTCTGGACGAAGCCCAGAACATTCGTAACCGGTATGACCCACCGTTCTCTAACTTGGTTGCCCCTCAGACCTGACTGAAATTGGGTAGTGTGACGAGGTCGAGCCGCATGATGGCACTTCTCGACTCTGAATACCGTTGGGCGCTCACTGGTACCCCTCACCAATTCCCTGTCAGTTGATGCTGTGATCTGTCTCGCTGGGCGCTCTGACCTTGCCTTTATAGTGCTGACTTGTATGGGTTGATCCGCTTCCTGCATTACGCCCCTTGGAACGACTGGTCGGAATTTAACGATCGTATTGTACGTCTCTCTCCCCGAATATGACCGATGTCTTCGATTGAGGTCGCTTTTCAGGCCAAAATCCAGAGGTCGAACCCGAAACTTGCCGGTATGGCTCATGATCCATGAATATTTACATGAGCACTGATATCTTCAAACCTTTCAGGCCAGCGAGCGCAGGCGCTTCTGAAGAAGTGCCTCTTGCGTCGAACGAAGCAAACGAAACTCGAGGGCAAGCCACTTATCACGCTCCAACCCAAAACGATCGAAATTGAGGAACTGGAATTCTCCCCTGATGAGCGCCAAGTAGGTTTTAGTCCGTTTGAAAGGCCCAAGTTTGACGTCTAAATTCAAGATATATGCCGCGGTTGAAGCACGCCAACAGCAGAAGTTTAACCGCTTCCTGCGAGCTGGGACTGTGATGAAGAAGTACGTTAATAAGCTCGGCCAATTACACGTATTGACTCGTTCTTCAGCTACACAGCCGTTCTTGTCATGCTGCTTCGTCTTCGCCAGGTTTGCAAGTACGTTATTCTTCATATGATATCCAAACACCAATATACTAAACCTTGTTCGATAGTCACCCGCAGCTAATCGCCGTAGGTACAGTCATGGTTACCCCGAGCCTGTCTAACAACGTTCTTGCAGTACACTCGTGGCGATTTGAACACCGACGGGGCATACGTTCTTAGTGTCGACGATGAAGGGGATAAAAGTAAGCGTGTGGGAGAATCCTCTAGTGCAAAAAGCAAGTCATTGGCCAAAGCGTACATGGGAGAGGAAAAGTTTGAATTGGTGCGCATATATAAAGCATTTGACTCCCCGCTCGATGCTTACGACTATGACTACAGGCTATGAGACAGTGAGTTCATAACAATGCTTCTCACCCCTCTTTCGGGACCACTGAACGACTGGGTCAGGTTCCGCGATATCGCAAAGGAAATGTATATTGCCGAACTAACGGGAGGCAACATTCCGGATGGCGAAGCGATGGAGTGTGGTATTTGCCTTGAACGTGCGTGAATTCGACATTTTTCGAACACACATTTAGCTGATCAAGACTCGTAAACAGCATATACCGATGATTCCTGCGTGACGGTGAGGATTTTTGTTTGCCGTAACTGGGACATAAGCCTGACAACACTTTTTAGAGTTGTGGCCATATATTTTGCAAAGGTGAGCAGGGAGGCTCCTTGCTTCTTCTTTAATAACCCATTGATGGTCACAGAATGCTTGAACGGGTTGTTTGATGCCCCCCTTCAGGGGTGAGTAAAAATCTGATGTTTCTGTGGCCTCGATCTGACAATAGAACTCTAGAGATGCCGCAGCCAACGACCAGTTTGAACAGGATGCTCGCCCATGTCCCAACTGCCGTGGCAAGATTATGAAATCGCGTGTTTTCGCTGGCACGATTTTCGCGCTATCCGAAGCCGAGCAAGACGAGATCAAGCGTCAAGTCGATAAGGAACATGGCGCTAAATACAAACCCATGTATGTGGAGGACGATGATGAAGAAGACTTCGTTCCTATTCGCAAGGGAAAAGGAAAGGCTCGGCACGTATACAGGACGACGAAGATGAGGAGGAACGCGATGAACAGATGGAGGCTGATTTGAAGAAGCTGGGTGAAGGTGATGCTGTAGTACCCGGCGCTAAGATGAGTCATATGGCGAAGCTTCTGGAACAATGTAAGCAGAAGGTTTTCTTCTTAGCCAGTGCACTCACGCCATTTTACAGGGCACCGCGAAGCGCCTGAAGACAAGATTATTGCCTACTCGCAATGTATGTCCTCATCATTTATACAAGTGCTTCGGCTAACAGCCCGTCCAGGGACGTCAATGATTGATCGTGCGTTGCTCCACGGTGCTCGGAACATATCGATATTAATTTCATTACAGTCATGCAGATTCTGCTGAAGCGTGATGGAGTCCAGTCACTCCGATTCGATGGCAAGATGTCTCGCATCGAGCGTGACGAGACCCTCAGTAAATTCAAGAAGCAAGGAGGGCCCAAAATACTCATCATTAGGCAAGTTCTGTTACGGCCTAAGAGCTTTCCTGGAACTAAACATCATATTGCGCAGCCTGAAATGTGGTGGCTTTGGTCTCAACTTAACCGAAGCGAACCGTGTGATATGCATGGATCTTGCTTGGAATGCTGCAACCGAAAATCAAGCCATTGACCGGGTACATCGCATGGGTAAGCTTCCCGGACATTTGCTAGCTTCTGGCCTGAATTTCGTTATAGGGCAAGTCAAATCAGTGTTCGTCAAACGCCTCATCATCAAAGATACCATCGAAGAACGGCAAGTTCCGCTTGCCCTAAGCTAGAATCTCGCGTCTCATCGCACTTTGCTCAGAATCCTCAAGTTACAAGCACAAAAGCAAGGTCTATCTGACGCCGCGCTCGGCGAGGGTACAGGCGCTAAGATGCCTCGTATGAACGTAGCTCAACTGAAAACGGTGAGCACGATGGTTACTGTGGTATCTTATACTCTAAACGCATATCTTTTTAGCTTTTCGGTCTCGCTTAACGCTCCATGACCTATCGTTCGAATATTACGATTATGCCATCAATTCTCTACTCTTTCTGGTCTTATCTTCGAGCCATTCTCCATTCTGTATTCTCATCCCAACCTGACTTATTCTCGACATGCCCCGCGCTAGATTACATTACAGTCGCTCAATAAGATTATGATACATATCTTCCATACTCGACATGTATATTCATCTGCTCGGTTTCTGGTACTTTGTCATCTCCGTTGATCGGAATAATTCGCATATGTAAATACAGAGATTGTGCTGGATCATGCTTTCACCGGGCGAATCAAGCACTTGCCCATCCTGTTTTGGGCCTGTAGATATGCTATCACCGAAGCCAAGTTGCAAGATCCTCGTCGCTTGGAGGCCCGAGTAGATTCAGTTCACCCGGGGTTGGCTGCACCATGCGTTCCCTGCAAGCAACGAGCTATGACCGTGACCGGCGCAATAACGTAGCCTTCATGCTTGGGCACTCCCTGCACTGCTTCAACTCGTTAAATACATGAGTAGCAGAGGAAGCACCAGTAGTCTTGTTGATCACTTTATTTGAGACATAGTCATCTTAAAGTACCCCATCGGGTCTCTGTTGCTCCCTATTATCCGAGGGCAAAGGGCTTATTTCGGAGAGGGATATATTGGCGGCGTCTTCTCCGCTTCCCCATTTTCGAGTCGCTAGGATCAACCGGGTGCACATGCTTGACGACACAACAGACATAGTACTGCAATCGATCCTATCTCTAAGCGCTAGTTGGATAACCAGAGTTCAATACATACCCACACTCCTCAATTTTGGGGCTAGCGCGAACGAAAAACCACATGACAATCATGACTGAAAGCGATATTCCAATAAGTGAGTAAAACATAATTTCACTGCATACATATCAGCACATGGTACGCCCACTAGCCAATCTACCTACTTTCGGAGCAGATTTTTGGACAAAGGTGTGCGTGTTTCGGTGCGCATACACCAAGGTTTATATGCAGCCACAACAAATACTGCCGTTTGGAAGGCCAAGATTACCACAAGTGGCGCAAATGCTAAGTGATTTGACTTAAATTGACATCCTGGGATAAGAGGCCGGGCTAAAGCATGTGCCCAAGTGAGCTGTTTTCGTGCGGTAATAAGTAGAGCCCTCGTTATACCTTCAAAAATTACTTGTTGTTTCTAGTAAAATGATTGAGTCGTTGATATGTGACTTGCAGTCAGCCGCGGAGCCACTCACCATGGTATAGATATGGGTTAGCACTAGGAAGGGTAGCCAAAAAATGAGGCAACCAATGCATGCGATGCTGGGCAGATATCAGCCAAGACTTAGCCGCCGGTTATGATACGGACGTCATCACTAGAGGTCTTGGCGATCAAAGGGAATTATATCAGGGACGAGCAAGTTGTCGCGGGTAACCCAAACCTTAAGGAATAGATGGCCTATATTTTAGCTAGAAGGACGCCTGAGATCAATGGAAGTTCAACCACAATCACAAACCGGGAAGGTACTGGGTTCACGACTCACTGAGAACGATAAATAAACCAACTATTGTTGAATATATTGAGTACAGCCAGAAAAAACGACACCTATGTTATCGGAATCAAGTTTCGTATGTATCAACAGCCCAGATCTGTAAAATGCTACGTCTGTAAGCACATAACAAGTCCAGTGAATTTGCGTCAGACTTTCTCCAAGGTGATCCGAATTTTGATCTTTTCGGGTATATTATGAAGAAAAAGTATTAAGGCGATGCTTTAGGTGGGTGTGAAAGGGACTGTGAGAAGCACCAACCTAGTGCATGACCGCTACACACACAGACAATTATCAGCAAAGCATCTACTTGTCCAGAGGCTAAGTCGTTCACAAAAGCGACAGAAATCCCCACAACCTGTTGACATGAAATATGGCCCTCCCAAACGACCAACGCGTACCCCAAACATATCGAAATTCGTCGTAAACTGTATCTAAGGTCTCGCAAATAAAGAGTGTAAACGCGACGGCTTCAATGCAAATGCATTGTATAAGGCATACCGTAGGACCCCGGGAAGTGGGACGGATTTAGGATGTTGCCCATTCTAAGCTTGGACAAGACTTAAACTACACGGTTTCTTAAGGATACCATATAACCGCCGATCAATGCTACCTTTAGTTACAGTTTCAAGCCCAAGTGGTCTTAAATTCTGGAGATACAATGGATCTAATTTTTCGGTCGTTTGAGCATCAGACCCCGGGAAGTGGGACAGAGCCTATAAAGTGTTATTGCAATACCAAATGAAGAGGTGAACTGCGGTGATGAATGAGCAGGCTCTCTCCCCTTTCCATATTACAGAATATGTGCGTTCGAATCGATTTCGGTGAGCAAAATATAGCAAACCTGCGCATAGAGCCTCTCAATTTGAAATTTGAGCATCGCTGGTCTTCACTCACATTTTCTGTCTGTGTTGGTGCCCGCAGGTGATGAAATTGATGTATGGCGAGGGCAAAACTCTACTTGAGACTTTGAACGCTCAAGAATATGTTTCTAGATTGGCTGGAGCATAGGAAAATGGCAGGTGGGCTTGCCGGCGGTCACTAGACAGGAGTCGGACTAATAACCAAAGTCTCACTATGCAGCATAAAGATAATTTACGCCACGGAACTCTCATATCTGTGTTCGAAATGGGCCATGTTGCGCTTCTAACCCTTCAAGTCAAGCATACTATGATTATGCGATCAATTCTGGATCGCTGCCATTTGCTTCAAGTCCTTCTGCCTCTAATGGTGGTCGAAATGATGCAGCCGTGATTAAATAACGTCTGGCGACATTTTGAAGCTCAAAAATTCATCGGACAGTTCACAAATGCGAAGTGTCCCACTTCTAGGGGTTGTCCCACTTCCCCGGCGCTTACGGTATATTGAACCAGGCTAAATCGATACGTACTAACGGCAAGCTTTGACACCTCACTTTCATGCATTAGGTCCAACAAGATGTTGCGATCTGGTTGGAATTCCATGTTGTTGGTTGGTCTTGTGCGGGCAGTTCTCCAGGTTGCTTTCCTTATAGTGCACCCCCTAGACATGAGCTCAGATTGGTTAAATTGCACTCGTAACATGAGAACATAAAGCCCTAAACTATCCGCTACTTCGAACCGGCCTAGCACAAATCGAGAATTGGGATCAGACAGTGCTCCAATGGTATCCAAGGCATAGGGGAATGCCAGGGACCAATATCATGGGTGGCTGGGGAGGCTCCATAAGAGAGGTGTGGTCGCAGTAGTCTTAGCGCAAACCTGCCGCCTGTACGAGGCTCTTAACGAAAGATCACTCTCGATAACACTGACAGCGGCCTTCTTTGGTGCTGATCATATAGCCACACTGCAAGATACTATAGACAGTTATTTACATGTATTTTCAGGACGTAGTGGGCAATAGAGATTTCTTACCTGCTCCACAATCCTGACAGGTGGCTGACGTAGCGATCGAACTAAACTCAATGTATCCGTGGCTGTTGGAGCCTGCGATACCATAAAACTCAACGGGGGGAACACGAGTTATTATTTGTAATTGCAGCACTGACGTGAAAAGGTTGCGAAACTATGTTGCGTAAGATGGGATGATTAAATCAAAGAATACATGACTACCAGTACGAAGGTGCAAGCAAAAAGGGAGAGTACAAGCAAATCGAAAGCGCATGAAGGCACCTGGTTATGAAACCCCCACAGATGAGATACAATGGCAGTGATATTCCCGTTGTTGTTATTAGACCAAAAGGTCTACCCCTGAGTTGTGTAAAGCCCTTTTCAAGGCCCGATCCCCTGTTCAATTGCTATCGGACTTCTGCACAAGCAGTGCCACTTCCGATAGCTTGTCTATGTAATAATCGAGTCAGTTCGCTATATGCACATCAATTATATGCGCTTCCAAACGGCATTGTGACTCGACGGTTTTAGGGTATGAATAGGAGTGCCTTCGGTCCCCTACCAGCATCTGAATCCTATCCTCTAGTCCACTGTCTCTACTCGAACTTTCAACCAATTTATTTCACCTTTCCGTCCTACATATCAGAACCGTGTTTCAATAGGGGGATGCAGAAAGGCTTCTTCCCGCACTAAATGCGGTCCATAGTATATACCAACCATCCACATCCGCCCTATTACCTAATCAGCCAGCACTCCCAACGATGTCCTTAGCATTCTTGGGTACACTACGGTGTGTAACAATTGATAATTGGAACCATGAGTCTTGTATTCCAGATAAAAGTACAAGCAGTACCACATAAATCCCTAAGTGCACGATATCTGAAACCGCCTGAAACTAATGTTCTGGCTCTTGTGATGCTTCGGGTATTGTCCTTGCTCTATTTTCATCGCCGCCTTCGCCGTGCTCCGAATACACTATGTTGGACATTTCGATCAATGAGACAGCACGATTTTCTTGGCGAGCGCCCCAGGCTCTTGAAGCTAGGAGCAGCCTTGCACAAATAATGGACCAAATTACCGGAGCAATTCTAGAGCAAGTATTCAGTCCTGCTCTACATAAATAATAGCAATGGACTACAGACCCGGAGTCGTTCATCGCCGGGCCACTTTCTACGAAGAACGACCCAAAGAAAAGCGACAGTAATACAAAGGCGGCTGCTAGAAAGAAGCCGAATTCGCTAGAAGACCATCAACAATTTTAATACTCTCCATACGTCTTGTGAAACAACGAGCGCGACACACCTGCGGAGAAGGCTTTTCATCAAGGGAGTTCGTACAGAGGGTCGCCATAGTCTATAAGGCCCATAGACGGCGATAAGAAAAAGTACTGTGTGTAACACCAGTGCTGTTATGTAGAAGATAATCAACCAAAGTTTATTCCCACGAGAGCATCCTAAGACCAAGGGTCAAAACTCGTCAAACACTCTGATATGCTTTGTATAAGGCGGTGGACTCACCTTGGAATGTTCGTTCCAGCACCTAAACAGATCGGGCAATGAGTTGGTACTATATCCGGGCATCTAGCGTAATTAATCAACCTACTTCGAATCTCATTTGCGCTATAATTATGCACGGAAGATAGGCTAAGCAATATATTCCGCAGATCGTGCTAGGCTCTGTGATCAGTAGATGAACAATAATTTTCAACGGAAACCCCGTACATCAATGTTCGTGGTCTGATGGAAAGAAAAGGAATGGGAACGTGGTTAGCGCATAGCAATCAGCCCACAGACTCAACAGTACCCGAGGCAGTATATGGCCCAAATCCTAGCTATTAAGACACCTCCAGGCATTAGTTAGCTAGGTTAGAGCTAGGTTATGCGATTCAGTTGCATGCTTACTCGCTACAATCAATGCACCAAACAACCTTGCATATAAGTCAAACAGGCGGACGAAATTGCATCTATTGAGTTATGAGGATCAATTCCGCGTGTTTCCCCGTCAGGTGCCCAGAAGTTCGTTTGAACTTACATCTAAAAACGTGGCTCCATATGGACCTGACTCGGTTATTGAAACAAAATATGCTCACCTGAGTGGATGGCTGATCTGCGAAGATTACTATCCAATAAATGAGGCATAGAACAAACCCATCGAATTTAGCACGTACTCGGAATATATATGCTAATGGTAAGATATATCACGAACTTTGCACAATCGAATGCACCGATGACTCACCACAAAACCAACGATGCCCAAAGTCGGTTGATATGGAATACGAGCCGACCGAAAGACCACCGAGTTCCCCATATATGGGTCGCCTCCTCATGGATAGTATCTAGCATCTCACAGAGCAACAGGACACAAGCTACGACTTATCAGTCCCTCATCAATAACTGGGCTATTCAACGAATAGGTTATAGGTGCCCTACGATTTATATAGCGGGTTAACTGGCTAGCATATAGGAGGTCTAATGATTCAGGATCCATTCGGGATATTGTGTTATATATTGCGGTTATAGTTAGGGGTTTGAGAGTTGCGCGTGGAGTTGAAGGATCCAGCAGTACCACTTACATTTGTAGCACCTGGGCCTTTTATTGACACACTACACGCCGCACCACACAAGCTCGAAAATTGCACATAAGAAGGGTACGTATAGAGCCGGTTGAAGCCTGATGGCCGGTGGCCGTATTGCTATAGGTAGAGGAGAACACTTGCCGGTGCTAGCCGATTTGTCTCGCGCCGATAGCACAGCCGATCCGATCTTATCGCGGTGCCCAAGAAATTTCTTTTGACACAAGTGACACGCCGGCGATTTTTTCCTTGTTGGCAACCCCAATCGGTCACTTACTCTTGTGGGTTCTTAAAGATGAGCGCCGATTTATCGATATCCGACAAGTGGAGAAACTGTTGTGAACGCATGGTTTGCGCCTAATTTCGATATACTGTTCCACGGACATCCTAACCTTTGTTTGCGGCTGAAACAAGAAATTTAAACCTGGTAAACAGTTGCGAACTTCATCTTAACACTAAGTAGTAACTTGATACCGCTACCCTGATAGGTAAACAACTGAGGTCATGAACTACAGCGGGACTAGGCCCCGACTAATTCCCAGCCCTTCCCACACCTTGATCCAAGTATGCCGAATATACACTAAAGCACAACTGGTCAGCGAGTGCACTGTCGGAACGCAACATTAGCCAGCTCACATACATTATCACTTGTCCGAATGGAACTCTAAGCATGCAATATAAGGAAATATCAAGCGCTCGAGACGTCCGAGACACCATGAAACTCAAACTGAGTATGGACAGCCACCACAATGAGCGGATTACATGCATAGGTTTTGTTTTTTAAAAAAAAGTATTACCCCATGAACCACCGAAGCGAGCTTCCGTGGCACGGGAAGCACCACATTCTTGATAATTAGTTCAAGAATCTCAGCTACTTCTTCCTATGGTTCCTATGCCTAGCTAGTCACCGCGGGGCTGATGCGCCCATCAACAATGGCTACTGTTCTCGCGATGTCTGATCTATTTAGGTTTCTCTCATAGCCTTGTTGTGAATCATTGGCTGCCCTGGAAAGTCGGAGATACAGTACAACAAGCACCGTTTATATTTGCGGTGGCTCAGGCACTGCCTTTCGTTAGTTGTAGCTCTAAGGACAAAGCCGTGTTGTTCACCTGTACAACATACCCGACATGACGCCGTTTTGATGCACACAGGTTGAGGCCAAACGGCGACCTGAGGAAAGGCTCCGATCTGTCGAATGCTGTGTGTTCCATGTGGAATATATCCGCACCACAGATAAGGCTACCGGTCTCGGTATTATTTGGTCTCCGGTAGCCGCAGCCCCATCTATCTCCGAGGTAGACTCCGAGCTTCAACTGAGCTCATGTTACTTTTCGCACTCATTCAACCTACGTCCGCGTTTCCCGTCATTCTTCAGTATGTTTCAGCGAATCGATCACACACATTATACTTTTCCGACGACTTTCCATCGGAACATCGAGACATTTTGGCAACATGAATTGAGTTCCATAGTGGGAAAACAGATGTTGAATCGTAATGGAACCAAATGCAAAGCTTGAGCTACGAGTTGGGGTGCTTCGGGTGCAAGGTGAATTAAATGAAACCGGCAAATATAAGAGGTTACTATCGGAATGCTGAAGGCTTCATTGCCACTAGCCATCAACGAATAGAGAAGCCGCTTCCGGCGAGCCAGACAAGGGCGGATGCAACAAGGAGTACGGATGGAATTACGTTTGGTCGAAGGTTTCCTGCTGTACTATGAGTGGGAAATGTACTATATCGACATGTGAAAGTATCGATCATGGGAACTAACGCATATAGCCTTAGGAAATTAAGGAAAACTTTGCTTTATCCATGTCCCTTCGTCCACCGCCACAAGTGCTTCAACGCCGGAGGCAAGGGAAAGAATTTGCATACGAAGGTAGGTTCTTTCATGTTACGTAGTTCCATGATAACAATGTTATAGCGCTTAAAATAGAAGGTAACATCTGGACCGACCCTCCTGAGTAGTCATCCACTGGGTTTGATATCATACCCTGCATACATTTGAAGTCACCAGCATCTTTTCCATCATGGTGATGTAGATTCTGGTACCCTACTTGATTCTGTGAAGCTTCTTATGCTTGAAGGATACAGAGGGGCACATAACGTTTGAGGACATTTTTATTGTCGCCGCGAGTGCTAGTCTTCGCATGAGCTAAATGGATCGCCGGAGATCGAGAGTGCTCTCTCACCGTGGCGCTACCTCATACCGAGCTCCATAGTACACGTAGATTCTACCGTTGTAACTGAATGAACGAATTGGACTACCCTGGATCGTCCGCTTATCGATTTTGTGCAATCCAATACTCACTGAGAGCGTAAACTTTATCTGGTTGTGTCTCGGCCGCTATCTGTCCTTCTACTCCGGTATCGTTTCCCTCGCATGTTACCGTTTTTTGCACACTCCCCACCCCGCTCCGCATTGTTTCTATCAGTACTTTGATTCAGGCCTTCTAATTTATACCCCCTGGTGGGGTTGGTGGGAATCGAACATTAAGCTCCGTCGTAGGCATGTTATGGGCGGGTTGGGCAGCCCGCGCTGGCTTGCGCAGAGCTATCCCGTATTTAGCCATCCATTTATTGACTTGGTCTAGCATACAGCGTTCAACCACCATGAGCAAGCGGTCAGTGCCGATGAACTCAAGGTTTTGGTTAATAACGCATGCCCGAATGAACGTACGGGGACCTGGAATGCGAATCTCCCTTTAAACCAATATGACCTGATACTTAGCCGGGAGATACCAAAACCGCACCTCCGTCTGACCAGGTTGCCCTACGTAAGACTGACATTTTATCGATTTAAACATGAACCTAACGGTACTCCATGTCACCGCGGCTGTGATTGGGAACCGTCATATATCTGGTTCCTTAGCTTTATTTCCCTCTCAGAATAATGTGGTCTGAATCTCCCATAGTTGTCTCTTCAACGTTACTTTGAGCGGCTGCATAATTTTAGCACCGTTTTTACTATGTTTGGTGTTGTACATTGTTTGGTACACCTGTGTGGCTAACCACGTGATGAGGCGGGAACTTTTGATCGAATACCTCTACTGATTTCTTCTGGTTGTTCAGTCCCGTCGGTGCCTTCTAAGACACCCAAATTAAAGCTTGAAACCTTGCAGCATAAATAATCACAGTAATCTTACTGCACCATGGGGAAAAAAAAGTCAGCAAGTGCACCTCCCGGCTCGAACTGGCTGAGTCTCCAAAAGGTATATCCTCTATTTTTGGCATCTCTGGTCTTATACGCACCAAGCTCGTAGGCTCTACCCTCGAAAGGGAAAACCGCAGCAAAGCGCAAAAGACTTGGATCTACTCTTGCCAGTCCAACCTCGTCGACACTCCCTCCTGGTGAAGACCCTGCACCTGTTTACTCAACACGGGCTTCGACATCTCGGTCAGCTGTACGAGTTGTAGCCGAAGATGGGATAGATGACGCCAGTAACGAGGTCAAACAGCTGAGAAAGTTGATTTTGGGAGTTGGAACTGCTGCGGAAGCACTCGTAGGCGAGTAAGTCGTGTTCTCGTTTGACCAGAAGCAAGTCCTGAATCTCACAAGACAATCAGACCGGGGAGATATTTGGCGCTGGATTGCGAGATGGTTGGAGTTGGCGAAGGCGCCAAAGAATCTTCGTTGGCGAGGGCGAGCATAGTCGACTATCACGGCCGAGTTGTGCTGGACGAGGTACGCTTCGCAAGTACACATTCCTTCGAGCGCATTCTCATTTATACCCTCGCGCAGTATGTCCAACAACGAGAACGGGTGACAGACTACCGCACCCAATGGAGTGGAATTCGTCCAGAAGACATGATCCATGGTGAGCGCTTATCTCCAATCCGCCTCCACGTTGTCTCAAACGTCATAAATCTCCTAGCCAAACCTTTCCGGGAGGTCCAAGACCGGGTTGCGGAATTGCTCGCCCCGGCTGATCGAATTCTCGTTGGCCACGCGTTGCACAACGACCTGAGTGCGTTGCTGCTCTCCCACCCCGCCTCTCGAACACGCGATACCCAGGTTTACGCGGGCAAAAAGCCGGCGCCGCGTCCTATCAAATCGAGAAGCAAGGGAAAACAAAGTGCGGACACTTTGGATGCGGACACTTTAGCGCCGACGCTCTGGGAAAAATATCGCACTCCGCATGTCGGACTCAAAAAGTTGGTCAAGGGCGAGCTCGACGTCGACATTCAACAGGGAGAGCACAGCAGTGTGAGCTTATCTCTGCTATGCCTTTTGTCGTAATTTATTGATTTTCGTCTAGGTCACGGATGCTCGAGCTGCGATGGCCATTTACCGTTTGCACAAGCGTGCCTGGGACGCCTCGTTGCCAATCTCTCACCTCAGGACACAGCCTGCCAAGCACGTTCTGGATGAAGGCGTCGATAGCGAAGAATCAGGCACGGAGAGTCTTGGCCGACCGAAACGCAAACGCCGCAAAAGCGCCAGCAGCGAATCCGCTCCGGGTGGAGGCCGTCGCGGTGTTAGTTCTGGGCTTTCGACCATCGTCCGGTCAGGCGCCCGCGAGAAGGGGATGAACACGCGTGACACCAAGATTTTCGCAGCAACCAAGGGAAGGGTTCCCACGTCGCGAAGGACAAGTGGTGGCGGTCGCTTGGCGATGCCGGCGGCACGAGTGGATCCAAGGGACAATTGCGTGTGTCGTAGTTTCATTTCGACATAAAATGCACATTACATCATACGTATGGATAGCCATGCCCACGCATGTCTCCGGCTCCGCACGGAAGCCCAGAACGTAATCTATGGCCTTGCCAAAACGGGGTATCTTCAGCGGTAGCTTCTGATGTCCCTTAATCTGGGCAAAATTCTAGGACGAGCGTCTTCCGATTGCGCGGTCATCCAGTCGCCCCTCTTAAAGTGCCACGAATGGCTGCAAGCGAGAGGTTCCCCGAGCTCTGCCCGCCAATTCCCCTTTGTCTGACACCTTGGCTCGGGTTCTTGCTATTCATACTGCCCAGACTAGTAATTCTCCCGCGCCATCTAGCTCTACGACATCGGGCCAAACCGCCGGCGAGATGGATAACGCATCGGCGATCGAGAGCCAGCCTATACTGGTCGAGCCGTTTGTTCCACCACCGCGAGCCCCACGCCGAGTACCAACAGGGCCTCGCGTGATCATCAGATCCCCCACCGCTCAACAACGACAGAATTCCTATACTGAATCTTCACGAAGTGTCCTAGTACAAAGTCCTCAACCCTACACGGATGTGTCTCTGCGCAGTCAATCGTCTCGAGAGACGCTAGCCACCGAAAGCGGCCGGTCCGTGTCGTTCAAGGTCCCCGATAGCGAGTATCTCTCACCCTCGAAACGCAAGCCGGGTGTCCTGAACCCATCGTTGGAGGGGTACCATGGTCATATGGACGCGTTGACGACGACCTCCAGTAATGATGTACGTCACCCCAACCAAGCTGGTATCGCATAGTACCTGACTTCCATCATATCGTAGTCATCACCCTTGCTTACTCCACCAACACCCAAACGCCAACAATCCATCGCGACGCAACTTCCAACCGTTCCGATCCCTCCCTCACCTTCTGATCGGCCATGGAAATTTGTGGAGAACAGCTTCTTGTCCAAGTTTGAGCCTGTTCCGGCCAAGGAGCTGGTCATACATACGGCTCTATGGTAAGTCTTCTCGGCTTGGTCTCTCGTAAGGACGGGGTTCTGACCGGCGATTCAGTTTTGCCGCTTTTCCATTTGTGTACTTGCTATGCATGGCCGGATCCGGCTTGAGTTTGTTTTGGAGCCGAGCAATTGTTGGGGCTGTATGCGGGATTGTTGGCTTGGCTCTTGGCTACAACATTATCAAATTGTCTCAACGAGGGATAGAGTCAGCTCGTATGTACCTTGTCATTTCCCGTAAGCCTTTTGTACTGACGCCACCTTCGTGTATAGTATGGGCTACTGTAATCCACGAATCGATGAGACCGGATGGTGGAGTGACGCTGGAACAGTTGAACGATTATGTTGCGCACCGAGGGAGCCCGTGGGCCGCTATTCGTCTACTCTTTAGCCGGATGTTTCATCACAAGGGTGCTCAGCGCACACATCGGCGAAAATACGAGTGAGTTCTATTTTAAATCCGTAACATTGTCCGGTTAATCATCGTGGTTTGTAGTCAAACTCCATGGACATTGTTTATTCTTCTCTTTCTCTTCGCGGTCATGGTTTCAACATGTCTTGTTTTCATGTTTGGCCGAATTGTGGACATCTATACTAAACAAGAGGTGAGCGTGCATCGCTCAAATTGGGAGCAAAAACTAAGGCCGTTCTAGCGGCAATGGGGGAAATACTACGAAACAACCATAATGGGGGATTTATCAAACGAGGATATCACAAGAGCAAAAATCTTGGCCGATCAGGCATATTCGGTATGTGACCGAACCTCCTACTCATCACGCATAACCAACAACTTCCGCAGAACTTCAATATCACATGGTCCCTAACCCCCTTTTCTTCTGCCGGCCTTATACCCATGGGCCGCTCGTTCGCCGAAAACAGACTGAAACTTAATCCGCAAGCAACCAGAAATGTCACGGACACCGTCTGGTTCGCCGAGACCTACCCTGACCAGCTCGCACCAAACGGCCTCGGTTTCGGTACATTCAATGACGAAGATAGCGCTTCTTCTTCGAACTCTGGTTCGCCAGTCACCGAGTCCAAAGGACAGATTTTGCGGTGGCAGCGTTGGGGGATTCGGGTTGGTTGTACAACTTTGGACAATCTGGATAAATACCTGTGAGTAAACCACTCTTCGGTTTTTGGTATATGCGGCTGATAGGGTTTCAAGTATCCCTGTTTCGCCGATCAACAATATGACGTATTTGTTTGTACCCAAACGACGATGTATTCGTTGTTCGAGTCCATGGACATCCCTTATCCTGCTATCAAGCCGGCCAACTTTGCGGCGTTGATGATCGGAGAGGATAAACCACCGGCGAATATCTCCGAAGCAGACATTGCGGTCGCTGGTACGTGGAGGTTCGAAGTCCTCCTCTCAGAAATCTTACTATTTGTTAGGTAAATGGTGGCAAAACGGCGTTGCTCATTCTTTCATGTCCATTCCGGCGACCAAAGGAGACGATGGCAACGGCTGGCTCCAAATCGAGATTGTATTGGTGCGACTAAACCAGGCGTACGCACCCAACAGCTCGTTTAGTGTCCATTCTTTGGCGGATGTCGATTACCCTTCTCCGATCGGATACGATGTGGCTGTTTGTGTTGAGGAGTTCAAACCTTATGTGCTCGACGCATACAATAACGTAGGTGGATGGGCAAACTGGTGGCACGAGTAAATTTCTAACTTGCTACTTTTTGCCAGACTGCTGGTTCCCCGACCACCTTGGGGCTGTTGCATCGCGGACTTGACTTTGACCAGCTTATCAACACCCTCAGACTACTTCAATGCAAGGCGGGGTACAGCGAGGAATAGATTCGAAGGGAAAATTTGTTGCGTTTGCGTCGGCACACGACAACTCCCGAAATGTGATGATCAAGGATAATGGGCGGGACTTTCGTTATGTTCCAAACCCAACCGTGAGTGCTCATGATCATGATTATGCGCGGTTTTATTCAATCAGGCGTAGTTGGTCTCGTTTACGAATGGATCTGGACCGCTTGGTTATACAAAACTTGATCCTATTCGTGTGGCCAATGCGCTTGCGAAATCGGATTCTCAGCATTTGGTATGTTCTGCATATTCGGTTGAAGGCCGGACGATTGAGATTGCATTCCAGCTACCCTACTTGGCTGGGAGTCAACCAATTATTGCACGCAGTTATCCTGACAAGGTGATTATCAAGGCTGGCGATTATAAGCATATATTAACAATAACCTCAATAGACTGTCGCATATATCAAGATTTCTCAGCTCTGGTTGGCAATATTGCTCCTCAGTGTGTAACCCTACACGCCCTCTCGCGTGAAACCTATTGACGGATGATCTATAGTAATGCTCCTCCTTGGGTATATCGTGGCTATATTCGTACCACGTCTCCCTCTGGGACTTCCTAGGCGAGATTTCGGAGTGTTTTCTTGGCTCGCTGCGATCGAGGGTATGGCATTATGCAAGCAGGTTCGGGCGAGAAGTTCACTAACTCTGGAATTCTTGTGTAGGTGATGCAATCGTTGGACTACCAAATGGAGTAGGTCGATACGAACACCTTGAGGAACTTGAACGACGAGGGAGGCACGTCAAAGTTCGATACAATGCACCAAACGAGCACGACTGGAATTTATCAGAGACCGATCGTGCTCACAAAGAATTTTTCGAGAGACAATTTGTGGTCCGATAATGTGTTTCAACTCTATTTTCAATCTCTCAGATAGAAATACCTCGCGTTTGTATTGTATTGTAAAAGTAATCTTGGACTCTTTGTTTAGCGGATTGGCATTGGCATGTCGCCTTTTTTCGATTTTGTTCCTCGCATCATTTCGGATCATTTTTGCTTCTTTGTTTTCAGCCAGTTGTATCATGATTTTTTCCGCATTGATATCTTTACATATCGTCGTCTGATAACGTTTACATCTTGTTGAGGCGTTGGTGTCAGCAATGCGAGAAAATAACTGTTTTTGCCGTGGATTCGTTGCGGTCGTAACTTCTGTCACGTTATCTTGAGATCGGTGATCGGCTTCTTGCCGAAGTCCGAGCTATCTTGATTTGCATGTGACCCCCACAGGTTTGGTTCGGTTGGCTGGCATGCCCGCCCCCGGTGATACCAACTAATCTGTTGGACTTTTGTCAAGACAACAGCAATCAACACATATGGACTCCCGGCGTCCGGAGGTTCCCTTTTAATTTGGCGCTAGGGCTCTTTTTGTTGCTCGTAGGCTTCGGGAAAATGTGATTGTGGCCACGAGCCTCATGTTTCTCGTGTGGGCTAGATTTCGTGATAATCTCATGACTGGTGCTCACGAGCGCTTGTGACTGACTGTGATGACCCCCGAGAACCGATCTCTAGGCTCCTGATTGGTTCTTCGCGCTCGCTATTAGGGGGTATGAGCATCCCGTGCTCGTCACCCCGTGAGCGCCTGTGACACCACGTGGGCCGGGGCGGATTTGGTAGTGTACCCTTATGGGCCCAATAGTTCAAGTGCTGTTCTTGGCCTTGCGACACTAATTGGTATCACAACGAGGCGGAAAAGAATCTAGGATGAAAATCTCCCTATTTCCGTTGAACAATTTATCTCGATTGACCATTATCCACGGTTGCCCCATTAGATATCCACAAGGCGGGCGGGTTGCGGGCGAGTATTCGGCAGATGCCAAGATCTAAGAACCCTAGACCCAGTCTGCTGTGGGAAACTGTTATAGAGATCCTGGCGGTCAGAGCGACCGGCACTTTGTACTTTCTCCCGAACCACGACAACCTGCCTGGGCATTCCGTTTTGCGATGAATAGAACCAGTGATGGGGAGAGAGCTGGAGTTGATCAACTGACCTTGGCTGACCGTATTGTTGCGACCAACGAATCATCCTCAGAACATGATGGGTTTCTAGCGTCTTCAACTATCGAACATACGAACGCTCATGTCGAAGGTCCTCTTACTGCACCTTTCACGCATAGAAATCAGCACCATCCCGTTTTTTCATCGCCCCTTTATTTCCCTACCGATGGTACAGCCGGAGAACATCATCAGTCGGTCTCGTTTAGGCCCTCCCAGCACAAACATTATCCTCAGTTGACACGGAAATCAGTCGAACCAAACTCATCACGAGGAGTGTCTCTTATTCGTGAAGATATACCGACACCTGGTTACAGCCATGATGTACGTCATGGAAGATAAAATATGTGAACTGGCCCGCTTTTGATTCAACAAACCGTAGCTGTCACCTTTACTCACATCGGCAGCGTCAATTCATCAAGAATCAATCATAAAACAGGATCCAGTCATCCCAAGACCTCCTTCATATCGCAGCCAGTCATTCCCATTCTTGCGAGGTGGTTTGACACCTGACTTTGAGCCCGTTCCGGTAAAACTATTACTGATCCATGCGGTTTTATGGTGAGCTTGCCGACCCTAACCGATTATCTCTTTATCATAAGGTTCTGCTTAGTTCTGTTTCATTCCCGCTGGTATACTTTCTTTGTATGTCGGCATCTGGATTGAGCTTGTTCTGGAGCCGCGCAATTGTTGGGGCCGTATGCGGAACTGCTGGTCTGGTTCTCAGTCACAGTATCATCAAGTTGTGCAAAAGGGGAATTGAGTATGCTCGTGCGTGAATCCCCTACACGATACTATGAGCCGATAGTGTGGGCCATAGTAATAAAAGAGTCGGTACAACTAGAGGGTGGCATTACACTGGAACAACTAGACTCCTACGTCGAAGACGTTACGAGTCCATGGTTGGCCTTACGTCTCCTTTTTGGCCGAAGGGTCCGCCGTAATAGCGCAGGACATAAATCTCGACACAAAAACATGTAAGCAGCCTCACCAATCCTTTTGCGGCTGATTGCAAGTCGTTATCTCCAGCCAAACCTCGTGGACGCTGTCCGTTTTATTGTTTCTTTTCTCGACCATTCTATCCGCTTCTCTCGTATTTCTACTCAGCCGAATAGTGGACATTTACGCCCAACAAGAAGTAGGACTATCATTCAAGTTTGAGTGTCTGAGTCTGAAACTATGATCTAGCGACAATCAAAAAACTACTACGAGACCACTGTTGCTGGGGACTGGTCCCAACGGGATGTAGAAAGAGCAAACGCGCTCACTGAACAAGCATATTCGGTAAGTAACCACCGCTCACTCCTACAATACACGCCCAACCTGCTCTCAAGAACTTCAATTTCACATGGCCTCTGATCCCTTTTGCCCCTGGACATGTTGGACTTATACCAATGGGGAAATCATTTACCAAGAACCGTTTGGAGCTCAACCCACGAGCAAAGAACAATGTGACCGATACAGTCTGGTTTTCCGAGACATACCCCGCCCAACTTGTACCTCGTGGCTCGGGATTCGGGACTTTCAGTAACAATACCATGAATGTTTTTAGTGCTGGATCTCCCGTTACCGAGTCGAGAGGCCAAGTCGTAAGATGGCCACGTTGGGGAGTTCGTATTGAATGCCGAACGATAGATGAACTGGATATGCACCTGTAAAGAATTTATTCTATTATTGTTTCGTATTTTACTTACACCGTCGAAGCATCCCAGTCTCGTCAGGTGCCAATATGACCTATCTGTTCGTTCCTAAAACAACGCTTTATTCGATACTCGATTTGATGGAGATCTCGCGTCCTACTTTTCCTCCTGCCAACTTTACGGCACTCATGTTTGGGGAAGACAGGCCCCCAACCAATATATCTGAGGCAGATATTGCGATTACAGGTGCGTCAGAGTTCTGTTCCACATAAAATCTGTACATGGTTCTGTAGCGCTGTTTTTCAGGCGCATGGTGGCCCAACGGCATGACACACTCGATCAAGTCTGTTCCGGCTACAACGGGGAACGACGGCAACGGATGGCTACAGATTGAGATTTTGCTCGTACGGTTGAATCAGGCGTATGCGCCGAATGGCTCGTTTAGCGTATATGCGGAAGGTGATCCTCGTTTCCCGTCGCCCCTTGGGTACGACGCAGCGGTCTGTATCGAAGAGTTCAGGCCATATATGCTCAATGTGTACAACAACGTAAGTAATCCCTGGGCAAGGTATCAGGTAATTCCTGATGCATTTTCAACTCGCTAGACAGCGTTCTCCGACTACTCTTGACCTGTTGCACCGCGGCTTGGATTTTGACAACGCTGTCGATAAGATTCAGTCAAAGACACTCCAGAACGGTGTACAATGGGGGATAAACTCAACAGGAAAATTCGATGCGTTCGCGTCGGCCCACGAGAACTCGCGAGACATTATGCTGAGAGATAACGGACGAGATTTTTGGTATGTTCCTAATCCAACGGTAAGTTGCATCTCTTTTAGTATAAAATATATCGTAATTACATTGATGCGATCATAGGTGGTTTCGTTTACGAGTGGGGAAGGGCCACAGGGATATACAAAGCTTGACCCAGCACGCGTAGCGCGTGCTCTTATAGCGTTGGACTATCAATATATGGTATTTAAAATATCATTACCGGTCACATAATCTACAATTGAACTTGGTATATAGCTACCTTACATGGCTGGGAGTCAACCGGTTGTTGCACGCGTTTATCCCGACCATGTACGCATTAGTGCGGGTGTGGCACTAAAGAAACGGTCACTAATCTTCTCCCCAGACCGTGGCATACATTAGGGTATCCCCAAAGTGGCTGGCGTTACTACTTTTTGGTGCGTTTTCATTTTCCGTTTCTGTACTTTAAACTGAAGGCCTAGTGTATAGTGACACTTACTGGGGTACGCCAGCGCTATATTTGTGCCGCGTCTACCTCTGGGAGTACCCAGGAGGGATTTCAGTATTTCTTGGGTAGCGCTTGAAGGTAAAGAGTTTCCTCTGGGCATGCATTTTATATAAAACACTCACGACACTGTTGGGGTAGGTGATGACATTATCAGCATTCCGAATGGAGTTGGTCGACATGAACATATAGATGAACTGAGGCGGCGAGCGAGAGATGTGAAGGTTTGCTACACTTTAAAAAGCGAGGATGGTTCGTCACTCTTAGAGAGCCAAGAGCTTGGCGAGGCTCCGTGAGTCGATTATACAAACGACTCTGGTGGGCGTGGGTACAAAGAAGTTCTGGTAGTGACGGACAGTAGGGTCTGACTTGGCAAAGTTAGCGGGGTGCTAATGTCTTTCGGAACCCCTACCCATGTTATCAGTGCAACTGGATCAAATTTGATAGCTCTATTTCAATATGCGCCAGACAGTGTCTTGGCACTCGGAAGCGCTCGGCTTCTCGCTCAAGTCCGGGCTATCCTTATTAGTACTGTTGTCTGGATTAGAAACGTCAATTGTATGTATCATCCGACAGCCCGTGCTGGGACGAGCGCCCACCTGTCCTGTGCCTGTTTTTCTGCCTGGATCACGCTTGGCAGAACGATAAAAGAAGCTGATCGAAGTCATCCTGCGTGTTCTCTGGTC
Source organism: Ceratobasidium sp. AG-Ba (assembly GCA_016906575.1). Classification (NCBI taxonomy): domain Eukaryota; kingdom Fungi; phylum Basidiomycota; class Agaricomycetes; order Cantharellales; family Ceratobasidiaceae; genus Ceratobasidium; species Ceratobasidium sp. AG-Ba. Next base: position 2,213,044 of record CP059622.1, on the reverse strand, counting down.
TTTACCCCGTCCCATTTCCTGCACTTGGGCCAGAGCACCAGTTGTCCATCTCGCCCCGTCGTGCCACTTGCCCTTGAGCCACCAAACGGCGACATGGAGAACCGCTTGGGGACGGAAAGTCCCCCGATACTGGTTGAACCGTTCGTACCTCCACCTCGTCCCAGCTCGCCCAGTCGAGCACCCGCGGTACACCGAGTGCTTATAAGGTCTCCTACCCAATTCCAATACCCCCCGAGCGAACACAGTCCCCGTACCATTCTTGTGCAAAGTCCCCACTCCATAGGATCTCCAAGCTCTCAGTCTACTCGAGAACTGACAAGCACGGAGAGGTATCAGCCTGGTTCTCCCTCTCCAGAAAGAGACTATCCGATATCGCCGAAACGTCGAGTGGTCATATTCGATCCCATACTGGAAGAGAGGAATGGACGTACAATTTCGTTGCCAAATGTTTCCAGCAATGCCGTATGTCTGGCATCATTCACACTGATGAAGCGACAAAGAATTGATTTGGTCACGCGCAGTCATCCCCTTTACTCACGCCACCAACACCAAGACGTCAACAATCTATCGCCACACAGCTCCCTACCGTTCCTATCCCTCCTTCGCCCACTGATAGATCATGGAGCTTTATGAGGAGTGGTTTCATGTCAAAGTTCGAGCCGATCCCGGTCCAGGCTCTATTTATCCACACAATTCTATGGTAAGATATCTGGCTTTTGTTCCACAAACTCTGGCTCAGCGTCTTTCTAGCTTTGCGGCCTTCCCTTTTATTTACCTTCTTTGTGTAGTGGCATCCGGGCGGGATCTTTTTTGGACTCGAGCTATTGTGGGGGCTGTATGCGGGTTGGCCGGCTTGGCCCTCGGGTACAACCTCTTGGACCTCGCACAGCAGGGCATGGAATCAGCACGTAAGTAAAGCGCATTCATTTGGGTGCGTTAAACGGATATCTTAATCATAATCGATAGTATGGGCCACTATAATCCACGAATCAATGCGGCCGGATGGCGGCGTTACGCTGGAACAGCTCGATAGCTACGTCTCTCGCCGGGGAAGTCCATGGGCTACCTTTCGACTACTCAGTCGGATATTTCGCCACAAGGGTGCCAGACGTACGAATCGACGAAAATACGAGTGAGTTTGGTAAATAGTACGAGCAACATGTGTTAAACATATCGTCTTTGTAGTCAAACGCCTTGGACTTTTTTCATCATACTGTTTCTCTTCGTTGCTATCATTTCTACGTGTCTCGTTTTCATCTTTGGCCGAATCGTGGAGATCTATACCAGACAAGAGGTAACGGTTTACTATCTGGAAATCAATCCGATGCTAAAATTTAGTGCAGAGACAAATGGAGAAGTATCGTGAAACTATTGTGATGGGAGATCTATCAGAAGACGACATAGCAAGAGCTGGGATTCTATCTGAACAGGCCTATTCGGTACGCCCCGAATACTCTCACGAGCGACAGGCCTAACTTGTAGAGTAGAATTTCAACATAACCTGGTCTTTGACGCCCTTTGCTTCGGCGGGACTTATACCCATGGGCCGATCATTCACTGAGAATCGACTCAAGCTAAATCCCCAAGCAGTCAACAATGTGTCGGACACCATCTGGTTCGCCGAAACCTATCCCAATCAACTAGTCCCAGACGGCATGGGATTTGGGACATTGATAACGAACGCACGCCCACGTTTTCTGGTTCTGGTTCTCCCGTTACGGAGTCCAGAGGACAAGTTTTGCGGTGGCCTCGTTGGGGAATCCGTATCGGGTGTATGGTCTTGGATAACCTCGACAAGTACTTGTACGCAACTTTACGCCCTACGGTCTAAATCCTTACTAACAGTGGCTCTAGGGTTCCTATGCATCCGACTAGCGGCATGACGTACTTGTTCGTACCCAAGACGACTATGAGTTCCATCCTTGAGTCTATGGATATTCCCTATCCTGACATGCCGCCTGTCGACTTTTCGGAGTTTATGGAGGGGAAAGACAAACCCCCAAAGGGGATATCACAGTCAGACATCGCTGTCAAGGGTCAGCAGGAATATGTGCTTCTATAGGAATCAGTACTCAATATCACGTCTAGGTAAATGGTGGCCAAACGGCGTGGCACATGCCTTTGAGTCCACCCCGGCCGTCAAGGGCGAGGACGGCACGGGTTGGCTACAAATCGAGTTGGTGCTGGTGCGGCTGAACCGGGCATATGCCGAGAATAGTTCGTTTCCTGTGAAAATACTTGCGGATAAAGACTATCCGTCTCCCGTTGGGTATGATGCTGCGATTTGCGTTGAAGAGTTTAAGCCCTATATGGTTGATGCATACAATAACGTGAGTTGCTTTAGCGTCCTAGAAGCTATTTGCTTATTTCCTTTCTTCATAGACTGCAGGCTCTCCCATCACTCTCGGCCTAGTGCACCGTAGTCTAGACTTTGATCGATTCGTCAGCACCCCTGAGAAAACCGTAATTCAGGATGGAGTCCAGTGGGGGATAAACTCTACAGGCAAATATACTGCATATGCATTGGCCCACGAGAATTCTCGGAACATTATTATCAAAGACAACGGGCGTGATTATTGGTATGTTCCAAATCCAACGGTCAGGCACTCCTCCAGCTCGGTTTTACATCGTATATATAATATCTCTTATTCAGCTAGTTTCCTTCACAAACGGATCGGGGCCTCTGGGGTATACCAAACTAGATCCTACACGTCTTGCGATGTCGATTGCGAAATCCGACTCTCAACACTTGGTGGGTTCTAGTTTTTTATACATGAACCTTGCTGTAACAGATTGCCTAGCTACCTTACTTGGCGGGAAGCCACCGATTGTCGCAAGAAGCTATCCCGACAAGGTAGATCTGCTCATTTCGCATGTTCGCTAGGGTATTGATCACATTTTCAATAGACCGTCGCATACGTCAAATATCCCAGCTTTGGCTAGGGATATTATTGCTCAGTACGTTTTGCAAGGTTTCTCCGTTACGGGAGGATGTTGATCCTTGAGCGTTAGTAATGCTAACACTTGGATACATTGCGGCTATATTCGTCCCACGACTACCTCTTGGACTGCCGAAGCGAGATTTTGGGGTATTTCTTGGCTTGCTGCGATCGAAGGTAACGAGGAATCCGTATTTATCTTGATTTCAACCTCATACCTTTCGGCCATTGTTAGGAGATGCTATAGTGGGGATTCCTAAGGTGTAGGTCGATACGAACATCTCGCAGAACTCAAGCAGCGCGGCAAGGATGTCAAGGTTCGCTATACCGCACCTGATGAGAACGACTGGACCCTATCGTAATCCGAGCGTGCTCACAAGGAGTTCTTCGATAGGCATTTCACTACTCAAGGGTCAGTTTTAACCCTTCTTTTTCCATTCTCATTCTTACGCCATGCCTTTGAAGTTGAAACGGCGCCATAATCTAATAGACTTTCCCAATTTTTTTCACCCTGCTTGGACATGCGGTTTGTGTTATATATCGGACACTGAATCATATGCATCCTGTGCCACCATAGAGCCTTGTGTATAATTGGTTCGCTAAACCAGTGCCCCCGGGCGTTTATTTGATATATTTAAGGCGCCCCGCGCCTGATACTCAACGCATAGGATCTGAGGGTAAATAGCGTCGAATAGACGATTTGTTTACTAGAGATTACTAGCATTTATTCTTTCCAGGCACGCTTATCCAATTCTCTATAGTTTCGGTGGCGAGGTGCGGGGGCCCTTTGGAATGGAACAAAGAAGAACGAGCAAAGTACAGATCCCCCAGGGGTTGTAGCTCGATCGATGCCACAACCATCATGTTATGACGCTGCTGGATAGTCAGAGGTATCTCAAAGTAAAATCGGCGTGTGCTCATCCTTTGCGTTTGACTGCCCTGGTTTCTGCTTGGATTTCCTGTTGCAGAAAGCGGCACTTTTCTTTTCCTTTGCTTATCCTGTCCCGGGGTGGGAGGCGCCTTGATGGCTGGGTGTGATCGGAGACATCGCCGACTTGGACGAGTCATCTATGTATGCCTCGGTGGTTGTGTATTGCTATCTCCTTCACAGCCGCCCAGAGATCAGTTTTGGACTCCGGTGTGATCAAGTGCAGGGCCGAATTCAAATTCTTGTCCTTCTAAGGTATGGACATAAATCACACAGCCTCCTCATGGCCAGGAAGCGAACACAACACTCTTGGCAGTGATGTAGGCGCCGAAAGTTCGCCCCGGTTTGATCACTCTGACTTGTTGTGGCACCTCCGGAGTTCAATTCCCCTACTCTTATATATATCCCAACCTGGCCCTCGATCAGTATCTTGAATGTCAGCACCGTGCTACACCCTCGATCGACGCTTTGTGCGGGCACCCGAGACCAGATTGGAAGCCACAGTCTTGTCTTTCGATTGATACCCTCGGGCCTAATCTCGAGCCCATTCCTCTCGACAGAAAGGAGCCTCATTCCCGATATATGTGCGATGGCTTCACACACTTTCTATCAAGCGTCACCACGACGTCCCTCCGCAGCTCAAATACCCCGCTCAGCTTCAGAAACTTCCATCATTCGTTCTTTAACCCGAAGCCCCGACCCCCGTAGCCCTGGATATCTTCAATCTAATTCGTCTCTAGATCTACTTAGTCCTTACTCGATCCCTGAGAGCGCCTCGCATTATGGGCGTACAATAGCCCGTAAACCCAGTTATTTCGAGTCGTCTGATTGGAAACATTATACTTCTTCTGAAGCGCTGAATACCGGTACTTCCGAAGGTGTGAGTACTCTAAAGTTGCCAAACGACGTTCACGAACGGAATTCACACCCTTGTCCTTTAGCCATCCCTGCTTGCTCCGTCTTTGATGTCCACCCGACAACCCCCGACCCGATTACCAACTGTTCCTCTGCACCTAACATCGCCCGACAGGCCGTGGTTTATACACGGAAAAAGCCTCATGTCTAGATTTGAACCTGTCCCGATCAAATTATTAATCGTACACACTGCTGTGGTAAGCTTAACCATGCCCAGAGCGTAGACAATAAACTTAACCTGCAACTTCTAGCTGTATATCGTTCCCTTTCATATCTTCTCTGCTACGCTGGCTCCGGTAGAAGTTTATTTTTGAGCAGAACTATCGTTGGTGCTGGTGTGGTATAGCAGGATTGGTTTTGGGTTACAATCTGATTCAGCTCTCCCGAAGAGGCATGGAAGCCGCATGTACGTATTACTCAATCTGGCATATCGATATTAAACTCATCAACAATAGTATGGGCTACAATCATACATGAATCAATGCAACCGGACGGCGGGGTCACGCTAGGACAAATAGACAATTACATTACAAACCCGAATAGTCCCCTGGGTGCCATTTTGCTACTTTTTCGAAGGCTATTTCGTCATACGGGCGCAAAACGAAATAACCGGAGCAGATACGAGTAGGTCTATTAGTAGTTTGCCAATACATGTATGCTAACACACTCAGTCGGACCCCATGGACGATCTTTATCCTAATGTTTCTTGTCATGGCTATCATTTCAGCCAGTCTAGTGTTCATTTTGCTCGGATTGTGAATATATACACCCAGCAAGAGGTAATATTTTTCCCTTTTCCCCCTTTCTGTGTTGCTCACTCGAGAGACAGCGGCAGCTAGAAACTTACGTTGAGACAGCCGTGATTGGCGACCTCTCGTCGGAGGATACCCAACGAGCCGCAGCGCTAATCAGCCAAGTCTACTCCGTACGCGGTCGCCCTCACTACATTATACGAAGGCTAAGCTAAAAGGATCATTTTAGAATTATAAATTTACTTGGTCCTTGATCCCATTGGCTTCTGAAGGTGTCATACCGATTGGGCGGTCGTTTACCGAAAACCGCTTGAAGCTGAATCCGTATGCAGCAAATAATGTTACTGATACCATTTATTTTGCGGAAACCTACCCGGCGCAGGTCTCCAAAAATGGATTTGGATTCGGTACATTTTTAAATCAACATATGGACGCATTGTCGAAATTTCGATCACCGGTAACCGAATCTCGTGGCCACACGCTTAGATGGCCGCGGTGGGGCATTCGAGCAGGATGCATGGTTTTGGATGGATTGGACAAATATTTGTAGGAAATACATCCTCCATCAACGGCTTCATCCTAATATACCTCTTCAGGATACCTTCCTCTCAAGCGAACAATATGACGTACTTGTTCGTACCCAAAACAGCCATGTATTCGCTTTTCGCCTCTATGGATATTCCATATCCTGGCTTACCACCCGTCAACTTCACGGCTCTCATGATACCTGGAGACACACCCCCACCGAATATAACGGAAGCTGATACCGCCGTAGCGGGTAAGATATAGATTCAAGTCAAGTGGATCAAAATTACTTACACATCTTAGCTAAATGGTGGCCAAATGGGGTTGCCCACTCTTTAAATCCATCCCAGTTTCTGATGGTTCAGATGGGAACGGGTGGGTTCAGGCCGACATTGTACTCGTGCGGCTGCATCAAGCATACGCTCCAAATGGGACCTTTGGCGCCTACGCATATCCAGATCACGACTACATAACGTCTGCTGTCGGTTACGACGCAGCGATTTGTGTAGAAGAGTTTAAACCATACGTGGTTGATGCATACAACAATGTAAGCAAGTCCATCCTACTCGTTGGAATGAACCTACCATATATGCGCTTTAGACCGCAAGTGCACCAACCACATTAGGCCTCGTTCACCGTGGTCTCGACTTGATCAGTCGATATATGCGCCACAACCAACCACAATAGAAAATGGGGTTCAGTGGGGAATCGACTCTAAGGGAAAAGCCCCAGCCTTCAGGGCAGCATACATCAATTCTCGTAATGTGATGCTGAAGGACAACGGCCGTGACTTTTACTATGTTCCAAATCCAACGGCAAGTTCGACTCCCTGTTTAGAGGCGTTTGGCTTATGCAAAAATCGCATGGTCAGCTAATTTCCTTTACGAACGGATCCGACGCATACGGTTATACAAAATTGGACCCTCTTCGGACGGCTGCGGCGATCGCGAAGGCTGACTCTCAGCATCTGGTATGCCCATTCCTTGGTATTACACCCATTTGTTAAATGATTTCTTCAGCTACCGTATTTGGCCGGAAGCCAGCCAATCGTTGCCCGGTACTATAGCGACAAGGTGACCGTTGTATATTCAGTTGGTAGAGCAAAGACTTACAAAAATGCTAGACGGTAGCATATGTTAGCGTTTCTATGTTTTGGCTAGGCATATTACTTTTCAGTAAGCTTGATTCTCGGTCACACAAAAGCAGTGCTGATCAGTTGATCGGTAGATATGCTGCTTCTGGGTTATGTCGTCACGATATTCGTCCCACGACTGCCACTTGGGCTTCCAAGACGAGACTTTGGAGTGTTTCTCATGGCTAGCTGCGATCGAAGGTAGTCTTGTCTAACCTATCTACATACAAACGCACATCTAACCAGCCCGACCAGGCGACGCCACTTACGTATCCCAACCGGAGTTGGTCGGTACGAACACCTCGAAGAACTCAAACGCCGAGGGAGGGATATCAAAGTACGGTATACTGCCCCCAATGAGAGTGACTGGGCACTTCCTGAAACTGGCGGGCTCATCGGGAATTCTTTGAACGACAGTATACCATGCTATGAACACCTACATGAGATGGGAACTTGATACACCCGTAATGAAACACTCTGGAGCCACGCTCGTGTAACAAATGAATAATCAGGGACATTATGGCTGTTTTCATAAGTCCGACCCGATCGAAAAAAAACGCCGAGACGTCGAAAACACTTTTGCGATGAGACAACCGCAACGGGAAGAGCTATCAAAGATGTGAATATAACATTCGATTCACCCAAGCGGGTGAACGTTTCTATATAAACATGTTTTCGATAGCGTCACTTTCTGCGACAGGCTGAGTCACGGGGTGATATCCCACCGAGTATACAACCAATAGGATAGCTATCAAAACGTGTGGTCTAGAGTCGATAGATTAACATATCAAGAGCGTGTGTGCAGAGTATCCCGTTGATAGGTGAGCTAGAAAGCGATAAATGGCTCATACGGGACTGAAACTTAGAGCTCTAGTAACTGTTGGGGGACTTCATCGCCCTCCAGAGCACCTACCAACGGGATACTCTGCGCACACGCTCTTGATATGTTAATCTATCGACTCTAGACCACACGTTTTGATAGCTATCCTATTGGTTGTATACTCGGTGGGATATCACCCCTTGACTCAGCCTGTCGCAGAAAGTGACGCTATCGAAAACATGTTTATATAGAAATGTTCACCCCGCTTGGGTGAATCGAACGTTATATTCGCATCTTTGATAGCTCTTCCCGTTGCGGTTGTCTCATCGGAACAGTGTTTTCGACGTCTCGGCGTTTATTTTTCGATCGGGTCGGACTTATGAAAACAGCCATAATAGAGTCTTTCAGCATCAACCAAAAAATGACATTATTAGGGTGACATAAATTGAAACCATGATTCAAAAAGGTATGACCAGAATACAGAAGTTATCTACGAGATGCATCTACCAGCAGATTCGACCATTGCTTGTCTCAATCCATCCTCCACCGCTTGGACTCGTATACCGGGCATATCCACGTCCATTGTTGTAGTCTACTCGAGTGATAAGTACTGAGATGATTTCAGAGATAAAAATTGACGTACAAGTGGAGCCATCGGGATTACTATAATAGTAGCTTCCGTCTGCGTTGCTATATACAAATAACCGAGTCAGTTCACTGGCAAAGCGGAATCCTGGCTCATGGATCACATACCTGTAGTGATAAGAGTTCTGGTTGGGAACAGAGCTACCATAGTCGCGGGAGCAGTAGTGATTTCCCTAAATCAACCGTTAGTTAAAAAGTTAGACCCCTTATTTGAACTGACGCACCCGTGAGTTTATACCGTGGCTACGACAAGTATAAGCTTTTCCAGATGACATGACGAGTGTTATCAACGTCTATCAGAACACGAATAAGTCAAATACTATGGAACCCTTTGACAAGAATAATGACAGCTGCGGGACCTGGCTGAGAACTGAATTCTGGAGACACTGGTTTTGCGTCAATCAATTGATTAAACAGTCACGCTATGTATGTGTACAGTATTCTTGTCTACAAGTTCTACCGTAAGCAAAACACAAACCTTGGTCGCGTAAACGGAGAGGGTGAGGTGTGAGTTCTGTGGAACGTAGGTGGTCTACACCACTTTTATATTCGGGCGGGCCTTGCTATTCGGCTCGAGTGGCCGTTTTGCACATGGTCATCCTCAACGCAATTCCTTAACTTGACTCGACTTCGTTCAATAGGCGATACCGGCTTTATCCCAAAAAGGAAATGTGAAGTGTGACTTGCACTTCCCGCCGCGTTTATACCGCCATTCTATTGGCTATACAGTTACCCCCACAGGAATAAGGGAACACAGCGTCACGGGTATGGTCGACTCATAGTTCCCGTTGACGAGTAACCGTCTTGCCGGTTGGCTATTCTTAGGTCAAGTCAAAGTTCGAGTCATTTGAATCTTGGATTCCAGTCATCATTCCAAGGAACGCGTTTACAGCGGCACTGTATATCCGTACGGCTACTACTTGTAAGAGCGGGTGCCGTTGCTCTCTGTCCATCCTCCGCCGCTCGGGCTAGTATAGTTCGAGGACCCACTTCCACTGTTGTAATCTGCACGATACAAATCCTTTAACAATGAAAGGTATGCGTAACAGCAAAGACGTACAGGTAGACCATTCGGGTTGTTAATAGTAGCTTCCGTCGGTGTTGCTTTACGTAGTGTTTTTGTTAGTTTTACAATCCTGAATAAACGTGTGGCGCACGCGTACCTATAGTGGTACGAGTTCTGATTAGATGCAGAGCTACCATAGTCACGAGAGCAGTAGTGGCTTCCCTGTGGGAAAGAGTCAGAAACAGTGCCGAGGTCAAGGCGCGTACGTACCTGCGAGTTCGTGCCGGAGCCGCTATACGAGTATCCCTTTCCCGAAGGCATGGTAATTACTAGAGACCTTGAGCACCTGCAAGGGAACACATGTACGCAAGGCTAGCCTACCTAGCTGGTCTAGGAGTTGGGCAAGAGTGATGGACGAGAGAAAGAGATAGCACAAGAAGTGTAACTCTTATACCCTTTTTGTGAAGGAGGGCGTTTCCCCTCTTTGCTTAGTCAGCAGGGTCCGCGTCACATCTGCCAATCAAGCCATGATCAACAACGCGGCAAACGCCCGATTGGCGCACCGCACGAGGCAAGTCCTCGGCCACAACAAAGACAACACATGTCAACCCAGATGTATCAAGTTCGATATACAACATCGAATCAAGTCAAAAACCCCCATCACGCGTACGCATTGGCATGGTATGTCTCACTCATGGGCAGCCCTTGTCCAGGGGATCGGCCCGGCCCCAGTACACAACACTCCAAACAACGCAAATGTCGGGTGGCTAAAACTGACAGCGATTGTGGCACGTTGGGGTGGTGGGTGGAAAATAAGAATGAAAAAAGCCGAGCGCGAAGAGGCACGATCCACGAAACGCTACGGTTGAGAGCGAGGGAACGGAAGGACATACAGTCCATATATGCTATTTGGGCTTTGGGCCATCGTGTCTATACAGCTACTCGCTGGGCGGCGAAGACTATCCTCAGCTGTGTCTGGGACGTGTATATAGTTTTACATATATGCATCCGGTTCTTGTCCACTCAATTGATTAGGGAGAAGTATTGAGAAGTGGTCCTTTTTTAGCAACCACTACACTTGAACAGACAATTCTCCAACCGATGACTGGACTCCCAGCCTTTGTTGCAGCATTTGCTGCTCTCATGTGTTGGGCGGCGGAGCTGCCCGATGTGATCTTATCACGTGTGTCTCGGATGTGTATTTAGTCTCACGTATATGCATCCGGTTCTTGGGGAATTCTTCCCCCGACCGTCGTGTTCTGAGCCAACAAAGTCGCGCGGTCGCGCTCACACGACCTCTCACAACATCATAAACCTTGTGCATCTTGCATCTCATCCTGACAGTTTCGTGTCTGAGATGGCCGCGTACACGTGAGTTGGATCCTTTCCCCCTTCCGCACTCGTTGTCGTGATACTCGGCTAATACTCATATGGCAGTGTACTCGGCGCCAGCTCGTATAGCGTCGTGAAACCTGGCACGCGCATGACCATCGACTATATCTCACCATTTGTTTCTAAGTAAGTTATAAGCGGCCGTAGCTGGCCCGAGCCACATGCTAATGAACATACTAGCCACACTAAGACATTCAACTTACCAGGTCTCGTCATCGACAAACTATCCCTTGGAGCCATCCCTGCCGTCCCGCCGGTATCCCGTCTGATTGGCTGGCTGTCTGCTGCTCCGGTGTTCTTTGACCGCGATGCGCGGATCCCTATCGGGAGGGACGTTTATGCACTCCCTAGGCCGCTGTTTGTACGATTCTCCGAGCTGTTATGTCCATTGGATTCCTATTTCCTCCGGCGGGACTTGTATCTGCCCGGACGCCGCCTGGTCGATGACTGGGTTGATAGGAACTGTGGCGCGAAACGCTCTGGGTCGCGACAGGTAGGTGAATTCACACTACTATTTGGGCCCTATTCTGATTTACTCGGACAGTTGGATGGTACTCCTCGAAACGGCACTTGGTTAGATTACGCAAGCTCGGCCTACCGTGGATGCCACTCCTAAGTTTATCCCGGCCCGTCCGCACGCATTCGGCTTCGAGGCATACTCCCAATTGGCTCTGCTCGACCCGCCTTCTCCCCGGGACGATACCGGAGGTCGGTCAAACATGAGCCGGCATTGCGGAACTGGTGTTCCGGCCCGTCCGGGAAGTCACTCGAACGTCCGCTCTACTCGTTTATCCACTATGCATCGAGTCTAGACCTGGTAAGCCTTCCTGTCCCGTGATTCTATCTTTAGGCTAACAAGAGCGGTGTGTTTTCAGACGATGATGTGTCGCCGTTGGATGTCCACGAAGTCTCCTTGTCGGCCAGAGACGCTCGCACTTCCGATTTGCTGCCTGGACACACTCATACTGTGTCTGTGGCGCACGAGGAACCTGCGGCACCGGTCGCTTTGGATATCGAATCCAACTCTTCTGGGACGTCTGGACCTCGGGACTGTAAGGCCTCGCCTCCTAGCCGAGCCTCACAGGCTCGTGATTCCGTTCGTATTCTTTTAATTTCTCGAACCCTTCCTCTCCTTGTCTACTCGATTCGGCTGATGATTCATATGCACCTTCGTGCCCTCGGGCCCATGCCCTTTTACCACACACTCGTAGTAATCCATGTCCATGTATGCGGTCGTTTGCACGGGGAGTTGTCTATAAAAGACCCTCCTCTCATCTCCCGTTCGCTGCCCTCTTAGTTTAATTGGAATATTACATCGGATTTCAGGATTGGCAGTAAAGGCGACTTCGTCGCCCGTGTGATTCTCTTATTCGATTATCTACATTATTCTACGAGACCTAACAGAGAGATCCCTCTGGCCGTTCTACCTGGACCCACCACGAGCGCCTCCTCCTTGGTGCTATCGCAGGCTCGAGGCGTTTGCTCCTGCTGATGTGCGAGCCATGCGACCCAGATGTGATCCGAGCTCGTATCTTGGAAGCCAGACGGACTTCTGCCTCCGCTCCGCCGGCTTACGGCAGCAAGTATCCTGCATCTCAAGTTCTCCGGTCGCTCATTCAAAGACAGAAATCCAGGACGATGAAAGGCTACCAACGCCACTTGGTCGCCAGTGGCCAAGTTCTCAACTTGGCCATGGCTCAGTCTCTCTTCGCGCAAACCGGCTTAGTTTTCCGGGATCCCCTCTGAGAGGCCATTCGCTTGGGTTTCCGACATTCACCGAATCGCGACGAGGTCAGCGCGAGCGACGATAGGATGCAAGGCGTCTGCTGACATTTACCTGGGATTTTACAAGACGTCCGGTATGGTAATAGGGAGTCTGAGGGGTGCCATTTTTCATTTTACCTAGTAGCAGAGTAGCGTTGTGCGATTGATCATTCAACTGTATTAGTAGCACATCATTCAGAATCACATTTCCAGCATTCCACCCTTCAAATCTCTTAGCATAGCTAGTAAGTTTAAATTGGAGACAAACTATACGATCGGATACAAGGCGCTTTTCGAAGTGTAGTAGACCTTGTAGCGCGAAATTATTTACAATAGCTTCGCGGCCTGCCTCTTCTTCAATCCCGACCTACGCGGGAATTTGGACTGTTGATTTAAGCGGCCCGGCCGGTTAAACGGTCAGCTTATGTTGTTGCATAGATCTACGCACAATAATCGCAGATGGGCTCCGTAGCGAGCGGTATGGTCATTTAGTCTAACCAGCTCTTTCTATTGGCCAAGTATGGAGAGACCACTCCCTCCACAGATTGTGCCACTATAGGGTGATCAGCCCGCGATAAGCAACGCCTGCCTGTCGGATGTGGGCCAGACGTGATACTACGATACGGGACCTGTGCCGCAACAACATAACGCATGTCAACCCAAATATATTAAAATCTGATCTACAACAGAGAATAAAGTTAGAGTCCTTCAAAAAGTCCGTCACGCCTTGCCATGGTATGTCTCGCGCATTGGCACTTCATCGCTCGCTCCATCTCGAGGTCCATACTTTTCGAGCTCGCTTCGTCTCCAGATACGGTTGCGCACCCAGGTTATACACCAGACGATAGAGAAGACGACTACAGCCCCAGCCGCGATGCCGACAATGTAAGCAGCGAGCATTGCACCCTGTTTCTTTGGGTCGAGGAAAGAATAGGCTAGAAGACACTGTGAGCCTGGATGATATCCAATACACAAGGTTATACGTACTGTAGAACCCTTGGGTCGCATGGGTGATATAAGCAACCCCAACATATCCGCCCAAAAGGACGATCAGGAACGGGACGTGCGTCCAAGGCATTGGACCAGCCCGAGTGAACAAGACCTCGAACAACGCAAAGCCCGAGTTCATCGCGTGTACGGTGATATTATTCCAACCTATTTGAAAGGGAGTTAGAATGAGTTATTAATAGAAGCCGGGATATTCGCTTACTGGAGTACCGAGTCTGGAATGTGGAGGAAGATGCCAACAGGACCCAGTACACGACCGTTACGATAAACGCTAAGCGACGAAAAAAAATTGTCAGTAGTGTAGCCCTAGGGGTTGAGATCAAGACGTACGAAATGTCGTTACTGTAGACCACAAGAGCAAATGCAAAAACTGCAGGAATCGAGGCCATTTTTGGAGCGGGTATTCGTATCGTGCGCTCGATTGGGTGTGGAAACGGCGACTGTGTCGAGCATAGGCAATGGTCTGGACCGAGGCAGCCCACATGTACGAGCAGAGGCCGATGTAGGACAGATTGGTGAAATACGAGAAAAAGCTAATTTGAGTGCATATGTAAGCCCACGCCGATCCCAAGGCCCAAATGATGCGCACCTATCAATGGTATCGAGCTCAACACTCTGCAATACTATGTTCACAATCAAGGCCGTTAGCGAGTAGACGGCCAGGGCTGTTCGTATCGCAGCAAGAGTTCCGGGAGAAAAGACATGCGAGGTAACTAGGCTGCATGTTGGGTCGAATGGAGTCTGCACTCCAAGCGAGGCGTAAACGCGCATGGATCGGGTTGGCTTGAGCGGGGTATAGACTGGCATGTGCTGTGGGTGTGAGCAAACGGGTCCCGACGTCTCTGGCTTAAAGAGACATGGGGGCAGCGCACAGGCAGTGGCGAGGTGCGGAGGAGGCGGGGTGCAAGTTTTGTTCTCGGGTAGTTTGGTCCCCGCCTTCCAAACCACGTGGCTCCCGTCATTTCTCACGTGATATCCAGGCACGATTCCCCACCGTCACTGCCGAGGGCAATGCGGGAATTCAGGCGATACAGCCGCAGTGTTTGAACGTGTTGGCGTGTCCATACTCAATTACATATGTCTACCTCTGATCGATCCTATCATTCTCCGAGGGAATATGCAGGCCTCGATCATACCATGATCCAGTTATTTTTGTCTGTGCAGCCGGCTAGATGAATCACCGCAGCTCGGTGAATTCTTGCTAAATAGCTCAACCCTTATCTTGGATTCTATCACATGAACATTCGGTAGCTATACCAACAAGCTATAGTATTAGTATACTATCTTAGACGATGCACCGGCAGCCCTATGAAGTAGATACGGCCAAGCCTCGGATAAAGCACTGTAAGACACTGCTCAAACTATATGCACAACAATTATCTTACATGCCTCTTGACCGAGAGTCATCAAATCGATTACTCTCTATGGGTTTGGATTTGCACATTACGCCCACGACCTATTGCTCCCGCTCAATCACCGGCCACCAATCGGGGCTGGTCACGCGTATGGAAGAAGAACCGAGCGTGCCGTAGCCACATATATAACACCCCGTTTACTGCATCATCGAGCATCCCACGAAGCTCTTCAGTGACTTCCCGACTGGATTCCGATGTCCCGCGAATACAAGTACCTAACACGTATGTCCACGGCTTGTTCAGAAGGCAAAGAGGTTAACTAGATCGATATTCCAGCCGAGCAGGTTGACTTTTTCATGAACCACGGTTATGTGGTCATCAAAAAGGCTTTAAAGGTACGAGCGATACTTGGATGCTTTATTTAGCCTACTAATATCTTCGCCATTCACTATAGGAAGAATGGATCGAACGCGCGACTCACGATGTCTGGATTCGCCTAGGTGTCGACCCAAACGACAAGTCAACCTGGAAGTCTGAACGGGTCAACCAACCCTGGCACCGTCGTGTAATGGCCAAAGATGTGGCTCCAGCCGCTTGGGGTGCCATCTGTGAGATTGTCGGCGGAGAAGAAAGGATCGCGGATTACTGCAAGGAATGGCGTGACGGTAAGCATGAAACATTTCATTCTGGCCTTCATTCACGTCAGTATCTAGGATTGATAACCAATATGGGTTCGGATGAGTGGGAAACAAAAGACATAAGCCCACGTGAATTGGATAACTGGTTTGTGTCTTTTATTGAATGTGTTTCCATTCTGGGTGGCTGACGTCAACAAGGCACTGCGATGGTGATTTTTCCTTCATTTCCTGGACTCTCCAGAGCGGGCTTGTTGATCATACCACTCTATAGCGACATCAAGGCTAGTGTTTAGACTTGTGATTTTATATCCGTTTACCGAATGTTTCCTCCACCTGGTAGCCACGCGGAGGGGGTACATACATTGCTGAGGATGGGGTCGGTGTGATCGCACGTTGGTTACGCGACCATCCCGAAGGTGTACTACCAGGACTTGGACCCGGGCAGGGCAAATTCGATTTTCTCGCGCGCATAAACGAGTGCAATGTTTTCACCGAGATGACTGGAGGTAGGAATGGCTCTAAAAGAGTAAAAACTTAACGACTAATTCAATGCTTCCGTAGAACGAGGAGACGTCATTCTCCTGCACCCACTCATGCTTCATTCGGCGTCCAAGAACCACACCCGGGCCGTGCGCTTGATCACGAATCCACCAGTGTCTCTCAAAGAGCCTTTCAACTTTAACCGAGAAAACCCGGCGGACTTCTCTCTAGTCGAGTTGAAGACTCTAAAGGAACTCGGAGTGGATAGATACAACTTTGTTCCTTCGGTTCCGCGACAACAAATAGTACCAAAGCGACTGGATGCGCAGACAAAAATACTGGCCGAGGAACTCGAACGTAAGTTTGTTCATTAGACTCGCATCTGGCCCAATACCTGAGTCTTTTTCAGGCATGAAAGCGAATGCAGCCAAGACGGGCATCCCAATTGACTCTGAGCATGCCAACGTCCACCCCGACAAACTTCGAGAGTCGCTGTCCCCTCCTATGGTCAAAGCTTCTTGAAAGAACTTGTAAACAACTAATATCAGTTGAATTAAGCAAAGATAGGAGACTCCCTCTCGTCTGAAACTGGCTTGACCTTGAATTTAGTCGTATATATGCGCTTGGTAATTCAGATCCATGCGACGGCACCGTGCTGCTTAGTTGTTTTCCCTTTTTTGGCGCGTACCCCAAAACGCGGTATTGCAAATTGAGCATAAGCCTTGCGTCCAAGTCGTGTCAAGGCACTATATCTATCCCAACATATCAGCGATCCATTGAATCCTAACCCTCACCACCCACATACCAACCCCTTGCCCTTACTGATACCCAAACCCATTTGACATGGAAGTATTGACTGGATACCTACCGAAATTAACAGACTCTGGAGGGACTGTCGAGGTCGCATCCTCCAGTCCATCAGACCAGCTTTACGTCTACAACTTGTTTTTCGACCTCGGCAAACACGCTGACGCGTCCGGCACAACTGCCAACTTCAACCTCGACTATCCTGGTTCTAGCGTCGTTGGGGGCCTTCATTTGAGTCGAGATAAGTATGCGCCTTGATTTCTCTTCAGCTAACGAATGGACAAACTCTAACCCTTGACCTCCAGATGTTTCTGGCTCTTTGCTCGTCCAACGGCTGCTATCCCGGCTCATACAGACACTCAGATTCTCGTCCTCCGTAACACGAACCATGTGTTGGTTCTGCTGCCTTTAACCACCGAGTCATACCTAGGCGCTCTCCGTGGACCGGTATTCGAAAATGAATATGGGTCGATCTCGTTGAACTTTGTGAAAGATCCCAAATTTAGCGGTGCAGGAAGAGCGGTAGCCGTCGTTGCTCGAGACATCAACACCGCCGTGAAGACTGCGGTTGAACGTGCACGATCTATTATCGGCAAGCCTACTGAAACTGCCCAGTACATGCACACTGCCTGAAGATATTCTCACATAGTAAGTGGAAGCGAATCTAGGATATTTTGTTTCACTTTACTTACGCGATGTTCAGCTGCACTTGGAACTCGCTTCAGCCGCCAACGCCCACTCAGGCAGGCTCTGCCCTTCAGACTCTTGAGCATATCAAATCCCTAGGCGTCCAACCCGCTGCGTTTTTGATAGACGATGGCTGGCAGCACACAAACGCCTTTAGAACCCTTCAAGATTTCAATGCTTCAGCCTCGTTCCTCGGAGAATACAAGAGCCTCGCTGAAGTCGTGAAAATTGCCAAAAAAGAGCACGGCGTACGCGACGTCGGTGTTTGGCATACCATCCAAGGATATTGGCTGGGTGTAGACACTGGCCGGTTTGGCGGCAAGTACCGACTCGTAAAGGTCACCAAGGACGGCTATCCCGGGCCTGACGAGCCAGCAGGTTACCAATGTTAGTGTGCCCTTTACCGAGGGGGGTAATGTACTAACGAAGGAACCAGATTACATCCCACACCCTGCTTCCGTCGGATCGTTCTTCCTCGATTACTATACCGCACTTCGGGAAGCGGGCGTCACCTTTACCAAATGCGATAATATGGCTTCGATTGACCACATTGTCTCAGCGATTGAAGTCTCGTTCCCGAACCCTCGGAGTGTTGAAGTGCCAGGCGACCCAGTGGACGTATCCGAACTTCGAAAAGCATACATTACCGCCGTAAAGAATGCAGCCCGAGAGGTGTTTGGCGCTGAGAACGTTATTTGGTGCATGGGCATGACTCCTCGGCTTTTGTTCGGAGAAGTCGGCCTTGCTGGAGATGGGTTGAAGCGAATCTGCAGAAACAGCGATGATTGTGAGTTCAACGTTTACCGGTTATGGAAGAAACAGAAGGCGCCGACATTTATTATATAATAGACTTCCCCAACGAGCAAGGGTCGCATGGATACCACGTTTATACCAATGCGTAAGGGCCCATGATATACCCTACCACGATTTGCTCAAGTCATTCCATAGTCTAAATGGTCTTCTCTTGAATAATCTTGATATTCGACCAGACTTTGATATGGTAAGTAGATCTCGGTCCTAGCCAGGCAGATCAAAGCTAAAACTTATCCACCCAAGTTCCAAACGCACGCATACATCTCCCCGCAAGGCGTCCAAAACACCTCGCACGCCGGTCTCGCTCAGGTATGCCGCTCGTCAGTTCGTTCGATGCCTTCGTGTTGATGTGATTTCAGGCGGCCTTTCATGCTTCGTTCCGCGTCTTCGGTACGGGTCCAATAACAATCACAGGCGAGTTGTTCTTCCTTCGCCAACACTCGTTGTGGTGGCTAACTTGAGCATGATAGATGTACCCTTGAAGTCGGACCCAAAGATTTTGCGCAAGCTCGTTGGCAGCGTATCTCCCGCTTCCAAATCTCCCAGCACCGTCGTCCAAGCTTCGGAACCATTCACGGCCACCAACGATATCCTCGACCCGACGATTCTGGAAGGCGGCCATGGCAGAGGCATGAAGCTTTACGTCAACAACACTGTCGGGATCTGGAACGTCCGAGGCTGGGGCGGAAGGGTATGTCTGCCTCGCCTTTCGATTACTCCTCGTTTTGACGCTATCTGTTCGCAGGTCGTCGAGTTCCTCAACGCCGCAGACATTGCCCACGCACTATCGCTTCCTCCAAGGACAGCCCCGCCTCCAGTCATCATCCACATCCAAACGAGCAATCCTACGAGCGAGTCCCGTACGCTCCAATACGGCTACGCAAACCCGCTTCACCCGGCTCCTCCGGTCCGAATGGACCTTGACACGCTCGGATGGCTATCGTGAGCGTCGGACGCATCGAAAAGGAAGCGCAAGTTGCGTGTCTAGGGCTCATCGACAATATCTCCCCCACGAGGTGTAGAAAAGACCGAGTTGAAGCCCGGAAAGTATACCATAAGCGTGAGGTGCAGCGGGAAGCTCGGAGCTTGGGTCGGGATGGGGACCAAGGTTGGACGTGTTAGTGTCGCCCTGGTTGGTGATGCCGGTGCAAAGGGAGAGGAGCAGACCGCCGAAGTTGAGACCGAGGTGGTGAGCAAAGGAAAGTTGATCACAGTTCAGGTCAAGGGCCAGAGCGAGGTAGTGTTTGAGCTTGCGTAGCATTGCCAAGTAAATGTTTCATAGAGTCGTTAAATAAAATAACAAGTTTACAGAAGCATGTGATCAGTCTATTGCAACATTCACTCACGACAGTCATTGCAATACTCAACAACCCTTTTTGGCAGAGCCGAATAGCAATACCCTACTTTCCTCCTCGCTTCGTCAATGACTTGGGCTTTGGGAACACGAGTGGTACGTCCAAAACAGCGCGCCTTTCGTCCCCTGTTCCCTGGATTTTACATCCCAGCGATTTGAAGTATGTCGTTAACCTAGTAAATAATCAGTAAGCTAGGGGCAACGCGAGGCTCGTTGAGTGGCACGCACTTTGCAGGGGTGATCTTCAAATCCGTGGCAAGGGTACTAATCGAAGTGGAGAACGAGTCGATACGGAGGCATAGTGTCAAGAAGTATGTGAGAAGTTTAGTCTCTGTTTGGCTGGTTATAGTTGGACTGTCAAACAATCGAAACAGACGATCAACGAACCAACTACCAATAAGCGAGTATTACAGCTTACCTCCCTCCACGAGCTGTCTCTGTGAACCTCTGAATTAGCCCGTCAAATATCACGTCGGGTACTAGATTCGCATCGAGTCGTTCTCTCAATGCTCCACGCGGGTCTGACTTGGACTTGGCGAGCGTATGGCCAGCTGAATTTCGGAATGCCAAAAGTATTGACGCGTAGATCAATGATTTTCTAAGCTCACATCAGAAAAACAATCAACAAGAGACCATGATACTCACAAACGTGATTTTGAAATCGTCTCGGTAGTCGCAAACATCTGAGTTAGCCTGTGGTTGAGCCATGTGCTATGTCGGAAGGGTAATAGTGCTCGTCGTTCCTGCGCCGAGCTTGCTGCACTAAACGGTTGCACAGATATCGCTTCAAGCTCAGGGGCGGGAATGATGCTGGAAAGCGGGTAAGCCTCAGCTGGGGTGGTCGCGGATGTATTGGGGGTAGGAATGAGTCGAGTCGCAAGAGAAGCTTCTACGACTTCCTCTATGGAGCGTATTAGACGCTGGTTCAATGAGGTAATGGGGAGTCACTAACCCTTTGTCGGGAGTGCGCTAGTTCCGTCCCGCACGCTCTCCACAACAAAGTCTTGGACATCTTTCATTGCAGTAACGTCCACCTTGTTCCTCTCTGCAGCTCGAATGGCAGCCTTTGCCTTTTTGGTACCAAACGCTTCTCCTAGTACATTTCGAGCCTGGGCACGCTGAGCTTGAGACACAACTTGAGGCTCGAGGTTCTTGAGTGCTTTGACTGTGCGGGTAAGGTCGTAGAGTGGAGCCGGCTGGAAAGTGACAGTGTTGGTTTTCCGATCGTGTATTGCAAGTAGATACCTGTATATGGCTAATTTAGTGCTCGTACTATTCGAGTTACAGAAATCACAAACTGGCAAGCGTATCCTGTGCTACTGGCAGCCTGGTCCTGGTTTGTACTGACATACTCTATTTTGGGAGTTTCAGAAACAAGTATTGTTGACCCCTTTGTCTTGTTGGAGGCTCGAACATTTGCACCGTAAACGTAGGCGGGTGTGTCGTCAGGGGGCGCGAGCGAAGGGAAGTGGGCTGTGGTGGATTAGAATGGGCTGTTGGCGGTGTATTCAAGGTCCTACCTAGGACTGGGCCGGTCTTGGAAGACGATGCTTCGAGCACGGTGACTTTGGGTATTGTCGAGTCGTCTGTGTCTGCGCCGCGTTTGCGTTTGAGTCCAGACATGGTCATCGAAATTATCGGACGATCACGTGGAGAACGGCTGATGTCATCATTGGTGCTCAGCTGGTCCTGAGTAGTCTCAAGATCGCCCTCTGCCAAGACCACTGGCGATCACGAGCGCCCAGAGCAACCACGGTTGCTCGTTATTGAGGCTGACAGTAAGGCTGGATTTATGGCCGTATTTGACTAAAAATCTCACTCACTGGCACCAGTACGGCGTTCATGCTAGTGAGCCTCAGCCTGTTTTGGTGATGAGCGCCCATCGAAGTCAGAAGCGCGCACACAAGAAGCTGCCGGCCTTGCTACCTTTACCACAAGCTGGCACTGCAAAGCAAGCCCCGTCAGACTATACTTGCTATATACACGAGCTATCGTCCTGTCTGCCCGTTACCTGCAACTATGAAGCGATAATATCGTGTCAGATTCAGCTGCGAAAACATCATGAACGGTAGTCTCGGACCCGCTGGCGAGGCTGTGACAAGAAATGAAGCCTTGTTGTTATACTTCTTTTCTTTAGATCCCCAATTTCTTCAAACAGGTCTTCAGCCTACACTCCGCCACTTTATGCTATATAAAGCCTCGGTATCCCGGCAAAGTAGTATCATCTTATTTCCTCGGTTGGCTATGAGACTAATCAAAAAATACTCGCTTGGTGTCTTGGCTCTTGCAAGGTTGTCGTTGGCCTTCGATAGCGGGAGCCAACCCAACGCATCCCTTCCTATCAACCAGAAATACCTCTCGGCTTGCAAGGATATCGAAAAGAAGGTTTCTGGTGTATATTACTTTGGTATGGAGGCTCCACGTATGCTGTCCTGCTCTCTCATCACTATCCGAATAGGAAATCCTCTATACGTCAAGGGGAATAGTCATTGGGCTTCATCCAGTGACCAAAACTCAACTTGCGTGGTGGAACCGGCCAGTGCTAAAGATGTCTCTGCTATCGTGCGCCCTTGCCTCCTGCTCCATGAAAGAATCGAACTCTTAGCAATGATGATACACAGATGAAAATTATAGGCAAGACTCGCACTCCGGTCTCCGTCCGTTCTGGTGGACACACTACGAATAAAGGATTTTCGTCCACACTAGGCGTTCAAGTTGCTTTATTCAAACTCAACCAGGTTGTCTACCATGCTGCCCCGCTCGCAAAAGACGGATCCGTTGGCACCGTCGAATACGGAGCTGGTTTGGTGAGGTGGAACACCTGTGCTCTTCGTACGCTGATCTATCCATAGGTCTGGGATGAAGTGTATGCGGCACTAGAAGTTCACAAGGTCACCGTGGTCGGGGCCCGTGTGAGCGGGATCGGTGTCGGTGGCTTTACGCTTGGCGGTGGCTATAGCTATCTTAGTAACCAACATGGGTAAGGCTATTTCGCCAGTCTGCGATAGCATATGATGATAGCTGTGTAATATATAGGCTCGCTATCGACAATCTCGTCTCGTGTGAAGTTGTCCTTCCAGACGGTACTATCACCACAGCAAGCGCAACTCATAATCCTGATTTGTTCTTCGGCCTGAAGGTACGTACAAGTTCTTTTGCTAAACCATTTCTTACCGCGATGATTCTAGGGCGGTTTGAACAATTTTGGGATCGTCACGAAATTCACAACCTTGGCGTATCCCCAAACTAAGGTTTGGGGTGGTGTACAGATGTTTTCTCCAGTCCAACTTCAAGCAGTGAGCCAAGCTACGGTCGACTTTGTTGCCCATGTCACAGACCCAAAAGCTGCGATCATCACTTCGATATTTACCACACCGGTTAATGGGACAGCGGTTAGTCAACCGCCCATTCTGCACTATAAGTGTCCATTAACCCATGACCGGACTGTAGATTATGAGTGCTTCGGTCTCAATGTTCTATGATGGACCGACACCGCCGGCAGGAATATTCGAGCGCTTTACCGATATCCCACACGTCTCTTCGGATCTTTCAGCGAGGAGTATGACCAGTTTGGTGCAGGCCAGCCCTTCAAATGCGACTTATGGACTCAGGTATGTTTCGATTACTTACTCTTTTGATTGGCGCTTTATTTTGATATATGAAACAGGAGCACTTTTAATACTGTTTCCTTGAAGACTTACACTTCCGCTTTGCTTGGGGGTTCAAAACCAGACTATGGTAAGTTTTTGTATCGATTTCAGCTTTATGAATCAACGTCACTGAGCTATGAAACGAGTAGTCTTGGAGCGAAAAGATGGTTCCGCGTGGCGGATTTCTGGTTTCATTCTCGATAGAGCCATTCCTGCCATCCATGAGCAAAAAGAGCAAGGGTGGAGCATATCCTCACGACAATTTCCTCACACCTGTCAACATCGATATGGCTTGGGTTCCCCAGGCAAGCGATAGCTTTTTCATTGACGGCGCCAAAGAGAGCGCAAAGGCCCTCATGAACCAAGCTATAGCTGAAGGGCAAAACATTGCCGGAGCTTTGGAAATCAAGTACCCCAATTATTCTCCCGCGGATGAAGATTTGAAATCGTAAGTAATTAACTTAGGTTGATGTTGTTTGTCAGTGTATCTGACTACACTCAGTATGTACGGCGCTAACCTGGACCGGCTTCGAGCTATCAAGCAAAAATATGACCCCAAGAATGTCATGTCTCTGGCGGGAGGATATCGCTTCTAGCTTACATAGTTCTTATCGTAACGCCCGGGCAGGCATGTATTCGCACATTTACCTTGATTGTAGCCACAGTCTCTAACCGCTGAGCGACTGGTTATTACGTCCATCAAGACGTGTGTTTTCCGGACTCTCCCACCGCTATTCCACTCATTTTGTTCTGTCACATTTACATACTCAATCTAATATATACATTCGTTCTATCTATTGAGCTTCGTTGTGACGACGCTCGCTTTGCTCGCTCGACATGAATACCCCCACTCTCGATCCTACCTGGTTCCATAGCACGTCCCCGCGGGTCTTTCGATATGCACATAGCTAAGTTAGGGATAGATAGTCCAATGACTAGTGTTAACCATATGCGTCTATCTAGATATGTTGTTCCCGTATGGTGAACTATGGGATATATGCTAAAATAAGTAGAATATCTCCTAGAGAAGGCGCGGTATCGGGCCGGATGCGGTCTGGATTCCTTGAAGCATCGGGATGAGTTAAAGAAAGATGAGTGTGAGCCAAGTGACTGCAGAAGGGGCTAAGCGAAACAGATTGCGCAGGAGGCAGTAGATGAACCCCAAAGCATGCATAGATCGCAACAAACTGTACACGAAAATACTTTTGTTTTCAGCGCTGGGATTGTTCGCGTGCATTATGCTTCCGTTTTATTGCTGCATAGTTTATATTGCTTGATACATCGTCACGTGGCTGGGGCTTGTCATCAACAATCATGGCTACTGAATTCATGCACAAAACGAGAGTCAGGATCTAGTCGCCTTGCATACAAGTCTGATAATCTTTGCTGTGATCGGTGTCTTTAATTCGGCTGTGCAAGGCAGTGGCGAGATGTGCAGCCAATTGATTAGCCGTCCAGTTCTTCGGCTTCGTAGTTGCTTCGATCAAAATCGCTCAACATACCCTTCGACGCTGTATATATAAGCTCGGCATCCCGACAAAGCGGCCCAACCACGCAGACGTGCCCTCTTGTTCAATAATGAGACTGACCAGTGTGCTCCCTCTTGGCATTATGGCACTAGCAAATTTGTCGTCGGCCCTCAATGCTGGGATCAAGGTCAACATAACTTCCTCTTTTGGCCCCAAATACATCACGACTTGCAAGGCTATTGACGAAAAAGTGTCCGATGTATATTATTTCGGTACACAGCTCCGTGGGTGCTGCGTATTCTTTTCGCTAATGCGAATATTCGAATAGGCCATGCTCTGTACTTCAAGGGGAACAGCCATTGGGCTTCGTCCAGCGATCAAAACTCAGCCTGCGTGGTGGAACCTGCGAGTGCAAACGATGTCTCTACGATTGTATGTTCTTGCTTCCCTGATCCCGGAATTGAATTCTGAGATATCGGTAATTTGTAGCTAAAGATTGTGGGCAAGACTTCCACGCCATTTGGCGTCCGGTCTGGCGGACATGCGACCAATCCAAAATTTTCGTCCACACCAGGAGTTCAAATAGCTTTGTTCAAGTTCAACCAGGTGGTCTACCATTCCGCCCCACTTGCAGAAGACGGATCAGTTGGTACCGTCGAAGTTGGGGCGGGTTTGGTGCGTCATGCCTATACTTACATCCCGTCATTAACGACTCCCTCGTAGATTTGGGATGATGTCTACACAGCGCTTGAGCCTCACCAAGTCACTGTGGTTGGAGGCCGTGCTACCGGGATTGGCGTTGGCGGTTTTATACTTGGTGGAGGTTATAGTTATCTTACAAACCAATATGGGTAAGGGTGTTTTTCGACCAGCAAAGAAACACGGTGGTGACTTGATAATGTTTAGGCTCGCCATCGACAATCTTGTCGAATGTGAACTTGTCCTTCCAAATGGTACGATCACCACAGCAAGTGAAACTAAGAATCCTGATCTGCTTTTCGGGCTGAAGGTAAGTACGAACCATTTTGTGGAACGTTTCTTATCGTGGTGGTTTTAGGGTGGCTTGAACAATTTTGGAATTGTCACGAAATTCACAATGTTGGCTTATTCTCAAACTCAAGTATGGGGTGGGGTACGGGTGTTTGACGGGGCTCAACTACGAGCGGTAAATCAAGCTACGGTCGACTTTATCGCCAACGTCGTGGACCCCAAAGCCGCAATCCTTCCTTCAACCTACACTACACCAATCAATGGAATACAGGTTGACCGGTGATCCCTTTTGTGCTTTGAAGTTTCCTAACTTATATCCTGCATCTAGACTACTGGAATTTCCCTTCTGCTGTTTTATGACGGGCCCATGCCACCTGCAGGAATATTCGAGCGCTTTACGTCCATCCCACATGCATCTTCGGACCTCTCAACCAGAAGTATGACCAGTTTAGTAAAGGCCAACCCAGCAAATTCGACTTACGGACTCAGGTGCCGGTTTTTAATACTTTCGATTAGCCCTTCGTTCTAATATATCCAATAGGAGCACTTTTAATACAGTTTCCTTAAAAACTTACACCATCACCCTACTCGAACAGATTCAAAATCAGAGTATGGTATGTTTTCGTACCGCTTCAGACTTTATGAGCTAGCGTAATGAGTTATGCGATACGCAGTTTTGGGGTGAAAAGATGGTTTTGCATGGTGGAGTCTTGGCCTCATTCGCGGTAGAGCCTTTCCTGCCTTCCATAAGTCCGAGGAGCAAGGGTGGAGCACATCCTCACACCGATTTTCTTATTCCGCTCAACCTAGACTGGAGCTGGATTGGCGAAGTGAACGATAGCTTCTTCGTTAACGGTGCCAAGGAGAGTGCCCGAGTCATCCTCAACCAAGCTATAGCCGAAGGGCAAGATGTTGCGGGAGCCAAGCAAATCAAGTATCCTAACTATGCGAGTGCGGATGAGGATCTGAAATAGTAAGTAGCCATTCCCAGATAGATAAATATGATCGGTTGGCTTATCCGATCGCATCTAGTTTGTATGGCTCTAACCTGGACCGTCTCCGAGCTATCAAGCGCAAATACGATCCCGACAATGTCATGTCCTTGACTGGGGGGTATCGTTTCTAACATGAAACCATTATCAGTAAATGTCCCGAGCTAGTCTGGGGTAGTTTGCAATTTGCGCGGACTTACGTACCTATTGGACTATACTTGAATTGATCATCCTGGGTATATGGTATAGATATGGAGTGTGCAGATTAGAAGGCGAATAAAATACACTCAATGTCCCCCCCCCAAAGTATTGGGATGAGTCAAATAATGATAGATGGGAGCTAAGTAGCTGCAGCCGGAACTCGGCCCTCTAGAGATCGTGTGGGATGTTGTTGACTAAAGAATATAAACAAAAATGATCTTGGTTTAAGCGACCAACTCATTTGCGCACAGTGGTGTTGTGTTTCCGTTTCAGTCCTGCACAGTTCATCCAAAGATCACGTGGTTCGCTGACTGGGCAACTACGACCACCATATGACACACGCAAGGACCATCGGGGTCTGACCGCCTCGTAGACAAATCTTGGTTATCTCCGCTACTATCGGCCACCCTCGAACCTAGTTAGCGACATGACCGTCCTGTGCCTTGAATCCATGTGGTTGTGCCTGCCCGTTAACCTATAGTAAAGAAGCTGGGATTGTGTCGGAACATTTCAATCAAACTCTCTTACTCGGTTCGGAAGGTGATCCCGAGCTCGGCGATGGGGGCATGATAACCCTATTCCTCGGTCTCCTGGCCGCTCTCATCGAAGCATAACTGTGTGGGCATGCTCATTTGGGTGTATAGATTATAAGTACTTGGATTTCGGGCACAGCGGCGCAGCCGTTCTCGCTCATTCTGCCATGAAGCTAGCTCGCTACTTTTTATCTATCGCCTTAACGATAGGGCTGTCGACGGCCCTCGAGGATCGGCTTGAAGCTCGTGCCGTATCTCCCAGCCTGAAGTACCTTGCGGTTTGCAAGGCTATTGGACTGAAGGTACCTGGTGTTTATTACCCCGGTACTATTTTTTCTCGCTCAACCATTCAACGTGTCTCATAACTTGAATAACTGAATAGGAAGTTCATTGTACACCAAAGGAAACAGCCACTGGGCTTCGTCCAGCGACCAAAACGCAACTTGTGTGGTTGAACCCAGTAATGCCAATGACGTATCCTTTATTGTAGGCAGTTTCGAACCGGGTTGGGCTCGAGATTGACTGTTATGTGACTTATGATTTAGATAAAGACTCTAGGTGCCACATCGACGCCATTCGCAATTCGTTCCGGTGGCCATACTACGAACCTTGGTTTCTCATCCACAACAGGAGTTCATATTGCACTATTCAAGTTTAGCCAGATTGTCTACCACCCTGCTCCACTCGCGGCAGATGGGTCAGTGGGAACAGTCGAAATTGGTTCTGGTTTGGTGAGATTTAAACCAATTTGTGTTCTTTGATATTAACAACCCTTCAAAGATCTGGGACAATGTTTATGCGGCACTCGAGCGATATAACGTAACCGTGGTTGGAGGACGCACCACTGGAATTGGTGTGGGGGGCTTCTTGCTTGGTGGAGGGTACAGTTTTCTGAGCAACCAATACGGGTACGAATGCTCCTTTTCTCGCAGGGGTTAGACAAATGAACGCGTTTCCTAGACTCGGCATTGACAACATTGTCTCCATCGAGGTTGTTCTGCCTACTGGTATTATTATAACTGTTAGCGCAACTAAGTATCCCGACTTGTTCTTCGGTTTAAAGGTACGGGAATCACAGAACGGCTGACCAACGTGTTTGCTGACCTTCTCGAATTTAGGGTGGCTTCAACAATTTTGGGATCGTCACCAAGTTTACCCTCTTGGCTTATCCCCAGGCCGAAGTCTGGGGTGGTTCACAGACGTTTGGTGAAGATCAGATTGCCAAAGTCAACCAAGCCACTGTCAACTTTCTTGCGAAAGTCACGGATCCCAAGGCGGCTGTTCTTCCTTCTACATTTGCTACCCCAATCAACGGATTGCAGGTGAAGTTATTCCGCTAACCGTTGGGAGTATTTTAGTCCTCTAATATTACAGCTGTAGTTTAATGGAGTATCCCTACTTCTGTTTTATGACAGCCCAACTCCACCCGCTGGAATATTTGACGACTTTCTGTCTATTCCGAATGTCGCTTCAGACGTTTCAACCAGGAGACTACAGAGTTTGGTACAGGCAAGTCCGGCAAATGGAACCTTTGGTCTCAGGTAATTTTTCTCCTTATTTTTCCAAGAATATGAAAACCGATACTCTATTAGGACTGCTTTTACGACCCTATCGGTCAAAAACTATTCTATTCCCTTGCTCGAACAAATTCAGAACCAAACTAATGTATGTGTCTATTCAAACTGCCACTTTTTGCTGACTTAACGAATGGCTAGTATTGGGGAAAACAATCAGTCGAGCGCAGTGGGATCTTGGTCGCATATGCAGTCGAGCCGTTCCTTCCTTCAATGACAGCGAGGAGCAAGGGCGGCGCGTATCCTCATGATGAATTCCTTGTTCCTCTCAACCTCGACTGGACGTGGATTAGCGAATCCGACGACATGTTCTTGATCGAAGGCGCCAAAGAGAGTGCACGGCTCTTGTTGAACCAAGCCATAGCTGAAGGGCAAGACATCGCTGGACCGAAGCAAATCAAGTACGGAAATTATGCGGCCGCGGACGAAGACCTGAAATCGTGAGCATTTCACATCAAGTTGTGATGACTCCACACTAAGAGTCCTGGTTTAGCATTTATGGGCCTAACTTGGACCAACTTCGCATCATTAAGAGAAAATACGATCCTGGGAATGTTATGCGCCTTGCAGGAGGATATCGCTTCTAGCTCATTTAGTCCTCCAAGTGGTGATTGGACGTTCGGGCCTATTTGTACGCGATGTTCGTAGTAAACTTATTATCTACAACCTCTGATCGGACACGAAAATCCTGAGGCCCGCACCGTCCCGCGCCAATGGAGCCTGTGGTATTAGTTCTCGTTTGCGAATTCATAACACCATTGTTCTGCAAGCGCCGGGACTCAAAGTAGCATTGTGAAACGCAGCCCGCGGGGATTGTTCAGGTAGGGGAGCCGAGATGGCCGCCCAGGTCACGTGAGCCCCGCACCGACGGGCGTGTCGGTGCGTGTCTTAATTTTTGTCCCGCCCACCATCCTCTGTCTACTCCAGATGGTTGCTCAGCTAGGACTTCCTGTCCAGCGAGTGGCTCTCGTGTGGAGCCGGCCATGCACGCATCGCCGGCTGCATTTCCTAGGCCTTGCTGGTGGCTGGGTCAACCTTCAGTTTGTACGCATGCATGGGACCGAGCGTCCGGGTTGGCCACTGCCATCATTAGCTATCCTTGGTACACTGTGTAAGGCTGTCATAGCAAGCCATCTTGATCAGTATCCGCATATGGTCGCTCTATTCGGTTCGGTTATGAGATGGATGCTGTGATGGTAACTGGATGCTGACTGAGACTTCCATCTCGTCTGCCAACAATGGAATAGCTCCTAAACCAGAACGCCGAGGATAAGTTGTGCATGCGGGCGCCGAGGATTCGGGTTTTGATGTCTCACGATGAAGCGAAATCCATCCGAATAAAAAGCTCTCGTACGCCTGGTTAATTGCGACAGGTCAACTCTCCCCAACTACTTGACGATGAAGTTACCTTTTTACTCGATTTTTGCTCTTCCATTGTTAGGATTGTCATTCGCCATTGAGAATGGTACTGAAACTCGTGCCGCGCCGCCATCCTATGCCAAATACCGCGTGGTTTGCGAGGAGATTAAGAAGAAAGGGTGGGGGGTATTATGTTGGCGCGTCCTCTATCACTATCATAGCTGAGAATACCCCTGACTCGATTATATATACAGGGGATCCTTTATATACTAAGGGGAATAGCCACTGGGCTTCTTCAAGCAACCAGAACGCCACGTGCGTAGTGGAACCCGCCAATGCAAAGGATGTATCCGAAATCGTAGGTATTCGATGTACTTCAGATTCGTGGGCTGACTCTGATGATCTTCATCATTTTAGCTGAAAATTGTCGGCAAGACCTCGACGCCGTTCGGTGTACGATCGGGTGGTCACACAACAAATCAAGGCTTTTCGTCCACGCTGGGAGTTCTGATCGCGTTGTTCAAATTAAGCCAAGTCACTTATCATCCTAAGTCACTTGCAGCTGATGGATCAGTTGGGACGGTTGAAATTGGAGCCGGCTTGGTAAGAAATTAGACACTCACCCTTTCATCAGGCTGATAGACGCCAACAGATCTGGGATGATGTTTATGGGGCGCTTGAGCCCCATAAAGTGACCGCAGTTGGAGGTCGCGTTACGGGAATCGGCGTGGGCGGCTTCATACTTGGTGGAGGGTACAGTTTCCTCAGTAACCAATACGGGTACGTATTCGTATACCTCTGGAAGGCTTTTAGAGTCATGTCACATCTTTCAGGCTCTCTATCGACACAATATCTGCCTTCGAAGTTGTTCTGCCCAACGGCACGATCACCACAGCCAGTGAAACCAAGAACCCTGATCTGTTTTTCGGCTTGAAGGTGTGCGCAAAAGCTATCTTGTCATTATCATCTCTGACGTTTTACGTTTTTCGTCGTAGGGCGGTTTCAATAACTTTGGGATTGTTACAAAGTTCACACTATTGGCCTTCCCGCAAGGTCAAGTCTGGGGTGGCATTCAGACATTTGCAGGGGATCAAATTTCAGCCGTCAGCCAGGCTACCGTTGATTTTATTGCCAATGTCAAAGACCCAAAAGCATCAGTGCTTCCCTCTTTCTTCTCCGTCCCTGTCAACGGATCTCAGGTGAGCATCGGTTACCAGATACGATAGATTAGGCTCATGACATCTGTAAATTCAGAGCACTGGAGCAAATATTCTACTATTTTACGACGGTCCGAACCCACCCCCCAACATTTTTGAACGTTTTACCTCTATTCCAAACATTGCTTCAGATGTCTCAACTAGGAGCATGAACAGCTTGATCGTTTCAAGTTCGGCGAATACCACATACGGCTTGAGGTTCACCTTTTCTTCGAGTTTCCAGGACGTTGCTCAACATACGGATTAGGTCTACTTTTAAGAGTGTTTCTCTGAAGACCTATACCATTCCTCTGCTCCAAGATATCGTAAACCAAGCCAAGGTCCGCATGCACAAAGATACCTTGATTCAATACATTGAGATACTCCTTTCCAGATCTGGGGTAATAGAACGCTTCAGCAAGGTGTACTGCTTTCGTATGCTGTCGAGCCCTTCCTTCCTTCGATGAGCCAGAGGAGTAAGGGCGGAGCATACCCTCACGACAACTTTCTCTCACCTTTCAATGTCAACTGGTACTGGACCGACGAAAGTATAGACGCGACGGTCCTCCAATCAATCAAGCAGAGCGCACAGGCTGTCCTAGACGCAGCTATAGCTGAGGGCCAAGATATTGCTGGGGACAAGCAGATTCAGTATGGGAACTATTCGCCAGCAGATGAAGACCTGAAGCTGTGAGTACTGCGTCTCGAGAGGCTTAGCGTCGCTGACACAGAGTCTCATTAGAATCTATGGGTCCAACCTGGATCGGCTCCGTAGGATCAAGAAGAAGTATGATCCCGGAAATGTTATGCGGCTGGCTGGAGGTTTCCGGTTCTAGGCCAAATCATGGGTATATGCGTTTCCAATGTTCACTTGATCCCTCATAGTCGCCCTGTAGTACATCACAAAGAGAAATATGAATACTCGTAATATGATATATGAACGGCTGCCGACTTGGCGGTCATACGATGGATTCTTTGTGGGACGCGAAAGCATTTAGGGGGGGATTACGTAGGCAAGGTGGCTACGACGTTTCTAACAAATGGATGATTCTACAAGCTCATCTATTCATAGTTTCTTTCGAAGGCACGAAGGCTGGTGGAGAACGTTCCCGCATATCTACCCCGGATCAACACACACCGTACTGCCCCTCACTGCGGCGGAGCTGCCTGATTCGGTATCGCCACGTGTGTCGGATGTGTATTTAGTATCAAGTACATTCATCAGGCTCTAGGGGAATTTCTTCCTCGACCATCGTATTTTCAGTCAACGCAGTCGCCCGGTCGCACTCACGAACTCAAGCAGTATCATTGTGTGATCATATACATACCAATAAGAAGGCGTATCGCTTGAGCTAGATGGATCGCATTCTAGAAATTACGGTCCACGCACGCTCGTGTTATCAATTTTCGCTTGGTCTCCACACAGAGGCCGGTGGCGAGCGGTTGTATTCATACTTTCTCCTAATAACGCTACAACCCCGAAAACGTGCTGATAATGGGACGTCAACAATGAGGCGGGCGGTGAAAAAAGACCGTATTTTCGGCCTTATATCCTATTATGTTAAAGCGCTATCGGGGGCTCAATAGAATAAAATCGTCTTCGCCACAGGTTCATTATGCAACTTTGGCCCATACTTTTCACCTAGCTATGAGACGGTCAACCCAAATTTTACTCGCTCTTTTGGCGATAGGGCTATCGGTTGCCTTTCAACATATAACTGAGATTGGGGCAACCCTATTCTCCCATTCGAATTATCGGCCGGTTTGTGAAGATATCGAAAAGAAGGGCGTAGCGGTTTATTATCCTGGCACGTATACCATATCTTAGAATACTCCTGGCTTGATTATGTATACAGGGGACCCCTCATACACAAAGGGAAACAGCCACTGGGCTTCATCAAGCAACCAAAATTCGACATGCGTAGTTGGACCCGCCAATGCGAAGGATGTTTCTAAAATAGTAAGACTTTCGAAAAGAGCTTAGATTTATCTGATCCTTGGTCCATTCGTGCTTTTCAGTTCAAGATTTTAGGCAAGACTTCGACACCGTTTGGTATACGATCAGGGGGCCACACACCAAACCAAGGTTTTTCGTCCACACTGGGGGTCCAGATCGCGCTATTCAAACTCGGCCAAGTCGTCTACCACCCTGCACCACTTGCAGCTGACGGATCAGTCGGAACAGTACAGTTTGGCGCGGGCTTGGTAAGTAGCAAATATGCGTTCCCCGACTAGGCTAAAAGATATACCGAAAGGTCTGGGACGATGTTTATGCAGCGCTTGAGCCTCACCAAGTAACCGTGGCTGGAGCTCGTGTCACGGGAATCGGTGTGGGCGGCTTCATACTCGGTGGAGGGTACAGTTTCCTCAGTAACCAATACGGGTACGTATTCATATACCTCTAGAAGGTTTAGGAGTCACATCGCACCTTGCAGGCTTACTATCGACACACTTTTGGCCTGCGAAGTTGTTCTGCCCAACGGTACGATCACCACAGCCAGTGAAACCAAGAACTCTGATCTGTTTTTCGGCTTGAAGGTGTGTACGAAAGCATTTTGTCTTTGGGCCCCTTAATATTATCGAGGGCAGGGCGGCTTCAATAACTTTGGCGTTGTCACAAAGTTCACGTTGCAAGCCTTCCCACAAGGTCGAGTCTGGGGTGGTGTGCAAACGTTCCTAGGGGATCAAATTTCAGCGGTCAACCAGGCAACAGTAGACTTCATCACAGTGGTCAAGGACCCGAAAGCATCAATTATTCCAACTATTTACTCCGTTCCCTATAACGGATCCCAAGTGAGTCTTTATTGTGAGGTGAAACGCGACGTACACCTAATATATCCTCTAATTCTAGATCCTAGGAGCAAGCATGCAAATATTCTACGATGGCCCAAACCCACCCGCCGGTATTTTTGAACGCTTTACCTCTATTCCAAGCGTTGCTTCGAATATCTCCACAAGGAGCATGAATAGCTTGATTGCTGCAAGCTCGGGCAGTGTACGCGGTCTTAGGTTCGTCTCTTTTGGGGGCTGATTAAATGCTACTCAATGTACGTATCAGAACTACTTTCAAAACCGTCGGTTTGAGGACCTATAACACCCCCCTGCTCGACGAGATCGTGAATCAGAGCAAGGTATCTATTCGCGAGCGCTGCCGAATTGAACAAATAAACCAAGACACCTTTGTTTAGATATGGGGTGAAAAAACACTTCAGCAAGGAATAATGCTCTCTTACTCCATTGAGCCGTTCCTGCATTCGATGGGTCAGAAGAGCAAGGGAGGAGCATACCCCCACGACGACGTTCTCTCACCTTTCATCGTCAGCTGGTACTGGGTGGATGAAAGGAGCGACGCGATGGTTCACAAGATGGTCAAAAAGAGCGCACAGGTCATCCTGGACAAGGCTATTGCCGAAGGTCAAGATATTGCTGGGAACAAGCAGATTCAGTATGGGAACTATTCCCCCGCAGATGAGGAGCTGAAGCTGTGAGTAGCTCGCTTTGGGACGCTGACCGTTACTAAAATATTGTATCAACAGGATCTATGGGCCTAACCTGAGCCGGCTTCGTAAGATCAAGAAGAAATATGATCCTGGGAATGTTATGCGTCTGGCTGGAGGGTTTCGGTTCTAGGCCAAAGCATGAATGTATGCGGGTGTAATTTGTATCTAATCTCTCGCGACTACCTCTTAGTATGGTAAAAATATCATGGAACACGTAAATCACCCGATGTACCATTGTCTGACGACGTGGTTACTGGATAAAAGGTTCAGGAACCTTCTGGTGGTTAGCGCCGATATGAGCTTTCGTCATCATGGTCCAAGTCACGTGGTCTTGATTTTGTCAGTCGATCCCTCCATGTCTCTGCCTCGTCTTGCTGCTCGTTCTGTGATCCAGCGACGTGTACCCTATGCAATCCGACCATCGATAAGGCATATAGCAACTCCGCCACCTCCGCCACCACCACCTCCACCAAATCCAACCGACCCCAAAGACCCACTCACACCAAAACCACTCCCATCTCTTGACATTTCGCCCATCGAAGCGCCCGCGCCCTCTGATACAGAGGCTCCTAAACCGACGTCAGGAGGCAGGACTGGCGCGAGGTCTGCCAAAGACTCCTTGAGCAGTATTGAGAAGAAACGACGAGCATTAGCGAGATGGACACTTGCGTTTGCGGTCTCGGGAGTGTTGGCTGGGGCGGTGTACATGGGGCGAGATTGGGATAACGAAGAGAAAAATGCGGTCGGGGGCGGTGTGAGTTTGAATCATTCGGAAGGAAATACACAGAACACTGACGACTGTTCAACCGGATAGGAAGACCTATCGATATTCGGAAGATCCAAGGCTAGGATAATGGACTCGTTCAACGTAAGTACAAGAGAGCGCCCGAAGTTATCTGTCGGAGATTAACTCCTGCAGCTAGTACTTCAACAAGCCAGCCTGGCCAGAACTACTCCCCCCGCCGCTCCCACCTCCACATCAGCGACCGTTAACGCTGTTAATCTCGCTCGATGACTTGCTCGTGACGTCGACCTGGGACGTATGTTGAGCTTTCCTATACTGATATGTCACCGACACCTTATGTTTCTCTTACCACACTGATTTAGCGGGCGAACGGATGGCGCACGGCTAAACGTCCCGGAGTGGATTATTTCCTCGGATATCTATCTCAGTTCTACGAAATTGTATTGTTCACAACTCAAGCCGCATACGTGTGTTGATGATTTCTCTTCTTCGTTCTCGCAGCTAATCAATAAATCAGACCGCAGTGCCGATTGTAGAGAAACTGGATCCGTTCGGTGCCTTCATCATGTACAAACTCTTCCGAGAGGCCACGCGTACAACCAAAGATGGGCTTGTCAAGGTACAACTTCCATCTTATCCCAGCCGCTCGTACTAATAACATAAATGACATACAGGACCTTTCGTACCTGAACCGCGATCTTTCCAAAGTTGTTGCAATTGATACTAATCCCGAGCGATATTCTCTGCAACCCGAGAATGCCGTGATCGTGCCAAAATGGCGTGCTGATGGGTCCGGCGGTGAAGCGGGCGGGCTTGTCGGGTTGATCCCATTCCTGGAATGTAAGTATGCTTGCGTCAAATGCGCATGACCAATCCGGTTACTCAAATCAGACCACAGCTATCGCAATTCATAACCCAGCCGATGTTCGACCTATCCTCAAAGCTTATCAAGGAAAAGACATCCCAAAAGCCTATGCTGCGGTTGAAGCAGAGCAAAAACGTAAGGTTATAGAAGAGTGGGAGAAAAACCGACGACAAGGCGGAAGCGGGAGCATGTCAATTGGGGGCTTATTTGGATTTGGAGGAGCAACCAAGAGTGTTAGTCTAATTCATTCGGAACCCATAAACGTCTTATTTATCTACCCCACAGCAACCTACCGACCAGCCTCCTCTAACTTACCTCGAACAACGACGCAAAGAATATCAAAAACTCTACCAGGAGGACCAAGCATACTGGGCTGCGAACTCTGAGAAATTCAAAAAGATGATGGAGGAGGACAGAGAGAAACAAATGAAGGAGATGGGTGGAAGCTTGCTTGGATGGATGGGTATGGCTCCTCCAAAAAAGGAGGAACCAGCGAAGGAGGGTGAGCAGAAGGCGTAGACCGTAGACTTTTGAATCGGAGACCACTGCTCATATTTTTATATTCATATTCCCCACTCAAATTGAATAAGACTTGAATCAGTAGCAATTATTGGCGATGTTGATCTGCGATCAAGATTCGGACCCGTGTCTGGTCTAGTTCATGGGGCGGCTCTGATTGAGCTCATTTGCAACGGATCGGCGATTCTCGCATCGCCACCCCACCTCGATCGCTCCATTGAGTTCATGACGCTATTAGTATGACCTCAATGGTGCTGTTCCTCACACCAAATTACGTCGGTATAGGGCAGACCAATAGGGTATATAAGTGCTATTATCCTCTCGGCCCAAATCCACTTGACACGCTACACTTGCTCTCACACCACACAGTACTCCCATAAACAAATTTCTTCACTATGACTTCTACCTCGACTTTGACTCAACAAGTCACCAAGCTTGGAAACGGCGTTGAGGTACAGAACTCTGGTACTCCTGTTGAGGGAAAACGAAAGCAGATTGTTGAGGATGTGTTGAACGTAGGTGCCCGTTTATCTACTTTTTAAACCCGAGCTCACTCTGTGTATAGCTCTATAGCGGTCAAGCAAACCAAGAAATATCCCATCGCTCCTGAAGGTCCGATTCGATGTTTGAAGATCCATTCAGTAAATGCTACGGTTATAGGCAATGCGCCGGCCAAGTGAGCTAACCCAAAAAACGTGGATTGTTCTGTTGTGCTTACTTTGTATTATCGATTGCTAGTGGTACGGACTGGTTAGTATTCGTTTATACCTTTTTAACTTCGGAGCTGATACTTTCACAGCCAAAAGTGTTCTCGCACTCCCGAACCCTTATGTACAAGGTCATCTCATCTACCGAGAAACCGAACCGAATCGTGTACGAGCAGAGGCAGGAGTATACCTTCCGTCTTATCGGTACCAAAAGGGTACGTGACACTCGTTCCTCTTCTTTGTCATAAACCAATCCTGAGCTTTGACTTGTAGGCGATTACTTCGATTATTTTCATCGACCTAGATGAAAACGACAAGATTGTCAGGCTTGAAGATAAATGGAATGGAAAGGACCAGCCTGTACGGTTCGGCGCATTGGTCGGTCGCCTCCGCACTGGCTCAAACGAAATAATAAGCTGACTGTCCAATTATATAGTGGTTACGCCGCCTAAACGCAGTCACCGTTCCTTGGTTCATTGGAGTACCGAAATACGAAAGCCAGTAGGCACGATGCACTCACCCAACTTAAAGCGCTGTACACGCAATAGGTTCATCTTAATTTGTACAAATTATTTAATGCAAAATATAAACTAGTTCTAATTCTGGATTTTTTGTACAAAAGTGTTCCCAAATATAGTTCATAGCTTCCGCCGGCCCTTGTATGCCACGGACTGGGCACGCACTGAGTCTTGATTTTAAGACCTCACTAAATAGCACTTCGCTCACGGTGTCCCCGAAGTGAATAGCTCGGGCGTGTTCTAGTGACATGTGTCCCAAATTCCATTGAACCCTATTACGCAAATGGTTTCTAGCGTCGTTATGAGTACTAGTATACTCTGCATTACTTGTGGCTGTTAGCCACATCTTGCGGTCCGATCACGATCCCTACACAGCCACGCTGCACCGATCGTCTCCTCAAAACTGTGACGTATTCACTATGACCTCAATGATTACTCCTCCCAGCACCAACTTCTGTTGACCTCGGCTTCGGCCACCTCGCTTTTGTATTTAAGCCTCCCGTCTGTCTACGATTTACTCTACTCAGCTCACATGCGCCCACATCGACTCGTACTTGCGCTTGTCCCACTTCTCAACTTACACGCAACCAGAACTTTTGCTTCCCAGAGCGTACTCAGTGCTGTTATGTCTACTTCCACCTTGACTCAGCAAGTCTCCAAGCTTGGGAACGGTGTAGAGGTTCAAAACTCTGGCATCCAACTCGACGGAAAGAGGAGGCAGATTGTTGAAGACGCTTTGAATGTAAGCTAGAGCAACGACCATACCTAATCTCCAGAGTGAACTCTATATTTCGTGCAGCTATTTAGCTCTCAGCCAAGCCAAGACATTTTCCATCGATCTTGGAGACTTGACGCGACCTTCGAGGATCCCCTGAGCAAGTGCATCGGTTATAAACAGTATGCGCCTCAAGTAAGTTCACCATGGTTTCACCCATTATTTGAGTGTTTAGCTTACACTTGTTGATATTAGTGGTACGGAATGGTAACTCCTTTTTCGTCTTTTCAGTCAATTTCAGATGGCTTATGACGATGGATCCAGCCAAAGGCATTCCCAACTTCTCGCACACTTGCATACAAGGTTATTTCGTCCACCGAGAATCCTAATAGGATCGTTTACGAGCAAAAACAAGAGTACACCATACGTTTTATTGGAACCAAAAAGGTGTTTAACTTTGAATGTTGTTAGCGTAACGATTATTGATTGTACCACGACAGATTATGGATTCGACAGTTGTCATCGATTTAGACGAAAACGACAAAGTCATCAAGCTTGAAGACAAATGGAATGGACAAGATCAGCCCACGCGCTTCGGTACATTGGTTAGTCGGTTTTACCATTGGACTACAGGAACATGTTAATAACTGGTTTATCCAGTGGCTACGTCGCCTGAATGCAGTCACTTTGCCTTGGCTCGTGAAGGTCCCCAAGCCCCGAGAAGAATGATTTATGTGGGCCGTAAGACGAAAGTGTGCTCTATGTTTCATGTTGACGTAGTACTACTGCTACGATTCATTGTAATTTTACGCTTTGAAGTATTTGTTTCGTTATATATCAACTACGCCTGAGGCCAGCACGCCCGCATTGATCTCTCTGTATAAACGGCTGGTCGCCCTCCAAGTTAAAGTGATTATCCTGTCATTGCGAATCTCGGACAAAAGCACTATTTTTATCAGTCCACTCGATATGAATCTGTGCTACATGAGAACCAATCGATAAAGGGCAGAAAAGTTTGCTTTCTCAATCTTTCAAACTGTACAGTAACCGTTAGCATTGCCCTTTGAGTAGACTTGCCTAGATGATCACGTGCAGCGGCGCACCTGTGATTCCAACGTCCAGCCAACTCCTGCAACTCCTTTCGGTGCTCGTATTTCATCAACTTGAAGAATAAGAGAATCGTTTCCTAGCATGACCATGCATGATACTCGGACTCACGTGTGTAGCTGTCCAACCCAGCCAATATTGACCCACCCAGAT
This sequence comes from Ceratobasidium sp. AG-Ba, assembly GCA_016906575.1. Taxonomy (NCBI): domain Eukaryota; kingdom Fungi; phylum Basidiomycota; class Agaricomycetes; order Cantharellales; family Ceratobasidiaceae; genus Ceratobasidium; species Ceratobasidium sp. AG-Ba. The sequence continues at coordinate 2,172,291 of CP059622.1, read as the reverse complement.
GCATACCCTTCTGTGCAACTCTAGCGCTCGCCCACGTCGGAGTTCATTCCTGTCTTGACCTTGTGTCAGATCTCATGACTTACTATGTATCTTAGGCTAGAGCTGCACTACCTAGGCCGGCGACGGCCTAACTGTTCTCGCGGGATTAATGGGGTTCTGCCCGTCTCAGTTCCGCCTAGTTTGAGCCCTACTACTCCCGCATCACCACTCGGGCAACTTCAATCCATTCTTCTTCCTTCCCAATTATTGAACATGTCGACGAATGCCTGTTAAAGGTGTCTCGCAGGTCACTTGATCGTCTGATCGCATTAGCGCGGTCAGATCTTTAGCATCATGCCACCCCATCAATGTCGAGATTGGTGATTGTTCACGCAGTTCAACTGGTCCCGACGATTCTCGCGTCTGGCCAAGAGTCTTTCATACGCCTTCGTCCGGTCGGGAGCATAATGAAACCGACAACCGAATCATCATACGTTAGGTTGGACGTGATGTTTTTGGCAGGATTGCCCATTCAGTATTAGTCCCTATTATCGAACTCGCCAAAGTGATCCTTTACGGTGAAGCCGTTCGGTAACTTGTAGCCTACGTATAACCGGCTGCCATAGTATAAAACTCAATGACGAGCCATGGACGTTTGCCAAAAGCATAGTTTGCTTTCATTCAAACCATCTTTCCTTCCTGATAACTTGAACACAATGTTCTTCAAATATTTTGCAGTCAGCTTTATGTTTATCAATTCCTATATGCTACTGACCGCTCAACTGTTTAGGTCCCCATCTTCATAGCCGCTTCAGCCCTCGGTGCACCCATTGAGCTTGAAGTTCGCCAATCATGTTCGAGCTTGCAACTGGTACACGTCGCCGGAACCACCGAGATCGGACTCGGTATTGTTGGTACGCCCCTCGCCGCCGCGCTTGCAAGTGCAGTCCCAGGGTCAGTATACGTTGGTTATATCCGACATCGTGATCGCCACTCAAAACAGATAGCAGAACGACCACGAACTCTATCACGTACGACACCAGTGCCGAATATGTCGTGACCGTAGCTGCTGGCGCGGCCATCACGGAAGGCTATCTAAGCCTCCAGAGCGCTCGCTGTCCGAATCAACGTTTTGTGCTGAGTGGCTACTCCAAGGGAGCTTTGGTCTTGCATAGTACGTGTACTTTAGTATATAGCATGTACTACGCGCGCAGTCCCCTGAGCTAATTCTGTAGGCACGAGCCTTTCGAGCAGCCTCAAGTCCAAAGTACTCGCCGTTCTTGTTTTTGGGGATCCAGCGCGTAATATCAATAGCCCGTGGCCAATCAATTCGCCGTCTGTCGATCTGGCACCCAAAGATGGAAGCACAAGCTCGCAGAACGTCGCAAGCTTCTGCAATACGGGCGACCTGTTCTGTGCTATTCCTGGATACAGCCTGCCTGCCCATCTCGCTTACCCCACTGACGGAAGGCAAGTGCATTGATAGGCAATAGTTTTTGGTACTGATGGAATTTCAGCATTGGCGTCGCGGCCAGCTTCGTCAAGGCTAGGGTCTAGCTGAAGGCCGATAGAATCTAGCAAACTTATTGATAGTGAAGCTGAATGATTGAATCTGTTTCTTTGGGTTTCTTGTCTTGTCTTGTTTCAGGGCACCTTCCCGGCGGCCCTTGTTATAGTGTGTGATGCAAATGAATATCAACAAGTTGACTAGAGCTTCGCTGTGATTGCTTTCAACACACAGTGTCTTGGATACCCGAGCCCCATGGCGCGGGAACAAGATCCTACCGGTCCTCTCGCCGTTCTCTTTTGATCCCGACTAGATCAATGAAATGTGGTTAACTTCATGACAGTCATCCATTAAGTTCTTGATTTACCCACCAGATTCTCGTTCAGTTTCTTCTGCTGGTCGCTTTGAACCCGCGACCGAAGGAATTCGTTCCTGTTGTCCGTTCGATAAACTGAAATACCCTTGATTGACGAAAGGATATTCATTAATCGCCAAGAGGAGACCGCTTAGAGCAACCCACCATCTCTAGTTTCAGCCTTCACATGTGGGGTGGTTTGAGCGCCATGAGAATCTACCTGTGTAATTTGATTGGCCATAAGCCCACCTCAATTCTTGAGCTGCTGGGGGCTCTGGGAGAGGATTTTTAGTGCGGGGTAGCGTTTGGGACTATTTCTGACAGGTTAGGGTTTGTCCGCACCCACCTCATGGTAGAGGGACCCTTGTGAGGCGTCCGAGACTGGGCCGAGAGCCGAGCGCTTAAATGTACCCGGATAGCTTATGTCATACACATGAGATGGCGGTGCTCGTGTATCGTGCCGGTGCATATATTTGAAATTGAGCAAGCGGCTGTATTGCCGACCTCCGCATTAAAAACCTTTCCCCGGTGGACTGGCATACCTTCCGGCTCGGTACTTGTCGGTGATTATCCGGCCGCGGAAATATTGTTCCCATACTTATATTTAGCACGCATATATTCCAGAAATTCGATTTTTTGACAAAAATTACCCCGTTCACATACCGTACGCGCTCACGAAACGCACCAACCATCGCATGCGTGAGCATTCTGCTAAAAGAGTGTATATATTTCGCTAGAAGGATGGTAACACAGGTTGTTTACAGACGGGGAGGGGGAAGGGGGTGGGAGCTTCAAGCATCGTGGACGCAGCCGCTGCTGTAGCGGCGGTACAGCGGGTACAAGCGACAGTATCGAGCGTTGACAGCCGGGGGCAGTATGGTTAGGCTGCAGACGACAGTATCAGGCCTATCGTACAAAAGCCCTGCTATGGAACGCTCTAGTTAGCCCGTCGAGTAGAACAAGACAGAACGGGCTAGCGGATGCACCGTGTCGCACGCCCGTAGGAAGCGGGTGCAGGCCATCGGTCTTGAGGTCGTGGGTGCCGTCGCTTTTGGTAGCGACGAATTTCACGAAGAGCGACGGTGCCCGAGTGAAAGCGATGGGGCTTCTTGATACCACCCGCGAGCCCTGGAAAGCGTGTGAGACAAGGCGGCCGACTGGGTCGGCTCTCACTTACCGGTGCGACTTGGTAGACTTGCGGGCCTGCTTGGTGGCGAGCTGCTTGCGAGTCGCCTCGCCCCGGTTGACTCTGCTTGCCCTAGAGAGATTTAGGGGTAGGGTCAGTCAGATGACGCTAGAGGGACAGGGAGCCACGTACCGTGTTCATGTCCGTCGCTTTTGGTAGCGACGAATTTCACGAAGAGCGACGGTACCCCCGGGTGGAAGCGATGGGGATTCTTGATACCACCTATGGGCCCAGCAGAACATATCTTGAGCGAAAGGACAAGCAACAGAGAACAAGAGAGGGGGACTTACGATCCGACTTGCGTGTCACCACGCCGCAAAACCTACGTAAATCATGGGTTGGCTGTGCATTAAGAGGCACGACGAGGGGCCCAACGTGCAGCGGCTTGCTCGTAGAGCAGTTTGCTAACTCGCTGTCCTGGAAAACAGGCACTGCGTGGTCAGTAGAGGATTGAGAGGAGCGAGAGAACGTACCCTGTGCCGAAGTGCTAGCGGACCACTTTGCCTTGCCGCCGGTTAACAGTGCGGGACCTAGGGATAAACGAGTCTGGGAGCTCAGTTAAGTGCCATGCAGAGGCTGGGGGACATACCGCTATTGAACTGATTGCCCAGTGCACAGACGTTCGCTGGCCTAGGGGGCACCGCGAGTCGAGGCGGCACAAAGTGAGTCCAAGCCGCGTGAACGAAAAGATGGAACACACCTTACGCAGGCAACGTAGCAAGGTGTGAGCTGCTCAGTTGAGCGACGAGGTGATATGTTCAAGTGCGTGTTTGTTCACCTGCTTTCGCCCTACTAATAACCATGTGAACGCTCGTTATGGAGCCACCCCTATAACATTTAGGGATGTTAGTGACTCACCTCGGTGGGACTGCTCAGCGCGAGCCTAGTCCGCGTGAGTACAGAGGGTAGTTGGAGGAAGTGGTTGAGTTTCCTCAATAACTCTGCACGTGACCTTTCAACGCGAGCTGCCACTTGGCTCGGCGCTTGTACTTGGCACAACTTTCAATCGCGTCGTTCCCCCAGCTATACCATCTACCCCTGTCGTTTCGCTCTACCCTCTCACTTCTACTAGCCCAATCAAAGTACGCCTATAGTATTTTATTCATTCGTTTCCTACACTTTCTCTTTAATTTTATCATCGCTCAAATTGACTCTCACTATGGACTACTTCTGGTACGGATTTTTTTCCAGGTTTATCGATCCCCAAGTTGACTCTCTCTTCCAGCTATGGTATCCAGGTGTGTCAACTCCACTGCGCGCAAAATCGTTCCTAATTGTGCTACACGCTTGCTGCTTGTAAACCACTTGTCTGAACTTTAGCCCGAGCATACTCAATACGATCCCGCCCAAATAGGAAATCCTCATATAGTACCGGTATGTTTCTAAAATATTTTCGTCTTTTGATGTCGGCTTAATCACTGCGTTTACGGCTACAGCGCGCGCCCGAGGATTATACGAAGGGATCAGCTACTCGCTCAGCCTCGAATATTGTTCATCGTACGTCATATCTGTCATTTCGGTCATATGCGTTCGAGGGTTACTATCTGATACGCCCATAACCTGTCTACCGACCGCTTAGAACATAGTTCACGTATTGTCCAGAATAATTCAATTGGACCCAAACCTAGCGCAGCTACGCTCAACCAGCAAACACCCTTGCAACCGGGCCCTCTACCTACCCATCTATATAACCACCACCATCCCCAGTACGTAGGAGCGCGGGACTCGCCCTCAGAGAAAAGTGTTCCCCGCCTACCGGCACCTTTTCCTCTCTCACGAGCTTCGCCCTCAGATACACGAAATCACGACTTGGCAGCCCGCCCTGTGCTCCTCACCGCCAATAACGTTGATCCGTATCCCCGCGCCCACCATAGAGCATCGACCCTCGCGAGATTATTCGATGGATTATATACCACACGAGCGAGACCAGAGACCCGCCGCCGACGCCCGGCCTCAACATCCGTTCCATCAAGTCGGCCAAAGCGCTTTCGCAGCACCAGTCGCGTCTCAGCTTGCCAACCTCACCCTCGCCCGAAATGAAGATGGCTCCCGCATGAACCTACAGCCCCCCCAGGCTCCTGTTCAAGCTGCGCTACCGAGCACCAACCAGCATCAGCACAGTTTGTCGGCTGCAGATTTTGCGTTCGTGGATACCGATTCCGACATGCCGGATGTAGCTGCTGTCATCCGTTCGACAACAACTGGCGCTACGAAGGATGGGCGAGTGGCTGATGCCCCGCAGGCCCCCAAGACCAAGTCAAAGCCTGTTGCAACAGCTCGCTCGGAGACGGATTTGAAACCCAATCGCAAGAACAAGTCGAAGGACAAAACTACTGGAGCAAAGGTTGAGGAGAAGGCTTCAACTACCGCTTGGACGCCGGAAGATTTTGAGAATTTGATTCGACACATTGTAGGATCCGATGATCTCTTTAAACGCTCGCAACAGAAAGGACCCAACCTGGAATTTTGGAATCGCGTAAGTCTTTTCTGTTACATACTTCCGTAAACCATATCTGAAAAATTAAAGGTGGCCGAGGAACTCTTTGGCGGCAAGAAGAAGGGTGAAGCAACTCGGGCCCAGTGGAAAAAGGCCGAGCGGATATACGCTTCCGTCAAGGCTTTCGAGTCGTTCACAGGTGGTGACGGTGATGGTGATGAAGACTGGGTGGTCGAAGAAAGCGACGATGAAGAGGCTGCCGTGATGAAACTTACTGGTCGACTGGCGTATATTCGCCGGTGCAAACCCAACATCGACCAAAATCGCGAAATCAAAACCGGGGAAATGTACAGGGAATGGACCCGAGGCGGTGATGACAGCCTGTACCGCATTTTACACGAGCGGTATGACAGAAGACTTAATTCTTGTGCCCTACAGTACTAATACAAGTTCTCAGATTCAAAGACATTAAAACGTTCGAGCGCGAAATTCCTCGCCATAGTGGGATGGTATCCGACCCAGAAACTGACTCCAAATCCGATACAAACGGTTCGACCCAAAACTCCAAGGGCAAGAAACACAAATCCGATCTGACAAGTGCTGCAAGCACGACTGAGAAATTCTTTGCGGCAAAGGATGCGTCTGCGAAGGCAAGACACGAAGTTGCCTTGCAGCGTTTGGAGCTCGATCGCGCTCACATGGAAGTCGCCAACATGATCGCCCTCGATACTCACAAGCTTCGGAAAGAAAGCCAGAAGCGTAAGTGGTCAAACGACAAACGTATGGCTATGCTTCAGGAAGAAGAAGCTAAACGTCGTCGGGTGCTCGAGGATACGGCAGAACGTGAGAAGCTCATTATGAATCGCATACGGAGTTTGCAAGAGCTGGTAAACACCACGACAAACCCCACGCTCATCGAAATGTACCAAAAACGGATCGACCTTGCTCTCGCTGAGCTCTCGGGGGCTTTGCCACATGGTGAGCCATCCGCTGCCCCATCTGCCAACTAGGTGAGTTCCTTCCCGCCTCAGCTTGTATTGTAACCATGCTGATAATCTTTAGTACACATTTCATCCAGTTCATATCGCTTTTTTTGTATATTTCATAAACTTCCCAATCGATACACTTCAGTTCGCACACACTAATCCTCAGTATCGGCCCAGTGTTGAGAGACTAATTGTAGTTCCTCTCTCACCCGTTTTCCCTCAGTAATTAGCCAGTCATTACTCTCGTGCCCGTCCCAGCCTCCCTCGCGCAAAGGTTGCCTGGGGTCTATATGACCAGGGAATCGATGGAGAATATCTGGCATTTCAGCATCGTCCTCGATGTTGTACTGCTTAGGTGCGTCAGCGTCTTTGTAATCAATGCAAAGGTTGTGCAAGGCCATTAACGCTTCAAGTGTTTTGAAATTTATTTGGATGTCCCGGGATGTGCCCATGAATTTGAGACTCTCGAATCGCGATTTGAGCATGCCGAACGCATGTTCAACAACTATCCGAGCCTTGGAGAACCGTTGATTAAACTTGCGTTTTAATGCTCGTTCCTCTTGCGTTCCTGTTTGAACCTCCCTTCGATCGTATGGTCGGCAAGTGTATGGCGACGTAAAGAAGCCTGTAGTACCATCCGGTGAGAACTAGTTACCAAATGATACAACTAACACGCCTTTATCAACAAGTAGAATTTCCCCTTTCTTTATTAGTTCCCCTCGACATTCCCATACTTTTGCTGCGCGAAAGGTAGTCCGATCGGACTTGCATCCGGCCCATCCTCCATCGTGCGCAATAAACCTTCTGTCAATATCGACGACGCAAAATGTATTCATCTAGGCAGTTTGTAAGCACAATATCACACATAGAATATACTTCATAGCTAACCGCCAAGGAACCTTTATAAGTAACATAGCTATTCCCTTCTACAAGGGGTTTGATTTCAGCGTGAATAACGAACCATCACCTGCACCGATCACCCCAGGTATGCCCGACAACGCCTCGAATCGAACGGCCAGCTCATGCTTCCTTTCATCATTCGGCCATGCCACACACTCTAACCCGGCCATTCGCAATGCCCGGATCACCCTCTTGCAGTAGAGGAAAACCGTGCCCACGCCGAGCGAGATAGTCGAGTTCGAGCTGAATGCCGCGGAGCCGCATCTACCATAGCGGTAGAGAAAACAGGCAAGCTGCACATGTGCGGGCCGCTGGGGTTTACGCCCAATTGACTGAAAAATAGGATTCTGCTTCAGGAACGTTGCAACACGCCAAAACGTGCGCGATTTGAGTCCACAGGGAAATTGGTGAACCGAGATTGAAATAAAATGAAACTATGGCTTACCGGTACGCATCTTCAAACCAGTCCTTAGACTTGGGGATTTGCCCGTATGGCCCTCGTCCAGCCCTCTCGTATTCCTGCGCAAGGACGAGAAACTGCAGAGCCATCCAATCGTTGACCGCGCTGTCTCTCGTCAGCCTCGTCGTCCTCGTCGTCCTCGTCCCTCCGCAGGTTGCGATTTAGGTCAAGAAGGGCGGCTGGTAGAACGGGATGGTCCAGGATGTCATCGCTGCTTCGCCCTCGGGGTCGAAAGGCGGAAAGAATTCGTTGCCCGCATCATCAAACGGCTCGAACAGCCCGCGACCTTCTGGACGGTCATCCCCTAAACCGTCAGCGTTGTCCTCGTCATCATCGAACAGCTCAAAGCCTTCAAGTGGAGCGTCAATGTCTTGACCAAGGAAGCGGTTCAAGTCTTCAACACGAAAAAACGGAGCAGGGTTGCGTGGATGTGGTGGCGGTAGCATGGGGAGAGGGGCTCCAGGTACAGGGGGGAGTAGCGCAGCAGCATTTCGACGTGGGCGATCCTCCTCCTCGTCTGAACTCGAGTCGGAGCTGTCAAGGAGAGTCATCCCTGCTAACAAGAGGTCCTCAACGACCTCAGAGCGTGTTTTTTTTCTTGGGACGAGGCATGGTGAGGAAACTGCAAAAATGCATACACGTGTTTGCTTACATGCAGATGCATTTCTGCCACGTCACGTGGACGAGTTGTGTTCCTTAGCAACCCTAACCACCTCGTTCAACTTCTCCCTCCATCCGCGCACAGACTGTGCTCGTGTACGCGAGCCCCGCGGCTCATGCGGTAGCTTAGTTGAGTGAGAACTGGCTATGAGAACTGCATTGACCTGATTAGCAGCACGAGCACGGTGACAAACCTGAACACGCGGCCTCGTCAATCCATCCAACAATTCACCGGAACCCTCAGTCTCCACTACATAGCCTACATACGGTACGTTCTCCTTTCCGTTTACAGTGCCCTTTCTACTGACACCAAATTTTATTTACATCTGGCTGGAACGCGAGCAGTCCCTGGTGACACGCAAGTCGGATCGTAAGTCCCCCTCTCTTATTCTCTGTTGCTCGTCCTTTCGCTCAAGATATGTTCTGCTGGGCCCATAGGTGGTATCAAGAAGCCCCATCGCTTCCACCCGGGGGTACCGTCGCTCTTCGTGAAATTCGTCGCTACCAAAAGCGACGGACATGAACACGGTACGTGGCTCCCTGTCCCTCTAGCGTCATCTGACTGACCCTACCCCTAAATCTCTCTAGGGCAAGCAGAGTCAACCGGGGCGAGGCGACTCGCAAGCAGCTCGCCACCAAGCAGGCCCGCAAGTCTACCAAGTCGCACCGGTAAGTGAGAGCCGACCCAGTCGGCCGCCTTGTCTCACACGCTTTCCAGGGCTCGCGGGTGGTATCAAGAAGCCCCATCGCTTTCACTCGGGCACCGTCGCTCTTCGTGAAATTCGTCGCTACCAAAAGCGACGGCACCCACGACCTCAAGACCGATGGCCTGCACCCGCTTCCTACGGGCGTGCGACACGGTGCATCCGCTAGCCCGTTCTGTCTTGTTCTACTCGACGGGCTAACTAGAGCGTTCCATAGCAGGGCTTTTGTACGATAGGCCTGATACTGTCGTCTGCAGCCTAACCACCTACTGCCCCCGGCTGTCAACGCTCGATACTGTCGCTTGTACCCGCTGTACCGCCGCTACAGCAGCAGCTGCGTCCACGATGCTTGAAGCTCCCACCCCCTTCCCCCTCCCCGTCTGTAAACAACCTGTGTTACCATCCTTCTAGCGAAATATATACACTCTTTTAGCAGAATGCTCACGCATGCGATGGTTGGTGCGTTTCGTGAGCGCGTACGGTATGTGAACGGGGTAATTTTTGTCAAAAAATCGAATTTCTGGAATATATGCGTGCTAAATATAAGTATGGGAACAATATTCCGCGGCCGGATAATCACCGACAAGTACCGAGCCGGAAGGTATGCCAGTCCACCGGGGAAAGGTTTTTAATGCGGAGGTCGGCAATACAGCCGCTTGCTCAATTTCAAATATATGCACCGGCACGATACACGAGCACCGCCATCTCATGTGTATGACATAAGCTATCCGGGTACATTTAAGCGCTCGGCTCTCGGCCCAGTCTCGGACGCCTCACAAGGGTCCCTCTACCATGAGGTGGGTGCGGACAAACCCTAACCTGTCAGAAATAGTCCCAAACGCTACCCCGCACTAAAAATCCTCTCCCAGAGCCCCCAGCAGCTCAAGAATTGAGGTGGGCTATAGACTCCGACCGTGTGTAGCGTCCTGATTTTGGGGTAGCTCAGCCTGCGAAGCAATGACGGAGGAATGAATCGACCTGCCCCGGACAGTGTTTACGCCACTTAATTGACCGGCTGCGAACGGGACGGTGAATCAAGCTTTAGACTAGATCAGAAGCAGAATCGGTAGAAGACAGACCACTTTCAGCCTCGGTGTTATTTGTGTCGATGGTTGGATGGATTGTATTTGAATATCCTGCTATAGTAAGTAATTTGTCAGTCGGCGTTGCGCCAGACTAGGCAAAATAGCAACTACGTCACCAGGCTCTATATCCGGCTTAATGTCTAGACAAAGAGAGAATGGTCACGGGCTGCATTGTCGATTTAGGACAATAGACTCGCACCGCCTTCTAGGGTTGGATCGTAATTTGGAACGAGGTCATAGGGAATGTGTTCCGGTTTGACTGAGTAACCTCGTAGTTGGTTATTTGTTTCTACAAGTGGCTTGAAGTCTAAACCGTACTCAGCCAAAGCGAGCTCGATTGAGTCATGTAAAAACTGACCATCAGGATCTTGAGTTGGATCGTAGTTCGGGACAATGTCATGAGGGATGGCCTCGGTGTTGATAAACTTTTTGTCTTCCTCCTCAGGTTTGACAAATGGTTTGACGTCTGAAGTAAATTCAGAGCGGTTGGCAACATGATATCTTTGGTTGGCTATATGCGCACCTGGATCCAGAGTTGGGTCGTAGTTTGGCTCGATATCTCCAAACTCATCTTTGGCGGTCCGAGGTTTGACATCTATTTGCAGCGATTTGAGATATGGAGGCGCTTGGACTCGGTCTTCATACCTTGAGCAAACTCGGATTTGACGTCTGGTTTAATGTCCGGCTTAATGTCGGGCTTGATATCCGGTTTTGTGTCCTCTAAATTATCGTGCAGCTCGGGTTTGATGTCTTCTTCTATGTACGTACTGGGTTAGTGTAAATAATATGGAGGCGTCGCGAGACATACCAGCGAACGATGGTGGCGGAGGCAAAGGCAGATACTTGATGGCACTAAACTTGGAAGGCTCTGTCATTGAATGCCTCCTTGGCTGAGGAAACGGGTCTTTGAAACGTGACTGAGATCTTGGGCCGTCGGGTACAATCTTTGGTATGGGGAAATACACCATTCCTGCGTTCAAGAGCTGAATAATCCCTCAATCGTTTAGCCTAATCTTACTTACCACCCATTTTTTCGATAGCGTCGTGCGATTTCACTTTGGCACGCATAACAATAGACTCGGAGTCTGCATCCTTGGCGAGAACCGTGTAGAGCATATCTGCCCATCTGTAGGCTCCCAACTTTGAGTCAATCACTGCTTGAGGCACTTCCTCGCGAACTTCGACGAGGACATGCTCTTCCTACTCAAGATGAGACATGCCCCACAGATGTGTTTATGATGCATGCTTACCGTCTTGCGAGAAAACAGTTTCCTAATCGGTAGCCCCGCGTAATGTAGCCACGTCCCGATCCTCACAGCCGCCGCTATATCTTCCGGGTCCGAATCTCTGGCCATGGCAGCCCCGTTGCGCCCGATAGGAAAGAACACAGCAAGGTACGTAAAGTCATCCGGTCCAGGCTCGTCTATCGCAGCCTGCTGCTTTTTGCTCTTGCTCTTTCCCATGATTGGCAACTATCGTGGTGGTCTGTTGTAAACCGGGCCAAATGGCCACGTGCACAGTGTTACACGTGATCATAGCCACTTGCCCCCCGTTGCAAATTCTCGTCATAACCTTCTTTCGGTTTACCATAAGACGTAAAAAAAATGTCTGTGAGTAACGAGGCGAAAAGCTCGAGTCCAGACCATGACGACCATCACAGGCAATCCAAAGCACCGTGTGCTTTTCTACGGTGGGCGGGCACAACGTGTGATAAAAGTGAGTCGACTAACAACGATTGGGGATAGCGATCACTCATTCTTTTGTTACACAGGCACACACGCATGGCGAACACATGTGCTCGGTTCATTAAATGGAAATATATTCGGTGTTCTATCCGTACGATACGCCTCGAGTAATTCAAAAGATCGAAAACGGTCGAAGGAATCGACAACGCCTATCCCCAAACGACCGGTGCATCCCCAAATCCGGTTAATCGGACGAGGCTCGGGCGTGGCAAACTTTACGCCTGACAGGTCGCTCGTACGATTAGATACGTCTATCCCATCGGCGTCGACGTATCCGCGACCGCATTACTTGACGACGGAGCAAGCGCGTCGGATCCCCGAGCAGGCGTTTACGGCTTCTCGGGTCGATGGGTATATCCTCGCGCGCACGGTCGAGTTGTTTGGTGTGCCTGGGGAGACAGAGTGGGTTATGGAGTTGAATGAGAAGAACGCACCCGGGGTTTTGAACGAGCGCGTCAACGATTATCTGAGTCAGTTGGAGTGGATCAAGCCTCCTACGAGGGCTTTGAAGGATGCGGCATGGGCGGAACATTTGATTGCGATGCAGAATCCGAAGATGGAGGAGAGTTGGACGAGTATGAACAGTTGAGCGCACAGGTAAGCTTTGTTCCTATCTCGTTGCCATATTCCTCACTAGCCGAATAGGTCGACGCGCCATCCTGGCCGTCTTCATCCTCATCCAACCCAGACCCGGGCCTTATCTGGAGCACGCTAGGCGAGCGAGACGAACCCCGCGCGACATCCTCCAGAACACCAGTCCACCTTCTGGGCAAACACAACTTTCCTCGTCCGAAGCGTATCATCCGTCTGCGTGCGTACAGCAAATCCCTCGTTCTAGTCTTTGCATCTTCCAACGCGCGCCGAGCGATTATGGGCGCGTACGCGGCATGGATCCGGCAAAAGCTAATATCCGCATACCAAGACCGCGACGCGAGCGAGAGCTTGCTCGAGGGTGCACCCTGGAAGGGCGTCTGGCCGCCTATCGACGGGCCCGAAATCGGAGGTCTACGAAAAGAAGAGGCCGAATACCAATCGATCCAAGCTGCACTCAACTGGGCGGACAAATCTGGGTGGAGACCGGCGTGTAGGATTCGGCCGTTTGTAGGTCTTCGAAAGTGGGCAGACGAGTGGCATCCCAACGGTAAATGGAGTCCCGCCAAGACGAGAACGGGCGACCGGTGATGTAAAGGCAAGTCGACCGCTTTGTCCGAGATGTTTTATGTCTTTCCCTTGCGCTGCAAGATGAGTCCCGCCGGGGCCATATGATTCTATCAGATGCGCTCATTAGACGCAGTCTGGATGGATGGTGATTTATCGCCGGCTTTTCGTTTGTTCTCCTGAAGAACTGCTTATTCTGATCTCTTCTTTTCTGGTCGCTCTAACACTCTACCTGACATCTATCCCTATCTAACCTATCTTGTCCCGATGCAGTTCCAATCAACATCCATCCGAGAATTGTATGGCGAGTTCGCTTCCAGCTGATCAACGCCAGGTCCTGTTCGTACGCTAGAAACAAGCCGGGCGGCAGAACTCGTGTATTTTCGTAATCGAGATCCGAAAATAAACAAAACTTGATTCAATTTTGGACCTTGGTGCAGGCTGACTGATGATGTTTCGCGGATGCATTTGGGCCCTTGGTCGATCTCTGCAGGCTAAATATCTCGCCCTGCAGCGGGTGGCGCCGACGAATGTCTACTTTATATCATCCGTGCGCCATGGAATGTTCAAAGCCGGCCGATCTGTACTGCGCCGGCCAGAGATGTGGTTGCCCCAGAATTTGTCGGATAAATATTTACGCGTGGGTCGGTCGCGCTTGCCCAGCCAGACGGACCACATGGCCATCAGGAAGCAGTCGCAGATGTGATATGCTTCGGCGTGTGGAGACGAGGGGCCACAGACGATGGCGGTGATGTCCGAGCAAGGATGACCAGGGACAGATATTCTGCCCGACTTTAGCCAATTTTTTGGTGTTTGGATTCTTCCGAAAGCAGGCACGACAGGCGCTCGTTATTTACTATTTACGTTTTTCGGGACGCCACCGGAGTGGTAAAGTAAAACGACGATGGTGGTGCTCGGGTGTCCCTGATCGACGTTGCTGGCGACTGTGTCCGCGTTGGTACGGAGAGTGGACCGTGGGAGGTCATCTGAAGATCGATGTGAGACGAGCGGATGGAAGTGGCAAGCTGGAAACCGACGCGAGCATGCGGATCGGTCAGCGCTCGTTCGGTTACACGACCGTACTGGGCAAGACGGTGGCGCGTGGACTCGTCACAGGTACAATCGAGATTCACGCGGCACAGTACAGTAAGCTCGTCAACCGCAGTAGCCACCTCGCCGGAAAAGCAGTAGGGACGCTGTTCATGCTGTACCGGCCAAGCGATGGAGCGAGACGCGTGTTCGCCACCCAACCGCAAGAGTGCATTGTCCGATGGCTGTTACATAACCAGACCGGCGCCGGACTGGAGCGAATTGGCATTGCGAGTGTATCGGACGCTAGACTGATTAGGGGGGCTCGTTGGGCGCTGATTGGCTCGTGCAGGCTTCGTAGGCCGAGGGACGGAACAGGAAGACAATGGTGAGTGATGGGGGTGTATGCGAGCGCTATGTATCGGCCTCTAGCACGCGGTCGACCATGCTCCCAAACCAGGCAGGCGGCCAACTCGACACGGTGGCCAGCGTACAGCCTGCTGGTTGCAGCCTGTGCAGTCAGCCTAGACACATCATTACTGACAGTTGTGGCGGACGAGCAGCAACAGGCGCAAATAGCGAAATGGGGGGTGATCAGGGTCGACCCGGGGGGCTGGACCGGACCGCTGCTTCTGTCCACGACTGCCGGTGCTCGCTGGAACTTTTGGCTGGCAGTATATATCCGTGCCCCGCGAGAATGTGGCCCATCCCCCCCTCTGTCTCGCGCCATCCCAGCCTAAATTATCCCAGGCGGAAGAGCCCGCTTGGTGCCGTTGCTTGTTGCCCGACTCCTGCTCACATAAAAACAAATAGGCCGCGTTCTCTGATCGAATTTCTTCCGCTGGTCGTTTCACTCGTGCTCTTCTTGCGTCTGCCACCGAGAGCATTTAACCGTCGGTCTTCCGTCGTTCCCCTCCCTCGCCTCTTCCGCCCCCGCGAACATCATGACGCACACGTCCCCTGCTACGAGTGCCTTGTGGTCCATCCTGTCTGTCATCGTGCGTATCTCAATATCATATGCTTGAACGAGGCTGACAGTGCTACAGCTGTTCTGCTACCTCGTGACCCACTTGTGGAAGTTTGACCGCTTCGCTTGCGTAAAGTGCGTACTGTTCCTCCATGTTCCTGCACACGATATTCATTGATCGAGCAGATGGAATCGAGGCAACTCGGGTGCTTTCAAACGCGTCATGACAGTGAGTCTCACGCATCCCTTGGCGCTGCACTAGAAGCTCATCCTTGGCAGTACTCGTATTTATGCAGCGTACCATTTTAATGGTGTATAGTATAACAATGGTCTGCTCCATCCATCCTGCCCATCTCCCTATTCTTACCCTCGACTTCAACAGACGGTTATAAAATACGACGAAGGCTACGCAGTCTTTCCCGGTGTCGGCATTGTCCCCAAACCCTACCAACTCTGGACTCACCCGCAACGCACATGGCTCACCGCAATCTACATCATGTTCGCCACCGCTTGGGCGCTCGAAATCGTCTCGCATCTCGAAGAGCTATGCTTTTGGCTCTTTTTGATCAACGTCGGGGCCGCGCAAACCAGTTGGTTCCGGAGCATCCACTTCAAGTGCTGGGTCGTCGGAAGTTTGGCCGCAGTGGTCGGGTTGCCAGTCTTGGCGGTCTTTACCAGGGACAATCCACTCAAGGTTGGTTATCTTTATTTGTCGCGAGACGACGACGATTTTGATTATGTGAATAGTGCGAAGCCTGGACGATCTTCGCCGGGTCGATCGGCTCTCTGCTCATCACCCTCTGGTTTCTCCGTGCTCTGGCTCTTTCCTGCGTTTTTGCGCCGAGTCAAGAACGAGGGCGCCGAGCCCGAGGTCGTTGTCCGTCTCAGCACGTTCCATGAACTCAATGTGCGACCACATTATATGCTCTACATAAACAACAAAGTCTGACCCTCTTGACATAGATCATCCGCGTGGTATTTAGGTTCATGTTTGTCCTGCCGCTCATGACGCTCGCCGCCGACGGAATCAAACCCAGCCACAACCACGTCAACGAGAGTCCGTTCTGGACCGATCTGTTGGCCATGCTCGGCGCGATCGGGTGTATCGTCAGTTCGATCATCACACTGCTCGTAAGTGTCACATTCCATATCCCTATTGAGTCGATTATCCCCGCCCCCGCCCCGCTTTCCTCTTTTGCCACACCGCTAACTCCGTTGAATAGATCTTCTTCCCCCGCTCGATCGCCAAAGAAGCAGGCTACAAACCCCGCCAAAAGACCTTGTCTCAAAACTCGCGAGGCGTGCACGTCGGCTCGCGCAACAACCAAAACCAGGCGCAACAGATCCAGTCTAACCCGACCGACGTCAAAGACTCGGGCATGTACGATGCTGCACCCGAGCCGACCTATGCGGTGCCCAAGCAGGTTGAGGACCGACAGGTCCGGATCGGGCTTGCGCCGATCGATCGCGCGGCGGCGACGGGCGGCGGAGCATGGGAGATGGTGGATTATCAGCAGTATCAGCAGCACGGGGTTATTTTGCCTACTGTTGCCCCGCGTGTGGGTGGTGTGATGAGACGGCAGACGGCGCTGCATCCGATGGTGTTGAACTATACCAGTCCAATTGGTGAGTCCTGTCGACTTTCTTCTTCATGTCGGTTTTTCTGATGGCTTTGTTTGCACAGATTTGATAGAAGGCTGGGACGAGAGTGATGCGTTCAGGCCAACGCATTATTAACGCCCCCTCTTGTGTGCTCAGACATTTTCTTCTGTTATAATTACGCCCAGTTGTATTACCATCGTTCTCTCTTTTAACTGCATACGACCCTTCGTTGCCCTTTCGTTTTTTTTTACTTTCTTTTGGTCTTTTGTGTGTGTGTTTTGTTGTTGTGTCACTACCCTCAGTCATGATGATCGTTAAACGGAAAATGCATGGTGTTTTGATCTACTCGCTGGCTATGACTGTGTGAAAAAAAATGAAGATAGTGGTACCCCTGTGTACTCGCCGCTGAGAAATCTCCTATCTCACGGGCTAAGGTTTCACATATAATGTCGGACGATAAGACTCATGGTCACACTCTGGTCACGCTCATGGGCGGCAAAATGTCACGGCGGGCAGTTTTACGGAGGTATCGGCTCTTATCAAATTGTATTGCGGCGTTAAGCTCGCCCTGTCCATTTACGTGGTGGTCTAGGCGGTTGAGGGGTTGGCTTGGTTTAGCTTGGTTCAGTTGCCGCCGGCTTTGGACTCTGATAGAGTTGGGCGATCGGGGAGTCGTCCACCACGGCGCGGTCGGCGTAACCTTATCTAGACCGGAATCTGTGGGTATATACACGCATCGCCTTTGCTTAGCAGGCTGAGACTTTGTCGGGGGAGCGTAAGTTAGTATACTGTACCGCACCAAGACTTTTTCGTTGATCTCGTCAAGTTGATCACTCTTGTGGCGTGATCCAAGAGATGTGCTTGTACACTCAAGGCGAGGAAAACGGGAGGTGTGAGACCCACAAAACATTGAGAGACTCGTATTGGTTGTTCAATCAGGTAGTTGAACTAACAAAAGTGATTCTGATTGGTTCTGTTATGTTGACATCTCTGGCGCTCTTTGAGTCGCGGAAAGATCCAAGCTACTATCTACGTGAGTACGTAGACGTAATAGGGGTTTAAAGGGAATTGGATTCGTGCGTATGTAGTCCCCCCCCCCCCCCACGTTGCAACAGGATTCCGTGAATGAACTCTTAGGGCGAGTATACAAATACTCGGGGTTCGGTCGGAGCCGCTTATCCTGCATGCCTGGCTCCAGGGACAATCTCTCTCGACCCGAATTTGTGCCATCCAAAAACGAAAATGAACTGGACGTTCCCAAACGGAGTCCGTTTCGTGTTTGCCGTCATCCTACTTTCATAATCCAACTCGCTCCCACCTGCTCGCGTCCAACTATCGACGAAGACATGGCTGGGGGGTACGCCATTCAGGCGCGGTGCTTATTCTGCAGCCGCTCGTACAATGGATATTGACCAGTGACTTTCGGTCGATGAAACCGAGGTGTTCTAAAGTTTACTAGGTTTGTACTACGATGTAGCAGCATCACTTTCTCGCAACAATTTGTGATATTGGCCAATCGGAGTTCCAAAATCTAAACGGTTGTTTACCAGCCTCTCCACGCAAACCGAGGAGCATTGAATGCACTTCGTGACTATTCCCTATTCGACGAAATGAAAGATCGTGTTGATGTTGCGACACAGACATTCAGTCGGAATTCATATTTTAGTTTGAGTGAATCGAAGTGCTCTGGACTACGAAAATCAGTTTTGGATTTAGGCCTGCGAACGTGATTTGCTCTCGGGGGCGCGTGGCGAGACTAACCCCGGATACTACAAACAGGTAGTCGATCGAACGGTCAGTGCTAGGGAATCGATCGGAAATGTACGTATCTTCGCACCGCGGATTGTCATGAGCAACATCGATTGACAGCTAGGTAAAATCCCTGGAGGAAACCGAATAGGGGATGAAACCATCACAAGGTTTCTTATAATAAGATTTAATTCGCTTGTTCACCGGGAATTTTCGGATATTGAGTTTACCGGAGACGAAAGGTCAGATACGTATGCGTGAATGCCGCCTGACCGACTCTGATCAACTGGCAATAAGGGCGGGTTGTACCGTATATGCGTTCATCTCAAATGATCTACAGAAATACATTCACAAACAACTGAAGCGAGTCTTGGTTTTTGTTATGGAACAATTGGTAAACCGCACGCTTCGGTTCTTGTACCACTTATAGAGAAGGATGTTATTTACAGGGAAAGCACTCCTATAGAGTAATACAGAATCTCCCACACATCCATACAATGCGCGAACCATGGTTTATCTCACTCGATTTCGGGGCCATGGGAACTCTTGATTTGTCTGGGCCATGGCGCGTGGGGGGCAGGACGCGACTGTAGTTCGCGAATCGACGTATCCCTCACCTCGAGAGCGGAAATTAGTTCTACAGGGGTGGCGTGGCTGGCTAACAGCGAATGGCGAGTCTCGACTGAGACGCGCGCATTAGGGTTTGTACACCCCACAAAATACTCAATCGAGGTCCAAAGCCACAGGCACAGACGTGATCGGCAAGTGCGGCTTAGTAGTCAGTATCGATTCTCACGCCTTCTGAGAGTCTACCATTTGGCTTGATGTTGGCCGTGACACTGCGGCAATAATAGGACTGCATCATCACAACAATCTTCGCCAGGCGGTTTCTGTGCGCGTGATGGCCTCGAACCGGGACATACCGCGGTGCTGTGGATCAATAGGCGCTTGTCACATTGGGAGCATCACGCTGTGGTGCCTGCGGAGAGTTTTATGGTGTCATCAACCTAGCTAAGCTGCGCTGCCATTCGTTGTGCATCACAACAGTGATCTGGGCCATCGGCTGACTCTACACTTACCGCGGTTAAAGCCGGCGGCCAAGACTTTGTTTGACACGGATTTGGCTCCACTTGAGCGGCCAAGGGTCAATCGGATAGGAAGGAGCCACAAATGGCCGCGGGTACATATTTGCCGATCATCTCTTCCTTTTTCGAGAATTCGAGGGGATGTACACTTAAGGATGTGTTTCAATGGTTAGAACAGAATCAAACCATGTCATATGTGTAGCCACTTTGTACGATATATGCGGCAATACTTCCCCACAGAACAAGACCTGGTCTTCGCTCGTAATACCAATTGTCCAATAAAAGTTCAGGAGAAAATCATATGTCCAGCCGTCCATTCAACGCCAGCTTCCGTACGACTTTATCAACTTGGCAGTGGCTGAGTGGATCTACATCCCGTTCGAAAATTTTATTCTATGCCCTAGCCCACTCCGTTTTGTGAGTGGTTCTATATTGGATTGCTCGATTGTATATTACGCAATCTTTGGCGAGCTTCTTCCAGTTGATCAAGTCTCGGGTGTGTGCACTTGCTTCGCGATATCCTAGCAAGCTTAGCTGAGCCAATCCCGCATATACTGTCCCCAAGCCAGCCTGTACCGCGGAGATTAAAATTAAAATTAAATAGTCATGACATTGGCAAAAACGACAATGTGTAACTTCCTGTAAACACTACGGCTATCCCATCCTATCCTGTTATATTTCTATCCGAGGGTCCTGTCCCCTCTCCTCCGCACCTTTGTATGGTCTACATAAGCCTTGGGATTGACAGACGTATAAACCTGATTTGAAAAAAATACCCTGTTATATCATATATCTGAGTTTTGTTCTCGCCATTTCTCGTCAGTTGTTCTACCGAATGAAATAGCTATAGTGGTATAAAGAGTGTCGAGTACACATCATGTTTCAGTAGTCGGTAATAAACTGGCTTTTTTTTGCTGTTTGTGCAGGCTCAGACCACAATGAGTAGGATACAGCAGCAGCCAAGAAGATTGCATGACCAGCTACTCTAGATCTACATCTAATCGCCTCGCACTTCTGCAAGAATAATGAACTTCAGCGGTTTCATCCGATTTTTCATCCGGGTTTGCTCGATGCCATGTCACGCCGGAGTTACATGCGACTATTGGCGGCCACAGCGGGCAGTTTTACGGGGGTACCGGCTCTCGCTAGCCGGGTGGCTGCGTGAATCCTATCACCGTGCATGGCAGTCGTCCAGACATCCAAGGTGCTCTGCGGCCATTTGCCGTTGGTTCTTGATTCGATTGAAGAATATACTGGATGGGCGTTATGGGGCTCATATCCCTCGGCGGGAGCGCAAGTTTGGGGGTGTATCTTCAATATATAATGAGCAGTGCATTCGCTTAGCAGGCTGGAGCTTGATTTAGACCTCTGTTGCGGTATCGATTTTGCGCAATGATAGATCAAAGTTCAGGACCTCCCCCTGAGCAGCGCCAAACTGCCGAGGCCCACTTCAGACCGTCTGCTATCAGCTCTTTGCGTAAGATAGGGCGGATCATGGAGTCGCACAAACCAAATCACACACACAATATACTGTCGTGTCGGACTTGGAAACTGCGCGTTGAAGTTCCCTCCTATTGGCCATGGCAATAGGGGCTTGGAGAACGGTTGACTAAAGAAACACCTCTGATTGGGTCCTGATCGTTATCCGCATCAGAAATCCCTTCTGCATGGAAGATACAGAAGGCGCTATGTATGTCACAACGTAATTGTGATAGGGGTTGCATTCTACTAGCTTTATCCGCATGTGCTCGCTCGTTCTACTTTACTTCGGCGACGCGGCGCTCAGGAATGAATGTAGTAGAACATCTGAAGTCTGGTGATTGGTGCTTGCCTTTTCGGCCAATATCCTGGTCTAACAATTTTACTTTGTTCAGGATCGCGACCCTCGTTGAACGGAGTTTCGAGTCATTTGTGCTCCCTTCCCAGCTTGATGCTCATACACGCCAAGAGATATTTACTGCTCTAAATTGCCAGCTATCACAAATTTGGAGAAATTGAATATTCTCAAAACGGATCGATGTTATAGCGTGAGAACTAACTCCGACATCAATCGAAGATCACCAGTCGGACAGAGACATGTTTGTTTTTTTTTTTTTTTTTTTTTTTTTTTTTGCAAACCAGGGGGCTCCAGAACGCAGGCGTTGGGTAACCTACATGTTTTGGCACACAATAGTGTGGGCTTGGAGCGACGAGATCTAGGCTTCTACACTAAAAGGTAGCAACCATTTGAGCACCAGCCGATAGGAATATAGTCGGAAGAACGGTCCAGGTCTAAAGCCCGTCGAGGCTCCCTAGTTAGAATATAGTATCTGAATCGACCGAGCAGCCTGTTTGCCCATGACAGGTGAAGATCGTAGATGAACTAAATTCGAAAAAGGTTTTTGGGGTGTGGCTAGTTGGTCGACCGGATACTTTCACTTGTGGAACTCGTCAAGGTTGGCTGGGTAGGTGTATGAAGGGTCTCGAGAGCCTGTGTGGTACATCTTTCGGCCATCTCCAGAGCGAAAGTATGCCACAAATTCGCACAGTGCGCGCGTAGTCTGCTTATAGCAATCTACACGTGGATACCACAGACTAAACTCAATGTTCGGTTGCATTGCGAAGCGACTCATTGGCGGGGTTATGCGCTTCGTCTCCTCGTGTTGTGGACTGTCTGGAGACAGAAGATTCTCTCAGAGAGCGGGGTCGAGGCCCTGCCAGTGATACAGGCTGCTCGTAAATTGGGGTTATACATTGCAGCAAATTAATTCTAGGCCAATGGTCGAACGAATACCTAACGGGTTGCTTCTTTGTGTATTCAGTACCCCACGCAACAAACATTCACGAGACCGAGACTGATCCTAGACTTGAGCTACTGTAATGAATCGTGAGACACAGTGGATAATACTACTCCTGTCGGTCAGATCACCCACTAATTCTCGAGCGGGAATTATTGAGGTAGGTTAACCGAATACGGGCAGGGCGCCCTGACTGAGATGCTGGTGTTGTAAAAAAAAATAGTCAATCAAGAGCCAAGGACACAGGAACGTGATCGACAAGCGCGGCTTTTCTCTTTCTGTGAGTTGATCTCCTGTTTGAGTGTGACCGCACCCCGTAGTAGCACCCATGATGAACTTGGAAGATCGTCAGCTGGTGGCCAGAGCCGACGGCCCAGGGCCCATTCGCGTTGGGATATTTTTGACGTTCTTAGCCTTTACGCGTTAGGTGGCGCGAGGTGAGTGGGATCTGCACCACAGGGCAGCTAACCTCCAGGGTAGGCAATCGAGGCTTGTGGATCGGACAGCAAAGCCGGCGGCAGTATGAGCCGGACGAGCAGATGACCCTCGCTTGCACAGAATAGCTCTAGCCCTCGTCGAATGTGTGTTCTGATGGCCGATCAAGTTTGTCTCGAGACACGGTCCTCGGATGCAGTAGCCCCGTCGTACGCCACTTGGGGAAGTCATCAAGCGCCGAGCCACAAGAAGACCCTGAGTGACAACGTGACCGAGTGGGGCGCCTCACTTGACGACCGAGGCTGGGCTTATCGTGGTGAGTACAGGGGTGATAAGAATCGAGGTCATGGGTACGGCTGAGGCCGAGATAGGGTACACGTGCGCGGGGTCTAATCTTACCGAGTGGGCGCGCAGAATGTGCGAGCTTGAGCCGACGGTATAAGTACCGCACCAGCTGACCGCCATCGGAACAATTCTCATTTACCCCAGAATTTGCGACGAAGATACAAAATGACGACCGCGCTGCACGCCTGGCTGAACCACGCCCAGGAGACCACCCGCTTCGACTCGGTTACCGGCAAGTACGGTCGTAAGTTGTCTCATCCCACGCGTCCGATGTGCCCCAGCTGAGATCTCCCAGTGCTCGTCGACACCCCCTCTGGCATGAGCCAAAACGGCCAAAACGCACTCCGCTTCCTCCGCTCGCTCAGCGAACACTCGCCCACGTTCTTCGACAGCCACGCAAAGCTGCTTGTAAGTCGCCCGGCGTTGCGCAATGCGTCATTTGCTGATCGACACACAGTCTCCGCCTACACCCGAGCTCATCCCCGATTTGCCTGCTTCCCCGCTCGCTACACCCATGTCGATGAGCATGTCCGGACCTCAACGCACGGCCCGGCGCCCGAGCCGCATGCCCCGATCGCCGTATGCACCCGACACAGACGGGCTCTTTGCGTTTGACATGCCGCCAGATGAACCTACGTATGTGCCCAACTTTGCTGCAACACGCAAGCCGGCCAGCTCGAGGTCGAGGCCGTACCCTGCTTGCCGTGCCTACACCTCCCCCACCACGAGCCACGCCGATTTGTCTAGGAGCCCGCCCCCACTGGGTTCTGGATACTTTCCGCCCGCACCCGAACCTTCTCCTGCGCTCGATATGTTTACTCAACAACACGGATGGGACAAGGGATACTCAGGTGCGGTCCCCACGCCGAACATCAACACCCAGGTCCAAAACTACCAATCATACGCCTCGCCTCCCGCGTCCTATGCCCCCTCCCCATCCGCATCTTCATTCACGAGCGCCCAATCGTATCCGTTTTACCACTCCCAATTCTCTCCCACCACCCAACAACAAGAGCAATACCAAGACCCCGAGATGGACGTGCAACATTGCGGAGACGATGCGGATCGAGCCCGTATGAGCGCTCTGATGTACGGCTCCATGCGCGCTAGGACCGTTGTGGCCGCAAGCGAGGCAGATGGGCAGGGCTGGTAGCGACAAACGTGCGCCACACGTTGGAACCTCGCATGTCACGTTGCTCTTCGAAGGTCCCAAAAAATTCAACTGCATGCGTCCAGTCGTTTTTCGGCCGGTTGTCCTTATCATCTCACCTCTCTCTTTCGCACCCATCATTGGTTTTATCCGCACGTATCATTCGTTGTCTTTGCTTTGCGCTTTTTTTTTCTTTTGGCAGAGGGGTTTATCCTAGGCTCGCTCCGATTCTATTGGACTTGGCTCCTTTATTATTTGTTGGTTTTCATTCACGTGTAGCTAGTCTATGATACCCCCCAATGTATCCCTCTTAACGTATTTTCGCTCGTGTGAACGATAACCCCGGGCCCACTTGTGCGATTCACGGAGACTCGATCCCGAGGAGCGAGAGGACTGGTGCTCCGCTTAGGTCCAAGCGGGGCCAAGCGATGATAGCGTGGGGAAATAGACTTGACAGGGTGGAGATAACGTCCAGACTTGGCTTGGAACACGAGATAAGGGCCACGTCATGTGCGCCAATCGACTTTTTTTGCGTGTGGGGGCAACGGTGCCGCAGCGCGATACGACAAGAGCTGTGTTGATAGCAAAGAGCGCTCAAGTGTTGTAACTTATCTTTTTTCATCTCCTTCTTCGGCGCACCGAATGCCGAACGAGATAAGAGCTCTTGCCGTATGGCGTGCTTGGGCAGCGCTCTTGTTCAAGACAGCGGCTATGTGTGGAATTGAATAGGAATAGATATGACGTATATCTGTCGAATGTATGCGTGGCCCGAAAAGTTGTTCTTCGGCCGACTCGCAAGACCAGCCAAGATACGAAATCTGCGACTGTATGGTACTATTTGGGGCATTTCAAGATACGGTTTCTCGTTTCGCAGGCTGAAAACGTCTCGGGTAGCGTTGAAGCCCTTTTCCTCCGTTGCTGGGAAGCGGGTAGAGTCAATGAGCGTTTGAGATTGTTCTATCGTATGCGTGTTGAGGAAGATGTGGGGTATACATGTGTAGAGATAAGTATAGGATCGAGAAGCGGCTTTGAATGCGCGTGGTGGCTATGATGTGGCTCGTTGAATGGGATTTGGAGCGTCTGGTGCTTCGTGGAGAAGGTAGAATCCTTGGCGGTAACTGGCAACCATCACCAGACGAGAAATAGAATTTTGACTAGATGATTACCCCGACTACCGCTGGGGTATCTCCTTGCGGGGAAATTCCGACCGAAAGAAAGCACTAGCTCAGAGAAAGTTCCTCCGAGTAGTTCTAGCACAGAAAATCGTGGCATGGGGTATGTTCCGTCGAAATTCTCGGCCGTATCTATGAACCGAGACTCTTGGTAGGTTTCAGACCGGTAACAACCCAAGATACACCATATTTGGATTGTCTGCTTCCACGTGACTGAACGTGCTGGCTTCCTGGTCTCGACTACCACGGGCGCTCGTTTGGATGTCTGTGATACCCCTTCCGTCTAGTTCTGATTGCCAATTGAGTGGCGAGTTTGGTTTCTTGCTGTCTCGACTGGAGGATGCCCGTAAGAGTAACTTTGGACCTGGGTATGGTTTAGAGCGTTACTTGCGTGCTATCATCGAGAGACTGCCGGTATGAGATGCACTTATACGTTTTAGTGTGGGCTCTTGAATCCGGTGTCTGTGATAGACATTTACAGGTCTTACAGAGAGTTTTGTTGGCGAGGTTAACCAGTTGCGCATCATATGCTCCAGCGAGCTTGTGTCTCACCCTGAACCGAGACTGCGTCTGGCGCTTCAGCAGTACTTTCGGTAAGTGATTGGCAGGCCACATAAGAGTTAGGCTTGACATTTGTAGGGAGCTATCTGCTGCTTGTGAACAAATCGGGGATCCTTTGCTCATGAACCTGCCTGATGTTATGCACCATTTACGGCATATGCTCATGGTGGGCCTTTTAAGTTTGTTGCTTGTGAACTTACCGCGATATCGGTTGATAGAACGAAATGTCTTCTAACCAAATACAAGGTTTATTTTCGAATAATCTTCTTAAGGCTTCGGGTGCACTCTATATTGTGGAAAAGATGATATCTGATAATACGAACATGTTGACGGCCCTCCTTCCCGACTTGATTGTGTAGCTCAACTCATGGCGGTGGGATTCGTGTCCGTGTTCGCGTGGGATGGACTAAATGATATTTTTATAGAGATTTATTCGGGTCCCGGACCCTCTGATGCTTGAATTGGCCGAGTTTTTGCAGGTTATGAACGAAATGATGCCTGAATATAGTTTGGATCGTGCATCGTTCGATCAATATATACGGTATGCACTCTTTTAGAAGCACTGGACAGAACTTATAGCCTTGATACTAGCGACTTGACACTGGCTTGTCACGATTATGTCCGTCAGAGCAGCCAATCGGCCGCCTTGGAACTTGCACAAAGGATGAGTGATCTTCGGTTTGGTGCTGGCCGAGCCGCTTTGGTTCGACAGGCGTTGACGGATGGCGATAAAGTATCTGCTCACAAAAGTGTAAAACAAAGTGGGCTAACCATCTCAAGCCACGAACACATTAAATCTTATGACAGTTCCAGAGAACAAGATGGCGAAGAACCAGGCTCTCAAAGTTAAACAAATCAACTCTGGATCTCACGCTCATGGAAAAGGCGGCCAAGGTGCGCATACACTCGTTTCAAAAGGGCCCTAGCTAATCGTAGTGTGATTTTGAATGTCAGGTCGAGGTCCAGTGCAGCCGAAATCCGCGGGTAAGCTTGCCTTGCATGGGTTGTTGTTTTGCTTGACAAAAAAAACTCACTACATGTATGGTAGACGCACTCCAAAACCGTTCGCGAACCAAGAGTCCGTTTTTTGTCTTCTCTTGCAACTACTAGCTCCTCACATATAGCAATAGTGGCCAGATTCCTTGCTAAAGGAAAGAGTAAAGCTGGTTCGTGCGCTATATGGCTCAGTCATTTAGGCTCCTATATCTAAGGTTACGCACAGACAGGGTCAACCAGTTGGCTCCCGGGACGACGATAGCCTCTAGTTCGCGAATATTCCATGGGTTGCCACCAAAACCCGTTGGCCCATCTAATAAGCGTACGTTTAGAGATTTCGCAGTACGAACCAGATAAATGACTACTTTTGGGTATATGTAGACATAAGTCCCTCATCTATGTTTAACCCCCATCCCACCATCGATCTCCAATCGAGCGCGGCATTATCAAATAAGTTCTAGCCTACTCTCTGTAGCTCCGCGCGGCTCAATTGCATAAGCTGAAACATTCGTCGGCGACTCCAGTCTTGGCACACAAGGTTTCACTGCAGTTTTTTGGTCTTTCGGTACCGTCGCTAAGATGCACGGTAGAATAATTTGACTTCAAGTACATTCTATGGATTTTTTGGTCTCTAATTATCTATTTGCGGTTGTTCTAGTATGATGCATATCTCCGATTCGAACCATAACATACGAGGCGACATCTCTGGTTATCGCTGTTTACTCCCAAGTTAAGACTCAGGCTCTATAGGGAATGATAGTTTACTATAGGCACTCAAAGAGCTCAAGGATCTCAGTCATAGACGACAAGTCCACCATTTGCGTAGAAATGCTGGTCGAGTTGTTGGCTCTGTTTACCTGTTCTTATGGACCTCATGCACGTGACTCAGCCTCCCAGTTCGAAATCGCCACGGTACCACCATAGGCTCCAAGCCTATTCTTGAATGTCTACGTTAACTGTTCCTTGGAGCTCTCGTTCTCAGCTCGATGATGAGTTTAAGTTTCTACTCGATAGACTAGATGAGGTTTCGAAAAGTAATATCAATGAACAACACGAATTGGGGTCTTATCTTCGGGTTGTAATCGAACGGCTCAAGGTACGGGTCGCCCAGCTGCATTGAAGTATGGTTTTCACACAGCGGGCGTCAAAGAAATCTACTCGTGTCACCGAGAGATTCGTAGGCGAAGTTAACCAGCTATGGATAATATGCTCGAGCGAGATAGTTTCCCACCCGGAAGAAATGCTACGTCTTGTTACGCACCTCTACCTCAGGTGAACACTCTTGAATACCCGCTCCAAGCTAGTAATGAATATATCAGGGAGTTGTCTATCGCCTGCATCCAGAATGCCCCGCCATCTGTATTGATTCTCACGGAGAGGATGTGTAACCTGCGACGTGCGTTTATGGTTTGTATCCTTAGTTACCGTCAAGGGACTTCCTCTAACTTTGCATAAAAGGACGAAATTCCTGGCCAATATGTAAAAGGATATGTGTTCAATAACCTATTCAAAGTGTCACGGAATGTCCACAAGATTGAGAATCTTGTTAGCCAAAACCAAGCCCAAGTTGCGAGCCTTCTCCCAAATCTAATTTGCGTGGTACAGTCGATGACAGTAAGGAGAGAGTCTTGATATATATAGACGATACTGATACTGTTGATTAGAGGTTTTCACGAGCGCCAAACCCCATGATGCCTGAACTCCTTTATTGTACGACCCTCATGGGAAACGTTATTCCGAGCTATTCCGAGACGAAAAATCCAGACTTTGACGAGTACCTACGGTGAGTATGCATTTCCGCTTATCTGGCGACTACATGTTGAGCTTGACCGTAGTAAGCTCGCGATCGCCTGTAATGAGTTCGTATGCAAGGGTAGCCAATCTGCCGCCCTGGAGTTTGCGCAAAATATGAACAAGCTTCGGAGTTGGATGAAGGTAGTGGTGGATCTGTTCCAAGAACGAGCAGCCTAACGCACATAGAACAGATGTCTATGTCCAACAGCAAGAAAATACGACAGAAGCAGAGCAAAAAAGGTTTCACACTTTGAAATTCATTGTCTGACCCACCCTAACCGTCCCACAGGGAAGAAGCAGATACGCACTGAGACGCCTACAGATTTTGAGGATTGCCTCGAGTCCAACGATCTTGAAACTGCAGACAACATGGTCGAGTGTCCCAATTCATGCTCCACTGGAACTCCGACTCTCCGAGCGGACGAGAACACTACGATTATAGAGCGAAAGTACAGATCAGCGGAACAATTGTGTAAGTTGGGGCTTAACTTCGATGTTCTCTACTCATACTATAAGGGTCTGACACCTTTACCCGAGCGTGGACCGCGTGCTGAAGGCACTGGTGCACTGCAACATGCTCTATTATACCGCTCTATTATACCTTTGCTGATGTTTTAACTCTCAACGCGGCCAGATCTGAATATTCCAATAGAGCGGCGACTTGAGGATGGTCAGTTGTTTCCTCTACCGCTTTGAGGGCTGACACTGACGTTGTAAACAGGCGAAATAGACGAAGACGATGGTTCAAATGGGCAAATGGTCTCCTCCATTCCGACAAAGAGAGGTAAACCAGGGGGAAAGCCAGCCTTTTGTAGGTTTCTATCGACTTGAACTGGAAAATTGCTACAAATGATTTTCATCAGATTCTAGATGTGAATCAGTCGAAGCAAGATCTCACCTCCTAGGAAATAAGAGAAAAAATGACGAAACAGAAGCTAGTCCTGGACTTGCTATATACTGCGTTAATGCGGGAGCTCATTGCGAGAGCATGAAGAAGGCGAGGGTAAATTAGGAATATGGTATTGGGACGTACGTTGTCTAATGGATGTATCGTGAGCGTCTCGTGTAGCATACAATCATTCACACTAATCTGTAGTACTGATTTGCCTATCGGCGTATAATATGCTAGGCATTTAGGCCACCGGGAAGACACCTGGCTTGCTTTCTTGACACTGTATCCGGACGTGGGCTAACCGAACGACCGGCAACATTGTAATGTCATCATCTACTCGCATAGATTACACATGTGGATACTCCTAATAATCTTGGTCTCTTTCTTGGTCGAACGTCCTGCGTTGGTTTAGAAATTCGTGTTTCAAAACATGTGGCTGTTCAAGGGCTCTGTTCTCGAAGCACGAGAGAAAAGTATGAAGATTATATAACTGAGCCAAACGCATGGGCAGGGGTAAGGTCTTCATACATTGGACGCCAGGTATACCCCTTGGAAGCTAATATACTGGCCGACCAAATGCGGCGATAAGTGTACTTGGGATCGGGCGGCGGCCGAGCACCCAAAGGCTCGGTCGAAAGTAGCAGCGTAACCCGGATCGTCCCCTGGGTCCCAGTTTGAGCTGCCTCGGTGCAACTGGTGATCCGCGCAGAACGGGCTTATTAAGCGCTCAATAGGCGCCGGACCACATTTGCCACCGCGACGGCACCAAACTTTTCCGGCCGGTCGCATTCTCGGCCTTGAGTGATGTGCGATGATACTCTCTAAAGTCTGGAAAGTTTATATCGCTTACTCAAATCATGCATCTTAGGTTCGAAGTCATGCACCGTTTCTGTATTACGGTCGAGTGGGCTTCACTGGATGGACCAAGATATCCGGTTGTGTCGGTCCTTGTAGAATGCACAAACTAGGTACCCAAACTCGAATGCCGCCTCACCACTCGCATTCTGAAATTTGTGCATGTCCTAGGACTTGTTTTGTTAATTCGAGTCAATCCTAATCAGTCATTGAGATTTTTAGATGGGAACGCGCTCTCGTGGGAGTGAGTGCTACCCTTAGGCGCTCCATTACGGTAGATACTAACAAAAAAGCCACCTCCGATCAAAATCTACGACAGGGGCTTAATGCTATTCACCCTTGTATGCTCTATAAAGCCTCTTTTGCCTCCGCGCAGAGCTAGAGAGGTATCTGACTTGAAGGGATGGGCACTGTAAACAGGAGAGCCGGCTCGGGGACTGGTTTGCCTTCGGGTTGCATAGAGCTGAGACATAACGGATGGCTATGGGCACTACCGAATAAAGAGCGATAGGGATGTGCTGCCTCCTCCATTTTATGTTTCTCGGCATAAAATGTAGTGCGACCAGTGGCAAGTATATCCAGACATCCCCCCCCCATACCATGCGGCTATTTTTCTTGCTGGGTTTGATCGCGTCTGCGTCGAGTCGCATCTATGCCGCCCCTAGTCGAGCCATGCCCATAGTCGAACCTAGATTTCCCGTGTTCAACTATACCATCACATGCATCAATATCGCCCGCTCAGTATCAAAGTCTTCAAATGTCTATTACTTTGGTTAGTACTTATTGGATAGTCCTGTAGTCTTTGTATGCTTACAGCGTTGCTCGTCTCGGCTGCTGTAGGTCATCCCCAGTACATTAAAGGTAATATGCATTGGGCGTCTTCTAGCAGCCAGATATCAGCTTGCGTAGTCGAGCCTGGGAACGTCCAAGATCTCTCGACGATCGTGAGTTGTATTATAGCCTTATGATGGTAGTAGCTTATTGCCTCATTAGCTTAAAATAGTTTCCAACACTTCTACTCCTTTCGGCATTCGTTCTGGGGGGCACGCTACTAACCCAGGGTTCTCGTCAACCCCCGGTGTCCAGATCGTGTTGTTCAAGCTTAACGAAGTAACGTACCACCCTGCTCCAGTCGCGGCCGATGGGTCTGTGGGGACGGTGGACATCGGTTCTGGGCTGGTAAGTACTGTTCGATGTCTATGAGACCTTACATGAAGCTTGACGTCGTCCTCTCAGGTGTGGGATGACGTTTATAAGACGCTCCAGTCGCAAAACGTGACTGTGGTAGGTGGTCGAGTGACTGGCGTCGGCGTCGGGGGTTTTATACTCGGCGGGGGTTATAGTTGGCTGAGCAATCAGTATGGGTTCGTATACCCTAGAGCTTCTTTGTGTAACTTTACTAACTGGTGCTTACCAGTCTGACCATCGATACCGTAACGGCTTTCGAGGTTGTACTCCCCAGTGGAATCATTACTACTGCGTCTGCAACTACGAACCCAGATCTGTTCTGGGGGCTCAAGGTAGGTTTAAACCCTGTAGATTATTCAGGTCCTTACATACGTGATAGGGTGGATTCAATAATTTTGGGGTTGTTACCAAGTTTACGCTACTCGCTTTTCCTCAAGGACAGGTCTGGGGTGGACTGACGACGTACACTGAGGGCCAGCTTGCGAAGCTAAACAATGCGGTAGTCGATTTTGTCAAGACCGTCACCGACCCCAAGGCCAGCATAATTCCTGCATACAATAGCATAATTGGCCAAGTGAGTTGCTTACATCCGTGACTTTTACTGAGCTCTATCGATCGTCTTGTCGACTTATGAATTCATTTTCTAGCCGGGAGTCTCCCTCTTGATGTTCTACGATGGACCGACGCCTCCTGTGGGTATATTCGAGCGCTTCTTGTCAATCCCGCACTTCACCTCCGACGTGAAGACACGCAGTTTCACTAGTCTAGTACAGGCTAGCCCTTCAGATATCACATACGGGACTAGGTTTGTCATCATAAACATGCAGCTGCTCTCGCTCAATCGCCTGATTCTAGGGGTGCCTTTAACACTGTATCGCTGAAGACGTACTCGTCTAGTTTGATCGAACAGGTCCTAAACCAGACGAAAGTGAGTCGTGTTATGTTGAGATATATCTGAGAGGTTGGCTCAAGCCGATAAATAGTTCTGGGGGCAAAAGTTCGCATTCGAAGGGGCACTTTTCATATCCTATGATGTTGAGCCTTTCCTTCAGACCATGACAAGTCGAAGCAAGGGCGGAGCTTACCCTCACGACAATTTCCTGATGCCTCTCAATCTCTACTATGCTTGGTTATCTGATACTAAAGACAAGATGTTCACCGACGCAATGGAGGAGAGCGCGCAAGTGATATATAATCAGGCAGTTGCGGAGGGCCAGGATATTGCAGGGTTGAAACAGATCAAGTATGGCAACTACGCCCCTGCGAGTTCAGCTCAGGACTTAAGATCGTGAGTGTTTTATCCTGAACATACACCCATATGCTAAATTCAGAGCACTGGGCAGTATCTATGGAGACAACCTTCCCCGGCTGAAGCAGCTGAAAGCACAATATGATCCGACAAACATAATGGGATTAGCAGGAGGGTTTCGATTTTAAGCTTTTTTTTTTATTGTGTTCATCTACTAGCAAGAATTTCCTCTATATAATTCGGTTTAACGGGATTCGCTAATCATATGCTATGCTTTCTGGTCGCTGGTTAATTTAAACTACCATACCATCATGACTCGAGGTTTGATTCTGGTTTTGTGCGTGTAATGAGAGCACAGCGGTGATATTTTTATAGGTGGCTACAGCCTCAAAGAAGATGGCGTAAGACCTGTGCGGTGGTGGGCTCTTTGCGCATACGATGCCGCGGATCCACGCCGTCAAGGGGGACATCTAGCTCGCTCTTTCAATCTTGCTCCTTCCCATGTGTAAGCTGGGCGGACGAGCGCCAGTGTTGTAGAGTCGTTGCCTCTTTGCACACAACACACACATACAGACATTCACAATCCTTCCTTTGTTTTCTTGTTAAGGGGTAAGCCCTTTTTTATGGTCCAGATACCCGCACTCGGCAATCTGTACCAATCCGACACCGCTCACTACGGTGGAGATACCAGTATTGAGAACATGCACATGGAGGTTATACACTAGACGCCAGGTACGAACGCCAAAGCGTAGCTACCCAAATATAGTGAACGTGCTTGAAGTAGGGCAGCGGTCGCAATACTCAGAGTCCTAACCGGGGATCATGAGACGCGATCTGGATGGTTCTATGGATTCTCGTTCGGGCTGTGAACGCCGAACATCCGCTAAAGGACGCCCGCCGCAGGAACGGGACCAAACTTTTCCGACCAGCGGCGTCTTTCGGGCTTAAATAATGTGCGATGATGCACCCTGTAGGCCGCAAGGTTCGTAGTGCTTATCCAGATCACGCATCTCGAATTCCGAGTGGGAATGAACCATTTCTCTCCCGTTAGGCCCGAGTCGGATTCGCCAGGTGGACTAGCATATCTCTTCGTATTCAAGCAAATTACATGGAATCTATGAGCTGAGGATCTAAATTCGAGCGAGGCGCTGCTGCCGGATGAATGCTGTTGCGCCGTGTCCATGCGTCCTTGAACACAGTCAATCTCAGTCATGTCACTTAGTATTTTAACAGAAGGGTCCAACCTTGTGGGTTTGAATACAATCAGCTAAAAACCAGTCAAATCGGCTGCCTCCGATCAAACCTTCATGGCGGGCAGACAGCATCCGCCCTTGAGTATTATGCCAGGCATCTATAGCTATTCATGCAACGGGAGGGGCATCCGATTCGAAGCGTAAAACGGTGGATCGATTTGGAAGAGGCTCGCTCTTTAGTAATGCAGGGCCAAGACATACCAAGTGGCAATTAAAAATGTCACCTGAAGGACCACGAGGACGCGTTCCCCATTCCCGCCCCATGTGTCCAAGGATAAAGCATAGAGGTACCGGTCGCGCCTACCTTCGGCACCCCTTTCCCCCAGCATCATGCGGCTACCTTTCCTGCTCATTTTTGTCGCATATGCGCTAAGCTTTGTCAACGCTGCCACCAGTGGAGCGGTGCCTGTAGTCGAACCCAGGTTTCTTGCTTCCAATTACACCAACACATGTGTGGCTATCGCTCGGTCAGTATCGAAATCTTCGGGTGTCTACTTCTTCGGTTGGTATTTCTCCAACCTATCTATCGCCTTTGCATGCTGAGAATACCACTCATCTCACGGCTACAGGTCATCCTCTGTACGTCAAGGGAAACAGCCACTGGGCATCCTCCAGCGCTCAGCTCTCAGCTTGTGTCGTCGAACCCGCTAGCGCCCAAGACATCTCGATCATTGTGAGTTCTACAATGTGATTCTGACAGCGGCAACGGCTCATATACTCACAAGCTCGGCATTATCGCCAACACCTCTACGCCCTTTGGCATTCGTTCTGGTGGCCACGCTACTAACCAAGGGTTCTCGTCGACTCCCGGTGTTCAGATCGCGTTGTTCAAGCTTAGCGAAGTGACGTACCGCCCTGCCCCTTTGGCCGCTGACGGATCTGTGGGAACAGTCGACATTGGCTCTGGGCTGGTAACCACTATTTGATGCCACTAGACCTTGAGGTGTCTAACTTGACGTCGTATTTGTTCACGCAGATATGGGACGACGTTTACACCGCGCTTCAGCCACACAACGTCGCTGTAGTGGGCGGTCGAGTGAGTGGCGTTGGTGTAGGAGGGCTTATACTCGGTGGGGGCTATAGCTGGCTGAGCAACCAATACGGGTTCGTACATCCCAGAACTCTTTGCGTACGCCACTAACTTGTGCTTACCAGTCTAACTATCGACACTGTGACGGCTTTCGAGATTGTGCTCCCCAACGGAACTATCACATCCGCGTCTGACACGACAAACCCAGACCACTTCTATGGGCTCAAGGTAGGTACACGCTCTTGTTATCGACGAGGCTTTCACGCGTCTTCCAGGGTGGATTCAACAACTTTGGCATCGTCACTGGGTTTACACTCCTTGCATTTCCCATGGGACAGGTCTGGGGTGGACTGAAAATGTTCGGTTCCGGATTCGATCTTGTCAATAAAGCGACGGTTGATTTCATCAACAACGTTAACGATCCCAAGGCCGCTATAATCACGGCATACAACTGCTTACTTGGCATAGTAAGTTGCTTGTATGCATATTCTACCGACGACCGTTTGGACTCTTGTCCCCATATTATAGCCCAGTATTTCACTTTTGCTGTTCTACGACGGACCCACTCCCCCTCCGGGCATATTCGAGCGTTTTGAATCCATCCCATACTTGACTTCTGATGTGAAGACACGTAGTCTCATCAATCTTGTACAGGCCAGTCCTGTAAACCTTACCTATGGACAACGGTTTGTCACTATGAGCATAGATCAGCGAGATGATATGTTTGAATTTATCTTACAGACGAGCTTTCAATACTGTCTCGTTGAAGACGTACTCACTCACTTTGATTGAGCAGATCTTAAATCAGACAAATGTAAGCCGATCTATATTTGCACACATATGGGGCGTTGTCTTACGTCAAGATATAGTTCCGGGGAGGAAATCTCTTATTAGGGACTACAGCTACATCTTACGGTGTTGAGCCTTTCCTTCAGACCATGACAAGCCGAAATAAGGGCGGCGCGTACCCCCATGGCGATTTCCTGATGCCTCTCATCCTCGACTATGCTTGGACTGGTAGTTCGAAGGATAACGATATCCTCGCCGCAATGCAGGAGAGCGTGCAGGTAATTTATAATCAGGCGGTGGCCGAGGGACAGGACATTGCAGGACCCAAGCAGATCAGGTATGGCAACTACGCACCTGCAGGCCTGGGCCTAGAATCGTGAGTGTTTCTACTTCGGTATTTCCAATTGAACTAAAATGGAAGCGCGAGTAGCATATATGGGAACAACCTGGTTGAGCTAAGGCAGCTCAAAGCGCGAATCGATCCAAATAATATAATGGGATTGGCAGGCGGATTTCGGTTTTAAGAATGTTTTAAGTATGTGTATGCTCAGGATTCGCTCTGTAAGATTGCTCTAACGGAACGGTTTCTATGGTACAGATCCTGCTGACACTGAAGATGTGACAAGACTCCTGTACGAGACTTGTAAGAGGCAGTTGACATATGAATGCATAAAATTTCACTACCCACATGTCATTCCGCCTGGCCGATTGAGAAATCGAGTCACTAAAGAACATGATATTCTAAACCTCGACTATTAGCCTGTTCACACAAGAAGATTTGAGAGAAGAGCAATCCTTGGACGAGTTCCGTATCTATAAGTATAGACCAAGGAGTGAAGATCAAATCATGAGTGACCATAGAATCCCCCCGAATGTGTTGAATAGTAGTTGACTAAGCATATGGCAGCTTGGATTTCATTCGTAGAAAACTAGTCGATCTTGGACCAAACGCCCTTGTCCTTTGCGGGCCTCTCTCGCTTGTAGCCATTTATGCCGCTCCCATACTTTATGAGATGTGGGTATGCGGAAGCTTAGATCTCCTCTAAATACAACAATCATCCCTGAACTAAGCTAGTGTCGAGGTGTCCAAAGTCTTGATGAACTCGGCCAATCCCCGAATACTAGCTAGCACGTGACGCTCTCTCCCTGATTAGTCGTTGTTGTTTGTTCTGCTTCGGCCTGTTTTGTTTGTCCTGACCCCGCTCCGTTTTTGATGTGCCTTGTGCTGTTTTACCTCTGTCCCCCGTCCAGCCCCCTGTTTTCCTGCTTCTACCTGGCGTTGTTGTTTGGTCTTGTGTCCGGTTCGACCTCGTGTTCGTGTAGGACGTTAAATATGCATGCAAAAAAAAAAAACTAGCTAGCTAGCACGTGATAAGGCCCCACTGTCTAACGATGCTTCTGAGCACTGACGAGATGCCGTTAGCACCGGTAGGCCATGCTACTTCGGATCTAGTGAGCGCTAAAAAGCATCGTTAGACAGCTCGAGCTAGTGTATGCTAGCTAGATATTTGGGGATTGGGCGAGAAGACTATCGCCCTTGCGCTGACTGAATCGCCTCCAACCCGCTGGGCCTATATCACTGCTTACTTAAGTAGCTTCTCTTCTCTACAGGCGCCGGGGGTACCCTGGGGCGACCTCGTCTCTACCACACGGACGTTGAACTTTTGCTGGTCTATGTTTCGCACTTCGCACTCATTCTTGGGTCATACGCCTCAGGCAAATCCGCCGGAGATCCCAAGCGCTCAAGAGCGAGCTAGGCGATCCGTAGAATCAAAATTGGTCATGAGTGTGGCTCATGACTGATCTGGATTCTACGGATCGCGATGCGTGCTCGGGATCTCCAAGGGATTCGGCTGAGGCGAATCCTTTCTCTTTCGCTATCCATTGTAATAAGCGAGCTATAACTTTCGGTACATAGATCAAGGCGATAATGTCTCATACTCCCAAGTTCCGGTCATATGCATAGGATAACCCAACTGAGACTATGACATCCAGAGCTTGAATGGAGAGTTGTGGGTGCACTTTGCGGCTGGGACCAAGAGAAATGACATCTAGATACACTTCGACACTTTGAAGCGACAGGAGACGGGCTGGTTACCGTTTGACGCGTTCATCTCTTATGGTTTCATGTTTCATCCAACAGCTCGACAGAGATTCAGAGGTCTATGTACGTCCCACAAAGCGGATCCTTTGAATGCTTACGAGAGGACGATATGACTAAGATTTAGAACTGATCCAATTTCACGTGGCATAACTGAACCGATAGAACCAAAACGAACTCACGGATGGATCTGCACTCACTTCCAGGTTGCAACTCGGATGTATGAATTTAGTGATATATTAAATCGATTGGTTGTTTCATAGTAACAGCGACAACAGCGAAATCATTAAAATACACATCCCACATAGTTGCGCAAAAGGCTGAGCCGTCTCTGACCCTAAACTATGGTTTACTGATAATCTTCGGAACTTAACGAACTTCTTGCATCCACGAATGATCATTATATGGGCTCTGGAGCCGGGCGCCGAGCGACACAACTTTTCGAGGACAACAAATGCACAGGGGTCGAACTTCCTTACCCTGTTACAGGATGCCAAGGCTGCCTAGAACTTCAATAAAGCTGTAAACCCAAGCTCGTGATGCCGCCGACCGAAGCCCCAAAGGCCATCAACCCTCGGACGAGCCCCTACAAATACTCTTGAGGAATCTCGAGATATGGACTAAATACTTGAAAGAACTGTCTGATGTGCAGTTGGTAGATATTATTATGACGGAATAGTCTTGGCTTGGAAGCTTCGGCTAGGGCTAGGTCTGGTGAAATAAGCATTCTCCTATCAAATTTAATTAAGGTCACCGACGCTCACTCATATACGCCATGTCTCTCTTTCCTACACTGGTAAACAGAGGAACCTTGGGGCTGAAAGCGTGCGGCAGCGTACACATGAAGGTCGGATTGGTGGGCGATTCCTGTTGTAATTCTGGGGGAACGAAACGCGCCGACGAGTACCGATCACAGCCGTCTACGGAAGATCATTAGAAATTTCAGGCCTAGTTTCGTGTTTTAGCCTCAGGATCTGGTCTGCGCGGATTTCCGTTTCATGTAATCAACATAAAATGGGAGACCACTAGTACGGCGTATTTCAACGTCCCCTTTCACACAGTATGGGACTTATCTTTCTGCTCATTTTTGCTACGTCTGTCCTGGGCCTCAGAAATGTCGCCTTCGGCACTGCACCTGCAATTGCTCCTAGGCTGCTCGCTTCCAACTACACTGATACATGTAAAACAATTGCGCAATCAATATCAGAATCCTCGGGAGTTTACTACTTTGGTTTGTTCTCGTCTAACACTCAGTGGTGTGTGTAATATGCTGAGAGCGCTATTGTAGGCCATCCTCTTTATATAAAAGGAAACAAACACTGGGCATCTTCTAGCAGCCAAAACTCTGCTTGCGTGGTCGAGCCTGCAAATGCTCAAGATCTCTCGACAGTCGTGAGTTCCTTATTTTCTTGACGATGGCACCGACTCATTCTTGTTCATGTAAGCTTGGCATCGTTTCCAACTCGTCTACTCCTTTCGGCATTCGTGGTGGTGGTCATGCTACTAACCCGGGGTTCTCATCAACCCCTGGCGTTCAGATCGCGATGTTTAAATTTAGCGAGGTGACGTACCACCCAGCCGCAGCTGCTGCCGATGGCTCTGTGGGGACAGTCGACGTCGGCTCTGGACTCGTAAGCATAATTTGCTGCGCTCGAGCCTGATCTTAGTAACCTTAACATCGCATTTACGCGCTCAGGTATGGGACGACGTTTATGCTGCACTCCAGCCACATGGTGTGACTGTAGTAGGTGGTCGGGTGACCGGCGTTGGTGTGGGAGGTTTTACACTTGGCGGAGGCTACAGTTGGTTAAGCAACCAGTATGGGTTCGTACATCCCGAAGCTCTTCGTATACGTTGCTAATAAAGGCTTACTAGTCTGACCATTGACACCGTGACGGAATTTGAGGTTGTGCTCCCCAACGGAACAATCACTGCCGCGTCTGAAGGGTTGAACCCAGACCTCTTCTTTGGACTCAAGGTTGGGTTGCAATCTTGATATCGTTCGAATTCTCATACGTTTGATAGGGTGGATTCAACAACTTTGGGATCGTCACCAAGTTTACGCTACTCGCCTTTCCCCAGGGGCAAGTCTGGGGTGGACTCAAGACCTTTACTTTTGACCAACTCGATAAAGTAAACAATGCAACAGTCAATTTCATCAGCAGTGTCACCGACCCCAAGGCCGGCATAATCACCACATACAACTTTTTACTCGGTCAAGTAAGTTACTTGTCTGCGTGGCGTTTGCTTATCCCCATAATTGTAGTATTGACTTGCACGCTCGTGTTCTAGCCCGGAGTCTCTCTCTTAATGTTTTACGATGGGCCGACGCCGCCTGCGGGTATATTCGAACGTTTCGAATCGATTCTGCACTTCACATCTGATGTAAAGACACGCAGTCTCACGAGCTTGGTACAGGCTAGCCCCGCAAATGCCACTTACGGAAATCGGTTTGTCACTGTGGGTGTATTACAGACCGCTCCTTATGTTTGTTTTATTCTAGAGGTGCCTTCAATACTGTGTCGCTGAAGACTTACTCGCCTGCTTTGATCGAACAAGTTCTAAATCAGACAACAGTAAGCCACCCAGTGCATGATATCTATGGTGTTGGCTCAATTCAACGTATAGTATTGGGGATCAAAACTTTCACTGAAAGGTGCAAACTTCATATCTTACGATGTTGAGCCCTTCCTCCCGACCATGACAAGCCGAAGCAAGGGTGGAGCCTACCCACACGACAACTACCTTATTCCTCTCAACCTCTACTATGCCTGGGCCCCGGAGCTGTTTGATGAAGATTTTATTGAAGCAATGGAAGAAAGCGCTCGTGTTATATTTGATCAAGCTGTCGCCGAAGGTCAGGATATTGCGGGGACAAAACAGATAAAATATGGCAACTACGCACCTGCAGCTGCGGCTCAGGACCTGGGGTCGTGAGTATTTTAACTTCATTTGCGTATTAGTTCTAATTTGTAAGCGGGAGCAGCCTCTAAGGGGAAAACCTCCCTCGGCTGAAGCAGCTCAAAGCGCAATATGATCCGAAGAACACTATGGGAATGGCAGGGGGCTTTCGATTTTAAGCCCGTTTGTTGTGTTCATAAGCCTAGCGTTTGTTTCTTATGCGTTGTTTGACAATAATACACTTGTTCCGGGACCAAATGGTTCTCAGATCTCAGTCGCGATATTGCTCCGTAGGATTTTATATGTCTTAGATAGCGTCGCTTTTAGCTACAGATCCAGCCAGGGTTCGTATGCTCCCGAATATACAACGAATGAGTTCGCTATCAAAAGGTGTGGCATAGCATAGATGTAATAACATATGATAAAATTATGTGAAAAGTATGACATTGAGAGAGACCGAAGGCCGCATATGAGCTGAAATCTGCAGGTTCCGGTAGCCGCTGGATTATTTATACCGGGCTCGATTGGCCGACGCTCCGGGTCACGCGGCGTACGCGCACGATCTGACAATCGACCCAGCTACTGGCAGGTCCGAGAAAGCATGCCTGGCCGGTTGCCCAGGGTGAAAAGTTCCAGCAGGGCGGCACCATCTGTGGTACGTGGCGAGGGGTGGCGGGCGGGAAGAAAACTGACGCGCGCCGCCACAATCATTGTAGTCGAGTAGGTTCACACCCAGACATCGTGTCTTACGTGACCTGTCCGGTCAGCTTCGGCCCCACGCCCAGTATCCATCCTACGCCTCCGCTAGCTACAGTATATAACTTGCCCGTTTGAGGGATCAGCCTCAACGTAATGATTTGCACATGACTTTCTCATGTACCATCACATTGCCACGCCTTTTGAGAGCCAAATTATTCGTTGTGTATTTGCGAGCATACCACCTCTGACTGGTCTTGTCACTAAAACACTGTACATATATGTGCTCGCCAGGCTCAGGTATATAGGATAGCCTACTTGCATATTTGATAAATCTACCTGCCGCAGCGCTTTTGACGAAACAGCGTCTTCGATGTCTTGACGTTTATCTTTTGATCGGTTCAGACTTTTGAGATCCACCCTGAGGGAGAACAGAATCCTTCTGAGCGTGGCTATGGTACATCATCACATAATCTATACTAAATCTGGCTTATTTCGTGAGAACCGAGCAGTGTAGCTAGGACCGGGAGCATCCGGAGCTATGCCTCTCATCCAGAAACCGTGAGCCGAAGAACCAATCCAACCTGCAGCTTCACCGACTGAATGCCGAGCCCAGCTCCCAATTCTCCGCAATCAAGCCGTGTCAGTAGTACAGGTAGTACTAGTACTGGTTTGGATGTAGATAGAAATTCGTGAGGTACAAAGCGGGCCAGCCCGGTCATGCTTGGCACATGCAACATGCAATGCTTCCTCCGTTTGAGTCTTCGAACTGATAAGACTCACTGTTGCACGTAGTACATCACTTCCCGGACTCCAGTTAGCGGAACAAGAGCAGCTGGGACCACATGATCTTATAGGAGTGAAGCCTGAGAGGTAATTCGCGCTGCGATTCCACGGGGCTGAGTACCTTTAATAGACGATTCTATGCTTAAAGGAATACTAAGCACAAGATGCTTAGCCCCATACCGTACCGCTCAGATCAGCTGCCAGAAGGGACCGTACTATATTTATCTATAAATGAGACTATCGCTGTTCGGTCGCCTTCGCGCCTCCATTCTAAGCTCCGTAAGATATGGTGATGGCGTTCTTATTGGGATCTGTGGTTTCTGTTTTGAGCCTGGCCTATGCCATCCTTGACGCCGCACCTATTACCGGTCCTAGGCAGCTCGCTACTTCCACCTATACTGATACGTGCAAAGCTATCGCAAACTCACTATCTACATCAGCCGGAGTATACTACATAGGTTAGGGTCTCCTAAACGTTCTGTTGCTTGATATATGCTGATTTTTATTTGTTGCATGTACATCCAATAACATTATAGGCCATCCACTCTATGCTAAAGGAAACGCCCACTGGGCTTCCTCTAGTAGCCAAAACTCGGCTTGCGTCATTGAACCTGCAAACTCCAATGACGTTTCGATTATTGTGAGCTGTGATGACACTTTTGCTGACACGCCTCACTGACTTGTTTGAAAGATGGAAATCATTTCTAATACTTCCACGCCCTTTGGTATTCGTTCTGGCGGACATGCTACCAATCCAGGATTCTCGTCAACCCCCGGCGTCCAGATTGCTCTGTTCAAGCTCAACGAGGTGACTTATCGTGCCACCAGAGCGATGAGTGATGGGTCTGTGGGGACGGTTGAGATCGGGGCCGGGCTCGTGAGTACTGGCCATTTTCACATGAATATGAACACATATTGACCCGTCTAACCCCGTGCTTTTCCGGTTAGGTGTGGGATGACGTATATGCTGCATTACAACCGCATAACGTGGCCGTAGTGGGTGGACGAGTAACAGGGGTCGGCGTTGGCGGATTCATTCTTGGTGGTGGATATAGCTGGCTAAGCAATCAGTACGGGTTG
Organism: Ceratobasidium sp. AG-Ba; assembly: GCA_016906575.1. Lineage (NCBI taxonomy): Eukaryota > Fungi > Basidiomycota > Agaricomycetes > Cantharellales > Ceratobasidiaceae > Ceratobasidium > Ceratobasidium sp. AG-Ba. The sequence goes on along the minus strand of CP059622.1, from coordinate 2,128,647 downwards.
GTACATAATCAACCTCGAGTACGATATGGCCTTTTGATTTCAAGTGGAAGGTTAACCATCGATACAGTGACAGCATTCGAGGTTGTACTGCCGAATGGAACGATTGCTATTGCAACCGAAACTACCAACTCGGACCTTTTCTTCGGACTGAAGGTCAGTCCGCGTCTTGAGCTTGTTTCGAGTGTAACACGGGCTTTCCAGGGTGGTTTAAATAACTTTGGGATTGTTACGAAATTCACGTTGCTAGCATTTCCCCAAGGGAAGGTTTGGGGAGGACTCCGTACGTTCACTGCAAATCAGATCGACAAAATCAACAATGCGACGGTCGATTTTGTGCAAAAGGTCAATGATTCAAAGGCTGCTATAATCATTGCCTACAACTTTCTCCTTGGCCAGGTAGGTTCGTATATTTCACGTAGATCCTTATGCACATATGTAATACCTGCAGCTCGGAGTATCGCTACTGATGTTTTATGACGGCCCAACGCCTCCAGCGGGTGTATTCGAACGATTCACATCTATCCCATACTTGTCGACGGATATTTCGACTCGAACTCTCAGTAGTCTAGTACGGGCCAGCCCGGCTAATGCAACCTATGGCAACCGGTATGCGTCTAAAGTTTTCTCCCCTGTATATTTCCTGAATCTTCGTTCCTTAGAGGTGCCTTCAACACCGTTTCATTGAAGACCTACTCACGTAGCTTAATCAATCAAGTCGCAAATCAGAGTGAAGTGAGCCTTTCAGGAAATTCGGCTAACAATATCACCTGATTAGAGTATTCAGTATTGGGGCAAAAGACTCGCACCACAAGCGAATTTTATATCGTATGATGTCGAGCCTTTCCTCCCGACCATGAGTGACAGGAGCAAAGGGGGCGCTTATCCTCATGACGACTTTCTTGTCCCTCTCAACCTTTATTTCGCGTGGCAAGGCTCTTCCAACGATGAAGAGTTTATTGATGCGATGAGGGAGAGCACTGATTTGATCTATCGACAAGCCGTCGCCGAAGGACAGGACGTCGCAGGGGCGAAACAGATCAAGTATCCCAACTATGCTGCTAGCGCCGAGAGCTTGCAATCGTGAGTATTCTGCGCAGAGAGAAGGTATGCTTATATTCAAACGAGCATTTAAAAGGATGTACGGATCAAACATGCCGCGACTCAAAGGTATCAAGGACCGATACGATCCGAACAATGTTATGAGACTGGCTGGAGGCTATCGCTTCTGAAATAGGCATCTTGCAAAATTTACTCTAATGCGTTATGGAATTTCACCGTGGAGGTCTACATAGATAGCTTGAATTCTTTCCTGTTTGTGGATGAAGTACTGGTGTGCATAATCACGCGGTCACACAAAGATGGAGGCAGATGAATGTGCTCGTGGGTATTTTTCGGCCTGTAGTCCAGCATGGAATTGGGTCATTAGAAGAAATGAAATCGGGAATAGTCAGACAGGTGACGCAAAGCAACGCCTATTGGACATGAAACATAGGCATATGGTCCGTGTACCCAATCTGAGCGTGTTATGTCAACCGGCTCTTCGGCCTGATACTTCTACTCGCTCGGGCGGGGGGAGGGTGAGGATATATGCGGGCAATTTCTAGGCATATTGTACGCATATATGCATAAACTGACTTGCAGCCGGTTGAACGTAAGAGTTCGGCTGGCATATTTGATGTATAGTCACGTAAATCAGCGAGTCGCTAAAAATGATTGTGTAATATGTTTTATGATATGTTTCACTTGGTATATGGACGGAAGGGTTACGTATATATTGTCAAGGGAATCCAGTGCTTCTGCGCATGAATGGCGTCTCGTGCTATGAGGATCTATATATCTGTAACTCACGTGTTTATGTATAGGCGCCGCATATATACACAGTGCCCGGCGGCTGGTTTTCCTGTCCGGGTCGGTGACAATGGCTGGATATCGTAGAGCAGGCGTGTCCCTGATTCCTAGAAGTCAGCGATGAAGTGCAAGTGGTCCGTCTATAGGAAACATTCCGGCTCTGGATGTGCGGATGTCCCTGAAGAGCGCTCATAACTCAGACGGACTCGAATCCATGTTTTTTTAGGTTTCGGCTGTGAGTGGAAAAGGTACGTGGTCCTTCTCATGACAGGTACGAGGGATAAGTTTCATATCAGTCATTGGATTTGATATTCATGGCTATGCGATAGTAGAGAGCTGATGTGATTGATGGCTGCACTATAGCGCATTTATGTTGCGTCAATGTGAAGAGAAAAAACATGACCCAACCTTTGGCTTGTTCATTTACTTTCGTTACTTGCTGTTGTGCTATAATCCACTACTAGCGTCTACTACAGCGTTCCCAAACTAAGGTCGTTTGTTTGAGAAGTCGATTTTTGAAATCAAACGCCTTGGTTCAAAGATATTCGTCCGAACCCAAGGTTTGTTATCCGTGATGTGCGCTATCCGGGCCCCGGTCAGGCGTTCCTTCGAAGACGACAAATGTGCTAGAGTCGAGTCAGCTTCATTCCGAGCCGATTCGTTATGTCCTCTCAAACCAATTTCCTTGAGGTTACTCAACTCACGGGCTGGGCACAAGAGCTTAACGCCTACAACGCAGTGAATGCAGCTCCAGAAGTGTCCTGTAGTCTAACTGACTATTTATAGCACCGCTCCGAAATAGAAATAAAGTACTGACTGTATGTTCTGTAAAACTAAGCATCCTTGGGACACGATTAGGGCCCAACCTGGTGGAACGTGCTATCTCCAATCGAATTTAATAAAGACCTGAGGTTTCTCGCTTGCGCTACCTATATTTTTCCTTTTTTGACAATCAGGGGAACATCTAGGCTGAAACTTCATGGCTCTAAGCTTGATGATAGGCTGGCGGGTGGTACATGTCTTTGTCCTGCGGAGCCGAAATCCAATTGTGGCCGGCAATCAGGCATACCAACCTGACAAGGATGCGTACAACCATAAGTCTCGCATTTTGTCAGAATCAATTGGTCACCACTGGCTGGTTTTTCATGCGCCCTGCTATAAAATGGGACGTTGCCAGCTCTGAATACATGCAAGCACTCTCCTTGGCTTAACATGTCTTTACTTCTTCTCCTCGGGCTCGCTGCGTCTACACTAAGCCTCGGCAACGCTGCTACCGATTACAGTAGCACATGCAAAACGATTTCACAGTCGATATCCTCAGCCTCGGGAGTTTATTACGCTGGTTTGTCTTTCTAGAATAGAGCACCGTCTTCAGGATATCCATTTAGTTTTTGCCTAACACTGTAGGCAATCCACTTTACACGAAAGGAAATAGCCACTGGGCGTCATCTAGCAGCCAGAATTCGGCTTGCGTTGTTGAGCCGGCAAATGCCCAAGATGTGTCGACCATTGTGAGTAATGACAAGTTACACAGTAAAATTCGTGGCTCATTCGTTTGAAAAGCTCGGTATTGCTTCAAACACATCCACCCCATTGGTATTCGTGGCGGTGGGCATACTACCAATCAAAATTTCTCATCGACCCCCGGAGTCCAGATCGCGATGTTCAAGTTCAGCGAAGTGACGTACCACCCTGCCCCTTTGGCCGCTGATGGGTCTGTGGGGACGGTTGATGTCGGCTCCGGACTAGTAAGTGCAACGGCTCATGACCAGATCCCAAATTAATCGAAAACTGCAATTCCTTGTTTAGATATGGGACAATGTTTATGCTGCACTCCAACCATATAACGTAACCGTAGTGGGAGGCCGAGTTACTGGCGTTGGTGTCGCGGGCTTCGCATTGGGTGGGGGTTATAGTTGGTTGAGCAACCAATATGGGTTCGTAACCCTCTTTAGTTTGCCCATCCGGCTCCTTATTAATCGGAGCTCACTAGTTTGACCATTGATACTGTGGTGGCATACGAACTTGTACTCCCTAACGGAACTGTGACTACCGCAAGTGAAGCGGCAAACTCCGATCTCTTCTGGGCACTCAAGGTACGTTCCATCCCCCTTTTGTCGTTCAAATTCTTAAATGTTTTCCAGGGTGGATTCAATAACTTTGGGATCGTGACAAAGTTTACAATGCAAGCCTTTCCTCAGGGACAGGTCTGGGGCGGACTCAAGACATATACTCAAGACCAGCTTGGGAAAGTAAACAATGCAACGGTTAATTTTATCAACAACGTCAAGGACCCTAAGGCCGGTATAATCACTACGTACAACTTCGTAATCGGTCAGGTAAGCTGGCCATATGCACGGAGTTTATTCAACTCCGTCAGTGATCGTTCTTACTCACATAGTCGTGTACTAGCCCGGAGTTTCCCTACTTATGTTCTACGACGGACCTACCCCGCCTGCGGGTATATTCGACGAGTTTCAATCAATCACGTCTTTTTCGTCAGATGTTTCGACACGCAGCCTCTCTAGTCTTGTGCAAGCTAGTCCTGCCAATGCGACTGCCGGTAATCGGTTCGTCGCCCGAAGTATTCCTTTACATCTTCGAGTCATTTGACATTTATTCTTTAGAGGTGCCTTCAACACCGTCTCGTTGAAAACATACTCTCCCACTTTGCTAGCACAGGTTGTAAACCAGACAACTGTAAGTAGATCTTGTAGGTAATATGTATGAGGTTTACTCAAACGCAGTACTTAGATATGGGGGCAAAAGCTCCTGGCTAATGCGGCGAACTTCGTCTCTTACGACGTCGAGCCTTTCCTTCCCAGTATGACGAGCCGAAGCAAGGGTGGAGCATACCCTCACGAAGACTACTTGATCCCCCTCAACCTCTATTACGCCTGGCAGGGAAGCGCGAACGATGCGGCCTGTATCGATGCACTAGCAGCAAGCGCACAACTTATTTATAACCAAGCTGTTGCCGAGGGCCAGGATATTGCGGGGTCGAAGCAGATCAAGTACGGCAACTACGCCCCTGCAGCTGCGACTCAAGACCTGGAATCGTGAGTACTGATGAATTGTGCTTGCTACTAGTTCTAAATTCTTGAAACGTACAGAATCTACGGAGCCAACCTCCCTCGGCTCAAAGAAATCAAAGCTAAATATGACCCAACGAACATCATGGGACTGGCTGGAGGGTTCAAATTCTAAGCAGGCGGAGACGCGCATAGCCGGCTCTTGCTCGATGTAGTTTGACCCATAAATCTTCTCTCTTCTTTATAATCATGATCGATCATGATCTTTCATCATAACAAGAATACAAGCCAGATATGCACATCAGACGTAGAATTTTCTCGTAAGGCGACAGAGACTGATCTGTCTCCTAACTCGGTTTCAACAACTCAGTCCCAAGCAGTGTTGGTACATCACATATATTGATAGTCATTACACCAGGCCAGCACCATGAAATATTCATCACTAGCAGCGAGCGAACAAACGAAGACCATTGATTCAAAGAGGTTTTATTGATCCATTTAAATTTGACTAATGCGTCTAGACAGGCTAGGAGCCTACCTCTTCCCTAAGGCCTGCTCTTGGCAAAGGCAGCCGCAACTGCAATACTAGTGTTTGGTCAGCCCAAAGTATGCATTGTTCAGTAAAACGCTTACCTTCCATCTGTGGGGTACGCAAGGTGAGCTGGCAGACTCACTCCTGGGATGGCACAGAACAGGTCGCCCGTGTTGCAGAAACTCGCGATATTCTGGGAGCCGGTACTTCCGTCTTTTGGCGCCAAGTCAACCGAGGGCGAGTTGATTGGCCAAGGGCTGTTGATGTTGCGAGCTGGGTCGCCGAACACGAGGATGCTTGCTACCTTGGACTTGAGGGAGCTAGAGAGATTCAGACCTATGTACCCTAGTCTGAGCAGTTCTCCCAAACGTGATCAAGCTTCGGACGTACCGTGCACGACCAAAGCACCCTTGGAATAGCCACTGAGAACAAAACGCTGGTTAGGGCATGCAGTTGCCTGGGAAGCGAGGTAGTTTGTCGTGATTGTAGCGCCGGCGGCGACAGTGACAACGTATTCAGCACTTGTATCGTACGTGATCGACTTGGTAGTAACTCTGCGAGAATCGATGTTAGATATACCCATAGAAATACTAATATGTCCGTAGTTACCCGGAGGATGCGAGTGCAGCTGCAAGAGGAGTTCCTACAATACCGAGCCCAAACTCAGTCGTACCTGCGAGATGGACAAGCTGAAGGGCTGAGCATGAGGACTGGCGAGTTTCGAGATCGACCGGGGCACCTATGGCAAAGCTAGCGATTGTGAGAGGTGCCTAAACATGCAAAGCTCTCAATTTCTATCAGCGGTAAAGTGAAGAGGTGGCGCCTACGAAAAAATACTTGGCGAACATATTGGAGTGAGAAGTATCCAAGAGGTCAAGGAGCAACTGAAGGTGATGGGATTCGGACGCTCAGACTCGATTTTTATACAGACACGGCCGGTTATGCTCAACCTCCTAGTTACCGACCAATTTTCTCTTAGTCTAGCATCCAGCCCGCTTTCGAGATAGCCTAAAGTCCAGTGACCATGACGAACGGGTCAACGCTACCAGAAACGTGAGGCGCAAGGCAACTGCCGACCACTCGCACGCTCGGTAATCGGTTTCATTTCGCTCCCAACCAAGCAACAACATAACATTGATTTCAGATTTGTAGAACGAAGCTGCCGGGAGCAATTGAACAATCGGGAAAGCAACCAATGTCGACACGAGCACTGTCTCGCGAGAAGGAGAGCTTGATGCTTGTGACTTGATTCGGCGATCAAGTGACCCATAGGTTGTCCTTTCGAGGGATTTGTCCAGCTAGCCGGTCATAGAGATAGAGAAGGAAGCACCGAAGACAACGTTTTCAATAACGCGGGAGATGTAGGCCGAAATGCCCGCTTGGCCGATATTCAAGATAGCCCGAAAGGCTAGAAGGTAATTCCACCAGGTACCACTGTAGGAAATGCAGAGCTCTGAAGATACGTCCGAGTAGGAGTAGAACCATGTGCGAGGAAAGTCAATTTGGGTTAGACTTGCTCTAAAAACTCGGTTGGACTGTCAGAGTTAGCGCCCAAGGGTGAAGATAGAATAAAGATGGCGAAGCAGAAGCAAGTGAGCACCAAAGCGGGGCATAGCAGGCCACCATGATACTGATTGGGGGGTGGCGGTTGACCATAACCAGTGAGACAAGCGATGGTAACGATGAGTAGGGTTTGGTTACAAGGGGATCGGCCTGAAAAAGTTCCGGCATCTGCCGTACACGTGATGTAACAAGCCTTTGTTCCGATACAACGTGGGGCTATCGTGGATCGTCCTTGTTCATATGGCGTGTGTTGGGAAGACGAAATACTGTATGTAGGCTGGGTCCTGTGCGAGCAAGAGCGAGGAACCAGGGGTCATATGTACCAAAAGCCACAGTCGGGATATAGTAGTCTCTCGTAATCAGAGATAAGGTCATCAGATAACTGAGATCTGAGTTTAACAACAACCATGGTCGCCGAAGACCGATCTATTCTTGTGCTCTATGGTTCTGAGACTGGAAACGCAAAGGACGCTGCAGAGAGAGTTGGTCGCGCAGCACGCAGACACCATTTCCAAGCTCGTGTAGTTGCAATGGACAGTTTTCCTCTGGTACGCCTCGTTAATTGTGGAAAGCCCTATTTGACTGGATGACTCGAAAAGATAGCCAACACTCATTGACGAATCTTTGGTCATTTTCGTCTGTGCGACTACAGGCAATGGTGTTGAGCCCTCTAACATGACTCCTTTATGGAAAGCATTGCTCCGGGCTGATCTCCCTCCAGATTTATTCGAAGGCAAGCCTTGACTGCATATCTATAAATTATCATACTAAGCCCTGTTCCGTTTAGATATGGATTTTGCCGTCCTAGGACTGGGAGACTCTTCGTATCAGAGGTTCAACTGGGCTGCCAAGCGTTTGCAGAGGCGACTACTCAGTTTAGGAGGGCATGAAATCTACAACCGAGGGGACGCAGACGACCAGGACTCTCGAGGGTGAGCAAGATTTTATTGGGCGGTTGTGTTCTAATACCATCATTCAGTGCGGACGGAGTCGTAGATCCATGGATACAGGCACTTTTCGAGCAAATCGCCGAGCGATATCCGTTGCCTCCTGGGCTTAGTATTCTACCGGAAATCGGACTGTATCCCCCAACTCTTACCATCACTCCTTGTTCAGCTCCCCAACCCTTAAATAGCACCACTCTAGAGATACTGCCCCAGTTACACAATGTCACGTTAGTCCAGAATAAACGGATTACCCGGGAGGATTGGTACCAGGATGTCCGGCACATTATTCTAAAGGCTGAGGGGCATATTGAGTAAGTACGCAACTGCGTTTGCTACAGTTTGACTAATGGCCAAGTTGTAGGTACCAACCCGGCGATGTGGCTGTCTTGTATCCCGAAAACTCCTCGGATGATGTGGATACATTGCTACGAAGACTTGGTTGGGAGCAGGACGCAGATAAGCCGATTCTGGTCTCGCCAAGCTCTCCAGGTGCGTAATCCTTGATTGAACTCAGACGAGTGCCACCAATTAGTCCATCTATGTAGATCGTACACTTCCATTTGGATATCCGAACCCCAATACCCCGACCACACTTCGAAACCTCCTGATAAAAGCCGCGGCTATCACGGCTGTCCCGAGGAAGTCGTTCATCGAGCTTCTCTCAAACTTTACAAAAGATCAACTCGAGACGGACAAGCTACGCGAGTTTTGTACCTCAGAAGGCCTGGTAAATCAATTTATCTTACCTAAAAAAACCTCGCACTAAACGTGGTACATTCGCCAGGATGATCTATTCGACTATACAACCCGTGTTCGACGTACCATCCTTGAAGTTCTACTTGAATTTCGCTCTGCCGTAGTCCCTCAGGAGTATATCGCGGACTTGTTTCCAGAACTTAGACCACGTCAATTCTCTATTGCTTCTTCTCTTCTCGTACGTCATACCATCTGATCCAATCCATGGTAGTTGAAACCCTCACTGCGCATATAGGCACACCCCTCGGAAATCCACCTCTGCGTCGCAATCGTATCTTACCGAACCAAGTTGCGAATTCCTCGAAAGGGCATCTGCACTTCCTGGTTAGATGGATTGCAGCCTGGAACAAGAATACAAATCGGGTTGAAAGAGGGCACAATGCATCTCCCCAACGACCTGGATCGGCCAGTGGTAATGGTCGGACCAGGGACAGGGGTAGCACTCATGCGTGCGATGACCGAAGAGCGAGTCATAAAAGGGGCCTCTAGTAAGTTGTTTTATTCTTGGCGGAGATGTCATGTATATATGATGGGGACCTAGGCAACATACTCTATTTTGGTTGTAGACGAACGGATGCAGATTATCATTTTCGACAGGAATGGGAGGCTTATCAGAAAAGAGGCCAATTGATACATCGTCTAGCCGCGTCGCGAGATCAGGTAAGCTTGTGCTATACAGATCTGGTGAGGTTTAGCTTCATTGGATTATGGAACAGGATTCGAAAGTGTATGTGCAAGATTTAATCTCCTTGGAGCCTCAAAAAGTAAAGGAGTGGCTTGTCGATCGTGAAGGGGTTCTGTACATATCGGGTGAGCAGTAACATCCATGATATATGTGAGCTTTGGCCCTGAAATAGCTTCAGCTCATCGAACCAGATGCCATCCGCTGTTCGAAATTCAATCGTCAGAGGTCTACAGATTTCGTGCGGATGGTCGGAAGAAGCCAGCGTTGAGTATATTGTTGGAATGGAAACCGGAGGTAGATGGCATGAAGAGTGCTGGTGATAGTTTGTGCGGATAAATCGTACCTCGCACTTGGTGAACTCAATAGTGTCCACAAATGGACCTGTATGCCGAAAATCTTGGCCTATCGAGAGTAAAACTAGTATGCAAAAATTCTCACACTGAAGTACTTGGGTAACAACAAGTGTGCCAAAGGCACGCATGTCTTTTACACGGTCTGGTTCGTGGTACGGAGTTTCGCATCGGTTCAGCATATATGCGCAATTAGTGCGCCTTGCCTCCTTCGAGTCTCTGATGTAGCTGACACAAAAAAGCCGCATCACTAGCCAGAGTGTGGCCAGGAGATGTGTGCCTTCTGCACACCCGTTGTCACGCTGAGTACACTAGATACGGGGGGTTGATGGTAGTATAAGCCCGCATAGTATTGTTTGTTGGGTATCTTGGGCCGGTGGCATATACAGTGGGTTGAATTATGACTGGACAGTAGAGCATACGGACGTCAATTAGCAAAGATGTAGGTTAGGCCAAACTTCATCACTCTATTTTCTCCCGTTTCACCCCTTTCAATAAATTTATTTAGTATTGAGCGTCTTTGAGCTGGTCCGTGCAGCGACGGCCTACTATGATCATCCTCTTCCGGCAGCGTTTCATCTCGTCGTTTTGCCCCCAATAATGAAGTGGCGGGCCCAACTGACACGAACGTCGGAGAGCTATGCAATGCTAGATCTGAACGTTTGGTGCTTTTACAAATACTGAAATAAATCGTGTTGGTGTCTATGCGTGGGATCAACTGAATATGCCACACACCTATGACCAAAAGAATGCGGGAAATCTTCTCGTTTGACTAGCCGATTTGGCTCGGATTCTTCACCTGCCGAGTTTCCAATTCAGTTTGCTTACGACGCTTGAATGTATACACAGTGGCTGAAAACGGAGGACCTTTTGCCGACTCTCCTAAGCATCTAAGCTCATGGACAACCCACAACATAACGGCAAGGGGATACTTCTGTACATATCAATAGAGAATTACCTGGCTCTGTTTTCGGAGCTTGGTCGCCCTGGTGCGAGTCTGTTTATATAACTTGAACACGTCGCCCGTAGAGTGCATCTAGTTCACGTTTAAGTTACGTACCGAGTAATCGTCCGATTAGCTGGGGTTTAAATGTCTGTCATTAGAGCAGTCAGAATACTAGTTATATGTACGATAAGCAAAGCAGCTTACCATCCATACGGAGTGAAGTTCACGCATCCTAGTGGTGAGGCGTAATCCCGAAGAATAATCGTCATATTTGGCGTGATCAGAACAGGCCGCGGCAAGGTTGCTGAACCCCTGTGAGCCAAACAGAATTGAGGGAGATTATATAAGGACAGTCCAAAGATAATCGTCAATCGTAGATCGCAGATGTGGCGCATAGCATCCCTGTGCGAATGCGTTATCTGCATAATCCATCGTTGCGTCCGCTAAATCGTCAGTAACAACGTTAAATATCTACAGAAAATATGGCTTTCAACAAGCTGGTACTGCAAAGGACCGAGGCTAAACACACCGCCATTGCTTGTAAAATGCGAGCTGAATTGGACAAAACAGTTGCGGATTCGAATAACTATGCGCCAGGAACATATGCGTTTTGCGTTCGATTTTACCCAAGCCCACTAAGAATTTCATGTGGGGACCCGCTCTTAGGCAGGCGCCAAGGAAACGGCCAGATTTCTAGACGAAAGGTGGTCCTGGAGCATACAGAATGGTGAAAAGCACTAACCAAAAGAGTAAGCCTCGACTCTGCTAGTTGTACCGTGAGCTGGTCGTCAGACTGCAACGGGTGCTGGTTACAAGCATTAGAGACCGTGCTAAGTCCGAGTAAGTACGTCTGGTTATGGGACATAATGGACAATGCGTACTGAATATACTCTCTTAGTGGTGTTGACTCCCAACCCTCTTCGCAGAACTGCGTGAGGCTAGAGTGAATCCATGTCGTAGACATCAAGTTAATCTCTCCGATAAGCCGCTCCGTGACGTGAATGCATTTCTATTTTAAACGAGATTAAACGCAATAGATGCGCTCCACGTAGCCCGGCGCACCTTAAACCTGGCTATGATAGGCCCAAGTCTTTGATCAGACCTCGTGATATGATCCGTGAGTACCTGGAGTTTGCGTTCAAGCCCTGGTTCAAGTTCGTCTATCCCTTCAGAGTAAAAACCCATCACTTGATCTTCTATTAGTATCGATTAACCGGAAATCGGGTAGTAAACAAACAACACACACCGCAAACTCCCGTCCCAACTGGTGTATCTGCAACATAGCAAACAACAACAGTGACAAAAGATAATCAGATACTATAAAACACAATTTGACACAACCCTGTGGTCCTTTAGACTTGTAAGACATCGCTGTCGCCATCGCCATACCTCCCATATTCGCAATTATTTCAGAATTGGTCGTTAGATTATTCTCGTGCCCCTATACCGTCGTTACTGCCCGTTTCAATTGTTTGTCCGGTGCCTCGTCGAACCCGCGGGCACATGCTCTCGTAACTACCATCGGGGTTCCACCATGAGAGCTTGCTACAATCCGGTAAAGGATGCCGAGAGAATAAGTTTGGATCATAATTTTTCCCTTTGATAGCTAATTAATTGGGCAAATAGTAGCTGGTACAATACATCAAATTACGTAGTTAGGAGAACGTCTTTTAATCATAGAAAACCAAAGCACGAAGCTCGATGGACTGGCGTTCTGGAGTACCAGGACCTGTGGGACTAATCAGAGGGTCAGTTGTGATCGACTTGGCTGAAAGCCCAGTTTGCTTACACGTCGATCGCGGTGTGTGGTGTAAAAGTAGCCACAGTTCCGTCCAATTTGGAATCAAAACTAAACAAGTGTTAGTCCCATCCAAACAAAACAATCCAATTCAGAAACCCACCATTTGATAAGCACAATTTCATCCGGGCTCATACCCGCCAAATACTTCCACTTATGCGCGTCACTGTGCTTCACAGACAACGTCTCTCCATCTCGGTCCTTGTACTTGAGCGTAGTCGGTACGAAATCGCCTTCATCCTTTTTATCATTCACGCTCTGAAAGTCGCATAGAGCAAGCGGGAGCTGCCAAGCCGGGTTCTGGATCGGACGCCAGAGGTTGATAATCTGGAATCGCTTGGAGAGTAGGGCAGGAACATCTTCGGCCGGGAGATGCATGTGCACGCGGCGTGTCGCAGATTCAGGAGTTTGGTCGACGTGAGCAATCTTGACTGGAGCTCGGTTCTCTGGTGTATCGGGAGTTCCCTCGGGGCGTGGTCGTCTGATAGCTACATCGTAACCTTGTTAGTAAAGATTGGTCCTGAACGCCCTCGTACTACTCACTGTGATCGAAAATCACGACTCTCGAGGCTCCAGTAAACTCTTTGATCCTGTTGATCGCATCCTCATAATACACCTCTTTGATCCTTTCCTCGTCATCGAACAGCTTTTCTGGGCTAGGAGCATGATGGAACTCGAAACCAGACTTGTCTAGAGTAAACTCTTGCTCATGTCCGCGTACGTTTTCGGCCTTGACACCAAACTCGACGGGTGTCCAATTCTGAAAACAATACCGCGTTAGTCGAAATTAGGTCACAATCGGCGATGAAATCGTACCCGGCGAGGTTCGACCCCAGAGTCGATCCACTGATATGGCTTAGCACCATCAGGGGGCGGGGTAAAGTAGTTGATGCGGGTATCGACGAGCGCCATTGCAATTAGTAAAAGTCAACTGGAATGAGATAGAGTGCAATCGAAGGCGAATGAAAGCGAGAATGTAGTGCAGCTCCTGGCAGCCAGCTCCACTATATATGGTCTATCGGCCTCGTGAGGAACAATGTCGTGCTCGATCTCGGCGGCATTCCCCCTCCACTTGATGACTCATCCCACAAATCCCATCACTAATCATCGTTAGAAATACACTATAATTACAAATAAATCGAATACATCAAAGCGCGCGGCGCTGGCGCAAGGGAAAAACGAAAATGAATCATTACTCAAACGTAGGTGTGTGAGAGGTCATCGAAGAACCAGCCGACGTCGGCGTCCGTGCCGTCATCGTCGACCCGGCCGACACGGGCATGGGCGAAATCAGTTGATGCAACCTCCAAGAGGCTCGCAACGAGTTGTAGACAGCCTTGAGTGTCGAGTTGGCTCCCTTTTCTTGTGTGATGGTCATGATCACTGGGTAAGGAGAAGGCGAATCCAAAGAAGGAGAGCGCAAGGGCGTTCCGGGCGGAGAATATTCTGATGAGGAACGAATCTCGATGCGGAACCGTACAAATTTGCTAAAGAGCGCTCCGTTCACGTCTACGAAAAGAGTAAGAAACCAACGATACGAGTTGTATCAAGAAACATACCTCTAAAGTTCTCGGCGTGACACAACAAAACCTGTCGATCACCATGCCTCATCACGTTGACACCCAAATCCGACAAGACCTGAGTCGCCTCGCGGCGAGTCAATTCGGGAGAAACCGTCGAGAACAACGTGAGGTTCTATCACACAATCAGACACGCTTCGAAACAGCCTCGTGAAAAAGCTCACCGAAGGACGGAAAGAGAACAAGTTCTGGAACCACCCCCTGGCCATCTGCTCAGGCCGAGGCGAGGCTATCGCGGGTGTGCCAGGCTGAGAAGCCGAAGAAACAGGATACCAATTTGGATTCGCCAGAGACAAAGGAGCCGCTAGAGATAACCATCAACAACTCAATATCCAAATCCACGCGCATACACTCACGTTTCGACTTGCGAACAAGCTTGGGCGCAGCATCAGGCAATCTAAACTCGGCCGCATGGGGCGAAAGCGTCGACTTGCTCGCGACTTCCCGGTCCTTTCGAACTTGATCCTCCTCGCTCCAGTCCTTGGGAGCATACACAAACTTGTTTCCAAACATCTTTTCCGGATCAGGCGAGAGCATGCTCCTAAACGGCGTCGGCTCGGGACTACCCACCACATCCCGAAACGACGATTCCATAGGCGACTTGGACGGAACCGGCAGAGGCGACCGGGCCCGGCGCGAGGCCAAACCAGCACCCGGAATCTCGCGTACCATGGGGTAACCACCCCCCTGACGCTCATAGGCCATCGCGCTCGCCGGTCGTTCGGGAACGGTGCCCGGTCCAGTCTGCTCGCGAGGCATGCCAACCGGTCCAGACTCGAGATAGGACCGGGGACGCGCCTTGGTAGGGGAAGATGTCGCATTCGGACGAGGACCCATGACGCTCGGCGCACGAGGTCCTTCGCGCGAGTGTTTCGAGGGCGACGCAGGTGCAGCCCGTCCGGCCACTAAATCGGTTGTACCGGCAAAACGAACGGGATTGGCGAACCGACTGGGATTCACCAGTCGAGCCGGGTTTCGTGGAGGAACAGCAGGGACCGCACATGCACCCGCCGAAGTTGTCAATGCACGTTTGCGTGTGACAGGGGGTAGAGGAAGCTGAGCATGCGGGCGAGCGTCAATCGAACGGCGAACATTGTTGGTACGAGCGGTGATATCTGCAAACACGTCCCGTTCGTGTTCGGCTTGAAGACGAGCACTCCGGCCTACACGCATTTCAGCACAAATATAAGTAAGAAAGAAAAAAAAAACTCACGAGTAAAGGCGACAGGGGCAACCTCTTCAAGGCCACTGTCATCATCCGAATCGTCCATCATATAATCTTCCCTCACGCGCTCTGCATACTGTCTCAGCAGAAATAGAAAAGCCTTTTCCCAGTTTGGTTGGTTCCGTACGCGGAGTGCACGTTCGATGTCGCCTCGAGACTTGAGAAACAA
Organism: Ceratobasidium sp. AG-Ba; assembly: GCA_016906575.1. NCBI lineage: Eukaryota > Fungi > Basidiomycota > Agaricomycetes > Cantharellales > Ceratobasidiaceae > Ceratobasidium > Ceratobasidium sp. AG-Ba. The sequence goes on along the minus strand of CP059622.1, from coordinate 2,113,216 downwards.
GATTTGAAGACTGTTTAGATATGCGACCTCGACAAATTCGTGTGGCCCAATGGGCTTGCTCAGTTGCGCAAGAGTAGGAGGAGTAGGGTTGAGAAAAATCCTATCGGTCTGGCCATTGAAAAACGGATGCGCAAAGATTTCAGGAATCTGTCAAGGCCGAGTTCAGTTTACCGGTTCGAGGGAGCACGCCAAGACGTACCGTGATGCGGTACAGCGGGTTGACCACCAGCATGCGCATGATCAGATCCTGAGCTCCGGGCGAAAGCGAAGTCTCCATCTTGTATTGACCAATCTTGACCTGGCGACCCAGTCAATGACCATCGTTTGACCAACCCATACTCAACACACCTTTTGTAGCAACTCGCGAATGCTTGGATCATCAAACGGCAAACGGCCAGTGAGGAGCGCGTACAATACCACGCCGCACGACCAAATGTCCGAGCTTGCGCCGTGATAGGCCTTGCCCTGTCATTGTGGATTACATTAGCTACATCTCCATGAAAGCAGTTGGATACATACGGCAACGATCTCTGGACTGGCATAGTGTGGGCTGCCGCAACTCGTCTCGAGCATTCCATTGGCCACTTCGAGTGCGGCCATGCCAAAGTCGGCAATCTTGATGTTCATGTCCTTGTCGAGCAAGATGTTTTCGGGTTTGAGGTCCCGATGAGAGATGTTGAACCTGGTGGATAGATGAACATTAGAGTTTGGGCCAAGAAGGACAATGTCGAACCGATGGCAGTAATCCAAACCAAACATGATCTGCTGGAAATAGTTGAGCGCTTCGGGCTCAGAGAGACGGCCTGCCCAAGGTCTATTAGCCACATCCTCTGTTGTGTGAGCCGGAATCACCTTTGGAGACGAGATAGTCGAACAATTCGCCGCCTTCGACGTACTCGAGGGCAAGATAGCTAAGACACCGACAGCTTAAAACTAGCGGAAGTCAAGTTCAAGAGAGGCACGCACAACTCGGTCTCGGTCTCTTGAAGGTCATACAACGACATGATACACGGATGGTTGATCAACTTCATAATGACAATCTCGCGGTGGATGCCGAGAAGGGCCTTTTGGTGCCTGGCATCTGGGCACAACACGAGTGAATATACGACGCCACGAAATGAACATCGGCGCAAGACGCACCCATGTCGGCGATCGACGCCTTGCTTGTCAATGCGGCGTTTTTGGAAATAATCTTGATTGCTGCGATTTTTCCCGAGTACTTGTGTTTGCCAAGTTTGACGCGGCCTGGCGGAAAGATAGGGGTCAAGCGACGTGCGGCCATCGGGGGGAGAGACGTACCGCTTGAGCCCTTGCCGATCATGTCACCGAGGATCCATGGACCGATGGACTCGAGGTCGTTCGGGAGGTTGCCGAGGTCAATGTTGGTGGCCTCTTGTTCCTGCAAGCCGAGGATGTGATGGGTTCATTTATCGAGGTGCCACATCGAACATCGGGCCAAGGCCGTCGTTTATCGGTCGTCAGGAATCGGTCGAGGGTCGAGTCGAGTCGAAGCCGGTCCGATGGGTTCGAGGCCGAGATGAGCATAGACGAGGGTTCGGCTAGTCAGGCGAAGAGACCGGCAATCAGCCGTTGGACGCACCTTTTGGAAGCGGGTGGGCCAGTACTGGTGCGACTCTTTTTCGAGACGCGGGGGCGAGGCCGTGACTGGGGACGCCATCGATACTGTGCTGTGCGTTGTGCGTGTTTGAACGAGTGGAGGTGGAAACGAGGGGTATGGTGGGCGATGGGAGGCCGACGAGGAGGTGGCCGGGGTTATATAGGGCGGGGGATAGGAGGTGGGCCCACGGGATGTATGCTTGTCGGCGCTTGTTTGGCGCCTGGTGTGCACGACCATCGGGCTCCACCCGCCACGTCGAATTGCCGCCGCTCATGGGTTGATAGCCGACCATGGACTTTCTGTTTGCTAAATCCCCGTCCCGCGCAAAGTCCCCCCCCCAAGCAGCCCTCGTCCCGCGTCCGCCGCCAGCCGCCCCCCGAGCTCGACCTCCAGCCCAAGCTCACCACATCTGCATCCTCCTCCAACCTCCTCTCCGCCAAGTCCGTCGACACCACCGTCGCCGCCGCCAGTGCCTCGACGTCGAACCTGCGCGCGCCGAGTCCGAGCCCAGAGCGCGACAAGGACCCAAAGCGCGACAAATCCAAGCGGCTCGGGATGCTCGCCCACCCCATCGCATTCCACCTGCCCTCGCGCGCCAAATCCCCAAAGCCGTCCCAGCCGCGCTTCTCCAAGTCGTCCATCCCCGATCCGCCGACCACGCCCCGCTCGGCCTCGTCCCAAGCGAATAACACGTCCGAGCAAACCGCCGACGCAAATGCTCCCATTCCCCCGACCCCGTCCACCGCGAGTGTCTCGTCTGCGTCCACATCGACGACGAATCTCGCTGCGCCGTCGGTCCCCGCACGCTCACCGCTCCGCGCCGCTCCCCGCTCCGTCGCGTCCTTTTCCTCGCTGCTGCACGGCTATTCTGCACCCGACTCGGCCATTGGACTCGGCTTGGGACTCGTGACGGGTGTCGGCGCGAGCCCTGGCTGGTCCCAGCTCTCGCCCCTCCCGCCCTCGCCCAGCGTTTATTCTCCGGTCCACTCGATCTTCCCCGGCCAGGACCAACGCAGAGCAAGCGCAGAGGAGCACCGAGTCAGACGAAGCGCGAGCATGCGTCTTCGCTCCGCCTCGGGCGACGGCACCCACCTCGACGGAAACGGCACGCCCAACCCACGATCCAAGCGAGTCGGTGATCTGCGCATGCCGTCATCCCGAGCTCGTAGCCAGAGCATATCCTCCCCCATCCTGTACGAAGACGGTCAATCCGACACCGCAACAGCGCGACCCGACATGTCATCTCGCACCACGAGCACAGACCGGACGATCTCCCCTCCCCCACGCAATACCACCTCGCCCCGACCGAGCACATCTCGACGGCACACCACCACCAACCCGCCTAATCCTCCACTTCCCGTCCGCGACTCGGGCGTCGCCGTCGACAAAGAGGTTCCACCGCCAGTCCCGCCCAAGCTCCATCTACGTGTCCAATCCGACTTTACGCTCGGTCCCGAATTTGGCATCACGCCAGGGAGCGAGAGCGGCGAGAGCTCGGGTTTCGAAACCGCCGCCTCTCACACTGCCCAACCTCGTCCAGGCACGAGCAACAGCACCCAACCAGGGATGTTGATCCACTTGCCGACTCCCACGGCCGAGTCTGCATCGACCCAGACGAGCGCCGCGTCCCAGGTCTCGCTCTTGCTCGAGTCCCCGTCCAGGGGATCCAAAGTCCAGCCGGACGAGGCGGACCCAAGGCCCTCGACGTCCTCGCTCGTCCCGCCCCGCTCGGTCTCGGGCGCGTCGACACCTGGCTCGGTGTCTGCCCCACCCAAGACGGCCAAACGCACCCACGCGTTGCTCGAGCTCTTGTCGTCTGAACGGGCCTATGCGTCTGATCTTGCCCTCATTCGAGATATTTATCTCCCCCTCGCCAAGGGCCTGCCCTCGAGCTTTCCCCTTCCTCCGAGCACGAGCAGTCTCGCGTTTCAATCCACGACTTCGGTGTCGATTCCAGGCCCCAAACTCAACGGGTCCAAGAAACCGGTCGGCAAAAATGGAGTGGTCTCGCCGCCTGCCGTGCCGGTTGGTTCACCCGATGACCCCCCAATGACATCTCAAGACGTAAAGATTATATTCGGGAATATCGAGGCGCTGGCCGGGTTTGCGGACGAGCTGTCGGATAAACTCGAGGTGGCTCTGGGAAATGCCGTACCGGGCGGGACGGGCGAAGACTGTGTCGGGGAGCTTTTTTGCGAGCTGGTGAGTTTTCCATGTGGATAATCAAACGAGTGGGCGCTGAACGTTCTATTTCTGCTAGGCACCCAAGATGACACCGATGTACCTTGGATACATTACTCGACATCCAGCAGCCGTCGCAAGGTACACGGCGCTCACCACGAACCCTACGCCAGCCATGACTCAATACCTCGCCACCACCCGCGCCATGACGTCCTCGATCACCCACGCATGGGATCTACCCAGGTACGGTCTATCCAAACTTTATGCCTTCTCAATTAACTCGATTAAATGGCTAGTTTAATTATCAAACCTCTCCAACGACTACTCAAATACCCACTCATCCTGCAAACCATTCTAGACGATACCCCAAGCTCAATGGGTCACAAAGATCGCGCAGCGCTCGCGTTGGCCAAAGGAAAGATGGAAGAGGTCGCACGACAAGTAAACGAAGGACGACGACGCTACGAAGTCGTCAAGACCGTGCTCGAGTCGGGCAAATCGCCCCCGACCGGGCCCAAGATGCCGTCTGTGAGCAGGATGAAGACGTTCAAGGGAAGGCAGAGTGCGGCGGGGACAGAGGATCTGGACAGGTGGGAGAAGCGTGTTAGGGACGGGTCGGCGGCGGCGACGGCCATGGCTGAACGTGCGCTCGCGTGGGCCGACTTGTTGATCGATGGTTCGGTCAAGCTTTTGGCATGGAGCAAGGCGTTTGCGCGCGTGGTGGATCTGGATGTGGTGCTGGGTGGCGATCCGCAGGGCGGGAGCGAGGCTGTCCGGGCGTTTACGGCTGTCGCGCAGAGTCTGGAGGATCTCAGCCGGGAGCTCGCGGCGGTGATCAAGGAGGAACTGTTGGCTCAGCTCAAGCGACTTGTGGTCACGACACGCGAGCCGCTGTTGCTGTTGTCGCATATGCACGTCTTGGCCAATACCCACCACAACCTCCTCAACACGCCCTATTCGAAATCCCGTCCGTCGACTCTACAAGAGGCGTCCCAGTCCTATGTTGCACTCACCGCCCAACTTCGAGATGAACTACCGCGATATGTGGACATGTTTGAACGGGCGTTTGGGATGATCGTGCTTCGGCTGTCAGGCTGGCAAGCCCGGTTCTTCCAAGAGGCTGAACGGAGATGGAAAGAGTTTTGGTTGGCCCTGAATGTGGAAGAGAGCGAGGTCGGGGCCGGGGAGAGTGCGGCGGTCGAGACGGTTCGAATCTGGTGGAGTCGGTGGGAAGCCACGGCCCGCCAAACGGCCACCATGGCCATTGTGTCGCCCAATCGACGAATGCCCAGACCTTCGCACCAACAACAGCCCACAACGCCTAGTTCAGCCGATAGCGCGTCGTGGGATCATATTCCTCCTCCTCACCGGCCGTATGCCCAGTCGGGCGGATCGGGTCAAGCGTCGGCTTTGTCGTTGGCAGAACAGTCGTCTAGGACGTCGTCCAACAAGGGTGAAACACACGGACACAATCGAGCCATATCAAGCGAAATCTCACCTACCGTTTCGCGCGATCGGTCTGGTACATCTCTCGCCCCTCGAGTCCAAAGTGACGCCGTGTTCCCCAAGACCAAGAAATCAGGCAAGAGCAGCAACTTGCGACGCATGACCGATCAGCTCTTTGGCGGGACACCCAACCCCGATTCGCCTGAACCGACCCGATCGTCTTCTCGTGCGTCTGGGGGAGCAAACGGAGGAGCACGGGCGTCGACACATTCCGGGTCTTCACGCATGGCGCATCAGCCGGTCCTTTACGCTGCAGCTGCTATTCATCCATTTGATCCCGAAACCGACGCTACGCATCTCGGTCTACCATTCTTGACATTGCGCATCGGGGACACGTTGGAGATTCTCGTCGAGGCAGGACACCCATCCGAACACTCGAACCTGCCGATCCACTATGACGACGCGCCAGATTGTATGCTCGCGGCTAGGAGCGAGGACGGAACTGAAGGGTGGGCACTGGCGAGCTACTTGATGCCTTTGGCATGATTCTCCTTTTTTTCTCTTTTTTCGAGGATGTGAAGGCGGACGTATAATCTCGTATTTTTTGCTAGTTGCTATCTACATATCTATGTATAACACCATCTACCCACCATACATGTCGGCCCCCTTTTTTCCCATGATTTGTGCATATTGTGTTTTTTTTTTATACATGCCTTGGCATTTTTGTGATTGTGAAGGTCTCCAGGGGCTTGATCGGTAGCTTATGAGTAGTAGATAAGAGATCGTCAAACAGCTCGTACGTCACCTATAGACAGCTGAGGTTAGTGTCGAATGGGCCAACTTGCCAGCTTACAACGGGTCAAAGACTCGGGCGCTTACAGCCGTTTGCAGATTGGATGAGAGTGAAACATTTTCGCTCTAGTCGTATTTCAAATATTACCGTGGAAATATCACGCGGCGAGTTACGGAACATGCATCCGGAGGTTTGCCTCCGATTGTCTAGTTTCCGACCATCGGTCCCACACTTTCATGACCTCTCACCTGCCTTCGTCCACGTTCCATGGCGAGCGTCGACTATTGTTCGACGCCACGACATGCGGGCAGCGCGTACGCGCTCGACGACAAGCGTCGAGTTTAGCCTAGTAAGTACTCTTATCGGTCAATTGGGTACCGGACTTACTCATAAACGGTCAAAGTCGACAGTTCAACTCCGCCGTGTACGGGCCGTAGCGTCCTTTTTTTCGCCCTTTTCCAAAGTCGGTCTGCGTTGGGTGTAGGCTCTTCGCGTCGGGCCTCGTGTGCCGCTGTACGGGCAAGCCGATGACGTCGCTGTCGTGACACGGGCGTGCTGGACGTTTCGGTGAGCACCCGATTGGCTCTCATAGCTGTATAAAGCACATTCTACTCACCCTGCGGATGCTCTAGCCGTGATGTCGACACCCCCATTCCAATTTCCACCCCCTGCCGTCGTCATTGCTCGCGGTGTTCAACCCCCGCCTTTTGCTCGTTCCTCTCAGTCTTACCAAAGTCGTATGTTGTTTAATGCTCGCTTTATTGATCTTTGCTGACGCCTCGCCAGCTACAACGATGCCTGTGTTACCAGACAGTGCATCCGCTTCCCAGCCGGCTGGGTCTACTCAAGCCGAGGTCGCTTTGGCTTGCTCGGAGTCACTTTCCGTCGCCGAGGAGGGTGTTTCTGCTTGTAAGTTCAAATCTGGTGCAACGGTCGGGGTAGTACTCACCCATTTTATAGCCGGTTCTCTTCCAAATTATATGGTTATGGTCAGCTGTCTTGCAACCGAAGTTACTGCCGCTCGCACCCGTGGCCGTCCGCCTGTTTCGAAGAAGACACAGTTGAGTCGGATGTCCAAGGACATATATGTCGACAAACTGTCTCGATGCGAGCTTTTTAATGCGGTGTTGGCACTCCACGAGCTCGACGACAAGTATGTTGCCATGAAAGACCGCACACCCCCGTTCAAGATGTGGTTCACGGGATCAAGGTATGTTTGTAGACCCAATGCCTATTCGTTGAACTAACTTTGATTTTAAGTGGTGGAAAGGCTTCTGCCCCCACCATTCTGAGCGACAAAGACCGCGATCTTGTTGTCAGTCAGCTTGCTGCCTCGAAGAAGAAACCCGAGGAGATTACAGTTTTTATTTCGTTTGATGTAGATGATTTGGATGCGTATCGGGTGCGGAAACGAGTGAGTACACATAAATCTGATACATCTTGTTGGTCCTAATTGCTTTTGTATCTAGACTCGAGACGATGACATGGCTGGCCCGATTGGAACCAAGGTATGTCATCATATAACTTATATTGTTTCTTTATTCTGAATGTGACGTAGGTCCCTCGGCTAGGTGATATGGATCCAACAACGATGCTACACGGTGATTTCATCTTGATGCTCAAGGCTCAACACAAGTGCGAAGAGCATTGTGGTGAGCATGGTGAACCGGGACATTGTTATGTTTGGCCGAATGGTCAACATCTTGGCTTGAATAATCGACGTCTCGCTATGTGGTCTGCTGCAATGGTAAGCTTGCTCAATCATTAAGTGACAGTATATCTGATATTTTTCCAGGCTGCTGGTGAAGCCACTCGTCATGCCCCGCCAAATGTGCCTGAGTTTGATGGGCCACAAGGCTCGGGAATTGTCACGGTTAAGCATCGAGGGCGTGTTACTGCTGCCCCTCCTGTACCACCCTCCTCGATTTCGGCATCGGACGCAACATCTGTCCTGATTGCTGCTATGGTCCCACTCTTGACGTCGCTTACCCAATCGGTTTTTCAAAAATCGACCACCTCTCCAACTGTAACTACAACCTCAGATGCCCCGGCTCCGCCTCCAAACCCACCTTCTGGCCCACCCTCAACGTCAACCTCCCCACCAGTCCATAACCATGATGGACCTTGTCTGGATATACCATTTATGTTTTCTCATGACCATACGTGTGATTGCATTGCTGGGTTCAAGGCTGAGTCGGGAATTGATCTGTCAGAGAAACTGGATGGTCTTAAGCATCGCGAACTTACTCCCGACCTTTTGCTAGAGGTATGTTAGCTGGTTTACCATAACTTTTGTAACTGACAAACATTTAGGTTCCACACGACCACCTCAGCCGACTTTTTGGAATTTCGGAAGGTAAAACCATTATGTTCCAAATTTATTGTCGCCGCTGGGTGCACAACTTCAAGGCGGCCTTGTTGGCAGAGTGGGAGGCTGAGTGAAGGATGTGCGGATGGCTTGGGATTGTCTAATAGCTGTATAACTGAAGTCGAACTGACAATTTATTGATGTATAAATGAATAAGCTAGCTTCTTTACAATGAATATCCACAGTTTTGAATCCACCCTTGGGCATCTTCTGCCGTGATAGACTCAAGTGCTTTGTGTATTAACCATGGTCGTGACTCGCGATCAATTGTATGAGAGTCGTGACGTCGGAGCCAAGCTTTCATCTTCGAGAATGCCTCCTCAATTGGATTGAAGTCTGGCGAATATGGTGGAAGATAGCAGAGTTTAGCTCCTAACCAATATCCATACAGGTCAAGATACCTATTTTCCACAAACAAATTTCACTAACCACATTCATCAACTACCAGTTGCCGTACTTCTTCGTCATGGTGAATTGCGCAGTTGTCCAGAACAAGGATGCTTCTTGGTAGTCCAGCAGGAGAGAAGGGGTTGAGAAGGGGTGCCTACAAATTAGTGAGTCAAAGTCCTAAAAATAACATGAAAGAGTAAGCTTACCACCTGCGTGCGGAGAAAATACATAAATCGATCTTTATCGACAGCGCCCTCGAAAATCGATGTTGCCACAATACCGTCAGTAGTCAAGGCAGGTAAAGCAGTCAAGTGCTGTCCGTGCTGGAATAAATTTCGGACCACACAGTGTTGGCCAATGGGTGCCCATCCATCTAGACGGTGACTGGTTCGATCGTTTGATCCACTCTCATCGCACCACATATACATAGACGCATCGTAATGTCCCCATTCTGCTATCCAGCCTGCCCGAACCATCTCATCTCGCTCCATTGCCTCTTGGGAAATTGATTTGTTGGAAAGGGCAGCTGCAACAAGTGCCCGGGAGATTGTTGAGAGTGATACATCAAGTGCTCGATCCCGAAGCAAAAGTTCTTGCATTTCGTCCAGATACATGGTAGGACGAGCTCGTAGAATAGAAAGAAGAAAACCCTTGTCTTCTGTAGACAAAAATCGTGGCTGCCCACGATGCCGCTGGAGCTCCTTAGGCTTGTTGACCGTGCCGTATGCTCTATAACACTCGATTATTCGGTAAATCGTGGCCTCCGAGCGCTGTGAGAGTTTGGCACATTGGTCTGCCTTCCATCCTAGCCCAACATACCAATAAACGATGAGCCAGCGCAGTTCTATAGCCACTGGGGGTGCCATCGTCGCTCAAACGAATCGATGACCAGCGTCCGTACGGATCAGACGACATCCGACGGTCGGCAAGCCCCGAAACCGTGGTTTAATTTGTTATTCGTGCGGCGTGGAAATGTTTTACTCTCATCCAATCTGCAAACGGCTGTAGAGGGGCATAGGCTCCGCGTCTAGCGGGCAGCAAGAGTCGATGGGCCTCGTGGGATATTAGCCACGAGGCGGAGTGGATTTCAAGGTTATCGCACCTTCCCTCTACACCTATTTATGGTCTACATGAGCCTGAGCTTCGCAGACCCACAATCCAGATTCCTTTTTAAAAAATGATAATATGTGCGCTCGAGGTGAATCACCATGATGTCACTAAGAGCAAGGACGCCTCCAGTCTGCACGAATCAGCTAACACACATTGCTCCTAGCTCTAGCCAGCTGTTCGACAATATAGCCAATAGAACCTATTTCGCGTAAGCCGGCAGCACACTACAATATTTCCTTGGACCGATTCCGTCTATAAATTCTCCGGACTCCCGGACTCGATCGCACGTTTACGATCGTATGTGAGAGTACCAAAGTCGATTCAGCCGATTGCAACAAGCAATAATTGGCGTAGAGTTTCGCAGACCAAAGTAACTTGACGATTGACATCTACCTCATACAGTGGAAGTAACCAATGGTACACAGAAACAGGGTCGTAGGTCCGGAGTCGGGTCGTTTCAAGACAACCAATATGCCCCCATTCAGACAACTGCCTAAGCCTTCGCATTCGGCCTTGAACAACTATGGATGGGATCTCTCCCGCCCTTGATAACCAACTCTAGAGCACGATGGCAACATATATGCGGGAGTTATTATGCTTTACTTGGGTGAATAGAGTACCGCAAAATCCATTGACACACGCCTCGTGCCAGTGTTGTCTACTTGAGTCCCCGCTGAAACCAAGACCAATTTTTAACTGAGTTAGACGGTCCTATGTTAGCACCAATTATAGAATAGCAAACGAGCCTTATTCAGAGGTTCACCGGCGTTCAACCGCACATAAGACGAAGGAGTTATAATGAACCATATATGGTTTTAGCGATATGCATATATATTTGGGGTTTACCCCCCCCCCCGTGGACAATAAGCATCTATACACAATCTCATGCCATAAAGAAGATATTTACTGGCGAAAGGAGTTATTGATATAAGAACAGACGAAACAAAAATACATTCGCAATTCGCCTAATGTCAAGGGTAGTTTAAGCATTCTGCCCATCCTGCGAAAGGCTAGCACGGTACTCGGCAGCCTCCAAAGCCAAGTTAAATTGCAAATCGTTCTGGGGAATGTCAATCCACTCGAGGACTTCATGAATACGACCGTTTGGGAACTGGATACACGGAGCGATGAAGTCGTAAACGTGTAGACATAGCATCGCAGACGCCCCCCCCCCCAGCGTTTCGTCAAATAGAATCTGTACAATAGAATTAGCTACGTTGCGTTCGTTCAGCATGACGCGGCTTACGATGGGTCGTTCGTTACGGCGGCGGATCGTCATCTCCGCCCCATCGGAATCTGGGCATGTAAAGGTGCGACCAATAGCCACTCGCCAGCCGTCGTCTTCAGAAGTCGCATTCTTCAAAGACGGTGGATGTGTCCCGGCTTGGCACCGGTTAAGAAGCGGGCCACTGCTCATCATATTTGTCAGTTTTAGCTCAAATAACCTCTACCGGAAACGTAGCAGATTCACGCACCCATATGTTGATCCCTGCCCTAAACTTGGATGCTAGTGAATTAATGCAACTAAGCTTACAAACTATAACCACGCGAACACCGATATTAGCATGGTACATACAGATGTAAGCCTTTTCCAATACAGTTGCCAGGGATTTAGTATATGGTCCAAAAGGGCAAAGGTATCCCCAGACACTCTCGTGTAGAATCGTCGGCATAGTCAGAGACGGAGTCTGAACAGCTGATTTCCAGAGGTATCTTACCGATTGGAATTGAGTAGCCGTTAACAAGTGCAAAGAATGACATCAGGTCTAATATCTCACCTTGGGCGTACGCCGAACTCTTCGCAAACTTGAAGTACTTCTTCAACTACATTTCAAGAGTGTACGTCTTATAAGCGAAGTTCGTGCTGTCCACCTGCACCTCGAGCGTGGCACCACTGCCTGACTTGGGTGCGCCACGAATAGAGGTTGCCGTTGGCCAATTCCAGGCAATTAACTGGTGACACCGGGTTATCCATTAGTTTTGCAGGAACAAGCATTGCGCAAGGTAGTGAGCGCGACCGCGCGACTATGTTGACTGGGATCACGACGGTGGGGGGGGGAGGAATCCCCCCAGAACCGGATGCATACACTGAGATTATATACACATCCGAGACACACGTGATAAGATCATATCGGGCGGCTCCGTCGCTCAACAGTAATATGGAGGGATTTTTGCTGCTAATATAGAGAAAATCACGGGGATAGCACTGATTATGAGTAGGCATAGTCAAGAGAGGTTTGATTCTGTCTGGTCTGGTCGCAATCACGTGACTTTGTCTTAGATTCTAGTGGAACGAGATGTACTCCGGGTGACGGGTGTGCGAAAAGCACATGTGTCCTCCCTGAACTCTGTTTGACCATGCAAGCTTTTTGCATCAGTTACAAGAGATAGCGGAAAGAACCAAGGCGAGCCAGTTGCGCATATATGCTGACTTGATGTGAGAGGGCCGCATTACCGATCAGAGTGGACAGGACACGTGTGCCTTTCAAACACTTGTACTGGTAATTTCGTGTACTTATTGACACTGAACCTCTGTATGTATCCGAGGCTAGGGCTCCGGACTCTTGTATTTATATTTGATGAGATCTTCGAGAAAGTCTTTCTCGTCAATGGAATAGGCCTTATCTGTTGCTGAATCCAAGCCTCGACAGATAGCTCTAGAGCTACGCTAGGTGGGTCGAAGATGCCTCTAGGTGTATGTCCGTTCTCACGAATTTATTTTTTGGTATATTCTACGCCATATATTGGTCGCTCCGGTGTAACGAATTAGTTGTATAGCCCTAAAGGCATTTTGTTATTCTATACATTGAGCAAGTGGTTCGATTCCACACTTCAGGACAAATCCACGAACACAACACAAGGTTTGACGGCGAGATCTCATGACACGGGGTTTAGAGTCTTATTTCTGCGAACTAGATTGACAACGCTAGAGCACGAGACCTTTGCCTTCGGGGAGCCTCGTGGGCTTGTTGCACGCGCACGCACAAGACTACGAGCTTACCGCATGATTCAAAGATGGAATCAAAGGTTAGTGAGCCATCTCATACCTTCATCCAAAACGAAGATTCTCGTGATTTTTTGGTGGGTATAATCCGAGCTACTGAGCTATGCTTTTTCACTGGTTATCTGTATACCTACTGTACATCACTATCTATGATGACTATAAGCTAGTCTCCTATGATTTATGCATATCTACGTTTGTTCATATATAGCCTCCGGTAGAACTTGGTCCATATCGTAATCAGTCTATGAGTAATGGGCGAGAAATAGAAGCTTGATATTGCGTGCTCGAGGCGGATCACTGTGCCCGGGCGAAACGCTACTTTATTACTGAGCACAAGGGCCCTCACTCGGGGATGAATCATCAATCTCGACACACTATTGGTAAACGAATGCCGGCTCGACGGAGCCATGGGACCTTGACAGATGCATAAAAGAGAACAGGTGTGATTCGGTATCACTACCTAGCTATCCCCCAACGCATCTGCTTCAAACTTTCTGCAATTTGACAAGATGGCCTCCGCTCTCGTTGATGTAAATGTCAACTACTTTCTTCCTCCTGCAGACGGCTCCAAGCCGTACTCATGGACGTTTGCCGACCATCCGGGAGGAGGTCCCATGCGTGTGAGTTCATCCTCATGCTTCGTAATATATGAACATTGGTTTGATTGATTGATACTATCATAACAGAACTGGGAATCTGCATCTTTTGGAGTTCAGGCTGAAAATCTTCGTGGACACGAAAATGAATACACACTCGACACGGCTGGTTTCCAGTTCCATAACATCCCCACCAAAGGCACAGATTTTGATAACGAAGACTCGATCAAAAAGACGTACTACGAAGAATCTATCCAAAACATTAAAAACATCACTGGAGCGTCGAGGGTTGTTATTTTTGATCACAGTTAGTATATATGGGACAGTGAAATTGTTGCGCTTACTGAACATACATCTGTGCGATAGCCTTGAGGAAGCCACGGCCGGCCGGTACGCCAGAGACCCCCGAGACAAGGGGGCCAGTTCAGCTTGCACACGTCGATCAGGTAAGTCCATATCACTACAAGACACGCATACACACAGCTCACTTTAGTCTGTAGTCCGCCGAAGCTGCGGCTAATCGTGTGCGCCGACATCTCCCAGCCGAGGACGTTCCCAGCTTGCTGTCAAAACGATACCAAATCATCAATCTTTGGCGCCCGATCCATAATCCGGCATGGCAATTCCCGCTCGCGCTCTGCGATTTCAGGAGCGTCAATGATAAGATTCCGGGTGGAGACTTTATCCCGTCGACGCTCAGGTTCCCGGATCGTGACGGAGAGACACTGGGCGTGAAATACAGTGACACACATCGCTGGAAGTACCTGGGTGGAATGACACCAGACGAATTTGTGCTAATTAAATGGTACGAACATTCAATAATTGTGACAAGCTGCTGCTCACGTTCCTCGAAGTTTTGACTCGAAGCCAGGCGTGGCTACTTTTACACCCCACACTGCAATTGAAGAGTGAGTAGTGTCCGACACCCAGTGGACATGAGACTAACATTTTCGAACCAGTCCTACAACTCCCCCTGATGCACCAGGCCGCCAGTCGATCGAACTTCGCGCATTGGTATTCTATGATTGAGTGTATCAAACGTCCGCAAATTCTTGATCTTCGAGGGTGCATCAAATTCATCGGCGTCCCCTGAGTTGTAATATATCTTGTTCGCATGTTTGCGTAGATTTCAGTTTTAATGTACACGAGGAAAACCCTGCTGAACTTCAATCTGTAGAGAGATCGCGTGATAAGAAAGAGAAGCCGCAACTACTTCGACTAAATCTCAGCCTTGAAAAAGTAAACATGCAAGCCATTGTATTGCAGCCCCCAGACTAACATAATTGTGCATGTATTGATAGACGCAAAGAGAGAGCAGCTCGATAGCTCGCACGGTGCTACTCTGGATATGGCTATATAGGGCCCAGCGATACCGCTATAACTTGCTCTATGCTGGGCACACTCAAACATGGAAATCATTTGGGCGGGGACCTCACGAGCATCACTCGTTCGAATAGCCATGCTTAAGTTAACACGCTGTGCGTAAGTTTGGTCCAGGTCGTGTGTTCTTTCTGCTACCTGAAAGCCGGGGATTGCACACCGACGGTGAGATTTTGATTTTATTGACGACTTTGAAGTCCATACTCAAGTCATCCATAGTCTGTACTAGCCGATTTACCACCTCATCCACCCGTTGTAGTAGCGCAATGGAAATATGTTTATCATAAGTCTAAATTGATAGGTCTCTACCTGATCAGTATGAGCTAAGGGCGACTATTCGACCTTCCCCTTCGGCCCGGCGGAGCTATTATGCCCGTCTCTGCTATCCCTGCCTTCCTTTTCTACTTCTTTGGCCATTTCCCTAAGTACTTCTCCTTCACTCTTCTCCCATATTTCAACGCCTCTCTCCATCTCTTCCCATACACCTCTTCCAATGGCTTCAGCCTCCATAAGCGCCGCTCCCCTGCCAGGAATTCGAGTTGGCGCACATTCACGGTATAGAATACCGCCTTGAATCCTGGGGATAGGCTGTGAACCTGATCCGGTTTTTGGTTTGGTAGTTAGGGTACCCTCGGGGGTTTCGGTGATGCGTGTTCGCAATGTAGGAGCGAAAAGTGCATATAGCACAGTTTGTGCCGCGCCGTTTGATGATTTGGAAAAAAGAACGATTATAGGAAACAATAATATATAACTGTGTCGATGGTCAAGCTGTGTATCAGAACACGGTGGGGCGAAAACTCACAGGAAGACTCCGAGTCGAGTATAGTCCTCCGATTCTTTGCTTGCGCGAAGATAAGCTCCAATCGTTTGGGAACGGCTGAACCCAGGAGCAACGCTCACTGCAAGAATATTCGAAGTTTTCGACTTTTTGACGTCCACGGTATCTGCGTCGCTTGTTCCGATTACGGGCTTGGTGGACTGAGAGGCCAGCGCATCTACTACACGTTGCAAATGTCGCATCAGGAGAATCGACCTCAGAGCACGCTCGCCTTCGCGTGATGAGATAGATGAAATAGCCATTTGCGCAAGCTGGGCCTGTAAAGGCGTAGTTGGTTGTATGGGTTCCGGCACGCCCTCAGCTAATGGTGGGTCAGGGGCTGACCTCGGTTGCGAACTCGATGGAGCGGTATTGGGGTTTTGTTTGGAAGGTGCAAGTGGAGGCAGATACGTAGGAACCGAGGCCGCGTATAACGGGTTGACGACACTCACTACCCGAATGTCTCGGTCGTTCGGTGCCTTGATCAAACAAGGCAGCAGGAGCGTGACCAACAAAAATGATGCCAATGCACCTTCGAATCGCCGTTCAGTCTCTATCCGCCTCGAATCTTTATTGGAAGTCCAAAGAGCGCCGATATGTGTATACTCATGGGTCAAGATAACAGCATCTAGCCGGGGTGGATCGCGTGGAGCACCAGGTATGCTGCTCGAAGGTCCACTTGTCGTCGTCGATAGGAATTGTTTACAAAACGCCCGGATTGAAGCTGGAGAAGTCAGATCGCATTCTTCAGCAAAGATTAGCTCGTTGGATGTGACGACCCGAATCGCCGAGATGATTTCTTCAACCACCGGATCGTTGAGAGACGGTGCAAGAGCAATGATCTGAGCGCCTCGTTGAGCGAGCTCGTGCATTAGTGTGAGTCCAAGCGGAGTGAATGCACCCTGGAAAATTTAGATCAATGCTATGCTGTATATTCAAGTGAGAGTAAACGCACGGTTAGGAGTACAACGCGCCCATGCATGTCCCGGTCGCGTGGATTTTTACGGCCATTAGTGATAAAATTGAGACTGTAGAGCAGAGAGATTATCCCAGCCGTTGGAATCCAATAGCTAATAGGTATTTTACGAGTAACCCAGTCAGCGAAAATATGGATTGCCATTAAAACAGAATTTATTATAAATCCTTGGGATGCAGAATTCCAGGTATCGACAACGTTTGGCGATTCGGGTTAACCAATGAGCTGCAAAACAAGAAAGCGAGTGTCGAGATATCAGAAGTGTAAGAGCGATGTGAGTGGAGTCAAAATCCTAAAAGTCAAGGTGGTGGTGCAAGACAAAACTATGCTTAGCGCCAAACTTTGTGTGACACGTCAAGTGTCCATGATTACGATGACCAGCCATGAATTAATTCATATCATTTCATTGAATACATTTCAGAAAGCGGTTTGGAAAAGAGCATAACAGACAGTTCAAAGCGCACGTTGATAGCAAACGAACCTCTGGCGAGCGTAGACGAACCATGCACAACATGAAGTGCTGAATCACCATCTGCGCACCCATTGCCCGGTTTTGTCGGTGTTCTTCTGAGCAATACGCTTCTGGATACGCTTCTGCTCCTTGGCCCACTCGCAAATTCCGGTCTTGCAGCGTTTCTAATTACGAGTTAGACTTCAATCCTTCGGAGTAGCTAATTTAAACCCACCCCGTGCTCCGGGCAAACCGGACCCTCTTTCTCTTTGATTTCTACTCCAGCGAACTTTGGGACTATTTCCTCATACCCCTCTATAACCAATATGCATTTTCAGCCACCGACGATAGCAGTTCAAAATTTGCAGCTTACCGTCGTCTTCGTCCTCTGCACAGAGGTCTTCCGTATTCTTTGTACTCTCTCCTCTTCCATCTTCTGCTTTTCCTTCTCTTTCTTCGATTTTTCGTCATCAAAATCAGCATTCCAATTGGCAGGACGATTGGGGCCCGGGTGCGCAGCTATATAGTGAGCTGCATCATCGTCACTGTCTTCGCGATACATGTCGGCGACCACCGGAGCGGGCTGACGATGGGCCGCCTTGGCTTTGGCACTAGACTCGACTGTGCGGGAAAGGGGTGCTGTTGGGCGATCGTTAGGATCTCGACTCGGACCTGGTGTGTATTGATGTATTGATCAGGTAGTGCTATAGCGTCTGGTATTTAGGTAACTGACCAGCGCCTTTTCCCTTTTTCCCCTTCCCGCCTAAATCCTTCTTCACAGCGGGAGGCAGCCCTACCGCAGCCGCGCTACCAGGTACCACGCGAGCAACGGGCTTTGGGGGTGCAGCAGCAACAACGGGGGTTTGAGGTTTGTTACGAGCCGCTTCAGGAAAGAGGTTGGCTGGGAGGAACCTGAAAAGTCTAATCGCATTCACTTCGCCAGTAAGCAAGGGGGGCTCGCAATATGTTGTCTCTGAGGTTTGCGAGGTAGATTGGTGAACAATCGTTTCCAACTTTAAACGCTACCCAGCACATACCAGGGTATGGGTAGTTTATCTTCTTCGCTTTTGCGGGATTAAAGCCTTTGAAGATGTCGTCTGTGATATCCACAGTTCTCCATCCTATGGCGTAAGTGAGAACTGGCTCGCAATCGCGTCTAATGATGAAACACACCAGTTTTCTCCACTTCCCGGCGAGATCTGAATGTCGATAGGAAAACTAGCGAGCAAACCACCTCATCGTCCTCCCGGCTGACGAAGACCTCCCTCCAATCATGCTTGCCCAATATCTGTCTCATCTTCTCGTCGGTGAGCTCGTTGCTGATCTGCAACACACATCCCGCCATTTGATCATCGTGAGGATGAAAGATTTCATGAAGGCACTCACCTCGGCGATAATCACGTTCGGGGACTGCACACGCAAATGTTGAGCCATGAAATAAACGTCCGAACGAAGCTACTAACCGAAGGTTTAAAGAATAGCGCCCAAAGGTTATCCTTACCAACAAAGCAGGCCATCCAACGAGCGCACTCCAAGACATTACGTTCCTCTTCCACTGAGGGGATTTAGTTCGGATACGTGGACCCGTCGATACCACCATACTTACAAGTTGCTACAGGGCAAGTATAGACTTAATTATCTTATCGAGTGCGCCGCTAAATATCAGTCACTCACAATGCGGGGGAAAGGGGTTGTAGATGCTGGATTACGGAATTATTAGCGATGCCCGAGGTTGACCTGATGAAACAAAGCTTCCCTACCTAAGGTATGTTGGCTCGTCGGGACCGGGCGAAGGAGTTTTCTCTCTTAGGCATTGGTAGCTGCGGGCAAGGGATTTGGAGACAGTAGTGGGAATTGTCAAGGGTGAGACGGTACTCCGGAAGCGACTTTAGCCACGTGCCACGCGGATCAGTTAGCTTATCTAACCGCCAATCATCTGTTGGAAATAGCCAATTCTAACTCCCACAGCCAACGCAATGTAAGTGCACCAAAACAAATTCGAGAGAAAATACTGACGGCCTTGCGTGTTTCTGAAACCAGGCCACCCAAGGGAGTAAAACGAAAATCTGCAGTACCGACTCCAGTTCAGTCTTCAACACCCCAACCTCCTGTATGTCAACATTCGCCGCTATCTATCAGAGTCACCGTGTATAACCTTTGAAAAGAGCTTGGTTGAGTCGCTCTCGTATGCGCATTACCCTCGCCCATTTAAAAATCCCGCCTATACTAAAAACGTCAACCGACGTGCGAAGAGTGCAAAACAAGTTCTCGGGGCTGAACGAGAGAGGGAGAAACTCGCGCGCGAAAAGGTCAAATCTCAAGAGATGGATGTGGATTGGATGGAGGATCCCGAAGCCGCGACATGTGAGTGTGTCTATCATCTTCCATTCATCTAGTGTTCTGAACATCTGTTTAGTCACGTCAATTGAGGCTCCTCCATCAGTACTTCCACAAAAGCGATACTGTGATATCACCGGGCTGGAGGTTGGTCTCCAAAATATTCATCATCCGCTAAAGAGTTTGAAACGAATTGATTCTCTAGGGGCCATACACAGATCCCGCATCAGGCTTACGCTACCACGACAGAGTATCTACGAACTAATCAAATCCTTGGTACGGTAACATAGTGTTGGATAGGCTCGTGTACTTACCTTGGCTTGCCAGAACCCAGCCTCTATGCAAGCATATCGCTCAGTCCGTATACGCATTCTGTCGTCAAGTAAACGTACGACTAGAGCTCAGCCTCAGTCTCAGTCTTGTTTATCTATTCGTCTGCTCTCATCGTTTTGATCCGCATGAATATTTATTTGCACTTGACCGAGAACCGTCATGATAAAAAGAAATGCTAAACCTCCAAAAGATAGTGCCAATGATAGTACACAGGTAAGTACATCTACACAAAAAGAAAAACAACAAAAATAAGTCACGGTATCAAAATGTACGAGGTAAGGTTGTATGGAAGTAAAAAAGTGAAAAGAGGAAAGATAAAAGAGACTTTCCCGGTTAGGTGACCTATGATCCGTGAAGGTCAACGTCATCTTCAGACATGTTGGACATGTTTAGACGCGACGTGCTCATGGCCGGCAGTTCTGGACCCTCGAGGTCTTCTGAGTCGGTAGCAACTGCGTTCTCGTTCGAGTCCTCCTCATCTTCTTCCTCTTCCTCTTGTTCGCCCTCGACTTCCTCGAAAATCCAGTGGTACTACGATACCGTAAGTTGGTTGTGTTGATCGCAATAGACCAAACTTACTTGAACAATCAGGCTCTTTACAAGCTGGTGACGCTCGCCCAGGTCGATTGGGAACGGCTTCGAGTCTCCAATGCGAGGGGGGAAGATAATGCTTTGAGAGAAACACGTAGCTAGATTGTCAGCATTCATTTGGTTTTGTTCCTCAAAGTCGGTCACACTATGGATCACGACGCATGAATAAGAGTCGATAACAATAACACATAGCGTCTACTTACCGGTCAAGATGCTCGAAGGTAGCCCGCAAGAGATGAAAGTTGTTAGGTGGCAACATATGTATGAGCTCTCGTAGTCGGGTGTACTTGGAGTCAAAGTTCGTATCACCTAATTGAGCGTTAATAATAGGCCATCCAAATATTAAAACGCCAGCTTACGCATTGCATCCATTAGGCTGCGATATAAAGCGTTGGTGAAAACACACTCGGGGAGTTCACGGAACCATGCTTTGAGTGCTGAAGTGCACGTCATGATATCCATATACGGATCGAGTGGCGCGTTGAGAGCAACCCCTGCAAATTCAAAAATGAAAATCTGAACTCGCATGCTACGCCGAGTCTTCTCACCTGAGTCGAATGCCTCGCAGAGTTGAGCGAGATCGGTTGAAGCGGGTACCAATCGATCTGAAACCGAGATTAGTGGACAGTTGGGCAATCAATGATTGAAACTCACAAATCCCAGACTCGGTAAGACCTCGCCCTTCAATCTCTTGGATACATATTTTGACAATTCGGGGAATGGCGTCGGGAGGGGGAGGTTTTCCGTACTCGCGCTCGAGTAGCTGGATCAGGGGACGCCATAGACTGCCATACCAATCAGCCAGAGTAAACGGAAACAGGTTATCAAACACACCTGGATTCGGATGCTTCACGCTAGGCTTCCAACCGGGCGCCCCAGTCTCCCCTGGCTCAGGCTTGACACCCTGGTATGTTAACCGCCTGGCAGCAAATGTGCTGCTAGTGTCCTGCATCTTGCCCAACCACGCACTCTCGTCCGACTGATCCATCGCCTGAAGATAATACAGCCCTCCATCCTCGGTTCGAACTCGGATCAAGAACGACCGCTGTTTGTTCACAAAATCTTGGACCTGTGCGCCCGCCAAGTTGAGCACCCACGAAGGTTTCCCGGTTGGTTCGAAATCGAGTTCTTCGAGCGTGCGTGGTTCCATCGGTATCTTGCCGCTCGACCACGCGGCCGAGATCGGGCGAAGCATCGTAAAGAAGCCAGACATGCTCCGGCTCTTTTTACGTTGTCCATGCTGACCTTTAGGGAACATGGCTTTGGTGATGTTGTCCTCGCGGCGCTCGGAAACGAGCCGTTCGGCCTTCATCTCCTTTTGGAGCCGCTCGCGTGCGTACTTGTCTCGCTTGTTCTTGTCGGCTTGCTCCATCACCAAACGTTGGAATGGCCGACTGAACTTGCGTGGTTGGGAATGTAGCGGCGAGCTCATGTTCTCCTTGTGCGCCTCCTCTCTTAGTACCCGCAACTCGAAATAAGAATCGGCGATTTCGCGTTGCATGCTTGTCATTCGATCAACGTCTGCTCGATGTGTATTTGACCGGAGTTGTTGTCGTCGCAGAGGCTGCAAATTGGGAGCGTTCGAGATTAGGTTAAATAGATATCTAGAACCCAAAATCAGCAACGCATACACCCAATAAAGGCACCGCCTTACCTCCGCTTATCGAAATTGACCAGCTCGACTCCGCTCTCGCCCGTGCACGATTTATCTGGGAGACTTAAAAGCTCCAGCATACACTCGATCAGCCAGCCCATGTCGGCCGTCATCCGCCTCGAAGAACGAATGCTCTGTACTCGCGGGGTAGCGAGCAAAGTAGAAAGTGACTCGATACTCGCGCCCCTGGCCACACCTACGTCCTGCCACGCACGTACGAACAACCGACTCTCGGGCGAGCACAATGCAGCGCCCAGTGCCGTTTCGGTAAACGTCCGAATCGAGGGTTGGTGGATATCCTTTGAGTCGGCCGTTCGGAGCCGACATACTTCGATTGTTTGCAAAAATAGCTCGATACGTTCCTGTCGAACCTGCACGCCTAACCGAGGAGCGACAATGTTCATTATCGCCCACCGCCGAACAATGTCATGGGCCCTGAAAACGCTGCGAATGCTCGACGGCAAGTTGCGCACAAACTTGTCAGGGCCCATTTCGTTGATAAGCGGGGATGTGTCGGCCTCTTGAAGTTGGGTGTATATGTTCTGGATAGACAGGTCTTCGGTAGCTGCCGTGAGGTCACTAACAACGTACCACCCAAGTCGATCCGCCGACTGGGTCTCAAGCAAATCCAGCGCAACAACCAAATCCTGTAAACGCTATCAGCCTGCTTTCCTAAACGCTAATCCCATACTCACTGTCAACGTAACAGGCTTGAACGCGGCAGCAGCAATTGCATCCAAATTATCCGCAAGCGTCTCTGGATCAATATCGTCCAAACTTGGGGCAGAGCTCCCAAACCCAGTCGAGGTTGCACCACCCGAGGGTCCAGGCACGACCTCCAACGCCGGCCGTCGCGTTACGCGCTTGAACAAGTCTCGGAGCGGACCCAGCTCCGGCGCATCCGAATGGAACAAAAACTTGTACATCCCGTCGAAAAACTCGGTATCGTCAAGGAGATCTTGACCTCCGCCACCTTCGATGATCCAGTTGGTGAGGACATGGATGATTTCGGCCGTGTAATCATCGTCCGTGTCGGAACGAGACGAATGCCGGACAAAGTTGGATGTATTTGAGAACGGTTTGTGATTGGCAGCGTTCACGTATCGCTTTTGAATCATCTAAAAAGTGATCAGAATTCAACCGTCACTCTTCACATCGAAGCCAGTGCGCTTACCTCAAACAATACCATAGGCGTCACAAAACTCCTGAACACGCCCCAGAAGATTTTGCAATACTCTGCATGGTCAACGCGAACGCCACGGGTTCGGCCCTCGCGTAAAGAAATCTCGCCATTATCGTCCGCAGAGCTAGTTTGCATTCCGACTTCTTCCAGTCCGCTAATGAGTACGTCCACGAGCTTTTCGAGAGAGCCAGAAGTAACGAGCGCGCGGAGTGGAGGCTCTTCAGACGTTTCACCTACGACAAGACTTGTCCGCTGAGATATCGAAGGGAGGGAAGACCGACGAGAGCGCACGGTGCTCTGCTTGCGTTCAAGATGGGAAGAAGGCGTAGCCCGAATCGATGGGGTCCGACTCGGCTTTCGTTCGAGCTTGCTGGGAGTGGCCATCGGACTGACAAACACACCACTCTGACCAGGCGTCATCGATTCCTCGTCTTCCTCTGCCAGACTCACTGGTCGAGACACGTTTCGAAGCATCGTTGTAGACCGCTTGGTCGACATGGCACACGCTCCTTTTCGGGTTCCTCCTTCATGAGCTTCAATACCAGTTCTCCATCGAATACGGTCAGAGTCGTCTCCCCTAGATCTTCACCGACAAGACGAATGTCCTTGCCAGGTCGAACATCCGACTGGAACGCCTTTGTGCGAGCCACGACAGCTTTCACATGCTCTTGACTCATCTCCCCTTCAGCAGCATAGGCGGTGTTTGAAACCTTCTTGCCCCGAATTATGCTACTCCGATCGACCATCGTGATTGGGCATGAGCTCAGGGAACAGTAGTGGCGCGAGGGGATGCGAAGACTGCGGCGGCTTGTTCCTGAAAAAATGGGGTGCATAGTGCCTGTTCCGCCTCGGCTCGATAGCAAACGACAGGGCATTGTAGTCGGCGATGCTGTAATCGCATCAGCATCCAAAATAAGCGCATACACTCATGGATAAAAGCTCACTGTTTTCGGTTCACCAGTTCTTCGTCCTCCGCATGTCGCCTGAAATACCGCACGAGCCCAACGACATCCTCGACATCAGGGTCGTTAAGAGGTAAGCTCCCACTCTTGCACGCGCCCCATGCCGCCTCGCTCGAGTCTACCATACCGCGGACAGTGAATGGACCGACACGCCAAGCTTCGCCGCCCTTGACGCGTGCACGCTCCATCTCTCGCCCAATTCGCTCACGTACGTCTCCTTCCCAAGGCGTACACCTCCCCGCGCCCAACCCACGAGTCTTGTCCTCTCGAGCCCATGCACCAACGATATCACGCTCCTCGTCCGACATTCGCCTAAACACACGCTCGAGTCGTGCAATCGCCCGTGCACAGACTGCAGCCTGGATCGCACGCCACGTGCATTCATCGCCGTTTACTCTAGCCAATTCACCTAATCCAAACCGAATAGTTGAGTTGCCCACGCCCTGTGCTTTCAACGGATCACAACTCACCCAATCGGATCCACTTGCACAGCACGGCTGCTCGGCCGTGCGTCCTAGACACCTTCACACCCTCTGGGATCACACTCGTTCCACCACTCACACTCGCCGCTGTCTCCGACCCAGGAAGGTCATGGCCGACCATATCGGGCGATAATACCTGGGTCATCACCAACCGTGTCAGCCAGTGCGGAGCACTATCGCTACCACAGAACAGGCTGGCCGGGTCAGTCCCACGCGAAGATGCATGAACCGGGACAGTCGTAAACTGGACTCGGATTCGGGCTGAGCATAGGCGAGCGCAAGGAATATCTGGTTGAGGACTCGAAGACTCTTGGCGATCGTTGCGCTCGGGATCCTCAGAAACACGTCTCGGCCAAGTCGGTCTCGCTCAAGTGTCGTGCCCAACTTGCTTGGGCGGGCGGAAAACTCGGCAATAGTTTCAGGCGTGAGGGCCGTCACAGGAACCGCGACAGACAACTTGGCCGGGTTGGGGTTCGGATGGAGGTTGGGGCCAGAACCAGGCAAGAGTGTTCCAAATGTTTCTTCCTGCTTCGGCCTTGGTGAAAATGCGCCAGTATAAGGAGAGCCTATCCCGGTCGTTGGCCCCCCTTCCAACGTCACGTTGTTCTTCTGTATCCACTCGTCCCAACCGCCCTGAAGCCCGTAAATGCTCGCATACGTCCGAACACACCATTCAACCCAACCCTTCTCGTCCACCTTGTCCACGCCTTCCTCATTCGACTGAAGCGCCCGCCCAAGATATCGCATAAATGACTCGTCAAAATCTTCTCGTTGAGAAATCGCGCTCGGCAGACAAAGCAAAACTGCACTAGCAAACGCTTCTCGCTGGTCGATCCATGCGCATGGTCCCAAATACGACTTCGTGCACCAACCCGTCCAATGAACCCCTAATCTCGTTTTCTCCTTCGACGACAAGCTCTGGGTGTCGGCCTCGTCCCCAGAATTTCCGCCTCGCAGCAGGCCTCGTCGGTGCTGCATTCACACTCCTCTCATCATCGTCGTCCTCGTCCTGTTCCTCAATATCCGGCTGGACGATCCCGTTTGGAAACAGTTCACGGAGCTCGGCACTCGTCCCGCTAGGCGGCTTGTAACACTGCAACTTGCTCCCGAGGAGAACTGCCTTGTACGGCTTGCCCTGAGCATGTGCCTGGTTCGGATGATCGAGGCGAAGGAGGAAGCCCGAGTGCATGATCTGCTGAGAGGCGCGCCTGGCAGCCTTGCGAGAGGAAGCAGCAGTCGGCGTTGTGGGTGTAAGAGGGACCGAAACGTCTGGAGCAGCCGAAAGGACAATCTGGGGTGGAGCAGGTTTGTGCATCCCAAACGGGAACCCAAAATTTCGAACATTGTATCCCGCTCCGGGCGCGGGCTGATCCCTGCGTAACGCTTCCAGCGCTAGACGTTTTGTCCTTTTCGCTCGCATGTGAATTAGCGCGTTCAAACGAGGGGCGTGCGTTGGCAGGGGTCAACGAGTTGAGGAGCTGTGTTGTCTGGGTTCGGACAGGAATGCGCGAAGCTGGAGGGAGGGAAGGTACAGGCTCGTTGGGCGTCGTGAGCGCCGGCTCCTTGTGTCTCCCGAAACTCATGGACCGGCCGTGCTTCTTTCCGGCTGCCGAATCTGGAGTGAGGGCCGATGGTAAGGCGGGGGTCGGAAACACGACGGTGCCAGGGCCAGCCGAGGAAGGAAGAGCGCGGGCACGGTACTCGCCAATGCGCATCCGCTGGTGATCGTCGGGTGGAGACTCGGGCGAGGTGGGGGCAAACTTGGAGAGATCGTCGACGGACCCGACCACTTCTTGGCCGAGGTTGCTCGCAGATCCGACGTGGCGGACGGCGGACGAGGGGGGAATGGAGAGCGCAAGCTGGGACGTCGACCGGTTCATCGCCAAGCTCAACACCGACCTTTATTGCAAGTTAGCTACAATTAACACGACAACAGCGACGGACCTGTTGGGACTGAGCTGGTCCTGGCTGCCGATCGGGCGCGGGTCGGTGGGGGCAGAAATCTTGGACGTCTTCTGACGTGTGTCTGTGGGCGACAGATTAGAGCGCGTGCTGGCCGAGCGCGTGAACCACTTGGTCGGCTTCTGAAACAACGAGCCGAGTCCGAGCGGCGACGCCGAGCGCGGGACCGACGCCGATGCGCTGAGACCCTCGCCCGCTACACTGCCGCTGCTACCTCCCCGCTTGGACATTCTGAGGCGCGCCATTGCATGAGCCGACGACGACGACAGAAAAAACGGTGACGGAAACTCACTCGATCGTGGTCACTTATCGTGGTCGTGAATTGCGCCAGGGGGCAAAACCAAGTCGCAGCTGAGCGGGACCCTGAGGACCCTGCACATCTGTCGCCTCGATTCATCCCCATTTGTTTTGCTCAGCAATTACCCGCCGCCTCGTCCCCTTCTGCCTATCGCACCGCGCTGTCCGATTGTCTCTCCCCGCTTTCGGATGTCTGGACAGCGTGCTCGGCGCGTGTCACGGGACCGCGTTCTAATGTTGTCCACTGCCCCTACGTGGCCGCGCACGACTTGCTGCTGCCCGTCACAGAACCGAGCGCGACTCGGAAACACCAAGTCGTACGACCGCTTTCCCTTTCCGTTCACCACCTCCCTTGTTTTCCCGAGCGCATTCATTTCAAGGCCAGGCCTCGAGCCAACGCAATCGCCATTACGTTCTGCCCCACTCGATCCAGTAATCTCGTCGACTTTGGAGCGGCTCCGAGTGGCAAGTATCTGCCACGTTCAGCCACGCACCAAGTCACCATTCATTCGAGTATCCACAAACCGTGCCTCGATCCGAGCGTCGGTTCCGATGCCATGCTATCCTGCACGTGCCCCGTCAAAGCCAAGAGGTTTTTTGTTCAACCGAACAACGTCATCCTGTCATCGACTTCCAAATCCAGATGTTGTTGTTATCCTCTGAAACAGGGTGCTTGCTCTTTGCGCGAAGAACCATGGAAAGTCTTTGTGAGTGACCGCTTCGGCGGCTACGTCTCTCAAGATGTATGCGCTAGTCCGTGTAAACACCGCCGACGTTGGAATCACACTTCCGAGAACTACTCCACCTGGTGGTTCCCCAACTGACGCAGCCCCACCACGTGTGTCTTCTTGTTCATCTCGCCCCAAGGCACAACGAGCGGCGAGCCATCGAGCCGTTTTAACCATGACTAAATTGATTGAGGTATGAGATGTATTGCACATCGTCAGCCACAAGCACGGCTTCCGCAGCCAAGTTCTTAGTAAATAGCCACACTACAATCCATTCGGTCAAATCCATCCTATTACACACACCTGGCCGAACTCGGCCTACATGATTCAGTATACTACAGGACGCTAATAAATAAAGAGTGTTGCACGAGGTTGTGAGTGTGTTGCGCGAGGTCGTGAGTATTGCGCGAAGTCGCGAGTGTTGTGCGAGGTCGTGAGCGCGACCGCACGATGACAGAGACACGACGGTCGGGGCGAAATCGCTGTAGAAGGAGAGGCAGGGAACGACAGTATTGAGAGCAAGAATGGATGCACGTGAGAGGTGATGCGTGGGTACAAGGCAACCTAGGACAGTAGCCCAACCAAACCGGAACTATTAAATAGAACCGGCAAGTACCGCAATCGGTACGTGATCACAGCAGAGAGGGACATAACCTGTCCGTAATAGCGCGCGTATGGTACCGCACAAAGCTCCAACAAGGAGCATATTGCGGCGACCGCTGTAACGGGGGGGGGGGGGTAGCACGATGAGTTCTAGTCAGTGAAGAAGAACGTGATAAGACCTACAAGTGAGACGGAGTGGTGCGAGATGATCGAGACGGGGCGCAGAAGTCTGGGCGGGGCGATTGCGGATTCAAGGAATTGTAATATCTATTCGTCTGTCAGTGGCTGTCCAAAAAAAGAAAGACTCGGGCAAGAGAGGCTTACTTGTGAGTCGAGACGGATGTGCCTCTCAGTTGAGACGATCGAAAAGAAATGAATAGGAGAGCGCAGCAGATCCTAATCGGATAAAGTCAGCAAACGCGACATCGGGGATACGAAAAAGACAGCAGCGTACGTAGCATCAAGGTTGAGTTGGCATACTAAATGACCGACGGCGGCGAGCTGAAAGCTAATAAAGGTGATGGCAAAGACGACGACGACAACAGTTGCGGCGACGAAGTCCATAGTGGAATGAGATTACCAAGTAAAGGGAACGGCTCGGGTGGAATTTGGGGATGAGAAAACTCGCCAGAGGATGTCCTCTTTTATCCCCCCGCCTCTATGAGGGAGCCAAACATCAGCAAGCGGCGGAATAGGGGCCGGATCGCATGATGTAATGTGACGATCATGGTCACAGATCTTGGAGATCAATCAGGACTTGCGTCGGTGATTAGCGGATTGGCGCGTTATCGCCGACCGTGGCCAACCCAAATTTACAAAGATATTTGATCTCATTATTTACTTTACGTATTGTACAAGATACAATGTTGGGTAAGAACAGCTATATTACACATGCTTACATTCCTGCCCTCATTTTGTCGAATTGGACAGCAGTAAGAACACTATCCCGCGACGAATGTGAGCTAGTATGCAAGCCGGATTTTCGGGGGTGTACTCACCTTCCATCCAAGGGTAAAGAATATGAGGTATGAAATCATGGCCACCCGGATAGCAAGTATAGTCGCCCCTGTTGCAAAAGCTAATGACGTTCTGTGATGCGTCGGTACGATTGCGAGGCGAATTGTTTATGACCGGTGACTCAATAGGCCAATTGTTTACTATCGAGGGCGCAGATTTGACGTCCGGGTCACCGAATATATTGATGGCAAGCACTTTGCTCTTTAATTCGTTCGGTAAGTCGACTCCTGAATCGAAAAGTCCGCTGGTGAGTCCCTCACCAGATCATCGACTCCCCACGTAACTTACGATGCATAACTGAAGCGCCTTTAGAGAAACCGCCCAAAATGAAACGCTGGTCTGGGCAAGTGGCTGCCTGGCTCGCAATATGATTCACTGTCATATTTGCACCCTCAGTGAGACTTTCTCCGTAATCTCTGCTCCTATTGTACGGAATGGAATAGGCTGTAATACTGTAGCATTTCGGCATCAAAACGTAGTCATAACACAACGACCTGGGGACTGACATACCTGGGTATCTCCGACGCAAGTCCATATTTCAAAGGAGTCCCAACAATGCCAAATCCCACCTCGAAGGTGCCAGGTAGAAATACGAAGTGGAGACTAGAGCATGCACTCTCAGCTGCACGGGGAGCTGGTCTCATAGGTACCGCCACAGTGCAGCCCATTGTCAAAATGAGGCTCTATCAGTTCAAAATCAGTTGCCCCCAAGTGTGGCTGAGTTGAAGCGTACTAAGATATGACTCATGTGCATGTTGAGCAGTAAGGCCAATGATCTAAAGGTCACTTGTCAGTACGACTTTACGGGTGGCCCTACGTAGGGTTTTTATAAGTAACCATTTGTCGTTTCTCGTAAGCCCAAGCCCGTAGCATCGCATTGCGTAGTTGGCTGCACGTGTGAGGTGTTTATGTGGCTGTTCGGCGTATTCGGTGTCGTTACGTATACGGAAGTTAGAAAACAGCCAAGAGGCGAATATGTAATATACACACGTCGTTTCGTAGTTTGACCATGTGTCTGGGATGCGGGTCGCTAAAATACAACTAGACGCGGGTTGAGCGCGAATCCCTGTACCATTTGAAGACGAAGGAATGAACGCCGAAAGCGGCTACACAGAAATATAAGTAACGAAAAGCGATATAGCCTTCGATATATCTTCCAAAATTTCGCGAAGGTTTTAGGGTATTTTGTAGGAGCTATGTACCAATCCTGAGAAGGTGCGTACAGTACTACATGTTTTCATCTTGCTACTGATGTCCGGGTCAGAAGCTCCGTCTTATTGAACCAAATCGTGGGGTCGAGTCCTGGCGCTCGGATGATTGTTTCTCTTGAAGACAAGGATTTTAGCTTCAAGCCGTTAACAATCCGAGATTGACACGCCATATCAGGGGTGAGTGGGTAGTTATTACATCAAGTAGCATATATCACCATGCAGATATAATCACGCTTGTAAGAGGTCTATCCAGATCGAAACTCAAGCTCAGAATCAAGCAACTAGCGCAGGGACTGCGAGCACGAGCAGTCCTTCAAATCTATTGCATTCTTTGAAATATATCAAAAACATAATAGAAGGATTAGCCTGGGATTCAGATTATTCGAGAATGCCGATCGCATAGCCCAAGTTGCTTCAAGGATCGTCAGTGCTTGGAATGATCGACTACGGTAAGGAGGATGGCCACAAGCGCCATTGTCACGTGAAGCCATGAGACCGAGGTCGAGTCGGAGCTGACGAGGGCTATGCTGCCAAGACAACAGGTCGGATAACCTCCACTCTGGGATACACCTCATTCCCGGCACCCAAACACACGCGTGTAAAAGGCCGGCACGACATGGCAGATTGCATTTATATCGGGCCTACTTGCTTCAGCGCTGTACCCATCCAGAATCGTGATCAACATGCCATCCCTCACTGCAGTGCGCGCAGCCAACCTTACTTTGGTTCCCAAATATAGGACTACTGCTCTTTTTGTCGGTGGAACTAGCGGTATTGGTGAGATTTTATATTCGTCTGCCGCTCAAGCTGTCCTTATACAAGCATCTTTCCACTTCATCAGGCCAAGGAATTGCCGAGGCCTTTGCGACTGCTACAAACGGAAACGCACATATCATCATTTGCGGCCGAAACAAAACAGCTGCCGAAAACATCATCAAATCGTTCCCCACCGCTTCCCCGCCCTCTGCTTCGACCTACGAGTTTGAACAGTGCGATGCAACTCTTATGTCCAACGTCAGGGCCACGACAACCTCCCTCCGAGGGCGTCTGAACAAGCTCAACTACCTTGTGCTCTCACCCGGATTCATGACACTGAGCGGGCGAGACGAAACGAGCGAGGGGATAGACAAGAAGCTCGCGTTAAACTATTACGCCCGTTGGCGATTCATCTACGATCTTATACCACTACTGGAGCAGGCAAAAGCACAAGGCGAGGAGGCCCGTGTGCTAACAGTCCTAGGAGCTGGGGTTGTAAGTGTATGCTCTTTTAAATAAAACTTTCGATTGACATTCTCAACTCAGAATGGCCGAATCGACCCAACCGATCTCGACCTGAAAAAAGGATACGGGCTCATGGCTGCGGCAGACAGTTCAACTGCTATGAGCGACTTGATGTGCGAGGACTTTGGTGCCCAGCATCCTAACTTGTCGTTTATCCATGCAGCCCCGGGAGGCGTGCGCACGCAAGGGTTGAAGGACTTCCACTGGTCGCTGAGGCTCCTTAGTTACATCGCATGGCCTTTTACTGTCTCGCCCGCTGATTGCGGCCAATGGATGCTTTACACTCTGCTGGACCCACAACTCTCGGAGGGGGCGTTCTTCAGGTGAGTTGACCGGTTTGGTACGGTACTTGAGCGAGTATTGAACTGAGTGACCTAGAAACAATCATGCCGAGGACGCTGGGAAGAACAAATATAGCACCCCCGAACTACGCAAGTTGGTCTGGGAGCATACGCTGAAAAGGACCAGCGGGTCTTCATGAACGTTGCATGGCCTCTGATCGCTTTCCTCGTTATTTTGCTCGGTGTATGATTAATTCTGATGTATAGCTAAGCTGACCAGCTTAGCGGTAGTTGCTTGACAATTGTTATCTCAATTCTTTCTCAAACCTTGAACATCAACGTCTGACGTACACCACCCTCCATCGTCACAATTGCCTCAAGCCAGCCCAGTAGAGTATTGAATGCGCGTATAGGTTTCCACTACCTCCGGTGTTACATCAGAATCAGTTGCATTGATAGCTTTTGCCTGCAGGTTTATAAATGATACAAGAAGTCCATACGCAATCTGAGAGCTAAAAGATCACGACACTGGAGAACTATAGGGTGGTGGTAACATCTGCGATCTGTCTGAAACTAATGTACTTCCTGTAGCCACCGGCCGCACTGAGTTTGCAGTGACAGTCACAGATGACATCGAGTTGTCCAAATCTGTCGACACCGGTAAAATAATTCGGGGCTGAAGTTGCCTGGTCTTTTCGCGTGTGGCATGATGACCTCCTCCTGTCACTTGATGAATATGATTTTTTGATGAAGTGAGATGTCAACTTGCCTGGACCGTGTGTGAATGATATGGATGAGGGCCGTATCCCCAATCTGGCTGTGGGCATCCGTGCGATGACTGCATATAGTTTGGAACAGCGTCGTGACCCAAGTTTGTTTGGCTCAATAAATCGATGGCATTCGGCGAACTGGACCAAAGCGAGCGGCGGCGTCGGAGGTAAAGGAACGTTAGCATAGAGCATACAAGTAGTGCTACCCCTCCAATTGTGCCTCCTATTATTGCGCCGACATTGACGCGTTTACAGGAAATGGCCGACTATGGTCATTCATGTGAGTGATATATTTAGCCCTCCCAGAGAATATTTAACCTACCTGGGGAGATACCTAACTCATTGAACGCGATAGTTGCAGCGTCCGGTGAAGTCAATTCGAAAGAGATCAAGCTTTACCTGAGGAAGTCTAGCGTCATGGGTACCCCAACGACGTCAGCGTGGGTAATAGTAACTGTATGCTCTCCGAATGGCAAGTTCATTTTGACCACATCAACTGTTGAAGTAGCTAAAAGAGACAGTTATCTGGTGGCTGTTTATGTAACTGAACCGATAAAACCCCCACCCAAGGCGGCCCGATCATGCTTACGGTCTCTGTATCTCCCTGATCTATTTGTACCAATACATTGCCATGCAGCCGATTTGTGTTTGAGAAGTACCAAACTGCAGTACCAGTGAACTTGAAAGAGACAGAATCGCCGGGGGTAGAACAACGGTGGATGGAGCCTCCGTAATATACACCACGCGCTGCCTTAGACTAGAAATGTGTTAAAAGATGGATACGTATTAGGCCACATTTGTTGACATGAACCCACATCGATAGTCCAATTAGCAGAGTACACAAGAGATGAATGTTTATCGTCAATAAGTAGTGCCTCTGGTGGTATGCTGGATGCTTTCCTAGAGTAACCAGCGACATAATGATGTAAAGGGTCGTACTTAAATGCAGTTCCATTGTACTCACGGGCCGGAATGCCTTGGGAGGAAACCGTGGTCGGATTCAATGCTTCGAGGATATCTTAGGACACCGAAGTCACTAAAAATTTTATAAATCCACTTTACCGGAGATAATCCAATCGAAGGTATTGGTTCGAAGTTCCGTTGTGTGTGATGACCAACTGATGATCGCCCGACCCCAAGTCAGTTTTCGACCATATTAGCTGTTGACCTTGAGCTGAGGGTGTTGTTGCATCTACTATCTCTTCCGGCGCGCTGTCAAGAGTGATGGATGTTGGGGCACTACTTGGGTCCTTGTCTGCGTAGTATATATAGCATTTCCTAGAAAACATGGTTCGTTTTCCACCTGTGTACCTGGGCGTAACGGGCCTTACCTTGGAAAAAGTAGATAAGTTTTGCTTGAGGAGTGTTGGTCCAATGGAACGTGTTGTTGTACCTAGTAGGCCCGGAAGGATGGGTATCGTTCATCCAGTCCGAGTCGTACTGAATACCATCAGGTCGTATTGGATCGTAGCTGTATGAGTCGTCGACCAGTTTATCCATCAACTGGAGCGAGGCAACCCATGAAGCTAAAACGAGCAGCATGCCCAGTGTGATGGCGAACATGGTTGGTATAGTCAGACGCAGGTTAAGAACGAGAGAACCGGAAGCCTATTTTGAGGACAGTCAACCATGCGAACATGGCCGCTATGATTGGCCCACAGTTGGGGCTGTGTGCTGATTTCGGGGCTTGGCAAACAGCGGCACCAAACTTCTTCCATTCAATCAAACCTCGGGCATGGTTGCTGTGCCGCATAGAGCCACCGAAGCATGTGGTCTCTGAAAGTTTCCCGTTGCATCAATTCGTCTAACGCCCAAAATTCAGTCGCACTGAACAGGTCACCTCCCCCGCCCGTACATAAGGTGCAACGAGCTAGTTGCACGACAAGATACTACGATGTGGTGCTACTCACTGCCTGTGAAGATCCTTCGATAATTTAAATTGGAACTCAAAGTTGCGGACGCGTCACTGATCGGAGCCCCAGGTTGGCGTGGTCATAAGAGTGGAGTGGAAAAATAAACAATGTCCCAGAATATGCTACAGTAGCTTAAACGACAGGTTTACGTTGCTAAATTTGAAGCCAACCGAATGCGCAGTGGGCGGAATCAATTCCAATTTGGCTGGATGTTTTATAGGGTTAAGACAAGCTGCTCCTGAGGGTGACATTTGTCTCACACCCTCGGAGTACATATATTGAAACTAGTTATAAGTTACTCAGGTTCGTTTTTATTGGACAGGTACTTTCAGGTGCAGGGTTTTAAGTGGTTTGAGGGCGACTGAAGCGGGACTGGATATACAAGTACTTATGTGTAACATATGTTAATTTAATCTCGCCTGATCCTTTAACCTATCGAAAGCCACAGCCACGACACAGTGATACCATGGAACAATTTTGAATATATGTATGCGGCCCCGAAATAGGGGATCACACACCGTCTAGGGAGTAGCAGGCATGAGGTACGACACCGACTCCGTTTGAATCACACGCTTTATGTCCGCTGTCAAAAAAACTAATAATATAATGGAGATATGATGTAGTGCATTTTCTGCTGACGTCATGGGAGAGGCTAAATTCGGGAGAATTATTGAAACCATACGAAAACGACGTTCATAGATCCACTGGTCCCATCGAGAAACCATATCAGCGCAGCTGACAAGTTGACTAGATTTTCGACTTGACAAAGATTGCAGCAACGGTTGTGCTGACCCGCCAACGTGTCAGGTTTATACAAGGCAGGCCTGAGCGAAGTACTCACCTCCCGTCAGTTCCGTACGCAAGGTGAGGATCCACAGTGATTGCGCCAATGTCACAAAAAATGTCGCCTTTGTTACAGAAACTAGCTATTTTGTATAGATGAATCAAAATATGGATATGAAGATTAGATATTTTGAATGCGAACCTATGTTTTGTGAAGAGGTGCTTCCGTCGCGGGGTGCGAGGTCTACCGATGGCGTATCGATTGGCCACGGTTTGTTGAGATTTCGAGCTGGATCTCCAAACACGAGGATAGCGAGGACTTTATTCTTCAAGTTATTAGGAAGACGCATACCTAGTGATTTAGCCATGATGGCACCTCAAGTCAGAAGGGCTACAGTGCATTTGAGCATGAGTAAATACTTACTGTGAACGACAAGAGCTCCCTTGGAATACCCACTAAGGACGAACCGTTGGCTCGGACACTTGGAGACCTGTGAAGCGAGATAATCTTCGGTCAAAGTAGCCCCTTTGGCTACAGTTATAACATATTCGACCGCCGTGCTATACGGTACCGAAAATGTTGTCGTTCTTGACAGATTTGTTAGCATGCATACAAGTATCGCACAACTCATAGTTACCCAGGCACCGCAGATGCAAGAGCTGCAGACAATGGTTCACCAACAAGCCCTAGTCCTTCTTCATTTGTGCCCGCAAGATGAACCAGCTGGATTGTTGAGCAGGACTGACGGGTATCGAGTTCCCTCACAGGCGCTGCCAACACAAAGCCAACGAGAGCAAGTGAGACCTATAGCACAAATGTGAACAAGACCCAAACCCAGTTTTGGGCTTAAGAAAAATGCGTACGATGTAACACTTGAAGAACATAACTGCCTGTGGAAAAACTGACTGCGTCTCAGGTAGCTCGACGACTCGGGGAAGTAAAAGGTCAATCCACCTCCTTATATACCGCCATCGTTAGCGAATTAGGCTTTCAAATCTTCCTGAATATTCCTATGCTTAGTGTATAAGTGTCAATACTTGATCCTGTGATCTTTCTAACACTTGTGACATCGGTTGTCGGTTACTCGGTTAATTAAGGCCAACCCGCCGATGTGCGCTAACCGCATAATGAAGAAGGCGAGAGGCAATAGGAAGCACTCGAAGCACAGGGGTTCTCGTAAAATATTTGATTGGGAAGTGAAAGAGCTTATGTAGTCGTATGCATATAACATCGGTTTAATCAAAACATTTGGTGGCTGAAGAGTATTCCCTATCCTGTCCCAGATCAGGACGCCCGCGCAGTATTGGTTGGTCTACGGCAATGCCACTTAGAAAGCGTTAGCCAACGCAAGCTGCGTAGCTTATGGGTTGGTAAATATTGCAGAGTGGTGTATTATGGATGCAGGATCACATCAGCGTAAACTACGTGAAGGCTATGCATGGGTCAGGCTTGATGTTGTGATGACGAATGTAGATTTGAAACGTGATTCGGCAATCAAGTGGCTGATTTATTGACACCTTGGCCAGACTTACAGCACATAGGTTCCACGGCTCTTGCTGGCAAGAAATGTGAATATCGACTCACGCATTCCGCGGGCCTCGGCTAGATAATAAGCGCATGAAGCTTCAAGCGTTTCCAAGATTTCATCAGAGGGTTGAACCATAAGGTTAAATGGCTTCCGGAAAGTGCATGTATTGCCTTCCAAGTGATCTACCTCATCGTTCGGTTACGTTAGCATATACAAGCGAGCTGCTGGTCAGCCCAGAAACACAATTACAGACAGGGGTGGTTTCTTCATGGGTCTAGTGTTTGGGCAGCTTATGGTTTACTGTACTAGTACCTCTCGCCAGTTAATGACCTTTTTTTTGGAATCTTTGCAAGGTCCGCAATTCATCTCGAGGAAGGCTTTATCATTACATTCATCAAATCGAATTACCAGCTCTCTTGAGACTCGTAGATTAGCATAAGAGGTAGTCATCATAGTACACTGGTCTGTGCTATTTTGAACACTCCGTCATCTGAAACATAATCAAACAACATGCTACACCCTCGCCTTGATAAACTTTGCACCAACAGTCGTACTGATTTTCCATCGTCATGTAACCGCGTAGAAGTGTATGTCATGAAGCTGCTTACCTGTCATCGGTGCCGTAGTCAGTGTGAGCATTGCCATTGGTGCCTCCGGCCTCGCATACAGGGTCGCCTTTGTTGCAGAAGCTCGCTGTGCAGATGTTAGATGTTAGCGCTCGCCAATCGTAAACCTGAGGAAGACAAACCTATGTTCTGGGAAGGTAAACTCCCATTGCGAGGATCAAGGTCTACCGAAGGTGAATTAATTGGCCAC
This sequence comes from Ceratobasidium sp. AG-Ba, assembly GCA_016906575.1. Lineage (NCBI taxonomy): Eukaryota > Fungi > Basidiomycota > Agaricomycetes > Cantharellales > Ceratobasidiaceae > Ceratobasidium > Ceratobasidium sp. AG-Ba. The sequence goes on along the minus strand of CP059622.1, from coordinate 2,075,353 downwards.
GGGCTGCTAGAACCTCCGTTTCGTGATGGGTCACCAAACACAAGAATCGCAAACACTTTGGACTGTGTGCTTAGTTTGAGTTTAGTAGCTGGTCGCCAGTAATGTTGAACTGTTTTAGTAGAGTGACTTTAAACGACAAGAATGAATGACCTCGTACCTTGAATCACCATTGCTCCCTTGGAGTATCCTGTTAAGACAAAGCGCTGCCTCGGACATTTCGACACCTGGGCGTCAAGGTAATCCGATGTCATGGTAGCACCTTCGGCAACAGTTTTAACATATTCAGCGGTTGTGTTATAAGGCACGGCGTAAGACGTTGATCTGTGGGCATTCCCTCAGCATAAAAACATACACCGAAGATTTCTGTACTTACCCAGGTACAGAGGACGCCAGAGCCTTGGTTAGTGGCGTGCCAACCCGTGCGAGTCCTTCTTCCCATGTGCCTCCGAGATAGACCATATGGACCGCAGAACAAGCCTGGCGTTCTTTAAGCCCTTTGACAGATGCTCCGAGGGCGGCGCCAGCAAGCGCAAAGATGGCCTGAAATTTAGGCCAAAAATACGTCAGGTTTGGCCAAGGGAAGAGTAATAAATCGCACTATATAGCTATTGATAAACATGGGTATTCCTGGGCAGTTGTTCTGATCGCAGTGAGTCTTGCGGGTCGACGTGACTTCAAGTCGCTCACTGAATCGTTTTTATACCAGTACAAATGCCCGGTCTTGCTGCTGACCTTCTCAGACCTTCTGTTGTCTTGCGCATATAGGCAGTTCTCTACCACGCGGCCCGTGGTCGGCTGACCAGCCGGTTCATGCAACATCAACAGAAGTATCGGTGGTTAAAGCATAGGCCGCGAAGCAGCAAGCAGACGTAAAAGGAGATGTACCATTCAGAAGTAAGAATGACTTCATTCCTGGTTTCGAACGTGGCAGAGTCAGATGATGAGTGAGTATTGCTAATCCCTGTAATGGGAGTATATCATTGGACAGGCCAGAGTTGGTGTTGGCAAATAAGAAACTTAGCGTTCCGAGGTAAGCCGACAATCCACAAAATCTAGCTGGTGGTTGGCTTGGCTCGTACCAGATGCAGAAAATTAGCCGATGAGACTTTGCAATGCCCGAGTCATAAAAGCACATCGCAAGAACCATTTGGGTAACTTCGATCGAAAATGTGTATATGACATGGACTGGCTAACAGCTCACGGATGCAGAAATTGAATCAACTACGTGACGAGTTAAGTTAGCATCTCAGTACACAGAGGTGTTAGATAGGATAGTAAATAGAACGGGATTAGAGACTCACGTAAGCGTCAAAGTGGTGAATAACCTCTCGTAGCTCTCGCCGTGTAATATCCTCTCGGTACAAAATCTCGTCTGCCGTGACCTTGCCATCGAAGTATTTACGCAACCTAGAATGGATCACCCGTATTATCCGTTAGTAGAGAACGCACATCCTAATGGGGATCGACATGGATAAAATATTGAAGCTCACCGGTGAAATTTCTGTGCAACACCTGGATCTTTTCCTTCGGCCATGCTTCCATCCAGCGCATTTCCAACTGCGTGGCTTCAGCTGGCTCGGCAATCACCACACTCTCACTCTCGCCTATACTTGCATCCTCTTCCCAGAGCGCATCCCCACCCCCTTCACCATCACCATCAACCCCGCCTTCGTCTTCATCGTAGTTCTCGTCGTCCCAATCTTCTTCTTCCTCTTCAAGTGCTTCTTCTGAAACTGATACTGGCAGATTCTCTGGGATCCTGCTGAGCCGTTCAGAGCTCATGGACGAACGGCTTGACCTTCTTCGCCGGCTGCCACCATAAGGATGTCCGTATGGTGGTCTCCGCACCGCGTATTCTGGGGAAGAGGGCTCAAACACTTCGCCACCAATTCCTGCACTGTCAGTCCGAAAAGAAACCTCCACATCGTCGCTCCCTTGCTTTTTCTGCGCTTTCTCCTGCGTCTCCTTTTGTCCCGCCGAGCAGTTGCGACAGCTTGCGCAACTTCTTTCCCTAGTTGAGCGTTTTCACGTTCACGCGAAAGAGCGGCGCGAGCGGCGGCTCGAACTTCGGGTGTAGCAACGATTCGTACTCGAAGATGAAGCTTGTCGATCAAAGAGTGCCGGAGGAGCCAGACCAGGATTTCAAAATAGAACCCTCGGTGGTCGCGAGATGGGATCAGGGAAGAAAATGGCTGAGAGGATGATGTTAAGGTTGAAAGTAGAGAGGGGAGTGGCGAGACAGTGGGAAACAGCCGCGAGAAGGCTGTGCTGAGCTCCGGTATGCTATGAGGCACTAATTAGTAGAGCAAATAGACAGAAAGTGGGGAAGCTCACGGGCGTTTAAAGGCTGATGCTGCGGTGTACATGACTTTCATTCCTGAAGGAATCACGTCAACGATGCGGGCTTTCCGGTTGTATAGTAACAATCGAGCCATCGGGTAGACATCCATTTTCAGATTCAACTCTGAAAGCTCGGCAATATCGGCCAAACTAAATGGACCAAAAGGGTCAATATGACGAGTCCAAACTAAAAGAAAGAAAGAAAACTACGAAACAGTTGGATCGATATTACTCAAGAACTTCCTGAACATATCCTCATCCGCTAGACCCTCATCGTCCACTGTTGTACCACTCGTACTACCTCCAGTTCGGCCAGAATGCATCCTCACAATCATTTCGACGCCAGTACCAGGGCCAGCGTCTTCGAGTAACAGTAGCCCCTTCCACGGTAGTAGTCGAGGTAGCCACCAACCAAAGCGTCGAGCATCCTCGGCTCTCCCAGCCTCTTCCTCAAACTCGACGTCACCGCTAGTATTAGGATGGCCGTGTTCCAAATCGGCATCTGGGTCGACCCCATCCTCGGGAGTCGAAGTTCCTCCTCCTAGCATAGACAAATGGTGCGGAGGAAGCTGGATGTCCAGTGGAACATGGTTGATTTGAATGTGTGCAACCGCGCCGCGGGTTACAGATTCAAACACATTCCTGATGGCCGCGGCTAGGGGAGAAGTGCTGGTTGCACGATCGCAGTAGTCAAAGAATGGGACATCTGTTCGAGCTTTGAGAAACCATAGCTTTGGCGGAGAAAATATACGTACCCCTTCCATGCATTCGTCTCTGAGCGCAATTAGTTTGTCGCTTGCTCTTGCAACCCACCCGGAACGCCCTGTTCATAGTGCATAACTGCAGTCATCTTAAAGGCTATTTGCTGATAAAACACATCGTTGTATTTGTGCAGATCCCGCGCCGAGACGGATCTCGGATCGAGTCGATCCAATACGAGTACTAAATGAAACGACGTGATTTGAGGTGCACTATCTGCATCCGAGTCAGGATGAGAGACCGAGTTTGAGTGAGAAGGTACATGAGGGAGTGGCCGGTGTGCACCAGGCGCTTGAGGAATGGTTGATGATTCTGACGAAGCTCCAGAGAGTGGAGTTGCAGATGAAGACGATGTGACTGCAGGCGAAGGAGAAGGCATGTAGTCACTCGAACTCATACGGAGGTCAAACGGAGGCCGGGTCGGCATTCGCCCACGCGCTTCACTGAGTGAGGTCAAAGATTGGGATGGTCGAGGGGTCCCCATACTCAACACCGAGCTACTCATTGAAGCGCTTGATTCGGATAGCTCTGGTCGCTCAACAAATAGCCCGGCGTGCTCCGCAAAAGACCCAGATCGTTGTACGTATGGAGTTCCCTGGTCGACAACCCGATCTGCCCTATTCCACGCTCGTTGTTTGCTTTCTCGGGGCCTCTCTCTACAACAGAAGCCGCCCTTGATCTGTAAAGCTCTTCCCATCCCCATCCACCATCTGGACCTGTGTGTACTGGATGCCCTAAGAATGCAAGTTCATCCACTACAAGCTCAAATTTTTGATGGCACAGCGAACGCTTAGGACTCAGAATGTCGGCAAGGAATGCAGCACGATATCCAAGCAGCTTGGTGTAAGCGTCACGATCCATGTTGCTCTCAGGTGCAGGCGAAGGGTGGTGAGAGTTCTGAGGGTGGTTTGGTGTCCTCGGAGTAGGCCCTCGTGATGTCCGGGGTGGAGAGTTGGGGAACGTCACAGAGGATCGACGTGGACGTTGCACTCCCGAACGGTGCCATTCGTAATCGTCCGTGTCCTCGCTCGAGTCACTATGTAGAGATTCGATCAACAATAAATCAATCAATGCAGTTACGATCTACTGACGGGATCAGCTTCGCGTCGTAGCCGTTATCAATGTCATAGTGTGCGGCGCGCCAACTCCCATCTGGTTCGGCTGACTCTGGGCGGGGTCGCGAAAGGCGGGTACGAACTGAGGGGATAGGTGGCCAACGGAACACTACTTCGTTAGAGCCTTTGATGATTGAGTGACGAGTAGAATTGCGATGAGAGTATTTATTGTTTCCGGCATAAGGTCATATTCTACCGGATTTGGTTGATGTTGAGTTGCAAATGTTCTGTGATGTGGCTATCTGTATCACGTGCTCTGATTTGTGGCTACTGTGATCACTAACCAATGCAGCACTCACTGAAACCGGAGCAAAATGAATCTATAGCTAGATAGGTCAAACTAGCGCATTACATGGGACTTTAGTGATAGAATTTATTCCTGGACTACAATGTATCACAAAGATGAAGGGTTACAACATGAGCGGCTCACACAAGGCGCGAGTATGTAAATGCATAATCGTACATTAAACGCTCAAAATCCGCCTAGCCAAACAGACATATATGTGCTAGTCAAAATTCACAGGTCTTGAACAGACTGAAACAGAAACTTTTTAGTCCGCTGTTTTCAGCCGCTATAGCAAGTCTCGTCAACTCGTTCTTCAATGCGTCAATGTCATCACATCGGAGAAAGAGTCCTGTTTCGTCCAACACCCTCAGAGCTCTCCCGAACCATGATTTACTTGAGTCGTTCCGTCATAAGGGATCTCCCGAGGTAATACTCAAGATATTGTATATCCCAGGTGTCGTCATCAATTCGACCAATTTTTGATAGCACAAGTGGTTGCGAAGGAGTAGTGTGATCGGAGGATAGGATCTGGGTACTAAGACGCCGGTATGACCAAGACTTGGACTCTCCAGTGACGTCATCTGGTATCGCTATGCTGCCCATGAGGATAGTGAAAGTAAAATGCCCAACGCCAACCCTCGCTCGAATCGCGAGTGAACAGGGCCGCATAGATCGAGTTGGTTCAAGGGTATCGCTCCTCATGAAATGATCTAGAAGTCTGAGATGTGAGACCACTGCGACCGGTCCTCCTTACAGGGTAGTAGCGGACGAAATGTTCCTGCAGGTACCTACTCTTAATATCCATGATTTAACTCAGATGTCTTGCCTTCTTTCACGAGTTGCCATCATTCCACCGAGCGCGGACCCCAAGCCCAGGTTCATAATCTACTTTGGCGAGTGGTGACACGATGACAAGGCTCGACCTAATCCATGATCATGCGGCAGGAACGAGACTTCAAAGTCCGCGACATACAAGAACACATCGGCATCTAAACTTACAGAGGGCAGGGGATGCGCTATTTTGACGGTCCCAGAATTTGCTTTAAGCCACCCTTCGATATGGAAGCGTACAACCAATAAACATATTTTGGCTACTGCATACACCAAAGAAGCTACAATCGTCAATCAAATCACTATGAATAAGCGTGAAAAGTGTCCTAGTTATTAAAGTAAGCTAGGCGTCTAGTCTTCAGGAACCTGATCCCCTTCTTCTTCACCTAGGTTCAAATTAGACAACGCTCAAAATGAAAAGAGAAATATCTACCTGCTTGACACCCGTGAGACTCTTGTGGATGAACGGTAAGACGCCACCACCAGCAATAGTGGCACGGACCAGGGTATCCAATTCTTCATCCCACGAATGGCTAATTGCAGATGGCGAGGGGTGATACGCTTGACTCGCAAATCCTTTGATGCATTCCCAGCAAGTTCGAGAACCTCGGCCGTGAGATATTCGAGGATAGCAGACGTGTAAACGGCGGCCTTCGCCCCGATGCGCATGTTATGTTGGGTGCGTTGTTTCAGGAAACGGTGAATGCGACCGACAGGAAACTGAAATTATCACAGAAAGCGCAAAAACACTCAGAATTAGCTTGACCTTATTGATTAATTAGTATACTCACCTGCAGACCAGCCTTTTGGCTCCGAGTCTGATAGATTTTGGAGCATCGGCAGCGGCAGCGTTAGAGCCGCTAATCTTGCCACCCTTCTTACCGCCAGACCTGGGAGTACTCTCGACCATAGTAGGTATTTGGATAATATGATTTGGGGAAACAGCAGTACTAGTATGAGATTAGGCAATCTCAGGTGTACGAGCAAGTGGCGTTTGAAGAATTTAATTCGAGCAGTGCGCCAGCGTGGCACCGTTGAATCAGATTCTGGCTCGAATCAGAGCGTAGGAGTACTATATCTTAGTTTTCGTGATTACCGTGCTGTCGGATACCAGCAGCTAGTAGATCTTTGTGGCGGCTGATGATGGTGGTGGACGGAAGGAGGAGTAAACAAATCATTCTTGTGATCACGTGGTTAAACCCTCATCCTGCACCACTTGATCGTAAAATCACTCCCCTGCACATCTCCGTCACCGGATGGCTCATCTCTTCACGGTAAATAGACTTATTCTGGATTTTGAGTTCGATATCGATGCTAAACCTAATAAAACGCCAGCGTTAAGAATTGTCGTCGCTGCTGGGGCGGGTACAGCTACGGTGTTTGCTGCAGGGCAGCGGACAATCTGGGCAGATGAGGCCAAGGCCTCAAATCAGAAAAAAGTCAGTAGCATCAGTTGTATTTCATTTCGGTACTAAAAATCAGCAAACTATGCGCTCGGGTCTGGCATTGTTTTAACTTGGTCGCACGCATCTTATTTACCGCATACGTCACTCAAATGCACTATAGCTCCCATTTATGCTCCTCCGGAACCCGAGGTAGTGCTTGTATCTACAGATTCAGAGCTAGTAGATACCATTGGCCGAACCCGCCGAATCCTTGTTCGAGCAGGAGAGGAGTCAAGGATGGCATCCAGGGCGTCATTGGCAGGTGGATCCAAGTCGAAAGACGAGTTGAATGTGAGTATTTGAGTGTTTAGTTCATATTTTGGCCACTTGTTCTCGATTGGATTGGGTATTATAATGCAATGGAAGCAAGGTTTGCCTAGCTTTCAGTGAATTTATACCTGGGCTAGGGACATGGCTACTGAATCTACCCGTCCGTTCACTTGCAAACGATGTTATATTCTAAAACGACATGTTTTTCATAGCCCGAGTCAAATCTCTAATTCACCTGAGGAGCCGGTTACCCCCGGTATACTGTATGTGGGTGTCGCGGCTCTCTCCGGATCAGTCTTCGCACGAGGCCGTGAGTATTTGCACTCCATGTAATGGTGCTATATAACTCATAGTATATTTACTACTGTCGGGTGGCTTGATGCACAGGCTCTCTTCCAACTCGACTCATTCTGCCTCCTGCCTTGTTTGTCGGCGCACTTAACTATTTCCTACCGAAGACCACTCAAAATGTCAATAACTACCTAACAAGCATTGAGCGAGCGCACTTCCCCGCCGTTGCAGAACAGCACGAGGCCGCGAACAAGGCATTCCGAGACGCTATCCAGAGTGTGAGTGATTTCGGATTTGCCTCAAGTACACCATCCAATCGTGTCAAATAGATGAGGGTCCAATATGCCTCACTTCGTGGCGGAGCGTCTCAAATAGTTGAGAATAGTGTCGATGGTCTCGAATCTACGACTGGTTAAGATTCGGGACGCCACCATCGGACGAGCGCAGGACGCTTCGCAGCTGCCCAACACAAAGCCGGATCTATCTCCCAGAGTATCCAGGAACGAGCGGCAGAGTTCCACGATCGTGCGGCTGGGGTTGTGCATGACGTACAATCCAGGTTCAGCAAGTCTGAGACCGATGGTCGGGGGGGCTTCTGGCCAAATCGAAGAATGAAAAAGATATCAAAGAAAAGGTCGAGGAAGTGGTTCGGATGTGCGTGCTGAGGCTGCAGCAGCACTAGGCGTTGCTAAGGGTGCGCGATAGGCGTAGGCTTTGGCCGTGGGCTCGCTCACTGAACACATATTTACAGATAAAATCGAACCAAAAGATACAGAACCGAAACGTTTGGTCTAGTTCATTGTGAGTATACTTGGCCCACTTTTCATTAGAGATACTTGAACTTTGTCCTGTAGAATATTGTTTTGTGTGCGCCAAATAGATTTTCTGAATTACTTTTGCCTGCGTGATTGCACAGCGCGGATGAGGGCCTTTGAACACGTGACGCAGTAATCCCTTTCATGGCCCACGAATGTCATGAAGGCTTCACTGAACAAGGCTTGCAGGCTGTTCGACGAGGCTTTCCCCAGCATATAAATCCAATATCAAAGCGGAACTGAAGACCACCTGTTCCTCCTTTTGACCTCGTGAACAATCTAATTCTGAATATGGGCGAGAAGCAAAAGGACAAACAACTCACACCCTAGCACAACCCCTTGAAGGTGCCATTGCCGGACTAGAACAGTCAAGAACCCATTCCCCCTAGGGGCCCAGCTGCACGCCGGTGTCAGGCGATTGTAGAGGAGAACCTCACCAGCAAGTGTGGGACACCCGTTTCTCTAGTGCTACGAAGTGGTGCAATTATCATGAAGACGTAAGTACAGAATAGCCTAGTTCTAATCGGACAAAGTCTAATGGACCACAACAGATGCGCCAAAATCTACACATCATGTTCCACAGGCTACTAGCAGAATATCGGGCGTCGGCCGTACCTTGCCCGATATGGCGGTTGTTAGAGAAACGGTTGATCTAGAGTGGCTGAAATGATTGCAGAACCGCTTCGTGCGCGAATCGACTTGCTCGGACGATGCTTGTTGAATCGTGTTTGCTACATGGAGCGCATGCATGGGTAAGTTCACGCTGCTAATTGTATTTACGTGTAGACGCAAACTAACTTGTAATTGAAAATCCTCAGTGACGACTTGGTAGTGGTTTCAGCCTATGATAATGTAGGGTAGCTCACATATGCCCTTCTAGTTATTCGGTACCAAGAACGCCATCAAAGATCTCAAGGTCGCTCGCAGCCGCCTCCAAAACCACCTTCGAACGATCGAACAGCGCATGTCTACGCTTATTCTTTGCACTTACGAGGATCAAATCCTATTGCTGGCCTTGCTGCTCAACTCTTGATCGTGTAAACAAGGTAGACCAGCGTTGTACCCATCACGGGAAACACTCAGGGCCAGATTTGAGCCGAGGGTTAGCCTTTCCTATTCTCGACGCCATGAACAGGAAGTGGCACGGAAAGGTGTTGTAGACTTTTACTTGGATCAGGAGCGTGCGCGACTACGGAAACTCTTGCTAGCTAAACTGGGCATCCAGATGGTGGATAGCAACAAAGAAACATGTATTGTTGCTCACTGGGATTCACTTGTCGACCACGAGCGTGCGCATATAGTCGCCGCATACTTTCGTCGTATTATCTGGAACGAAGCGCACTTGTTCGTGTTGGCCTATCTCCACACGCGTTCCTTCAAAGCGCGCACCATAAACTTGCCCAAAAGTCACATCGGCAGGGGAAGAGCTTGACTTGAACGAAGATATCGATGCTGCTCTGCTTTGTATGATTACGTTTCTTCTGAGCTCCTACTCCAGGTCACCCACTTGAGATTCTTTGGGGTTTCATCGTCTGGCCTGCGCACTTGGAAGTCCGAACGGCAGTTCAAGACATAATCATCGAGATCCGAAACTTTAGGGCAGAAAACAGCAAATCAAGTAGGCCATATGGGCTCATCCCATCAAGGAAGACTAATCTGGACCGACGACGACCCCACCGGCACTGTCGAACTCCTTTGTGGCACGCTGTTCCAAGCAGCTTACCCTCAGGCGACCCGGGACGATACGTTTGAGCCTCGATTCTGGTCTCACATCGGCTCGTTCGTGCGCTGTGGGAAATGTCTATTTGCGATGGTTTATCATTCGGATCAGTGGTGCGACATGGTGCGAATATTCGCTGCGCACCGCGTCCCGCTGTACGACCAATATTACCGCAAATCGTAGGATCCGCGCCTGGCAATCTCTGGAGTGTGGATCGAGTGTCTGATCGAGTGCGTGGGCAGAGGAAAACCGAGGTGGATCAGAATAATGGACAGGCACCGTGCACCAGGTACAGATTGGATGAACTTTTAGAACTTGCTGGGTAAGCAATAAAGCTCCTTTGTGCGGCCCAGACTCTCTTTTGTCGTCGGTGACACTACTCGCGAGGCTTATCTGACTGTTACACGTGTTAATAGGGTGACGATGCTCGGCATTATTGAGGGCGGCCCTGTCGATACACGAAGCGTCACCAATGCCAGTACAGCAAGGTTCATGAGCAGTTTTATTTTGTTGCCACAGGTATGGTTCATTCTGGTGAGTTAAAGGAACGACGCGAGCATACAATCACTTAGCTTCCGATAGCCAGTAGGTTATGATCCGATGGCCAAGTCTATTTTGCGGGAACTGTTGAAGCGTTCCCAAATGCCGGATGCAACCTTCACCTTTCGCGCCACCGTCCCGCTTGATTACACTCTAGACCGCGTCCTTCGACTAGCGCCTCAACACAACAATGTTTGCAACGATTCAATCCTCTCCGACCTGACCGAACCGAAACGGACTGGTCACTCTCCCGAATCGGTCTAAACGATATGCGTTTCCTCACTCGGCTAAAGTATGAACCTGTCCCAAGACGAATCGAGTATGATACAACCTTGGTCGAAATTGCGTACAAACACACCGCTCCGGGTTCAATCAACGCAGGCATCCAACCGATTCTCGATTTACTCCTCGACATGTACATGACGATCCAACACACCCACACCCGACGCACTGGCCCCAAACTCGAAGACAAGCTCGAAAACGGGTACAAGATCATTAAACGAGACCATACAGGCGCATTCAGTTTTGCGTTCGATCCAGCTCGGGTGATGCCGTTCGACCGAGACTCGGGATCGGACACGCCACACGAGTTCTCGTTCGGTTTGACACCGGCGATAGCAGACAGCGACTCGAGACTGAGCGTACCAGCGCCACGCCGGCCCGAGTGGTTCGATCTGATGATGTGCGAGACCGACGACGCCTCTGCCTGATCTCAACGACTGGGCTGTCTGAACGTTTTCCCAAACAGATTATGCGGCCCTACCTTGGCTTCCCATCCCTCATATCAATGGACTTCATCGTCCCTCCTCTCATCATCTGCCATACATATTGATCCACCATCGATCCCACCCTCTGTATTCACGCTCCAACCCCAACAAGGGTCCAGCAATGTATCACTCAACAAGCCTCGTGTTTCCAAAGTTCTTCTGTACCTCGTTCAATATTGCCATGCATTGATCACCGCAGATGTGCAGTTCAACGGTAGTTCAGCAGTCGCGAGCGTCCCCCAACGCAGTGGCAGGTTCTAGCATAGTTGTCTCGTTTGATGCGTGCTATACCTTATATTCCTTATCCGATCATACCTTCCTAAATACTGGCGCAATCAAAACGCCACCCGTCATTACGTATAGCTCTCCTGGGCAATCCCCGCGCGAAGCTCGCATTAAACCCGCTTGTCAACGGGCCACGTAAAAAACTTCTACAAAGCACCTTTTGATTATCAAAAAAAACGGCAGAAAAATAACCTAGCCCAGCCGTTCGACCAAACCTCCTTTAGAATACAGTTTTTTTCAGGCGAGTCAAGAGGAAAAAAGGGGGGGTGCAAAAAAGCAAGTCTAGATTACACGAGTGCAGCCAATTCAAAGCGAATGCACACACAAGACGATACTAAAGAACCGACGAATCGGACAAAAAAAAAAAGAGCAATTCAAAAAGACAGGAGATTCGAAAGAACGAGACCGGGAAGATTCCAGAAGAAAAACAAAAACACGATCGAAGCAAAACGAGAGGACGAGTCTACAACTGAATGTTACTCCTGCATCATGCCGATCCACCCAGCGTGCGCGCATCTAGAACATGACGCCGTCCTTGCCGCCATTGACAGGGATAGCGAGTGCAGCACCGGTAACGCAGAGCGCAAAGAGCATCGCCCAAGAAGCCGAGCGAGCAACAATGTGCCACTGTGCACGCGAGACGACCGGCGACTGGATCTTGGTCAACGGAGAGAGAATTTCGCGCATCTTGCTGCGCTTCTCGTGGACGCGGGTGATAACGTGCTTGTCAGGGAGAGCATCAAAGTCAAAGCTAAACGTAGAGGCCGTGTCCGTGCGAGGGCTCTGAGGCATCTCGGCAAGCGTGGTGCTGTCGCCCACCGACCAAAATGAAGCGGCCGAGCTGTCCTTGTTCTTCTCGTCCCAAGTCGGGATAAACGGTGCGGTTTCGAACATGGTCGACGTGGGCGAAGAGGGGTAATATCCGTTCTCGAGATCCGAAGAGTAGGTGTGGGCAATGTCGCGGGCGTTGAAGGCGTCGGTGTTGGCGTCGTAGACGTAAACCTTGTGAGGCGAAGATGGCTCGCGGTATCCAGAATCCGTCTTGATGGCGTTCAAGTTCAGGGGCGTTGGGCGGTGAGACGAGCGAGGAGACAGAGTGGCAGGCACGGGCTTGGTGGGCGACATGGGGATGGCATCCTTGGACTCGCCAAAGCTGTCATCCTTGAGATCGGTCGTAGCCAAGGACTGGGTCGAAGCCGCGGCCGAGGGCTCGAGCTTGATGGAGATGCGACGTTCGGAACTCTGGACTTGCAACGGGGCCGAGATGCTAGGACGAGCCAGCTCGAATGGACGAAGCTGACGACCACCGCCGCAGAGATACTTCGCTCAGGGATGTGAGTATATGCGGCACATTCAGGAAACCGACACTCACAATCACGATGCACAGCCCGTTCCACGAGCACAAGAAGATCGTCATACCGAGCCAGAGGAAACTCAAATTGGGGATGCGCTTGCGCCGACGTTCGTTCGAGAAGACGCTGAGCAAGATGAGGCTGATGGCGGTGAGGATGGTAACCACACCACTGATCCAAACACAGGTCGCGCGTTTCGAATCGGCGTTGCAGATGCGGGTTCGCAAGAACTTTTTCAAACTTTCGCGCAAGCTAGCCTCGACGTCGTTCTTGATGGGCTCAAAGACCGCCGGTGGTGGGTGGGGCTGGCCGTGGGTGGAGGTGATAAAGTTGTTCATCTCTGATATGCAGGGATCAATACAAAGCGCCACAGACGATCAGCCTGCGACTTACGTGCAGACGCCAGGTTGAGCTCGTGCGACGATTGGCGGTTGAAGAACGTGGCCTTTGCACGGGTAAACGACATGGCCAACTTGGGGTCGGACGGCCCGTTGCGAGCAAACCACGCGCGGTGCTTGGCACTGTACTCTTTGAGCCAGAGAATAAAGTACAGGTTCTCGGCGCCAAACTCTTCGAACCTAGGGCCAAGTCAGAGCATGAATGCGCCGGGTAAGCGCTACGTACAAGAGGTACTCTTCAAAGTCCTTCAAGCTCAGCGGGGGGAGGTGCTTTTGCTTGAGCATGTCCTCGAGTGTCACATGCAGAGTGGGGACGACTGTCGAGCGTCAGCACGATTCATGCTGCAAGACGGACAACCTACTGGACCATCCGCCGACCTCGGGCGCCTTGGGGGGATTGAAGACACGGAGAGGAAACTTGAGAAAGGTAACGAACGACCAGGGCATCTGCTCGGGACGAACATGCACGCTGCCGCGGGGACGGGCGGTGGAGTGGGCTGGGGAGGGGCAAGAGCAGACATAGCGAGCGACAGGAACCGCAAGAGACAGGCGGGGGAGACTGGACGAGGCCGCATGCCCTGTGCACCTGCCCCTGCTTTTAACTCGCGCGAGCCGTCGCGCCGGTCCCGCCCCTGTGCTTCCCAAGACCACCACTCCAATGGCATCTGCTTCCGGCGCGATGTCCGGCGCGATCTTCCTCCCAACGATCTGCGCCTTCGACCCGGCTATGCCTTCTTGGGCTCACCCCCCTCGACGCCGTCCACCACCCCCTCTGCGCCGCCCACCACGCATGCCCGCGGTCCAAGTGCGTCCACCGGCCAATGACCGTCCAAGGCACATTACACGCCGCATATGTCTACCCTGTCCCGCGGCAGCAGGCCATCTCAAATCAGGCATGGAAAAATTTGACGTCGGATTCGTTGACAACCTGCGACGTATCAGTCCCTACGGTCCGGCCCTAGTCCAGGGAGTCGTCACCAACGCACGGCAATCTACCTGTGGCTCAGGATTCCCCGTCCCTACCGCTGGTCATCGGTCATACTGCCGATCCTGATAGATACCCCCATTTTTTTGCACTGAATGGACCACGTCGCTCTCGTGTTATCCCCGTTGTTCTCGTTTGCGCCACTGCTACTCAACTCCTATTTGGGTTAATAAATCGAACACTTGCCAACACATATAACGCACCTCGTCCGATAACTAGTATCACACTGGGTAGATTTCGAAGCTCAGCCACAGAGTTCTAGCCCGGAACAAATTAGCTGACGTGATAGATTGTTTAATGACTCGCTTCGAAAAGTCAGCTACTCTGAACAGTCTATTCGTTCGGCCGGCATCCATAAGCTCGCTCCGTCGGGACCGTACTCGATTCGTTCACGGCGTCGGTAATTCGACCGGATAGTGTTTGAACTCTCAACCTGGGCGATGTGTCGATGACGTACATGTTCGCAATCCCCGCCATGCATGCGGGATCGGCTGATGCTCGCACGCGCTCGATTTGCGCGTCTCTCCCGCTTCCGTTTGGGCGATCCAATTCCGCTCGGTTCACGTATGGTGCCATCTTATTTATCGCCGCAATACAATCGTCGACTTCTTTCTTCTGTTGGGATAATTGAATAGATCACTAGTCTCGCACATATGTATGCCAAGTCCGTCCCACTCCAACAAGAAACAACGTCGAGTGTTCGGCGTGGGTATCTTTATCCATGACGCCATATCGGGCTAACCTTCAACTCGCTTAATGAAACTTCGCCCATATTCCGTCAGGTTCTAGGGGCGAAACAACAACACTATTTTCGTACCGTACGGTGTACACGGTAAAAAGGCGCCATGTGTACCCGGAGAGACTGGTAGACTGTCAAGCACACTGAGTCATCACGCTCGTTCGGAGTTTGCCCCGCCTCTTCCTCTTATTTGGCCGATCGCAACTTTTATTCGCGATTTGTTTACCTCGAGCCATGAAACAAGCGAGCACATCTCCAAGTTTCACTCACCGCTCCAATCGTGTGCTTTTTTCTCACCGCCGATACACGATAGGAAATGTCGTTGTCAAATGGCGAGGCGCCACTGATTGTCAAAGTCCAAAAGAGGAGGTGTCAGCCTTTGAACGCCACTTGGGGCCTAGAGTAAATTGAAATACCCAGTTACGTGTGGTGAGGCACACCTTTTGGGTTGCAGGCGGACTTGGCGCATGAATCGTGTACGGTCAGCCCCCCCCCCTGCCAACCACCTTGCGCCTTCGCCAATAGTTCGCGGACTAGAGTACGAGCCTCTGGGGTTCAGTCTGATACGGAGGCTGAGCCGATGGTGAAATATAACCTTCTAGATACGGAATAGAATTCATGCGCCTAGCGACTTTGATTTTGCTATCTTTATTTTTTGTTTTGGTTATCACGAATAGACGCATAGATCTACAGGTCCCCTGTCAAGAACAATCCAAGATCGACAGAGGTGCGAAGTACGAGAGGGCAGGAAATACACCGGCGGATCCGCTCTGACGTAAGCGTCTGACTGAAATACTTGTTCTCAGCTACCATCTCAAACCCTGCTTCTCTTAGATATGTACTGAAGGACGTGCAGTATCTGCGCCCATATCCATGCTATGCTATAAAAAGACGACGATTCGCTGCTAGAATCTGTTCAGCCTCTGTGTATGAACTGAGCGACCATGGTGCCCTGTCATGTTTCATTATTATTGACTGGTATAACTAGCCATGGCTGAAAGCCCGAAAGGTCATGCCACTCACGAATCTTTTGGATCTCAGTCAGCATTTGGACCATCGCTCCGCTTTCTGTCATCCGACTCGACACGCTCAGCCCGAGTTTCCTATTGAGTATTCTCATAGTCTCGACCTTCGTCATCGAGTGGCCCTCATGATTTCATAATGCGGCTCGGCCAAGAAATGAATACCCCAATGCGCAGTCCCGCAGCTGCACTATCATGCACAATCTCACGGAGTATATCAAAAAAGAACACATACTGAACCCCTTGTCCTCGGCATTTTGCCTCTTGATAAAGCGTTGCAACAACGTTTTTCAGCCAACTGCGCGCATGGCTGTGGTGCTCGAAGCCTCGTTCCGATTGTCGAGATAACTATTTAAAGAGGGGATGTCCTCGTTTATGCCCGCACGCGTTTTCTTCTCGCCCTCTGTCTAGCTATGAGTTCTGGTCCGCCTTCTGGGTCGTCGTTTAGTCAAGCGGGCAGGTTGACCAACGATGATATGCTCTATTATGTTGATATGAGCTTGGTTGGTGTCCTTGGGCTAGTCACGCTGATTTACCTCCCACGCACAATTGCCCGTTACACTCATATTTCCGCGTTCCGTGAAGGTTGGGTTCTCCTTCGGGGCAACCCGCATTACCCTCAGGCGAGGATCAAGCGAGTGGCAAAAGACAAAGAGCCAACGACTCCAAACACTTCGAGGACGCAGTATCTTCCCGCCGACCGTTCCGTCTCTGCCGATACATTCTCGCCTCCTTCATCCACCACAACCCACATCAATCGCACTCCAACTATCAAGGCTCACCTGTTAAATTCCAAAAATAGGGGTTCAGGCAAGCCGCCCGCCCACGTGCCGGGCTATCTATCATACGTCCCAACGCTGGGTCGTATTTTGGATTATCACATATTGGGCTATCGGCTCGGTCAATTGATTGTATTGGCGGCGTATTTGGCAGTCATATGCGTGGCCTTGTTCTACAAGTCAAGTCCTGTGACAAACGTCTCCCGCGCTGGGTTTGTGGTCATGTCCCAAATGCCGATTGTCTTTGCTTTGGGAACAAAGAACAGTGTTATTGCTGCTTTGACTGGGATAAGCTACGAACAGGTGTGTTCCGAAATACCAAACTTGACTGGTGATGCTGATGTGCGGTATTGATGGTCTTAGCTCAATTTTGTGCACCGGTGGGTCGGTCAACTCATGTTTATAGCTGCTTTATTTCACGTTGTTGGATGGCGTGAGTCGATTGATTCCAATACACTAGTAGAATTCTCCTAACCAGTTTAATTGCAGTTGTGATGTGGACCAAGTATGGCATAGTACATCAAGCAGGTAGGTCCTCGGACCCAGACTTCCGAGGGCGTTGTTGGCTAAAATAGCATACAGTTAAAGGAAACGTTTGGGGATTGGTTGCCTTTTCCGCTCTCTGTTTTTTAGCACTGGGATCTCATTCCTGGATCCGTGCCAAGTTGTACACATTATTCTGGCACACGCATATCATTGGGCTCCTTGCTATGATGATTGGTGTACGTGATGTCGCCGCCGTCTAGCTGCATTCACTCATGATTTCGATCTAGGTTTGGAAGCACCAGCCCACGGTTGCTGTTCCGTACGTTGCAACTTGCATGGCATTATACGGGGCCGACCAGCTCGCACGCCTTGCCAAATCTCGACTCCGAAAAGCAATCTTGACGCCTGTTCCCGAGCTCGGTTGCACGCATGTATATATCCCGCATGTCGACCAAGGCTGGGCCGCTGGCCAACATGTCAGGCTCCGAGTTCTTTCATTCGGAGTTGGCTTGTTTGGCTGGACCGAGGCTCACCCGTTTACGGTGAGCTTGGCTATTGGCTATGATCATTGCACCAAAGTTAAATACGCCCAATGTAGATCGCGAACGCAAGTAATGACGCATCTGGAGGACTGTCCCTGGTTTGTAAGCGTGCTGGTGACTGGACGTCAGGACTGTACCGAATGGCGAGCGATAAGTCAAAAGAGGGCGATCACCGAAACGTCTACGTTCTGGTCGAAGGGCCGTATGGTAAGTTTAACTAGGGCGCCCATAACCATAAACCGACCAATTTCAACCCGGATTGGCTCAGGTGGACCAGGCAACACGGTGATACCCAGCTTTAGCGGTGTGATGCTTGTCCTGGGCGGAAGTGGGATCACATTCGGTACATCGGTTCTGGAAGACATTATTGCCAAATCACTCGACGGAGCCGCGCGTACGTTGTGTGTCTACTTTGTGTGGGTGGTACAACACCCTTGTGAGTGGCGAAGATGTCTTTTACTGCTGTCGGGTCTCCTAACCTAGTGCCTTGAACAGCTGCCGCGGATCCTCACTTGTCTTCCTTCGTCGAAATTGTCCAGCGCGCGGCTGCCGTACCTAACCTCAAGTTGACACTTTCAGTGTTCTATACCCGCGGGTCAGACAAAGCATTCGCGCTTCGCACTCGTCTTCCTCCGAACATTCAAATTCGAAGCGGGCGGCCCGACCTAGGAAAGGAACTCGAAGAAGTCCTACGAGTTACCAGGATGTCGATCATTTCTACCCAAGCCTCGAAGGGTGGTGTGATCCTAGCTGGGTGCGGACCCGAAGGGTTGATATCAAACATCTATACCGCAAAGGCAGAGGCTTCGACCCAAGCACAACGTGAGGTTGTGGATTGGAGTTACATACCGAGTAAGTGAGCTTGCAGGACAGAGTTTCAGCGAGCTAACCGTCCCATTAGAACTTTTGGCTGGTAAAACGTTGACGACGCGTGTTGGTGTCCAAGATATTATTTCGTTTGTACCATTAAGATTATCTATCGGGTTGAAGTCGCTCTTGCTCTTTTTAATTAACTTTTTGACATATGTACGACACTTGGTTACGAATTCTGTTTCGCGATATGTATCTTACAAACGTAGTCTCATCGTAAGATGATTGAGCAGAAATGTGATATTTTATTCTGGTTTTTGATTTAGTTATTCAAATGTTTGGCTCTACTGGGAGAAGTATGCGTTATTGCGGATTAGCTCCAGGATCGGATAGGCTCGCGCCCTGGAACATACTAGGTTTCAGTTTTCATAGTCGTATGGAACAAGATAGCGTACGTACCCAGTAGTGAAGTGGCAGCCAGGCTTGGTTTTCAACTCACGCTCAATGGGGTCAGCGAGCGCAGTGTGGACATTGGGCCGGGTCCACTCTTTGGCACCGTTGGCGATAGTCTGTGGGTGCCATAGGCGCAAGATTTCGCTTGGCGGGCCCCCTCCAATGGCATCCAGCATGATGCCTAGGTGCGTGGCTTGAGCGCAAAGATTGAGACGGCCCGGTTGCATGGCCTCGGTATGCACCACGATGGATTCAACGACCTTGAAGTCATACCAACCTCAGCATGTATGCGACTATACCGCCGCCAAACAAGAACTCACTTCTCCGATTTGGTATTTGATAGCGACGTCTCGGGAGTAGTACGATTGCCTGAACTTGTACCCCATTGCTTGGTCGAAGGAGTCACTTGGGTTGAGGGTATGACAAGTACTCGTGAGCGAGTATGCCACCCTGAATCTCAAAGCTGAGCTGGTTATCCAGGTCGTCTTGAACCTCGGGAACAAGGGTCACATCGTGAAGCATGGATGCCAACCACATGTTCTCTTCGAGACCATGCCTTCTAGCATTGGCGACTGTTTCAGCGGGGAAGAGGCCTGAATCTGACTTGAGCATATTCTACTATTATCTCAATATATCTAGACATACCCAGCTCAGGATCAAGCAGCGCCGATCCGTAGAAAAAGCTACGACGGGAATGGTTATACAAGCCCGGGGTCAACACGTCTTTCGTCCACCGCGCTACTGATTCTGCCCAAGGGGTATCTGGGACTTTGATGTCAAGGATACTGATTGGGCGAGGGTGACTATTGGTTGGCAGTTGAGCGAAGAGGTCATTCAGAGAACGCTCGACAGAAGAGTCAACAAATTCGCGCTGTAGGGACGTGATTGCCATATTGTATAGTAGTTCCGAGAGTAGAAAGCTCAAACTGGGGTTGTGGGAGGTCACTGCTGGCCAACTCCTTACATATATAATCAAGGTGCGCCATTTTTCATCAAGGAACATTCAGGCGACCTATCCTCCGTTGGTGGGTATATGCGAGTCGAGCCGAGACAGAGACTGGACGGAGCGGCTCGCAAATCCGAGCCACTCCTATATGGTCAATAGCGGTGCAATCATCCCTGAAACCGCATGCCTTCTATGAATTCTTCACCACCTGTGATCTACGAGACAGCGGATGTCAAACCCGCTCCTTCGAACTACTAGTTTGGTGGGGCGAGTAGCCCGGACCCTGGCGGGATCATCGACCCGCTTTGATAGCAAACGTGAACTCAAACATGAACTGAGCGGGGTAGGCTCAAGCGGGTGGTTGTTCCGTTGGGTAGTTTATGCGCAAACAATTCAGACTCAGTTTATGCATAGCATGGCGTTGCTTTGGGGATGTCGATTGATGGATTGATGGATATACACGCAATCTTGGATACACACCCGAATAGAATCCGATCCAAGGATCAACTTCTTGCGCCTACGCCTATGCGGCAACCTCGACGACCCACGCCAGCCCAGCCTTGACAAAATCTGCAGCTTTGTCAAAGTTCAATTTGTCGATGGTATCGCTAGTGGTGTGGCTGTGGTGGCGATGTAAGCGCCTGGCGGGTCAAGGTATAACGTCAGAGACTCACTAGCCGGGATTGAGGTTGGAGTCATTGGGGCCGTACGAGGCGATGCAAACTACGGGGTAGCCATTGTTATAGAAGGAGTAGTGGTCGCTGCAACCGTACTAGGTAGCGAGTTTTAGTATGGACAAATGAACCACGGCAAATGACGCACCCCACAGCTAACACTCCGTCGCTCAGCAGTTGGCACGTATGCCTTGACGACGTTGGTCATATGGGTGCTCATTGCGGTGACAGGGGGTCAGAAAGAACAGTAATCGTGCTAGATTTGCCCGAGTTAGATGACGTAGCCGGCTGGTAGCCTGGAATATCCCGCACACATTTATTAGAACAGAAAAGGATCCCATGCTAAAGCTTACCAATCATCTCAAAATCGAGCATGCCGCGAACGGTCTTGCCGGCGGATTTGTACGAAGCGGCAAGGGCCTTGGATCCGAGCAAACCGCCCTCCTCACCAGCGTACGCGTGAGCCTCGATAGCGTATGTTCCCTGGTAGTTGTTCGCTTTGAGGATACGCATGATAGCCATAATAGCCGCAACTCCAGAAGCATCTAAGTTTAAACGAATGAATCGGTCAGTGTCCGTGGTGTATGCGCTGACTGAAACTTACCATCATCAGCACCCGGGGCCTTGGTTGATGGACTTTGGCTCGTAGAATCCAGATGAGCACCCAAGATCACGATACCAGCGCTCGCACTCCCAGACTTGGCCTCGATACGGCCAACAACATTCGGCTGGGCAAAGGAATTGGAAACCAATTTAGACTGAGAGGCACCAAGCCAGCTGGCGAATTGAGACTGAATCCAATTGGCGGGCGCTTCTGAAAGGATTAGATATAAAGTCTATGATTAATCCGAAGTTGGAGCTCACCGGCGGCGTTTGTGCTTCGGTAATACCGTGTGGCGTACGCCGTCGACAGTTGGTTCACGTATGATTTGATTTCAGATGCGGTCACCATCGACAGCATTGGTGTCAATTCGGGATGGGCCGATGGGTTTGGAGTGGGATAAGTTGGTGCAGTGACTGCAAGGAGCTTGGATTCGGCAGAAGACCTGGGAGAGTCAGTGATGTCAACATATCCAGCACCCCAAAGTCTGCGCTGATAACGCCCTTGCAATTGTTCGATCGCATCGTCGGAGATCTTGGTGGCAGTCATCATAGAGATGTTTACGAGTGACATCCGGGCGGCGTGGAGGGATTCAGCCGAGAGCGGTCGAGGTAGAGGCTCGGCAGTACGCAGCCTTTCGATGGCAGCAATCGGTAACCTTTCGACATGTTCTGGCGAGAACTGGATGGTGCGCACAGACATGTCGTCAAAGCCAGAAGTGGCCGCGGGTACGGCGAGTGCACCCAACGCAGCAGACAACAGCAGTGGTGCCACAGACAGCATGTTCGGGGTGAATGGGGGCAGAGAAAACGGTTGTCAATGGCATCTGGGCGACGTTTATATAACGTGCGGAATAGTGCGAAGAAGAGAGGAGCAGTGTGGATCGGTGACGCGATCCCGTGACCGAAGCATACATTTGCGTGTGGAGAAGCACGTTTCTTCCTGCTTCTCGCCAAGCCGCAACCGCGAATTGGCATAGAGCATGCGGGAGGGAAGATCTCATGGCCAGTAACCGAGCGCCCGTGTGGATATTTAGACAGCCCAGGATGATAAGCCTTGTGGTCAGGAGCAGTCGAATGCCCGAATTTGGTGCGAGGAGTCTACTCCCAGAATCTAGGCCGTATGGTCACAGACACAATCGACATCTCCATAACCACTGAGCTGGTATCGGTTTTCCGTATCTGCACATTTATTCTATGCACACAACAAAAACAACGTATCGAACTCTTCAGTGTCAAGAGCTGATTCTACACCCGATAGCAGATATCGACTGGCGACATGAAAGAGAGTTCTGCTTGGCAGAGCTCACACATAAAAATAGACAAAAGCAGAGTATCCAAAGGGATCAAACTTATAATAAAGATGGAGGACAGATTCATAAAATTACTCTTGTGTTTGTGACACACCCGACGTTTGGGTTTCTGGTTGCGAGACATAGGGCACTTGGGTCTGCAATCCCAGGTCAGGATCATCCAAGCCAGCCTTTAGGTCGCCAAGGATGTCCTCATCGTCGTCAGACCCTGCGTGTGTGTATTGACTGATCATCTGTTCAGCTGTTGGCGTGGTATCGGCCCTGGACTCCGTGGTTCGAGGTGGCGTCTGCGGCCTTGTTGCCTGTGGTGGTTTGGAAGGACGTAATTCACTGGGGTTCGTGCGAGATTCTATCCGTAAGCCGGGTGATACGCGCCGAGGAGCTGTAACAGGTAGGTGATGACGTCCTGGTGTCGAGATCTGAAATCCTGGTTGTCCCCGCCCCGCGAGAGCCCACGCTTAGGCCTAGCTCCCCTTGTGATTGAGACCGTAGCGTGCATTATCTCGGAAGGCTGTAAACGGGACTTTTGTGCAGCAGGAGGCGATTCTCGACCACGATCAATCACCTGCTGAACATTGTCATGTTGCTTTTCCTGCATAGGTTGCTTGTCTCGCTCTCGTTCTATCCCCTTTGCCTTGATCTCCCTTTCTCGCTCCGATCATCTTCGCAGTGGAAGGAGACGCTGGCAGCGGTTCGTATCTCGGGGCCGTAAATTCATCGTCCGGAGGCGAAGATGACATCTGGGAGAATGAGCTACGACGTTTGAGACGAGGGGTGCGGGGGCCAGTCGAGGAAGCCCGAGCACTTGCGGCTGGCGGAGGACTGGAGACGGGAATAAAAAAGTCCGTTGTTGGGTTGGCAATCTCATGCCCCACCTCGTCAACAGACATGTTGTTTGCAGAAGGTTGTTCGGGTGTTGGGGTCGGAATGGGAGAAGCAGGAGGGGGAGAACTAGAGGGCATCAGAATGTCGCCATCGTCGTCGGTTCCTTGTTCTGGATGTTTGGCGGGCGGGGTAAGCGGAGGACTCTGAATTGCGGAAGTATCTATTGGCGGTTCAACATTTGATTGTTGAGGTACGGTTTCAGGGGCGACTTCAAGCTGTGATTGTCCTTGCGTCAATGAGCTAGACCCGGGTACTTGATGGGATAAATCCCTGGTAGGAGCAGTTGATAGTTGCGCTACAGCCACATATCCTGGTATAAGACGAGACGCTACCTCCTCTATAGAGACAGGTATAGATTATATATCTTCCAAGGCTGGAGAATCGAGCTATACTCACCTGGTGTGTATCCCTCCGCACGCAACATGGCAGCTGCCTTCCTCTTCGTTGTTGGTCTCATACTGAGCAAATGTTCAGCTTTGACGTGGTCGACCAGTTCGCTATGTGTGTCGAAGACATTTCGGCACCACTCCCACCGACATCCATGTACGGTCGCCATGATCCCAGTCACCAGTATGAGGATAGTGGATAGGTTTTGGTTGAATCTAGCGATGAATCACGTGAGCTCACAAGCGCAAACAACTTGAGGCAAGCCTTGAATTCGGGTTTCAGCCATGCAACAATATGCTGAACACATGCGGTCAGTCAAACAGAGTAAAAATATCGTCAGTCCCACTACCGGTAGATAAAACGCTGGTTGGATCAAATTTATCTTCTGCGGGCGAGATGAATGAGTATCATGTTAGGAGGCCGCGGCACGCAGCAGGTACCAATCTACTTATCTTCTTATCTTCTCCATATCGTATGTAGATCCGCTAAAGCTTGATATGGGCCTCTAACAACGCTTTTCACAAGCGTGACTGGGCTTCGAAAGCTCTCTTTCGTATCCAATGACCTTGCTTTTAGATAATGTATATAAAATGCTCACATTCTTTACTCTGTAATTTATGCCGCTATTCGTAACAACTATTCACTTGTAAGGTCGACTCGAGACGTAAAAGTAACTTTCGGCCCTTTTCAGGTAAGGCAAACATTATGTAAATCTAAACCCGGCCCGGCGTTCGTATACCAAGCTATTATGAACGGCTTATCTCGACTGGAGCCCATATCCAGCACATAAATCAACTAATACTCCTGGTAAATTTGACAGCTTCCAGTTGATACCAGTCTACGTGCATACAGTCAGGTCGCCAGCGCGAGACGCGAGGTAAATCAAAAAGCAGACGGTCCAGATTCGAGACCAACGGCGGAGGAGTGCCATAAGACCCCCAAGCGAAGCTCTGGTGGTCTAGCAGAGACACCTAGAACAGAGGCAGCAGGTGTAGTACACGATAGCAAGCCAAGGCAAACAAACCCGTCGACACATCATTCCATGCGTGCTCTCTTCCCAAACTGTGGGGGCGAGTTGGATATATTGTCTTTTGTATGTTATATACTCAGTATATATTCTGTTCCCCAAATAAGAACGAAAAGTGTTGAGCGGCGGAGGTCTCATCACGTGTGTCCCGGATATGTATTTAGTCTCACGTATATGCATCCGGTTCTGTGGGGATTCTTCCCCCGACCGTGGTGATTCTAGTCAAAGCAGTCGCGCGGTCGCGCTCACGACCTCACGCAACGAAATGCGATCCAAAACTCGCTCAACGAGGGCCTGTCGTGAGCCCAGAGCGATGCCACATGACTAACAATAGAGGCCGTCCCCAACCCTCGAACGGACGGCCCAAAAAAGTTATATTTAGAAACCTTGGGACTGCGGGCAGCATGCGCACCTGCTTGAGGGGCCGATGCTAGCCTATATAAACTGGACCGGGGGACAATTTTGTCCCACGAACGAATTCGACACGAACTACATCTAGCCTCTGGCGCTCACCTCTATCCTCAAGTCCATACTCCTCACCGTCCTCAGGCCTCACAACTTTTCCTCTTACCTTGTTATCACTGCTGCTGATGTCAGCCTTCGTGGTACCCACTTGGCAACGTAAGCGCATCACCGACTCACCGCCCGACGTCCCGACCTGATAATTTCCTCTTTAGATACGTTAGCTTAAGCCACTCTAGCCTCCAACTGCCAGTTGGCTCCTTCCTTCCACCGCCAAGGCCAGTGAACTCAATATCGCATCGTATATCACGCCCGTCGCCGCCGCATCATGGTGTCCAACTATCGACCCATTTAATATACTGTTGGCTACCGTCCCCGATGTCGCTATCATCATCATCGAACCCCCGATTGTCTCTCGTACTCGTCATACCCTTGCACAAACTTACGATCGTTATGCTCACCTGCTATTGCATACGCAACCTGTATGGAGTCTGCCGAATAACGGGTACTTGGTCATTTTTACGGTAACCGGACTTGCGACTACAACTACGCTCAAGGCTATCTTCCACTCTTCCTCTTAGCATGCATCACCTCTCTGCTGAACCGCTGACATTCTCCACTGGTCCACCTTTGTCGCTCCCTCCTTTTCTATCGATCACCAAGACCTATACAGCCTTGTGTCTTATCTTCGCGGAACCCACATCTAAATCCCGAGCAGTGTCCTGCCTTTTGATCCGTCGTCCGCAGGCTACCGAGCGCCTACATTGGCAGCTGTTAGCCTCGGGCAGTGCACGCCTTATCGCGTGTTTCCTGCTCAGGTAGAGGTCACCCTCGCGACTGGTGTTCTGGACAAGCCAAGGCCCGAGATCGAACATTATCCGCAGATTTTGGAGCGGTTGAAGCCTGAAGTGCCTCCGAAAGAGCTTGTCGTGTACGAGTACCCACCATACACGCCAGGTAGCTGCGAGCTGGCGGTGTTTGTCAAGCCGTCTGAGCTTATGGCGAAGAATGCTTCCTGGTTTGCGCGGCTGTGTTCTGGTACTGTGCTGTTTTCATTGGTACTTCGTTGATGTATTGCAGTACTATTGTAGTTTGTGTTCATTGGTGCGTTTAGTTTGGTTCGTAGATGTATATATCTGCCTTACCATCTATCAATTGGAAACGATGTCGTACTGCATGGCCAAACCCTGCTACAACTCGAAAGAAAACCTAGGATATGCTGGTCATATTATAGATGATATATTTCTCCACTCTTGTTTCTTTTTCGTTCTATTAACTCTTGCTCTTTATATCCCGTTTCTCGTTTCCGTGTTCCATGCTCTGCTCGTTTCCGGTCTCGTTCTTACGTTAGATATTCTCGTTATCCTTTTGCATCATTACTCCTGCTTTGCCGTCTTCTTACACCAATACTGAAAAGCTTCCACTCCTCTATACTTATGCCCGTTCGGCTGTTTCAATTATACTTCGCCCTCCCTCGCCCTTGGACCGTGTCCGCTTCTTTGTTCTTGTATGTCGTTTCAGACTCCTTGATTCATTGCCCCCCAGGGGGTTAATAATTTCGCGCCACCATTCAATAAATACCATACTCGACCCGACCAATCCGAATGGAGCATTCGTGCTTTGGGCCCCCACATGTGGGGCCTTGAATAATGCTAGACGGTGCCTTATGGCGGTATGGTACGCTTCAAAACACCTAGAGGATGCTATGGGAAAAGTTCGTATGCTCGCTGAATTTAACGCATGCATTCATGTTGTGCTGCTCGAACAAAGTAGATTAATCTATCGATAGGTACACTACGGCTCGAAAAAAGAGAGGAGGGATTTGTTGTTGCAGGTTTCAGAGTTACGTGCTCATGATAATCAAGACATTCAGCCTAAATGGGGCCTCGACTCGCCTTCTCCTCAAACTAGGCTCTCTCAATGCTTTCAAGTTCGTCGATGACTTGGTGAATGGTCGGTCGTTTTTCCGGATCCATATTCCAGCACCTTTGAAGCAGCTCCCACATCATATCTGGTTGAGGGCAGTGTTGTCGAAATTCCGGGTAATCCGACTCTTTTGGCAAGCATCCAGCTACGATTTTGTCCGCGCCGTCAAGCTCCTTGAATTTATGATACGGTTTTAGGCCAGACATCAACTGTCGAATGTGTTCGTAAGCGGCGATAGACAAACAAAGGCCTTTGACTCACCTCGAGGCACGTCATGGCCCTAGTAGATGAGTGGAACGATATCAGTGCGAGAGGAAAGAGTATATGCTGGTAGCTAACCATGACCAGACATCACAGGACGGCTTGAGGGGGGGTTGTCGGGATGCTTTATTAGTTCTGGAGCCTGTTTTGCATTGAAATTATATGATGCTCAAGAGGCTGAATGGAGTCGCATATATACCATCCATCGGTAAGGAGATTTCTCCTCCGTCATTTCAATCTTTTTTGCGTTCCGGGGAAGAGCCTTCACAAACCCGTCGAGAGATGCCTAAAGAACAGTCCAAATGGCTCCGGCTTACCTTGGTAAGCCCAAAACCATTGATGCATGCCGTACCATCTTCCTTGATAAGGATGTTTTCACCACGCATGCTGGCATGAACACACGGCTCATCTCTGTTGTGTAAGTATTGTATTCCAAGAGCAGCCTGCTTAATCTAAAAAAGTGATTGCGTTGGGGTAAATATTGAAAGGTTAATGATAACGTACGATTTGTAGCACGTCGATGGGCAGGTTAGCTTTTCGCTTTTTCCTAATGTAATCATTCTTTACGGTATACGTTAGTCGAAATAGCACGTCCTGGGATAGATCTGACGCACCGCATTTCCATGACGAAGAAATGGTGACACCATATAGCTATGGTATAGTTAAATAACGCGATTAATGTACCGAGATCAAAAAACTTACAACTGTATTCTATCGTCTCCGGTACTGTAATCCTTTGTCAGCTGCATGTTCACGCCGTAACACTCGAGAATCGATTCGTGGCAGAACGATGTCCAGAGACCAGCATGCCATCCCTCTTGACGTAGCTGATCCCCTCTCCATTGGTTGATATCCTCTCGCAATATAATTTGATAGCCACCTTCTCGCCACTGGGAGCCATAAGGGCCTCGTATACGTGAAAGCTGACCCCTTGGCTTATAGGAACCCGACCACGGTCATAAATCCTCCCTTTTAGTACGAGCAAGTGTTGAGGTACTTCGCCCAACAGGTTCTTGATATGACGCCTAAACTCCGAATCGTCGACCTGTTCAATGTTCCTAGAGTTCTTGCTCGTCACGGCCTGGTGGTATAAATGAGATAAAATGTGTTCGGTCCCCAACAGTCGGGACCCACAAGAGACGCATTTAGCCTCTCACTCATTTCATCCAGCTTCATCGCAGTCAGCTGCTGATTGATTGCCTATGTGATCAACGCAACTTAGCGCGCTGGATTGAAGAGTCAGGGAGAGACCTTGATGTACCTCAAACGCAGCGAAATCATGTTCTATCTTCTTTTCGATTTTTACAACTTCTGAATAGTCGTCCTTGTGGCGTCCAAACGTTTCTGACTGGTACCATTCCAGGATAGATTTCTTGGCACGTTCGACCTCCCTGCAATATACCATTAGCTCTATCCAACTTGTGGGCGTTCAAACGTACAGTTGTATTCTCGCAAGTTCGCGGACATACGCGGGTGCGATCATAGCACCGGTAGTTACCTCGCTTAACCTCTGCAAGAGCACATCGCATCGGCTACCGAGTGATTCTAAATTCTGCCTGTGGTTCCCTGGTCGACTTGTATCAAGTTGGAGCCTGCGCTTGGTTACTTACTTTAGGCTGCTTTTGCGACTTGTCTGTCCCGAGAATGTGCCCAGGCTTCCGTGCACGCTCTGAAGGAAAGGGAACCGAGGATTGGAGTTTGGCCGTTGCAAAGTTGGGATGAGCAGGGTGTTGGCGGACACGCCAATACCTAGATGAGCGGCAGGCAATAGGCTAGTAGCAGCAGGTTTAGGGCTGGTCTCATAGGGCAGCGGCTCCGTCGGGTTCGCATCTATAGGATTCGGAGGCAAAAGGCCAGACGTGCTGGGTTGAGGAGGTAGTATAGAGATGGGTGCTATATTGTAATTTGTGAGCGCTAAATCGAGTCAAGCAAATCGGTAGTGCTTGCTGTCGTTAGAGAGTGCGTGAACCGCCTCCATTTCTATGACATAGTGGTTAGCCACGTTGCGTCCAGGTGTAAGGCTGAATGACTTACGTTTTGTCGCTTCCTCCTCGGCTTTAGCTATGATTGGCCGATCAACAATGGTGCCCTCGTTGTGAGCCTCGCCGCGACTCGACGTACCTCGTGCTTTCTCCCATTTCTTTTGATCTTCCTTGCGCCTTTGAGCATATGGGTCCGTGGTGTTTGCTGATAAACGACCGCTCAGCACTTTCTAAGACCTGTTGTCAACACGGCTCGTCTCACCTTTCGGCGGTTGGCCTCGTCGGTCATCGAACAAGCCCTCGAGAAGACCAAACATTAGCAGTGCGGTTTCAATAGGGGGGGATCTGATGAGCAGCGCAAAGGATCTCTAACAGCGAACGAGAATAGTTGGTGCTTTGGGTTTGTGAGATAGGCTATATATGTATTGCGACAGTTGTTTGTGTCCCGTTGATGCATAGCTTTGACACAGGAGCCGACAAAGACAATGGAACACATTTCAGGCAACCAACATAACAAAGGCCGATATTTTTCTAAATGTGTATGAGCAAGGGGGATAATATTTTACAAATACCCAGCCGTGGCGGTTCAGAACAAAATATCTGCCGTGTGTTCTGGGGAATTGGCTGACATAAGTGCTATGGTAGGGCGGAACTAGAGCGGAACCGAGTTAAAAAAGGTATGATTGGCGACTGTAAATACACACCCCGATCACCCAGTCCCGATGACCAGCAAGCGCCGGGAGAGCGCTAAATTGAGGCAGGCAACGCACACGCCACCAGGACAACCACAAGGAACCAGTTTATCCTCACTGCGGACCACCCGATGGCCGAACCGCGCGCCAGAAAAACCAACCTTGCCTGCGATCCCTGCAGGAAGCGCAAGCGCAAGGCAAGTAGTTACCAGATGCACCGTAAACCCGTTGGCGATATCCGATCCTAGTGTGACGGCGGAACCCCCGTTTGTGCTCTATGCGTGAAAGGGAACTACAAATGCGTTTACGACACAAGCCTCGATCAACGAAGGTCAGAGCTTATGAAACTCGTACCCCATGCATATTTGAATCCCGTCTAGGCCTGCGCAAAAAAACTATGTTGCGGCGCTGGAGGCACGCGTAGCATTACTCGAAGGCATCCTCAAAAGGGCTGGCGCTAGCGATACAACTGACGCTCTGGATCTTTTGCCCGAAGACGACGAGCCAGCGCAGCCAGATGCACTGTCTACCAGTCGTGCACCCCCACTCGCAACTGAGCCTAGCGCGCCGTCCCAGCCCATGAACCACGGACCACGCGAGTCCGAATTGGGTTTCATCCCGGCCGACGATGCCGCCAATGCTCTCGAGTCCATCAACCTCGCAAACCCCGACGAGGAAACCAATGACCCTTCATCAGAACTCGATCTGGGGATGGGCGACTGGGTGCCTCTTATCAGTCTCGATGCCGAACACAAACTGCTCGCTTATTTCTGGGACTGGCAGCGCATGCATTTGCCGTTTGTCGCGCCCGTCCCTTTTCTGTCCGCATATGCTATCCACTCTGAAGCCGCTCATCCCAACGAACCGATCCCACCTCCACCTCCACCGCCGCCCCCAAACCCGTTTTCGGGTCCGAGTGCGATCGGCGTTCCAAGGGCTGCATCGGAGCCTGTTGCGGATCTGGCTCAGTTCATCAGTCCAGTGCTACTCGATGCATCTTTCGCTATCTCTTGTCTGTTTACAGGCGATCCAGAGACTAGCGAACGGTTCTACAAACGGGCTGAATCCAGAATCATAACCGAGGCCGCAAATCCGCGCCTCGCGACCGTGCAAGCTATCCTTGTCATGGCTACATGGGAGCTAGGACATGCCCGCGCACCTGCTGCCTGGACATTGCTTGGTAGGTACCATCAAATATTTACAGAGACGATTCGCTAAGCCAGTGGTGCTTCACATAGGTGTCGGTTGTGCGCTTTGCGTACCTTGCATGAACGTTGATGCTACACCACTCGTGCGTCGCGGCGTGATATCCAAGAGGCTGTTCGAGACACGTAACTTTGTATTTTGGGCAACCTATAACTTGGACAGGTGAGATGTTTGTTTGAGTATTCCAGTTCTGAAGCGCATGCTTAATTTGGATGCGGCACCCGTATAGATTCAGCGCAATGTGTATGGGAATGCATCCGCTCATGGACAAACGGATGATCAGCACTCCCCGACATTCGTCGCTCGCGTCTGCCAATGTCATAGAATCTGAAAAGCCTCCCGAACCAAAGAGCAATCCGACGGGTGGTGGGGACGACAAGCCGACTGCATCTGATACAAACGTCACCTGGTGGAGTCCTGCGACCCTGGGTTTGAGCGATGTCATTATCCAGGCCGGATGGGAGGCTATTCGTGACATGATTCGCATGTCGGATATGTTGTTTGACGCAATGCAAGTGCTCCCTGTTGGCAGCGCTAGCAATAACCACTAATAACTATTCTTTAGATACTCGTTCGATGCTCCCAAGCGTACTCCCCAAGAAGATCTGGAGCTGGTCACTCGCAACAACTTGACAATCCAACGATTCCTTGACGAACTCCCAACATGGCTTCGTTCAACAGGCGCGATTCGCAGGAAGGACAATGGTTTAGTATATCTCCAGTAAGTATAATCGCCTGTCTTTCTTAAATCAAATGACTGTACTAAAGGCACCCTAGCATGTTTACACATCTCACTAGTATTGTTGCGTCAAGGCCATTTTTGTCTCCCCGCCCGCTCTCCGAGGAAGCCATGCGTATCGACGCAACACTTGACCCCGTTCAGCCCAGTCACTCTTCCCACATCATCCGTCGCTACCGAACTCTCGCTTTTCGCGTCGCCCGAGCCTCGGCGCTTCAAATCACATCTCTCATTCGGCACATACCCCTCTCCTCGCCCTGCGTTACTGTGCCGTACGCAGTTTATAGCGCATGTACGATTCTTTTGCTAGCTCCAGATGATGCAGCCGCGATGGACGGCGTGAGGACTGGCATCGCATGTCTCGAGTGTATGGACAAGACGGGATACTGGGTTAATAGCGCCAAGGACGCTAGAGACCGGATTCATGCCCTCGCGGCGCGTTGGGGTGTCAAAATCATGCCCAAGAGGCAGGTCCCCGAAAACGATGGGAGCGGGGTCGCCAGCGGGTCGGGTGGTAGTGGATCAGGCGCTGGGGGATCGGGGAGTGGGCCACAACCGCCTGGAGATGATCAGGAAGGAGCTCGCGGCCACGGCACAAATTCGAGCTCTATCACCCCAGCTGAAAGCGGCAACAACACATCTTTAGCCCGCGATCAATCCGGGAGCTACCAGGACGGTGCGGACACATCAGGGCTAAATCCGTCGGCTCATGCATCCACCTCTACCTCTTCCCAATCCCAAGTATACATTGGTGACTCTCATCGAACACATCCCACAGGGTCCCTGGGTTTTGGGCACTACGATAAAGCTACGTTGAACGAGATCACTACTGGACCTCCCAGTTACGATGATGCGGTTGCTCATCAGGCCGACACTCGCCAAGTCGAGCCGCAAGTCTATATGCACAAGTCTATGTTGATGGTCCGCATGTTGGTGTTCTTGCGAGCGGATGGCACAACCAACACCGACAAACGTTACACCCAAGCAGCACCCCAAATACGCATTATGGTGCCCAGAACTCTCAGCAGCTCGCCTCCGACCAACCGTCCGTGCAGAATCAGCAGCCTGTACAGCACGTGCATTATCACTTTCACAACTACATGTACCCACCCCCTGGACAATATATGCACAACATCCCGTACAATGCGCACTATCAGCCTAACCAGCTACCACACGTCGCTTACGGCACGACCCACGCAGACCCGCAGCACGACCTTCACCTTACGCACAACCACTGGCACCAGGTCTTGCCTCCTGCGGATCCCAACCTTCCATTCCCACCAGACCCGACTGCATGCACGGATATTGCTGCATGTTTGCGGATACAATACGAACGACCCGAGACCCAACGTTTGTTCAAACGGCGGCGGACCCGTATGCAGACGTCGCCATCGACTGGTTCTCAGAGGCGCAAGACAATTTCGCGCCAATCATGTCGCAAATGTACACTGAAGTCGCTATCCCTTCAGCTTTTAGGAATTCAGCATCGGCTATGAATTCTGGAAGCTTCGCACCGTACCCACAAAGCTCGCAAACAGGCGTCTACGGAGACCCGAGCGCGAACTATGGTGGCTATGGTTATGGCGCATCGGGAGTTTAAACACGCTGATTTGAATAATGCTTTGTTCATGCACTAGTATGAAATGTTTTGGCTTTGACATGTTTTTGTACAAAATCTTGAATGCATTGTCGTTGAGCGTCCCACTGGGACGGAGCCTCATCTACTTTTGCGCATCACTTCCTTCATCGTGCAAGGTATGATGCCGCAACCGAATATAAATCGTGCGTGGTATTTATGTGCAAGCCTGGCTGGGCAACCACAGCCGTCTGACGAGGTGAACTAGAACCAGCGGGCATAACGCATGTTGCGAAAGTCTGGGGTGGTGCAGGCCAGCACATTTGGTAACTATCCTCATTCGAAGGATCAAGTCGTCTTGCCTGTGGTTAAATGGTTGAGTTGACAAGGCATTTGAAGGTTTAAACCTGATCATAACATGACATACCACACCACAAAATGCAAATATGCTGAATAGTCCATAGTCGTCATCGTCTCGAACCTTGAAACCGCCGGAGACTAGAATTCTAAATTCTCCAGGATCGATGGCTACTGTGGGTTCATCATCGACTTGGGTGTCGTCAACGAGGATCGGGTAACTTCCAACCCAAGGCCTACGATGGCATAGTTCGTGCGGCCACTGTTTAAGAGATATATCCTTAGCCTCGATATTGCCAAGTCACCAACACCCAAAGGTTACCTACCATGTCACCGCTATCTCTATCTGGCCACCCTTCAATCCCATTCCATTGGTGATGGTGATGATGGCCACGACGACGGTGGTGGTGGTGGTGGTGGCGATTAGTGGGATGCGTTGCAATGCTTCGAGGAAACCTCTGATCCTCGGCCCAGTGTTCATGTTCTTGGTTTACCCAGAGTGGAAGCAACCGGTCCATAAATTCAGTAATTTCTTCTGCAGTAAAGACCTTGACTGAAGCGCATATATCCATGTCAGCATGGTGGATCAAAGGTTGAACGCGAGAATACTAACCTCGATTCGGTCCTATACGACAGTGCCATTGCCCTTTTGGTCTGTTCGTCCACCTCGCTTCGCCGGGGGGAGGACTGGCAATCTGTATGTGGTCGCTGAACATTTGGATCAACGGGAACAAATTGGCATACAGCACTGGCAAACAAAAAATAACCTAGTGAGCCTAGCGTGGAGAGTTTCATGCTAATACTCGTAGTGAATATCGCTTGACAAGATCTTTCAAGGGACTGAGGATCTTTTGATTTTATACACCAGCATACCATCATACCATCAATACGGGGGGTTGCCGGGCCAGGTCTACAGTTACCCGACATCAAGACCGGGTTATATGAAGCACCGGCGCCTATAATCGACTGGATTGATAGGCGTTGCCTGGCTCGAATTAGCCGGTTGCGCGCTTTGAGGCCTTGACAACTGTAATTGGTTAACAATACAACTGGCCTAGCTCTTGTGGGATTAGCGCCCATAGTCATTGGCGCTTATTTTGTTCATTGACAAGTACCTCGAAAAGAGCAATCCTATGTTGTTCATGCTAGATATTCAATATACAGGGAAACGGTAATTTGAATCGAGTTGACATCAAATTTTTCGATGTGTACGTAGAGGCTGTTCTTGCAAGTTCTACCTCATCGAATGGAATTCATAATCGTCCACCGGCATTCCAATCCCTGGATGTTCCCTCGCCCATTTTAATCCCGTCAGAATGAAGTTCTCCATATCCCGATCGTCCCAGCACGGAATATCCAAAGCCAGACGGTCCGCAAATATCCTAAAAGATTTGCCTAGCTCATAAGCTTTCCTCCACTCGCCCCCTGTGAGGTTCCTGTCGTGCTGCTCAGCGGTATAAAATGTCGCCCATATCTGCTCTTGTTCCTCTGGTGTCCCTCCGTACCATTTAGCCATACCACCGCGGGGGTTTGGTATCCACTGTGGGACTGTCGCACATGGCCAAAGAGGTGCTACGATTGTCCTTTCGAAATCGATGTATCCGGTAATATCACCTGTCTCTTCGTCAATCTTGATGCAAACGATATAGGTAAGACCAAGCAAACCGACAAGCATGATTTATTACATACCAATATGTTTGTCAATCGAAAATCCCCCAGCATTAGACTAAAAGGTCGCTCGGGGTCATGCAGAGGCCATGGAATAGGCCGGTCCCCAGGGTAGTAACGGCACAATTCGAGGCCGAGGTTTATCACTTTGCGTGCGTTTTCGATACTTGCAACAACATCGTTCGAGGTGATGGATTCCCGGACAGCTTCCCGGAAGTTATCTATCTTGAATAGTTTAGTACGCAGGAAACTCGCAAGGTATCCGGATGATGAATCGAAAGGTCCCCTCATTTTGGTTAACGATTTGAAAGTAGCTTGCGATATCCCAGGATATTCGGGAACCCCGTCTACCGCACTGTAAAATGGTAAAGAAAAACCGGGCCAACTTTGATATTGGCTGGATCCCCGTGCCTGACAAGTACAAAGAGCCTATTTGCTGGAATCGCAGAGAGAAAAGGATGGCTAGGTGTTTGGCAACTTGCTTGACGACATTTAGTTTGATCGGCAACGGCAATGACTCCCATTTATCACCGTAAGGGAGATTCCTCGTATCTGTGATTTGTTGGACTCTCAATAAGCTGGTTCGATCAATGGAGACCTCACTTTTTCCATTATCATACACTCGGCTCCAACGGGATTGGTTGCGTCAACATTCCATGTAAAACCTGTGGCACAGGCACAGTCGTGAACGCGGCGATGTACTTTAGAGTAGCAATCTATCATCTAGCAATTAGTGCCATTCTATTGGAGTATATCTGACCATCGATATTACCTCAGAAAGCATTTTGTCCTTAGGGAAGGCCGGAGACGCCACGCGTACGACAGCGCCCAAACTTTTAGAATCTAGCTTACCAATGTCATCATACACCTACGAGTTCTAGTTTAGCAAACGAAGCGGTACCACCACCCATCAGACATTACCTTGTGAAACCCGCCTTCGTTGAGTTTCACCAGCAAGCACGATTTCTTGAAGTACGTATTTACCGCTTCGTTCAGTTTTGGTGAGGTTGAAGAAGTTAGGTTCGGCTTCATCGTATGTAAAAACTGAGAAATTATCAGGATCCAAACGTGTCGGTGACATTTCAGCGACTGTCTTGATAGTAATTAATACGTGGATAAGAGAACAGCTGATAATTCCACCTGGAGCAGGAGTCAGCCACACAAGCCCTAACACCCAGCCGCTCGGCGCTTGCCCTCCACTGCCCATCTGTATTTCCACACTCCCAGTTATCTGTCGATACTTTAATACCCTCGTTCTTGTGTACTGTTATGCATGGCTGAGCTGTCCTTGTAGCTGAGAAACTAAATATTAGCAACAATCCTTAACGTGAGAAGAAGTTCCAGTGTACAGTACTCAGTGTGACATCAAGTGTGCGAAAGGCACATGTGTCGTGCCCGCCCCCCGGTGACAATATAGCCTCTTCGCATCCACCCTGCTGTAAAATGCGAAGAAAAAAGGTGCAATAGTTGCGCATATATGCTGATTTGGTGTGAAAGACCGCACGGTGGACTGGATTGTGGACACGGCACTTGAGCCTTTGGCACGCTTGTTGTCACACTGAGTATATTTACTCTTGTCATATGTCAAGATAATTATATCAGTCGATAATCATAGCTACCTCTCACGGGGCTAGCTTTGTAGAAAAATTTTAGTGGTGCTAGATGCGAGCGCGTCTAGCACATACTACACAAGGTACACTCTTGCGACGCATGCTTGTAAGATAGGAGCAATACGGTCGAGCTAGCAAGATCAGCGTGCGCATATATGTGTTCATATATACCTGTAGAAGAATGTTTGGTCAATAAAACGGTTTGAACCATCCACGACGAGCGGTAGTTCAGGTTATAACTTATGTCTGGTACCTTGTAGAAGCCCTGAGTATGAAATTATGTTTTTGAATACGCTCAAGACCCTCAAATCCTCCTTAGAGTCCAGTTGCCTTGCTGCTGCCATATTCCAAAAAATACTCTTTTTGTTGGAGCGTTACCGCATTCAAATAACATATCACATTTCGAAGATTGGTACCCCATAGATATTCACCTTGACCACCTGGTCGCATACAAACCTGGGATAGTAACAACACCTAGGACAAGTGCGATCCAGAGTCAATCTCTTTGATTCGTTGTGCTGGATAGCAGATATTCGCCCATGCCAAAAATCTGGTCTTCTATAAGTTTACAGCCCATACTTATCTCAGAAGTATAGGATGACGCGCTCAAAAGGCGACAATTATGATCCTGGCCGCATGGCAAGGGGTACTTCGGAATTAAGCCACAGTAGCTCAGTTACAGCCGGGCGTTACTAAATAATATGGCCACATCAGGGACGCAAAAATAGAGCTTTGTGGTACAGGCCGATTGAATTGTCGGTTACCTAGCACATACACTACGATATCTGAACAAGGTTGTTGTTGCTGAAGCGAGGCTCTGTAATAATTGGAATGAGCGGAGCTATATGACGCAATCTGATAACGAAATCAGTGAAGAAACAACTACCATAATCATTTTCAGATAATCTTGGTCAGTTTTAGCTTATCGAGGGTGCACCAAGCCACAGGAATTTGGGCACACGCCATTCGGTGGACACAAGGCAGGTAAAAGTAAGGCTCTGCGCCTTTCCCCCCACACCTAGAAACTGAGGCACTAAAAATTGCTTAAATGGTAGATGATTCGCGTATGATCCAATCAGCTATGCAGATATAGGCAGTACGTAGAACGATGCCGACCAGCGTGGGCCATGATGGGCTGCGTTATCCTTGCTCATTCATACCTGATTGGTTTTGCGATCCCGTTCGCGACACTAACTAATTACAACATTGGATGAAGGTTGTTTAGCACTCCAATTAAAGAGAGTTACTACGACCTGCTTATCACCGCCCCCTTGCACCGTTCGTCTATTTTTGGAATGAACAGCCAACTACCCTCCAATTTTCTACGGGTCCCCGCATTGTTCCATGTTTCTTTTTTCTTATGAATAGCTCGTACATCAACCTGCTGCGTAGACTTTTCATCACTACCATTATTCAAGCAGCCGAGCCTGTACCAACCGATATTCAAGAGTGAAATCTTACGATTTCATTTGGGTCTTTCGGCATCGCATTATAACGGTAGCTGTATATATACTTCGTTCCGACCCAACACAATGTCCGTGTAGCACATTAGTTGAGCGAGCTATTATGGCTCAAATTGAGGACACATGTATTGAACAGAAGCCTGTTATTAAATTGAGTGTCTTGGCTTACAGTCCGTTTTGATCATATTTCGCGATTTTGTATCACATTAACATGATGGCTACTTTTTTCATGACATGGTAGTCTACTCACAGTCGAGCGTACCCTACATGGGGAGGTAGAAGATGGCAAAATCCCAATATCCACGTGGTTTCATTGGCCCGCATACACACGCTTCACCGCACACAACTTCGACCCTACTCCAGTCGGGAAACTGCTACTCATACTATTTTAGGCTTGTTTCTCGAGTGCTATTTCATGATGGACAGCCTGAGAGAACTTTGTGTCCACGCTTTAAGAGAGCCCACAACAAACATAATCTTTGACATTGTCTCGTTCATTCCATTCGTTTCCAAATTGAAATAACTCTCGTGGTAGCCAACCCCAAGCATCATAGGATAGAGCAGGCCTTTCCCACATAGTCATCCTACGGATTAGTCTAAGGAGAATGCACATGAGCTCAACGTGGCTCAACGGGACTGCACGAAACTCGCCCAAGTGGACTTTGCGAGGGCATCCGCTACGGCTTCACCGGTCGCACTCCTCGGTTAGATAATGAACCCATTTTCTGTGAGTTATCTCGCGATCTTCACCCGACAGATTCTTCACTGAACCTTTTCCTTCACAAGTGAGCTGGTGCTTTACGCATTATCCAGCTTTCGCCATTGTAGTGGCCGTCTTTCCACATGGTTTGCAATGGTGTTCGCTCGGGAAGGGAGGCATAGTGTATGTAAGGTAGTAGCGAAGGTAAGGTAAAAGCTCGGGTCGCGGAGCCAGGAAGGAGGGGGGTCTCGCTGCGAGGCTAAAGAACTGCTGAAGCCCAGTCCAACTATATATTGGTGAGCCTGGGTACGCCTCACGATAATCACATCGTCGTAACACAAAAAATCAGATTTCGTTGTCAGTTAAAGCTGTATGATATCCTATTTAGGGCTCATTTTGGTCGGGTGACTGAGCCATCGGAGCAGTGTGCCGAATCGATTGTGTGATACTGCATGGCATCAAAGTATTCATCGTTTATGGTATCCTCGTATCTATAGTCGTTCTCTTGGGCGGCACCTCACCGTTACTTCCATATTCGAACACGGAGTAACGGTCATTTGTTCCACCGCCCCACTTTCAGGCCTGGCACAGCCTAGTAGAGCATGCCGTATCCGGCCCACGGCACGAGTAAGATGGACTAGAATATATGCAACACCATGTATGTATCGTTTGTGTGTGATGTACACAGTTGATTCAGCCTAGCTTTCTCGGTGAATGTTAAGAAAATTTGATCGTGGTCACCAAGCTCGGGACCAGATGCCTACGCTAGTACGACCAATCGGGTGGGGGAGTCTCCAATGAGATCAAGGAGATGAAAGCGTTACCGGATATTTGAACCTCGAGTACGACTTGTAAGATTAGGATGTGACCTTAACCAGCTGCAACACAATCATAGCGATGGTGGGCGGAGTGAGAGGCGACGCGCAAAGTTGGGTAGTGTATGAGCGTGCGACCCAGCACCACTCACGCGAGCCTTAAATATGAATGCAAAAAAGCACCACTCGCGTGACCCAGCGATTTTCCTTCTGAATTCTGACCTATGCTAGGCACCACCAGCCCTGATAGTGGGCGTTGCCTAATACGGGTCGATCGACTGAGTATTTTGAAGCCTTTCTAGCTAAGATAGCTCGCAGAGAACGCGTGTGTTTATGCCCTTGAGACTCACGAAACGTGGTCATTTGTGCCATAAATATTACAGGGACAATATCGAGAACACAGCTCACGCAGCCACCTCAACAAGCCAACCCAGCCCAGCGCGTACAAAGTCTGTCATCTTGTCGAAATCGAGTTTATCCACCGTGTCTGTGATGGAATGGCTAAAGCAAAGGTTCAGAAAACTAAGAATTCAGCGTTATGAATTGACTGACTAGTTAGGATTCAGATTCCGGTCGCTTGGCCCATAGGCGGCCAGACAGACGACGGGATAACCTTGATCGTGAAACGAGTAATGGTCGCTGCAACCGTACTAGAGGCCAAGGGTGAGTGGAATACCATGAAAACGTCGGAGTCACATACACCACAATTTACGCTTCGTTGCTCAGCGGTTGGAACGTAGGCCCTGACGACCTCTATCATATGCTTGGACATTGCAGGAACCGGATCAGCCAAGACGGTGATGGTGCTCGATTTTCCCTTGTTCGTCGAAGTCGATGGCTGGTATCCTGGTCCTCTGGTTAAGCATGATGCTTTTCACGAGTCTCAAAGCTCATTACTCACCAACCATCTCGAACTCGAGCATCCCGCGGACCTGCTGCCTTGCTTCTTGTACGCTGCGGCCACGGCGTCAGAGCCGAGTAGACCACCTTCCTCGCCAGCAAAGGCATGAGCTTCGATAGCGTACGACCCCTGGTAATCGTTGGCTTTGAGGATGCGCATAATAGCCATGACGATCGACAAGCCAGATGCGTCTGTTTGTAGGAAATTAGCAAAATAATAAAGTATGAGGCGTTTCCCTACATACCATCATCCGCGCCAGGCGCCTTCCAAGCAGGCATTTGGCTGGTCGAGTCCAGATGGGCTCCAAGAATTACTATAGGTGCACTCGCATTCCCAGATTTGGCTTCAATCCGGCCCATGACGTTCGGTTGGTTGAAATTGTTTTCAAAAAGGTGTGTCTGGCTTTGACCGAGCCACGAAGCAAACCGCGACTCAATCCACTTCGTTGGCTCTAAATGGTTGAAGCCTGATCAGTGACATTCTAGAACTTTTTGGATTTAAATGCTTGCCTCGAGCGCTCCTGCTACGATAATAGCGTGTCGAATATTTAGTTGAAAGCTGCTCCACGTATGATTTTATTTCCGACGAGTTGACCATCTTCAACATGGGCTCCAGCTCGGGATGAGCCGACGGGTCCACTTTGGGATAGTCGGGAACGGGAATAGGAGCCACAAAATGTGTTTGGGAATTGTCGTGAATGGAATCATGAGCCGAGCCGGTAACGTCGACGTATCCGGGGCCCCACAGCCGCCTTTGGAAATGACCTTGGAGCTGCTCTATCGCCTCGTCCGAAATGGTCGACCCAGTCAAGGCAAAAATATTATGAAAAGAGGCTCGGACAGAATCAAGTGATTCAGGTGTGAGTGGGCGAGGAAGAGGCGTGGCTTGACGTAGCTCCTCGATGACCGCAAGAGGAAGCTTTTCAACATGAGAGGGTGAAAACTTGATAGTACGAATAGAAACGTCTTCAAACCCGGTTTTCGTAGCCGGTGACGCCAGCACCGTCGCAATAGCCGACAAAATCAACGGGGCAGAGGCTAACGTGTTATGGTTGTGGCAGAAAGAACCAACACGGCACATAAGCGCTGAGATAGGCTGCTGACCGAATCCAGGGTCATCCTAGGCAAACTAACAGGACAATCGTTTCGAGCACATGCACAGATGAGGACGACAAGCACGCCTGAGAAGGTGTACAAGATGCCATGCCGAACAGAACCTTGACCTTGCCGGTACAGTCTGTCGTCGGTTGGAGCCAATATACGGGTGTTATGAGGCTCGCCGTCGCGGCACGGCCCCTCGGCAGCAGACCGACGGTCGTCCAGACTCCGGTTTGTTGCGAGTTGGACTACTGTTAGCCCAGGCGGATAGCGCTTAGAAGGAGCGAGCCCAGACACGTGACAAATCCTTCTATCTCCACTGCCAAGGCTGTCGACTTGGCCTTGGAAACTTGCACTGCGGCAGAACCTTGTCAAAAGTTCTCTGACACGGATTTGATCTGGGTCTGCAAGTCCTCGTTACGGCGCACCATGACTTCTAGCTTTGTTGCTTGTGCTTGTGCTTGGCTTGGACACAACAGCCGCTTTCAAATACGTCATGACCGAGGGTAGGTTGGGCAAGTTTAAAATAGACTTGAAGGTTTGGACGACTGCGAGTGACCCTATATAGCAAATTACAACGTGTTGACCAGAATGGGCACGCGAGCCAAAGACTCATTCGGCTAATGTTCCGAGCGAACCCCATTCGCCTCGTTCGGAGCTCGACGTCTGGGTGATTATCCCCCAGGTGACAGAACCCCAGAACCCACGCCGATCGGCTGCTTTGCACAGCCCATCGAGATGACCACTGGCACAAACGTCAAGCTATATGAACCCGCAGGCGGCCGACAAAGGCCATCGAGATCACCTCTCCCTTCGCCCCTTTTGTCTGATTCCGTCTCGGTGGCGCTCGTGTCGTCTATTAGACTGAACCAGGAACTACCACCCACTCGTTTCCTCCCCTCTTCCCACGATCCAATATGACTGTCGCTCTTCGCAGTACCGCGTCACTCGCAGAAAAAGTCGCCCACTATGCGTCCTTTCCACCGACGCCAGGTACGTTGCTCAACAATACCGAGTATGCATGCTTATTTTTCATCTCTAGTATCTCTCCAACAAATGGTAGCTTTTGGACGTGATCCTACTCCCGCTAAAGTGTTGCGAGGAACCAAATTCCTTGCAGGTATGTAGATAATCGGCTGTACGGGGCAAGCTTTCTCACTCGTCCTTCCGTAGAGGAGCTGCCCATTCGCCTTGCGCGCCGGATAAAAGACATAGACAACTCTGCTCACGGTCTGGGAAAATCCCCTTCGTTTTCAACAGTTCGTAGCTGGTATATGCAATCATTCGAGGTCCGTTCCGCATCTGATTCCCACTAAACGCCACTAAATCAAAAACCCAATAGGAAATAACAAACCTCCCTACCATCAAACTACCTCCAAGCACGCAACGGATCTTCTTACCCGCTGCATCGCCCAATCCGTTCACCCCAGGACTCGCAACTGGTCCACGTGAACGATCAGGATCGACCTCCCAGCGCCGTTTTTACGCCGCTCCTACATCAGATGTGACTTGGACGCCCGAATTGCTCGCGCTCAATTCAAAGTTTATGAAAGTGCTGGAGCGCGCTCGTCGACGTCACGATCCTACGGTCTACCGAGTCGCATATGGTGTGAGAGAATATCTGCGAAGGAATGGGGGGAACAGTTCTCAAGGTGCGGATGAGGAGCTTCAAAACTGGCTGGACCGGTTTTACATGTCTAGGGTTAGTATGAGGTTCTTGATTAGTCAACGTAAGTCTACAACCACCTGCCTCATTATCGAATGCTTATGATTCGTTTAGACATGGCAGTCTGTTCCTTACAACCGCCCCCAGAGCATCATGTTGGGATAATCAACGAGCGAACGGTATGTTGGACAGTTTCGGGGCGCATATATCCACGCTAACACACCCCTAGGATATTCCCCTGATTCTTCAAGATGCGATTGACAATGCAACATTCACATGCGAAGAACATTACGATCTCAAACGTGCTCCGCGAATCATTCTTACTTGTTCTCTTCCCGAGTC
The DNA here is from genome assembly GCA_016906575.1 of Ceratobasidium sp. AG-Ba. Classification (NCBI taxonomy): domain Eukaryota; kingdom Fungi; phylum Basidiomycota; class Agaricomycetes; order Cantharellales; family Ceratobasidiaceae; genus Ceratobasidium; species Ceratobasidium sp. AG-Ba. The sequence goes on along the minus strand of CP059622.1, from coordinate 2,031,028 downwards.
GATCCACCTCGCATATGTCCCCGGACACCTCAGCCATATCGCTTTCGAGCTTTTAAAAAACGCTCTCCGGGCAACTGTCGAAAGACACAAGGATTCCAAGGACGGCTTTCCAGATATCCATGTGGACGTGATGGAAGTTCCTGGCACGGACCAAATTGCGATTCGCATAAGGGATCAGGGCGATGGAATCAAGGAGAAGGATATGCCATACGTATGGCGCTATTCGTATTCAACTGTCGGCGAAGAGGAGGGCCCGGTAGATGAGGACGAAGATGGAATGAAGGGTGGAACTGTGAGGGCGCCCATGGCTGGCTATGGCTATGGACTCCCGTTATCAAGGCTGGTAAGTTTGGTCAGGCATTCAGAGTAAACAGGTTGGCTAAGATTGGGTTCAGTATGCTAGATACTTTGGAGGCGATCTTCGTTTGGAATCACGAGAAGGACATGGAACGGACGCGACGATTATATTGAACCGCAAAGCTTGCAGCCTAGAGCCGCTGAACTAGGACGCGTTCTCACGAAACTGAATGAATTAGCCACGAATTGCTACGGTGATCCCCGCGCAGGGCGTATTTGTACTAGACTATTCAAACTGTATTACATACTGAAATCATGATGAGATGAACTCACGTATATGCTCTACCCATTGGAACAACCAGCCCATAAGTTTGACGCACCCCACCAACCCTATGCGAATGAACCAAACTATCATCTTAGAAACCGAAGTGCAATTTTTGGCATGGCTCTTGGGCGATATCTGGTGCTCGGTTATCCCGGTCGGGGTGAGTCGGCTGAGCATCCCGACTAGTTTTATCACTCCGGCTTATAGGATAATTGAGATGTTTCGCAAACAAGCGCACTCGTCGTATATGTTGAGCTCGAGACCTCTATTTCCGAGCTAGAATAGCAGTGTCAGAATGCGCATAGACTATATCTGTATCAGCTGAAAGTACGAGGCATTCATTGACAGTTTAATGTCTGGGAACCTCGCGTAGATAGCTGCTCCTCTTAAGCTATTCAGTAGACTGGGCACTATTGAGGGTTTAAAGATTATTTTTCCTTCTGCTGAGAAACCGTTGTGCGCTCATAAAATATCTTGTAACTCTATGCATACCCCCGTTGAAACGATTGGCTGTAGGTTGAGTGATGTGCGCCTATTCACTGTGAACCACAAAGCCGGAATCAAATATTCTGGCAACTTGCTTGATATTGGCTGTGTTCTTAGATTGCAGTAGCAACGTGGGGCAGGTATTAAATCGCCCGCGCTAAGCTCGTCATCTCTTTGAGGTGGGCCTTGAGCTTGCGGGTATCTAATACCAGCCCCCGTTGCTATTGCTTCCCCACGCAAGAATTTTTTTCTCCCGATTCTTACGACACAAAGAACGACCGGCCCGCACCTGTCACAACCAACGCACTTCCTCTAATACGCCAATACATGGACCGCACGAACGATGATACATTTTCAAACGAAGGCAATGTTTTTTATATCTGAATTCGATCAAAGGCTCCTGTCCTGTCCTCGGTATCTGTCGAGGCCTTGGCCCGTCTGAAGCGCTGTATACCAATATTTCTGAGTCGTAAGGCTGAAACGGACCGTTTGTACTATGTATTTTGTTATCGCCAATTAAACTGAGGTTCTCGATAGCAGGCAACTTCAATTGCCCAATTCGTGATCTAGTGCTGATTTCGGGGTCTGCCGCTTGTGCCAGTGCGACCTGCCAGATGAAACAACGCTCGGTGAGGTTAGGGAAAGCACGCGCGACTGAATCCCCGAACCGCAAGTGCGAAACGCCAGACTACATATGCTACATCTGACAGCCTCATTCATTTCGCAACCAACAGTACCACTGGCATCATTCCATAGCTCACTTATTGGTCAGAACTACGAGTCCAAAGGCCGGCAACTTGAAAAGCGTGCATACACTGCACTTGATGGCTCGACACCAAGAGACATACTGAACTTGCGAACTGAGGGCGTATTTTTATCATTAAGATTCCTCCATCTAGCTTGACTAAGCCGTACACCCGTACCTGGGACTCTGTACCAGACGGCATGGCGAAGCAGGACCCCCAATCTGATTGCACCGACCCATTTCCCTAGTCTATATTGGCCGCGTGTCGACTAAGCTTTCGCCTCTAAACCAAAGGTTCAAAAATGGTGTTTTATTGGCGAGACCGGCCAAAGCTTCCTGCATACAATCAGTTCCTTGCTTCAAGGACACGCGTTATTCATGAGCCTTGGCCTGCCGATTATTCAACGCTTAATATGATTGCTTGGCAGGCTTGAAAGGCTTCTTGCGAACAAGCTCTTGAAGGCAAGCCGAGATGCAGGAAAAGCGCCGATACATGCACGAGCGATAGCCTTTTTCGGCCAAACCACAAAGCCGGAATCAATTATTCTTGCAGGTCATGTCATTTTGGATTGATGTGGATAAATGCATAATAGTATCAATTCAAAGATTCCCTTATAAGCTCGTCATCTCACGGTGGGCCTTGAGCTTGCGTCCCTATCTTTGAATTGTTACTATTACATTTTCGTAGATAATCTTAAACGTAGAGAGCTGCGAGGCGATTAATAAATGCATAAATATATGCAACGGTAGTCGACCGATTTGTTCTTAAATCACCCAGTGGGTCCTCTCCTTGAGGAGTAGGATTAGCTACGCCTTCGCGTGAGGGTTTGGTCCGAGGCTACGACGAGTAATCGCTGCATCCATTCTAAACTTACGCTTACAAGTGAATCACGGTTCACTCTAAGGTATTCAAACACATGCGCTAGTATATCGTGGCGCTATTGCTGAGTTTTACGCTATAGACATCCCGTGCCGCACTGACTGTAACACCCCAAACTGTGGTGTTAAGCATGCCCTACACAACTCCATTTTTGTCCAGAGACAGATTGTCCGATCAAGGATGTAATATCATTAGTGGTGGGGCGCAAATCGACAAGAATTAACCAAGTTTCCTGACATGATGTCAGGGGGAAATAGACTCGGGCAACAGCGGCGCTTGGGGCGGTGAACTACCGTGCCTAGTATTCGGTGCCGGCATGTTCGATGTGCGGGCAATTCGGAGTGAACGAAAAGGTCGTTTTGTATGCGGCCCATGGGCTTCTGGCATGACGCAAATATTAGCTCGTTATGAGGGTTGGACGTTTGAACGGGCTCAGCGAAGACTGGATATTAATTACTTGGTATATTCTCAATGGGAGCTGGATGTGATTGGACGACTTCCCGTAAGAGCTAAAGCAAAGCTAGGCTAAACTAAAGTCTGGATGACGTCATAATTTACTAATGCCTGATTACTCCTGATTGTAATCGCTCTACCTTTAGAATAGCCTGGATTTAGCTTTAGCCGTTACGGGAAGTCATCCATTCGTGTGATCTTGTTCCGCAGAAGTTGCGCGAGGGGCTAGAAGATCAGAATCAGAGAGCAAGACCTTGGTCGACCGAGCCAGCTCGTGAGGCTCGCTCCAACGTCCACATACGGACGCCGCGGAAAACGATCTCTTTCCCAAGACGGGGGCACTGGAAGCAATAGGAGAGACAGGATTTAATGTAGGTCTGGACTCTAAAGTGAGTACTAGAACGTTTAAAATCGGATGAATTGGACTGCGCAGCCCCTAGGATGGAGCAGGACAAATTTCCAATAAGGCGTAGCGTGGCAATCTGGGACATCTGGGGAGTCTATTCAACCGAACACGGAATCGAGGGGCAGGAGGTGGGTGGTGGAGCAGAAAACAAGAAGGATCTGACGTCTTTCCTGGTTGGTTCCGGGAAAAGTGACGTCAGACTGGTTCAGGCTTCTGTCCCTAGGTTGTCCCTACACAGTTGTGCACTGGACGCCGCCCCTGCACCTACGAGAGACATAGCATCGCCCACCAGACAGGCCGGTCTATAAAGCGCCGGTTGACCCCACGATCGACACACCTAGTCTCGACCTCTACCGCCGGGAACGAAGGGTCAGCATCGTCTAATACCTCGCGTATTAATAAAGAGCACTTCGTCCCGCCGGTCACCCCCAATGGCTGTTGACACCCCTATGCGACTCCCCCCCGACGACGACGCCATCCGCGAACTCAAGCGCCTGGTCAAGGGTACTGTCCACGCCCGCGGCGACTCGGGCTACGTCCGACACTCCAGCTCTTCAACGCTGCCATCCGTACCTCTGCCCACCTGCTCGTCCGCCCCCTCGACGCGCACGACGTATCCGAGTATGAAAATTGATTCATTTCATCCTGTCACGCGCTTACTCGATCCACAGAGTCGTCAAGTTTTGCACCAAACACGACCTCTCCATCAGCGCCAAGTCGGGCGGGTATGGCACCCACGGCTGGTCCGTCGAGGGCGACGTGATCCTCGACATGCGTCTCGTCGCCCAGATCACAATGGAACGCCCTGGAACAGCCTCGCCTGACTGGACGTCGTTGCGCGACGTGCCTCACGTACCCGTCAAGGACCCAGACATGCTCAAGGGCAAGGGCCGCATGCCCTCGGCGTCGGCCTACCCCAACGCGTATCCGAGTGGAGTCGGCCCGCCGCCGATCCATGCTCCGTTTACTGATCCGAGGAGGAGGAGTGCCGACGAGGCGTTCTCGCCCTCGCCTATAGGCATCATCCCTCCTTCCTCGTCCCCACCTCACTCGGATGGAGCCGACAATCGGGACCGTATGGTCATTGACGGTGTCGACGGCATTGACGGCCTCCACAACGACCACAAAGCCGATGACCACGATGGATTTGGCTCGGAGCGTCCCTCTCGTCGACTTCGAGTTGCCAGCCCCTCGTCTGGCCACGGATCATCCCACACCGACACAAGCACGAGCTCCACTCCACCCACGACTGAATCCCCACACACCCCTGCCGAGATACACAACAAAATTCCGGCCTCTCCGCCCAGCCAATCCGAAAACGGCAAGGCACACGGTCCGGTCAGCGCCGACGAGGTCCAGCACGATGAGGGCATGCTCCCGCCTACAGCCAATCGTCCGGGTGTAGGCGTGGACATTAGAGGCTTTGTTGGGCGTGACGCTGGTGGGTGGGATACAGTCTGGAATGGTGAAAGCACTGGTGGAGCTGCTGCGGAATCTGTAGGCGTCTCGTACGCGATGGGAGCACCTCCGAGTGGGATGGGCGCGAATATGGGGAGCTCGGCCTGGCTCTGGGCTCCGCCCCCGACTGCGAGTGGCACCACCACTGTGCCCAACGCGCCTCCACCCGCACCTCGAGCCTCGACATCTCCCGCTCTGATGGGCACTCGAAGTCCACCCCGATCCAACGGTCCACCCAACTCGACCGTTTGACTTTTCGGATTCGACTCCTACACCCAGTCAAGTTAACGCGTTTATCAACCCACACGCCACACAACGCCCGTCCACACCGGGCACGAACAATCTCCCTTCTCGACCGTTTGATTTCGGGCCCGCGAGCGGGGATGAAAACGGAAACAGCCCTGTGCCTGGATCGCCCGCGCCGGCCATGCCGTCTTCCTCTACGCTTTTACCTACAATCACGCATGTACCGTTTGCGCCTGCCCCGCCCTTGCCGCATACGTATGTGACGTTTGGAGCTGGTGCGAGTCAGAAAACGTCGACGCGTTTTGTGCGGCTCACCCGCTTGCCGCTTTGGTTGCTCCCTCGAACACAAGTCCAACGGCCGATGGTGTGGACGGAACCGGCTCTCGAGTCGATGGCATTGATGGTGCTGGACCCAAAGTTGATGGGGTTGATGGTCGTGGTCCTACGATTGTAGCAGACAGCGCTCGCCCCGAGCTGTACGAACGCCCTACAGGCCGGGGATTTGGGCCGGGTTCTGGGTCGTTTTTCGCGCCAGGCATGTCCTCGCTCCCGTCTCCTTCGCCCGCGATTCCGTATTTCGTTCCCTTTGCGGCTCATCCTGTCGGGCCGACGGTGATGCTTCTTGGCGGGTTTGGGTTCTTGAGTCGTTTGCACGGATTGAGTATGGACTGTCTTGTCGAGGCCGAAGTTGTTCTTTCCGATGGGCGGATCGTTTGGGTCTCGAAGGAAGGCGTGCGGGGTGAGGATGGTGAGCTTTTGGAGGAGGAAGATGATGGTGAAGGTTGGGTCGACGGGGAGGGTGACGTGCTCGAGCCTCAAGAAAACCAAGACGGTGACAAGTCGCATCCTCCAGAAGTCGATGGCGAAGGTGCGACAGACAAGGGAAAGGAAAAGGAAAAGGAGGCTACACCACCTAGTACCACTCCCGCTCAACCTGACGGTAAAGACGAGCCGAAACCAAAGCGGGGGCTCTGGTGGGCTTTGCGCGGTGCTGGTCCCGCGTTTGGAATTGTCGTACGATACAAGGCCAAGGCATTCCCTGTCCCAGTCGTGTTTGCGGGCAACTTGATCTAGTGAGCAGTTTGCATTTACGTCATTTGCATAAACTTATTTTGTCTGTTTGTAGTAATTTTAATAAACTTACTGCCGCTTCTCTAATTAAGCACTTCCGAGACTGTATCAAGTCCGCGCCGCGCGAGCTCTATGCAAACTGCATTCTCACGGCCGGACCGAAGAACAAGGGCGCGCTGGTCGTCATTCAGATTTGCTACGCTGGTTCACGCGCCGATGGTCTGCCTTTCCTTCAGGCCATCAGCAGTTGGGAAGGTGAAGGATGTTTGTTGAATGAGGTCCAAGAAAAGGAGTTTGTGTGGCAGCAAGATTCGATCGCTAAAGTTCTCAAGGGCGGTTGTGAGCATCCGTTTTTGAACGAGCTAGTACGGGAACTGACTGGATCTGGCGTGGTAGCTGGTCGTAAATGGTTTATTAGGAGCGATTTAATTAGTTCTCTCACGGATGAAATTATTCATCAGACTGTGAGGAGGTTTGGGGATACCCCTGATGGATGCAGTACGTCAATCTTTTTTGTATTTGTTTTGGTGTTGATTGTGATGGGTTTGCAGCTTGGTTGTTCGAGCTTTCTGGAGGCGCTCTGATGGATACGACCGATTCGTGTTTGCCCAAGGTCGCACGCGAGGCTGCGTTTACGATTGTCGCGCTTCATCAGTGGAAGCTGGAACAGAACGATCCGGCATGTGTGCTTACGGCTGAAAAGGTACATCTCATTCGTAGTTCGAGCGCAGAAACAAGCTGATTGGTATGCTGTAGTGGATCAAAGAGTCGTTGGCACCCCAGTCGACTGGTGGTCCCTTCCCTTGCGTAAGTCTTGTACTCTTTCACGATCTTCGTCTATGTCTGAGTGAGCCTCAATGATAGTTCTTGGAGCGCCGTGAAAAACGATCTCGCATTCTCGGCGTATATGGCCGTGATAACTGGGCTCGACTTTGCGCACTCAAGAAAAAGTATGACCCCAACGGAAGGCTCAAACATAACTTTTGGCCACTAGACGAGGACGGAATGCCGATCGTCGATCCAAAACTCATGAAGGAGAACAAGACGGGCCTACACGCGACAGATCTCACGTTGGACGATCGAGGGGTGCCGGTCCCTACCTAGGAAGAATACGATTTATGGAGTATACATGTCTGAAACAGTCTTGAGCTATCGATTTTCTGTGTGTGCTGCTTTGTAATCTTGTAAGGGTACGATTAGGTTACGACATGTGGTTTTGCTTGATTTTTACTCTGCTAGTTGTGATGTTACGTTTACCGCTTGATGCCGTGTGCGTGTACGATATCCCGGCTTCGTACGATGACGCTGTGGCGTCGGTGCGTGTTTATAAACTGGGGGCGGTTGTGAACGCTGATCTCCTGGTCAATCCTTTGTTGAATGTCAATTTGCCCCTGTAATATGTTTGTATGACGTATATGATATAATCAAGCCCTGGTTTGGTTAACCGATGCGTAAATGATCGAGGCTTTTGATGCGTGATCGATGCGTGCTAAGAATAAACAAGCACTCGGCTTCGCATTGTGGGGCTCCAGCAGAACCAAAACACATCAGGGCACTTCGGGTGGGCCACAGAGCCTATTGGAGCCCAGGAGCAGGCAGAGGCGTCCTCCCCTCTGTCGAGTCTCTTGGAGCCTCTGGGAGGTTAGAAGCACCAGGTACAAACAAACAATATGTACTTATATTCTGTCAAAATGTGCAGCTTTTTATCCACCCAGTAATTATTATTTTACACAGCACAAATCCTACTAAATGCCATAGACTACCCAAGGGGGAGATCATAGCTCGGCAGATACGTGCATGGTAGAAGAGCGATCAACATGGGGGAAAATCCTCAAAGTCAGGTGACACGTTGTCTAAAGCCTCATATTTGTGCTATATGTGCAAATTTCAACTTTCTGAAAATTCGTCAGCTGGTGCGACATGCCCCTGGGACCGTATCCGTTCAACAAGAAGGTTAAATGCGTCAAAATTTAACAAGAAAAACGCAAAATACTGTCCCAAACGCGACACTTTCAAACAAAAATTCATCGATTTCAAATCACTGCTTACACACAAGGCCCCTAGTCTCCCAGAGGCTCCGGGAGACTCGACAGAGGTGAGGACGCCTCTGCCTGTTCCTGGGCTCCAATAGGCTCTGTGGCCCACCCGAAATGCCCTGATGCAACTGCTCTCGGCGGTGCATCTGCGCCACAAACCACCATATAGGCTGAACTAAGAATACGCTCCTCGTGCATACAAACGGCCGGTCAATTGCCTCGGTTTTGACTCACTACTTCTCAGTATCTTTTATGAAGCCCATAGTGCTCTTAGGTCTCGTCCTAGCGGCTAAACATTCGAGTGCACTTCATTTACCAGTGCAAAGGGTGCAGACCCGAGGAACCTCTGGGTCGACGCCGATGAGCAAGTCGAGTGGTGGTACCAGTCTGGAAAACCTGGAGAATAACTCGTATGTTGCCAACTTCACGATTGGAGAATATTGCACGTTGTTTGCTTTCTCGTGCTGCTGTGGTGATAGCCGTACTAATGGCTCGATTTAGGCTTTACCCTGGCGCTTGATACTGGGAGTAGCGATCTGTGGTTTGCTCCTGGTCACAACGATGCAGCTTTTGCAGACGCGAAAATCGTTGTACGCGTTGACATCTTAGACTCAGTGTTTTTCACACTAATTAGGCTTTTAATACCACAGGAATCTAGACTGCACTTGAATCTTTCATATGGAACCGAGTCCGTAGATGGCTATGTGGCTCAGCTTCCTTCGCTCTCATTCGCTGGGTTCAACATCGCCAACCAGTCCTACCTCTCAGTCGCGAAGCAAGACGCCTTGTTCCAAAACTTGGAGAAGCGACTGCCTCATTTCCAAGGGCTCGCTGGGCTAGGCTTTGATACACTCTCCGATATCAACGTCGCGGTTGTAGAGGCCACTAACAAGACCTGGGAGCGAAGCCTCGTCTCCAACATCTTCTTGGCTGATCCCTCTACGCCTAACCACATTGCTTTCTTCCTCAATCGAGACAGCAACCTGAACAACACCGATACAGGATACTTCGACATTGGAACATACGCACCTGGGTACGAAGCAGTAGCAAACGAGCAAAAGCACGAGGTGTACCCTGGGTTCGACAACGGCGTGCTCCAATGGAACATGCTCATAACAGGGCTGAAGATCAACGGCCAGGATCGAAAGCTCAAGAGTGGAGTCAAGGTGGATAAAGCCTACGGGCTGACGAATATCCCGCCAGCTGATAGTATCTCTGTACTGTTTGATACCGGAACTTCAGCAGCAAAGATCCCCCCCGAGGCGTACAAAACGCTGTACGAATCAACGGGAGGTGTGCCCATCGATGGTACCTCATACTATGCGGTGCCATGCCTAGCTGAAGCGACCGTCGAGTGTACATTTGGGTGAGATAATTCAACATATTCGTAACCGATTAAATCGCTGACGTTTTTATTTTTGACAGGAACCAAACTGTTTTCATCCACCCTCTTGACCTGACTCGGGTTGAGACGGACTCATTTGGCGGTCAAAACTTTACATACTGTATCAGCGAGTACAAAGCAGGTCGATGGGAAGGGGACAGCGACGCCATTTTCGGTGATGCGTTTGTGAGTATTCAGCTCTGGTCAACTCCGCCCTTTCGCCATTCTCATTCAGTTATAACAGGTTCGAAACATCTATGCCGTATACAACTATGGCGATTTTTTCAAAACCGAATCCGGGTTCAAAATAGGCAGCCCCTTCATTCAGTTCCTTCCGCTGACCAACGCAACAGCCACCAGCGCCGATTTCAAGAAGTCACGCGCGCAAGCTCTGGCGTCTCTCCCTCCCGAGATTGATGTCAAGACGATCAACAATCCACACCCGAAACCAGCATCGAACAGTTTGTCTGGTAATTCGGGCTCAGGTTCAGGTTAGTGCATGGGAACATGCCTCTTCTACGGTTCATGACACGTAGTATATAGTAAATCACTAAATCATGTAAACTACTACGCGCTCCCACAGAAGCTAATATAAATTGGCGCTGAACAAGGATCTCTCGGGGAGATAAAGTACGATTCACCCGGTGATACATCAGCAGCAACTCGAGCCCGCTCTTTCTACTCCCTACAGCCTCTGTGCTTGATTCTGATGGACTGGTAGTCTGAGGTGCAGGCAAAGCAACCGGTGGTTAAGATGACATGACTCCTGAGGCGAGGGACTGCAGGTCAATGACACGAAGTGCGCTTAACTGGCTAGAGTGCTGTTCCGTGTCTTACTCAGCGCATAAGCATTTCAGGTTAGATTCTTTTCAGATGCCTAGCTATTGCTCTGGTTATATGCGAATGGGCGGCACTGATAACATTACCTCACGGCCATATATAGATGAGCGTAGGTTCCCTAGGTGCATAGTTGTACACCATACTCTTACTGTAGCTCGATTCATCACGCACCTCCACGCGAACCGGAATGGTCAGAATAGGCTAGATATAGGTCTCTAGGCCAACAGCGGCTAGATTATCGGTAAACCAATAAAGCAGAGTCACACTGTGAAAAGGTATCCATGTAAATTTACATGGGCCACCCATGTATGCTAGCGATATTACCTGTAGAGCACGTAAAATCGTACATGTATCTTCGACGCATACAAGTAATTTAATTCGTGATTTTCTCGATGAGACCGCCCTACAGGTAAATATTGCATACATGTAACTTAAGTTATGCTTTTACCTGGGTATCTCTTCGGCCGGTCTGCTTGGTCATGCAATTTTACGCGGAAGCGGTGCCTACATGTATCTTGACTACTAGATTACATGGGTACCCAATTCGGCCAATCTCCTTAGTCACATTAGTTTACAGGTAAGATCGCGTGCACGTATTTTTAGTATTATTTTACATGGCTAACCCTCTTCCTCAAACTCCTGCTCCTCCTGGTGAAACGCCGTTTGACACAAACCTTCGCTTCGGTCTACTATCACCCATTCTCCATTCGGCTTTTTTGCTCGCGTCTCCACTCGTCCCACGGCACTCTACCGAAGTGATGTCGAGCACGAATGATCGTCCCATCTTAGTATACGAGACAAGCTGTGTTGAGGCATCGCCAATCGCTCCCTCGGCCTGGGTAATATGAGCAAGGACGTGGAGCTGGGGGGATTCGATATTGAAACGGGGATTGGCGGGAAGAGTGATGGCAAGAATAAAATCGAGGCGACCGTAACCAGTTTCATCGAGCATTTCGGCCGGTCTCCCGTTCCGGGCGTTTTTGTCATATCGGAATGTATACTATACCGCATAATTAGTGATATAAAGAATTAAGTTAAACCCACCCACTCGTATAAACGAATTGTCTCGTTTTCCATAAGCCGAAGACGGATTCCGCGTACACGCGGTTCGAATACAATCGCCCCCGTTGCCAATCCGCAGTTTACCCCATCGTTCGCACCGCTCTGGAAGAAATTGCATCCACTCGTGATGCGAGCGAGCGAGACAAAAATTGGTCCGCAAAAATGCGGCCACACGGCGGCGAACTCGAGGCTGCATTACAAACCCGGCGAGACAGGGGACCCGAAGTATAGCGTCCGGGTCTGGGTGTTTCAGTTAAATTCGGAAAGATGTAATTACTGCTTACAGTCTGTATAAACACACTCCATTGAGCTCGTGTCTACTGGTGCGTCGGATTTGCCAAATAGCAACGCCTTTCGGACCTCTGGGAATCGCATTGCGACAGCGGACAGCTGTGAGAGCTGTAGTACAAACTTGGCGATCGTTGCGGATGGGACAACTCGTTGTCTCGCGCATGCGATCACCTCACGGCAGTATCGCTCCGTGAGGTAAGACCAAGTAGTCCACACTGGGCCGCATAGTAGAACGTCGTCGGCGACATGAAGCAGGGCGTGGAGTGTGAGCTTGCACACGCTGATTCGGTCGTAATTATACTGATAGTAATACCTGAAATTGCTGTAAGAGAATTTAGATAGTGATAGTAGCTGGACTCACTCTTCGTATCGCTCAACGTATCCAGCCATCTCCTCCCGTAGTTGTTCGATTCGTTCAGTCGAGTTTTCAAATTGAATCAGACACTTGACGATTGAGACGAGCTCTAGAAAATGGTTATAATATTTATCTGCAAGTCTGTTGCGAAGCACGATAGGTCCAATATATAATAACCAGAATGCCCAAGACTCGCCACAGTAGAGCCTTCGTTGAGTGTTGATATTGGGTAGTGGTCGTGTAAAGTAGCTAGGAATAGAGGCACTAGCAGCTTCAGTCTCTCGGCCGATTTCAGCCCAGTCAGCCGGAGAGATGAGGTAGTCCTCGCATCCGTCGTCAGTAATAGCCGGATCGGTACTAGACCAGAGAGAGACCAAGTCCCTAAAGTGATTTAGTAGAAACAAGTGCAAGAACTCGTGAGGATATGATGTTGGGCGTTTGAGCGAGGGGACGGTCGAGAATGGTCGGACCAGATATGCCGTACTTAGTACCAAGTTTTTCGTACTCACGAGGGGTCTCTGCATTCAGCATTTTCTGCGTCTGCCGTTTCATCCCAGCTTCTGTTCGAGTAGGTAGGTTCAGCGGGTCATAAGAGCTAGTTCTAGCAGCGGGGTTATCAGGGTCGAGAGGTTCAGCGAGGGGGAGATAATACGTCCGCTTGTTGCGGTGATAGATTGCTTCGCTCTCGCAGCCACGACACGGGAGCTTACCGCCGACTCCCTTCATCTCCTCCAAGTGCTTGATCGCTTGCATATCCCCACCGACTAGAATGGGGTGGTGTCGAAGAATAAAAGGCCGACCAGTTCGGGTGTTGAATGCTTCGACACCTCGGGCCATCTTCTGGCATTCCAACACGAAGGGCTCCAGGAAGGAGTTGAAGTCCTTCGGCTGGTTTGGTCCTGGGATGACGCAGAGCGGCATGACGTTCCGCATCTGAACCCGATCGCGTGGCGGCAGATTCAAGATCTGCAATATGATCGGCCAGCATGTGGCCGTCTCCTGCTTGAAGATCTGGACACCGTCGGCAAGAAGCGAGGTGGCGATGTCGTACTTCCCAGAGAAGTACTTCACCCCAATATCCTCGCCTTCGATAGCAATGTTTTGCTGACACAAATTTTTGTATAGTTGGCCATCAAAACGTCGTCGATACGTCCGCGCTGCTCGTAGTTATGTCGATACTCGAGTTTTTCAATGAAGGAGGGATTGTTGAACATGGCAAGGAAGCGGCCGGTAGTGGGGATATATTGATAGGATTGTCGGGGGCGACCAAGTTCGTCGTAGCGAAGTGCACCGCATGTAGAACATTTGTCTTCATCAGCAAACCGTCCTATAAATGCATGACACACATTTATGCAGCAATCGTAGTCTTCCGGTTTCACCCCTGATAACTTTGCAATGCGTGTCCCAAAGCACTGAAGTGTCATCAGAAACACCTTGTCGCGAAATGAATACCGAATGCGCTCATAGTTGCGTTGCGATATGTGCCCAAATTGTCGAATTGCGGCCATCTTTATGCTATCTAATTCCTGTTCGGTGATTGTCTCTCGTACTGGGAATGTTGGAAAATGATGATTGGATTTAAATTAACAGATACACACCAAACTCGTCTAACTCTGGTTCAAGGTCCTCTGCGAACCATCGATCGTACTCTCTATAATCCTCCGCATCTATGTTGACATAGCCGTCTTCATCCTCGGATGGAGGATCGGGGTCAAAGGGTGGAGGGGATGGGGGTGGCGTGGCAATACTGTGCCAGTCGTCAGTTGGGCTAGGTGACCGTTCCCATTCCTCTTCGTGGTGATAATGCATCGGTAATTCTATTCAAAAATACCATTAAGGATCAGCTGAATTAATCGCGCATACATTTGAACTCACCTTCTTGATTTACGTCCTCCATCTCCAACTCCTGGTCTACATCCATAGGAACTGCATCCTGGTACTCCTGGCCCTGAACAACTTGATTAAGCCTAATTCTCTCTCGAAGTTTCTTCAAGTGTCGACGTTTCGTTCGACAACTCCGCCGGGTACCACAGCCGCAAGTACAATCGACCTTTCCATCAGCAGCAGGCTTATCGTGAGTATCCGAGTCCAGATTCCTGTAGCCATATTCATCATTAGAGAAGTCAGAATCAGATCCAGAGGAGTCGGAATCCATGGTGGCGGGGAGTGACGAACGGGACTTGGAAGAATCGCGCGGCAGTGTCACGTGATCGTGTCCATCCGCGTGTAAGTCCGAGCCTCCCGTCTGTAGCCACCTGCTCCCAACCACAACCTTCGCCTGCTGCATCAGTCCGGCTATATAATACTACAACACACAAGAAGTAAGCCCTCAAAATGTTTATGCATCAAATTGCTCACTTATTTCCTTCATTTCGTCTCCTTGTGTGTCCTCATTGCTAGAGAGTCACGTGTGATCATTGTGAGTCTATTCTCGATCAGAGATGACAATAAAGGCTAACTGATACTTACAGATGTCTCATTCTGACCATGAATCCGATTTGGACGAATACCTTGAGTTTCAGCGATGGAAAGCAGCTAAGGCAAAGGCAAGAGGTAAGTCCAGTTTTTATAGTCTTGATCTATCATGCTAACAGCCACTTACTACACAGCTTTGAGGACCGCCAGAGGTATGTACAAATTGTGACTAAAATTCTTATTTCATGGCTGATGCTTAACAGACAAACCGGGTGTCGACCAACCTTGCTCTGATGCAAGGGTTTCTGACAGTGCCGAGGCCTCAGAAGACAAGCCACACGGACGTAGTACTCAAAAGCGGCGACTCGCGTCATTCCGGCGTGATGGAGAGCATGATGAATTGCCTATACGCAGCGATTCAGAGAGTCCTACCCCGTGAGTAATTTCTGCAAGGTATATTTATTGTCAATTGACAATAATGTTTCCAGACAGTATCGGGTCAAGATCATACCACAAGTTCAAGGTGTGAGTCGCACACGCCGTCGTGTGGAATCACTGCCATCATCTCAGTAAGTAAATAGCGCATACATTCGCCTCACGTATCATTAACATCATCCATCTACTTGATTCCATTTATCCAACAGGTTAGACGATACTCTAGATGCTGCATCCACCCCCCACCTCCCGCCGGCGCTCACCATCTCACCATCTCGATAGCGACCACGCCCGACGCAACCGATCCGACCCACCGAGCCCTTCACTTCCCTCTCCCTGTGAAGCCCCCATGCCGCGCAGTGCTTCGGTTACCGCCCCAAACATACCTCGCCGCAAACGCTCACCTCCTCCCCATCCTGAGGCACCCCTTCCCTTTCGAGACCCATCTCCTGGGGCAGGTCCTTGGACATATAGTCGGGACGCTAGTCCAGAGTGTTCCATCGACGGTCCATTGGACAAGGCTGGTGAGCCAACCATCGAGGCAGACTCCAATGAGCCAGCAGTCGATGATCCAAACCCATACAACTACCGCTACGATAATATGCCCACCTCTCGGGTATCTCGAGAGGTTGACGGCAAGCGCGCTCGTAGTGGTCGTGCTAACAAGACCCACATCGAGATGCTTGGAGATGTTATGGATACTAACATCTTTACTTAACAGAGTCTGCCCTTGCCAACTTGTATGCGATGTTAAATGAATATTTTCTGATTTCTGCTAAATGTGAATGCGCCAATTTGTACAGTTTTATATCTCTATAAATTGTACGAAATCCTATCTCCCTTGCGCACTTTCTTTTATATTTTTAGCGTAAGAACTCGGCGAGATATTCACTAAACAAGTTCAGGCATCGCTTATCATAAGGTATTACTAACATATTCCGCTTATAGCTCAGCGACGGCTGACTCTATCATGCTGATCAATAGCTTGATCGATAGCCACGCTTCGGGCGCATCTTCTCACCGAAGATCGGCCCGATCCCCGGACTCCTCGCCGAGCTCCAGGCCGAAGATCGAACTGATCTGATTGACTGATCAGTTCTGATCTGACTCACACACTGAGTCATTGGACCCAGCTACCCTTAATTAGAAGGCTCTATGACTCACTGAGATGTTGGCTCCGATCCATGTATATAGTTCATATTATTAATATATCAAACAACCAATAGCATACACTGATCCAGTGATGCCACCGATCTACACCCAGTCATTACTCTAAACCATCCTGTATGGGGATAGGGTGATCCCCATATAGCCAGAACTCTCCTTAGAGATCGGCTCGGCATGACTGTCTCTATTTGGCTCATCCATTCCCTCAGGGTATAAAAGAACCCTGCAGGAGACCCTTGCAGAGCCACCTCCTCTTACTACCCACCTGATCGGTCTTGTGTGCTTTGGTTTGTATTTCTCTTATCTCTTATCTCTTGTGTGATCTACTGTATCTAATAAGTGGGAATCCTAGTACCTGATTAGATACATCTGTGTGATTCTGTATATATAGACTTGTGCTTAAGTTAGCGTATAAATAAGTACCTGCCAGTTGTGGGAATTAAGTACCTATTTGGTGTGAGGAAATATACGCATTAGGCGCACCCCATTCATCCATATTAAGCTATCGCTTAAGTATAGATTAAGTTTAGTAATAGTATAGTCCAAGCGACTAGGGCTGAACTATAATAAGTATATCTAAGGGAACCTGACCGCTGTAGTCTTGCTCTTCATATTTATATTAAGTCAGTTTACACTGTGAAAGGTTAAGACTATCTAAGTGTTACTTGATAATCTCTGAGATCTTATATTAGCCTTCCTATCGAATCTAGGAAGTATTGTTTACTATTGGAGTACTAACCAACTACATTGCTTAAGCTCCGAATATCCAACTGTACTCCAACCCGTAACATTGGTGAAGCGACCCAGGTTCTTTATCAAGTAACTCAACAATCAATAACTCCTTTTTAGGCTATACCATTGCCCAAAACGGATTTATTCAATTTTAGCCACGAAGATTATCCATACACCTTTCTGACTGAAGGTAGCATATCTTGGGCTATTGAATTGTTAGATACAACTGATCCATTGCATCCAGTTGTTGTAGTATCATCCAGATACAGTCAAACAGGCTCAGCGATAAATAGAATTATTCGCTTTATCTTCAGTCCCACTTATCGCACTTCCATTGAAGAAGTAGGACACAGAAGCACCATCTATAATATAGTCTTACCAGCTGTAGTTAGATTTGAAAGCTTCACATACAATCAAACTTTTCAGTTTGAGCACAACTTTCATTTTTCCTCATTTACATACGGAAATACTTCATTTGAAGATCTAGTAGCTATTGCTGTACACATCTATTGCCAAGACAATTGAGCTCTATAAGTACAGAAAGATACTGCTTTGGAGAAGGAAAGTTATGGCAGATACAACGTCACAATCAGTGCATGTACCAGGAAGCTATATGCATCGCACTACTAGTCATCCTAAGCCACCTGAGCAGGAATCTACTTATGAGTCTAGACTTGGTTCAGACCCAGAAGGTAGACATCCTCAGTCAGACTATGGCCTAGAACTGACTGACACAGTGGACTTAGAACCATATCAACCAATTCCACCTTTGCCCAGTTCAGTATATAGCGCATTGACAGATAGGGAACAGCGATGGCTTACCTATCAGCCAGTGTCTACTAGATCTACTAATTGGACAAGGCTGGAGAAACAAATCTCTGATAGAAGGAGACTTGCAAGAGCAATAGGTCGAAGGATCTACAATGTGGATCGACCCATTGATCTCATAACAGATATCCGTCTACAGGTTGCAGAGAACAATTCCAGGAAATTCTTGACCTCTTGGATGATGTATGCGCTTTTAGGCCTGAATGGATATTAAACTCAACAGAAGAACCTATAATGTTTTTGGACTTTGCTCTCCATAGACGTTTAAGGATGAGTTTAATTGGTATTAGACACCAATTCCTCCACTATGCGCCAAGCAATGGCATACCTCACCCACCTATCCCTACACCCTGAACCTAGGAAATACTATGGATTCACTAAAGAAGCACATGATAGCCTCTGTTCTTTTTAGAGATGAAGTAGAACGATTCCTTGCTTATGTATATATGAGCATAAAAGGAACAGGATGGAAGGAAAGGAAAGGCTAGAGAAATTGAAGAAATTCTCCTGGGAAAATTCTCAGTCAAGAACCGCTACTCCTGAACAAGTAGCAGCTCCTAATCCTAAGTTTACACCAGCTAACAATTTCTCATGAGGGAAGAGAACAGTTCACACCTTTACTAGCTGAACATGATCTTATTGAAGAACCCATTCCTGAGAATGATCCAGAAGATGAACAAGCTGAAGAAGAGGAAGTAGAAGATATCACAACAGGTAGATGACTCTTATGCTAATACAACAGCTAGGACGATTCAACCTTCTGCAGTAGCTTCCACTTCTGCAGTATCAGTTAGACGCTCTAACAGAAGCTTAATTGGTCCAGTTACAAGCTCACCAGCTAAACCAGAAGTCTTAGGAGAATTACTCCTATAAAGACTCCAGGTGTCTTCCATTCGGCCTATGTTCACTCCAGGATCTGTAGCTGATGTAGAAGCTAGTCGCATTTTAGGAGTTAGGAACCCAACTGAATCCTTACAATCCCCATTAGATGTACCTTTTACTCCTCCTGAGCCAGGCTTTGCAAGGCGCCAGGGAGTAGGTCCTAGGAAATCTGGAAGGGTTGTTCAGCCTCTCTGGATGGGGAATAGGGAACTATAGCCCTACCTCCTATAGAGGAAGTAAGGGATTCAGACAATTCAGATTCATCCTCCACTGATGATTCTCCTTTAGTAATGAAACCTCAGGTCAAGCGTTATTCAGTGGATAACCCAAAACCAAGGGAACCTATTAGAGGGAGACTCAGCAGCGCTTTCCTCAATCCAGAACCAGCAGCAAGTACTTCTAGAGTAAGGCTGGAAATAGGAGAGGAACCAAGGAATACTACACCTTTTAGGATAGGTGTTAGCTCCAGGTTTGCATCAGTTAATCAAGAGATGTCTGAAGCAGATAGGCTTGCAGACGAAGTAATTAATGGTGCAGAAGAACAGGATGAGTTCGAAACCTATGACCAAGAATTTGAGTCATGGATACTTTTAGAAGAATGGCAGTTTGCTATCGCTTTTGAGAAGCTAAGTCTTTCAGGAAAACATAAGCTCAAGACTACTTGAGAGCTAAGGTAGATCAAGATCCTGAAGATACTGAGCTTATAAGGCGACTAAGGATAGCTGCTGAATTTTCTAAAATTGATTAAGAACTGAATCAGCTAGGAAAGATTCCAGGAAACCTTTTGCCGCTCCTAAAATCATCAGATCCAGAAGTGATTGAAATGATAGAGGAGCAGGAACTTACAAGAAAGATAGGTATAGGAACTCTAATTCCAATCGTTCTGAAGATGCTGCAGCAGGAAGACCTACTGAAGATAATAGACATAAAGGTTCATAGAACCTTCTGGTCCTGTCATTACAGTTCAAGCAGAACCAGTTGCTCCTGCAAGCAGACAACCTGTCTATAGTCCTCAAGGTAACACATTCTTAGGAATGCAACCTTTAGTAGTCAATCCTCCTCAAGGATCTGAAGAAGTTATTCTTCCTGTTCAAGTTCAACCACAGGAAGAAGTGCGACCACAACCCCAAGCCAATTTTGATCCATATCAACCTCATTTCATCAACTTGAGTAGGAACCAAATGCACCTAGCTAGCTCTCCTCCTAATCGTCCTCAAGGACCTCCTTTACCAACAGGACCATCTGGTCCCAGTGGCCCAGGAGGTTATAGGAATCCAAACAGGGGAGGCCCGCCAGGTCCGCCAATTCCTCCTCAAGGAAATGGTCCACCAAATCCACCCTACAATCCTAATGCAGGGAATGGAGGCCAAGGTCCTCCCAATCCTCCAAATGGAGGTGGTGGAGGTAATGGACCACCAGGTCCTCCTGATGATCCCAATGGAGCATTTCCATGGGTTCAAGGACCTAGAGGGTTTCCAGGACCCCCAGGAAGACAAGGTGATCCAGGTCCAGCTGGAGTTCAAGGTCCCCAAGGGGATAGAGGACCTCCAGGACCTCCTGGCCCACCAGGTGGAGATGGAGG
Organism: Ceratobasidium sp. AG-Ba; assembly: GCA_016906575.1. Lineage (NCBI taxonomy): Eukaryota > Fungi > Basidiomycota > Agaricomycetes > Cantharellales > Ceratobasidiaceae > Ceratobasidium > Ceratobasidium sp. AG-Ba. Next base: position 2,010,652 of record CP059622.1, on the reverse strand, counting down.
TGGAAATGGAAATGGGAATGGTCGCCCTAATAACAATAACAACCAGAATAATCGACCGCACTTAGACTTAAAGCTTAAGATGGAAATCATACCTGAATTTGATGGAGATCCAGATGAGTTGTATGAATGGATGGATCAAATTCAACGCTTTATTGCTATGGGTCTGAATGAGAACAACCGCTTAACTCAGCTATTCCATTTAGATTCAAAGATGAAGCTAAACAGTGGTGGTATCAATTTTCTGAGGCTCAAAGGTTAAGAATGTCAACAGACTGGCAACTCTTGTGCAATCGACTTATAAGTTTCTTTTGGACTCCTACTTGGATTACTGAAGCAAGGAACAAAGCTTTGGCAGCCAAGTATAGGGATTCAGGTCACTATAAGGAAACTCCTGTACAGTTTGCACTGCGCAAGAAGAAACTAATTGACATGGTTGAGAACTGGAATGATCTTACTGTAATAGCTGAAGTAGCTAGATCAGCACCTACTCAATGGCGCACTATTGTAAACCATGAGGAAATTGCTGACTGGGCTACCTATGTTACTAGGATCAAAGAACAAGAAGACTTGCTACAAGATTGGCCTAAGCATCACAGTAGTGGGCATGTCTCATCTGACACTGTTAGAGAGGTTATGAAAGCCATCAAGGCTGAAAAGCATAAGAGACATGGTCACAAGGCCAATGCGCATGCAGTGGATTCCAAAGGATTCAAATCCAAAGGAAAGCAATCTGATAAATTCAAGGGATATAGGCGTCCTTTTAACCCTGATGACTCCAATGTCACCAAGCACAAGAAAGGTACTCCTAAGTCTAGAGGAATGAGAGGTTGCATACACTGTGGTAGCAAGATGCATTATGACAAGGAATGCAAACACAACAAGTCAAATGCTAACAATGTCAAGTTTACTTTGCAGGTACAACAAAGAAGAACAAGCATTGTTTGCAGAATATGAAGCCAATGCAGCAGAATATGAGTCTGAAACAAAGTCTGAAACTTCAGATGAAGAGAAGGATGAAGATAGCTCTTCTGATTCTTCTTCTGAGTCGGATTTTTAATTGATTCCCAGTCTCCTGAATTATCCAAAACTAGAGACTTGGGAGTTGGTACAGATTCTAAGGATACATTAGCAAGGCACAATTTTAACGCTATAGGAAATCAACAATTGGCTAACACACACCATTCAACTCAAGTATTACCCAGAAATGAAAGTCTTAAACTCCAAGACTTGCCAGAAGATAAGACTATTACCTTGAAAAAGGTGATGGACCGCCCTCCTGGAACTCATTTCTTAGGTACTAGACCTACAGTTGCTATGGCTAGAGTTAATTCTGAAGAAGGACTGACAGAGATTACTGTTGATTCAGGCTCTGACATTACTCTCATCAGTCATAACTTTTGGTCAAGCATGAAGAAACCTCCTAAGGAGAAATCAGGTCAAAAGATCAATTTGATCAGGTGACTGGTAGAACAAGCATAACTGGATATGTAGTACTGGAACTAACCTTCCCTACTAAGGATGGACCTGTTAAAATGCAGGTAGAAGCCTATGTAGTGAAAGGTATGAAAGTACCCATCATCCTAGGTAATGACTTCACTAACCAGTACAGAATCAATTGACAGACTGACTACTCCTAGTAGAATCATCTTTGGTTTTACAGGTAGGTCTGCAGATGTGATTGAGTTGGAAACAGAACCCAGATTAGATGAAGCAGGAAATGTATTTAGTATATACTAGACCAGACTTCAAATCTAACCTTGAAAGAAGAGCCTTCAGAAGAAGGAAATCTGCTAAAAGAAAGAACCAGAGCAAAAGACCAGGAGGAGTCATCCCTGTCAAACTAGAGAAGGATGTATACCTTAAACCTGAGTCTCTAACTCGCGTTGCTGTTCTAGTAGACTTCTCTGAAGATCAAGAAGAAGGTTTTATTGAAGGAAGGCTAGAATCTAACTCCAATTCTGCTGACTTCTATGGAACATCAGATTGCATTATTACTCCCCAGAACAAATCATACAGATAGCTAACTTCTCTCAGAAGCTAGTGCATTTACCCAAAGGCCATGTCATAGGATATATGCATGACCCTAGGATTGCATTGGATAAAGAGGATGATCTATCTAAAGAAGCCATTCTGGAAGGAGAAGCAAGAGTGCATCTGATTAACTCGCTCATGAAGGAAGAGAAGTCCCTCCTCCAACTGAAGAAGAGATTGAACTCTCTAAGCAGCCAGAGGGAGGTCCCAAGACAGCTGAACTACCTGATCCTGAGCATATACCTAAGGACAGGTTAGTAGCAGAAATCAATTGGGGAGATACTCTTACTCCTGAGCAGAAAAAGGCTTTAGAAAAAGTCGTCCTGAAACATCATAAAGCCTTTGGACTAGATGGACGACTAGGTAATTATCCTGAGGAAAGAGATACCTTTGAGACCAGGGACTAAAGAAATATCATTGGCTCCCTATAGACCAAGTGAGGAAGCAAGAAAGTTATCAGAAACCAAGTGCAAGAATGGAAGCGCTTAGGGGTTATAGAGGAATCTAAAAGCCCTTGGGGCACCAGTCCTTGTAGTATGGAGAAATGGTAAACCTCGCATGTGCATTGACTATAGGAAGCTCAATTCAGTAGTAATCCCTGATGAATACCCTCTACCTAAACCTCAGGATATCCTTCATACTCTTGAAGGAGCTCAATATTTATCTACTCTAGATGCGTTAGCAGGTTTCACTCAACTAACAATAAAGGAAGAGGACCAACCTATAACTGCATTTAGATGTGATGAAGGCCACTTCCAATTTAAGAGAATGCCATTTGGATACAGAAATGGACCGCCTAAATACCAAAGAGTAATGTCTAAAATCCTAGCCCCATTCCTATGGACTATTGCAATGGTCTACATAGATGACATTGTTATCTTCAGTAAGACTTTGAAGATCACTTAGACCATGTGGATAAAGTCTTACAAGCAATTGAAGACTCTGGACTAACTCTATCGCCACCAAAATGCTTTATGGGATATCAATCCTTATTGCTTTTAGGGCAAAGAGTCTCCAGGCTAGGAATGTCTACTCACAAGGAAAAGGTCGATGCCATTTTACAGCTGGAAGAACCTAAGGATGTACCTACCTTACAAACATTCTTAGGAATGATGACCTACTTTTCAAGTTATATTCCATATTATACTTGGATTGTAGCTCCGCTTTTCCACCTGTTAAGAAAATCTACCGAATGGCGATGGGATAAATTGGAAGCTCATGCATTCAAACTAGCAAGCTAGTCCTAGCCAATGCACCAGTACTAGCATATCCTGTTCCAGGAATGCCTTACAGACTGTATACTGATGCATGTGACTTTGGAATAGCCGCTATTTTGCAACAAATTCAAACTATGAAACTCAAGGATTTGAAAGGTACCAAGATCTATGATCAATGTAAGAAAGCTCATCAGGAAGGACAGCCAGTACCTAGGTTTGTCACTCCTGACTCCAACAGAAAGGTCATCCTGACTGGGGGGGCTAATGGTACTGAAACCTTTGACTATGAAGATACTTGGAATGAAAATTTTGATGAAACTGAGATACATTTAGAGCGTGTCATTGGCTATTGGTCAAGGATACTCAAAGACGCTGAAACAAGATATTCAGCCACTGAGAGAGAAGCTCTAGGTGTAAGAGATGGACTAGTCAAGTTCCACATGTATCTCGAAGGTGCCAAGGTTATAGTATCAGATCATGCTGCCCTTAAATGGAGTAAGACTTACCAAACTATCAACAGGAAACTATCAGGCTATGGAATAGTTATTGCAGCTTTCCCTGACTTGGTGATAGTCCACAGAGCAGGTAAAGTCCATACTAATGTTGATCCAATTTCTAGGTTAAGAAGAAGAATCCCAAGGCAAGATGGGCCGCTAGCAGATACATCGACACTCTTACCTTCAACAATGAGACAGAAGATGGTCTCAAGAACTTATACAAAGAAGTAGGAGTAGACTTTGAGAAGGACTTGTTAACACAGTCAACCATGCATACACTGGTCAATGTGGAGAAACCTTCCAATGTCTCCTTGGACAGTTTAAGGTAAGAACTACGAAATACAAAGCTAATGTTTCTCTTGCAACTTCAGGTTTGAATGAATTACACATTAGTATAAGTGAAGCAGAAGTGAAGAAGTTCTATGATGCATACATGAATGATCCTCACTTCGCTGATGTACTAAGGAAACTGCAAGGTGAATATGACCCTATGAATCCCCCTTACAAACAGTATAGGATTGGAGAAAATGGTCTAGTTTACTTCTGCAGAGATGATAATTACAAGTTGTGCGTTCCTAAAGACTTACAAAGGAGGTAGTAGCTGAGATCCATGACACCTTGCAAGAGGGCGCTCATGCTGGTTATCACAGAACCTATAACAAGGTTGCATCTACCTACTATGGCCAAAAATGGTACATGTCATTAAGGAATATGTGCGCACTTGTGATATTTGTCAAAAGGCCAAACCCAAGCGACATGGTCAAAGAGGATTCCTTAAATCCATTCCAATTCCTAGTCAACCTTTTGAAGTAGTAACTATGGATTTCATTATGGATCTCCCTCCAAGCAATGGATATAATGCTATACTTACTATAGTAGACAAACTTACTAAGTTTGCGCATTTTATACCTTGCACTACTAGTATCAATGAAGAAGAAACAGCCAAGCTTTTCCATGCGCATATATGGACTAAGTATGGTCTTCCCAGACAAGTCATAACTGACAGAGATGCTAGATGGACAGGAGCTTTCTGGGAACACCTAACTTCCTTAGTAGGAGTTCAGAGATCGCTTACTACTGCCTATCATCCTCAGCTGATGGACAGAGTGAGATTATGAACCAGACTTTGGAAATAGCTCTCAGAGCATTTGTTTTCCCTTCAATGGATAACTGGAGTGACCTCTTAAATGACTTTAGTTTTGCTTATAACACTATGGAACATACATCTACAGGTTTTACACCCTCTTATCTACTTTTAGGTTTTGAACCACTTCGACCTTCAGACTTATTAGCTTCTACTAGTAAATCTATAGCTAGACCTACAGTTGAAGACCCCAAGGCTGTGAACTTTGCTGAAATGATGCAAGCCATTCGCTCTCAAGCACAGGATGCATTGAAATTAGCGCAAGCTCACATGGAGGATCAATACAACAAACACCATAGCTATTTGGATTTACAAGAAGGCGACTTAGTCATGCTTAATCCTCACTCTTGAACCTACTTAGGAGTCAGAAGGGTAAAGGAAGGAAGCTACAAATGAAGTATGAGGACCCTTTGAAGTTTCAGAGAAACTCTCAGATGTAACCTATCGCCTTAGGATCCCTGCAAGCTACAAGATTCACCCTGTGGTGAACATAGCTCACTTGGAGCCCTATCATAGGGATAAGGATGGAGACAGCCGTCCTAAGAAGCATCTGAATAGAGCTGACTTTGAAGAAGTACCTGAATATGAAGTTGAAGAAATAGTAGATGAGAAGATGGTCAAGAAAGGACAAAGAAAACAACGCTACTTAACCAAGTTTGTAGGATACTCTCCTGAATGGAACGAGTGGTTATCTAGGCAGCAATTGGCAAATGCTCCCAGGATACTCAAGGAATGGGAACTTAAGCAGCGCATACAAGCCCCTAAGAAGGCTTAACCCTTGTGCTTCCTTCCCACAATAACCACGTGATTTCTTTGTTATTTTGTTTACTGACAAAAGATTTGTAGGTATATAACGGTTAGGTTTTACTCGCTTACAGAACATCTATCCAACAATGGCCAACTTCATTGCTATCTTGTTACCCTCTCTATCGCCATCCTTACTGGTTCCTGGGCTACTACCTATATAGCCTAGGAGAAGACTTCATCTGGATTGGCCTGGACAACAGTCGTCATGGAGTACTCAGACAGACAGCGCACTATCACAGTGACTGGCTGGGTGATTATCTCCCTGCCTTAGGCTTGTTTACTTACTAGGCTGGAGGCCATTGCTGTAACACCAGCCAACATCTTAGCATAGCCTTGGTGTCTAGGCGCCGGAGCTATCGCCCCTATGGAGGACCAGGCAACAGAGGCATGCCCTCTGAGATCTTCATCTACCAGATCACCCATACTGTAAGTTATTTACTAGATTTATCTGGCATTTACTTATAGCATGTACAGACCAGATGCCTAATAGAGAGCGACAGCAATACTTAGGATCCTTCTTACAGCTGTAAGATAAGATCCTAACCCAAATGGGTAAGCAGATCTCCTCTGATAAGCTTATCCAGATGACTGATCTCAGTGATCGTCTGATCTAGCTCTTATCTCAAGAATTCTCTTAGTTTCTCCTTTAAGTCATGTACTTCTGTATATAGATTTAAAGTACAAGTTTGATCTCTCACAATCGAACCTAGAATGAGTCAGGCTATTCAATCTCAGTTGAGAGCCTGGGACCGATGATCAAGCTACAAAGATAAGACAGATCAGAAGATAAATGAGCATCAGCATGTGATACTATAGAGATAAAGCTGAGCGCACTCTATTTGGAGCCAAACAGAACTTCGGTTATTTGACCTTGCTTCTTATTGGCAACCAGATATGAAATACATGCATTATAAGAAATTAACACGTCTTTATGCTCTAAGCTGCTTTACTCTGTAGTACTCACTCTAAACATGTCGACTATCCTACTCGCCCTGACACCCCTACTGGTTCCACCTTCTGGGATGTAGCTGAAAGGCTGCTTTCTGGACTTAGATGGGAGCGACGAAGGGTTCAAGGGGACAATCGCATCTTCAGGAGACAGATGGCCCCAGAAGTAAGGCATCTGTTTGCTGACAGCCCTCTGCCTGTATACCCCAGGTACAACAACCGCGACCATTACCCTGTGGAAGCACCAGAACCTACTCAAGATGACCCTCATTTTGAGATCGGATGGCCAGCTCCTCCTTCACCAGGTTTGGAGCCTACTCCATTTGATATGGTTCTGATGAAAGGATGGGGTGGTCGCACTGAACACCCTTTGGCTCCCCCAAAGAGTCCAAGTGTGCTCAGTTTGGAAGAGTACTTGGAGCGTCAGGACAGGTGAGTTGCTTCGATTGAGTCAAGATCTTAAGTGACTGTTTACCCTACAAACAGACTGACTCAAGATCAGACCAAAGTCTTCTCAAGACTCTGAGAAGAAGAATATGAGCCAGAAGTAGTTAGGACTGGTGAACTACAGTAAGTCCGCTTCTTTTGACTCATGATCTAAAGCTGATTTGTTTAGACTTGCATACCCACCTTCGCCGGTCTATGCCCCAGAAGAGTCTTCTGACTCTGATTCTGCTTCTTCAGAGTCATCTGGAGAACTCAGAATAATGGAACTAGACCTGGAAAGGAGGGTTGAAGAACAAACCAGAGAGTTTGAGGAAGTGTCAGCTCGTCTTAGGGCTGCACAAAGGCGCCTCAGGGAGATGATGGATGAAAGGGACATGTATTAATGTAGACTATACTGCTTGAATGCCATACAATCTTAACCCAAAACAGTGTGAACAATAAGATTCATCTTATCGCTTCAGTATCATTGGTTAAGAATCATTCAAGGTGTCGGCTTAGTCCTAAGATTTCAAGTCCTACTATATTTCCATGAGTGCTCTTTACAAGTATTTAAGCAGCCCACAAACCGCTCTCACTCTTCAGCGGTTCAACACCCTCTAGCTCTCTACCAATCCTCTGCTCTCTACTACACTACCATCCTCACCATGCAGACTACTCCTTCGCTTCTTAACAAGGCTCAGCGCCAGGCTATCATGGACTCCATTTTATGGACCAAGTACTTTGCCTGCCTAGCTTCAAAGATGCGTCAAGGGGAGTATGACTTTGCTGCAAGTCCCTTCATCCTAGAACGCAAGTTCAGGGATCAGATTGAAATATACTACAGCAAAGATCATGGCAGGTATCCCAATGGTTGGTATGTGGGGGATGGTGCAGCCTACTCCTTAGTAGATGCCCTTCTCCAAGTTAGGGATGCAGTCGGCTCCTATTGTAGTGATGGGTCTATGACCTAGCCTATGAGTATGAAGACTTTACTGAGGATAGCCCTCTGTATAAGCGCTTCAGGGACGCCAATATCGCCTTCCCCATCGAGCCTGAAAAGGGTTTCAGCATGGTGGACTGGCAAGCCCCTTTTGAGAGTTTCCCAGAAGTAGTTGCTGCAGTAGTTCGTCTCAAATGTGGGGCCTTCATATGACATGCTGCCTGCATGCTCTGGTCCACTATGAAGGAAACACTGGGGGCGGCAACTTGCCTCCTTTCCCTCACTGTGCCTTCATTGAAGGAAAGAAGGCATTCGACGACTACACTAGAACCTCTTGCCCCTCCTGGTGGCAGGAGCCTGATCCAGAAGGCGTTCCCAAGATGTGGGGAAATGATGAGGTATGGACCTTATTTCATGGCCCTAAGCGCTTTCTAATGAGATGGCAGCACTACTACTTTGCCATCAATGACCAAGAGCGCCAAGACTACATCCAGGAGCTGGAAGAATTGCAGAAATTCAAGTCCTCCTTGGAAGTTCCTGTCTTTCTGATTCAGAACCGCCTTAGGGCTCGTTTTGAAGAAATGGACAAGGAAGGGGACTCGCAGTCTTCTGAGGAGGGCCCCAGTGAAGTCGTCGCTCCTCCCTCCATTCCCCCTGGCCTTGAGCAAGCAGTAATCACTCTTGACTCAGATGGCGAATGGGAATCAGAGGAAGGCTATGATTCTCTCTAAGTAAGTCTGCAAGTCCAGACTGGGGGGGCTATGTTATGGATACTAACATCTTTACTTAACAGAGTCTGCCCTTGCCAACTTGTATGCGATGTTAAATGAATATTTTCTGATTTCTGCTAAATGTGAATGCGCAATTTGTACAGTTTTATATCTCTATAAATTGTACGAAATCCTATCTCCCTTGCGCACTTTCTTTTATATTTTAGCGTAAGAACTCGGCGAGATATTCACTAAACAAGTTCAGGCATCGCTTATCATAAGGTATTAAACATATTCCGCTTATAGCTCAGCGACGGCTGACTCTAAGAGACAGATCAATAGCTTGATCGATAGCCACGCTTCGGGCGCATCTTCTCACCGAAGATCGGCCCGATCCCCGGACTCCTCGCCGAGCTCCAGGCCGAAGATCGAACTGATCTGATTGACTGATCAGTTCTGATCTGACTCACACACTGAGTCAATGGACCCAGCTACCCTTAATTAGAAGGCTCTATGACTCACTGAGATGTTGGCTCCGATCCATGTATATAGTTCATATTATTAATATATCAAACAACCAATAGCATACACTGATCCAGTGATGCCACCGATCTAACCCAGTCATTACTCTAAACCATCCTGTATGGGATAGGGTGATCCCCATATAGCCAGAACTCTCCTTAGAGATCGGCTCGGCATGACTGTCTCTATTTGGCTCATCCAGGCTTCCCTCAGGGTATAAAAGAACCCTGCAGGAGACCCTTGCAGAGCCACCTCCTCTTACTACCCACCTGATCGGTCTTGTGTGCTTTGGTTTGTATTTCTCTTATCTCTTATCTCTTGTGTGATCTACTGTATCTAATAAGTGGGAATCCTAGTACCTGATTAGATACATCTGTGTGATTCTGTATATATAGACTTGTGCTTAAGTTAGCGTATAAATAAGTACCTGCCAGTTGTGGGAATTAAGTACCTATTTGGTGTGAGGAAATATACGCATTAGGCGCACCCCATTCATCCATATTAAGCTATCGCTTAAGTATAGATTAAGTTTAGTAATAGTATAGTCCAAGCGACTAGGGCTGAACTATAATAAGTATATCTAAGGGAACCTGACCGCTGTAGTCTTGCTCTTCATATATTATATTAAGTCAGTTTACACTGTGAAAGGTTAAGACTATCTAAGTGTTACTTGATAATCTCTGAGATCTTATATTAGCCTTCCTATCGAATCTAGGAAGTATTGTTTACTATTGGAGTACTAACCAACTACATTGCTTAAGCTCCGAATATCCAACTGTACTCCAACCCGTAACAGGAGACCGGCTCTCCAAGCATCAGTACACTCAGCAGCGCGTCCACCCGTTTGCTATCAAGGAAGGGATCTCCTGGTTCAACCCCTACTCGGCAATCAAGGCGCCCCTGGAGTGCTATGAGCTCGTGAAAAAGCCGCTGGAGCTGGTGAGCGGACCAGGGCGAGGTGGTACGCAGCTCCACGAACTGGCCGGACTTCGCTCTGATCTGGATTTTTGGAGTGTAATACGGGTTGGCCACACACATCCTAGTTCCATTTTTATTTACTGACCATGTTTCTAAGCGTGTGACTCGAGAGGGCTTGGCGCGGCATGCCCCACGGAACCTTGAGCCCGGTGTGAGACCGACTTGGAGTCGGTACTCCACTGCCGCACAGCGAGAGGTATATCGCTATGTAAGTATTTAAATATTCTGCTACCAAATTGTACTGAAATATTGTAAACCAGTGCTACTGACTTATCCCCTCGCTCCAACATTTCCGTAATAAGACTGGCAAAGATTGTTGGCTGATTGCGGCAATTGCCCAACAGTATCTCCAAGGTAAATAGCCGATTTTCTACCCCACAAAAATCCTACTAACTCTAGATTACAGGCAAAAATCCAAACCTGACAGTCACCAAGAAGTTTCCGCCAAAGATCGCACAGGATATCGAGCCCGACCTCGCCAAGTATGATGACGACTACTCGGCTAATGCTCGTAACTACGTGCAGAGCTCGAGTCCATCATACAAGCCAGCCCGTATCCCGGCTCCTCGCCCACCAGCTCGTGCCGCGGTCCCTCGCGCTCCAGGCAACGCGTCTCGCGCCGTGCCACACGCCACAGGGCGCGTCGATCCCTCGTATGAACGTGATCGAAGTGTCGATCACTCACGTGGTCAGCCAGTTCCTGGGCGAGTCGGTCCCGTCCACCCAGACCCAACAACCAACTCCCGCGCTCCCGGTGCCGGTCCCCATAGTGCCCCCCATACAGCTGTCGCCAACACTCTAGACGACGAGCCTGTTCCCGCCTCCCACTCAAACTCCCGCACCCGCGATCTCCCGCCCAGTACGAACGAACGACAGAACCGCAAGGCCGACAAGAAGGTAGCGGCCGAGGAAGCATTGGCGGATGCCAGCAAAACTCGTGTCTCCGTTGAGGCTCCAGCTGCACCTCGCCCAATCGCTAAACAGCGCGCCTCATCTGGGCCAGCTTTAGCTGTTGATGAAGAAAGCGAGGAGAGTGACAAAGATGCGGTAAGTACAATACATTGTTACACAGAATCTACTGATCAAACTCGCAGGGTGCCCGTAAAATTATGCTCAAGGTCAAGCCCACGGCGCGTGAACATGCCAAGGCCAAACCCTCTACTGGGGAAACCGAAGAGGTGAGGTTTATCGTTATTTATAACAGTGACTAACAATCGTTTTACGTCATAGGAATCGACCTCTGCAGCCTCCAAAAAGATCAGAAAGGAGGTGCAGTTGAGCAAGCTCGTAGGTAAGGCGCCGCCCAAACCACAGGCCAGCTCGACAAAAGCCCAAGGGAAGCGCAAGGCGAACGAAGCGCTCGAAGATCATGAGGTACGCCCAGTACTATTACTAAATCTTTACTTATATTTTATTCCCAGGCTTCGATTGTCACCAAGCGAGGAAAGACGGCGGAGGTCGCCAAAACCCCGAAGCGCAAGGGGGAGAACCAGGACGAGGTGCGTTGATATGGCTATCTCGTTTACTCACTAACCACGAACCTAGGACACTGAAACCCCCCCAAAAAAGAAACAGGCGCGCCCTATTATGGTCAGTATATTGTAATCCCATGGCCGTCTTGTACTAACGAACCAAAGCGTCCCGCCCCATCCGAGTCCCAACTCGAGTCTGAAAGCCCACACCCACCCGCTTCCCTTATCCCATCGACCGAAAAACCCCCGCACAATAACAACCAGGCCCGTCCAGACGATGTACCGATACCTGGCCCCTCTCGCACGGCGACCGACGAGACATTGGAAGACCAATGTAGCGGCGAGCCGAGCAAGTCGATGACTGACCAGACAGTGCGTATCAAACATAGGTCGTATCATTTGCTAACTACAATTTAGAGCGGCCTTCGTATTATGGGACGTCGAAAATCAAAATCGCTCGACCAGTGAAGCGAGTTGCACCGAGTGATCGCAAGCTCCGAACTCGTGGATAGGCCGTACTCCCTGATACCCTCGCTCCTGAGCCCCCTTTCAACTCGGACTCGCTACTTTTACTTCCGACTTTTTACTTTTTTAATTATTATTTCTTCCTTCACTCTCGATTCCAGACAATGGCCCCATATGAGGAACCGATTGGACTTAGCCGCATGTGGCACTACCCATGTAATAGAGTAACCCATGTAATATGTGGACCTATGTAAATGAATGGGTGACCTGTATATGCGCGACCCAGTAAATCACGCAAGAAAAAATACATGCAAGGCATGTAAAATGACTATAGAAACTACTGGGGTTACCCATGTCCAGCACCTGGGTTACCCCGGTATTCAAGCGGACATTTTCGGACATGGGTTACCCCACTAAGTTCATATATGTTATTACCTGGGTAACCCCCGTAGATCTTACATGTTCGACCCATGTGTGATTTACGTGGGATCTTTTTCACAGTGTCACTCCCCAAGAGATGGCCACAGCGGCTACAAGAGGTGCGCGATTCGGGAGGTGCGTGGTTTGGGACATGCATGATGCTGGTCGCTGCCGTGCTTATGTTAACTGCATATAACTGGGACTCGTGGCCAAGTGACATGCTGCGCAGTCTCGGTGATGTGCGTAGGAACCGATTAGTGAACCGTGCGTGTAGGGTGAGTTGTAAGCGCTCACCCCTATTCGATTCTATACTGAATGACAATTTACTCCCGTAATAGGTATACGAAGTATCAACACCTGGTTTGGGTGGCCGATGCGTAAACAAGCGTAAATTTAATGTCCGAAACCCGCACGATCGATGCGTGCTAAAAATAGATGAGCGCTCGATTTCACATTGAAAGGCTCTGGTAGAACGAAAATAACTGCTCATGGCGGTGCATATGTGTCACGAATCGCCATGGAGGTCGAACTAATAATACACTCCTCGTGCATACAAAAGCCTGGTCAATCACTTGGGTTTTGGGCCACTCCAACTTCCCAGTGCCTTTTATGATGAAGCCCATCGTGCTCTCAGGTCTCGTCCTTGGGGCTACACTATCGAGTGCACTTCATTTACCGATGCAGAGGGTCCAGACTCGAGGAACCTCTGGGTCGACGCCGATGAGCAAGTCGAGTGGTGGCTCCAGTCTGAAGAACCTGGAGAATAACTTGTATGCTGCCAAATTCACGGTTGGAGGATCTTGTATGTTCTTTGTTTTCTCGCGCTGCTGCGGTAATAGCCGTGCTGATGGCTCGATTAGCCTTTACACTGGCACTTGATACTGGGAGTAGTGATCTATGGTTCGCTCCTGGCAAAAACAACGCAGCTTTTGCGAACTCAAAAATCATTGTACGTGTTGATATCTCTTAGATCGGGTAGCGTTCGCGCTAATCAGGCTCCTGATACCCCAGGAGCCCAAATTGACCTTGAATCTTTCATATGGGACCGGGTCCGTAGTTGGCGATGTGGCTCAGCTTCATTCACTCTCATTCGCTGGGTTCAACATCGCCAACCAGTCCTACCTCTCAGTGACTAACCAAGACACGTTCTTCCAAAACTTTGAGAGTGAACAGCCCGATTTCCAGGGGCTTGCTGGGCTCAGCTTTGACACACTCTCGGATATCAACAATGCAGTTCTGAATGCCACCAACGATACCTGGGGCCGAAGCCTTATGTCCAACATCTTCTTGACTGATCCCTCTACGCCTAACCACATTGCTTTCTTCCTCGATCGAACCGGCGACTTGAACGACACCGATACGGGATGCTTCGACATTGGAACCTACGCACCTGGGTACGAAGCAGTAGCAAACGAGCAAAAGCACGAGGTGTACTCTGGGTTCGACAACGGCGTGCTCCAGTGGAACATGCTACTGACAGGACTCAAGATCAACGGCAAGGATCAAAAGCTCAAGAGTGGAGTCAAGGTGGATAAGACTCAGGGCCTGACCAACGTCCCTCCAGCCGGTAGTATCTCTGTGCTGTTTGACACCGGAACTTCGGCAGCGCAAATCCCAGCCGAAGCATACAAGACGCTGTACGAATCAATGGGAGGCGTGCTTATCAACGGCAGCTCATTGTATGCGGTGCCATGCCTCGCTGAAGCGGCTGTTGAGTTTATATATGGGTGAGCATATCCAATATATTTGTGGCTGATTAAACGGTTGACATTTTTGAATAATTTAACAGGAGTCAAAGTGTTTCCATCGATCCCCTTGACGTGACCCAAGTGAATACAGGCACATTCGGCAGTCAGAACTTTACATATTGTACCAGCGCATATGAAGCAGGTAAATGGGAAGGAGGTGACAACGATGCCATTCTCGGTGATGCGTTTGTGAGTACTAAGATTTAGTAGGCTTCACCTGTAACCGTTCTCATTCGGGTACAACAGCTTCGAAATGTTTATGCCGTATACAACTATGGCGATTTTGTCAAAACCGAATCCGGGTTCAAAACAAATAGCCCATTCATCCAGTTCCTTCCATTGACCAACGCAACAGCTGCCAGCGCCGATTTCAAGAAGGCACGCGCGCAAGCGCTGGCGTCTCTCCCTCCCGAGATTGATGTCAAGACGATCAACGACCCGCACCCGAAACCAGCATCGAACAGTTCGTCTGGTAGCTCAGGCTCGGGGTCAGTTTCCAGCTCAGGCTCGACTTTGGGCTCATCGCTTGATGCTTCAAACCTGGGCTCGACGGATTCATCCGACGATCCAGCCGCTGAGCTTAAATCACTCTCAACACTTGTGCCGATTATGCTTGGGTTGCTGGGCGCTTGTGCTGGACTGTTGGTCATCCTCATCGCCGTTGTCGCCGCCGTTTTTGCTCGGATCAAGAAGAGCGGTGTACCGATCCAAGGCCATGCATACGTACCTGTAGCACTAGAGAGAGAAAGGGTTGGTGGGTATAAGGACGAGCCTCATGCCAAGTATGACTCCCAGTTTAAGGACTGAAGGGAATCATGCTTTCCTGTTTATTTGACGACACACACAGTTATGAGGGCTTGTTGCCTTCGAAAATAAGTTTTCTATCACTGTAACATCTGTCTCTATATTTTAGTTGAAATGGACTGAAAAAATTTAGCGAAGTTCGAAGATAGCTATATGCAAGATCTTTGGTGTTCAACGCGTGTATCGGTAAGTTCGAAAGTTGGCACGCAAGTCGACTGGTTTGTCACGTTGTTCACTTGATTGTCTTCGCGTTACCCTTCTGTTCGGATCTGACGATTGAACTTCGATTCACTAAGTTTTCGAACAGTATTAAATGCACACCCATTATGCGACGTCAAAGGTGAACGAGATCATATAGTCCTATTATCGTGTTTGGGAACCATATAATACGTAACTTCCAGTGTTGTTACATCTGTTCTTTTGTTCCTCACCTTCATGGGATATACATCTTTGTTTATAATCTTGTGCCACCGGGCGCCCGGCGGCTTTCCCTTGTTCTGGCGGCTTCCTATGTGCGGCAGGGCTATGCAATCTGTGAGCCATGTTGGTACATCGTGTCCAATATATAAGAGGCTACGCCCAGTTGACAACGACGATTTATATACTCCCGTCGCGGGTCGGCACCCAATTATCTCAATAGCCTACTGTTTAATTATTTTAATTTTGTTCGTCAGACTTAAACTATAATACAACATGTTCGGCACCATAGGCCAACTCATCGACAGCATCCTCAATCGCCCTCCCAAGGGTGAGCTATGCCTTGCAGAATGACTCTTGGTGCCAATGCTAAGTGCCCCTTAGCCAATGAGAATGACCCCTATCTTCGGGACTGGCAAGAAAGAAGAAAAAATATGCCCCCGCAGCGTAAGTGGAGCTTGAAATAAGCTGAACCTACTACAGTAACATTTCGAACAGTCACTCCCCAAGAGGAGGCCGCAGCGGCTACAAGAGGTGCGTGATTCAGGTTGGTGCTGAGCTGGTGTTGACAGCATATAACTAGAGCTCGAGGGACTTATTGGCCCCTTATCCAGACACAGTACGTATCTTGATGATTTGTCTATCGCGAAACCGACTTATTAAATATCTGCAGCGCCAATGCTCGTACAACGGTCTCATAGTCCAAATCCCTCCTTCGCGTCCTCCTTGAACATGCCCTCAACCGCACATGCCGCTGCTGCGCCATCCTCCGCTATCAATATGCTACCACGAAGCGGTAATCCTTCTGGCTCTACTGTTACCTTGACCCCTGGCCCTGCGAAAACGATTCAGCCTCCTAACACGATTCATATAGCTGGACCTTCTGAAGCGCAGGACACCTTAAGCAATTTCATGAAGCTGATGGATCGTACCAGCAGCCTCAGGTGGGCAGTTTATATACTACTTCTTCGAAATCCTACACCCGTAGATTTATGCTATTATATAGGCAAAATGCGACAGAACTCCTCGATCGATGTGAGACGCTTATTAAAATCATCGGTGCTATGCCTCCCGACGCCAGGCAATCAGATCGGTTTGCTTACGAAATTGCAAAGATGGACGAGTGCGTCCAAATTCGTGTTCACCATTAAACAAGGCTAACACCAGTGTCTAGCAATCTGAAAGAGATTACGAGATATTTGAATGAATGGAGCCAGAAAAATAAGTATCAGGCCGTTGGTAAAAGGGACATGTACATTCGGATGGCGAAGCTTGAGAAGGCTGTCCGAGGCCACTATGAAACCCTCCAGGTACCTAAAAGTCCACTTTATCTCATTCTGTTCATATGCTGACACGGATACGTTAGCTTATTCATACACAATTTACCTCCCAACAAATCGTAAAGGCAGTAAATGGAACTGAGGTAAATTTAAACCGCATAGTGAAAGGAATGCCTCAACTGGTATTCATTTGCCCAACACAGCTCGAAGATAACCAAGTAGACTACAACACGTTTGCTCAGTGTGTCAAAGAGATAACTGGGTATGATACCGAGCCTACGTACATCATGAACGAGAAGATTCGGCACCGCGAAAATATCCCGATAGGGAGCAGCAACAATTTCGACGTGTATAGGGGAGAGCTCGCTGATGGGCGGGAGCTCGTTGCTATCAAGCTATACCGTGAAAAGATTGTGTTGGACAAGCAATGCGTCAAGTTTGTCGAGAGGATCATGAGGCAGGTTGCGCTGTGGACTTCGTTCCAAGATCTGTCGATTCTTCAATGTTACGGCATTGGTATGCAAGTGACAAGGAGTCCTGAGCATACCTTTGACAGACTTCAATTGTAAGTGTTTTAGTCGCGTTAGCACAGCATATACTTACGTTCTCGTTGGATTTGCAGTTATTTAGTATCGCCTCTCTTGCGCAATGGCAACGCCGTAAGCTAGAATCGCCTGCTCTGTCATATTTTTCTAGTGTTAATTATCATGTTTCAGGTCGCGTACATTGCTGCGCGAAGGAAGGCTGGAACGTATATCGATGTTTTGCAGATTGTGTGTCTGACTTCTCGCATTTTGCATTACCAAAACGGCCCTAATTGTGGCCCCGCAGGTTTACGATACCGCTCTCGGAATAAAGTATCTTCACGATCGGCATGAACCGTGTGTTCACGCCAGCATGCGTGGAGAAAACGTCCTCATTCGGGATGACGGTGCGGCATGCATCAACGGATTTGGATTGACCAAGGTAGCTCATAACAAGAACCAATCAATACTCAACTGATCTTTCCTGCGTCTTGGTCCAGGCACTTTCTACGAAGAAGCCTATTGAATTAACAGGAAAGAACTTTCAGGTTCGATGGATGGTAGGCCACCCAGTCTATCTATCCATAGACTTAAAGCTCACTTATTTCAAGGCGCCAGAATTGTTGATGCAAGACCGGCCTCTCCTTAAGCCATCCTGTGATATTTGGTCTTGGTAAGTTGCGCTTATCACTGGATTCGGTTCAGTCCATTCTGATACGTCAAACTCACCAAACAGGGCTATGACTGCTCTTCAGGTGCGTTGTTTGATACCGGGCTTGAATTAGTACTAATCAAAGTTTCCCGCAGCTAATTTCTGGGGTGGAACCATACCATGATGTCGAAAGTGACTACGGAGTCCGTGACGCGATTGTCGGTGGCCGTACGCCAGACGAAGTAGACTACCACGGTTTTAGGACCTATTGTCCCCAGCCGAGATGATGTGGGCATTGCTCCAAAGGTGCTGGAACAAGGAACCGGAAGACCGGCCGACTGTCGTGGAAGTTATCTCCGAGCTTGAATTAATCAAGGAAGCTCAAAGAAAGAAACAGACAGAGGAGGCCCACAAGTGGGCATAACACAGCTACCCTGCAATTGAGTCCCGATTACATGTAGCAATCCAGTTTGTAATATCAAACAGGAGCTTATTTCTATTCATTGATGTCGCATTTGATATTCAATTATAACCATCCTGTTTCTTATATGACTAGTGACTAGACAACACAATGAGGGCATGGAATGCACCGAAAAAAAAAAACCCGGCCGTACAGCCTACTAGCCCAAGAAGCAAGATCATACTTACATCCCAAACCTATATGAAGCTTGACCTCTGGTAGCCCTGGCTGATCTAAATCATTGCGCATACACTCAAATCCCTCCCGAGTACCCAGCGTCCGCTCCTAACGTTCCTCCCCCCGCGGTAAAGGGGACACCTTTTCCATACATATCCGGGGTGATGAGCGCAAATCCGTCTTGCGCGTTTGCGAACCAGTCCACCGCAAGCCCCGAGTAAGGGTCTGACATATTGTTGACAAAAGCCGGGTCCTGGGTCGTTTGCACTGTGCCTCTGAAGCATTCAGCAACATCCGAACATGCAATCGGGTCAGGGGGAAACTCCTCGGCAGGGCCTGGAGCAGGCAAGATCTCGTGCCAATGTTGGTGGGGAACACCAAAGTCGTGCTGAGGATCGCCGTGAGAATTGGCGTACCCGACGTGCCTCTGGTGCTGGGTAGAGTAGTGAGGATTCATATATGTAGTTGGTTGATACTGGTGAACGTGCTGGTGCTGGTGCGAGTGTGAATGAGTGTGGATGTGATAGTGAACTTGTATTGGCTGTTGGAATTGGTACTGGGTTGGGTATTGTCCCAAGTAAGCCGTTTGTTGCGGTTGTTCAGGCACAAAACCAGGAGCATATGCATGCGGTTGAGCGTATACTTGCATGGGCGCTGGCTGAGCCATCTGAATTGGAATAATACCGGCCCCAAAATAATTGGCAGACGATGTTGAACCATGCCCCTGCGGTTCACCCGAGCGGCCGTAAGCTTGAGGTGCAACAACATCATCGTAGCTTGGAGGAGCGTCTCCTTGAGCCAGTTCGGCCTTTTTGGAGTAGCTGTTGGTGTATCCATAGTTGGACGCTTCTGGGTAGCCCTGTACTTGAGAAGAAGACGGCTCTGGGTTATGAGGAGGGAGGACACGCGCTGGTATCGACTGGCCGCCCAGAGGAACCTCATCACCATGATGTCCAGGAGCTGCGCCAGAGCGAGATCCGCCTGCTGTGCTGGGATTCGTAGTGGAATTAGACGACCCTATTTGCGCGCCACTAGAGCCGGACGCTCCTTTGTTATTGTTCCCACTAGAGCTCGAACCTCCAGTGCCCGATCCACTGGGACCTCCTGCACCAGAGCCTGCACCAGCGGAGCCCCCTGCGCCAGAGCCCCCTGCGCCAGAGCCCCCTGCGCCGGAGCCTCCTGGCCCGAGATGCCCAAGCACCTTCTTCTCGGATTCGATGTTTACGCCCCAACGCCTTGCGAGAGCTAGAATACGCTCTTTCGCATCTCTAGCTGTCACAACCCAATATCCCGACTCGTCCAAGCTCTCGAGGCAAGCAATGCCGGTCCTGACGCTATCCATAGCTTTTGGATCATCCGGGGCGAGCAGGAGTATAGTGCACGCGCTGTAAACAACATATGGCAGAGTAACACAAGGAGACGAGAGCGGGATATGTCGGACGAGGCCAATGGTTTGCAAGGCGGAGGCCCGCGCAACGCGAAAAGCAAGAGTACGGTAGCGACGAATTATATGAGAAGAATGATTCGGCTGGGATGGGTCCAACGTCGCGTCAACGCGCCTTACTTCTTCAGGGATCGGCCGCGGAGACAAGAAAGGCCTCGACGCGACGATGCTGGATAGGTGGGTGAAGAGGCTGAAAATCATTTCGATTAGATCACGCTTTGTTGAAAACATATGAGCGTACTGGAGATAGACTAGGCCGTTCTCCTTCTTTCGCATTACACCAGTCGAGCGAAGCCAAGCCGGCATCTCATCGAGGAAGCGTTGGATGGTCAGATTGTTGCTTGTAACAAGATTGAGATCCTGTTCCGGGGTGCGCTTAGGTGCGTCGAACGAGTATCTGCGGAAGAAAGGGTAAGCTTAAAAAGGACCAAGATAGCCAAGCAATTTTTTTTTGCTCACATTCCTTCGAAAAGCGTGTCAGTCAAACGAATTAGATCCCGGGTGGCTTCCCATCCCGCTTGATTCATCATGTCGCCCAACCCGAGAATACGAGGATCCCACCATGCGACGTTTGCATCTTGGTTGGGATCCTGCTTGACTACCCCTGCGCTGTCGACTGGGAGAGACGAGTGTCGTGGAGTAGTTATCATACGTCGATCGATGAGTGGGTGCATGCCCATGCAGATGCCACAAAACCTACAGGCAGCGGAATCAGTGTTTCAGTCGGGCGCATATACTCAAAGGACCAAACAACTGCAAACTGAGGTACAAACCTACCGATCTTTATTGTAGATCGCCCAGAACACAAAGTTACGGGCCTCGAACACTCTCTGGGTCATTACTCCACTGCGCAAAAGTGGAGTAGCATCCAGGTGCATACCGAGCCGTGTGGCAAGGGCACATGTGACACCTACGAAAACGCCACCTGTCAGCTTTATTGGTCAGAAGACACCGCAAGACCCACCGAGTAGCGTCCAGGTGGCTGGTGCGCGAGCATGGCCAAGCTCCCATGTAGCCATAATAAGCATCGCCTGGACAGTAGCAAGACGGGGGTTTGCGGCTTCAGAGAGTACCCTGGCTTCAGCCCGCCGATAAAATCGCTCGCTGGTCTCAAGGTTTCCATGAAAAAGAGCGGCAATGGCGAATACTGCATCAAGAAGTAAGGGGCTGATGAACTGTATCAGGTCTGCAGCAGGTTGAACCTCTTCAGCTCTTGGGACCCGTAGGGGATTTGGGACGGCTGGATCGGGAGTCGGAGGCGGAGGTGGGATTGGCTCCTCGGGATGAGCTGTTTCAGAGCACATAGCGTACGCGGCAAGGAACGGCACTGGTGGGACATAAGGTAGATGCATACGCTGCCAGTCCCAGAACTGAGCAAGCAGGTCGTGCTCAGCCTGTAGACTGACAAGAGGGACATAGCTGGACATTCCCAGGTCGAAATCTCCCGGATCGCCTGCTGGTTGTCCTGGAGCAACGAGACTGAGGGATTCAACCACATTAGCCGCGTCGTCTGCAGGAACAAACCCAGCATCCTGTTCGGCCTGAGGATTTTCGTTTGCAAGGTCCAGCGCACGCATCGCCAGCTCCGGAATTCTTGAGGATGTTTTCGAGAAGTTCGACGCGAGCCTCGAGCGCTGCAACATAGTTCTTCTGTGCGGGCCTAGATAATTGTCAACCAAACACATCAGTTTAGCCTTTGATTCCTAACCTGCGTTGATCGAGTGTCGCGTCATAGATGCACTCGTAGCCGTTCTTTCACACAAGGAACAAAATGGGGTTTTGCCGTCGCACTTGAAAACGCCAGACATCGATTTTAACATGAATTCGAAGCGGGTTGATATCCGTTGATCCTTACCTTGCGTTTACGACGTCGACATGAGTTGCAGGCAAGCGTAATTTTCTTTGCGCGCGGTTCCGCCATCTGAGTATATGCAACAAAATAGGAATATCCACGGAAGATGGTAGGCGGAGGTTTGTCCCGCAGCGCGTCCTGGTGCCACACGTATTCGGCGCTTCAACTCAAGTCTTATATAATCACACCTCGATGCCCCCGTCTCGAACGCCATGTCCTATCTTTGTTGTTATCGGCCGACGAAGCACGTCTCGACTGCTTGCGTATCAATTTTCATGCCTCCGTAGAGTCGATATCTACGCGCCTCTTATTGGTCATACGCCTTAAACGGCTAAAAGACTGAGTGTATAGAACCCCAGTATTCATCTACTAACCCGAACGCAGCATAAGTACGACACAGGCCACAGCTGAACAAATCATATGATTCTATGCTCGGGTGATTGTCTATTGCCCCGTGGCCTTTTCGTACTCCACAGAAGCCATGATGAACGGACCAACGCCTTTCAAGTCGTCCTTCTTCGTCGCAACGGAGATGTAGTACTGCAATCAGATTTAGCGTACGTTTTATTATCCAGTTGGCAGGTTGCCTTACCGCGTAGTCACCTTTACCGCTTAAGCTCCCGACCTGCACAATCATCAGTATACTCATCATTTATAATTTGTACCTCCACTCACAGATACAGTGCCCGTGTATCCCAATGTGCTGAAGCGCTGTTAGCCAAAGGATACGGAATAACCATCTTCTCGGGTAGCTTACCCGTTGGATTCCTGGACAATAAATTTGCTAATAAGATACTTGTACGCCTTTTCAGCAACGGGGAAATACGACGCCTTGTCCAAAAACCCTAGGCGAATGCCTTTTAGCAGCGCATATACGAACATTGCACTGCCCGATGATTCGATATAGTTGCCGCTCCTTCCAGGTTGTGACATTACGAGCCACCATGCTCCAGTGCTTGGATCTGCAGCGTTCTTCAGTGCTGCCGCAAGTCGTTGGAAATAGGACAGGATGGTAGCACGGCCAGAGTTAGACGAGGGAATCCATTCCAAAATGTCGATGAGTGACATGGCGTACCACCCCAAGGCACGGTCCCATACTTCGGGAGAGTGGCCGGTCCCCGAGGCTGCCCAAACGGCTTTACCCGAAGCATCGTATCCATGATAAAGGAGACGGTTGTGCTGTTGCGTAGATGTTGCTCAGCAAGAGTGTATTGCTTTACGATATCCGACCTGCAATGCATAGTAGGTATATTCTCATGATTTGCGTAGCTATTAACTGACCACGCCGTCGTGTTTGTCGGATTGTACTTGGCAGTATAAGTGGCGTAGAAGTTGTCAGCCATGTAAATACCTGTTCGATGGCAACCTGATCTTTTTATCCGATCGTATTCTTCTTGCTCAATATACTCACCATCCAACCATTGCTGGTTAGGGTAAGTCGATCGATGCCAGAATGCTCCTTCGGGAGTTCGAGGCTGGGAGTACAGCTGAGTCATGAATGATAGCAGCCGTCTTGTATTTGGCCTGATCAGTCTTCTCGTATGAGTATATTAATGCTTCGCCTTGCCGAATTGGATCCTAAAAATACAACTAAATTCGATGCATTTCGGAAGATCGAAAAATAGATGAGCTTGCCAAAGAGTAGTAATCTAAGTCCCAGCCGCTAACAACCCCGGACGACGAAACCATCTTGTTGGTTTGAGTAGTAATAGTTGAGATATTTCGCAGCGCCAGTCTTGTTGTAGACCATCTGCATATGTCATTTTGAGTTCGGAGTGTAACACGTAGCAGGATGTGTGTACCTCGAAGCTCTTCTGAATTACACCCGTCTCATACGAAACACCGGTGGCAGAAGCTTCAGCTCGCGAGATGACGGAATCAGCCATCCATGTTGAGTAAGGCGACAGCAAGGCAGCCAATTGAGTATGGCAGGAGGATCACTGAGCGGTGCATGGCTGATGATAACGAGAGGGGGCGTAGAATTTAGCCTAATTTAGCCTAATATAAATGGTCAGCACGCATATATGTTCGCCTGGCGGTCCGTCCGGTTGTCCACGTAGCATCGCGAAGCTCGGGCGCGCGTACGGACGAAAACGTGTGCTTATTTATGCAGGTGTTTGCATGCTTCTTTATAATTATTACTCCGTCAGAATATAGCCGGGTGGTAAAGGCGGCCCGCCGCCGGTTACATCTCGTAACGGAGCACAACAAGATGACATCATCGAAATACCTTTTGAACTTGACTTCATCAACCAACTAGAATCAACTAAACTCCAAGCATGTCGGCACAAGTGAGATACTCGCAAACCACTTTGTACATGTCCCAACTAAATCATTTCGCTTGTTGTAGGACGGAGCTTGGAAGGCAAGGGAGCAAGGAGAAGAAGCAAGATATGCCAAGGCCAAGGTGAGATGAGTTTTGAAGTTACTAGCGAAATTGCAAACTCCGACTTGCTTGATACAGGAGCAGGAGCAGCTGGCGGCTCTTCGCGCCAAGATGCAGACCGAGAATGGCAACAAAGCGAGGACGGGCGATTTGGGAATTGAGGGTGGGTTTGGGGGACAAGAGTCTTTGGAGGATCGCTACGCTACTACAAGCGGTGATCACTAGGATGTTCATACGGGCTACGAACTACGGGCTACGAGCTCCGTGGTGCGGTGCAGGCCAGGAATGGCCATCTGGATCGAAGCTGTATGCAGAATGCTATGCTATTGAACTCAAATCAAGAGCCAAGAGGAGCGTTTTCGAACTGCGACTCTCTTGTAGAAATATATTCATACTAAAATCAAAGAGTAAGTACTCGGGTACAAAGGAAAATATTGGTCCACTGAACTTTTAAATACCCGAACCTGCTGACCTCCGCTAGGCCACTAGGCCACTCGGGTAAGTAGCGACCAGTAGTTCGGACGTTCCGATTAAGAACTGTCCATAACGGTGAATGTATGTGTTCAATATGAGGTTTTCTGGCCGAGGAGAAGGTGCCTGGTGTTATTGGGCACGCTTCGCGTCTCGTGCTGAGGCCGATCAATCAAATACTCGTTAGCCGCCTGAACTGGGCCACCATCAGTTCAATCGTGTCGTGATAAAAAGCCAGAACGCGAACGGAAGCTAGTTACTATTCGTCTCTTATCTCAACTCTGGCGACTGAAAGCTGCTACCATGGCCCCAACTACTGTGCCAAGTACTTCCAAAGCTGGCGGTCAATCAAAAGTATCCCTCGCTTGCGATTTTTGCCGGTCTCGCAAGCGCAAGGCGCGTTAGATTCTTCCCCGTTGAAAATACCAATAACGCCTCATGTAAACAGTGTGATGGTGTCCGCCCTGTATGTGGGCACTGCAAGCTGACTAAAAACACCTGCACCTTCAACGTTCATGCAGATAAGAGAAAGTCAGTATGCGCGTTTAGTTGCTTTGTGGGCGAGACTGACGCACCTGTGAATTGTGAAGGCCTCCTTCCAAGACTTACGTATCAGCCCTTGAGGCACGCGTGAAAACACTTGAGGCACTGCTTCACGCTGCCTCGCTCGAGATCCCGCCATCTGATGTCGAGATCCAAAATGATCCCAAGAACGAGCCCGAGCTTGTTGCCCGCGCAATGGCAAAGCCAGATCAGCCAGTCAAGTCTCTTGATCCTCGCGCAGATAAAGAACGATTGCCCGAAGAGAGCGGAGCGACTGCGGCAGCACTCGCGGATATCGGCCAACTTCGACTTGAAGTGGAGACCAGCAACACCAAACCGTCGGGTGAGGCCACTAATTTCACGTATTTTGGCCCCACTTCGAGCCGCTTCTTGTCAAACATCGCGGATATTCAAGCTGGAAACCCAACGGACACGCTTCCTCAAGATCTTGGATACACAAAACGCTTTGAAGACAGCAACGACAATGAAATCTTCGAGGCATTTTGGAACTGGCAACACATTCATTTCCCGATCGTTAACCGCGAAAACTTTATGTCAGAATACAATGAAGGCAAGCGCAACTCCGAGTTTGTGTCGCCATTGCTTTTGGATGTGATCTACGGATTTGGCGAGAACTTCGGCCCACACAGGCGTACTGATCATAGTGCTGAATATTTCCGGAGGGCCGAGTCTGCAGTTATGGTCGAAATTGGTACCCCTAGGGTAGCGACTATCCAAGGCATTTTGCTCATGTCGATGTTTCAAATGGGCAACGGGAGAATCCCTGTTGCTTGGATTCTAAATGGTTAGCATTCTTGCCCTGCAATAAATGAACCGAATAACAGTGTCGTGTTAGGGATGTCTGTGGCGCTGTCAACTCGCTTGGGTTTACATATCGATTCATCCGGATTGGTTGCTCAAGGCAAAATGTCGCAAACCGTCCACGACGCCCGTACGGAGACGTTTTGGGCGGTATTCGTGGTTGATAGGTAGGGTTAAAGTGACTTTGGTTAACCTAGTGATACGAACGAATGACAGGCTACACTCGATAATTATGGGAGTTCATCCAATGCACAGCAGGCGCTCAATTTCCACCCATCGGCCTTCGGAGTACGATCGCACTCCGTTTATGCCCACAACTATAGAACTCGCTGGGACCGCTCCTGTTTCATCCGCGACTCCAAGGAACCAAGAGATCCCCGTTGTTGCTTGGCATTCGCTCCGCCATTTGACCGATGTGGTTGAGTCTATGCTCACCGATATGTAAGCATTCTTGTTCCTTAGCTATCCATATTTACTCAGCCAACTCGTAGATACTCTTTTGACACCCCAAAACGAACCGCCGCGCAGGACTATGATCTTGTGACAAAGAATATGTTAACTCTCCAAGCATATACGGATGACATGCCAAGTCCCCTACGTATCACGGCTGCTTTGCGAGGCGATGAGCCATGTCTTGCTTTCTTCCAGTGAGTGCATCCGCTCATCAACTTGGACATGGCTAACACATAGTAGTGTGTATCTCAACTTGTTTACCATCCTTCTCAACCGACCATTCGTAGGCCCACGTCCTGCGCTGAACAGCGCCAATCAGAACGAGGCGGCCACACGAGAACTAGAACGTCGCTGCAGATCGCTTGCCTTTGGGCACTGTCGTAAGGCTGCTTTGCGGATTATCGAACTAATCCGCCACTTGCCGAAAGCCTCTCCCTGCTTCTCAACTCCTTACTTCATCTTCAGCGCCTCGACGGTCTTGTTGCTGTCCCCCAACGACCACCATGCTATCCGGGGTGTTCAGGCAGGGCTCAAGTGTTTAGATGACTTGGAAGAGGGTTACTACTGGGTAGATGCAGTCATAGATGCCCGTTCGAGAATTATTGCTCTAGCCCAACGCTGGGGTGCCAACCTCTTGTTCAACAACATCACCGATAGTTCAGCTTCTCCTACTACCGTTGACAGCAACTCTCCGCCAGCCTCGCGCGATCCATCTCTGCCTCCGCCAGCCTCGCCGCCCAATCAACCACCACAACCACCAGCCGGATCATCCTCCCAATACCAACAACAATCACAAGGTTACACCTGGTCGGGTGGCTCGGAACAAAACATGTATGCTCAGAACATTGATACTATGTACCTGGACGCAATTCCCGAGGCCGCGGATATGATTCCTTGGGCTGGTGCAGTAGAACCTTCTTGGGGTACAATGGGCACGCAGCAAGCGCCTGAATACACGCTTCCCGGATGGGAGTTTAATCTGGGTCGGGCCGGGAACGGGTATACTCCATATCAACTGGGAGGTGTAGTTGATCATTCCCTAGATGCATATATTGCAGGGTTGGGTCAAGGTGGCACGACGCGCTGATTTGCTCCCGCTTTTGAGACCATTTGTGCTTTGTTGTAAAATACCGCTGTTGTGTTCGTAGTGAATTTGAAGCCCAGTAAATCTGAATTTGCATCTCCGATAGTTTTAACCGTGAGCGCCCTAAGAGCGTAGTTTGTTATACATATATTATTCATTGGTATTCATACTTCAGTCAAGATATCCTTTGTGTAGTAAACAATTAATAGTCAGCATATCCGTGGCAGCCAATGCCTTCATCTCCACCGCAATTCGTCTCGTTTGTGACTCGGTCGCCTGGCCTGCACTGGGATCCATATCCATCATATCCTTAAATCTCCACTTTTGTGCCTATGTCTACGACTTCTTCCACCGTTGCTCCCTCCACCGACCATATAGGTGCCTGGTGGGAGATGTCCATACTCGGAAGACGTATCGCCGGAAATGGCGAATCACGCGAGCGCCGGTGCCGGAACCGCCGTGATGCCTGCGCGAGCGATCATAATCGTAATCATCGCCGTAGTGGTCCCGGTGTCGACGAGGATAATGATCCCGTTCTCTCGAACGTTCACGTGGGTAGTCGTATTCGCCGTAGTCGCGTCGTCGATCACGGTCATGGGGATAATCATATTGCGAGCCCAGTGTAAGGCCGCCTATCATCTCTTCAAGTGGGCGGCCGTGTCGACCCGACGAGGAATATGCGCGATGGCGACGATACCGGTCTGCAGTTTCAAGTACAGGCGAGACAGCTGAGAGGAGGCCGGGAGATGGTGCTCGGTGGTGCCTATGCTTGCGAGAAGAGCGTCCGCGATAGTAATCGTCGTCGTCGCCGTATTCGCTTCGACCACGCCCGTATTCGCTGCGTCCGCCGTAAGCGCTCCGCCCTCCATATTCACTGCGGCCGCCGTATTCGCTACGTCCGCCATATTCACTACGCCCTCCGTGTTCCTTGCGTCCCCATATTCGCTACGCCCATCGTATACACTCCGACCGCCTCCGTATTCACTGCGCCCATCGTACTCGCTTCGACCACCTCCAAGGCTGCGTAGGTACTTGCCAATTCCTCCAACAAGCCCAGGTGCGCCAGCGTCACGATACCCCTACCATAATCTCCACGTCCATACTCGTGACGTTTACGATCGTCAGAATCAGAGGAACTACTGCTGGATGAGCTGGATGAACTGGAGCGGCTACGACGGCGCGAGCGATTGGGAACGGAGGATGAGCGCTTATATAGGTTTGGCCGGCTGCGCGAGCGGTGTTTGTCATATCGACGATGCGGATGCTCGCCCTTGTAGAGGAACTTGATTGCGATGGCTGATATCGACAAATTAGTCAGATGGACAAACGTGGGCGAAAGAAACTGACCTGCGGCAGCCAAAAGGGCTTCTTGCTTGCCATGTTTATCAAAATGTCGGTCAGTGCGGTTCCACCACTCCTCCACTGCGAGATTGAGTCAGCCACACCTCAATTATCCCAAGGTGGTCTACCAACCCTCATGAACGGCCATCTCAACCAACGACCTCATCTGCCTCTCGTGATCTTCTATCAATGATAATCCCATTGCGGTAGTTGAATCGTTTCCATGCTTCGAACCCGGCCGCAGCCCCAAGCTCGGCTGCCATTATTTTCGCAGCATCGACTACTCCGCCGTAAACGCGGTGATGCCAGGATTCTGACCTACGCCTGCTCATGCTGTTGCGAGTGTGAGCGCGTGCATCTTCAATCAGGTGGTCGAGTTCGATTGGAGAGCTGACTAGGGTATAAGTGACTAAACAAGAAACATGTACAAGATAACTTACGAGGGTCGATAACGGTCAGAGCGAACTTCACTCGGCAGTGGAAAGTCAGGGTGGGGTGCGGGTGGCGAATCCATTGGGGGACGAGGGCTTGGCCCCATACCCAAGTTGTGCAAAACGTTCTGTACGATGGATGGCGAGGGCGAACGGTGAGTCATTGTGGTGGTTGAGAAAGAAGACAAAAGAGTGGATATTGCAATGTAGCCTACGTTTCCCCGATGACGTACACAGCACGTGTAGCAGGGAACCCGGTGTCGCCGGTAGGCGGGCATAGTGAGATAGCATATGCCATGTCATCGATAGTCTAGCCCTGGTCTGTCTATCTCTGGTTCAGCGCACGGCCTAATGGCGGTAGAAACTCAGAACGAGCTCTTGTGCTTTTGATAGGCGCCGAGGTGAAGAGTTACGCATATATCCAGCAAATATGCCTAATGTGGCTTTTAGCACACAACAAACAACTACCTGTTAACATCCCAACGGAAGCTTATTATTCTAGCACCTATCAAGAACGACGCATCCGGGTTATTCTCAAATAATAGAAACGGAACGAATACTGAGATGATGCACGGTTGTGAAACTCCCAGTCAACATAATTTACCTAGCCCGCCAATGCGTATCATTACACGTTCAAGATGTTCATTTTTCAAAAACTTATATCTCTGGTGCCCAATGGTTTGTAATATTCGTGGCCTTGCTGACCCGGAGAATTCCATTCACATTAGTAGTACCTTCGGCTCCCCCCTTCCATTATATATCCCCGGTCTGAGATGTCCAAACTCGGATGTTGGATCTCCAGAGGTAGCACGGATGACACTTGTGCCCCCGTGATGGTGGTGTGGCTATGGTGGCGCCCATAACCATAGTCGCCTCCATAGTAAGCATGATCTCGGCGAGGGTAGTCATAATCATATCCAGAACCCAGTGACAGACCACTCATCAGCCCTTCAAGTGGAGGACTATGTCGACCCGATGATGAATATGCCCGGTGACGGTGGTGCCTGTAGCCACTTGCCCCAAGAGCAGTCGAGAGAAGGCCAGATCCGAGGTGGTGACTGTGCCCGTAGGGTGATCGCCCTCGATAGTATTCATCACCATAATCACCGTACTCGCTCAGTCCACCGTACTCTGATCGTGAACGCGGCCGGCCACGCAAGTAGTCACCGATTACTGAACCGACCCCTCCGTGCCTGTACCCGCCATCGGAGCTATAAGAGCCAATGCTCGATAAACTCGAACCGCTCGAGTATCCGTGGCGATGGCCCAGGAGGCTATGTGATCGACGTGACTTGTGTCGACTGTGTCCGTAATCGCCTTTGCGGAATAGCTTGATTGCGATAGCTGTAGGGCGAGACGCGTCAATTGGGTGTACGAGGGCTGGGCATAGACTGACCTGCAGCAGCTAAAAGCGCCTCTCTCTTTCCGTGTGTATCCCCGTGGCGGCCAGCGTCATCCCACCATCTATCGACTACATATCGCCCAGTAAGTCGTAGAACAAGGCACCGCAGAGCAAACTACCAACCCTCGTAAACAGCCGCTTCGACAAGCGCCCTAATCTGCCGCTCCTGATCCCCATCAAGAATTATCCCATGACGATAGTTATGTTGCCTCCATGCTTCATAGCCAGCTGCGGCGCCGATATGAGTCGCCCTCGTTCGGGCGGGACTGTACCTCCCGCCGTAGATGCGACGATGCCAGGACTCAGACTTGCGCCTACTCACACGATGTCGAGGGATATCGTATGCTTCTCTTATCAAGAGGCCAATGTCCATTGGAGAGCTGACGGATGCATCAATGGCTGTATATGCAAGAAGAGTATAACGGGTCTTACGACGATATGTGGCTGCCATAATGTGTCCCACCAGGTAAAGGGTAATCTGAATGCAGGCTAGGCGAGCCTCTATAAGACGAAAGAGAGTAGGAGCTGCGCCTTCCCCTATGAGGATTTATGAAATCATGGACAATGGATGGAGAAGGCGATCGTCGAAACATTGTAGCGGCTCGGTAGGGGGGTCAAACTAGCAGGTTCTCGAGCACGGCGTAGCCCACTTTAATATCAAGCATAGCACGTAAAGTGGAGCGCCGAGAGGAACTCTGACGTCGTAAGAACAGCGTAAACACGGCGTAAAGTAGTGTACGGCAGATTGATGAGCAAGTTGGCTTCCGACTGAGTACGAAACTCAGTAACGGCATCTGGCGAGAACGAGCCACTGTATGCACAAACATGACCCGTATATCCTATGTGGATTGAGATCGTACACACAACTAAATGATTTTTATCCATCCATCACGGCGGTCGAAAAAGTGCAGCCTACGTCCCCGTCAACAAATAGGTAGTCTCTAGAATGGAAAATCCAGGGCCACGTGTAGGAAAGATGTGGTGGCATTGTGCGGGGTCCGGTTGGTGGTCTAACCTTGGTTTGTCCAATTGCGGTTCACCACAGCAGACAATGATAGAAGCTCAGGGTGAGTTGTGAGTTGTGTATGGTATGCTGTGCATTGTTGATGGGTGCAGACTAGAACGCATATATCCACCGAATTTAACCACAGGGTGCTGTAGAGACTTGGTTTTGAACTAGAGATACAAAAAGATTTCACAAAATACATATAGCCGTGTGGGGATTCGAACACGAGGAGAGCATCGCATCGGAGTATAAATACTGAGGTCTCGATCCCTTGACGTCGAACGCCACGTATTCGCGATTTCTATCCCGGAGTTGGAGCTTCCTCAGCCACGGTGGCCGATTACCAGACGCCAATACGCGTTTATAGCGTGAGATTTGGCACTGATTTGGCTGAGCAAGTGTATACTTGTAAAATTTGGCTAGGTATCCAGTGGTGAACCAAATGGGCGATGTGAATATGCCCGACGAGAGAGTACCAGGTTTAGTTCAAGTAGGCGAAAAAAATGATGCAAACTATTAAATGAATTTGGGCGTGCTGTTACCACATGAGAATACTCAACATACCATTCTGTGGGAGCAAATCGATGCGCGAAAGCGCGTCCTTATTCATGATCCGTTCAAATTATTATACAGCTATTACGCAAACAATCCATAAAATTGGTAACCTCTGTTTCAGCAACACCTCGTTTCAATGACCTCATTCGTAGACGCACGCTCGCTCCATCAATCCAGTTTATTCCAATAGTCTTGGGCCCCTACTCCTATGTCTTCGACTGCCCCCTTCGATCACATACGTTCCTGGTCGCAAGTGCCCAAACTCTGACGTTGGGTCTCCAGACGTGGTATGAATTACGCTTGTGCCTCCACGATGATGGTGTCTGTGGTGGCGCCCATAGCCATAATCATCATCGTAATAGTCGTAGTCTCGGCGAGGATAATCGTGTCTCGAACCTAGAGTTAGATCGCTTAGCAATCCCTCGAGCGGACTGTGTCGGCCTGATGAATACGCTCGGCGGCGATGGTGCCTATGGCCAGCTTCAAGGGCAGGCAAGGTAGTCGAGAGAAGACCAGAACCCCGGTGGTGGTGGTGGTGCCCGTAAGGAGAGCGACCTCGATAGTACTCATCACCATAGTCACCATAATGGCTACGTCCACCGTAAGCGCTTGGGCCCCCGTATTCGCTGTATCTATCATAGCCTGAACGGTGACTACTCCGGTCGCGCAGCCATTTGCCAGCCCCAGCTACAGCGGCGGCTTCGCCCGCATGACGAAGGAAGCTTCGACCACGTCCTCCATCATCAGAGCTAGAGGAACTACTCGACGAATCCGAGTCGCTCGAGTGTCCGCGATGCGAATGATGTTTTCCGTGGCTATGACGTCCGTGGTCACCTTTGTGCAAGTACTTCAGCGCGATTGCTGCAAGATTAGAATGTGTTAGTCAGACCCATGGGTGCCAGCAAGAGCGACTGACCTGCGGCAGCCAAGAGGGCTTTTCCTTTGCCATGCGAGTCCCCATGTCGGTCACCGTGGCCCCACAATCTATCGACTAAACAAAACTCAAGTACGTCTAAAGCATGCCTAAGAAGATAACCGACCTTCATAGATAGCCATTTCGACAAGTGACCTTACTTGTCCCTCACGATCTCCACCATGGGTAACTCCATGGCGGTGGTTGTATCGCCTCCAAGCTTCGAATCCAGCCGCAGCGCCAAGTTCAACGGCCATCATTTTGGCCGTATCGGTCATACCGCCGTAGACGCGACGATGCCAAGATTGAGATCTGCGTCTGCTCATGCTGTCTCGGAAGTATTCATATGCTTCTCTGATCAGAAGAGCGATGTCGATTGGAGCACTGGTGAGAGCACAAGTTAGATGGATAATATGGACAAGCAACGTACATACGAAGCTATGTGGCTGCCATGATGGCGATGGTGGTGGTGACTTACACTAGACAATGGCGAGAGCGAACGATGGGAATGTACTGGGCTTCCGGGCGGGGAAAGAGAGTGTGAGCGTCGTCTGCTGCTAAAGGGGTGTCTAATGTTGTGCAAGAGCCCGGGAGAATGTGAACGTCGTGTCATGGTCGTAGTTGAGCAAGAGGGTGGCCCGGGCAGATGCCCAGAATGTGGCGTGCGGTTACTTTATGCCGTGCAAAGCACGCATAGTGGAGCCTCGAGAGTCAGTCTGACGTCGTCGGAAGTGCAGCGTAAAGTGTACGGCAGATTTGATGGCCAAGCCGGCTTCGCTTGAAATACACCAGTCGCTCTCGGCACGGGGTTTTGGCTTCCGATTCGCTTGCAGGTTCCGACGAGGGGTGATATGTCATATTTTCATTCGAAAGGTCAAATACCCAGCCTTGAGCGAGGACAGGATGAGTTGTGGCGTTCATGAACGCAGCCACATGCCACGTGATCAGGGACATTCCGGCGCTTAATTTTCGGAGACGCGACGCGCCCTCGACCCGTACGCATCCTATCCACTATGTCGCTCAAAGTCCCCAAGTCAACAACATCCAGCTCTTCAAAGATGGATACAAACACCTTCAGGGCATCGAGGAGGCCGTTATGAGGAATATCCAAGCCGTGACTGAGCTCTCGGACTTGGTACGGACGAGCTTTGGTCCAAATGGTATGTGTGCGCGACCTGACATCGATATTGTGAGATGAATTTTATGGCTTTAGGACGGAATAAGCTCATCATAAATCACCTTGGGAGGATGTTTGTCACATCTGACGCTGCGACCATTATTCGAGAGATCGAGGTCGTACACCCTGCAGCAAAACTGCTCGTCATGGCGTCACAGGCACAAGAGGCAGAGGCAAGCTAACATTGATCCAGTGTATTGGCATTATGATGAACATGTTTCCGATAGATGGGCGACGCAACGAATATGGTGCTCGTTCTGGCAGGCGAGCTACTGAAAAAGTCCGAGCAATTATTAATCATGGGCCTCCACCCGAGCGAGATCGTCATTGGGTACGAGCTGGCGTGTAAGAAAGCTTTGGAAGATATTGAGAGTGAGCGTTTCTCTTATAATAGCCTTAGTCCCGCGTTGACGTATTATCCTAGCTCTCACCAACTACAACCTCACCAAACCCTTGACGAAGGAGTCTCTAGCCCTCGTGCTCAAAACATCCATCGCGTCGAAGCAATACGGCGCTGAAGACACGCTTGCTTCGTTGGTCGCAGAGGCTGCGCTGGCTGTCATGCCATCTCGACCCGAGCACTTTAACGTGGACAATGTGCGAGTGGTCAAGATCATGGGCGGGTCATTGAGCGGGAGCAGCGTAGTACGGGGTATGGTACTTGGGCGTGAGCCAGAAAGTGAGTGAGGACTAATAATAATACACCTACGCCTGACTAATCACCTGCTCAGCCGTCGTGAAAAACGCGACCAAAGCCAAGGTCGCAATCTACACTTGTGGTCTCGACATTGCCCAAACAGAGACCAAGGGTACCGTCTTGCTTCGAAACGCAGAGGAGATGCTCAACTTTACCCGCGGCGAGGAGCAACAAATGGAAAAGGTCAGCACCACACCATCTACGCTACCACTCTTTCTAACACCACCTGCAGATATTCAAAGAAATCGCCGACTCGGGTGTAAAAGTTATCGTGGCAGGTGCAGGTGTAGGCGAGCTGGCACTCCACTTCCTCGACCGACTCTCCATCGTTGTCATCAAAGTCCTCTCCAAATTCGACCTACGCCGACTGTCCCGCGTCGTGGGTGCGACACCCCTTGCCCGTCTCGGAGCCCCTACTGCCGAAGAAGCTGGCCATGTGGACGTGGTCGAGTGCATCGAGATTGGTGGAGATCGTGTAACAGTATTCAGACAGGAACCTCCAGCAGGAAGTGCAGCAGAAAAGAGCAAGACTGCTACGATCGTCTTGCGCGGCGCGACAGCCAACAGTCTAGACGACATGGAGCGTGCAATCGACGACGGAGTAAACGTGATCAAGGCATTGGTCAAGGACGATCGATTGGTACCTGGAGTGGTGCGACCGAGATTGAGCTTGCGAAGCGCGTCGAGGCGTATGGTGCTAGTTTACGTGGACTGTCACAGCACGGCGTGAGGCGGTATGCTCAGGCGCTGGAGATTATCCCCAGTACGCTTGCTGAGAATGCGGGTTGGATATGACCGAGGTCGTGAGCAAGTTGTACGAGAAGCACGCGGAGTCGGATGGTGGTGCTTGGGGGGTAGATATCGAGGTAGGTTTCAACTCTACTAGGGTAGTAATACCAACTAATCACGTTGTTTGTCCAGTCGGACAAGGATGGCATTCTTGACACATCCAAAGACCAAATCTACGATTCGCTGGCCGCCAAATCATGGGCGATCCGAATGGCAACGGAGGCTGCGGTTGAAGTGCTACGAGTGGATAGCATTATCATGTCCAAACCGGCTGGAGGGCCAAAAGTACCAAAGCAGTCTGGGAACTGGGACGAGGATTGATACATGTGAATAATAAAAAGATCTTTACGCATTTAATCCACATACTATATCTAGACACAAACTCTCTCGGTTTTCAAATGCATATATAAAGCGATAGTAGCAGGAGATGCGATTCGGCCGGTTGTTTGGCTTTGATCATCAGGGTCAAATTGTGGGATGCTGGCTTCGTGGAGGTGATTGCGGCCGACGGCCACTCGAGAATTATGACTCGCTTGAAACCCTCCACAACCACGGTGTAATAGTGTACATAGGGTCCACCATCGCAAAGCATTATTGCTCCATATCACGACAATGCTTGGGCGGGCTACATTTTCTACCTTTCTGGCTACTAGGCGCGCCAGACTTGGATCCCACCTATGGTTGCAATCCCAGCGCCGACTATCCCACTCGATCATCAATGTTCCAAAAAGCAATATCTTCCGATTCGGCGATGGCCAAAAGTCTACCCCCGCTTTGAGCGACGTACAATGGACTGTGAACGAAGGAGAGAGTTGGGTGATCACTGGTTCACAACGAAACGATGTCGTCGAGGTGAGCTTTATTGTAGCTCGATGTCAAGCAATGCACTTAAATCCGTCAACAGATGCTTCTTGGACATACACGCATTGCACCCCCCGCCAACAGGTCTCTACCCATTCCTCAGCGCTGCCCAAAAAGATCCACACGACCTGATCGCACATGTCTCCTTCTCCCTCAACGATCTGCCTCGGGCGGCGCGTTCTACGATT
Organism: Ceratobasidium sp. AG-Ba; assembly: GCA_016906575.1. Lineage (NCBI taxonomy): Eukaryota > Fungi > Basidiomycota > Agaricomycetes > Cantharellales > Ceratobasidiaceae > Ceratobasidium > Ceratobasidium sp. AG-Ba. The sequence continues at coordinate 1,973,598 of CP059622.1, read as the reverse complement.
TTACAGCTCGGTACGGGGCGGTTCGTGAAGAAGATCGTACGACTCTTAGGGAGTCTCTTGAAGGAGATATCGACGACAAACTTGCCGAAGAGTTAGACTTGAAGCGGCTGTTAGACCTGCCCCTTATCGCATTGAGTAATGGGCAAACAAGGCGAGCAAGAATCCTGCAAGCTTTGATGAAGGTACCAAAGCCTGAGATGCTAGTCTTAACTGAACCATTAAGTGAGTGTTGATTGCTGAAAAGACAATTTGTACTGATAGAGTGTAGCTGGTTTGGACGTTGATCACCGACCGAGGCTCATGAACCTCCTGCATACCCTGCACTCTAAACGAGCACCCGGGTGATAACCTTGCGGGGACAAGATCCGATTCCCGGCTGGGCTACACATGTCGTACGAGCCCACGATGGTCGGGTTGTAGTTGGGAGCCGTGAGCAGATGATGATTGAGCATCCCCATCACTATCCTACTGAGGCCCAGTTGTAAACGAAAAGAGTGTCGGGGAGCCGATAGTAGAGATCAACCGGTTAAACATTGCGTATCATGAACGCAAGGTACTGACTGATGTCAACTGGACAATTCGAGAAGGCGAAAAGTGGCATCTCAAGGGGCGAACGGTGAGTATATGCATCAGTAGGCACTGGTTACTGAGATCCTCAACCGACGCGTCAGGTTTGGCAAAACTACACTTCTAGCGATGATAACGGGCGATCATCCTCAGTCGTATTCACAACCTCATCCTCTTACGCTTGTTCTCGAAACCCCGCCGCTCGCTCGCCACGACTACACTCCAACGCCGAATCGGGCTCGTCTCCCCTGAATTATTCAATGCTTTCCCCACGTCGCCTGCCTGGTTTAACCGCCCGGGACGCTATTGCTACTGGTTTTGATTCCACTTTCGCATTTAGAAAACGCACGGCGGAAGAAGAAGCTAGGTTAGACGAATCATGGGAGAATTCAGATTTGGCACTGGGAAGGGAGGAGACAAAGAGTTTGCGCTTTTGGATGCGGGAGAGCAAGCTTTAGTACTGCTCATGCGTGCGTTGGTGGCCAAGGCCCCACTGTTTGATTCTTGATGAAGTGAGTCCCGACTGCCTTAACTTTAAATACGATAGTTCTGGCTCTGTAGCCGTTTGCTGTATGGATGCAATGATTCACTCGGCTAAGGCCTACCTGCTGGAGCGTCTGGACCCCAAACAGGCGGTTATTCTAGTAACTCATGGAAAGAAGAGATACCATGGCCAACTTCATTTGCAACAGATGGAGCTAAAGAATGGGACATGTTGTCATTTGAAAAATAGGCTACTTAGCTATCAGACCATAGGATGCCTTTTACGAAACCCAAGTCTCTATTCTAGAATGAACATGAGAAGGAGATACACTTCATGATTAACGGGACACCCTATAGTCACCGCTTACAACCATAGGCGCATCTTCTCAATCCATAAAATAACAACATTCACTGGTTTATATCGCTTTGGCTTCGATACTTGAACGAGTGAACATCGAGGCTAACTACCCCATGAATAGTGATCGAAACTATATTCGTAGGTTTAGCATGATATGGCTTGAGTTCAATTACAAGGAGCCAGGGTTATAAATTTATACATATTAGAGACATATTATATAGACGCGTTTGGGCAATAACGTAAACAGCTCCCTCATATAGCGAATCATGCAAATCCGCCAAGGATCACGATGCGAATCTACTCATGATCACTCCCCATGCTTAATTGTGTCTTGAGTGTGATGTGCTAAGCATGGGGACTAGTCATGAGCGAATTTCGTGTTCGTGATCTATTGAAGATTTACCTGGGTGATATCTTACTAGAGATTAATTTCGTCAAGCCGGTCGAGCACCATTTGGATATACTTTGCACCCAGCGCGGATTCCGTTTGCTCGTCCATGCAAGTCAAGCAGTCTACCACAACCTCGGTGTACAGATTTCCCATGCAAAGGGAAGAGTAGCTCGAGCGTGTCGAATAATATCTGCTTTCATTTGAGCCGCATCTTCTGGGATCTTATCTACGGATAGCGAAATATATTTTCCCTTCGAATAGCTTCAGGATGGATTCCCAGGTTCCAATCTCAAGAAGGACAACCCCAAGCGCATATATGTCGTGAAGCATATCGTACCGCGTGTATAGATCGGTTTCCTTGCGATTGGGATGTTTGTAGATAGATCTGGACCAATCATCCGTACTTCCTGGAGGTGGAGCTGACCAATGCCGAACTCCTCTTGACTCGATGAAGCCTACAAGAAAGCTCGACCTAGTATACAGTCGACAGCTCCAGGGCCCCATGCGTTGCAGCTGAAGAGATCAGTATTGTTCCTGGGTGATGTTTTTATGCACTAGTCCCCCAATGTGGACAAACAATACAGCATGCGCAACTTCCTTAGCTAAGCGTAGGCGAGAAGTTAGCGGCTGCTTAGGAGGCAGGGAACCAGGAGAAAGAGGATTATAATATTCTCTTTGAAGAAGTAACGATTCGAGTGTATCCGGTCGTCTTAGGGGAGATACGGTTTCTGGAAACATATAAAGAATATGAAGATCTGTGTGGGGTCCAGAAGGCCCGGAAGATATGTTGTCGACCTTCACAGCCCCATAGCAAGATAGGATGGGCCAGTGTTCGGAAGGCATTCGTCGCAACGTTTGAATAACTTGCTGAGCAATCTTAAATTCCTCCATAGACCGAGTTGATTCAAGTTCAAATTTACGTGTTTCAACAATCACCTACGATATCCCAAAGATGAATACAGCCACTTGGATACTAATTATAACGCTTACACAAACTTTTGAGTTCGCCAATTCGCCAATTCTCATATCCCCACAACAGGAGCCCCAGAAAGTGAAATTCACAGACTTTCCATTCGACTTGCTCCTGTTAGTAGGACATCAAGAGTTAAATATACGAGTATGGATAAGTCAAAGCCCAGAGCTTACCAGGGTGTCCCAGTGTCTCCTAGAAGCGATGTAACCACCTCATCGACAGCATTCATGCAGGGTAAGTCATCCATGGTCAAGACTGGCTCGGCTCGCGAGTCTCGCTGGGCCAGGAGAAGAGCACTGATACGCTCAGCACGCGCAACACGACCCAATATATTATTGGTCATGACTTCTCGAGATATATTTGAGGCATTACGAACATGTATCACTAGTAAGGTGATACGTCGAAAGATGGACTGTAAATGTTTTTCCAGCTCCAATACCATTGCCTCGAGTTTTGAGCGATTGTACAAGAGGCTCATACGATTAGATTTTTCGAGGATTCGCTGGCTCTCCCGGTCGATTCTGTCGACTGCAGCTGGGAAGTCCTCGAAAAGTGATTCAAAATCTGCAGCTAGTTGCGAGCTACATGCTGAACCGACGATGGGCGATTGTGAATCTGAACATATATCCGGTACCACAACTGCAATTCGCGCGAGAGACTGGTGACACTTTCTGCTGTCTTAGTTTTGATTGCTTTGGAATTACGAAGAGTGTTGATTGCCCTAGTTATCCTGGGTATCGCCGGTGCAAGAATACCCTCCATAGCAGCAACTGCGCCAAAGATCTCAAGCCCAGACATCAGTGGTGACACAACAACCAGAGCAAGACGTTATACGGGAGTAAATGATGGTAAGACACTTGACGCGCTGCCACTTAAGACTCAACATACTAGCCCGGGCGGTGCGAGCGCGTTCGGACGCCTGTCAACAGTCAGGTACGGGATGTTTGTGTTCAACATCCAGATGTAAATGACATATCCAGCGCAGGGTCGAGTTGCGCATATATGGCAACACCACCAAAACTTGGGTGCTGTTCGATAGTACGTGAATTCGAGTCGGAAAAAAAAGCCGTTTTGAAAAAACTTACCCCACTTTCCTACTCTGATCGTTCTGATCCGGCGGAGGGCCTACAATTCCACAACCCATCGATTAGGTACTAAATGATATATTCAGCATGGCGTGCTTATACTGCATCATAGGTGGAGGCTGTCCGCTGTGTTTGCGAGTCGCTGTACACAGCTCCACCAGTGAGAGTGGTATGCATCGTGGGGCCTGAAATAGCTCAGGGGAGCCCCTTCGTATGCGTAGCTGCCACTTTAAGATGATTCGGACATGATCAACATATGTACAAGTAAGCAATCAAACAAAAGCGCCAACTTAACACCCGCACTGCCCTTCACGGCATCGGCACAGCCCCGCACCTATTTAAGATAGAATTCATCAAGCGCTCAACCCAATCACTCTCCACCTTATCCCTTAACCACCACTACCACACTACCATGGCTTATAACGCAGGATACGGTCAAGGCGGATATGGCCAGGGAGGATACGGCCAAGGAGGAGGAGGAGGATATGGTCAAGGAGGATACGGTGGAGGAGTCGGCTACGGCCAACCGCGCGGTGCCGGCGGATTCCAGGGCAATGCGCCTCAAGGCCCGCCACCCGGCGCTGATCCTCAGTGAGTTGACTGATTATCTCGTGGCGGGATAACCAATGCTGAAATGGGTGGTAAATCTAGGCTTTGGGCTTGGTTTAGTTCAGTTGACTCTGATCGGTATGTTGTCCCGTTTCAATGTGCTGTCAGTTAGGGATTAATTGGTTATGGGTGATGGGTTTGGTTTAGATCGGGGTCTATCAGCGCGCCCGAGTTGCAGCAGGCGCTTGTCAACGGAGATTGGACGCGTGAGTCGAGTGTTGGATGTAGATATGTGAATTGTATTCACGATTTTGTAGCGTTTGACCTTGATACGGTCAAGATGCTCATGAGCATTTTCGATACTGATCGTTCTGGTACAATCGGATTCAACGAGTTTTCTGGTCTCTGGCGCTACATCAAGGACTGGCAGGGGTGAGCGAAACTCAAAATGTTTGCTGCATATGTACTCACCCGAATATGGCACATAGAGTCTTCAAGCACTTTGACCGCGACTCTTCTGGGTCCATTGATGGTCAAGAATTGTCGCAAGCCATGAGCCAGTTTGGATACCCCCTCAACCCTCAGCTGTTGGATTTGGTTCAGCGTAAATATGGTAAGAGTATTGTACGCTTGATGGCTCTGATTATACTTATGAACACAGACGTTAAAGCTTCTGCTCCAACTCCGGGTGGACCGCCTCCGGGCATCACGTTCGATCGATTCGTGAGGGCTTGCGTTGTGAAGTCGCTAACCGAGACGTTCCGCCGGTGAGTTTGCCATTTACAAGCTAGTCTGCGTATTTATACTCAATGGCGGCGCAGGCTGGATACCGACCACGACGGATGGATCCAGATCAACTACGACTCGTTCATCCATACTTGCTTGAGTGCTCCGTAGATTAGTCGTTTTGGGCCATGTAATGTATTGTCTCGTGCGCCGGATTGGTATTTGTATACTATCTCACCGCTGAATTTATATGCTTTCTTGAACATCCGGGTAAACGTTTGCCGAACTGGGCTGACAAGGATCAGAAGCGTGTCAAACTTTGTTGGCCTCGAGACTCGAAATGGAGCGCTTGGAGCGCCTCCCAGATGCAAATGGCTAGGCTCGGATTGAAGGCTCGATACGCGCGTCGGCGAAGGTGATTGCGCGAGCAGAGATTAAACTTTACGAGACAGGTGTCGCCCGTGGAAAATCTTGCGCTTCTGTGACCTTGCTCATGAATCTGGTCGGTACGTAACGCATATATGTACCCTAAATTATCTTAACGATGAGTTGGATTCCAAACTATTTCAACTCGCAAGGGCTGCAATCTGGATCACACGACCGGATCTGGGTCGAACCTTGCTGGAATACGTCGTGGACGAGATAGGCACCTGGGTGGGATGGACACGTCATGGCGATCGTTGAGCGAACTGGACTTTTTTGTCACATTGCTGTTCGATCCGGGTCGAGTGTGCTGAAATGGGCGCCGCCACGTCGTCGGTGAGGGTGGCACGTGCAGCGGGGGATCTCGCCAGGTCGGGATCTTGGGCTGGACGCGCGCGAGATTTGCGAAAGCGCCGGCGAACAATAGCGCGATAGCCTCGGCTGGAGCTAGTCTCGGGGAGGCAGATACATTGTCGGGGCAGAAAGGAAATTCAGAGCCGGGTCGGGGTCTGTTCTGACGTGCGTGACTTGTTTACGTCGCTTGGCCCTAGTTGAGCGGGCCGTTGCTCTCATCCTTCTTCTCTTCTTCACCGTCCTCGAGTTCAACTTGTTGTTTGTCCGCAGAGCCCCTTCTCTCGCGTTCTAAACCAGCCTTTGACACTCTCTGGACCTATTTCTTCTCGAAAAAACTTATCCGCCTTAGCCCCCTCTTCAAGTTTCGCGCGAGACCTTTACCTGCATTCTCGTGAGCGCTTTTCTTATCCTTATTGTCGTTTTTCAGCGAGCCCCGTCTGGTGCATCGTCTGGCTTGGTGAACGCTCGTTGACGCATTTTCCTCTTTTGCGGGTGGCCGACTTGCTGTTTCTGTTCTGTTGCCATTTGTGCGTGCCACTTGCTTTTTTTTTCACCCTTGCCCGCTCGCACATTTTGTGTATCTTCCAGCCCCCCACCTCTCGCCGCTCCACGCTCCTTACTGTTGCTATCATTTTTCTTACCTGTCGTTGTGATCTTTCGCTCGACAGTTTCTCATATTCGGTTTTACAACCCGTCCTTGCACCGCGTCCCCATCTCTTCTTGCCCTTTTTTCTTCACATCGCGCAATGGATGTCATCGTCGATCCGCCCACCGACCAGTACGCGACCTTTGCTCATCAAGGGATAAACTCAGGGTACGGCTTCGACATTGATTTGATGAAGGTCAGTGTCTAGCCTCTTCCAACTCCCTCCACTTTTTCGCCCCTTTTTATTTACATTTTCTTTTCTTTTATCATCTAGCGCTCCATGGACGTTGTCGGCGGCCCAGAAAACGTCAAAAAGGCCCGCTGGTCAAACGGAACAGGCGTCGATCCTAGCTCGGACGCAGCACGTTTCAGCAACTACGGCTACGGCCCCGGCGCAAACCAGGCACTCTACAGCACCGGCATGAACCAGAACATGGGCCTGAATAACATGGGCCTTACCCTCAACACCCAGCAGACCAACGGTGGGTATGGGCAACATGAACGGTGCTCAGGGCCAGATGCAGTCTTCCGGCGCTGCCAGCGGAATGCCCCCGAGTCCTATCGGAGGTGCTGGTCAGGGGTACCTGAACGGCATGGGCGCCAACGGGTTTGGGTACACCAACGGAATGAACGGAATGGGGATGGGGATGAATGGATTGGGAGGCATGGGCCTCATGGGGATGAACGGAATGGGTATGGGCATGGGCATGGGGATGAACGGGATGGGAATGCCCCAGGGATACGCGTTTTCGCCCGCCGCGGCGACGTTCCAACAGGTGAGTCGCATCAGGTGTCCCAAATCGGCAATTTCGCTGATTGCAATCATAGGCTGGCCAGCGAACCGGTCAACTCGCTGTTCCGGGAGCTACCGTGAGTGGCGGCGTAATGTCTTGTCATACTTTTCACTGATGTGGTTTAGAACAACTTTGCCGTCGCGGCTGCCGCGGCCGCTGCTGTGCCAACAACCAGACGGGCCGTACTGTCTACGTGGGAAACCTCCCTGCTGATGCGTCGGTCGATGAACTCCTGAACTTGGTTCGATTCGGCCCCCTCGAATCTGTCCGCGTCTTGCCGGAGAAGTCTTGTGTTTTTATCTCGTTCCTTGACGGCGCCACTGCCGCGGCTTTCCACGCGGACGCCTCTGTGAAGAAGCTCGCTCTGCACGGACAGGAGCTGAAGATTGGCTGGGGCAAGCCGAGCCCAGTTCCAAGTCAGGTCATGCTTAGCATCCAACAGAGCAACGCCAGCCGCAACGTGTACCTGGGTGGCCTCGACGAAAACACCACGGAGGAACAGCTTCGCGACGATCTCAGCCGATTCGGTCTCATCGATCAAGTCAAAATCGTGCGCGACAAAAATATCGGGTTTGTCCACTTTTTGAGCATCTCGGTCGCGACCAAGGTATGCAATATCCCAATTTGATCTGAAACTCGTACGCCGGTTTCTAACTTCGCTTCTTCCTCGGCTCAATAGGTGGTTGCTACGCTCCCTACCGACCTGCGTGGGCCGGCAAGCGAGTCAACTACGGCAAGGACCGATGCGCGTATGTTCCCAAGTCTCAGCAAACCCAAGGCAACGCGATGGCGACCGCGGCCGCGACAGCCGGTCTCACCGGATTTACCCCGTTCTCCCCGTTGGCCCCCACTGGCTTCGGGCTGGGCGTTACTGGATTTGAGTCACCGACCTCTCCGGCGTTCGCTATGGCTGCCGCTGCGGCGGCCGCTGGAAGCCAGATGAACCGCACTGTTTATCTTGGCAACATTCACCCCGAGACGACGACCGAGGACTTGTGCAATGCGATCCGGGGTGGTGTCCTCCAGAGCATTAGGTACATGCAAGACAAGCACATTGCAGTGAGTGTAATCTAGCAGAGATCAACCTCCAGTTCTGATAGATGTGTCTAGTTTGTGACTTTTGTCGACGCCACGTCTGCGTTTACCTTTTACCAAGTCGCGACTTACCAAGGCATGACCCTCAACAACCGCCGTCTGAAGATCGGCTGGGGCAAGAACAGCGGTCCTCTGCCTCCTGCCTTGGCAATCGCCGTGCACTCTGGGGCGACCCGCAATGTGTATGTGGGCAACATTGAAGATTTCGAGAACTTTTCCGAAGAGAAGCTGCGCCGCGACTTTGAAGAGTTTGGAGATATCGAGTTGATCAATTTCTTGAAAGAAAAGGGTGCTGGTGCGTTTGTTTTTGTTCCATGCAACAGCACGAACCTTGGCTGACTGGGCCTGTTAGCGTTCATCAACTTTACCAACATCGCTAGCGCCATCAAGGCCATCGATGCAGTCAAGAACCGCGAGCCGTACTCGGGTCTGCGTGTGTCTTATGGGTATGTCCCAAGTTTTACCTATATGAGTTGTCGTCTGACCCTATTTTGTGTTTTTAGCAAGGATCGTTGCGCCAACGCTCCGCGTACCCAGTCATCTGTCCGACCTCGCGGCAGCAACGGTGGCCACTCGCCGTCTGCCCAGACCATGGACGGTGACGACTTGGCTCACTCGCCTTCGATCCAAGTTGTGGATGCTATCGATACCCAAGAAGAGCAACTCTAAGCAGGACGCCCTTGTTGGCCCTCTGCTCCAGCTTTCTGATCTCCTCACGTCGCCTACCACTTTCTTGTTGCTTATTGCGATCTCTTCTCGTTCTCAGTTCGATAATTACTTTATATGCCCCCACCACTTATCGCCGCCTTTTGGCGCCTTCCCTCCTGTGCCTGTTCTCTTTCTTTCCGTCTGTCTCGGTCCTTGCGGTACCTCACCTACTCGCTATTCCGTTCTCTTGCCCTCGCGTTTCCTCGTCTCTCCCTCTATTTCCGTTAAACTTGTGCGCTGGTGGCGTCTGCACACCGTATCCCATCTGATCGGGCGTGTAGCGTTGCTGGTGTATGGGGCATTGTTCGTTCGTTCGTCCATATGTCTAACTAAGTCGCCTTGCTCGCATCTTTTTATTTGTGCAGCACATGGTGTGTACCTTGCCGTGTCTATCTGTCTCCGGTCTTGTGGTCAATAGGATTGTCAATCGGGTTGTAACCATGTGGCGTGAGCGAATCCTTTTGAGACCCAACAAATTATGCAAGAACGGTCAAACTGTGAAATGTCACCGAGTCTGAAACAGTGTTGTTTTGGTAGACACCTCAAGTCCGAGTGATTGCCATGTAGTGATCTTTGATCGTTTTTACCTCCTCACCAGGGAATCGGACCAAGCATCGGGAGTTTCATCCTTATTCCGAGAGCTCCTACTTGGTGGAATATCGTTGCCTTGTTCTCACCTGTTACGAGGGTAATCGGAATTTATTCACTACTTCAACGGACAACTGAAACGTACATCCAATACATAGGAATCCGGATGTTATCACAATCAAACGCGCTGCAGCGAGGGAAGTAAAACCCCATAAAAGTCCGACCAGGACAACTACTCATAACCGGTATAACATATTTACAAACAGAAACAGTAAAAAACGCTCGTTAAATACAAAGGATCACACACCAGCGTGGACTCCGCTGACAAACGCGTTAAAGTCGGGCATCATCGTCGAGACTTCGGGTGGTGGGGCTGGAGCCACAGGAGCCTTGCTTGCCCCAGCCCCAAACGTTGGCATGGTCAATGGCAACTCGTTAGAAAGCGAAGACGCAGGGGCTGGGGCCTTGGCTTTCTTCTTCTTTGAATCTTTGGAAGCGCCAACCTCGAGTTTGACCACTCCAGCATCTGCCGGCCCACTTCCGCCAGCCGCAACAGCATGGCTGCTACCACCACCCCCTCCACTTCCGCCTGCGTTACCTCCGCCGCCCTTTTTCTTGCTTGGTCCGGATACAACGGGCACGATCTGTCCAAGTGGGCCCATCTTGACCTTGAGGGGGTTGATTGAATCTTCTTGGAGTATAACGCCGGCTGGATTGCTTCCATCTGCGGGCGGAGGTCCTGCGCGTGAGGCGTAAAACGGATGAAGCAAGCCGATATGAGAATCGAGGGCAGCCGTGTGGATAGGTATAAAGGATGCCGGTGGGGGATAAGGTAAAGGCGGTTCGCGATTTGCAGCACTGCGGACGTAAAGTCAGACACTGAGTTGGACCAAGTAGATAAAGGCTTGACGTACTTGGCATTGGCTGCATTGTCGCGCCGGCCACGTAACAGCCGTTTCGGGATTGCGAGGGACTTAAGTCCGAATTCTTGTTCGAGACCCAACTCGCGTAAGCCAAAGAAATCTTCGCCAAGGTCTTCGGTGAAACCGCCCCTAAAAGATGAATGATGAATGTAGCTCAACTAAGGAAGGATATCGGAAACCTACAAGGCGAACTCCTCGTTCTCATCGTCAAATAGGCCATCCTCTTCAATAGCACTCGCTTCAGTCTAGAAAGAATGTGAATAAATCTTATACAACCAAACAGGAATTATGTACCTGTTCGATGTACGCCTGAGTGAGTTTTCGTTCGAGATCATTTAATCGACTTCCGTATCGTTCGACATCATCCTTTACATATCGTTCCAAGTCTTGGACTTCAGAAATCCCATGCTCCGATAGACAGTGCAAGACGATTTGCTAGGATATGTGATTAGTGTCGTGCAATCCGGCGTGATAGAATTGGCCGGACTCACCTCGTTACTCATCGTATGCCCAAACTTGTCAACCATGAACCGGAATGTTCGCCCAACATTCATGATATAATCGGCAGCAACATGCTGAAGCACGTTTAATGACAGTTGACTACTCCCTAGATCACATTATTAGCCCTCTAGGCTAACGTGCAGCACTGGATCAGCACATGCATACCTTCAAACCCAGCATGTTCCAAAATTGTACTCGAAACTCGATGCAAGCAGTGCGCGCCCGAATCTTCCGCCAGCGTCAAGCCGGGAATTGGGGGTCGAGTCGGTTCGGGCTCGTCGTGATCTGCCATCGGAGGAATCGGCAAACTTGGATCCTCTGCCGCTGCATTGAGGATCAGAATCTTGGAATGCACACGCCGAATACTGTGCAACGTTGAGATGTTCTTGTGGATCGTGCCTGTAAGACCCAGGCGGCCATCGGCTTTTTGTCTGCATAAACAGATGCGTTAGCGAGCCTGAAGCTCGGTTAAACGAACAGGATCTAACCGTTTTTTCCTCCGCCTGGTTTTGTTAGGCTGTATAGGCGGAAAGCCATACTGCGCCATGGGCAGCAGCCCGTTCCCAATCATATTTCCGGATCGCATGGCCTCCCACCACAGATCCACATTATCTTGATTCTCTTCTTGCTCAGGCGGCACGCCCGTTGTTGAAAACTTGGTCCGCTGGGTATCAGGTTCTTCGTCCGAGCTATTCACGATCATGTTTGAACGTTTACGCTTGCCGCCAGGGTGAATCTTGTTCTCAATCGGTTCGTCCAAACGTTGCAAAGCTGTATCGTTTTGCCTAATCGAACGAAGCTTGTCCCGGACACGTTTGGTTGACTCGGTGCGGAAGAATTCGGCGTTGGTTGAAGATGCTGGCGTAAAGCCGGATCCAAGACGCGATGGTCCTGCGCCAGCTGTTTGAAGGCTGTCTTCAAACTGGAACAACTCGTTGTCGAGATTCAGGAATTGGTTCATGGTCTCGACACTACGAGTAATCGCAGGACGGTCCCCGATGGGTTCTTTTGTATGAGCAGCAGGGCCTACCGATGCCACAGTATATTAGCAGACATAAAAGACCATACAAACGAGTACTTACACTAGCCCGCTGACGCTGCGCCAACTGTCTAGTGGGCACATCGCTCTCTGGCGTCGAAGATACTACAAATCCAGTTAGCGCTAACCACCCTACGCAATCCAGTGTTGCGCACCTCGTCCGTTGATACCGTTTATCCATTAATCCGCCCATTCGTATGGACGACTCGATCCATCTTGCTCACACCATTAGTCCCAGGTTTCGTCCCATTGAGCTTCCCGCCACTTGAGCTATATCATCGTCCGAATCATCAATGATCGACCGCCTACGGAGGTGGCCAGTCGACGGCTTGCCGCGCAACGTAAACGGCGCCGAGCGCTCGGATGGGTCGTGAATCATCTCGGCCAGGATTGCCGTGCGTTTACGCAACAAGATCGCACATCGGCGGAGAGGATGGGACTTGAGGGTTGAGTTTAGCACGAACGATAGAGCACAGAATAAAGACGTGGAGACATACCGGACTAGCATTGTACATTAGACATTGTCCCATATGAGATTCAAGTCGGCCACAAACTCGGCTTTGGACTTGTATTGCTTGCCGCGTACTTTGCGACCCATGGTGCCCAAGTCCATCGGCTGTTTGATCACTGTACACCAACCCGTTGTCGATCTTTAGGAAAAACAACAAATGTGATCGTCCACGTACCGGAATGATAATCCGGAGCATCCGACTTGGTGACCGGTTTGAGAAATGCATGGGCCTCACTCTGAGAGAGATACCGCGGTGTGAGTGACGTATCACAACAGGCGTAGCATAGGTGAGTTTGCGCACCAAGGATCGCAGGTCGGCCAGCACTTTCTCAAGTGAATCCGTAAACTGCTCGGGCCCCTTCACATCCTAAGCAAGGAGCGATACTATGCATGAGCAAAGGACAACGAGCACGAATGGTACGAATACTCACGCGCGCATCCTTGACTTCTGCCAACAACTGGTCGAGTTCAGTGTCTGGGACAGAGAGCTTGTGTCTCCGCGACTCGAGTGCTTGCAAGAGGTGCTGAAGAAGAGTTATTGGTCGATAGCAAGAGAAAAAGATGAAGCTCGCCACTGTACCTTCATGGTCCACGACGGACACCCGAGCGCGGGTCCCGTACGGTATCTTTTCCCACAATTTCAGCACCGATCTGTGGATGCACACGTACGCTTCTCCTTTTTCCCAGTATTTAATGCAAAGGTGAAAATCAAAGGCTAGAGTGCGAGTTTGCTGCGATGGACCGGGAGCACGACACCACGGTGGCTGTGTCTGACTTGACGCTCAACCTGACCTGACCTGACAGAACCATAAATTCCAAATTCATCAGTCCGCACCGGGTAAAATGGACACTCTCCTATTATACAACAGCTTCAACCCGACAAAATAATAAACAAGAATACGACAACAGCACACGCTTCAATGTACATGATTTAATTTCAGTGTCTCCCAACCCCCAAGTTGCCCCCTCTCAACTCCTGCATAAGCGCCTCGGCCTCTGCAGGGGTCAGCACCCGATGCGTATCTGCCTGAACGCTCGCTGGGTTCGAGAGCAAAAAGTCCCACGAGGCCTGGTACGACGACCCAGCGTTGCCGTTCATCATCCACAACGCAGGCTCCACAGGACCCTCCCACGGAATGGTGACACTCGGCTCGGGCATTGAATCCAGTAGAGCGACTCGAACTGGCTCGGGCTATACGTCGTCGTCGTCGCATCCATCAGGTCCAGTGGACTATGCGGGCTGAGCTGAGTGTCCGGGCTCGGACTCGTATACGAACTCGACTGGTGTGATTGTGGCTTTTGGTCGTACTCTTGGAACAAGACGGGCGGGAGCTGTTGGTGCTGGGGCTGGTACGGATTCGGATTGTGGTTGCTGGTGCTAGCACTCCGACTATGCGTAGGCTTTTGGTCAACTTGTTCGTTTGCATGGCTCTGAGGCGTGATATGCTGCCATCCGCCCGACATTGGGCCGTCGTGACCGTTCAACGAGGTGATCTGCCAGCGCCTCGCAAGACCCCAGATCCGTTGCTTCGCATCCGTCGCAGACTCGACCCACATTCCGTCCTTTTCCAACGCTTCCAGGCACGCCAGCCAGTTCGAACCGCACGCATCGCTTGGGTATCACGAGGTGAGAGCAAGAGCACCGTCGAGGCCGTAAAGATGAAGAATGGGGTCGTGAAGCATGGCGAACGTGGTGGGAGGTGTCGCAAGAGGTCCATTGTGCGTAGGGCTGCGGTCCGGCAGTGGGCAAACGCGAGCGAACGGCTGCGCCTCTCGGCTGCAATATCGGCTGCGCTCAGAGGGAGCGTGCTGCCTGGCGCTGGCACGTATCGCCTGGCGCCAACAAACGGCCGCACAAGAGTATGATGTACAAGCACACCCGCACACTGGCATGCTTGTGAGTACTTAAACCAATATGTATGCGCCAACAACTTACTGTAGAAAACCAGGCACGGCTCTGTCCCGCGCATCGCGCTAGCAGACCTCAACGGCCGGGGGAAATCATCCACAAACGCCTGGACAGTCAACATGTTTTTGTGATCAAGTCGCAGTCTTGCACAGCAGTCCGCTTGGGCGCATCGAATGCGTATCTGAACCACCGTTAACCCCAACAGTTCGAATTTTGGACTCCAGAAACGGCAACTTACACTTCGGCGAACATGGTCTCTACCATATCCATAAAACTGATGAGCGTAAGCCAAACTGCATCGGGTATTTCGTCGTTTGTATCGACCGAAGTGTGGCCATTGTTCTTGGTGCTTGACGTTTGTCGTCAGAGTCTCGAGGGCGGTGTTTAGGTGTCGAAATAGATCGTCGACTGTAGGGGATGGAGACCCATGTTGGTAGAGAAGATCCTACGAGCGAGCATTATGTTTGTGTGAATACGCAGACAAAGCTGCCATACCTGTCAAGCGTAAACACCGCCCAGAAAGTTAAATCTCTCGCATCCTGGACATTCCTGGGCATCGCGCCGCTCTCGACTAGTGTCGCCGTGTCGATGTGCAGCCCAAGCCGGGTCGAAAGAGCCACCGCCATGCCTAGATGACGGATGAGCATGATATCCTCAAAAGTTGTATGACACTTACCATTCAGAGTCCAGCAACAGGTGTCTTGGCACGTCCCATCTGGAAAACGGCCATGATGCAGAGCGCCTGGACAGTCGCCACCCGAGGATTGTTGATCTTCTATAATTTTCGTCTCGGCTCGTACTAAAAACCGCTCGCCATTGGCCCCGTCGCCCCCTTCCTTGCCAGGTCCAAAGTATGATCCAATGACGAATATCATGTCGAGAAGCATGGGTGTGACGAGCTCGCAATTAAAGTCGCCCACATCGTACGCAGAGAGAAATGACTCGGCATGGACGATCGGAAATGCGCACGCTGCCACATCCAAAACGTGTTCAACAGCGCGCGCTCTCTCCGGGCGAACACAGCGGGAACCATGTCCGCTGATGGGCGTTGAAATGGGGTCCCCGCCAGGCAGCGTATCAGTCCCAGACAAGAACCGACCCGATTGGGGCCCAAAATACGTGTAGCTCGCGCTCGACGGCTGAGACGGATCTGGTTTGGAAGGAGCAACATCCAATCGAAGTTTGCTAATATCGAGCAAGGCTGCGACAGACGCCCCACTGTCCTCTGGCAGACTCTCGTCCGGTTCGTCTGGTTCGGCAGAAGATCGTTGGCCGGCCTCGAGAAACACCGAAAGATCGATGCCGTCTGACTCGGGCGATGGCACGTTGATAGATGCGTCCCGGAGGAGCTGCTCGAGGACCTGGCCGCGGGTTTCGAGCGTCTTGATACGGGCCTCGAGCGCGAGCACATACGTTTTCGACGGTGGTCTATAAATACACCGATCACATCACTCCAGGAACGAATACAAATTGACTCGCTTTCGTTTGTCGACATGGACGTTGAACGCGCACGAGTGGTTGTTGGCCCGGCACTGGCCACACACGGGCCGTATGCCGTCGCACTAGTCTGGTCAGCCGATGTCGTCCGAGACAACGGTCGCTCACCTTGCGCTTCCGAGACCTGCACGAGTCGCACGCAAGCGACACTTTTAGTCCAGCACTCCTGCTCGTCGCGGCATTGTGTATCGTGGTGGTGGACAAAAATATAAACGGCTAGTTCAGCCCAGCCAAGGCCCAAGCACGGATCCGCAGCCGAGTTCTTATACGCCAGCCAGACGACCGACGCAAAACCGAGTCCAAAGTAATGACAAGCTGGCATTGTCAGCCAGAAGTGAATTGTCAATTATAACCTTGGCTTCCCGGGGTCCTGTTGTCCTATTTCCGGCGTTTGTGTCAGCAACAAGGAACGGCAACGTAGATCCCTCATTAACTAGATCGGACTCGACAAGTCATGTGTAGGCGATAAGACCCACATGCCAAGCCGACACAACATTTGGACACATTCAGCCCTCGGTGTGAAGCCGCCTGAGAAAGTCGGAAACGTGGAACCCAAGAACCGGGTCAAGCTCGGCTCGACGATGGGCTCGAGAGCTTACCCCGTACGTTTCATCCGGGTCGATCTGCTTCAAGTTAGGCTCGGCCAACGGCCGCCAACCTCCGGTACCTTGTATACCTCCACTTGCTGAACCAACGAGACGACTGGATGTGTGTATATGCGCGCTCCGTACCGCATAGACATCGGCCTCTTTCCTCCATTCCTCGGCTCAACACTACCAAGGCCCAGCATGCCTCCCATATTAGCTTGTGTTGCCCCCTACACCCTGCCTCGGCTTGCTATCCATATCGGTTGGTCTCGCTCTGCACCACCTCACCAATGGGCACACACATTTAGGCTTAATCGAATTCATTTCTGCTGTCAAATCGATCTTTAATATTTCCTAGTCCACAGCCCTCGCCATCCTTCTGATTCTTCTGTCAATCAACGTGCGACTAGCTGTTGCTCATGTCCAATACGCAGAATTGCCACTATCAGCCAAGCATGTGGCAAAATTATTTATCCAAGTTTCAGACGGTACAACGTCGGAATCTCAGGCTTGCTCGGCCTTCTTGCCGTGGCCAAAACTTTCGAAAAGGCGCTGCTTCATAATTTATACCAAATTTGAGAGTTCGAACTCGTCCACGAATGAAAAATACTACAGGCAGATTCTGCGACGCAAAACTTAAACAGAAAACACATGGGGCTCATAACCTGTCGTAAACAGCGAAAATCATGTCCACCTTTTCTCACGCCTTCAGCTGCCGTCGTGTTCTCAGTCAACGTATTCGCGCTCAGCGCATCAAGCTAAATGTGCGCAGGGGCGCAAATGGGAACTCGTAAGCTGATGCACGGAGGGCGTCGTGTGGGGTCTAAGACAGACTGAACAAACTCAGCACGTTGGAGTCGAGCTCGGGGACACAGCTGAGTTGCCGTGTTTGTCGATTCTTCGCCGATATTCAGTGTTGCGTCCAGTGGCTAGATTCTTGTTACCTGATACAACGATAAATGAGTGCCACTTATCAAGTCAAAAGCAACTCACTTGAAAAGCCAGGGTGAATGTCAGAGTGATGCGAAGCAAGAACCACAGTAGACCTTTCAGACAGAAGAAGCGCGCTCTATTGATGAAGAAGGGGAAGAGAACGGGGACGACGAGGATGGGGATGAGGACAACTCAGATCTACACGTCGAAAGTAAACGAGAGTTGTTAGGTAGCGCTCAAACGAGAGAGCCAATATGTGGGACTTAAAAAGAAGGCAGCTTCGCCAAGGCCGAAGGGTCTGAAAGTCCGTGAGCCAGTTCAGAATCGTCCTCGGATATTGGCTCATGACGCTGGAGGATCGGCCCCATTTCCTGCGGGAGTCCAAGCGCATAACGTTCGACGGCATCTTTGCTTTTGCTCCGAGACCGAGTCAACCGGCCACTCGAGACGTGTCCCGCACATTCCACATTCTTGTCTACTTTGTTGAGGAGCGACCTTAACATAAAGTTAGTGCTCGTTTAAACGCACAAGAGAGCTCCGAGGTGCTTACGCTGGGGCGGGTTTCTAGAAGTGAAACAACCGTTCTGCATCTTGGTATATCCCACGGAGTCGTAGTTCAACGAATTGCAATACTTTGTAAACAGGTTCAGTAAGCTCCAGAGGAAGAATGGTTACATCATATGCGTACTTGTGGCCGCTTGAAGCGCTCATAGCATACAATCGACACGATATCTTGTCATGACTAGAACAACCATCAGCACATGGATGGACGTCAACAAGTATAGTCATACACATACCCCGATACGAGATAAATTGATAAACGCCCGGCGACGAGAGGGGCCGAGGCGACGAAGTCAATGTCTGGGCGACGACAATGAGCATCGTCGTAACCAAATCCATGGCGAATTAGAGATAACACAGAGGGAGGTGGTTGCCGATAGAGAGAAGAATGGAAAGAGGGGCGTTTTATACCCCATCGTCGTCGGCAAGAGCAGCGAGAACAGCAGCAAGCGGTGGATAGGGGCTCACTGCTTCCTTACCTGATCAGGAGGCGGATATTGTGACGATCGTGATTTTGGGGTCGTCTGTGGCTCTGCATCCGTGGCATGCCTCGTCAAGGAGTGTAAGAATAGGGAATCAAGAAAACAGCGCAGACTGGGACTGGTTGAGACGAACGCAAGGCGCAAGGCGCAGCAGTTACTTGACGGGGCAGACATGATAACTACAAGCACACCACCTAATAAAAACGTGCACCATGCATGATTAATGACTGAAGTAACGAACGAAATATGATAGCCGATAGATCCCATAATAATACAAAGATATCAAGCAGAGTACCTCCTCACACTTTAATATGGACCTTTCCTCCAGAATGCACACTCAATTCTACCTCCTCCACATAATGCTGCCCACTCGGAGGGGCAGGTAAAGACGAGCTATCGCGGCAGCTTCTAGGTTAATTATCATCCGCGAGATCATCGTGTTTGCAATTGCTAGCCCGAAACCCAGTGTACCTTTTACTAGTGTGGGTGGCGCAACCATCCATGTGATCATGTTGAACAGCGAGCAGCCTACGGAAAATGTTAGCGTGCTTAGAGGACAATATGTAAATTTGGGTAGTAACTCACAAACGATGACCAAGAAATGGAATACACCTGCCACGGCCAAGAGCTTAGCAGATGTATGCTCTAAAACTACGTAAATCACGTACCGTCGCGGACCAGTACGCGGAAGAGGGGTGTCTTGGTATTATATCGACCAGTCCTAAAAGCTTGAATGCACGACAGCGTGAACAGCACAGTTTCTAGAGTAAGAGGTGGAATCCAGCATGCCCAGCTACTCAAGATTATCAGTATAGCAAGTACGGCTAAATACGGGCAAACCTCACAGATATGGAGAGATCTGAAATTCTAGGTGTTAGTAATGTACGTGCAAACATACGTTCGAACATACTGAGAGGTAGCATAGTCGAAGCGTGGGCTCGAATTTTATGGTGTCTATACGAACCTAAGCTCGGCTGATGTCCACTTAATATAAGGATATATGCTCACCAGCTCTCGACACAAGCGCGCTAAACACAATCTACATAACGTATTAGCTAGGCTTATGAATCGAGGGTACACGAGTGCTTACTGAAGACGTCGCAGAGAAATAGGCTACCCATAATGATCCAAGAAGGACAACGACCCAGCGAGTACGTCCCCATAACGCTGCAACCTAAGCGACGCGAACCACAGGTGAGTTCTCAGCTAGTGGTACATCACGATACGATCGGCATACCCTCATCGCAACCAGTGTATGGATAATACCGAAAGAAGTGACATACCAGGTCCCTTCGACAAAGTACCATGAAAAACAGCTGCCGAAGTTAATCTGGTTAGCATGATAGCATATCCACTGATTTCGACAGCCGCTTACAAGCGATCACTGATGCGCGAAGCTGTTCCACCCTTGTCGTACATCTAGACATCCGTGAGTACATCCACGCATAATCCTAGCCCATAGGAAAGCGTACATCGATTGCAAGGACGACGAGCGTTATGTATCGATTCTACACCAAACTGTTAGCCCGGCCAAAGTTACTAACGCAATGTAGACGTACTATGAGGAACAGCACAGACACAAAACTTTTTTCAGCCTTCCAGATGTATCGGACCTTCATGGCATTGTGCGGGATTAGGCTAACTCACAGGCTAAGGTTCGAGCAGCCTACCTCGTCTGAGAAGGTCAAAAATAGGTCGTAGACCATTGCCGTATAGCCGACCACTACGGAGACGTGGGGGGGGGGGGTTCATTAGCAGGGAGCAACCAAGCGACCTCGGAGACATGCCTCCTAGGATACTGCGTGAATTGTTACATCAACAATTTGTCTGCTTGGGATCATAAAAGCACTGACACACTAAGACGAACATCTGATTCAGCCCGCTCGAGTGCGTGGACTGTTTCTGGTGACACCGACATGACAATCTACTAGTAGTCGATTACCGAAACCAACGATAGCTTGGAAAACAACGTGAGGAACAAAATATAATCAAGGACAGACAGAGGGTCGGTAAGCCTCTGCATATGCCCTTCGGACGAGTTTTTAACCAAAAACTCATCGTCCGCATCACTGAAATGAACCTTCGTGAAAAACATCGCACCTGCATGCTTCGCCGTGGCGTAAAGATGTGCATCCAAGGAAACTTAGGGCTCGGTTAACTTTTCCGCACTGGGATTCTTTCGGAGTCGGAAAATACACGTTGGGCGTAATTAAAGAACAAGATAAACACATGCTTGAACTTCGGGTTGCTTGGATAGTCTTCGATATCCTTGATTGGGAAGGAAAGCGAGGGTTTTAGAGGGTATGATCCTGTTTGCGTGAATTAACTAGAAGGCTGTCGCTCATGGCCTGAGGTTCGGCCGTCAGCAGTCGGCCGTTAGGATAATCATTCATCCCGAGAAGATACGACGTGCCAAGTAAGAGGCGAAGCTAATTTGTTTGTCTGTGACAGATATGAGCCCGGAATAGACCTTTATGGAGATAACGGTCAGATCGGGCTCCACGAATATCGTTGATCCAGGTATGAAACCTAGCCAGAACAAGCTATTCGGTGTTGATGATATTCGAGCGGTCAAATTGTCAGTCGTTCTCGCTGTCGAGAATGTTATTCACATGTGTCGATCTGCGGGGGCCGAGAGGTCACTCGCGCCACCACCCGCAAAACTTGACGGGTCTGCGTCGAAGACACGAGGGATCAACGGGGGGGTCTCCTACCCCTTACGTTCGCTCGGGGTATCGAAATCCATAAATCCTGGTTGTGGGAGAATGTGGTTGTCCGGACTAGGATCGGTCCATTTCAAATGATTGTGGCTAGGCGTGATCCGAGCGCTACCTCTATCCCCCCACAACCGATTGAGAATGAATATATATGTTGATACCAGCTAAACGCGGAGATTCTCTCGGAATCAATCTCCTAAATACACTAACTCACAACGACCTATATACCATTCATCAATTCGGTGTTTAGATACTGAATGCAAGCTGTATTTGCCGCGTTTCGCAACTGCTTCAGCTCATTAACCCTTGATACGATCTTCTATCTATAACGGGTGAATTCAGCCCGCGTTAGCAAGGATTAAAAGAGGGATGGCTGTTCAAGGCTGAAGACGCTCACAACCCTCTTGATCAGGCTTTACGCACAGACTTAAAGTCGCGTAGGGTTCACTAACGGCCCAATGTCGATAAGATGCTATTGTTACCTGAAGAATCCTTTTACTATTGTAAGGTACTTCCCAAAGTGACTGCACTGCATTTGCTCGTCATAATAGAAAGGTTATTGAAGTATAGCCGAAAAGATCAACAGTCAGAGTAGAACGTTCATATCTGGACGAGCGAAAGGGGTCAAATGAAAATATATTTACAAAGTCATTCTTATAAAAATAGCTGTGGGATTTCTTACAGGGAAGCACTAGAATACAGTTCTTCAGCGAAGGATGAAAAGCCCGTAGTTGACCCAATCCTTGTCTACTCTTTCGACCAGTAAAATTCTTTCGCGACCAGCCTTTATCATGTATGAACTTCAAGATCAGGATGCTCTTCGAACCAATCGTGACTGCGGTCAATCGATCATTCTTCCTGACATCTAGCGCTATACGGGAGGGTCTTTTTTTATGTCGATCGATCCAGAGAACATGGGTGTTGATTCGTGTGCTGTTTTACTACTCATCTATAAAAGTATTTGTTCTCTACCAATTCCGGCTTTGGCCCAGCTCCGAAATAAGCGGTACCAGAAGCTTTTTCCACAGGCGTTAGACGGGTTGTTGATCCACTGATAAAGGGAAGTAAAGCATATAATAGATTCCAATAAACCTTCTGGTAATTTGTCACAAAAGGCCTTTTGACCCCGTCGAGCCAGATCGTCATAGCCACCGTATTATAGCCACGAAAAAGGTCACGTGCTGATCTGGGCTCATTTCGCCCTTAGGTGCATGATCTCCGTCCCATCTCCACGCCAAATCTATCCAAATCTCAAAATAAAATAAGATCAAATGTCACAGGCGGTCCGCGCAATGGACTTTTTGTCCTCGCGCTACCAAACGTTCCTCACCAATGCCCAGCCGACAACTCAGACGGCAGATAGCACCATCCACAAACTCGCCGACAGACTCAACCCGACATGTCCCCTTCCTGATCGACGTGCGGCCGTTCTTTCGCTCAAGGGCCTCTCTCGAGACGAGAAATACAAAGCAGAAATCGGCCAAGTCGCGTTGGGCCCGTTGGTTGATGTCGTTTTGCTCGGCGGAGACGCGGATCAGGACCCAGAGTCTGGAAAGGCGGTACTGGAGACATTAGGATTGTTGTGCGAAGTCATCCCCGGCGAGAATGGAAAGATTGCCAAAGGAGATGTTGGATATAAGCACACCGATATGCTACTATCTGTGAGCATACGTGCCTGCACTGTGGGCGTTGCGCTGATGACAGTCGAGTGGCTATTAGAGACCCGAGCCATTGCGCAAGTTATTTGAGCTCCTCAAACAAACAAGTTTTTACATACGGTTTACGAGCTTACAACTGCTATCTCAGATCGTCCAAAATAGGGCACAAGTACGTCTCCGCAAAACGCGTGTCTACGCCAGCTGAAATTAGTTCAGGCAGTACAACGACATTTGATAGACTATCCAGATGGCCTCCCAACGGTCATTTCGATATTAGACGAGAAACGTGAAGTTATCAGGAATGGTATGTTTCATAGCCCAAGCTTTAAGAATCAACACTCATACAATAACTAGAGGCGCTTTTGCTCCTCCAGTCCCTGGTGCACCAAAACGCTGACATCCAGAAAATCCTTGCGTTTTCTGGAGCCTTTGAAAAGCTCTTGGATATTGTCGATGCAGAAGGAGGGATTGAGGGTGGGGTGGTCGTACAAGACTGCTTGGCCGTCGTAGACGCGATGCTCCGGTTCAACTCGTCTAACCAAGTACGTGTGGCACCAATAAGTGCAGGGTTTGAACTCACAGAGTCACAGAACTACTTTCGCGAACTGTCTCTCCCGCCCCGGTTGCCTCCTCTGTTGCTCTATCCATCCCCTCCTCCCCCGCCCCACGTCCCAGCACCACAAGAATTTGCACTCCAATTTTGGGATGCCCAGAAGCTTGCCAATGCAGGCATGCTAGTTAGCATTATCTCCCTTCTCAACGGTCCCAAGGGGAAAATCGTCGAGGCGAGTCATCGAGCACTCGAAGTAGTCGGCATATATCGTTGCCTCGTCGAACTAGCTCTCGCATCCAATGCTCCTCCCGCCCTCAAAACTCAAGCTTTGTTGGCATTACCACCAAAGCCAAACTTGACAGTCCCAATTACACCATATTTGCCCGTTCCGGGGAGCGGAGGTGAAGAGTGGGATCGGCTGCCTGAGCAGCAGGCGCTCGGAGCGTTGGTTGGCCTGGCACTGGATGGGGAGTATGGTGGAATATTGACTGGGACCAGTCAAGCACAAGAGGCTGGAGAAGAAGGGGAGGAGAGTGTGAGTATTGGGATCGGAAAGGAGGAGTTGGAATTGAGGTGGGCTGCAGCTGCCGTATTCGACGTACGTGCTAGCTATTCCCCTCTCTCATTATATCGCGATGTTTATTTTATTTTATTTCCTAGAACCTAGTAACAAACGACCAAGACGCTCGCCTTGCACTCGTCGCATCCCTGGCACCTCCGCCCCCTCCACCTCCACGAGACCCGTCACAACCGATGGCGCCTCTCGACCCGCCTACACCTGGTCAAGCTGTCCTCTCTGCGCTGGTCGAGATTCCGAGCGGACGTGTGTCGAGGCATGTGGGCGCCAAGATCCAGCTCGCATGTGCGTTGTTTAGCGCGATGGTCAGGGGGTCGGAAAAGGCCAAGGGAGTGGCGAGGATGGTCGTTCCAGGTGGCGCGCAAGCTGTACGCTATTCCATTTCTTCCCCGCCCTCGCTAACACGTAGCCTAGCCTACGGCAACAGATGACGCCGATTCAGATGATTCTCCCCGTCTTGTCTCGGTCTTGGTCGGGAATGTCCATCTCGGGCTCCGAGAACGCGGGCGTGCGCGATCGGCGGGCGGGAGGCGGCTTGGGATCGGGTGATTGTTGCTTTGTTGGTCGCACTTGCTGTTTGGATGTGGGATTCTCCACCGAGTGTACGAGACTTTTTCGGAGAGGGTGATGGACTGCAGGTCGTAAGTTTCAGTCTATATGAAGAAAAACAGGGCACGCGCTAATGGGTTATCGGTGGGACAGTTGATGGAGCCGATTACGCAGAGTATTGGTGTTGATGTTCTTGTTCAAGGACTATGTGCGTTCTTGCTTGGGGTATGTTACGAGTTTAATCGAGAGCCCGGAGAAGTGACGAGGTACGTGTCCACGATGTTTCACATATCCTTTGACTTACCCCACAGGACAACACTTTATCCGATACTCCATTCTCGTATTGGAGCGGATGTTTGTGGCTCGGATGGCCCGCGTGCGGGAGGATGAGCGATTCAAGGCTGTGGGGCCAGACTCGCCCGTTGTCGCCCCCGGGCTGGGGCTGGAAGACGAATACAGCGAGGCTGAGGGCGAAGGTGAAGGACAGGACCAGGGTGACGTTTGGCTGGACTGGGGGTTTGTCGAGTTTTGGAAAGGCAATGCATGTGAGTGGCTTTTTTTTTTATGAACGCTTTCATTTCCCAGACTGACGGAACGCCTAGACACCATTCAACGAGCAATTTCGGTTGACCCGGAGACGGCGGCTGCTAACGCGTGTACGTGTGGCTGAATTGACACCGCGCAATTAAATGTGATTTGACGGTTTGCATTTGTTGGTAGCTATGAACGAAGAGACGAGCGAGTTGATTGCTTCGCTCAAGGAGACGATTCGTCGACAGGCGGCGGAGATGGAGGGGCTTCAAGGCCAACTGGCGCAAATCACCAAGGAACGGAAGAAGAGGTGCGTTCTTTTTGTCTCGTTTATTTGGATCAATCGGACGTACGGATTTTGATGGGACTCGGTGTGCCATTGTTTTGATTTGGCTCGTTCGGCTGGGGTTTGATTACTTGGGCTAATGTTTGAACTAACGTATATTACGACAGCGCGAGTCTCACAACACCCAAATTGCGAGCTTGACGGAAAAAGTGAATGAGGCGACCAGCGAACTAGACAAGGTGCGGGCCCAAAAAGCCGAGGCGGAGAAAGAGCAAGAGGACGTGTTGGTGTTTTTGGAAGAGTTGAGTGCGAAACGCAAACGGGACAAGGCCAAGATGAAACAAGCTGGGCTGGAGGTGTCCGAGGACGAGGGCGAGGACGAGGGAGAAGAGGAATAGCGGATTGTATATATGCATCAGAGTGAACCGGCGCCCTGAATATGGACTAGCGTGATATGGGTAGATTGCGATTTGTCAGCACGGCGTGTGTCGGGGCCGCGTTTGTGTTGTAGGGCTCGAGTGCCAGCGGGCGTACTGGCAAGACCGAGCGAACTTGTACGTCTGTGCTACAGTATTTTCTTTTCTTCCTTTTCTCGGGAGAGAGTGGCGGCTCGAACAAAGGACCGGCCCTAACGTCCAGGAAGCGCACGGCGCTCCGCTTGGTTCCAACTTCCCGCCTCATTAGCACACAGCTCACGGTCGTCTTGTCTCCCAAATTACTTTTGCTGCACCACCTGCGTTGAGCGCAGTGCGCCAGGTGTGTACCACGACCCCCCGCCCGACGCCGGCTCACTCGACCAGACTTACACCGCCCCTCCTCCGCAACACCACCGGCGCCATGGGGTCATGTATGTCCGTCGAGGAAAAGGCAGACCGGGAGCGGTCGATGGCGATAGACAAGCAGATCGAGGAAGACTCGCGCAGATTCCGCAAAGAGTGCAAGATCCTTCTCCTCGGTCCGTAACCTCTGCCATACCCTCACCCTTGCTGACGTCCCACCAGGCTCCGGCGAATCTGGCAAATCAACAATTGTAAAGCAGATGAAGATTATCCACCAGAACGGCTACTCGCGCGAAGAGTTGCTCGTCTATCGGTACACGGTGTACAAGAATCTGGTCGAGTCTGCCCAGGTGTGTGTCCCTTGTCGGCGCGGCTGTGTTTGTTGTTGAGCGCTCTGCAGGCGATTGTCTCGGCCATGCACAAAATTGGCGTCGACCCGGTAGAGCCCATCAACAGGCAATACGCGGAAGAGATCAGCTCGTTTGAACTGCCCAAGGACATCGAGGCCTCCTATTCCCTCCCAGCAGAACTCGCCACTGCCATCGAGAGCGTATGGAAAGACCCCATCATCGCTCAGGTCATGGACAGAAGCAACGAGTTTTATCTCATGGACTCGGCCGGATAGTCAGTCGTTCTCGTTTGGTCCATTACTGGTGGCTAACGTATGTCTCGCTCTCAAGCTTCTTTGCCCAGGTGCAGCGGATCTGTACCAAGGGCTATGTACCCAACGAGGCAGACGTCCTGCGTGCGCGTGCCAAGACAACAGGCATCACCGAGACCAGGTTTAACATGGGTCAACTCAGTATACAGTGCGTCGCCGTTATTCCATGCTGCTCCGCTACTCCCTCTTTTGTCCACTACGCCCCATCCAAACGGTGACTCATACCGCCTTGTTGCAGCATGTTTGATGTTGGCGGCCAACGGTCAGAGAGGAAAAAGTGGATCCACTGTTTCGAGGCCGTGACGTCTATCATCTTTTGCGTTGCGCTGAGCGAATACGACCAGGTCCTTCTCGAGGAGAAAGAACAGGTACGGCTGGTATTTCGGCCGCCTCGTTATCCACCCTGACTAATATCTGGTTGCCTAGAACCGGATGGCCGAATCCCTCGTTCTGTTCGAATCAGTGATCAACTCGAGGTGGTTCCTGCGCACGTCCATCATTCTATTCTTGAACAAGATCGATGTGTTCAAGGCCAAACTCCCGAAAGTCCCACTTGAACGATACTTTTCAGAGTACACGGGTGGCCCTGACATTAACAAAGCGGCCAAGTACATTCTCTGGCGGTTCACTCAAACAAACCGGGCGAGGTTGAGCGTGTATCCCCAGTACGTAATTTCCTTACCCTCTTCGGACGAGATCTCGATACTGATTTGATCCCAAGCTTGACCCAAGCAACAGACACATCCAACATCCGACTAGTCTTTGCAGCCGTCAAGGAGACAATATTACAAAACGCGCTCCGGGATTCGGGTATTCTTTGAGTAGAGATACAGAGGGGTTTGTCTGAAATTGTTTTACGAACGGAATTTCGGTTGGTCTGCAAGCCGGCTTGTCAATTTGTTGTGTACTCTTTTATTTCGTTCGTGCCCCGCTGGATCCTGGCCCTGTCCCCCTATTCCCCATCTGCATCCCCCATTAACGACTCATTTTTGTTCTGTGCGGACGACTGGTTTCCTCTTCTATATTTTTTCCCTTTTCATGAATCGCTCACTCCCTCTCCTCCTCCCGTCTCACCTTTTCTCATTTTCAACACTCATACGACATACGTTATACCGAAACCTCCCTTTTGCTCGAGGTGGGTTTTTCAATTCAGGTTGACGAAGTGGAGACTGATTAGACGTCTGCTTGTTGGTCGTTATTTCGGGTGATTTGCGTGCCTGTGTCTGTCTGACCCGCCTTCATACATTCGACACTCGACCCTGCGTATCCAATCATCATTTGTACCTTGCCGCGCTCATCCGCCATTCATTCTACCCTAATGCCCACCACCTTCCGCTCCAAACCTGCCCGTATCTGCTTCAAACCCACAGTCGTCCCGCACCAGAAACCCAGAATCCAGAATCATCAGAACCGTTTTTGTATTGCTCAACCCCAAAGAGTTTATCATCTATGCTGCTTTTTGTTTTCCTTCACCTGTGTTGTTACTTTTTTTTTTCTCTGTTTCATTTTGGTTGGTTTATTTCATTGTGCTGGCTATACTTCCGTGCGTCGTGTGATTCGAAATCTGGATGCACTAATTGAGGTGAGACACTTGGATGAGTTGAACGAGTTTGAGCTATTGTATTGTGGTGGCCTGCCTGCGGATTTTCAGGGGCGTGAGATACACGTTTGGTTGCTCTAGAACCCGCCCTGATCGACCGAGCGAGTCGGGGGTCGCCGCATTCCTTTTTGTTCACTCGGCTAGTAAATGAGCTATGTTTTTGTTTTTTTCCCTCTCGTCGGGATCTCGCTTTCTATTGTGGCTTTTTCAGCTGCTAGTGTGGGCCGGCCATGGGATATTTGTTCGAGATAATCCGGCGACCGGCGGGAGAGATTGTCCCAGGTACGGATTCTGGGTATATGGACCGATGACGTCCTTTTTTATCGGCTGTGCTCCGGAGCCGAGCTGGACAGGCGTGCATCGGCGTGGATTGTTTGAAAGAAACGTCTCTTTCGCAGGGGCGGATAGAACACTATTCGGATATTTCGTGGCCGGATAGAAGTGGTGCGCGCACACGCCACCGCTGAAAGTTGAACCGACATCCCTGTCAGTCACCCTCGCCAGCTCCAC
This sequence comes from Ceratobasidium sp. AG-Ba, assembly GCA_016906575.1. Classification (NCBI taxonomy): domain Eukaryota; kingdom Fungi; phylum Basidiomycota; class Agaricomycetes; order Cantharellales; family Ceratobasidiaceae; genus Ceratobasidium; species Ceratobasidium sp. AG-Ba. The sequence goes on along the minus strand of CP059622.1, from coordinate 1,944,494 downwards.
ATGGGAATGCAAAGTATGTGTTCTTCCTTACGGGTGAAGAAATGGGCACGGAGTGGCCGGTGCGTTATTGGCTTGTCGATCCATTGTCGTGGGTGGCAAAGATAATGCTAGTCTTCTGTGAACGAAAGCAATGGTCTGACGCCAAATCGTGAAGACAAAGCCATTTTACTGTAAGGAGCTGGTCTACTCTCCTTTCATCACACGATGACGAGCGTCAATCTTAAACGTGATAGCCAGCACGAGGCTGATCTACAGTGTCTGGGCTGGTCGAAATGAATTGCCATTTATCGCCAAGATGGGATAAGACTTGCGGCTTTATATCAACAAAGGATACCTGGTAAGTCAGGTTTACAACTAAGAAAGAAGCGCCCGGGCTCGAAAACCTCATATCACGCATATAATTCGCTTCAACAGATGTTATTCAAGCTTCACGGCGCATACAAGTCGGCACCACAAATCCCAACGCAAAAATAGAAAACGGGTCTAAGCTCCCTTGGCAGCCTTGACAAACTCTCTGATCTTGGCATGGTCCTTCACGCCGTCTGTCTCTACACCTCCGCTCACATCTACAGCCCAAGGCGAAACCTTTTCGACTGCCTCTCGCACGTTTCCAGCGTCGAGCCCTCCAGCCAAGATGATTGGCAAACGACCGCGGCCAATCTCACCACCGTCCGCAGCAGCACGCGCCAGGTCCCAGTCGACGGGTATGCCAGCTCCACCACTGACTTTGGCGCCAGGCTTGATCGCATCAAGCAAGATGTGTTTGTGATATCCGGGACGAGCAATGTCTTCGAGTCCGGTCGGGCCGCTCGCGTCAATGTCTTTTGCATGGTTGTGTGTAGACTCGACATCTTCTGACTCACTTGGCTGCTCGCTGTTCGACTTCTGTGCCCTCAGATGGAACGCTCTAATGACAGGGACCGGGATCCAACGCGACCATTCGACAGGCTCGTGACCGTGAAGCTGAACCATGTCAAGCCCTGCAGCCCCGCAAGCTTGGATAACATAGCTCAATGGTTGATCCTGGAACACACCCACTAGAAGCGGGCGCGCAGACGGCAGCGACTTGGCATGCGAGCTAAACCAGGAAGCAGCAGTCGGGTTCGAAGCCGGGGGTGGGTTACGGCACCATTCGAAGACGGTGTACCGTTCGCTGTTGGCGGTCGGTCAGAACCGGTGGTTGCAGATCGCCGAGCGCGAAGAGTGGTAGAGATTTCCTTGACGACAGCGAGGTCGACGCATCGTTTGCTGCTGGGTACTAGCACTACACCTATGAAATCGGCCCCAGCTTCAGCCGCAACCTCGGCGTCTTGTACGCTTCGTACTCCGCAAATCTTGACTAACGGCTTAGTTGCTCCCCCGCGCGGCGTCAAGGCCGGTGGCAGATCAAGTAAAGTGCGAACAAAGACACCTGGATCGGATGCGCGCATGAGTGCTTCGCCAACTAGTACTGCGCCTACACCTTGTCCGATGTATGTGACAACGTCCGAACGGTTGCTGATCCCGGAAAGAGCGCAGAGAACCACGTCTGAATCGGCAACCATGTCGGCTAAACGAGAGGTCGTGCCCATGTCGACATTGAAATCATGCAAATTGCGATTGTTTACGCCAATAACTTTGGCCCCGAGTCGCAGTGCGGTACGCATCTCTTCGGCGTTGTTGACTTCGACAAGCGGTTCCATTCCAAGCGAAAGAGAGAATAGATAGAGGGCCTTTAGGCGGTCGGGAGGGAGCATGGCGACGATCAGCAAGACGGTATCTGCGCCCCACAAGCGAGCCTCGCAGATCTGGTACTCGTCTATAATAAAGTCTTTGCGAAGAATCGCCGGTCGGTCTGTGAGCGTCGCAACCGACTCGCGAGCAAGTCGCATATCCAGCAAGGTACCCTTGAACCACGTAGGCTCTGTCAGGACAGAGATCACCGAGGCTCCGGCGAGAGCATAAGTCAAAGCTTGCTGCGCGGCATTGGTATGTATAGCAATCGCTCCCTTGGACGGAGAAGCGCGTTTGATTTCGGCCATAAGTGCAGGAGAGCGTGCCTTGAGTCTCGCGACGAAGGATATGAGAGGTGGGGCGAGCTGCATAGACAAGAAGGTTTGAAGGTCCTCTTTGGTAGTTCCCGGGGTCGATTTGGCAAGCTCGACATCTTTGAGGCGCTGAGCATATATCTTGTCAAGGATAGTGGGAGCACGGTGAGGTGCGTCGGCGTTGAAAGGGTGCAGCGTTGGGTCGAGGACTTTGCTGACCGGGTTTTCGGCCCAAGTCCCGCCTTGGAGATCTAAAAAGTTTCGGAGCAGAGCATCACCCTCCTCAGACATGATACTCTCCGGATGGTACTGGACCGCCTCGAGCGTGAGTTCACGATGACGGACTCCCATAATCACCCCTCTCTGCCGTTGTCGCGGTTATAGCAAGACAGGGCGGCAATGTGGTTCGATGGGCAGAGAGCGAGTGGTAGCGCGTTGACTGGATGCCTTGTGGGAGATCCTTGAAGCAACCTCTGTTGTCGTGCCGAATAGGGCTTGTCTTTCCATGCATAATCTCGCCCGCATATTCAATCGTCCCTCCATATGATTCGACCAAGCATTCCAGGCCCATGCAAACGCCCAGAACAGGCACGCGGCCAGCAAAATACCGTATCGCGTCATTCGATATGCCGCTGTCAGTGCTTGGATGCCCCGGTCCAGGTGAGATGATCAAGTTGCGAATACGCAGGTTCGGGAAGTCATTGACCGTGAGTTCGTTATTGCGCAAAACAGTGACCTTGGCTCCGAGGATGCAGAGGGATTGGTACAGATTCCAGGTGAACGAGTCAAAATTGTCGATCAATAGGGTCTCGATCGGTGCTCTGTCTGGCGAAAGCCGAGGGGAAGCGGGGAGCGGGGGCGAACGAGGATCGCCAGCTGGCGTGGAGTTGCCATCGTTTGGGACATCGGTGTCTATCCGCCCGGGTAATCCGCTGCTGCGAGTGCCTGCGAGATTGATGTGGACATAACGTTTTCTTCAACTAGAGGTCAGAGGACACGTAAGTCTGAAAGAGCTCGTGAGCGGCTCACCAATACAGTGGGGTGGTGAAAGTATGAGGGATGTTCGAACGGAGTTCCCGAAGATTTATACCCACTCTAGATCGTCAATCAAGCCTTTTGTACTATATACAAGTCGAGTTCCCGGTCTCAGGTCCTCGTAGTTTATTGTGCACTGCCAAGCTAGCCTCGCTAGCAAGACCTACAATAGGGTGCCTGGATGCAAAGAATATGCCAAATATAGCCCGAGAATTCAATATCTCAGATGTGTTGGAGATGTGAAGTTGAGGTATGTGAAAAGGCTCAGTGGTTGTGAGTCACGAAGCTGGAATTCTGCTAGGCGCCACACCCGTGGTAAGAAAATAGTTATTTCCAATAGCCCCACTCGAGCCTGTTTAGGAGTAATTAGGTCTCAACATACACATGAAATGGAATTCAGCTGATCGGGTTGACGAGATGCGCCCGATCGCCATGGTAAACAGGAAAACAGACCGAATTCCTTTCCAGAACGCACTCGCGATCCTGTTTGGTTGTACAACCTGCCCAGTGCATAGCTGCAGGTACTCACATTGGACGAGGGGCTATCATTTTATATAGCACAAGCCCGTTTACGCGTATCGCTCGAGCGTGAGTGCGGCCGATACGTCTGGGCCAGCCCCATTGCAATTGTGTTCGCAATCATATCCAAATACATCTGCTTCCACCCAAGTTAGGACCATATATTCATACCCAAACTTCGTGGTAACTAACACTTGATGCTAAATTTTACTGGTAGTATTTACGACTATAGAATTAGAATATTTACCAAAATATATGCGTATGGTAAATGCATGAAAATCGCCCACTGACTGGACGATGCAACTACACCTATTCTAGCGGGCTACAGTCGAGTTTCAGCCTTGGTAGCGCCATTTCTACCTTTAGACGTTTTGGTGTACTTTACGGCCTCAATGTTTAGCCCTCGAGCCCGTCCACGCATCCAGTAAATTCTGCAATTCAGATTTATTCTCCAATACATTCAGCTCGATTTGTCATCTGCAAACCCGGACGTAAGATCACTGATATTGAGCACTTTTAGCGTGCGTATCTGAAATTCGTTGGTTCTGGTTCGCAGAAGTGCTCCGTGGATGATGGTGCAGTATACTGTGAGTTTTCCCCTCAGTCATGCGTCAGCCTAAACGGGCGCTTTCAACTCGGGCATTGCATTTTAATATATCTTACTAAGTATTCTAGTACCAGAAGTGAGGATACTAGCCTCCTGGAGACACCACCCTTTGGAATGCGACTCGATTCTTCCAAGGGTGACCAGTTTTAGCATAGACGCGCGGTTTCAAGCCGTCTTGGCAGCTACAGCTTCGGAACACCACCGGAACCAATCAGACTAGATTCTGGAGGGTAGCTTTATAACCAGGTGTGCTTTTCTACTCGTCTAGTTTCCCTTCTCACTGGTAGATTATGCAGCTCCAATTGCTCGGATTTTTTTCCGCACTCTTCTTTACATGTCCTTCTTATGGCACTCCTGTCGTGGTTGGTACTTTAATACTAGTGAATTAGCATGTAGAAACGAGCTGAGCCTATACGCGCAGAAAACCGACAATGAGTCTATACCGCCCTACCAGACTGCGCTTTGGATAAACAGGTTGCGAGATATCAATAGCATGGCATGCGGAACAGGTAGGCAAGCATCATCTCACCCGAGCTATGAGTTGACGAATTTTTATTTTACTTTTTTTTTGCAGAGAGCTTTGCGGTTGCAAAAATCGCAGACACGCTGGAGCTTGCTGTCCGCCTCGAAGCGAGGCGCCTACATCTAACCTTGCCCGATGGTTATCAGTACCCTCATACATTTGACTCTAACCGCATACAAGAATGGGCCAACTGGCCTAGCCGCAATGATTCGGTAAGGTGCATCTCCTATGAACTGGGAGCCGCCAACGCTAACCATATCACACATCAACAGGAAACCGATATTTGCGGTGATCGGAATGGCCAGGTTGTGCTATATCCTATCTCAAATACAGAGACGACCGGACCTTATCGCATTGTCATGTCCAAAAAGTTCCGGGTATCGCACGATGACCAAGAGGAGAAGTACATATGTATGCGTTCTGTGGGCTGGTGAGTGGGATTTGAAGTACACTGAAAAGCAAAAAGTGACAGTATATTCTGTTTCAGGCCTACCGCATCAAAGAGACCTATGACCATAGCTATTTCATGTGCAATAGCTACTGGTCATCTCCTATTCCAGACAGCGAAAGTTATATTGACGAAGCCGCTAAGCAACTTCTACTAGAATAGAGAAGTATTGGCGGATTGAGCGACCGACAATTTTCCTTGGGCTTGTTCTACCGTTTGTTCCTATTCATTCCTATTCCGTTGTAGAACACCCAATTAAACTTCATGTATCTGATCACTCTTGATCCGTACAGTCTTAGTTGTAGCTTTGAGAGTCACTCAAGCCAGCCGTTCGCATAGTTAAACTTTTTATCGTTCGGGTCAAGTTCTCCAAGAACTGACTGGCTAGATCCGCATTTGTACTTTTGGACAGTTTTGTTTGAAGACTAGGGTAAGAAAGTTAGGTGCCCGATCAAATCCCAAGCTCTGCCCCATTTGGTCCGACGGATGACAAGTAAAATCCACGAGATCGGTGGGCGTGGTAGGACCTCACTTGGCTGTTACGTGCCTAATGTAGGGCGTCCACTTCCGCCGGCACCAGCCCACGGAGCGCGGTTTGCTTGGTTCCTGAGGGAAATCAAATTTACAAACGTGCTGCTCGGGGATGTTCGGCAGCCGTGACATTTCGGTGGATACATAATCTGGGCACCCGGCTCTAGACCTCAGGCACAAAACCTCCATGCACCATCCACGCTCTGCGGAGCTCCTTTAGAAACGCGTGTACTACGCGGCTCCGACTAACCCAGGCCCTCCTGGTCTCTTCTCGTTTCATGTGGTACAAGTCGTTCAAGATCGTATCCGTACTCTTTTGCGCTGGTCTCTGCAATAGCACCCCAGTGGTTAGTGTTATGCTCAGTACAAGTGTTGCACGTGTTCACACGTTGTGTATGCGCAGAGTTTCGAGAAGTCTTTGCCTTACCAAGTTACCGCTTGGACAAATCAGCCTCAAAATGTTACGGAGTTAATCTGCGGGTCAGGTGAGCAAATTTATATGCCAGAAGTAGGATGTGCGCTTACAAAAATCCCTCTCAAGAACGTTTTGCGAGCGCCAAGATTATTGACACCATGGAACTCGCCGTTCGCCTTGAAGACAAACAATTGTATCTATCGTTGCCCGATGGCCATCAGTACCCTCATACATTTGATTCAAATCGTATACAAGAATGGGTTAATTGGCCAAAGCGCGCTGATCCGGTAATTTGTTTTCCTTCGAATCCAAAGCTGCGAAATTGATTCGACCCTATTTTTAAGGAGACTGATATGTGTGGCGGTTGGAATGACCAAGTCGTGTTATATCCGATCTCCAACACGGACACGACTGGGCCGTATCGGGTCGCTATCTCCAAGAAGTTCCGGGTGGAAAGTGATAGTCGAGGAGGAGAGGTGCGGACGTACGCGTTCTGTGGGCTGGCAAGTGCTTGAAAGCATGCCAAGTAGCTTTGATTAACGATGGCTTCTATTCTAGGTTTATCGAATCAAAGAGACTCAAGACTATAGCTATTTTATGTGCAACAACTACCCGTGGTCTTTCGGATCAGAGAATGGGCGTGATCTAGATGAGGAATACGAGCAATTCTTGCTTGAATAAAGAGTTTTTCTGTTGGCCAGGTGGCCTGTGTCGACTGAAACAGATGCTAGCACGTAGTTCGAATGACCGCAAACAAGTTTTATGTCCTTTTATTGTGTCTGGCTCCTTGCATAACCTCACCTGTATTCCATGAATCGCTTTGTATATATCAAACACCGCTACACCCACGCCTACTTTGCTTGTGTTTATATATTTGAGAGCGACACCAAGCACCTATACTCCTTGGCGCCTTAAGCCCTTATGAAGGTGCAACTGGGAAGGTTCTTGTATGTGTTTTATGAGAATTCACTAGGCATTTTACATGAGAGAGGTGGGCGGGCGGCGGATTCACGATGACGACGTTGCTCTACATTGATAGAACATAGGCCGAGCACTGAGATTTGTGCGGTGGTGTTGTGTGGACTGCTACCTAGCGGTCAACGAAGTGCTGTTGTCCACGTCCTGAGTGAACGGTGGTTGGTTTGAAATCTATCGATCGCTGATGGAAGTAAACGGACACAAAACAACCGCCATCGGATCATTGCTGGGCGCGAATCAGCCGCGATCCACTGGATGCCGCGTCGGGTGGTTAACCTCCGCAGCGTCTCCGTGAATATTTAAGCCCGAGAGGGTAATCCGGTTTCAACCCACTTCGCTCCCACAGTAACAGTATTGTACAACACGCTCATGAAGTCGACTTACTTCGGGATCATCCTCGGGCTGTCTCTTTGGATTTGGAGAGTGCGCCGCCGTAGTACGTCTTTGGCATAAACCACACTCTGGCAGCGCGAATACTCAATGCCCGCGTTCAGAACACCGGACTACCAGTTGGTGTGATATCATGGACCAACCGACCGAGTAAGCCTTGGAACTGTCGCGCGGGGCGCAATCAAAGTCGGGTTTGCTTAAAACGTTCACCTATACATACTGGTTGACACTTCAACCATATAGTCAAAGTCTTCAGGACAGACATGATTACGGAGGCGATGGATCATATGGTCCAGCTTTGGGGGATTCAAGAGGTTGAAACGTGGGCCGGAAAGCAATCTTTCCCTGTAAGCATCCTGGAAAACCCCAAGGGCAAGTGGAACGGAATCAAAGGTTGGCCTGCTCCACGGGAGTCTGACACGGTAAGCCATGACAGGCTGAGTACATATACACATACTCACAAAACATGTCTCGACTAGTGGAAGCAAAGCCTATGCCATAAAACAACTTGGGTAGGGGGCTATCCGATACTTCCCCAGGGGAGGCAGCCTGAGTACCCTAACAAGAGCACTGACCCTGGAAGCTATCGAGTTTTGGTATCGGGCGGGTTTAAGACGTTAGACGTTGGGAGCGAATTCCATAGTTATTTTGCGTTCTGTGGTGTGGTACGTGGCTTGCTTTTACCGCTAATAGAGTCCACTTAGCCTAAATTTCAGGCTGTGCGCACCAACGCAACCACCGAGGATAGCTATTCTATGTGCTGGACTACCGGGGATGATTATGAAGCAACTATTGCGATGGAACAGCAAACAGTTCTTATCTAACTAATTCGCTGTTAGAAAAGATCGGATATGGTTATAAAGTCATATCGTAACATGCAAGCCGGTCTAATGGGACAGTTTGCTCCTTTAAACTGAGATATAGCCTAATGTATGCTAGCCATATATCCGTTTCGAATGCTATGCACGCGATTTTCGACTAGTGTTTAGTACAACCCGAATGGAATTTATACAAGTACAAAACAAGTGCAGCTCGGTTATGTGCCATGGAGCCCCGATACTTATATGCCAATTGTCCTGGATGGCTCCTATTATACTGGATACATCAACGTCTTAGTGAGGGGCCAGATCTTTCGAAAAATTGGGCAATTCATGCAAACGATCATTCGGTGATTCGGACGGAAGGGACAGGCGCAATTGCATCTATGGTGTTCTTTGTTACATCCGTTGCATAGATAAACGCAACCGATAGGGCCAGCTTACACTCAGACGCAATATCCTGTAGATCCGTCTTTGCTGGGCAACCTGAAACTGCTCTGGAACCTTTGCTAGCAACCGGGAGATGGGAGAAGGTGTAAGAAGTACCGCCGGATTATAACTCTATGCGGGTCAATCACAGTCGACTACAAGCCATGTTGGGTGGTCGATATCCGTGTCATCTTCATGTACTAGTACATACACTTACGGACAAAATAAATGAACCGATACGTTTTCTCATGCTACACAACCTGTACGCCGACCGTTGAGCTCGCTTCGCAATGATATGATATTATGTAGTGTATACGATTCTATATGTCTGCTGCAGCGATAAAACTCAAAGTATAAGGGAATGCATTGACGATAGTTTGCGAGGGGGTGTGAGGGGCCAAAATCCAGCGGCCCAACGAGCGACTACATTGCAAGTATATAGGCGCGATAGTGTAGAGCTACGTATCTGATGAACTTCGCACTTGAGATCATGCGAAACGGATGTGTGGTTGCGGAGATATTGGTCTCACAAAATCATGGTTTTGAGTGCATTTGGGCCAAACATTAGCAAGCTGGACGAAAACCATGATTTTGTGAGACCAATATCTCCGCAACCACACATCCGTTTCGCATGATCTCAAGTGCGAAGTTCATCAGATACGTAGCTCTACACTATCGCACCTATATATTTGCAATGTAGTCGCTCGTTGGGCCGCTGGATTTTGGCCCCTCACCCCCTCGCAAACTATCGTCAATGCATTCCCTTATACTTTGAGTTTTATCGCTGCAGCAGACATATAGAATCGTATACACTACATAATATCATATCATTGCGAAGCGAGCTCAACGGTCGGCATACAGGGTGCGTAGCATGAGAAAATGTCTTGGTTCATTTATTTTGTCCGTAAGTGTATAAACCATCGAGATGACTCGCGTTGACCCAGCACCCCCCAGCCTACATTGCGGTATACCTTCTATGAAAGCAGCATGCTACTTCGGGATCACCCTCGGGTTCTGCTTCTATGGTGCCGGAAGATGCGCTATTATAGTACGTCTCTGGTACGGACTGATTTAAGAACAGTCGAAACGGGATTCAGAACGACGCGCTGCCGGTAGGTATCATTACATGGACCAACAGGCCACACAATGCTTGGAAGTGTCACGCAGGGGCTAGTGAAGGTTCGGTTCGTTTATGATATTTGCCAATATTTGTCATCTAAGGTTCACATGCATACAGCCAAGGTCTTTGCATACGTACAATTGCAAAGACGATGGGTCACGTAGTTAATCTCTGGAGCAAGAAAAAATAAGGGAAATGGGCCAGAAAACAAGTATTCCCTGCGCATATCGTGGAGAAACCTAAAGACGGCTGGAGCGGAATGAAGGGCTGGCCAGCTCCCCGACAGTCTGATACGGTATGCTGAATGTGCTTGTTTCTTCTTAGACTTACAAAATATTCATTGAACAGCGGAAAAAGCAACTATGCCACAGGTCTACTTGGGTTCGAGGCTACCCGATACTCCCTAAAAATGGGCGACTTGAGAAACCAAGCAAATCGACCGACCCCGGAAATTATCGTGTTCTCGTGTCTAAATCTGAAACAATTGAGGCCGGAATTGTAATCCATAGGTATCATTCATTTTGTGGCATGATATGTCGCCAACCAACGGAAATCGAAGGCAAACCACTCATTCCAGATTTCAGGCTGTGCGAACTAATACAACTGTGGAGGACAGCTACGCAATGTGTTGGACTAATAGTCATCAGTATGACACGGAGGCAGTTGTTCAAGCCACCCTAGAGGTTTAGCGAAGTAGAAGGCGAACGGGTACGATCCTCTGTTGCCCTTTCTTGTCGCCGGTTCTGTCTCTTAGACAAACTCGACTGAATGTATTATGTACATACATGTAATATTGATGATTGAAAGACCTCTAGTGTCTCTGGAGAATCAGTACAATACTGAGATACGTCACTGGAGTATACGTGCAGATGGAGGCTAAACCTGAAACTCATGCAACTTTCCAATCGATCAGGTTCCAGCTGTTGTTCGGTGGATAGCTACCACAGCTTCAGCAAACCTGATCAGTGCCAAAGTTCTAGTGCTGTCCGCTGTCCTTATTGGACACTCTCAAGCACATATTAATTACTGCAACGTGCACAACATAACGCAAGAAAGCGAATAGATATAGTCAAATCATTACCTGGTACCCTCCTCAAATCTAAGCAACTGCATTCTCCCTCTCGATCACGCTCATCGCATCAGCCACGGTCCTATCCACTCGGTCAGCTTAACTGAACCAGTTCAGAGCAAAACACCGGGGACTTACTCGGTAAAATGACCCTCGCCAACAACCCGCGCAATCCCAGCTTTGTCAAACTTTTCCCTCTCCGTTTGCCTCAAATGAGCAAAATAGACCCGGACGCCACGCTCGCGATACGTCTCGCAAAGTTCCTTGAAGATCTGAACAGCTGAAGCATCGACCGACTCGACATCAGACATGTGGAAGAGAATGATCGAGGCGTTGTGTCTGCGTGGTGCCTCGGATGGGTGTGCGCGCGTTGGGCCGTAGAGTTCGAGCCGACGAAGACGCTCTTTCAGTTGGCCAGTGTTTGCTACAAAGTGAATCGTTAAGCCAAGGGCATCAAAGATATATGGAAAAGTGTGTACCAAAGTCGAGTGATTCCCGTACGCGAACGATCAGGAGTCCAGGAACCTCTTCCACCGCATCGGGATCTTCGTCGATTGGCTTCCACCTATCCGTTCCAGGAATTCGACCCTTTATTCAATTGTTAGTTCATTCCTAAACTGCTCAAGAGATAGACTTACCAAAATTTTGATATGCGCCTTGCTACTCTTGTGCACAACCAACAACAACGACACAGTGACGCTCACGACCACTCCCACTTCAACGCTCCACAACAGGGTGAGGGCAAACGTGATGAACATCAACGCGAGGTCGACCCAGCTTCTCATCCTATGGAGATCCAGCCAATTAGTAACTGAAAGAATTCCAAGTGTCGGCGGTACCCACTTGATGTAGAAACTAACGTCTTCCGGAGCCTCGGCCAGCAATCCGTACACCACCAGGCACACGATTGACGCAAGAACGCATCGAGGAAGGTAGTACAAAGCCGGCAAGAGGAAGAATATGGCCAATATGACAAACGACGAGCACAGGAGTGAAGCCATCTGAGTTCGACCGCCGATTTCGGCACTGAGGCGCGAGCTGAATGTGCGGGTCAGAAGAGAAAAAGAGATAGGATTGTACACAAAAGACGAACCGAGTGATGGAACCATACCCGGGCAAGGTTCCCGGGAAGAACGAAGTGGCCAAGTTCCCTGCTCCAAGCGCAACGAGCTCTCGATTTGGGCTTATAGAGTAGCCGAATCGGCCAGCGTTTTGCTTGGCTGCTACAATACTGTCCAAATACCCTACGACAGAGATCAGACTACACTCCCAGCCATATTAGCAAAGCATCATGGTTGTGTTAGCGCAGTGACGTACATGGCAGTGCTGGTGGTGGATTTGAGATATTTCAAGTTCTTATGCTTGAACGGGAACTCGAATAGCTTGTTTCCCTGTCCGATAGATACTGCACCCAAGATGTCGACGCCTTTTGTATCCCAGTCGAATGTGTCGCACAAGACTACGGTCCTACATTAATTTCCATATTTCTGCCAGACAAACGAAACTCACAAGTAGCCACAACCACCGCAAGGAAAAACCTCTGGGAGGAATTTGATCCACACCCATCCTTCTCCGCGAGCGGCCAACCGCTTCTTCAAAGCCCTCGCACCAAGAAGTAACACCAGCGTGCCAAAGCTAACGGACGCAGTCAGCCAGTGTGTATGAGACTTGGCATTTTCAACAATGAACAGGAATTTGTCGAGGGTCGTTACTGGAACTGGTTTGATCGAATGTTCGAGGTGGGCAAGACCGAGCATGGGGATGAGTTGTTCGATTGTGATCACGACGGCCTATGAGAGACGAGAGATCAGTTGACATATATGTGGAGGAATAGGAAAGAACGTACTACAGCAGTAACGAATCCCCTCAGCAGTGCTCGGCTCAGGACGACATCGATGAATCCGAGTCGAAGGAGACCAAGTACGAATGATATACATCCAACCTGCACGATCGGTTCTTCGGTAAGTTGCAGATGGGCTCGGGAGTAATAGTTCAAACCTGGAAAGTGATCATCGTCGATATAGCGAATCCGACCGAATGGGGGACATTTGCATTCGGGTTTCCATGAACACCATGGGCAATTGCCTGACCCACAAGCAAAGAGAGCGCAGCTTCAGGACCAACGTTGAGCTAGCTGTTGTATTAGAAGTGTCAAATGATAGAAGCCTAGAAGACCAACCTGTCTCGAACTTCCGAAAAACGCGTAGACGAACCCAGGAAAAGCAGCAGCAAAGAGACCTGCGAGCGGGTCGAGGCGTGCCAGGCCAGACGCATAGGACATAGACTGGGGTATAAGAAGGGAAGCGAGTGTGATGCCTGATGCTAAATCACCCCAAAACCTGTTGCGTCATTAGCTGAATAGACTCCAGAAATGAATTCAATCAGAAACGTACAGTGAAAGCGAATAATTTGGCAACCACTCCAACGCCGGGATGTAGTACTTGCTGCGCATCTTGATGACTCCCCATGTGCTTTTCGGGGCTTCATCTCGTCCATCCAAGACACTAGACTTGACGTTGCCAGCTTGTTGCTGTAGTGTAGGTGCCGGTCGCATTGGTGAATCTGTACAGCAAAGTCACGGCCGCCATCTTGCCGCTGGAAGAGAAAGAACTTACCCTTACCACCTGGGGCGCCATACCGATACTGAACAGAAGATCCGCGCTCGAGCTCATCTGGAACGAGCAAGGGAGCACGTTCGCCGTCGAGCAACGAAGGGGCGTATGATGTCGGCTCACTGCCAACCTGCGCCGGAGTCGAGCTGGAGGGGCCAGGCTGGTACGCCATGGCTGGCAAAATTCGATTGAGAGCTGATCGTGGTCAAGAAAGAGATGGAGTGCGTCTGTGTATAAATATACGAGTTCCGTGCCGAGTCAAACGTTGTAGCCGTGGCGTAAGGACTGCCGCACACATGTGATCAATACACAAAGCTAAAATCCGTTGCCAATTCCGGGTTTGCTAGCCGCCCATCCTTGCTCCAGATACTGTAGGCACCGTCTACGAAGCTGCTTGAGATGCAAACAACACTGGTACACCAATGGTGTAGACTTGGTCGTGGGCCTTCGATTGGTAGGCAATTTCGGTAGAAATGGTCACCTTTTGTTCTGTAATCGAGTTTTCTCTTTCGTGCTCTCCCTCCCACTCTATGCGTACATCGCCCTCTCCCTGTGGCGATAGCATGCGCATTCATGGTGGGGAGGAAGGAGAGAGAGGGATGATGGGTATGGACACACTGGGGGTCACACGTTCGATTTCACGCCAGACTCTTATATTCATATTCTTAGAGCTACTCATAGACATCCACCACGGGGTTTTACCCCCTCAAGCAGCTCCACATGTGGTTGAATCCGTCTACTTGTCTCCTTGAGTCCTATCCTCCCTCTTGTTTTTATTCCTTCCAGGTTTTGGTCTTGTGATCATGTACACCAGATGATGATATACTAGTGGTATGTTCCGATCTATTGGCTACATTCAAATTAAAATGGCGTGGACAAGTTACTTTGCTACTTCAAAAACCCCGCAAAGTTGTGGAAACTCAAGTGTAGTTGGTGGCGGACCTCGCAGACTCTTGGATCGGGTGATCGGGGGCTGTGTCGCATGAGCTCAGCGCCCTTCATGTCTGTTCTTGTTTTCGAGCCACCGCGTACGTGTCCGGCTCTGGTTCTCCCCGTTCTCCAACCCCACGAAAATATTACACGAATAAAATTATATCCCCGTTTGCCGACCCAAATATCAATCAGCACATCTCGACGTCGGGGGGATGTCCGATGACGACTATACCCGGCAGCGTAGAGCCGAGCTAGTTGAAGAGCGCAAGCGCGAGTTGGATGGGGTTGTCGACAGACACGACTCCACCGTATGTCCTGTTCTTTCCATACTATGATTGCTGCTAATTTGACTCGGGTACAGCTCCGGGAGCTCTTTCACTTGAACAAGTTTGTTACGCTCATTGGATATGATCCTCATGTATGTTCTGTTTCTCCTGCTCTTCCTATTGCTAAAATCCATGAAAATAGATCGCTAAACAAGAGAAATCCGATGTCTGGGAAACTTTTCGTAAACCATATGATCTCTGGATACACACGCTTCTGTCGGTCCTTCAGCGAGACGGACAAGGCGGGCTATCACCGAACGAAA
The DNA here is from genome assembly GCA_016906575.1 of Ceratobasidium sp. AG-Ba. Classification (NCBI taxonomy): domain Eukaryota; kingdom Fungi; phylum Basidiomycota; class Agaricomycetes; order Cantharellales; family Ceratobasidiaceae; genus Ceratobasidium; species Ceratobasidium sp. AG-Ba. The sequence continues at coordinate 1,929,451 of CP059622.1, read as the reverse complement.
GGAGTCACTAGTATCGTCTGCTGCAGCACCGACGTCTACACCCAAGGCCGCTTCCTCTTCCTCGACTCCCAAGTTTCCACCTACGACTCCTGGTCCAAAAGGGAAGCCCCGGGCGTCTATCTTGGCATTAAACCGCAATACAAGCGAGCCTGGCGGGAAAGGAAAAGGAAAAGCTCCAGCCTATTATGTTCGTATCAAAAAACGTCCGCTCGAGGACGGGGAACAACCTCAAGACGATGTCGAACCAGACACACCACTCAAACAAAACGAAACCGAAAATCAATCTCTACCCCGCTTCCACCTCCTCCAGAGACACCCACGACTCCTGCCTCGGTGCAGATCCCTTCAGAGTCTCCAACTCCTCTTCCAAAACGGATTCGTCTGATCGTCAAACCACCTCCACCGCCCCGATCGCTACGCATCCAGACCAGCTCCCCAGGCGAACGCAGGCCTTTGGAGGGTCGTTGGAAAAGTTACTTGCGTCGTTTGCGTTGCTCGAGGAACCGGCCGAGGAGGAGGTCGACCTCCCGAGGGTTAAGCCCGGTCAGATGATGAAGCCTGGCGAAGTAGAGGTTAGGGAAAGAGGCAGACCAAAGTCGGGATCACATGGGACGAGTTTGCAAAGAGCGTCTCGGACGAGGTGGACATCTGGGCTAGGATTCGGAATATGAAGCGCCAGGGAGGGCTGGGTGTATGCGCGGCTGGGAGATTGTCAGAGGTGACGAGGATGGTGAAGGGGAGGAGGAGTCGGAGGCGGAGCCAGAGGAAGGAGGAAGGGAGGAAGAGCGGGCGGAGCTAGAGGTAGAAGCAGACGCGGAAGGAGAACCGACTGTGATGCAAGAGACTCAAGAAAGCGATCCTGCACTAGATGGGCCTGGGATCATAACGTCTCTCGCCCTATGGATGTTGATACTCCACACTTGGGAGGTTTGATGATTCCTCCTACGCCTGCGCCGAGTACCCCTCTTATTGGCTCTCCTCCCGGCACTCCAGCCGAGCGACCTGTGCTAGATGGGCCTAGTTCGAGCCTTGGTCTTAGCGGTGTTGAATCTTCGCAGCTCGTTCCGGATACTCTTGAAGCCGCGCTAGCACCAACCGAACCGATGCCTGCCCCTCCCGACCAAGAACTCATCGACGCAGAGCCGTCTCAAACCGAAACAGCCTATGGCGAGCTTCCTCGTCTGTCTTCTCTGCCACCTGAACCAATACCACCGCTCCCATACCTCTACCGCTGCCGTCTCACCCTTCGCTTGCGCCCTCCTTGCATACAACGCTCTTGTCAGTCATACCTGCTCACGCACGATACGTCAAAGAAGTCCCCTTGGCACAACGGCATCGAGTTGCTACATTGATCACGCGATACTGGGACCGCAAACAGGGTGCTGCAGAGAGACTCATCGTTGCCGAAGAGCGGCGAGTTAGGGCTGGGGCAAAGGCACTGGCCAAGGGCGTGGTAGCGAAAGCATGGAAGGATGCTGTTGCTGTACGTGTGGAACGCTCTGACGCTTGCTTCTTTATTGACACGTATTTTAGGTCATTCGTGCACGAATCAAAGAGCAAGAAGAAGCCGAGCAGGCACGCGAAGGTCGAAAACACCTCGCTGCGATATTGGAGCAGAGCAGTGCGCTTTTGGAGACCAGCAAGAGGATCTGGGGCTTGCTCGCCGGCCCGGGGACGGTCGAGGAGTGCGTCTAGCGGGGTGTCCAGCCGAACCAGTCGAAAAATCTAGCAGAGGAGGAGGAGGAAACGAAGAGGGTGGATGAGGGGGGAGAAGAGGAAGGAAGTGACGCTTCGGGTGGAACCGAGCTGGAGGTTGACGAAGATGGAGAGGAAGGGGAAGGTGGAAGCGAGGTGTTGGTCGAGCTTGGGTCCAGAGGCGCTTCGGAGGTCCAGGATGAGAGGGAGATGGGGAGGAAGGCGATGCGATGTCTACGACCGCAGATGGCCTGCAGTTGAGACGGATGCGATGTCGGTCATCGAAGATACGCCCGCGCGGAGTCGAACTGGGACTCCCCAACCCGAGAACCGGGGGTCAAAACAGACGACACGAACAGTACTCGGCCGCCCTCTGCAATGGATGTGGTCGCCAACGGCCATTCTGGACTAACGGAACCCCGGTTGAGGTTCACACACCCAAAACAAACGGTCATGCCGACGTTTCTTCCTCTGGACTGCCTCTTCTGGCGTTCGAAAGTGACCCTCAAGCTCAAGGAGCCTGAGGTGGAACCATCCCTGCCCATGCAACTCGTCGTAGCCGACGAGGCACATCCACCGTCAATGGAGCTGATGACTCCGACAGCGAAGTTGACGGACTCGCGAAAGACGCAGAAATGCCGTTGGAGGAGCTCATGCGGCGGTATGGATACGTTGGCGTGAATGAAGTCCAGACGGGCCTCTGCCGAGACTGAGGGAGGAGATGGAACAGTTGGGAGCACGACGATGGAGGAACGAACAGTCGACAGCGATGATGAGGATGGAGAGGAGGAAGGAGACGTTGCTGAAGCTCTGCTTGACGGAAGTCGGCGAATCATCAACCGAAGGCGTCGTTCGGCCACCATTCTTGTTGAGGGGCACATTAAGGCCATATCAGCAGGCTGGTTTGGAATGGCTCGTGATGGGTATGTGAGGGGCACGAATGGGATTTGGCGGACGAGATGGGGTTAGGGTAAGCTCATCATCGCTCCTTTGGTCAATCCAAACTCATGTGCTCTGATCTTCAGTAAAACCATCCAGACGATATCCCTGCTTGCTCACTTGGCTTGCGATCGAGGCATATGGGGTCCTCACTTGATCATTGTTCCAACTAGCGTTATCCTCAACTGGGAAATGGAGTTCAAAAAGTTCCTTCCGGGATTCAAGGTTCTCAGCTACTACGGTTCGATCAAAGAACGTAAAGAGCGTCGTGTCGGGTGGAACACTGAGCACGTTTTCAATGTCGTCGTAACTTCCTACCAGCTCGTTCTTGCGGACCAAGCAATATTTCGGCGTAAACGATGGCACTACATGATCTTGGATGAAGCGCATAATATCAAGAACTTCAAGTCTCAGCGTTGGGCCACGCTGTTCAGCTTTAATTCAGAACGTCGGCTGCTTTTGACAGGCACTCCACTGCAGAACAATATCACGGAGCTTTGGTCGCTGTTGTACTTTGTTCAACCAGACACGGCAAACAAGCAACAGTTTGAGGAGTGGTTCTTGGGTAAGCGCTAGAATTACTATGCTATTTCAGTCTGTTAATTCCTCTCTAGAGACAATGCGTCACGCCGTCGAGACCGGTGACACAATGGATGAGCAAACCGAGATACCATAGACAAGCTTCATACAGTCCTGCGTCCGTACATCCTCCGTCGCCTCAAAGCCGACGTAGAACGCGAACTTCCCTCGAAACACGAACACATTGTCTACTGCAGGTTGTCCAAACGCCAGAGATATCTCTACGACGAATTCATGTCTCGCGCCCAAACCAAAGAAACCCTTGCGGCTGGAAACTTTTTAAGCATCGTCAATTGCTTAATGCAGCTGCGAAAAGTATGCAATCATCCAGACCTGTTTGAAGTGCGGCCGATTGTCACGTCGTTTGCGATGCCTACTGGGCGATCAGCTGTTGTCGATTTCGAGATCAAGGAACTGCTCGTGAGGAGAAGATTGCTTCGGCAGTTTGACGACGACGGGTTTAGCATTTGGAACCAGTCGCTTGATATCGGGTCGAATGCTGCTGGGTCAATTATCGTGGCTGAACGTCGAGCAGCTCTCAACGCTTCCCACCTTATCCCGGTCGTCGAGCTACCAGGCGAACCACCTCCCAAAGATCTTCGGACCGTTGCTGGCAACAAACGTTGGCTTGAGTATCAGCGACAACTCGAACTCGGTCAACGCAGGCAACAAATTGTGCATGTCAATACCCAACGAAACACGCGCATACCCGTCCTCGGCGCAGAGAAACTTGCGCTCGCAAGGTTGTTTGCCAAGCCACTTTTGCCGGCCGATATACTTGAACAACAGCGGCCGAATTGGGACACTGAACTTATGGCTGGGCGATTAATCAAGTCGTATGCGCAACGAGAACAAGCCATGGGTGATGTCATTGACCGATTCGCATTTGCCACACCACCCGTGGTGGGACTGGACGTTCCTCGTTTGACATTTGGCCTGCGCGCACTCGACCCAGTCCCCGAACCACTCCTAAAAATCGACTCGTCTGTTCTCCACCGAGCGAGCGTCAAGCTCCAAATTGCGTTTCCAGACGCGACGCTCCTCCAATACGACTGTGGCAAACTCCAAGAGCTCAGCGCTTTGCTCCGAGCTAAACACGCAGGGGGCCATCGAGTGCTGATATTCACACAAATGACACGTGTGTTGGATATTCTCGAGATCTTTTTGAACTTGCATGGATACCGATATCTTCGGCTCGACGGGTCGACCAAGATCGAGCAAAGACAAGTTGTGACGGAGCGGTTTAATGTCGACGACAGGATTTTTGCATTTATCGCCTCGTCCAGAAGTGGGGGAGTGGGTATCAAGTGAGTCTCTTGCACCTAGACGAGCGCTTGTTTCACCAACCCCTTCGCCCCAGTTTGACGGGCGCGGACACGGTCATTTTTTACGATAGCGACTATAACCCATCGATGGACAGACAATGCGAAGACCGGTAGGTTCCTCCTTCCCCCATTTTGTGCTGTCCACATGCTCACATGCCGGATTCAAGCGCCCACCGAATCGGCCAAACACGCGAAGTCAACATTTATCGATTCATATCGCTGCACACGGTCGAAGAATCCATGCTCCGGAAAGCAAACCAAAAACGGCTGTTGGATGATATCGTCATCCAGCAGGGCGAGTTTGATTGGCGACAGGTCCTCGTGGATGACGTGCGCATGGAGCGAGCGTTGGCCGAGGTCGAGGACCGGGTGGATGTAGATGCTGCTCGAATGGCGGCTGGCGAGGAACAACAAATGGATATGGGCGATTTTGGAGGTGGTGCAGGTGCAGAAGAAAAAGATGCCGAGGTGGAAGAGGAGAAGACGACGATGACGGGCTGAGACCCATCGAGCGATATATGCTCCGTTTCGTCGAAGAGGATTGGGAACACTTTTGTTGATCCTATTTTATTTTGTTGCTTTATCCTTATTCTTGTTTTAGCCCTACTCCACGATACCTTTGACCCAGAATACTATTGTAAGATTTATTTATCGAGACAACTGTTCGGCTTTACACCTACACACACACACAACAAGAAACCAAATAGGTAGGATCCCGCCCAGGGCATGGAGACTTACAGAAAAAGCTATATACGAGAAGCAAAGTAAAAAAAAAAAAAGCTGCATATTTTCAGAGAGAACAGAGAAATTTAAGGGAAGCCTATATTTGGCACAGTATGATCATCTCTAAGCAGCGGCCGAGGGCTCTTGGGCTGGTGGAGCGGTCAAGGTTGTGGGTATGGCGGAGACCGCAGCTTTATTATCTTCAGACGTGTCCATTGCTTCGCCATCTGGCTTGATCTCTGGCTTGTTCGCTTCCCGGGCCTCGAGCTTGTGTGCGGCCTCGGCAGCGCCTGAGATGTTCGCAGCTGCGAGACCGACAAAGACTTCACTTGCGCGTTGCCAGTTTTCAGCCACGCCTGTCTCGGCCACATCTTCGCCCCATCGACGCTCTTCTAGACGTTTAGCGAGCACGACTTCGGAACCTGGGACACCCAGGCACAAGAGAGCGCATGCACGGAGAGCATCGGACCCAATTCGGTCGAGATCTTCGGCAGGAGGCGCTGACATGGGTGCTGGGGGCGGACCACGGGTGACGGCAACGATCTCGACGACAACTTCGCCCCACGCAGGGCTAGCGCCGACCACACCCGACCATGCTCGAGCAGCGTCATCATCGACGGGTTTTCCGCCCGCGACGAGCACCTCGAGAACACGCACACCGATATCGTGAAGTGCGTCTCCGGGGGTCGAGGCAGGAACAGGCGCCGAGGCCGGGGGTGTTCCCCGGTCGTGCGAGACAGTATAACCCACAGCGACAGGCGCGGCTTGATCCGGCTGAGCTGGCTGTTGAGGCCGGAGGCGCCCAGTGACACCGAGCTGGGCGAGCACGGGCGCTAGCGTCTGCATGTTTGCATCCTCGAGCGCTGGGTCGATAGCAAGCGCCGGGTCGAGCGGGATACCGCCGGCAGCAGGCGGCGGGATCTGGCTTGGGTCGTGGATGGGCGGGAGGGTATGCGGGTGCGGGATGGCCTGGATCGGATGGCCAGGCAACTGCTGGTGTTGAGGCGGAGGGCCAAATTGCATCGGGACTTGGTACTGGGCATAGGTAGGCGGGATCGGCGGTGGTGGATTGAAGCTCGGCGCTCCTGGATCCTGGCCATCTGGGGGCGCCTGACCGGGCGATCCCGGCGGGGGAGGGGCAGACGTAGAGGCCGACGCGACGGGGACAAACGAAGTAGCTGCTCCGTTGCGCAAACTGTCGAACGTCAAGAACGGGAGGCTACCCGAGTCTGAAGTGCGCGGTGTGCGCTGAACACGCGGCGAGTTTTCTGGGGGGCGAGGGGGTAAGCGGAGGAGGGCGTTCAGCACACGAGCAACACACCAGCGAGGAACATCTTAATCGTGCGCTTGAACTCATCGACTTGGGGGCCCTGCAGCACGAATGAGCGCTGAAAGCGGAACAAGCGCCGAGCGAGGGGGACGTACCTTGAGCCACTCGGGGCGGTTGCGGGCATAGCCAAGGCACTCGATGCGCAGACGGCGGCAGGCAGCACATCCAGGATGTGCGGTCTGGGCGTCCTCGTTGTCGTTCTTGCCCTGGTCGCACTTCTTGCCTCGGATGCGGCAGGTGAGGCAGCCCTCCTTGCTGCGCAGACGCTTCTCCTTGCCGGGGACGGTGCTGCTGCTCGCGCCGGCCTTGGGCTTCTGCTTCGGCGGTGCGCTCTCGTGCGTGACTACCATTGCGGGCGTCGGTGTCGTATATGCGGCTGGGGATCTCTAGTGGTTGCGAGCGCCGGGCGCGTGGTGGTCGTTGAGCGTAGAAGCGCTGTGGCCAACGACACCTCACAACATTTGTATCGGGTCACGTGCCTCTTCTGCACCGCATTCCACAAACAACTCATTCCACGCCCGATTCAGACAGCTTGGTGACGCTCGCGAAGAACTCGAGCTAAAATGCCTATTTGAGTATATCTATGGCAACTGCGGGGCTCGTCGCCGCTCTGAAAATCCGCTGAGCCTAGAAGTCTGGGAGCCCCTGTGGCAGTTGCCATATATATAGCCGAAGGGGCTACAGAGTGCTCCAGTTCTCACCCTATCACGACCCCCTAACTTATTTAATCCGGACGACCATTGACGAACCCGCCAACTGCATGCTCGGTTTTCGCACAGTAGCCTCCCTCGCGAACTTCAAGGATATAAAGTCACTGCACTATACGGTTCTCTTCTATTGCTTGTTACTATGGATTGCTTCACCTCCCGGATACTGGTCCTACTCCTCTTGGTCAATACTGCTCTTGGCTCTACTATAGTTGCTGCGCACACGAGTGCTATAGCCTTCGAGAACGGACCATCCAGCGCATGGGAATGTCAAACAGCTCAGGGGAAAAGTCGGTAACCCCCCTCGCATTTCGATTTGAGCGCCACCTAACCCCAATGATGTCACAGTCCAAATTATCCAACCGGCCCCTATCCTTCGAGCCATAAACGAACTCGTCTATCACTGGGATCACAAGTCCCATAAACGATGGCCGGTAGATAAGAACCCCTATCCACGACGCCTCTCTACAAACGAGATAACCTATTGGCCCGACTCGGAATCTACCGAGCATTTAGACGTAGGCTCCAGCGTCCCCTGTTATCTCCGTCTACTAACATCATAAGTAGGACTCGCAATGGCTGTGCAACCTCAACTCTTGGGTCGGCTCCTATCCGGCTCTAGGTAACAACTCGGACGAATCCGACCCCGGACCATTCAGAGTGCTCGTTTCAAGTTCGTACAAAAAGGAAGGAACGGGTGCAGACGTCACTTATGTTTTTGGGTTTTGCGGAGTTGTAAGTCCTCGTCTGAGCCTATATTTGCGGATAAGACATGAACTTAGTTGATAGGCAATTCGTGTGGGCAACGAACACGAAATGTGTTGGCCAATAGAGATGAATGATAACGAGCAAGAATTCTTAGATTGAAGCGAAATAACGAAGCAACTTTTCGATCGTGAATCATTGAGTGGTATCTTATTGAGTATAATATGTGTATCCGCCCTAGTAATTGACTGCATAATGATCTTGGATGAGGGGTGCTTAGCTTGAGTCATTAAGATAGCTTGCCTTCGGCCAATAGCCCCTCTATGGGACAAACATGAGCGATCCATGATACCATATACCAAACGGGCAGCGTTAAGATAGACTTATTTGTTGACCTTTGGCTCACGGTCGTGCGATGATAGAAGTCGGCAAGCCAAACCCATGTCGAGCCAACCTAAGCCTTATGATGCATATGAACGCATATATCGATAAATATAACCCATCCAAATCCGCAACTCGTAGTCCATCTACAGATGTGATTCTCAAATCCCGAAGCTACCTACTCAAGCCCTCCATTATGTGTTACGATATACAAAAACATGTTCTGTCCTGTCACCACATACAGTCAAAATATCTCCAAAGGCGCCAACCTCCACGCCAGAGCATCCCACACGACCAATGAATTTGAGCATTCCAGTTTTTGATTCGCCATTCTCACGACTTCTGATGCGAAGCCTTACCCTTCCGTATTCTAGCGGCCCACTATCAGGAGCCTAACTCGTATTTAGTATATTAAAGAAGATCCATACCCGGAGTTAGGCCGTTGTAAGTGCACACTCAACCACCTCACGCAGAGGAGTGTTAAACGTTAAAAGATGCGCCACATATACGTTACTAAAGGTCCAAGTGCTCAGTTAGATCCTCCAGCGCTTGATGACTCTGGCGCCGGAAAGTATAGGTGAAATAACGACGAGGCATTTGTATCAAGGAATTTGCGCACAGTCCCACAGATCACCTGGGTTCCTCGAGTGAAGATAGGCTATATATCTCCTCTGTTCAGCCTACCATCTTACTTTCCCTTCACCCTCTCTCTCCACCCCCCGTCTAGCTATGATACCTCGATCCTCTCATTTAGAGCCCGCTGACATCCGGGAGCTGCTTGGGCTGCTTGAGAGGATTCAATTGGAGCTGGTTCATGAAGATATGGGGTTTTGGAACGAGTGGGATAGATGTTGCCAGGTTTGTATCTCATCCTAATATCATTTGTCAACTTGCCCCCCGTAACCTCCGGTCATAGGGGTATAACATCATATTGAAAGAAGCGGGTATAGTTGCAGCGCAAGTCGTAGAACATACCCAAAGTAAAGTTTCTCTTTGAACTGAAACCCTTGCTGACGAGTGATAAGGGTTTCGCACAAGTGTGTGGGAGCCACTTCGCGCAGGCAATTCGAACTTACAGGAATCGAAGAACATAATCTTGGAATTTATCGAGGTGCGTTTGGTTTAACCTCCGCGAGCTAGTTTTATGATACAACAGGTCCACCCTCAGAAAGGCCTTTGCGATACAACACAATACATACCGCAGGAGCTTGCTCAACTTCATCACGGCATCCAATCTTTCCCAAGCCGATACTCTGCCTATGTCAATGAGCAACATAGATACTACGAGACTAGATTGAAGGAGCTTCATGAAAATAAACTGAAGGTCCAGGCACAGTTAGATAGGTATGAGGCCGGTGTCCCGACATCTGTACATGATCTCAAAGACTGGTAGATACAAATGCGAAGTGAGTTTTCGATTCGGGCTCCAATAAAGTTCTAATAAATCCAGCATCAATATATGCCACCCGTCTGGGCGCAAATTTGCTTTGCTTTGCTCCTATCATCACGAATTCCGGAAACGATCATAATAGTAACGCATATAACCACACAATTCACACAGTGCATCTGATGAAATTTCACAAGATCGTTTTCTTCGTTATTATTGGCCGTATTTTCGAATCAGTTAGCGACCACGATAATGTTAGGATAGGTTGGACTCTTGGACGAGCAATTTAATGATGAACTTGACTTACAACACTCGCATTTTAAGGGCTTCTTGGGCAGTTTCAATCGGCCGAAAAGGACATCACCCAAGTTGCTGAAAAACTTGGGACCTTTGTGAAGCTCTTCAACACCTCGGCTACACTCGCTCACAACGCAGAGGCTGTAGCCTTACAATCCCATCGGCTGATACAAACGTGGAGCAAGGTCTGTTATAACTCATACAGGGTATTAGTTATTTTCAGAATACATGTTCACCATTATCATTTACGCAGGCGCACTCGGACCTCTTGGCCGCAAACGAACTCCTCAGCACCGTCGATAACGTTGCCACTCGAGCTGTTAGTTTTTTGACATAAACTAGATAGAGAAACCCCGTCCCACTTACCTGATTTCCCCCAGGCTATGCGTAGATGCATAAATCTAGCCTCCGAACTCTACTCGAGTTCGTATTTCAACATACACACATACATTGGTGCATGTGTTCTGGATGATTCGGCCATCTGTGGTCACCAGATTCCAACCTGTCGACCGGACTGTTGCCTAAGCCAGAATCCACTACGAATGGATAATCCCCCCGATGCCGGTACCGCTCTGAGTCCTAGTGCGGACAGATCATGTGTGTGCTGAAAACTGAAAATAGCAAGCTTTGAGTTCGGGGGGGGGGGGTATCATAAAGAGCCTGGATAGATCAAAATGGATAGAAGGGGTTCACAAAATCTTTTGTGAGATGTGTGTGTGTGTGAGGAAGTCTGTAGAAGCTATCCCTGCACTCTCGGTTTGGTTGCTCTCTAGCCGATCCAATATGTGATCAGGCATGGTCTGTCAAACGACCGTGGCGCGAGTGCCTGGAGTACATAAGTTAAATACCTTTATACAAATGGAGATCAAATCCGGGGCCGAGTACTCTGTCTCGTATGTCGACCACAAAGGGAGAATATGGCCCTCCCCGCTCCTGAGTAAGTTGTCAAACTAGTACGGGGGCTGGGGAGCAAGAAGGCCTAGAGCAAGGAATTTGAACCGGACGGGATTGCCTACCACAAAACCAACTCACCTACCATAGCACCATGACATGCCCGTCTGAGATCATACCCCTCGCTCACAATGCAGTGACATCTAACTTTATTACATACGCATCGGTGCTAGATCAGGTAATAACTGGTAATCACCAGCGAGCGTAGACATCGCCCGACCGCGTAATGACACAATTGCTACAGCTTCTGTGAGGAGTTTGCGCGTCAATCGATGTGAATACCTTTATTGAAACGGCCCGTTTTTCTCAGACAGTGGAGCATGATGAACCGGACGCTACAATAACTCGAGGAGGTTGACGATCCTGCTAACCCAATTTGTTCGCATCTGGCTCCACCGGGGTCAGCTGCGTTGAATACCTAGACGCACTAAAGATCTCCGAGGTTCTAGCCCTTTAGTGCGTTCGCTAGCCCATCAAATGCTCCACAGGTACAACTTGTCAAGAAAAATGTCAAGAGAAGTGCTTGGTGACAGATGGTAGACACATCACACACATTTTTTTCGCGGAAGTGTATCCAAAAGAGGTGCCTTAACGTCTCGGTCGCCAGCTACCGGCTCGGAGCTGAACGTGCTGTACTGCAGTTATAAGACAAGTGTGCTGGTATTGTCAAAGCCAGCCCACTCTTGTCGTTCCCTTATTTTTTTTTTCGGTTAAACCACAATGCACCCATCTTTCGGAATCATACTAGCGATATCTCTCGCTGGTTTCGCCATAGGTGCTCCGGCGGTTGGTATTTTCCACTCGGAGTTATCTCACGCATCTAACGGAAGTATCTAGAATTTTGGAGGGTCAGCAGCTCTACAAAGCACAGGCTGGGTGAACCGGCCAAGTCATTTCGAGGAGTTAGGTTGTGGGCATGGTGATCAAGCTCACGTTTTCTATTGCGTATGCTTATGTCAAACCTATTCTAGCACGCTTTGAGGCTACGAAGGTTATCGACGTCGTGAGCCGTGCCGCTCAACTCGAAGGGAACAGGCTAAAAGAGAAGATGTCCAACGGTCATGAGTACCCTCGCACTCTGGAATCGAGTCGCGTAGAAGGATGGTATAACTGGCCTCGGGCCGGGAACAAGGTACATTGACATTTTTCGCAAGTAGTCTGCGCTCCCTGAATTGACTACTTTATCCATATGTAGGATACTCGAATTTGCGGTGACAAGAATGGCGAAGTAGTATTGTACCCGATTTTCAATGCCAAATCTGTTGGCCCATATCGTGTTGTCATATCCAAGAATTACAACTTGAGGGTCAACGAGAAGAACAGGCAAACGATGCGCATATATGCATTCTGTGGTCTGGTATGCCAGTTTCAGGAGTAGAAAGAACAGCTGGGCTGACTTCGTGCTACTCAGGCTGTCCATAGTCAAAATAGCTATAGGATGTGTAATAATTATCAGCGAGAAAACTTGGATGTATGGGAGTTCGAGGGTGAAGAGGGGTTTGAGTCGGACGAGTTTGACTAATGAGCTATCCTTCATTAGCAAAAGCCTGCCTCTGTTCTCCCCTTGTTTGAGTCATATCATCGTCACCGGGCTTTGTGGTGTACATGTTGTTGTCATATCTTTTGTACCTACCAATGATCAAAGTACTTTATCCCAAGTTCTTGCGTATTGTAAAACTTTGTATAGTGGTCTTCGTGTTACTCGCCATGAGAGTGCTGTTGCATCTCGGGTGGCATCCATCTCGCCATGTTTTATTGCGTGGCGAACTCCAATACATCATACTCTATGTAAATTGTTGGCTTCAGAGTCGTCCATTGTCGCGGTTAGGCATACCGTCGAGTAACAGTGAGGTGCTTAATTGCTGGTCTTAATCAAGCGGCATGGTCTTCGGCGGTTATGATTCCCTCTGAGAAAACTAGTTTTCGATGGAAGTTTCACGAAAAAGAGTGGAGTGCTATGTTTTACTCAATTTCCTCCACCTACCACTCATTTCTTGGTCAAAATTCAAGTTGAATGCAGCGCGAGTATTTTTTTTTCACAACCCGGCTCGTTCACGTACCATTCTAGACAAGACTGGCCAAGTAGCGTTGTGTCCGATCTCCAATACCAAGCCAACTGGGTGGTATCGTGTTGCTGTATCCAAGAAATACCGTCTAAAGGTTGATGAGGAAACTGGGAAGAAAATACGCGAATACGCTTTCTGCGGGCTGGTGAGCGGCCTCCTCGCAGCAATTATGCTACAAACTGACGTTGAAACCCTTAGGCCGTTCGTACCGACTCGGGGTACAAAATGTGCAACCGCTGGCAAAGGCAGAACTCCACCATGTGGGATGCTGAGAGCGAAGAAGATCTAGACGAGGAACTTGAATTGAGCGAGTTTGACTACTAGAGAATTTCTCCATCACACAGCCAATAGTACCTCTCTTGAATGTGTGTGGTCAAATGTTACGTCGGGGTTTTTGGTTCGATCTTCATGCTGGCGTAGTAGTGCGATAGGACTCGCCACGAGTTTGCATTTCAACCAGATTACATACTGAAAATAAAACGTCTGTTCGAAATTTGCCCTGTCGGGTGCCAGTTACGGTTATGGCTACAGTAGCAAATGGTGTAAGCCAGATTCGTATGACATACGCTTCCTAAGATTATGCTATCCAACAACTCAACCTCGGTTCTAAGACCTCTAGGCTGTCTACGGACCTCGTTCGAGGATGCGGCCGCAAGGATAGAGCCCCGAGATGCGGGAAGTGAATGTCATTCAAAAAGAAGACGAGCACGTACAAACGGGAGATTTCAGGTATCAAAGAAATCATCCTCTCGCACATCGACGAGTTTCTGAGCTGATAATAAAGCAGAGCCTGGCTCTGGGTTGCGCTTCCCAGGTTTTTTGGACTCTGGCTTCGACCTAGTGGATCGGTGTGTTGCGGGACTCGGTTCTCTAAGCCCTTCTTCGGAATCCTCCCGCTCTTCATCACCTTCTCTCATCATCCTCATCCTCGTCTTCCTGATCGCGAACCTTCCACTTCATCTCAGGCTCGGCGTCCATCTCGCCGTCTTCCATCGCTTGGCGAACCGCAGCACGTCGTTCCTCACGTAAACGGTCGGTTTCCGAGTTGTCTGTATCGTTAGAAACAGTCGAGGGATAGAGGGCGATGTATTTATCGAGTTTGGGATAGTTCTTTGATATGGTCCGTCGGTGTTATGTCCAGCGCATAGATAGGCAGAGACGCACGATGATGTAATTCAAATCGATGCGATGCTTTAAGAGCTCCTTTTGAAGCTTCTTGCGTTCCTTCTTTTCGAGGCCGGAAGCCTCGAGTGCTCGTTTGGTTTGCTTGAGCTTCCGAGTGACCTTTTGTTTATCTAGTGTAATGACGTGAGTATATACGAGAGGCTGCTTCATTGCCGACATACCGAAGAACTTGATCTATCAATCGCCCCACTGCAGTAAGTCAGACAAATTCGAATGTCGCTAAGCAAAAGTAGCAAGAACGGCACGGACCTTGTGGTACCGCACGGCCATCGAACGCTCCTTCCTACGTAGCTCAGCTTTCGCAAGATCCGCCTCTAGCGACTTGAGTTTGCGTTCGGCCTGAATTTGGACATCAGGGGCAAGGTTATCCTAGGCGAGAACGAGTGAACGATGTTATTCAAAAACTTAAATTGGAGAGTTGATAGGCGCCACACCGCAACGTACCTTTGCCAGCAACCTTCGGGTTTGCCGGAGCGAGGCTTTGAGCCTCTGGACACCCGGTTCGTCCGGATTTGATTTCTTGCGGTATACCTGTCGCTTCTTATCTGTGCTCTGTTTCCTTGTCTTGTCCTTGGTCTTGTTATCTCTGGCTCGAGCGGGTGTCATGGTGGTGGAAGGAAGAACAGGTAAATTTAAGAAGCGCCGGGCGGTTGGACTCGGTTGATGTTACACGCGCCTTTGCCGATCAACCAATCAGCCGGGACCGACTTGGCTTATCGCCCATGTGGGGTGCATAAATATTTCACGCTCAGTTATTGGAGCGTGTCTCCCCCTTCCGCTCCCCATGGCCCAGCCCCAGAAGAAGTTCGACAACGTAGAGGTTCCGGCCGACAATGCTGGCGATGATGATGCTGAGCTTTTGGCGATGGGATATGTGGTGCGTTCTTCGCAGTGGTAAACGTTTTTGAGACGTGCTGAACGGCTTTCTAGCCCTCGTTCAAACGCGAGTTTACGAACGTAGCTACGATATCTTTCGTAAGTATGATTACAACGTCTCTCCCCGGCGTATGTTAATTTGGCTGCTGTTTGCTAGGCATTCTCCATCATGGGGTATGGCATCTATCGCTCTCTTTAGTTAGTCCCATATGAACACCAGTTTGCAGAATGTGTTCGTCTATTGCAACGACTTTCAACACCCCGCTCACACTCGGGGGACCAGCATCGGTGCGCTTGAAGTCACGAGCTTGCTCGGTCAAGCTAATCCATTCGTCAGGTCGTGTGGTGCTGGATTCTGGGAGCATCCATGTGTTTCACCCTGGGCGCCAGTATCGCGGAGATTGTCTCCGCATTCCCAACCGCCGGTGGTCTCTATACGGCGTCCGCTCGTAAGTCCGATGAACCTATCGCGTGTTCAATGCCCCATGCCTGATGCAATACATTTTAGAACTCGTTCCTCCCAAACGGAGAGCGATTTGGGTTGGGTTGTGGGATGGTCAGTGTTCTCCTTGCGCCCGCTCAATCCGTCTTATCTTGACCCGTGACATCATTTCCAGGCTGAACATGCTTGGCCAAGTTGCTGGTGTATCTAGCACCGAATTCGGTCTTGCGAACATGATTTGGGGAGCGGTAAGTGCTTCCGTCTCGCTTAGGATGCTTCCGCGCATTCTTCCCCGAAACTCCCGATTTCAGACTACCTGTTGTCCGGTTCCTCGCCCCTATCCATACCATCAAGTACTGACTATCAGGCACACGGTTAGGTCGTTATTTCCAAGAAAGAAAAATACGAGGTCTCGCAAGGAATGGTGGTCGGGCTCATGATTGCTTTGCTCGTTGTACATGGAATCCTGGTGAGTTTCGGCCGCCCCTTGTCGCTATTACCCTATGCTCTTCGCTCCGGTGGCACCTTCTGCGCTGTGCCTGACCCTGGATCTCGCTTATCTTACCCGTTATCAGAACTCACTCGCCACCAAGTGGCTTGCACGTATGACGAGTGGATTTGTATTTGTTAATGTTGGAGCTACTCTTCGTAAGTCGTCATATTTCAAAGTCAGGCAAGGACTCACTTTGATGGGTTCTCCTAGTGATCATCATCGTGCTTTTGGCTACAACTCCTCGGTCTGAAATGCACCCCGCGAGGTAGGCACAGTGCTGAAACAGTTCGACCTCGGTAGCCATGCTAATGGAAATCAGCTACGTCTTTGGCTCAGCAGGTATCATCAACCAAACGGGAGGCTGGAATACCGGAATTGCGTTTTTGTTCGGACTACTGTCCGTTCAGTGGACAATGACCGACTATGATGCGACAGGTAAGTTTTATGCTGTCTTTTATTTGTCGTCGAACGAAATGACCGACCAGGTTCCTAGCCCATATTTCGTATGTTGATCCTCCCAAATGTGTATGCTTGGTATCGTTTTAAACCTTGGGTTATAGGGAGGAGGTCAAGCGGGCTGCTGTAGCTGCTCCCTCGGCCATCTTCATTGCTGGTGAGTCGTTATCCTTCTATACGTGCGTGTATAAACTCTTTTGCTAGTCATCGGAACTGGTCTCATCGGCTGGCTCCTCAACATTGTCATCCTATGCTCCGGTCCTCTCGAAGACCTTCCCGGCCCCTCTGGCCTTGCCTTCCTTGAAATCATGTACAAGCGCATCGGCAAGGGTGGAGCACTCTTCCTCTGGTTCTGGGTCTGCCTTACCGCGTTCTTTGTCGTACAAACTGCACTCCAAGCATGCTCGCGGACGTTCTATGCATTCTCACGTGACCGCGGGCTTCCCGACCGAGGGCTGTTCGGGAAAGTTACCAAAAACCATGTACCCCTGTACGCTGTGGTAAGTGAGTTCGGCCTCGGTCAAGAGATGGTGTTGACTTGACCGACTGTAGTGGCTTGTTGTGTTTTTGAGTATTCTGGACTGCTGGATCTAGCTAGCATTATCGCTGCGCAAGCTATTTTCGCTCTTACGGCTATGGGTGAGTACCATGCCTGACTCATTCAATGATGCGCTGCTAAGCGATGTTTTTAGCTCTTGATCTTTCGTATATTGTTCCTATCTTTTGCAGGGTATGTATATATTAGTTCTGCATCACTAGCGCCACTAACCCGTTTCCAATCACTCAGCGCCTGTTCCGAAACCATCCGGAAGTTCACTTTAAACCTGGTCCTTTCTACATGGGTGATGGTGCGCTTGGCTGGATCGTCAACACAATGTGCATTCTCTGGACGATCTTTGTGGCTATCATCCTAGCCCTCCCAACTGTCCGACCTGTCACCAAGCTGAACATGAATTACGCATCGGTCATCACTGTCGGCGTTATGGTTTGTTCGCTTGCGTGGTACTTTGCCGGTGCTAGGAAGCACTATCATGGGCCAACTGGTGCGCTTATACTGTGACTCGCACAGAAACCCGATTTACTAACCCTCTTCAGGCAACCTTGGCCCCTCACATTCTCACCACGACAACCGAAGCGATAAGGCCTCTGACTCGGACGACGATCTTAGACAAAGGGGGACCAAGTTCAAGGTTGAGGCCGCATAAACGTGAAATCCGTCGTTTAACCTGGAAAATTCTCGAACTTTCTTTGCCTTTCGAGATTAACCTTCATAATTCCTTTCTTGATTCCAACCGTTGTTTGAATAACATCCTGTAGCTGGTTGTTCTAGCCTTTTTATAAGATTTATTGGTGACTCCAAGCTATGCAGACATGCACAGGATGCGCGGTGGATACACTTATGGTTCGATGTCAAGGAGTTTCTAAATAAAGTACCGCTTATCTGGACATCGACGGAGCAAAGTCATGCAACCGCCCTCGGGCAGTTTCTCGGCGCACCGAGTCCATCGACGCGTCTTTGTATGCCGCCCTCCACTGCATCGTCAAGCCCGCCCACGACACGGCCTCGGGATTTGCTATAGTCCGTGCGGGTTTCTCCACACCGAACCTGCCAAGCGCTGAGTAAGGTCATCAGTCATCGCCACAGATCGCAGATGAGTCATCGCCCGCAGGTCGTTGTGGCTGTGCATAGAGTGGCTAAAAAGTTTATAAAGCACGACCGCAGATCAGTGTCCAGCCACCGCAATCCATATCCTCTCCTCTCCCCACTCTCATCCTATGGTTCAGATGCCTGCCCAAAAACGCACTCGGAAGCCGAGGCAGCCTCGTCCACTGTCGGTCGCTACTTCATCACAACCCCGGACACAACGCCAACACCTAACTTATTACGACAAGCTTCGTATAATAGACTACTACCGCTCATGAGCATCTTACTCAGGTTGACGCTGTTCGCCACCTAAACGCCGAATACCCTTCGCTCAGCCAGTCTACACTATCCACATACCTCAGCCACGAGCAGGAGATACGGGACTACGTGCGCCACCGGACATTTACGGTGCAAGAGGCCATTCCGTGTGGCTCTACCCGAGGTTGATGCAGCCCTCTCAGGATGGGTTCTCAGCCGTATTCACGAGGGGACGCGGTTGGGGTGACATTATATGCGATCGGGGACGCCAGATATGCGAGGAGTTGGTATTCCCGAAGATCGCAGGATCAATTTTTCAAGTGGCTGGCTCGATAACTTCAAGATGCGGTTGGGTTTACGAGAAGTGGGCTTGGTGGCGAGCGAACACTGGGGCTAGCTGATCAGGCTACGCCGACGGTCGCCAGTAACTCGAGCCAGCCCTCACAATATTTGCTTGATTGTGTTCACTTTCGTTTTGTACCGCTAGAGGACTTTTGCTGATACCCCTGCACGATAATTCCTTATAATTAGTCATGTAAACTTTACCCTGTTATGACCCCACTATATGCTTGCATTTGTGTATTAACTGTATCGGGCTTGCTAATTGTGTAGACTATTTTCTCGGCGATTTACACTATTGAATGATCTAATTTCTGGGCTCCTTTGCAGCACACGCCGCTCATATCGGCCAAATGCACTATCGAGTGCACATATGCGAGGACTCAAACCCTGCTATTTGTCCTCGCTGCGCGAAAAGTCGCCCAACCAAAATGTATCGCGGGTCCGCGAGGTTATTCTATCATGAACTTCACATGGGGATTGCTCTTCCCATTACCCTTATGAGCTGGTAGACGGTTGCGCCTCACCACCAACCCCCCCAGGTCTTGACTCCTGTCGAAATCTAAATACAGTAGACTGCCAGTTACTGCTCGCTCGCAACCTGCTCGCTTCGATTGATGGAGCTTTTCGGAACGCTCAACTACCGGGTGGCGGTGCGCGTGTGCTGTAAGCGCCAGATACCGCGCTCGTCGCGTCGCGATTTTTTGTGCTCTCACTGCACTTGGCAGATGC
Source organism: Ceratobasidium sp. AG-Ba (assembly GCA_016906575.1). Taxonomy (NCBI): domain Eukaryota; kingdom Fungi; phylum Basidiomycota; class Agaricomycetes; order Cantharellales; family Ceratobasidiaceae; genus Ceratobasidium; species Ceratobasidium sp. AG-Ba. The sequence goes on along the minus strand of CP059622.1, from coordinate 1,909,940 downwards.
ACTCAAGCGAAGTTAAGAGCTTTGAACAACCCATAATAATTAGCTATCCTTTTTCTCCTATTTCTTTCGCGCCGACATCGTCGAGATTTTGTAAGATCGCAGCGCATACGCCTACCTTTTGAAGCATATACGCTAGTCGACGTTACTGTGACAATGCTGACTCGCATAGTCTCAATGATGGATTGTACACGCTCATAGAGGTCACGTACCTGTCCTCTAATCTTATGTCATAGTTCTAACTAATGGATGCGGGCATCATCCGAACATTCAAGGTGAACCGCCGGTGCATGTTAGGCCTACATGCGCTTGGTTTTGACGCAACGGCGTTCAAAATCCATACCACGCCAACCAGCTCAATTCAATACAGCCAGCATGGCAGGCCTGGGATAAGGTAGATACGAAGATAACCCAAAAATGCTGGCACCATACTGAAGTCTATAGGTTTGCTCCATTGGGACATTCGATTTTGGGTATTTTCCAGCTTTCCATCTCTCCATATGTCCCCTTGATATAATAAGCGCTTTTAATTGTGTGTCTGTAAAGTTTGCGATGTTTCTTTTTATTATCCTACGACCAAATACACTCGGGGAGGCAAAAGCACAAGCGCTGACAAAGCGCTGACCAACGCAGAAACACTTAGGGTCCGTTGCGAAGCCGAGGCTCGCTTGGGGCCCATCAACGAGCATGTAGCGGCAGTCTACTGTACTCGGGGTGACAACAAGTGTGCGAAAGGCACACGTGATTGGTATGAAAATCAGCTACCCTAACACTCTACCATGACTGTTGCTGGCGGAACTGAGTATTCCGAGTTTGATCGTGGTCGTATGGTTGCGCTACGTAGTCAGGGTCTCTCATACCCACAGATAGCTCAAGAGCTCAACTTCTCCTTGTCTGGAGTGTACAGTTTTTTGCAGCGCTACAATAAATACCATACATACAAATCCCGCCCCCGTTCTGGCCGTCCTGTTGCAATTTCCCCCCGAAAAGAGCGTCATATCGTTGCTACCCTTCGAAAGCATCGATTTCACTCCTATCGGAATGTTGCTGAGCTTGTTGGCAACAAAACTACTTGGATGCAAGTCCGGAATGTTGCTCACCGGAACGGTTACCACCGCCGATCAGCCCGTCGCAAGCCCTATCTACGTCAATCAACTGTAGATCAACGGCTCAAATGGGCTAAAGATAACACTGGCCGAGACTGGAATGGTGTAGCATGGTCGGATGAATGCTCACTCGAGACTGGCGAATCACCTGGTCAGACGATGGTCACCCGCCGCCCAGGCGAGGAATTTCTTCCTTCAACCATTGTCCCAACCTTCTGAAGTGGTCGTAAGACCCTTATGGTGTCGGGAGTGATCGCAAATGGTCGAAAAGGGCCACTGATTCCCATCGAGCCTGCAACAACTGACTCGAATGGACAAAAGAGAAAAGGCGCCGGTGGGATGAACGGCGAAGATTATGTTGAGCAGGTTCTCAAAGGACCACTACTCGATTTCTACCGGTCTTTAGAGGAGGAGAGAGGTATTGAGATGTATTTGGTCGAAGATGGAGCTAGCACACATCGCCGAAAATTGACGCAGGTGGCCCGAGATGAGCTTGGCATCCGCTCGTTACCTCATCCTCCCTCTTCCCCCGACCTGAATCCCATTGAACCGCTATGGCAGGACCTCAAAAAGGGTATTGCAAAGATCCCTGGGTCGCGAAATAGCCTTGAGAGCCTGTGGAAAGCAGCAAAGCAGGTTTGGGATGGGTTTACCGATGAAGATGTAGCTAAGTATACATCCCAGATGGATGCTCGGGTGCAGGCAGTCAAGAAAGCAAAGGGGTTTCATACACGTTTCTAAAAGATTCTATGTAATGTATTCTACAAATGTACAAAATCTGGTTGTGATTGGTTGACAATATCCCGTACAACACGCCTTGGAGAAGACGAGGACGAGGCGGATCACGTGTGCCTTTCGCACACTTGTTGTCACCCCGAGTACCATGACCGGCACGTGATACCCTCCCACATTGTGAACAAGAAATACTGAGGTTACTTTCTGGTCCTATCTGAGATATTCAGCCTGGATGAAGGGCGGTCACGCATTTACGCTCTCAACAATGATATTTGCCATGTTGTCACTTCAGCTCGGCTGAAGGTTCGAGGCATAGATTATTAGGTCGACTGCTCTGGTGTGTTAAGGTTTCAAATCACTCACACTGGGCAGTGAGAGCACGTCTGGATTTATTCAAGCTTAATGGATGCGATGATCGGTTGCTTAAACTTTTGTCGCTTTCGGTGTAAGATCTCGCAAGATACTCTTACCTCGGTATGCTAACTATTAATGAAGCTGTGCTGCAACATATATACCAAGTAAGGCCAAACCTATGGGTATCATTATGCCAAGTTACATTTACTGGAGCCGATAGGTAGTTTTACCTCCTTACAGGCGGAGACTGGGCAACTTGCCCCACCTGAAACAAGTATCGTGGGACACGGGGCTGATATATTCAATGTGAACAGCGTAAGCCGAACTATCCAAGATGCCAATCCTTATATTTAGGATCACATATTGCCGTCATCTGGCTCCTGTGTTCAGTCCGAAGGAGGCAGTGGACAGCTGGCTTGAAGAGTACCGCAAGCGCCGATGTCACGAGCCAACAGGACTCGTAGACATAAATAACAATTTATAATATTTTCTTTTATATTTTATCTATAGTTTACATATCATGTGACTCATGGAACTTTCTGGAATATTTGTAAGCGCTGACGCGTCTATCATTTCATATCCAAAGACCAATTGTAGTTTGTGTATATGTATTCTCGGCTGTGTTTTGAATGATATATAAACAGGGTCAAGTTCGAAGGGTTTCCCTAAGAACTTGACCTCCTGTCGTCTTGTTCAATATTTTCTTTACTTAAGATCCATCCTAGTCGTGACACTAGGTCAAGTTCTATCGGCATCAGGTAAAAACAGGCTTGTTGTCGCCTGATACCCCTTGCCACTGTTTCATACGCCGTTGGCGTGTCTCGAGCTCACACACATATTGCATTCCACAAATCCTACTCCACCTATCCACAGACACGCGCAGTCGTTGCCCTATTGCGTCACCGCACCCCGAACCTCAGTGCAGCGCTTCCTGGGCCTAGGCCGCGGCAGCTCCTGAGAATTAGGTTCTTGCACACGTGAACAAGCTTCGGCTCGCCAATCTCGTCCTTCGACACGAGGTGGGGTCACCCTGTGCCCTTAAGTAGTAGGGTACCGGAGGTCCTTTCTTATTCCTTCCAGCGACGTGGGATACGTTGCATTCTCCATACTAGCGCATACCAGGCGGCTACAAGAGCACCCATATCCACTAGTAAGTCCTCCGGCGCGAGGCCTAGGCATATTCATCTAAACCCAATCAGTGTCGTGGTACAATATATTACTCGAAACCGTCCTCTACATCTACAAACTTGTCCTTTATTGTAACCCTATCGCATCAATCGAACGAGAAGGACGAATCCGAGCACTCGAGCAACGCGCTGACCAGACCTGGGAAGCACAACAAGGGTTTTACGACGAATTAGTGTTCACACACGACCACGCACACCATAACCGTACTCCCCGGGAAACCATTGAAATCATCGCCGACTATTACTTCGACGTGTTTCACCCAGGCGTCCCAGATCGCTATACTAGCCTATACGTCCTCCACAATAACCCCGAACCGGAACGTTCCGGAGAACTCCCCTTGTTGTATCCAAATTAAACTATGTCTCAGTGGGGATCTCACTTGTCTTATGTACCGCCACCTCCTGAACCCTCTGTATATGACCCAAATACTATGCATCCATTACAACCGCATCTAACGGGATTAACGGATTTTGGGCATGGAGCAGGCGATAATACTTTCGTCCAAAACACACCAGTAGCACCCGTCCCGCCGGAGACCGACAACCCTCTAATTTTGCTGAACACCTTAATCAACGAATTTTGGTCGTGGCGGATGAAGTAAATGGGCGTATGACCCAAATCGAAAACCATATGCAGGCAAATTCTTTCAATATGGCCCATTTCAATGGGCTACACACAGACCTTCAAACAATTTTCGACCAAATTCAGGCTATCCCAGCTGTTCAACGCCCACAGTTGACGGGCACAAACCGCCAACCACCCCCGCCGCCTGTAAGGGTCACTCCCACATCGCAGCCTCCACCTGTTCGTGTAACTCCACCAATTGTCCCTGCAGTTCGAGTAAAATTAGCCAAACCGGATAAATTCGATGGAAAAAAAGACAAGTCCACCACTTTCAAAGTAGCAATCACCCAGTACCTGCGCGCTACTTACCCAGGAACATCAGATGACGACAAAATCGCTTTCATCATCTCGTATCTAGACGGCAAGGCATCTGAATGGATTGAACCGCACATGGAACATGATATCCTCCGGCAAGCGGTACCTTGGTTGCATGACGTAAACTTGTTTTGGACAGAATTCGAAAAACGCTTTGGAGAAATCGATCGGGCCACAAAGGCACTCAAGAAACTAAAATCTCTCAAGCAGAAGTCGTCGGTTCAAGACTACGTTACAGAATTCCAATCTCTGGCGGCTTATGTAAACTATGACGACCTAGCATTACGAGACATGTTCTACGAAGGGTTAAAGGACGAAATCAAAATGGCCATGCTGTCGCAACTGTTTGATGTTAAGGACAATTCCACCACAGGCCAAATGGTAGTAGACCGCGCCCTACTTATTGATCAACATCTGGAACAATTCTCTGGTCGCTCAATCTTTGAGAAAAACACCTCGTCGTCCAAAGACCGTGCCCCCGCCCCCACAAACAACCCGCGAAAAATTGTCCTCAGGAGATGCTGTGTATATGATTGGTACGGACGGCCGTGCGGTAAAAGGGAAAATCGAATCGATCGGGCAAAACAATAGAGGACAGGTCGTTCCCAACGTAAAGTGGGCAGGACAAAATTCGACCGTCCAAGTACCTTTCCCCGCTCTTAAAAAGGATGATCGACCCATGTCTGGCGTTACTCGCGCACCACCGCCCCCCCCAGTACTCACAAAAGGAAAAGGTCCGGGACCAATGGAACTAGATGGGGAAAAGAGAACCGGTGGAATCATATGTTTGCGTTGTCAAGGAAAGGGCCACATGGCTCGCGATTGCCCCTCCAAGCCCATCTCGGGTTATGAAGCAAAAATTGAGGAGGTAAAGGAACCGGACTCGGATGACGAGTCGGTAAAAGACGGCGCCTGAACCTGGCTAGGGGGTCAGTTTTGGGCGATATCCTAAAAAATATGGACAATTTCTCGGCTGCACATGTACCTTCTTCAGAATTAGAAATTATGTCTCTCACAAATGAATCACAATTCATGTTGATGTTTCGTGCGCAGCCGTGTGAAAACCCCCTAGAAAAACGTTCGGCAATCCAAGGGAAACCGTTCTCAGGATGGGCCATGTTGGATTCAGGCGCTTCCTCAATATTTATTAATGAAAAAATTGTACAAGATTTCCAGTTATTTAAAAAGAAACTCGACAAGCCTCGAAGACTCAAAGTAATCGACGGTCGAGAAATCAACTCAGGAAGGGTCGAACACTACGTAACACTCAACCTAAAAATATTTGACCACGAAGAAGAAGTAGACGCTTATGTGGTCAATGTTGGGAACCATGATTTAGTCCTAGGGATGGCCTGGCTCAAGCGCCATAACCCAGCTATAGACTGGGATAAAAAATCACTCGTCTTTTCCTCCCGCTATTGCTCGGAAAACTGCCTTCACACTTCCCCGATTGTCAAAAGTGGCGAACCGGACTTGGAAATTGCCGCCACCACCGAACTCCCCTCCAAATACTCCGAATTCTCCAAAATATTTACGGAGGAAGAGATATCCCCACTTCCTCCTCGTCGCCCCTACGATTGCGAAATTACTCTGAAACCTGACGCAGTACCGCGTCACGGTCCCATCTATAGCTTAGGGCCAAGAGAAGACGAAGAATTACGCAAAACGGTCACAAAACAACTCGAAGCAGGTCTCATTCGACCCTCCAAATCACCCATGGCATCCCCCGTTATATTCGTCAAAAAGAAGAATGGGAGCCTAAGGATGTGTATAGACTACCGAAAGTTGAATGACATGACCGTAAAAAATGTATACCCCCTACCAAGGAGCAGCGACCTTATAGAAAAACTCCGAGGTGCAAAAATATTCTCTAAATTCGACCTCAAATGGGGTTATAATCTAGTTTGTATTAAAGAGGGCAACGAATGGAAGACTGCTTTCAAAACACGCTACGGCCTTTTTGAGTATCTGGTCATGCCTTTCGGTTTAACCAACGCCCCTGCTACTTTTCAACATTTTATGAACGACATTTTTAGGGACATTTTGGATATATATGTTATTATTTATCTGGACGATATATTAGTCTTCTCTAAAAATAAGGAGGAGCACGAACAACATGTCAGGGAGGTATTGTCCCGACTCCAAAGACACAACTTGTACTGCAACCTAGCCAAATGCTTCTTTAGTGTGGAAGAAATCGACTACTTAGGACTCATCGTATCTCCAGAAGGAATACAAGTTGACCCAGCTAAAGTCGTCAAAGCCATCGACTGGTCGGTACCCTCCAAAGTTGTTCAAGTACAGGAGTTTGTAGGATTTTGCAATTTTTACAGGACTTTCATCAAAAACTACTCGCACATTGCAGCTCCCCTCTTCAGCCTGACAAGAAAAAATCATCCTTGGGAATGGACAGACGAATGTGCCGCTGCTTTCGAGCAACTCAAGGAGGCGCTTCGTTCGGCTCCTGTACTAATCATCCCGGATATATCTAAACAATTCTTCCTAGAATGCGATGCATCGGATTTTGCAACGGGAGCAATCCTGTCGCAATTCTCGGACGATAACCAACTCCACCCTGTTGCGTTCCTGTCCAAAGCCATGACACCGGCCGAACGCAATTATGACATATACCATAAGGAGCTTCTAGCAATCGTCAAGGCACTCAAAGAATGGCGACATCTACTGGAAGGAACCGCTCTTCCAGTCCAAATTATCACGGACCACAAAAATCTCGAGCCTTTCAAGGCTACAAAAGACTTAAGAGGCCGCCTAGCTCGTTGGGCAGGTTTCTTGTCCGAATTTAATTTCCAACTGAAGTATCGCCCCGGCAAGATTAATGGAAAAGCAGACATCTTGTCGAGGAAGGATGAACATCGACCTTTAGGGGGGGGTAGAGCCAAGCTCTACTCGATCCTGCCCTCTTTGTGGCCGCAATAGAGCCTGACGAAATCATCAATGATCGCATTCGTGATGCATATTTACAAGACGATCGACTGAATCATATTATAGAGGCTCTCCAACAGAACGATAAGGTTAAAAACTGGTCCTGGGACAATGGACTCCTTGTGTTCAAAAACAAAATCTACGTTCCCAACAACGATTCAATCAGAAAGGATATCCTAGAAAGCAGACACGATAATATAGCTGCAGGACACCCTGGACAATTTAGAACGTTGGAGTTGATAAATCGGAAATATTACTGGAAATCACTCAAGAAATCTGTCAACTCCTATGTCTCTAATTGCGAATCATGCATACGGAATAAACATTCAAACCAAGTACCCCCGGGGTTACTCAACCCCATCGAATTACCTTCTAGACCATGGGACCACATAAACTACGACTTGATCACAGGTCTCCCCGAATCAGAAGGATTCGATGCTATCCTCACCGTAGTAGACCGGATGTCACGAATGGTACATTTTATCCCTACAACCTCTCGCGCATCTGCTATCGACGTCGCAAACCTGTTCGTTACGTATGTTTGGAAACTTCATGGCCTACCATCTAAAACTATATCCGACCGAGGTCCACAGTTCAATTCGGCCTTTCTCAAACAACTATACAAAAGGCTCGACATTAAACCATCGTTATCAACAGCCTTCAGGCCACAGACCGATGGACTAGCGGAACGACTTAACCAGGTTGTAGAAATATATCTCCGTCACTACGTAGCGTATAAACAGGATGACTGGGTCGGAATCCTACCTATGGCAGAATTTGCATACAATAACAGTGTCAACGCATCCACTAACCAGACACCGTTCTTTGCTTGCTATGGCTTCCACCCAAGGTTTTCAATAGGCCAACAGGCAGACGAGTTGGTACCACACGCTGACGAACGTGCAAATCAATTGAAATTACGCATGGAGGAACTTCAAGCGTCGGTCACACTAGCAAACAAAAAAATAAAACACTACTACGATCTCAAACATCGTTTGCCAGAGGATATCAAGGTTGGGGACAAAGTGTGGTTAGACGCACGCAATATCAAAACTGAACGACCGGTTGCCAAATTATCGGCAAAGAGGATTGGGCCATACAAAGTCGTACAGAAGGAAGGCACCCATGCGTTTAGACTAGAACTGCCGCACACACTCAAGGTTCACCCAGTTTTCCATACTTCCCTTATTTCCCTGAAAAAAGAAGACCTTTGGGCGCGAACCGCCCCAACCACCTGCTGAAATCACTCCCGAGGGAGAGGAAGAATACGAGGTCGAAAAAATCCTGGATTCACGAAAACGCCGTAACCAAGTACAGTACTTAGTTCATTGGAAAGGTTATGGTCCCGAGTCCAACACATGGGAACCGTTGGAACATTTGGACACTGCCATGGGAGCTGTGCGCAAGTTCCATCGAGATAACCCAAAGGCCCTCCGTCACCCAGACCTTGAGGAGGGGTAGTGTCACGAGCCAACAGGACTCGTAGACATAAATAACAATTTATAATATTTTCTTTTATATATTTATCTATAGTTTACATATCATGTGACTCATGGAACTTTCTGGAATATTTGTAAGCGCTGACACGTCTATCATTTCATATCCAAAGACCAATTGTAGTTTGTGTATATGTATTCTCGGCTGTGTTTTGAATGATATATAAACAGGGTCAAGTTCGAAGGGTTTCCCTAAGAACTTGACCTCCTGTCGTCTTGTTCAATATTTTCTTTACTTAAGATCCATCCTAGTCGTGACAGCCGAAGATCCTCTGGCTCCCGAAAGTTGACCCCCATAGTCCGCCCTCTGCTAGATTGCCATGAAAAAAAGGCGTCCTAGCGCATTTAAGGTATGCCATCGTGCATAAATCTCCTGCCAATGCTCATAGGCTGGTACTCAGGACCACATGTACGCTCATCTTGGAACCAAAGACATGACTCTGTTTTGAGTATGATAATATCTCCTCACATCATTACGTACAGCATACATCTGCCAGTATTGCTCAGAAGAATATTCAACTCACACGAACCGTATGCGGCACGTAGGTAGGTGCGTTCGCGAACCGCCAACCAACACAATATAGCCCAAGAGCTCGATACGCGTTACTGTTGTGATTATGTACCGGTAGCTACGAGTTCTAGCGGATATAATGTTTATTATATTTGATTGTCTATTTGTTACGATTTGCAGAGATACGCAGTTGATATATCCTAGTCCCAAGCTGTTTGTCTCTTTTCATTATTTCATATATCCGATATTTAGCTTGTATGCTCGGTGTAAAGCATGGAATCTCCCCTATCGTTCTGAGAGGTCGGGTCATCAACTTGTATCTTCAGATGATCTGGCCGATATGATAGATAAATATCATCAGTAGCTGGAGAGAGACGGGCTTCAAGGTGTGGCTTGGTTTGTAGGAAAAGTGGTCATGATTTGGGGAAACGCGAGTTGGCGTGGGCTATTTAGTGCTACCGATGCGGGTTGCGTGTTACAGGGATAAACGAAGATAAGATAATAAACCGATGCTATAACAATGACTAGGGTTATAGTTTCTGCATGGTTGATAAAACTTGCCTCGTGCGTGAATCCCAGGACGACACCAATAGGGCCCTCCATGACGCCTAGAAAAAAACCTGAAATACGTCTTATACGGACGAATGGGCTGAGGGTCGGGAGGAACGCAATCTGGCCTCTGGCAAGGTGGTATAATGAGATCGATATCCGGCGAGCGTGATGAGGATACACGCAGAAACTTGTGTTGTGACTGGCGATATTATAGTGAAAAGAGCCGCAATAATTTGCTCGTAAAGCTGCCAAGCTTTGCTGCAATACGCAGGCTCAGTAGGTGAGCTCTCGGATCTCATCCTTACTGGACGTCGAGGCCCGGTGATGGGCGTTGCTGATCCCGGCGATTGATAAGCAGAAACGGGGAGAGTGGGCAATGTTTCACTCTCATCTTGTCTGCAAACAGCTGTAAGACCCCGCTGTATGCTTGTGTTTATGTATTACTACTGTATTGGGCTTGCTAGTTGTGTAGGCTATTTTTCTTGGCGATTTACACTATTGAATGATCTAATTTCTCGGCTCCTTTGTGGCACACGCCGCTTATATCGGCCAAATGCAACGTGCCCCGATTTTCGAGTCCGATGTCATCTCGAAGGAGAAGAGCAAGTGATCTAGGACGAACAGCGTAAGGAGGTACGATTCTTCCCCCGTTGAACCGGCTCAACCGAGACGTCTTGTGCCCTACATGCGGTGCGTATACACTTGGGGAACACCGGAAGACGTGCTACTGATTATGAGGAGAAGCGCGAACTAGGAGTGAATCCGGTTAGTACGGCGCTCTGTGATAGTTGCGATCATCCGGAGTTTTTCATCCCGCGCTCGGAGATCACAATACAATGTATTTGATTGAGAGGGCCGACGTCAGTTTGAATTCATGAAGTCTCGGGCTAGGGTGTGTTGACGTACGAAACAGGATGGGGGCGGCAAATGTATGCGCCTTGCCTGCAGTTTTACTATGCCAGAGCGATATCCGAACCCCTGACAGAACGCAAGCTGCGTGACCTATCGAGGCACGATTGTTTTTCAATTTCGCTCGGATGAACCGGGCCAGCTGTCTCGGTAGATGATGGATCGACCCGGCGGTCCAGACCGGCTGCTGGATGGGGCAGATGCTTCCTCGGCACGCGTGTATACGCATTCCAAGTATTCTCCGAGCGGGAGCGAGGGCTGAAGCGGATCGCCCTTGAACGGCCTCATCCGGGCTGACGACGGCAGGCCTGGTACGATAATCGACAGTTGCGACGGCCGAGAGACCGAGGGAGCGACGAGGAAGAGAATCGGTAAGCCGAATGTCAGCCGTCGAGAAGGAGACAAGCCCAACACGTGTTGTCCCTTGTTCCCGGCGCCCGGCATCGATCTGCCCGTGCCGTTTGCAAGTTTTTTTACACTCAGCCACGCGTCCGCCCCGGGTGATACCCGGACGGACGAGAATTTACCCGTGGGAGCGAGAGCGCGGTGATGCATGGAGCGAGCGCGCGTCTGAAAGGACCAAACTCCGCCGGGGTGCGTGGTGCGTGGGTGTATGCGCACCGACGTGCTCTCAGTTGCGGGATTGGAGGTTCGGTGATGGAGGCCAGACCGGATCGCCCGTGGTGTGCGATGCTCATCGCCCCCCCACACACGCACGAGTGCTTCTCGGATGGCAGATCCCGGGCCCATCTCTCGCGAACGACGGTCCGGAACGGGCACATCATGACAAAGCTGGGAGAAAAAGGCAAGCCTGAGACAGGGCTGCGGGAAGTCCGAGCGCCGTGTGGCCCGAGTGGCAGCACAGGCGCCCGTCGTTGGCGGCGGTGATGGGAGTCGTATGCAAATGCGGGCGGGGCGAGCGAGCGAGTGGTGGCGAGACCGAGACGGCAGATCGGACGAGCGAGTGGGCTAGCGCACGGGCTGGCAGTTGCCGCTGCTTCGGAGGAGGGCAACAACGTGGCGGCCGCATTGTCAGATTCTCAGTCGGAACGTCGTCCGCGGGCAATAACCGAGGCTCGCCGGTGGGCGCTTGTTCTGGAGTTTGGGCAGAAATAGCCCAGAAATGGCTGGAAAAAGACAGGCACGGCTCGGCAATGTGCATTTCGGAAACGAGTGCGGCGACCATGCTCTGTGCGAAGCCCCAGAATCAGGCGCGGGAGGACCGGAGGGCGGGGCAAACAGGGGCAAATCCAGATCCGGAACGTCATGGCAGAGTGCCCAGGGTCCAGTCGGAAAGCCGTGCGAGCCGGGTGTAAAGAGCCAGCGGCTGGGAGGCGGCCTGCGCTGCTCCCCCTCCCCCTCTCGCATGCCGTCCGCCTGAACGCATACCGCACCATGGCCGCCCCGACGACGACGACCACCCACCCAGCCCCGCCCTCGACGTCCCCCGCGCCGGCGTCGGCAGGCGCACAGTACCCGACCCCGAGCTCTCTGCCGCTCGACCCGGCTGCGTTTCCCCCGCCGCCAGCGTATCCCACATTCGTCCACAACGGCGTGCCCTATGTGTACATCCCCGTCCCCGTCGCCTTTCTCCCCGGGCAGCCGCATGCGACGGCCCGCAAGCGCAAGCGGCCGACGACGCCGCCGCCGTGCATGCTCTGCCGCCTCAGCCGGACGCAGTGCGTGGCGACGCGGCCGGGCGAGGCGTGCCAGCGGTGCATGCACAAGCAGGTCGACTGCTTCGACGACGGCGATACGGCCGAGAGCTCTCGTCTCCGGCATCCACCGTGAGTGTGATGGGATGACTGGTGGCGATGCCCGCGCTTACCCCTTGCAGGTCCGAGGACGGCCCCGACGACGGCGACTCGGAGCCCGAGCGCGACCCAAACCAGTCGTCGATGTGGCAGCTGCCCAACGGATACTCGCCCCAGGCCTCGTATCTCGCAGCGTCGGCAACTCCCGGCAAGCGCGAACGTGTGATCAAAGCGTGCGCAGATTGCCACGCGCGCAAACGCAAATGCACCGGAATCGGGGCCCCAACTGCGGTACCGCGGGCCCCGTTGTGCCGCCTGCCCCCAATGGCATATCTCCCGCGGGCAGCGTGCGGCCCAGCCCCCGCAAGGGCACCCCCGGCGGCGCAAGCGGCCACACTCGCATGCGAACCGTGCGCCGATTGCCGTGGCCGCAAACGCCGGTGCGTCCACCACGGCGATATCGACAAGGATGCGGCCGGGCCGACGTCGACGCCGGCGACGATCGATCGCACCGACCATGAAGGCGATGTCCACCCCCGCTCCCCACTCGCCCCACTCGCCACCCCGATGGCCCCCACACCCGCCCAACTCGTATCACCAGCCTCCCCCGCCCCAGCCGTTTAGCGCTATCCGTACGACCACCGCATGCCGTATCCTCCCATCCTGCAGGTGGACCTGGCCAGCTCGTTCACCACGAGCACCAGTATGGGCCGCCTCAGCACGCGCACGGGCTCCACCCGCATCAGCGCCTCCCGCCGCGCCCAACATGCGGCACCCTGCGAGCGTTCCGAGCTGTCAGACTGCCGCGCTCGGGGAATAGTATGCAATTGCCCCGAAACCCGGGCGGACGATGGCTCGAGCCCGAATTCGACTGCGCCTGTGCCGCCCGCAGCGCCCGCCAAGGGTGCCACAACCCGCGCCCGCTCCTCCCGCAGCCGCAAAGGCCGCGCGTGCCTCGCCTGCCGAAAGCTCAAGATGCGATGCGTCGCGCCTAACAATGGCAACGAAAACGGCAATTCGAACCCCGACGGGCCGGACGAGCGGTGTCAGCGCTGCGAGCGTGCCGGTCTCGAGTGCATCTACGTCGATCGGAAACGGCGCGGTCCTGGTGCGGTATTCGGCGTCCAAGTCGACGGCGCAAATACACTGCGCTGGCTCGTTGACGGTGCATTTACCAACGGCCAAACTCAAAACCCGCCGACTCAAAACGGCACAAACCCCAACTCGAACCAAAACACCGGCCCCAATGTCAATGGCGTCCTCGGTGCTCCCAACTCGCCCTCGCAGCGCCCCACCGGCGAAAAAACTCAACGCGAGGGCTCGCCCAGGAACTCGAGTCCGTACAATGGCGCGGCCGGTCAAATGATGCATGGGGGCGAAGATGCCGCCCGGACGCTCGAAGATTCGCTTGGAGACGATGCGAGGAGGATCGGAGTTCGCGTTGAAGCTGTATAGATTCTATTCGGGTTTTCGATTCAATTGTATCCTCTTTTTCACTCGGGATTTTGGGTGCGGCTTTGTATAAATGCGGCTTTTTGTATTTTTGATCGACTAGATGGCATGGCCGAGAAAATGTATATTTCTGTCCTGCAAAATGAAGTGTGCTTGGGCGGAGACTTTTTGATTTTCACCGTTAGGCTAGGATGTGTGTGAATATTCCACGTGATGCGAAATGAATGGCTATCATTATCTCCGTCCACCGACGAGGTTCCCAGGCCGAGCTGCCGGTATGCCCGGGATTATTCATTTACTCGTCACTGCTCTTCGGTAATCGGAACTATGACGTCCTTGTGTTACTCATCGGCTGCCATCGAGGGATTCATGAAACGTCTCAGCACCAGAATGTGTTGACTCGCGCGCTCGCTTACCGAGGCTGCTTCAGCCTCATCCAATTTGGTCAGCTTAATTATCCAATAATGTGCGCTAATTAAAGCGCAGGCACGCTTCACAACACTTCCATAATCGCTCACTAGCCCCTAAGTAGCATGCGCTTGATACCTTGATTGATCGTCTGAGACGACCGGCTATTCGTTAACCGCCACTCGACTTCCTTCCTGGTTGCACTTTTCTCCGGTGTGAAACCTACCTTGTGCTTTCATTGCTTCCAAGGCTCTTGGGCTCGTCTATGTGACTACACCATGCGTAGGCGATCTCAAACGTGTAGGTAGCCCACTGGTGATGGGAGCATGGATCAGCTCACGAGTGCTAAAGAAGGTAATTGAGCGCATACATGCCGAGTATTTGTATCACTGGCCAGGTTCCCTCGAGTGGTCAGTCAGATGTGTTGCTTCGTGTACACTCGAGTCGTCGCTCGCAGAGTGTTCTCTTGTTGCCCTTTACCGCATGGCCTCGCGTTGGCGTCCATATGCTATACCAGCTATGAAGCTCGACTATGCGACAAGGAGCACTCTGAAGAGTATAAAGCTTGGCTTGTCATGGTCGTCGCTCTTCATTCGTCTTTGGCTACTTTCATTCGTTCATTTTTACTTGCCTACTATGCAGACCAAAGCACTCATTGTGAGCTACTCTTCTTCCATATGCGCTCGGATGCTAACAGATTAACCAGGCCTCTTTGCTCCTCGCCGTGTCGGCCATGGCTGCTCCGACCGAGCTCGAGGTCCGCCAGACTAGCTGCTCTGCCCTCCAGCTCGTCTTCCTTGCTGGTACCAACGAGGAAGGCTTGGGTCTAGCCGGTGGTCCACTCTCGACTGTGCTCGCGTCGGCTGTCTCTGGGTATGTCGAACCCATTATATGATATCTTCCACGGCTAACAGCGATGTAGAACCACGACGTACTCTGTTCCTTATGATACCCGCGCCGAGTATAGCTCTACTATTACGGCTGGCGCGACCCTTGCAGTCAATTATCTCACTGCCCAAGCTTCTCGCTGCCCCAAACAGCTCTTTGCGCTCGGCGGATACTCCAAGGGTGCTATGGTCGTTCACAGTACGTGTATGCCTTATCTACGTAACCCGGATGTTTACGTCGTATTTAGGCACCTCTCTCTCGACCACGCTCAAGAATAAAATCGTCGGTATTGTCGTTTTTGGCGACCCATACCGCGGGTCGAGCAACAGCTGGCCCATCACTTCACCCGTCGTCGACTCGGCCCCGTGACGGGAGCACAGCTTCTCAAAATGTTGCTTCTTCTGCAATTCGGGAGACCTGTTTTGCGACGGCGGACTTAGCATCCCTGCTCATCTTGCTTATGGAACTGATGGAAGGTGGGCTAGTCGTTTACTCGAGTTGTTTGATTTAGGCTGACGGTTTGATTTAGCACCACTGTGGCTGCTACATTCCTCAAGAACAAGTATGCCGCTCGCGCTTAGAAGATTATAGCTTTTTGCACAGCCAGTAGTTTCGAAGCTTATCGATCTTTGGCTGTATATACCAATCTGGGTTATTATGTGAATTCTGAACGTACATGCGTAAATCCACTGTCTTTCCTACCAAGACACACAAAGTGGTGGGCCAGGCCGCCAGCCAGAATTTGGCGGCATAAGATACGCGTATACCCACAACTCCAGGTTGGACAAGAAATGTTTGATTCATTTGATGATATTGGCGGCCTACAAAGACATCGGTTATCTGCCGAAACTAGCATCACTCGACTAAAAATATGATTGGTTATGAATCATATTCATAGAATCCCTTTCCACTCTTTTTTCCTAACCAACCTGCGTCGACCATCCTTTCGAGAAGGACACTAGGACGATACTTCGAATCACCTGTACCTTCATATAGCACACGTTGAATTGCTAGGCACGTATCCAATCCAATACTGAAACATGTCAGTTTAGGCCATCACTGCCGGCTACGTTTGAATAGAAAGTTCTTACAAATCAGCTATGAATTGAAGCAAATCACGCCAGTCTGAATGAAGATGGCAGATGCGGAGCAAGACTGGACTCACCAAGTGTAAGAGGACCCATCGGATGGTTCATTCCCAGCTTCAGAGTTGTGTCGATGTCATCCCGGGTTGCGACACCCTAAACCCAAAGCGCATTCAGCCTGGGTGTTGATGTTGTTGTAAGAAACCGACCTTTTCTAGGCACATAATAGCTAATAAAAGTAGAGTAAGCGCCTGGTTAAGTAGGAAGAACCATATGACTAGCTCACCCTCGTTTATGAACGGCATAAGCAGTGCTACAATCACAGTGAGATCGGGAGTTCAACGAGCGCCTGCCTATTTACCGTTTGAAACAAATCCGGGTACGTCTTTTGATACTGTCACCTCTATGAATCACAAGCGTTAGTAAATGTAGTTTATAGCGTAAAACGCTATCATCACACCCTTTCCGCAAGCTTGGGCGAACGACCGTGCTCGCTCCAGAGTCTCCGGAGTGGTTTGAAGGCCGGATATGAGCTCTACGAGTTTCTGAATCCGCATAGAGTCAGCTTGCTGCGATAAAATGTCAGAACGGAGAGTGTCTGACCATAACCGGCACAGGGTTAAAAAAGTGTAGGCCTAGAATGGTGCCAAACCGGTTGAACGACGGCCATTGGGTTCAGTGAATACATACCTACGACTCGTCCAGCGGATTTCTTTCCTTCTTCTGACGCTGGGCTGATACCTTCAGGGATTGCAGCAGCAGCAATCTTGGTGATGCTGATGGAAGATGTGTTGGTTGCAAGAACTGCATCTGAGCGCATCTCTTTGGCTAAGGATCTGAATAGGGAGAGTTTGAGTTCGACATTCTCTGACGCGGCCTGTACAACAATCAAATTAGGCCAAACTTGACTTGGTGTGTCTATCTCACCTCTACGACCATGTCCAGGTCTCGGAATCCCTTGACACCTTCCTCCCCTACGATGATCACGCGGTCCCTGGCCTCTTTGGCAGCCTCACTTTCTAGTTTGCCTTTTGCGACGTCTTTAGCTAGAAGTTTGTCCATATGTGCGAGAGATTTTTTGATTTGTTCCGAAGATCGATCGTATATGTGGACAGGGAGTTTGGCTCGAACAGCTCCGACATAGGCAATACCTGTTTGGAAATAAGAATAAGCGCGTGCATAACAGGAAACTCACCTAGCCCCATTTGGCCTCCACCTATTATACCGAATAAATGAGAAACTCGCGCTGGCATAGCATAAATCTTACCCAACACTCCGAATCGTTTGAAGCCATGAGCGATAGACATCGTGGTTGTTGGGTGCAGCTAAATGTTGACGGGCCGGATCAAGTGTGTATGGCTTGTGATTTGTGCACGTGCACGTTTCCAAACAGAACCCGCCCCGGATAGCCAAGCGAAGTGGAGGCCTCCACGATGGGCGATCAGTCTCGATCTCAGCCACAGTTAACCGAGTATATATCCCTCCACCCGGATCAACCTCGAGGACACCATACAATTTTCTGCAACCTCAATGTCGATGGCCGCACAGTTTAGTACTATGAGCGACGCGGAGATTGTTACCGAAGTATTCGAACAGGCAAGTTTATCCTTTTGCTTCTATAGCTACGAAATAAGATTTTGTTGTAGGAGGCCACTCTCCGTTTCCCCGTTCAACTCCAATGACGCGTTCAACATTGGAAGCTTAATTCGCGCCAAGTTTCTCGCCAGACATCTCCCCTATCCCACCCGTGAGGACTCTACCATTTCCTCTATCTCCTCAACCGCTTCTGGCAGTGAACCTGCACCAGAGTGGGCAAACAAGGGAATTGTCATTTCGATTTCGACGTTCACTGGCCATACACTCTTTGCTTGCACCGTTGGCGCAGAATCGGAGGTTACTCCCGACAACTGGATCTGGGTCAGTCGGTGTTCCAACAGTATATTGCTCCTGGACCGAATGCTGTATTCTAGGTCGAAGGGAAACGCAATGTCGTCCGTCGATTCAATCATAGCTCATACTACATAGGTAGAAAGCTAGCTGCTGCTGGAAAGGTTCGTTTGATCACCTATTTTGGTTTTAATATTAAAATTTCCGTCTAGACGCAAGAAACTGCAAAGTTACCGTTCCCCGAGTATGCCACCCACGGTGGTGCCTTTCCTGTTTGGCTACACAACGCTCCATCTTCGCCTGTAGCCGTCATTGTTGTGAGCGGCCTACCTCAACGAGATGACCACATGAGTAAACCATCGTCGCTCTTCCTGTCATTACGCTCTAACCACTTTTGTACCAGTTATTGTTGAAACTCTTATGGAATACATTCCTAGAATCCAAAGCCCCACCCCCTCCGTGGCTTAAGGCGCCATATTGCATGTAAAGTTCAACTGAGCTTGGTTACTGAATTGAAACAAAGCATTACTACAAATTTAGCCAGAATCATAAACTGAGCGTATTGATACAAGATTGTCAAATCACAAGGTCATTTTTTTTTAGAGAATTCAGTCGCAAACTCTACGAGCTCACACCCTCTGCTCTCCGTGCTCTTCTGTGGACGCCTCCTTTTTTTCTCTCGGCGACCTTTCTCACCTAATCTAAAGTTTCGCTCCGACTTTCGAGGCCAGTCTTGGGACGAACGACATCTGCAGTCGCACCCCAACCCCTGCTCTCGCCAAGTCGGCTGTATCGCTCGGTGCCTCGGACAAAAATCTTCCAGAGCTCGGCCGATATAACGAATACCAACGTCATGCCCACAACGAGACCCCATTCCCAGGTAATACCGCTTTGGTAGAACACGGTGGTGTTCAGTCCGGGAACGTAGATGGCAATCGGGACGGATGCGCAGCCGATGACGACCGACCAAAAGAGGATTTGGTTCGACCAGAGATCTTGGTAGAACGGACGACCTGGAGTGATATTGAACATGGATCGGTCTAGCGCCTTGAGTTCCCAAGCCTGTCCATTTGCGTTTGGTTAGGTATGTGTTCCCATTGACTAGTAAATGGAAACTCACGTAGATCAGGATCTCGAAGATGAGAGTTGCGAAGACAGTCGATCGTGCGCGAAGGGGCCGGCAAGAATCATTGTGCTGACGTTGCAGTCAACTCCAAGGTTGCCATCGTTGGCTCCAAAATGACAATAACAAACTATAGTAGGTTATTTGTGAGTGTTCTGTGTGCGGCGATATAAAAATTATAACTTACAGCAAGCAGAGAAGTTGCGCCCATTACCAGACCGTCTAGAAATAATGACATGAGTAAACCTTTGCAGCCGAATTGGAGAACGACAACTTACAGAACATGACATCAATGATGACCTGGAGCGTGAACACACCAGTCTTCACGTTGTGTGGTGGCCTCTTCATGATGTTCGATGCGGGCTTTTCCAAACCCAAACCAAATGCTGGAGGGCTCGAGGTGACCATGTTGATCCACAGGATTGCCAGAGGGCTCAGTGGGAACACGCTCGATCCTGCCCCGTCGATGAAGCAAAGGCCGATAACGAGGAGAATGACCTCGGCGACATTGGTGGTGAGAAGATGCAAAACGAAGCGTTGGATATTGTCAAAGATTCGGCGGCCCTCGCTAATGGCAGATCGAATGGAGTCGAAATTGTCGTCGGTCAGAACAAGGTCAGATGCGTCTTTGGCAACGTCGGACCCTCCCATGCCCATGGCGATACCGACAGGAGCGAGCTTCAGGATGGTGCATCTAGGATATGTTTCGTAAACCTCGCGCAACTTGCGGGGATATGGCTGCTTACCGTTGACACCGTCACCAGTCATGGCCATGTATTTCCTCCTCCGGCTACCAGCCTCGATCATTCGTACCTTGGTCTGTGGCGCACATCGAGCGATGACGAGCGGCAACTCGGGCAGCCTGTCGATCTCCGCATCGCTCATCCTATCGAACTCGGCCGCAGTCATGATCTCGCCCTTCTTTCCACCCACAACCGCGTCGGGACCGACGATCTCGATCTCCCGAGCGATGGCAGCGGCGGTAGCAGCGTGGTCACCAGTGAGCATGTGAACTGTGATCCCAGCAGTCTTGCACGCTCGAACGGCATCGCGCGATTCCGTACGAGGGGGGTCATAGATTCCAGCGAGACCAAGGAACGTCATGTCCTTCTCGGCGTCGTCGCGTGAAGGCAGGTCAGACGAAGCGGTAGCACGACGGGCGGAGAGCGCGAGGACACGAAGACCTTGGGCGGCGAGAGCCTCAGTTTGCTCAAGGGTGGCGGCGCGAAGGGCTTCGGTCATGGGTGTAGCATTTTCGATTGTGTCAGTTGGGGATGCCAGACAGGTTGAGCTAGCTGCGAGGACGTTTTCAACCTGGAAAACATGCGTAAGTTGGCGCATATACGCACACAATGCGCTGGTTACTCACCGCACCCTTGAGCAGAACCAGGTTCTCAGGTCGCTCGCGGTCCGCATACACGACGCTCATCCGCTTCAGGTCCGAATCAAACGGAAACTCGATCAAAAGCTTATAGCGGCGGCCGTCTTTCCTCTCGTCTTCCTGGTCGCTTTCTTCGTCATCTTCGCTTTGAATGCGAGCGAGCTTCGGTCGGCCGAGCTGGAGCTTGTGAGCCAAAACCTGGAGCGCAACTTCTGTAGGATCGCCAGTCGACTTCCAGACGCCTTCCTTATTCTGAGAGATCGTCGCAACGTTGCAAAGACTCGCGCACTCGACAAGAGCTTGAAGGGCGCCATCAAGAGTCCCAGGACGAATAATGTGCTCTTCGCCATCCGACCGACTTTCGAAAATTCGGCCTTCTGGACGCAACGCCTCGGCACCCGCCTCGACATCAAATGTCCTGGAACCCTTTCCGTGACCAGAGTTACCACCGGCGACTTTCTCGTCTTGACCCACGCGGCCAGAGCCGATCCAGAGTTTACGAACAACCATCTTGCCCTGGGTAAGCGTACCGGTCTTGTCCGAACACACATCAGTGACACGCCTAGCGCCTCGAGAGCGTTGAGCTTCCGGACGATAACGTGGCTTGGCCATGCGCGAAGTCCCAGCAGACATAGTAATCGTAAGCACGGCGATCAGGGACTCGGGGATGACGGCAATGCCGAGACTAGAGTTGACGTCAATGAAAGAAGCAGAGATTTGATAGCAGGACTTACGCAATGGCGTAGATAGCGACTTCATTCGTAACGTTGAATCGGGCGACACTAAATACGATGATAGCCAGGATGATCGCACACTGGGCCGGTGACCAGTGAGCCTTCTATCATGACGTTGGACTGAATGGTAACTTACAATAAACAGGATGTATGCGAGCTTCGACAATTTGATTTGGAGCGGAGTACCCGATCGAAGACCCCTATTGACCCAAGTTAACGAAAGCCGAGCTCCGAGTGAAGAATCGACTTACAGCCAAACCATGATTCGCTCTTTGGTTCTTGCTCCAAACCCAAGTTTGTTCCCTCATCGTCGACCTTCTTGACCTTGCCGCCTTCTTCTTTTTCATTGCGGCGGCGATTGCACCAACTTGAGTGCCCATTCCGGTCGCAACCACAATGCCGGTAGCGCGCCCTTTGACGACATTAGCGCTGGAGAACAGCATGTTGATACGGTCTCCAACACCAACGTCACCATCCGAGTGAACTTGGTCAGGGTCAGGTCCGTCCGTGCCTTCTGGGGGGTTTACGGCTCGATTCCGTAAGCCGGTGGACGACCTTGGGCACAGGAAGAGCCTCGCCGGTCAATAGCGCCTCGTCACACTCGACGTTTGCGGCGGTGATGACACGCATATCAGCAGGCACGACGTCTCCGAGCTTAACCATGACAATATCACCAGGGACAACATGCCGGGAGGGAATCGTCTTGGCTTCTCCGCCGCGAACGACAAGGGCGGTAGGGGATGAAAGGGACCGGAGTGACGCCATGGTTTTCTCAGCCTTGTACTCTTGGATGAATCCAACAGTGACGTTGAGGATAATGACGGCCGTGATGACAGCTCCTTCGATCCAGTCCTGGACACCCCAGGAGAGAGCACATGCCGCGACGAGGACCAGTGTGAGTGCGTTGGCTGTGGGACGATTGATTAGCCTTGGGTACAGATAGGGGAATAATGACGACTTACCCATTTGGCGAATCAAAACTTTAATTGCAGAGACACCTCCCTCGTCCTCGAGTGCGTTCTCGCCATATCTATAACGATCGTTGAGCGTAATTTCAGACAAACGAAACGGGAAACACGGACTCGTCTAGTCGACGCTTGGCCTCTTCGTCAGTCAAGCCATCGTGCTCGCTGGATCGTAGTTTTCGTATGATGGCGGCACCATCGAGGAGATGGGCGCGCTCAGACAGTGGGATTTGGTTCGACTGGGGCTGTTGCTGTTTGCCCTTGGCCGAACGTTCGTCGATAGTGTACGACTTGCCGAATCGTTTTCGTGAGAATAGGCCCATCGTGGGTCGTCGAGTGTAGGTTCGTCAAGTAACAAGTCGTAATCCGCGCGAGTCGTGAATAGGAGGGGGGTAAACAATTCGCGCCCGGGGACGATGCGCTGTTTTCGCCAGTGGGCCTGTCCTTTTATAACTTCACCCATCTGGCTATCTCGCACATGTCGGAATGCCATAAAGGCTCGGCGCATACACTGGGTCTTGGCCGGGACCGCGATTGGCCGAGGGTTGGCTGCGTGCTGCCGTTAGGCTGCTTGGCGTTCCTGGGCTCAAAATCCGACTACATTCGTTATGGTATTGGTTACGTCGACGTACGGCGCCGCTCCAATGACGATACCACGCGTTCATTCTTGGCTTTGCAAGAGCTCTGGGGATAGATTTAGCAGCAGCACGTCAGTGGCACAGAGCCGGCCTGGGTCCAAGGGGCACTCTCGGTTAAAAGTCTCGGTATTTTTCTTAGAGTCATGCAATTGAGAATGTTCTGTGGGAACCAATGCTTGGATTAGGCCAAGGCTTGTGTGTGAGACAATAAGGGATGAGACAAATGCACAGATTTTGATGATACGTCGAGCCTATTCGAGTTTTCAGGACGCATTACGCCCAGAGCTGCCGGCCAACCTGAGTCATTTAGAACACCGCCGGCAGATTCTCGGTGGCTGTGCTTATGGACCTGTGATGTCACCGCACTTGGCAGGTGGCGCGGGCCAAGACAGTCAATCTAATCGACCAACGACCACCGGCACGTACCGGGGGCCGAGGCTCATCGAACTTTCTAGAGTACGCTTGGCTCGTAGATATGGGCCGGAGTTAAGATTTTGCGCCGCGGAACTCAATTATAGACCGACCACCGGATATATGCATTCCTGGTCGCTCTCGAAATCTTAGGGCACGACGGATGGAATCCTGGCTACTCTTCCTCGGAACACGTTTCCTTTTAGCAATGTCAAAATGACTTTTGATTCGATGAAACTAAAACAAGACGCAAACTTCCTCCTTTTGAGGTTGGTACGAAACGCCTAGGGAGACGCAAATCACCGATTTCAGGCTTTAGCCTCCTGCTGCTTGATGTCCTCGGACTTGGGAGAACACGCCTTGTACGCTTTCTTGGAGTGGTCTGACTCCGCAACCTGATAGAACCGGGTCGATTGGTGAAACAACGGTAGTAATCGCATGGCAACAACGTACCAGACCACAGAACGCATACTCGTGTACCTCTTCGTCCTTGTTCTTCTTTGTGTCGTATGCACTTGAAATCATCACCCTATACGGGCCAGGCTTGGATGAATCTGTATCATCGTCGACGATCATGATTGGATAGGCTCGGAGGACGCTTTCTTGGGTGCAAAGCTTGGGCAACTTCTAATTCACGAATTCAGCACTCTAAGCGATATCAACTGTACAAGGTGAATACCTTTGGCTTGAAGCCCTTGATTGCACTTGAGGATACTCCTTCGGGGAAAGTAATTCCAGACCAGTTCTCTGTCTGGTTTCGTCCCCAGAGGTAGGTATCTGCTGCAATCATGTGGAGGATATCGTCTGCCTCAAATACGTTTCCTGCGGATCTGAATCAGTATTCTGACAACGGGGTGCTATTAAATCTGGGTCAACCTGTCTTGCCTATGCGAGGGCAAACCCATGGACCTGTCGGGCGATTGGTCCATTTAAGAGTAGGAGAGCTCTAGACATCGGGTTCAGGTCGTAAGCATGGGATACCCCAGAAACTGATAGTACTCACGCTTGCGGTAGCTTCACCTAGGCCGGCAACAAGGGCTCCTAGAGCAACAGTAAAAGAATACTTCATGGCGAAAATAGAATTCTGGTGAGAGGGGGCCGCAAAATCGAGCTGGGTCTTGGCGTTGTGAGCAGCAACGCGTGGCTTTTAAAGTAAGGGAGAAGAAAATTCACACTTTAATCGAATCGCACCCTTCAATGCGCAGTGAATATCCATGTTACCTGAAGGTTCGACCCATGAGGGTAGGCGACTGCGCTTGTTTAGATTACTATATTGGTGGGTCACCCGGCCAGCTTCTGCCTGAGTTTAGCGCATTATCTGAGCGTGGAAAGGCTCGTACCCTCATGAGGCTGTACAACGTCAAGCCTCGGTTGACTGGGATAACAGATCCACGGGGAAACGTGGCAATAAGGTCAAGGTTTGGCCCCTCGACTGTGCTGATGGAACATGATGTGATAAAGTACTGCACAGCGCTGACACGAAACCGTGATATCCCAACAGTGACTCTAAGCCATTTTTGGCGTGGGCTCCACCATGCAGGTGCCATAGTAGAATCGTCTTCGCGATTCAATTGTACGCATATATGAAGCATTCATGCCAAATCTTCATATTCACGAGCTGAAAGTCAAGAGGCCGCGCCAAATAACTACTGGGAGTTACTCCGGCATTTGGCATAATCAGCCAGCGTTAGGAAGCTTCTAGTTATACAACTTGCACCCTTTCTCTACTAGACTCAATCCCCTCACAGCTCAAAAACTCGCCTGGTGCCGAGAGATTTTAAGAGCTTCATATGGTTTGAAGATGAAGCGGTAGCAGTTGTCGGAAATCCAGCAAACTGTTCCCTCGCTGATCAATATCTTATTTTCTAATTTGAGTGTGAATGTTCAAAATCACGCTGCCAGTCGTACACACTAAAATCATTGTAATTCATTCGTTCACGACTATTCAACGTAGGAGGTACAACAAACATCACTTTAAATGACTCTACTTCCTGAGGCTGGCGAACCACCCTGGAAGGCCTTGGGAAGTGCCCGCGCGGAACGATTTGATTACGATCTACAGGAAAAAAAATGAGGAGAATCGGTATCAGCGCAGTGCACCTAGTTATATCAACAACTCTTACAGTGTTAGTACTATCATCGGCGCCAATGTATTTATCCACGCCTAGGGGACCCCCTGGTACTCGAATCCTACAGTGTCATCATTACGATTAGACTGGGTATCTACGTGATGTGCTGCCACCCCAAAATAAGCCAGCCACCGTCGATTGGCTGTTGGGTCTCGATATGATAGCTTGAAAGGTTTCCCAACGTGACTGGACAATTGGTATCATTTGAATCGTTGTGAAAGCCTCCCTCGAAGTCGCCTGTGTACAGAATTGGAGTTCCGTGCGTGGTTGTGCCTCCAATTCGCCACTTGTTGGTTAGATGAGTCAGTCAAGGTGATTGCGTTCACCCAGGTTTTGCAATCTAATCACCGTTTGGTACTCCAAGAAGCCTGAGGTCTCTGGTTCAATTTGAAGAGGATTGCCCGGGCCCCGGTTCGCGGTGGCGTACATACCGCCCTCGGTGCGAACAAGACCAATGTTCTGAGGGACCTGAGGGATATAGCGCAGTTTCATGTTCTCGAAGCTTGGAATAGACATTGTGGACATATAGGTTTGGGATTGAAGGAGAGTGCTCGATGATGTATTCTGAGTGCTGGAAGGGTGGTTTATATCAGCTTTTAGCTGAGCTCGTGGCAGGCTCCTGGAGGGGATACCCGTCGCCGGGAGTAGCGACTCCGTAGGCACAAAGTCATGTGTTACAAGCGGGGGAATCTCTAGGCTACATATGTCGCTGGGTATCGTATACGGCGCCGGATTACCGCCCCAGGCTATCAATATTCCGCAACACTCGCAGTTGCTCGAGTTGGATAGGCGCTTGATCACTTTACTCGCTGAGATTCAAGAATCGCGGGTCCAACACTCATACATTTTTGAGTCCCCAACCAGCACGAAACGCCCAAGAAGGTCTCACGGGAATCGCACTTGTGATTGATGTCCAGGTAGTCACTTCGAGCCAAAAGTCTTAAATATTCTCAAACAATGCGCTTATATCCATACAGATTAGCACATTTTTCTGCTAGTATCAGGTCAAGTACGCTCTTCGCTACTACGTTAGAGTCATATAAATACAGACTGGTCATAAACTCTTGGACTTGAGGTAACAAGAAAGCCGCTTGTAGTTTGTTATGAGCTCCCTTCCTGCTACGGCCTGACCATATGACTGAATACCTGCAGCTATATGTAATTTAATATCAACAAACCACTCTCAAAAATGACAGAAAGGGGAAAGTGTAAGGTTGGCGTGCAGTAGCGCCCGCAATCAGATCTAGACTAAATCATGAAGCAGAAGTGGGCTTGGAGAAGTTGCTGGACGTCAGCGCAATTTGTTCCTCAGTGACCCACTTATACCTAACCTCAAAACGATAGGAAGCTTTAGCACTTGAAGCTAGATCAAAGGCCAGTCTTTTTCTCTCCTAAGATGATCGCCCGGCCGTAAAGTCTCTGCCCGACCATCAGACTCCTCCTGCATAAGCGATTTTGTGTAAATCTCTCATCCGAAAGCACTTAAAATTTTTTCTGAGACTAGCACTCCTAGTCTCGGCGGGCGTGATGTGGAGTTTAAATGGCAAACTTCTCTACGACACTCGCCTTTTGTTTTGTGGAATAACAGCTGGTGATATGTCACAAGTGCCTATCGAAAATCACTTATGCGGAAGGTGTGTATTACATTGGACAATCGACGTCATATATCAATATATTGTGAGAAATGTTAAGGGCATGTACTTATATATGCGCTAAATTTCGCTTCAAAGCTCATCCATATTACGACCATGTAATCTAACAGTGCCGATATGCCATTTACAATCGATGCACAGAGCCGTAGGATAGCATAGATACTAAATTATTTACCGACAAAAGCCCTCGGGCACGCCTACGCACCCAGAATGAGTCAATGAACACGACCTCACTACAATACGTGGATAATACTAGGCGAAAACCTGACCGATGCAAGCTTGTAGACCGTGGGGGATCGAACCGACGCCCTTTGCTTTTACCCACCATCATATGGCCGCAGCGTCTTGTCGGCACACATGGTTTTGTTGAAAAGAATCTCTCCGGCTCTTTGCCCGAGCCAATTTCCTGGTGACCTGAGTCTCAGCAGTCGCCCGGCCACAAAAGACTAACTGTAGCTAGCACAACCTCGATTCCGAAAGGATCGCTGATTGAATCTAAACAGGGCTTCCTCCTAACGTTTTGAAATCAGGCGTAAATGATTCGTTCTAAAATAGGACTATCAGTGTTTCAATGTCAGTACCCTGATATGAATGGCTCGTTTTAGGATGGTTTGCTCAACCTGGTCTGCAAATCCTGCTTAGCATGGGTTTCCAGCTGAACTAGATATAACTCAGTTTGGGCTATAGCCCAACCATTGCGTTCTTACTTGACTGCGACTCCGATAATTTGTTGACTTCCATGGTTAACGCCGCTGAACTATTCGCATTTCAACCATAAGTCCGTGGGCCAATGCAGCGCAAAGCTGTGGCACGCTTATAACTCTATGGTGACAAGGGGAGCTCCTAGCTCAAGATTACGCTTGTGGGATGTGGTTCTATGCAGTCAAATATCCTGTATCCACGTGACAAATCGGTTCCAATCGGAGCGCGGGCCGAGCATCCGGAGAACTCACGCTTCGAGTGAAATCAAGCGAGACCAGCTTCAGTATTTAAGATACTCAAGCACACGTAGAAACTTCGATTTTACCTCACCCAACCTCTCCTCTGTTGCCCTAAATACTCTCCATGTCTTCTACTAAAGTTTTGATCTGTGGTATGATCCAAACGCGGTTCGTTGAGTTTCGGTCTTCTGACCTATCGCATGTAGGCGACCTTGTCTGGGCCAACGAAGATGCAAAGCGTATGATTGGCCCTCTTGCTGAGATTATAGTACGTTCAAGGGTGCCAGCTTATAGAACCATGACTTACCGTCCAATTGTGACCGACAGCCTATGACATCTCAATCACGCGAGCAGTTTTACTCTGAGCTCTCAACGACTTATGCCGGGATTTCTGGCATCTATCGACATAACACATCTGCAGATCGGATTGGGGTCTTTGATAGCGAGCTCATCAACAAGCTTCCGTCATCTGTAAAGTGGATCGCGCACAACGGAGCCGGCTATGACCAAATTGACATCGCGGCATGTAAAGCTCGCGGTATCGGTGTCAGCAATACCCCTGGTGCGGTCGACGATGGCACGGCAACCACTGCACTGTATCTTCTCGTATCTGCTTGCCGCCAGTTCTCGATCGCTGAGCGAAATGTGCGATCTGGCAAATGGAAGAGTGGACTAAAGCCGGCGCATGATCCGAGTGCCTTGACGTTGGGTATTCTTGGGATGGGAGGGATCGGTGGTCATTTCGCGAAGCTTGCGAGGGCGTTCCCGATGAAGAGGATTCTATATCATTCGAGGAAGCCGGTCAAGGACGCGCCAGAATGGGCAGAGTATTATGCGGACAAGGAGAAGATGTTCGCCGAAATCGACGTGCTTAGGTGAGTGGGTCTCGATTTGTTTTATGCAACTGTTGGACTCATGCATGTCATAGCATTCATGTACCTCTAAATGAGAACACTGTGAACTTGGTAGACGAGAAGGCGATTCGGACGCTAAAGAAAGGTTCCATAATCATCAACACCGCGCGAGGAAAGGTTATAAACGAGGACGCTCTCGTCCGGGCGCTCGAAGACGGCCACGTACGTATCGTGTATCACATTTCACCGGTACTGGTTCTGATTTCATTCTAATTTGCCATTGTAGTTGTATGCTGCTGGCCTCGATGTATACCCCAATGAGCCTGAAGTAAACCCGAAGCTTTTCACTTTCCCCAACGTTACACTCCTTCCTCACATGGGCACCGAGACGCAAGAGTCCCAGCATAGCATGGAGGTACGGGCGCTTGACAACCTCAAGTCGTTCCTGGAGGGAAAGGAGGTCAAGGACACCGTATGGGAGCTCAAGTGATTGGCGTAGGCTGGAAGAGCGCCGGCCGACGATCTGTATAGTAGAGGATATTGGTTCATACACGAATTGGGTGAAATCAAAATTTAAAACTTGTCGCATCGCTCGTATGCTCTAAGCTGCTCCAACGTGCGTTTGGTCATAAAAGCTGAGATGAGCTGCGCCATGATGACATATGAAACATAGCATCGAGTGGCACCTTGAAGCCTAGAATTCTAAATAGCCGCCCGGCGATGGCGAAGGGCTGACTAATCCGGGGCGTGACGCAAGCCCTAATAAAGCACCATGGGGCCACCCGCCCTTCCTCCCAACCACGACCCCCGTCGTATTCAGCACTCTCATACTTACGTCCAACAACTCCTAACCTCGTAAGCACTGCCATGTCCTTTACAAGGTCTGCGTCTAATGTTATTTTGGTCGTGGCTAGACATCACGATGCAGATTTTCGTGAAGACGCTTACTGGCAAGACCATCACGCTTGAGGTCGAGTCTTCCGATACCATCGATAACGTCAAGGCCAAAATCCAAGATAAGGAGGGAATCCCCCCCGATCAACAACGTCTCATCTTCGCTGGCAAGCAACTCGAGGATGGTCGCACGCTCTCGGACTACAACATTCAGAAGGAGTCCACCCTCCATCTCGGTGAGAAGTCTTCCTTTTATAGCCACTGTCTGCGCGCTAACGTGTTTTCCAGTCTTGCGCCTCCGTGGAGGAATGCAGATTTTTGTCAAGACCTTGACTGGCAAGACGATTACCCTCGAGGTCGAGTCTTCTGACACTATCGACAATGTGAAGGCCAAGATCCAGGACAAGGAGGGCATCCCTCCCGATCAGCAGCGCCTGATTTTCGCTGGCAAGCAGCTTGAGGATGGCCGCACTCTTTCCGATTACAATATCCAGAAGGAGTCTACGCTTCACCTGGGTACGCTATCGTTTGGAAAAATAAACTATTCATACTCATCGTTCTCTTCAGTCCTTCGCCTACGTGGCGGAATGCAGATCTTTGTCAAGACGCTCACTGGCAAGACGATCACGCTGGAGGTCGAGTCATCGGACACCATTGATAATGTTAAGGCGAAGATCCAGGACAAGGAGGGCATCCCACCCGATCAGCAACGCCTTATCTTTGCTGGCAAGCAGCTCGAGGATGGCCGCACTCTGTCGGATTACAACATCCAAAAGGAGTCAACCCTGCACCTTGGTACGTGTGCCTTACATTATCGAAAATCATTTCGGCTAATTTCATTCTGTAGTCTTGCGTCTCCGTGGTGGTATGCAGATCTTCGTGAAGACTCTGACGGGCAAGACGATCACCCTGGAGGTCGAGTCGTCCGATACCATTGATAACGTGAAGGCGAAGATCCAAGACAAGGAAGGCATCCCGCCTGATCAACAGCGCCTTATCTTTGCCGGCAAGCAGCTCGAAGACGGCCGGACGTTGTCAGACTACAATATCCAAAAGGAGTCGACTTTGCATCTCGTGCTTCGTCTGCGCGGTGGTATGCAGATCTTCGTCAAGACGTTGACGGGCAAGACCATTACGTTAGAGGTCGAGTCGTCTGATACGATCGACAACGTCAAGGCGAAGATTCAGGACAAGGAGGGCATCCCCCTGACCAGCAACGCTTGATCTTCGCCGGCAAGCAGCTTGAGGACGGGCGTACTCTTTCCGACTACAACATTCAGAAAGAGTCGACCTTGCACCTGGTGCTCCGTCTCCGTGGTGGATGCTAGACTCGTCGCGATGCCCAGATCATTCCTATCGTTTATCATGATATTTTGTTACGCTCCCTTGTAGTACGCTCTTAACGACAATTAAATTTATACACTGCTATCTTTTGTGAGAAAAGCTTGGCAAACTCTGAATGCCAGCTGCAGGGAATTGGCGGCACAAAGTGTGGCGATGAGTACAGTGCAGGGCGGTGCGAAAATCGGCACGGGGTTGTTCACCTCGGCGCTTGTATCAGTCATGTTGAATGCTCAGCGCCTGCTCCGAGCTGACTGACGTGCACTTGACGAATCCAATCTTCTATCTACCGACGAGCGCACGCGCGTCCAGTAAACGCACACGTTTCATCAAAGGGCAATCGAAATGATAACCGGCAATATTTGCTCTGCTGCGGGCGCGCGATCCGTTCATTAACAGCGCTGTATCACTCGATTTAGGGAGCATGGCTGTTGTCTCCGCGCCCGCAGCGCAAGCATACTAGTATTCGTTGTAATGCCTGCACTTTTCGCAAGCCACGAAGAGCCGTGTATGCGGTATAAAAAGACCAACATGCCGAGTACAGTCGACATTATCACCCAACACAACTCCTAGCTTCCCATTCTTACTCCTCTCACACGATGACTCAACGTGCTTTCATGCTCCTGGCCAAAGGTGGCAGGGCCGAGGTCACTACTCGTCCCATCCCTAGCCCACAAGGAAATCAGGCCTTGGTCAAGGTTACTGCCGCGGCAGGTGAGTTTGTTTATACGATAGTAAACTGATTCGAAACCGATGATACCGTTGTAAAAGTCAATCCTATCGACTGTAAAATTGTGAGCCCTGGCATGCCATTTATTACACAATATCCGGCTGTCTTGGGAATCGACGCGGCTGGCGTCGTCGAATCTGTCGGACCAGATGTCACAACGTTCAAGAAGGGTGATCGAGTGTAAGCTGCACCAGTTTTGTTGTTTATGACCGTTCTGATCATTTTGCCTGGCAGTCTCTTCCAGGGACAGTTCCAGCCCTCGGATGTAGCTACGTTCCAGCAGTACACTCTGGGAGACACCGATGCGATGGCGCTGACGCCAGACAACATCACCGACGACCAGGCGTCGACTATTCCACTCGCATCGTCTACCGCGCTGTTTGGACTGTTCCAGAAGTCGGGTCTGGCGTTCCCAGAGAGTGGACCCACTGCTAGTGGAGAGTCGATCTTTATCTTTGGGGGGGGGGGCTCGTCCGTTGGTCAATATGGTAGGCTTTAGCGCATACAGTAGATTTGGACCCTTATCTAACGCCAACGATTAGGCATCCAGTTTGCTCGCATCGCGGGCTTCAAGGCCATAGCTACGACCGCCAATGCCAGGCATAAAGAACATCTCAAGTTGCTTGGTGCGACTCACATCTACGACCGGGACGTCACTCTGGAGGCGATCGAATCGGAGCTATCACTTCCGTTTGACCGTGTATTTGACGCAGTCCCCACCCCGACTAGTCAGGCTTTAGGCGTTGAGCTCTTGACTACACCGTCCGCGGCTGGAGGACATTATGGCACGGTCAGGCCATTAGCGGATGAATTCAAGGCGAAGCTAGAAGCCCAGGCTACCACTTATCACGCAGTATTTGGGAGCTCGCAGACCGACAAGCCTCTCAGCATCCCATACTGGAGGATCTTGACGCAATGGCTGAAAGAGGATAAGTTTGTGCCAAACAATGTTCAACTGGTTCCGGGTGGGTTGGGTGGGATCCCTCAGGCTATGGAGCTATCGGCCAAGGGAGTGAGCGGCGTGAAGCTGGTGGTTCGTCCCCAGGAGAAGACATGTCCTATTGCGTCATTGTGCTCCTCGCGATGAGGATGTTTTCTCTGCACATGCAATACAGACCATATTTTGACTTTCTAACTATTTCCTGGGATTCCGATTGCCCACCGGAAAGCTATCTTTACGGATACGTTATGTTACTATCGTACACTCTGTGGAATCTGATTTGCTTAGAAAACTATTCTTCGTCATCGGTTCAGATAGCGTGGTTTAGACCTAGATAAGTATTAGTGTTTTGATACGAACCGCCCAGTCCCCTAGCTGTTGGGTCAGCTAGAAGTAGGAGTTGATTCGCCTTGACCTTGAGCCCGAATCGGACAGAGTATTCTCAACCCTGCGCGTTTACTTACGCATGGATAAAAATAATACTCGGGGTCTCGGGCTTGGCTTTTGGTGTTAGCAGCCTAAGCTCCACCTCAACTGTATGGGCATAGATTATGAATCAATAGTACTGCGTCGTCCGCCCCGCTGACTAGGAAGTTTGGCCGTTGTCTCAGTAAGCGGAGACAGTGAATCAGACGGTGAATCAGACGGCAGTACAGCTGATTGGACATTCGTCATAAGAGGGAAATGACGGGCGGACTTACAGCTCCTGAATGCATGCATATAGATCGAACAATTTGCTCATCGCGTATAAAAGATCTATCTGCCAATCCTAGTCGGTATAGTTACTCCAACTTCTCGTTTTTATACTTTTCATACCATGTCTCAAGGTGCATTTATGCTTCTGGCTAAGGGTGGCAAGAACGAAGTCGGCACTCGTTCTATCCCAACTCCTCAGGCAACCCAAGTGTTGGTCAAGGTCGCTGCTGCAGCAAGTGAGTCTTCCTCGTCAAAATTTCCCCCAGTGACTAACATCTTTACACAGTTAATCCAGTTGATCACAAGATCGCAGGTGGTATGCTGTTCATTACACAATTCCCTCCCGTTTTGGGAATGGACGCCGCCGGTATTGTTGAATCTGTCAGGCCCGATGCTCTGTGCGAGTGCAACATCCAAAAATACGGACCTTAAAACAGGCCTCTTTTTGGCTCCTGTGTCTCATTATTATGATTGTAATGCCAATAAAAGATGGACATTTTACTTAGATATAAGGAGTTGGCTTATATTTCCATATTAGGAAAGCTAATGCAAAGAAGAACTTTCAACAATCCTCATCTCACTTTGACCAATACAGAGTTCTCTAGACTCACCTACTTATCTTACAGTTTGTGGTGGATAAAACATCCATTTTATTTATCTTGGACAAAACAGCCTGATTATATGCACTATCGAACTATGATTCTTGGCTGATTCATACACAAAACGGCCCATTTTAAGATCCAAAAAATTCGGATGTTGGCCCTGTGTAGAGATGTCACAAGGTTCAAAAAAGGCGACCGAGTGTAAGTCATTTCCACTGTGTTATCCCTACGCCCATTCTAATAATCCCAATAGTGTCTTCCATGGGCAGTTTTAACCCTTGGATTTGGTAGTATTCTAACAATATGCACTCGGAGATACCGACGCTATGGTGTTGGTTCCTGATACATTACGGATGATCAAGCATCGACTCTCCCAGTTGGTTCGGCTACTTCACTTTTTGGCCTCTTCCAGAAGTCGGGTCTCACCTTCCCTGAGAACGGTCCTATATCTACTGGGCAATCCGCAATGTCACCTTTGAGAGCATTCAATCTGCGCTATCACTTCCGTTCACCCACATATTTGACGCAGCTCCCACTTCGGGTAGCGAGCCCCATGGCGTTACTCTCTTGACTACACCGCCTGCAACAGGTGGCCATTATGGAACGGTTGGACCTTTGGCAGACGACCTCAAGGCTAAGCTTGGAGGGAAGACTAATTGTCACTCGGTCTTTGGCAGCTCCCAGACCGATAAGCCTCCGAGCATTCTGTTCTGGAAGATCCTAACGCAGTGGCTCAGGGAGGGCAAGCTTGTGCCAAACAACCTCCAGCTTGTTACTGGTGGGCTGGATGGTATCCCGGAAGCACCGGAGCTATCGAAGAAGGAGGCGAGCGGGTGAAACTTGTTATTCATCCTCAAGGGTAAAAATGCTATATTTGTTCATATATTCAACATTTTGCTGTGTAACACTTTCGAAAAGTTAGACTACAAATCGAGTTTTCGTTTTACTTACTTTGTTTAAGCATTTGGAGGGTTCAAACACACATACGTTGGTCGTGTTATGTAAGATAACGAACCAACTTGGCCCAAACATGTATAGTTTTCACATCTTACCATAGTCATTTTTGTCATAGGAGAAAAGCCCTAGGGTGATATGTAAACATTTCGAATAGTTTTGGAGCCGCTTTTGTAAAAGGCGATCGAATCGGTCACCCTCGTAGGCAATTGATTTAAACTATATGCTAACATCATGGGTATGACGGGGCGATATTGATGTGTATAACAGAAGGATCGCTCACCTTGTGCGGTAGCGCCGAACGCGCGGTAGATGAACAATAACGCGCGTAAAGATTATATACTATCCAATAAGAGCACTGTCGTAGTAAAGTGATTTATCAGCCATGGGGATTGACACCCGCATGATGACAGACTTACTGATCGAACCCATGGGTGTGGTCCACATGTAAGCTCATATCAGGTCTTTTAGTCAGCTGTCGGATCGCGCAGATTTCATTGTTTGCCTGCCAGTCGAGTTAG
The DNA here is from genome assembly GCA_016906575.1 of Ceratobasidium sp. AG-Ba. Classification (NCBI taxonomy): domain Eukaryota; kingdom Fungi; phylum Basidiomycota; class Agaricomycetes; order Cantharellales; family Ceratobasidiaceae; genus Ceratobasidium; species Ceratobasidium sp. AG-Ba. The sequence continues at coordinate 1,874,230 of CP059622.1, read as the reverse complement.
AGCTTGGGGGTAATGCCTTTTCAAACAGTCTTGACAGGTTACGGCAATGTCAGAGTCTAGCACTTAATGCTTGCATGAATTCAATGTCAGATCATCACTAGAAACCAGCCAAATTGTGGGCAAGTTGCGAAAAATCACGAGGACGTGTTGAGTGATCCTGCGTTACGCCAGTCCAGTGAATGTTTTGGTCATATTGATTGATGGCTTAAGTTGTATGCCGGGCCGAAACTTACCCCTCTAGTATTTCGAGGGCTATGCATTCTTTCCTTTCTATAAATAAACCTTAAGCATGAGTAGGATGACCCCAACAAAGATTTGACGCCTTACTTATACTAGCTCTTGTATACTTTCGCAATGTCGCAGCAAAAAGCCTCGGTTCTTCCTGCTAAGCATGGCAAGCTCGAAGTCAGAAATCGCTCGATTCCTACCCCCCAAGCTAAGCAGATTCTGGTCAAGGTTACTTCTCAGCTAGTAGGTGATAATTGCTTTTGAATATCTCGTTTAGAGACTGAAGACTAGTATTCTTATAGTTAATCCAGCGGACTGGAAGGTTGGTTGTGTGCAAGTTTACTAAGTGATTGTGAGAGAGATCACTAAAAGCACGTCTTTAGGTGATTGAATATGGAGTTCTGGTCGAAGACTTTCCTGCTGTTTTGGGATCGGATGGCGCAGGCATTGTTTGAATCGTAGGACCGGAAGTGACGGAATTCAAGAGGGGTGATAAAGTGTAACGATCCCATTTTTTCATAGCCATGACAGAGTCTCTGATAGATTGAATTGTAGCTTCTTTCAAGGCTTGACTCAGGCAAACTTTGCACATTCCACAGTACACTCTGGTTGATTCTGAGATTCTCGCTAAGATTCCATCGAACATCAACGAAGATCAGGCGTCTACTCTCCCACTAGGCTCGGTAACTGCTGTTCTTGGACTCTTCCAAGAGTCTGGCATCGCTTTCCCCAAAGGATGGCCTAACAGCTGCTGGGAAGTCGATCTTTGTGCTTGGGGAAGCTCGTCGGTTGGCCAGTTCGGTTAGTACACTCAGCGATATTAAAGGCAACTGACCACAATTTCATAACAGTGATCCAGTTGGCTCGCATTGCGGGATTTTCTCCTATCGTCACTACTGCCTCCGCACAACATGCTGATTTCCTCAAGTCACTCGGGGCTACCCACGTATTTGACCGTAATGTCGATTCAAAAACGGTTCAAGAAGCGTTTAGTGGTCTTGTCTCTCTCGTATTCTGCTATTTCTTTTTTTCTACTCAGAAGCTTGCGGTCGATGTTCTCAAAGGCTTCAGCCGCTCCCAGCGCACACTTCACGGTAGTTGAGCCTCTTGACCCATCACTGCAAGGGGAACTTGAAAGCAAAGCTACGTGCATCGTGTTTCGGAATCTCTCACTTTTACAATCCTAAGCGTACCGTACTGGCAGGTCGTCAGCAAGTGGGCCGAAGAGGGCAAGATAGTGCCCAACCACGTTCAGGTTGTTGGAGGTGATTGAAGGCGGTCCCCGAGGCGCTTGGGCTATCGAAGAAGGGAGTGAGCGGGGTGAAGCTCGTTGTTCATCCTCATGATAAACTCGGTGTGGTTGTTCTGTACATACTGCATTGTGGGCCCAGTACTCTCAAATAACACACAATACGAGCCAAGATTTCATGTTAAACTTATAATTCTTTATTTTTGAATTACCCATGTGTGGTTCGACCGCGCATACATTCTCGGGAAATCCGTCATTGATAAGGCTTCAGTCGCAAAGGTCAAATGATGCATCATGATATCCATTCACCATCCGTGGTAATTCGACAAACATAAATCTAACATGATGTGCAGAAGCTTTTGGAAGTCATACAGAGTCCGAGCAAAAAGTAAGATTCGAGTACGAGAGCCAAGATACATGCAAACTTCGCCCGCACTAAATGCGGTTCATAATCGGGCGTGAACATCTGGGTCGCGACGCGCCACCATCGCCACATTGGTACTGTATAGTAAGCACTCATAAGCGCCGTAAGCGCTAATCGACCAATACTTCCAATAGAAGCGGCCAACATCTTGCGTCCTGAAAGACTACGCATTCAGACCGAATTGGTTTGCTCGGCACGAGGTTCGAATGGCACGCTAACATCATGGATATAGAGGAATAAGATCATTAATGCGGCTGAAGCCTCTTGCATTGGCTCATGGCGCCAGACAGACAGAAAATGGATAATAAGTATAGAGAGCAGATTCTATCCAATGGAATTGCTGGGCTTCGTAAGTAATTTATTAGCGACGGAAAGTTGCGCCCTGCGCATTGTTTGGACCGAGTGTTCAAACTTCAGGAAAATGTGATTGTGGCCACAAGCAATCTCATGACTGGTGCTCACGAGCGCTTGTGACTGGCCGTGATGACCCCTGAGAACCGATCCCTAGGCTCCTGATTGGTTCTTCGCGCGCGCTATTAGGGGGCATGCGCATCCCGTGCTCGTCACCCCGTGAGCGCCCGTGACACCATGTGGGCTGGGGCGGATTTGGCAGTGAACCTGTATTTGTGATGTGTACGTAAGCTTGTATGATGTCATTCTATTACCTGCCAAATCGTGGATTCTTAGCTGTCCGACTGCCAGTCGAACTATTTTTTGAGAGGGGCATTATTCTATTGCAGTCCCAAGAGCTGGTATAGTCCGTAATATTTCCATCAAGTCACCGCCATAGCATGACTAAACGTACCAGCCAACAATGACATAGCTATGGAAGAGAACAACCATGTGCTGAGTGATCTCGCGTTACGCTGGGCTAGTCAAACTTACACACTAAGCTGAAACCCTATATTCAATCTTGCTATGGCTATGCATTCTTCTCCCTATAAATATTCCTTCGGTGCGCATCAAACTAACCCAACAAGATCCTAGTGCGACTGTACGAATCTTATATATCTTACACCATGTCTCGACAGAAAGCCTCCATTATTGTCACGAAGTACGGCAAACCCGAAGTTGGGACTCGCCCGGTTCCTATCCCCCAGGCCAAGCAAGTTCTCGTGAAGGTTACTGCTGCAGCTGGTGGGTATTCCATCTTTCTGACTCTACACTCCAGAGCCTGACTATTTCGCCATCTTCAGTTAATCCTGCAGACTGGAAGGTTTGTGTTAATACCTGTAAAACAATCGAAACGGCAATCGCTAAAGAAAATCCGCTTTCAGGCTATTGAATATGGTGTCCTTATTGATAAATTTCCTGCAGTTTCGGGAAACGATGGTGCAGGTATCATTGAATCTATAGGCCCAGAAGTCGCTGGATTGAAGCAGGGAGATAGAGTGTAATTTATCCCATCTTACAGCCTTAGGAAAAGCTCTGATGGACTGAACCACAGGTTTTTTCAAGGAACATTTACTCAAGCAGACCGTGCAACGTTTCAGCAGTACACTCTAGTTGATACCGAGGTTCTCGCCAAGGTTCCATCTAACATCAGTGACGATCAAGCGTCTACCATCCCGGTGGCCTCGGTGACCGCTCTTTTTGGCCTATTTGAGAAATCCGGGATTGCCTTCCCGAAAAATGGCCCAACATGCTGGGAAGTCGATCCTCGTGCTTGGCGGAAGCTCATCGGTTGGACAGTTTGGTTAGTACATTTAACGATACTAGAGCATACAACTGACCGACTCTTGACAACAGCCATCCAATTGGCTCGCATTGCGGGATTCTCTCCTATCGCCACTACTGCCTCCGCACAACATGCTGATTTTCTCGAGTCACTCGGGGCTACCCATGTGTTTGACCGAGATGTCGATGTGAAAAAAGTACAAGGAGTATTTGGTAGTTCCATATCTTTCATATTCGACGCCGTTTCGATTCACTCTACTCAGAAGCTCGGAACCGATATCATAAATTCATTCAACTCCTCAGATGCACATTTTGCAATGGTTGAACCTCTTGACTCATCGCTACAGGAGGAGCTTCAGGGCAAGGCCACGATACACCACGTTTTCGCTGGGACTCCAGATGCGAACAAAACCCTGAGCGTGCCGTACTGGCAAGTTCTCAGCAAGTGGATCAAAGAGGGCAAGATAGTGCCGAACCGCGTTCAGGTTGTTGGAGGTGGATTAGAGGCGGTCCCCGAGGCGCTTGAACTGTCGAAGAAGGGAGTCAGTGGCGTGAAGCTTGTAGTTCATCCTCAGGAATAGAGTAGATGTACGCGGCTATCTTTTTGTAAATCTTGTACTGTAGATGTAGCGCTATGAATAAGTATCATATAGGAGTCAATTTATGATTTCTTGTCCATGCCAGCTTTTTTGGCTAAGAGCTCAAGTGACCCTTGGAGCGCATATATACACCGTACCCCACGCCAATTCATTCAACAAGGCGCGAGTAACACCCTAGGCACAGCCCATGAGGGCTACGTGTTAGTTGAGAGATGCAACGACTTGTAGATTCCGTCCGTTGTGAGTATGGAGCTCAGATAGTTTCCGGTGACTTAATCTATTTGTGAATTCACTTTATGCTACAATCGAACCTTATGATGCGAAAGATCAAACTTTGACATGCAAGGCTACAAGAAATACATGACTCAGAAAACTCCATCGCTCATGTAGTCCTCTCGAGATATTGGAATGTTTTATTCATTTTTTGGCTCTAGAATTTGACGTTGGCTATACTTTCTAAGTCTTGGGACACACAATCCACCCGATATGAAGGAAAAAACACCACGCTAGAACTCAAGCTCTCGGTACGGAATTCATGCCCATCCCGTTTGCACATAGAGAATGTTCTCTGGTTGTTTGGCTCTTGCCTGGCTAGTTCTAGGCAAACCTCAAAGTCCTGTTTATTTACGAGCTGGTATCTAGCTTTTAGATAGAGCGGCTTTCCGGGGCATCCCCTACTTCGGACACCTAACGCAATAGCTAAAAGGAAGCTTCCGCTAAGTAAAATTTATTTGGACACGGTCCTAAAGGAGTTCAAAGTATACATTATACCAGTAGATTGCCAACAAGAGAGCAAGCGGCTTGAAGCTTGTGGTTCGTCTTCACAAGACCGCCCTCTTTCCTTTAGCTATCCCATACCTATCGCGTGATCCCAAAAGCTGTCCCCCATCGTTTTCAAGGTATACGGCCCTGGAGACCATCACACAGCTGCTTTGTATCAGCCGTTCGTTACTTCTCCGAGACGCCCGTGATGGGTCAGCTAGATTGGCGAGCTGTCAGCTGGGCCTGGATTGGAAAGCACGTGTGTAAGCTGTGCACACACAAGCATGTGCAAAAATAGCGCCCGGCGGTCTCGGACTTGGCCTTTGATGGCAGCCGTTCGTAGTCAACCTGTGCGCGCGTCCCTTAGGTTTATTAATCAGTGCAGTGGCCTCCCTCGGTTAGGGGCATGTGGCGGTTCTCCCCGCTACCAGAGCGGGAGAGATATCGAGGAGCGCTGACTGGGTGTCCTTCTGATCAACCGTTGCGGCAGGAGCGCCGAGATGATGATAGATGAGCTTGCGCACACATAGAAGCCGGCGAGCACGCGCGCAGAGTATAAAAGAACGTAGCTATTGGGTCTGCTTGGTATACTCCCCAGTCCACCTTCCGTCTTTCGATCTTATCTCTTTCATAAAGCATGTCTCAGCGCGCTTTTATGCTTCTATCAAAGGGCGGCAAGGCCGAGGTCGGTACTCGTCCTATCCCCACTCCCCAGGGAATCCAAGCCTTGGTCAAGGTCACTGCTGTAGCAAGTGAGTCATCCTATTCGGGACTATCATCTAGTAGCTAACATATTTATAAAGTTAACCCCGTCGATTACAAGATCGCAGATGGGTTGCCGTTTGTTACAGAATTCCCGGCTGTTTTGGGAATCGACGCCGCTGGGGTTGTCGAGTCTGTCGGACCAGATGTCACAACGTTCAAGAAGGGCGATCGAGTGTAAGCCTCATCTTTTATTATTTACAACAGTTCTAATCGATCGCCTGGCAGTCTCTTCGAGGGACAGTTCCAGCCCTCGGATGTAGCCACGTTCCAGCAGTACGCTCTAGGAGACACTGATGCGATGGCGCTGACGCCAGACAACATCACCGACGACCAGGCGTCGACTATCCCACTCGGATCGTCGACCGCGCTGTTCGGACTGTTCCAGAAGTCGGGTCTGGCGTTTCCAGAAAGAGGACCTACTGCTAGTGGACAGTCGATCTTCATCTTTGGAGGCAGCACGTCTGTCGGTCAATATGGTGAGTTCTGGTACACACAATCAATTCAAGTCCGTACCTAACTTCGACTCCTAGCCATCCAATTTGCCCGTATCGCAGGTTTCAAGACCATTGCTACAACAGCCAGCGCCAAACATACAGATCTTCTCAAGTCACTTGGCGTGACTCACATCTACGACCGCGACGTCGCTCTGGAGACGATCGAATCGGAGCTTTCACTTCCGTTTGACCGGGGTTTGACGCAATCCCCACCCCGACGAGTCAGGCTTTGGGTGTTGCTCTTTTGACTTCGCCGTCTGCAGCTGGGGGCCATCACGGAACCGTTCGGCCCTTGGCAGACGATCTCAAGGCCAAGCTTGAAGGCAAAGTTACCTATCACTCGGTCTTTGGTAGCTCGCAGACCGACAAGCCTCTGAGCATTCCGTTCTGGAAGATCTTGACGCAGTGGTTGAAGGAGGGCAAGCTTGTGCCGAACAACGTCCGGGTTGTTCATGGCGGTTTGAGTGGGATTTCGGAAGCACTGGATCTATCAAAGAAGGGGGTGAGCGGTGTGAAGCTTGTCGTTCATCCTCAAGAGTGAATTTGGTGTATTGATATTTGTATAAACCTGGAGGCCTAAATGCAGTATCCTGGATGCGCGTTATAAAGCGTTTTATAGTTAGATAAGATTGCTCAAATGATTGAGGTTCTGAACATTCTCAACGCGCATACATTGGCTAAAATCCTCGAGTGATGAATTCTAGGGGGCGCTGGTGGTCATATAATGACATTCAGAGCAAGATTTCTCACACAACTGGGCAATATAAGATTTGTCCCAGAGCGATAGAATACAATGCATTCAAGTTTCGGACTAGTTTTGTCCCCATCGCGTCTTTCTATACAAGGAATGGTATTATGAAGGCGCAGCAAGATCGTGATTAAACGGAATAAAGAGGTCGCACATTAGGTATTAAAACATGAGTAAGATTGCGGTGTAACTTACGGAAGAAGGACTCTTGCTACTCAATCAACAGAAAAAGGTTGGGCGGGATACACGTGATCACTTGGACTCTCAGGAGCTCCACCATAGGATGCGCGTGTATGAATGCACTTTCCCCACCGGCCTCATTTTTTGACCCCTCAAGGCTGTGATTTTGAGCCAAAATACAAATAGAAATATACCTCGGAACACGTAAGTAGATTCACAGCCATGGTTGAGTTCAGTGCCGTCCAGACCCCGTTTGACGGGGAATCTCTGCGGTCGCAGTCGGTGACCCGGCTATTTTGATCCGTCTGCAGATAGTCTACCAGTACCCTACCTTATACTAGGGGCTCATGCCTTGCATATCTAGGATGTCTGACCCGGAACGACCAGGTTGAGTGATGACACCGAATGAATCCCGATGTGCAGCGGGGTGATCTATCGTAGTCAGCCTCGGTGTTCGATGCTGAGTTTCCGATGTTGATGTGTAATGTGTAGACTCGTTGGTTTGTCAGCTGGTGTTCGGTGTAGTTTTGTCTATCGAAGGCAAAGTCGGGTCGGAGCTCAAAGTTCTATAGTCGAGGGAGGGAGCGAGAATTCGTTATAACTGTATCGAGTACAGATGTCTCTTGCCCTACAATCGCTGTGAAAAAAAATACTATAGCCCAGATTTGCATCAGCAATGTACAATATCACGACAACGTGCTGACTGATCTCAACCTGGACTAGTCAGCAGTTTGATGGCATCATTAGACGACCTAGCTTGCGCGCGTAGTCGAAGAAGCACGTTATCGTTCGTCACATGGTTTGAAAATCTCCTTCCTATATATACCTCTGGACTGGACGCAACCACCCGAACCCGGTATTTCCATTTCTCTTTGCTGAACTAGTTTTTAATCTATACAATGTCCCAACAAAAAGCTTCTCTTCTCCTCGCCAAGCAGGGGAAAATTGAGGTCGGGACTCGTCCTATCCCTAAACCACAAGGCAAGCAAGCATTGGTCAGGGTTACCGCAACAGCAAGTAAGTACCCAAGTATGCTAGTCCTCACCACAAAACTAACTAGCGCTTCGCCAGTCAATCCTGTTGATTGGAAGGTTGGTTTCATCCCAATTGAAGATTCGTTCTGAAGTTCGCTGAGAATCAAACAATCAGATTGTTGAATATGGGGTTTTCATCGACGAATTTCCCGCTGTTTTGGGAACGGATGGTGCTGGTATAATTGAATCCGTGGGTGCAGAGGTGACCGGATTCGAGAAGGGGGATAGAGTGTAAGTATTCCAAATTGTATAGCTACCTAACATACAGCAAAACTTTAACGCCCTATAGTTTCTTCCAAGGCTTGTTGAAACCCGTAGATTTTGCAACGTTTCAGCAATATGCGCTGGTTGATACCGAGGTTCTCGCCAAGGTGCCTCGAAATATCAGCGACGACCAGGCAGCGACTGTTCCGCTGGGCTCAGTGACCTCATTGGTTGGGCTCTTCCAGAAGTCTGGCATTTCTTTCCCCCGAAATGGCCCTACTGCGACCGGAAAGCCGATCTTTATCCTTGGCGGAAGCTCATCTGTGGGACAATATGGTTGGTAGATTTGATAAATCTGGCGTGACGTAGGTCCTCATGTGTTAATCATAGGCATTCAGTTGGCTCGAATTGCGGGCTTCTCTCCTATCGTCACAACGGCTTCTGCTCAACACACTGAATTCCTCAAGTCACTTGGAGCAACTCATGTCTTTGACCGCGATGTCGACGCGAAGACCGTTCATGAGGCACTCGCTGCCCCATCCAGCTGGTTTTGGATGCTATTTCGGTCGCCTCTACCCAGAAACTTGGCGTCGAGGTTTTGAAGCATTCGCCCGCTGACGGCGCACACTTTGCATTAGTTTTACCCCTTGATCCATCTTTGGCAAAAGAGCTTGAAGGGAAAGCAACAGTGAACCAGGTATTTGGGAGCTCCCATGCGAACAAGGACCTGAGCGTGCCATACTGGCAGGTCCTCAGCAAGTGGGTTGAAGAGGGTAAAATCGTGCCTAATCACGTGCAAGTTGTTAGCGGTGGCCTGAATGCCATTCCCGAGGCACTGAATCTATCGAAGAAGGGAGTGAGCGGAGTGAAGCTTGTTGTTCATCCTCAAGATTAATTCTGCCCGCTGTGTCGCTATTGTGAAGCTTGTCTTTTAAACCCGGTACTTTGAATATATGCCAGAGTTCCAACTCTTGTCTAGCTTTGAATATTTTTCTCAGAAAAGTTATCCAAATACAAGGTCACACACATATCCCCTCGGACTGAGTTATCAAAATTCGAATTGGATTATTCTAACATATCTCTCATATTGACGTTCCTTTAGACACACGTGTATGGGAGCGAGACGAAACCTGCGTTTATGCACGCATATACAAATCCACTGAAAACTCACACAGATGTTTGAGTGGATACCACATGACACATATACAATAACTGCTGTCAAGGTGACTAGGCGTATAATAGGCCTAATCAAAACGACGAGAGGGAGCTTGGGTTGGTTGAGTGGTAAATCGACTACAACCGATTCATAGTTTGATTGAGGGGGGGGGACGAGAAAATAGGCAAGTGTGCAGACAGACGTAGAGTTTGATTCGCAGAGGGACACCAATGGTATACTAGTATGTAATATTGCTTTGTCGATTTTCTTTTAGTATACCATTTCAACAGGCCTTAGGACCGAATGCAGAGATCAAGCAAAAGATAGCATATGATACCCCTAAGCAATAAGACAGGAGCGAGCCCTGGAGGGTTAAACTGCTGGAGACTTTCGATGCGTACTCAAGTAGGTATGTCCCCTAACGTGCCGCTACAGGAGGGGCTACAAAGAAAGATAGGGGTAAATGAGGTCTACGGAAGTCCCCGTGCAAATAAGTACATGGGGGTACCATACTGACAAGTTGTCGGTAGGTGGGTCGCAGAGGACAAGATTGTTCCGAGTTCTGTTGAGTTTTGTTAAAGGCGGCTCGAGCGCAATCCCGCGAGCTCCTCCTCTGTAGCCAAAAGAAATGAGCTGATTAAAGCTCGTTGTACCCCCCCCCCAGGAATGAATGTATCTTGTTAATAGTTGTCACCAAGTAAACGGGGTGTTTCGCACGAAACCCAGTTTGGTTCCGACTGAGCTTCAGCGGCCTTGTGCTGAGTTAGGAGGTTCCGAATCAAATGTATATTCATCCGTACATATGCGCCTAACTGATTACTCTTACGAGGATCTTTGTCTAGAGGCCTGCTTACTAAATGTCAATTTAAAGATGGCAAAATAGGTGAGTACCGCGGCAGAATGGGGTTGCATTCCGGGAAGTTTATCTTGGGAGGGTCAATAACGGGGAAAAACAACCGAATCTTATAGAACCGATAGTTCGACCGACATGGATCACCGGCGACTGTGCCGAATACGGACAATACATGGGCGTGCTTATTAAGGATGGACATCTATGCAATCACTCTGTTAAATTGAATACCTAAAAACAAGTGATCCTTTGGTTAAGAGTTTGATCATATAGTGCATACCTCACTCTTAGCCACAGAAAGATACGGATGGTAGCGTTACGACGCTAATCTTGTCCAAGTTGGCAGTGGAGCAAACGCCGGGGTGGCTGTGATTCTCGGGCCACCGTATAGCCGGACGCTGACTGATCATTCCTTTTCCCATCGATGACACCACTCGAGGCCATTTGTGGCTTACGAAGGCCGAATATGTTCAGTCATCCGTATAAATAGGTCTCAGTCGGGCACTCATACCTCGTCTTCCACCTCTCCAGCTACCCGTACTGCTTGTGCCTCGAATCATGTCCGAACAAAAGCCTCACTGCTTCCGGCCAAACATGGCAAACTTGAGGTTGGGACGCGCCCTGTACCTACTCCTCAAAGCAAGCAGGCTCTGGTCAAGGTCACTGCCGCCGCAAGTGAGCATAAATCCTATCTCAACTCTGACATAAGAAACTGAGCATCATCTATATAGTTAACCCGGTCGATTGGAAGGTCTGTTAAACATTCAGCCTTTGCGAAATGTATACTCACGGGCTTAAACTAGATCATTGATTACGGTTTTGCCGTTGAAGATTTTCCTGCTGTCCTCGGAACGGACGGCGCTGGTATAATCGAGTCGGTTGGACCCGATGTGACAAACTTCAAGAAGGGCGATAAAGTGTGAGCGTCCATCATTCGGTAGCTCGCGAGCATGATACAAATAATAGATTTAGCTTTTTTCAAGGACTGTATAAGCCGGGTTCCGATTTCGCAACTTTTCAAGAGTATGCTCTAGTCGACACAGAGGTCCTCGCCAAGATTCCATCAAATATCAATGACGATCAAGCGGCCACCATTCCGCTTGGATCGGTAACCTCGGTTGTCGGGCTTTTCCAAAAGTCTGGTATTGCATTTCCTGCAAACGGCCCCACCGCAGAGGGAAAATCGATTCTTATTCTTGGCGGAAGCTCATCCGTAGGACAGTTTGGTTCGTAACCTCAAAGCGTGCTTTATCCATGTGACTAACAGTGAGATGTGTAGGCATCCAACTTGCTCGAATCGCTGGATTCTCGCCGATTGTTACAACCGCTTCTCGCAGCACCGAGCTCCTCAAATCGTTTGGTGCGACGCATGTATTCGATCGCAACGTTGACGTGAAGACGCTCCAAGAGGCCTTTGGAGGTCCCGTCACGCTTGTATACGATGGGATTTCTGTCCCGCCCACTCAGAAGCTCGCAGTCGAGATTCTAAAGACGTTTGGCGCACCGGGTGCACATCTTGCCGTGGTTATGCCTCTTGATGCGTCATTGCAGAGCGAGCTCGAGGGGAAAGCTACGGTGAACCAGGTTTGGGGAAGCTCGCATTTGTACAAGGATTTGAGTGTGCCGTACTGGAACATCCTAGGGAGGTGGATCGAGGAGGGAAAGATTGTGCCGAACCGCGTTGAAGTTGTGAAGGGTGGTCTCAATGGGATCCCTGAAGCCCTCGATCGGTCGAGGAAGGGAGTCAGCGGGGTCAAGCTCATCGTCCATCCCCAGGAGTAACCTGAAATTGTATTAAAATGCATCATGTTGGACGAATCAATCAAGTTTTTGCGGCAAGAGAAGATGTTCTGCTTGGTTACGCATACAATGGCCACAAAGCAGCGTAGGGATATACCAGGTTATTAAGGGCGGTGCTCACATGCTGCCCAGGAAAATCCAATTGAGCCAGTAACTGTAGAAACTTCATATAGATTTTCGTTTGCTCAAGTTACCTGGCCGCACGCAAAGTGTCATTACAGTACGTTGCATTCCAATGGACCGCTGTGGAGTTTGTTTGCCGTTCGGAAAGTACGGGATGTTCGAGACTCGAATACAACCAAGAGCTGCATACCGTTAGTATGGTGGTAATCAACCTTGCCGTGAACGCTAAGTTTACACGATTCCATACCGTATGCGGCTACACACACACATCACTACATCCCCGATTAATCATCCTGGGAGAAAGTGTGACCAGGGAAATTGTTTGTACTACTGCTACTCGAAAAAATCAGTAAATCTGGAATAGATTGTGGCGAGGTACGGCCATGCTACAATATAAGAAGATACTGCACATAAAAAATTCCCCCAAATTGACCAATTCGATATGCAAGACTCAGCTAGTCAGGGGTCGGGTGGTCAGAGTATACGGTCACGCAAGCACACAGAAGGTATAGTAGTCTTCGTAAATCACAAATCGGCGAGTGTCATCCGTCAATGACGCATTTACCATAGGGAGCACACATTCGCATCCAACTTCGATCATCCTGTGATTTCCGAATGGCGAACAAACTCCGCAGCAGTCTATTGGAATGTAACGTGCTGTACATTGTAATTGATAGCATGTAGAGATATTTTATGAGCCTGTACGTAGTTTTCATATACTACTTCTGATAGTGTGATGAAACGAGGAACGGTACTGTATAGTACTTAAACGAGAATGTCGGGCGTCGAGATGGCATATGAAATGATGCTATGGAGTCCCACAACCGATATTACCCGACCTCTTGCGTTTGTCGCTCCGAGATGTCATATTCCGGCTTGGGACCTCCGCTGCTCGAGCTCTCAGGGATCGTTGGGCGCTCATCATTGCTAACAATAGTGGCAGATATGACGTATCCTCCACCCCAGAATCAACATATAAGCGAGTATGACTCGAGTGCTTGTTCCTCAGTCCTAGTCCTGCTGTGGTTGTAGCTCGAGCACTATGTCTGGAACACAAAAAGCCGTTTTATTTTGAAAGAGCACGGAGACGTAGAGGTTGGAACTCGCTCAATACCCTCCCCAGGCTCCGGTGAAGTACTCGTCAAGGTTAATGCCGCAGCTAGTAGGTTTATGCCCCTATTTTGACTCAAATTCAGTTCTTACCGCGAGACACCTTCAGTTAATCCGGTCGATTGGAAGGTTCGGAATTTCTTGTTAACCGATTGCTGTTTACATAACTGAATTTGAGACAGGTTAAAGGAGTCTTGAGCTTTCTTCTCAGCGGATATCCCGCTGTCCTTGGTTCTGATGGAGCTGGGGTTGTTGAGACTGTTGGACCGGATGTCGCTGGACTAAAAAAAGGCGATAGAGTGTAAGTTAAATTGACTCACCGAGAGACTTGTACTTAGGTTTTATACAGATTCTTTCAAGGGCGTTACATCCCTGACTGGGCGACTTTCCAACAATACGCTCTCGCTGACAGCCAATTGTTGGCGAAGATCCCGGACAACATCTCCGACGATGAAGCATCTACACTTCCCGTGGCTATCCTTGCGGCGGGATTCACCTTGTTCCAAAAGTCTGGCATCCAGTTCCCTCTAAATGGACCAACAGCGACTGGGAAACCCGTGCTAATTCTCGGAGGCAGTTCGTCGGTGGGGCAGTATAGTGAGATCGCAAGTTCTAAAACACTACGAGTTTTGACACTTGTCCATTTTTAGCTATTCAGTTGGCGCGCATCGCCGGATTCTCACCTATTGTGACGACTGCTTCCGCAAAACACAGCGCGCACCTCAAGGGCCTTGGAGCGACGGATGTTGTTGATCGCAACGCTGATGCAAAGACGATCCAAGCCGCGCTCAAGGGGCCAGTCTCACTTGTTGTCGATACCATTTCACTCCACGAGACTCAGTCTGTCGCTTTCGAAGTACTTCATACCCAGAAGCCTGTTTCGGGGGCGCACCTGGCTCTTGTCCTCCCTTTGCAAGAGGATCTGAAAACTAAGAACGAGTCGTTGGGGAGCAACTCGGTATCCGCCAATGAGGTACTCGCGATCTCGCATTTGGATCGCGACACCGCGCTGCCGCTCTGGCACGGAATAGGCAGTTGGATCAAGGATGGAAGTTTAGTACCTAACCGCGTGCAAGTTGTGCCAGGTGGACTAGCGGCGGTCACTGAAGCATTGAGATTGTCGGAGGAGGGCGTCAGTGGTGTGAAGCTTGTTATTCATCCTCAAGAATGAGGATTACACCACAAGGATATTTAGTTAGTCTATTGATCGTCTTGAATAAACACGTTTATCTTTACCTTTGAACACGCCTTGATTTTGATTGGGTGCAAATACCAAAATGCGCATAAATAGACGCTATGTATGCGTCCAATCGCGCTATCGTAGAGCATATACCGTCTCCGCCATCTACTAGTATCTCTATACACTGGTCACAGAGTACGTGGCCCTGGCCATTCTTCGCACCTTGATTCGTTGCTTGTGTGCATTCTGTAATTCAACCTTACAGCTGATTCACTAGTTGCGCCTTCGTACGGGTTTGCACCACAAGTGTGTCCAGTAGGATTTCTGATGCATTACTAAGGGAAGCCCTTCTTAGCGGCCGCGATCAACGATAGCCCATTCTGGAAGGGGCGATGTAGCGAGCTTCCTATGTTATGCGCAGCGAACCTTTCGCTTCAGAGTACCCTCTTTGCAAAAACCCTCAAATTGATCGGCCAGGAACCCGCTTGCGAAGATTCCACAACACTGCTTTCAGGCTTGCTGCAACTGCCCAAGCTTGCTTATTATTTCGAGGACGCCTTTTTTCCAGCTTCAACCCAATCGATTCGAGTTTTGGGACACCCAAAAGCTCCTCGAATAATTTTCTCGCATACATACCCTCAGTAAACTTGTATGGAATCGTCACCGAGGCGTGCGTACATCTGGGTCCAAGTTACGCGCGTGTACTAATACTAACAGCAATGAAGCAGATGTAACAATCCGTAAAACAATATTCCCTTCGAAAAAATGGCTAGAAGCATGTATCCCGCTATTGTTGTATGCGGCATAGCCCATACCAGGGACGCCTCCGCCGCTGCATTTGTAACGTAGGAACACTGCACCGCACGTTTGTGTATTTCTATATATCATAAGTACTCTGCAAGGTATGGAACGGATGTCGTATGGAATATGATTATCGCACTAGATTCTTGGCTTGTGCATAGCATAAAAACGAGATCTTGCGTTGCTATTGCGTGCTGATAGTTTCAATTGGTCATCACCGGGAACCCCGTTATTAGTAATGCTTGTTTTCAACCCCTCCCCTAGTTTCTAAGTTAGGGCTCATTCTTACTCATGAATCGCGCTGCAGAAGGTGTATCCTCCACCTCAGAAGGACTATAAAACTAGGCGATGATTGGATATCGGCCTCTTCAATTCATTTCGCTTCAACCTTACCCTAGCCAACCCAGTTGAGTTTAATAAACATGTCGAACACCCAAAAAGCGACCATTGTACGGGAGGAACACGGACGAGAGCAAGTTGGAACTCGCCCCATCCCATCCCCTGGTCCCAAGCAAGTACTCGTCAAACTTACTGCCGCCTCTGGTAAGTCGACAATTCGATTGTAGCTCAATTTTAGGTCTTACTGTGAAACCCCTCTAGTCAACCCCATAGATTGGAAGGCATGTGAAGTTTCAGGCACAACCTGCGAGAGTGACTAATTTCCCTATAGATTAAAGGGGAATATAGCCACATTGCTCAGGAATACCCTCTTGTTCTCGGTACTGATGGTGCTGGTGTCGTTGAAGCTCTTGGACCAGGCGTCACTGAGCTAAAAAGGGGGGATAGAGTGTACGTTAGGTCTTTACACCATGAACAAATGAGATACTCAATAACCTGTGACATAGATTCTTCCAAGGGCGGTATATCGGTGACTTGGCAACTTTCCAACAATACGCTCTTGCAGACAGCCAGCTATTGGCAAGGATCCCCGAGAATGTCACTGATGACCAGGCATCTACGATCCCTGTGGCAATTATTGCAGCAGGATTCAGCCTATTTCAAAAGTCTGGTATCCCGTTCCCTTTGGATGGACCGTCTGCATTAGGCAAGCCGGTGCTAATCTTTGGAGGTAGCTCGTCTGTGGGGCAATACGGTAAGTTTGTGAACTCCAACATCACCCTAGTCCTGAGATGTAATCGCTTCCAGCCATCCAGTTGGCCCGTATTGCTGGATTCTCGCCCATTGTGACGACTGCTTCGGCTAAGCACACTGAATACCTCAAGAGTCTCGGGGCCACGCATATAATCGACCGTAACACTGATGCGAAGACGATTCAGGCGGCTTTCAAGGAGCCGGCCTCGCTTGTAGTTGATACAATTTCGTTACCCGAAACTCAATCTCTCGCTTTCCAAGTGCTACATACCTCAAATACTACCTCCAAGGGACACCTGGCTCTTGTTCTCCACTTACTGGAGGATTTGAAGGCTAAAAACGCGGCACTGGGGAGCAAGTCGGTCTCTGTGAACGAGGTACTCGGAATTGGGCACTTGAACCCTGATATTGCAGTACCGTTCTGGCGTGGGATAGAAAGATGGGTCAAGGATGGAAGTTTAGTACCTAACCGCGTACAAGTCGTACCAGGCGGACTAGCGGGCGTCACTGAAGCATTGAAATTGTCGGAGGAGGGTGTCAGTGGCGTGAAGCTTGTTATTCATCCTCAAGAATAACTGTCACCTACACGGGTATTTGATTATTACCCAACGAACCATATGAATGAATCCCGTTTCATTTTTCGTCAGAACGTTTGATTTGTAGCAAAAGAAGAATATGTAAACCACAGACAGAAAATGACTATGCGCTTGGTCTAGTGTTCAGGAATACATCCTTTATCATTCATTTACGGGTTGGTCTGTCAGCTGCATTGGGCACATCAGTAGGACGATTTAACCAGGATCTCCATAACTCACTGAGAAACTACGAACTATGGACTATTCAAAACAAACGCTGACCCATGCCTCGAGATCGCACCTGATAGCAAGTATTGCTAATGATAGATCATACTAAAACGGCTCGTGCAAGGACCCATCAACACCAGCCACACGCTTCAAGAATGTCCTTTCTTGTAAAAGTCTTCGGTCAGGGGGCCGCCTGTAAATTACGAACGATACCATTTCCCTTTCCCGCTCCATCAAGCAAGCTTGATCATTGACTCAGGGGTACTCAATTACTCCTCCTTTTTGTTCCTTCTAGATTTAGAGCTCTCAAGCGCCCCAAACATGATGCCCCTCGTTCTCCCCGACGCCGTTTCGGACAATGCGCTTGCGCGGCCTTATATTCGTTACCGATAGCGATGATCTGCTGATGGTGTCGCATGGATGATGTGGGCCTCAAGGAGAGAACCCGATAACAAGTGATATAAATATTTAGCAAAGCGACCTAGATAAGCATTCATTCCAACACTACTGACAGCACTACTTGGCTCGACTTGATTCTATGGCTACTCAACTTTCCTGTGTCATCCCAGCACCCGGCGCTGATATTGTCCTGCAAGATCGACCCATTCCTACCGCAGGACCAGGTCAGCTTCTAGTAAAAATCAATGCCGCCGCTTGTAAGTAGTTTCAAGCTTGCTGCAATCCAATCGACTGATAGTCCCTGGGTGGTCCAGTGAACCCCGTTGATAACATGGTAAGCATATGGGCTTGTGTCACGGGATAAGGTCCTAAATAAAATTCAGCACCGATATTTTCCAGTACTGATATCTGGATACCCCGCTGTTCTTGGATGCGACGCTGCTGGCACAGTAGAAGCTCTTGGTGAAGGCGTCTCTGGATTTAAAATAGGAGATCGCGTGTGCGCATAGACTCGTTTCGTATTTTGATTAACAACGCTAATAGCGTTCGAGCTAGGTTTTTCCAGGCAGATACGAGCGACGATGGTGCTACTTTTCAGCAATATGCTACCGTCATGTCAAAACTTGCGGCTAAAATACCCCCAAATATCACGGACGAGCAAGCAAGCACGATGCCGACGTCGATCGTAACTGCTGCAGTGCTTCTCTTCAACAACACACCGTTTGCGCCCCCCTTTAAAGAACAGACAGCTATAGGCGCACCCGTTCTAATACTGGGTGGTAGCGGGTCTGTTGGACGGGCTTGTACGTTGGATATAAAATGTGTTAATTCTGATAGAGTCTTACTGATCTCCTTGCTCTAGGTATACAAATGGCTCGCATTGCAGGATTTTCACCAATCATTACTACGGCATCGAAGACGCATACTGAATCTCTCAAATCTCTTGGAGCTACTTATGTATTTGATCGCAACGTCTCTGTTACTACTATCCACGAAGCACTGAAAGCAGCGAACAAGGGACCCCTCAAGTTGGCCATTGACACTGTTTCCAATTCTGATACTCAATTTTTCGCCTACGACGTTCTGTCTACCCAGCCCAAAGCGCCATACCAAGAGTTGCAGCTTCAGCTTGTCCTTCTCCCAACGGATGAACTGAAAGAAAAGAATAACGCTCTCGGTGAGGGGCGCATCAAGGCTGAAATAGTGGCTGGAGTGGCTCATAAACAGCCGGATGTTTTGGCCCCGTTCTGGGCGGTCGCTGAGAGCTGGCTGGAAGACGGAACTCTGGTTCCAGGGGAGATTAAATTATTGCCTGGAGGACTTGGGAGCGTTCCGTCCGGGCTGAACATGCTTGCTGGGGGCGTGAGCGGCATCAAGCTCGTGGTTAATCCGTGATTAAACAAATGTATGGAGAAATTTGGTCCTAAATAGTTGATTGAAGTCGAACTCGAAACCCAATCTGTGATCTGGTCTGCTATTGAAAAACAAGACGAAGGGCACCGGGGGTAGCCAATCTAATCTGCAACCAGGATGACATCATAATCTATTAATATCTCATCACTCCACGATATAATCGCCCCGCCTTTAGGCTATTTTGATCTTATCGCTTCAGAGACTGCGGCACCCAGACCAAGAAGTATCAGCATTGCGAGCTCAGTTATGTGGAGGTTTGAAGCGGGTGAATACTGTATAACGGCCAAAGCTAAAGGAGACCTGTACGGATATCTACAGTAGAATTCATTTGAAAACGGGTAAGAACTGACTAACCCCGATAAAATCGGTGATCGAGGGGTGGCGTATGCAGATTGACTAAGCAAGTGGATGCTGACTGAGATCGGGGGAGCGATGTGAAATTCGTCTTGCGCACATGCACCCACAGCACTTCACCTCGGATCTGACCGAGGCTTGACGCAAGGAAAATGGTGGGATAAGGCATGAATAATGGTGTGGTCAGGCTGCGGCAAGTCTTTGTGGTAAGGGAATGATAAGGGATGGCCTGAATTCGGTGATCTCACCCTTATCCAACCATTATCATACCTTTCCATAGCTTAGCCACATGATTCGCCCAAATGTAGTAATATTGAATCAATACCCTGATTACAATACATTGGACAAATAACAGAACCACCACAGTCGTGCCTTGCCAATCCTCCAGCCCAGATCCAGCTCTCCTGCCCACCTTTTGGAGCGCAGCCTGTGTACGCGTTGTTTGGAGCTGTGGTCGCGGTGACGGCGGAGCAAACCAAGAGCGGCCACCCTTGATCACGCATCATCCCACCCCATCGTTCCCTCATCACCCCGCCTTAGTCTAGTATTGTTCTAACCTAGAGACGTATATCAATGGACCAGCCGCCACAAAAGAAGCAAAAGTTCATACCGGGTGGTC
The DNA here is from genome assembly GCA_016906575.1 of Ceratobasidium sp. AG-Ba. NCBI lineage: Eukaryota > Fungi > Basidiomycota > Agaricomycetes > Cantharellales > Ceratobasidiaceae > Ceratobasidium > Ceratobasidium sp. AG-Ba. The sequence continues at coordinate 1,854,166 of CP059622.1, read as the reverse complement.
CAACTCGTCCCTCAAATGGCGCAGCCTTGCAGCGCGCCGCTCACTCTTGCTCAACGAGTGTGTCGCACTCAAAGACTTCCACACCAGCGACGAGTAAGTGACTGTACGAATGCGCGTTCTATTGCTCACCTTGTATATAGAATCCCGGGCGGCATCTGTTTATTTGACCCCCGATTCGGCAAAAAAGTCGGGTAGTGTGGGGCGCCGGGTGTCTAACCAAGCCGTTCAGAACCCAGACTTGTGTAAGTCACGAACGACTCGAGAGACTATTGATTACGTGTCTCACCTAGCTCCTACCCCAGCCGCTGTCGATTTGGGACCCATCGTTGATCCCGAGTCGGACCATTCCGACAGCGAAAATGTATCAGGTAAGTTTGCCAGAAGGTGTATCTCACCTAGTTTTCGACTCAGATGCCGATTCTTCTTCGAGCTCCAAGTCGGAATCAAGATCGGACGATGAGGAAATGGCAGGCGCGGAGCCTGCGGCCGTTATCGACCTTCTCAGCTCCAACCCGCCTTGCAAGAGAAAAGGTAAGATATTGTCGTTTACGTGTGGGTAATTCGACTTACCATGATTATCTAGATGTAACAAAGCTTTCTCAAGCGGAACTCAATAAAAACATCGCTGGGCTCCAAACTGAGCGAGACCGCCGTGCACGTGAGCCATCCGAGGCCCCTTCTGCAACGTCGTCTCGCATAGTGGTCACGTCGTTATCGAAGCATGGCCAGAAGGTCGCGGTCAAGATCGAGGAGGGAGAAGCGACGATTTTGAAAGACGTCCCAGGCGAGGAAGACGAAAAAAGGTCCTCAAACGTATCATAAATGTGAGTAACTGTGCATACATTCAGGATATAACCCACCTGTCTCCCAGAATTATGTTCGGGATGTCGCGCTTGGACTGTGCAAACTGGGCCACGTCATCAAGGTCAACAAGACATTCCTGTATAACGAGGACAACACACTGAATTTTTTTGGCGGCGCTGGCACCCTCGTCCCCCACCTCGACTTTCCTTCGACAAGAATTTTGATGGGTCGGAAGCGAAAGGATACCCTGGATGGGGGGAGTAATTCAACAAAGTCGTTAAAAATCGGACAAGCATGCCCCAGAATCAGCGAGACTTTCTCGAAACAGTGCCGTTGGAGGACTTTCGAGATGCGTTGGAGAGTGCGACCTTCAAGACAATGGTGGCCGCATATAAAGTGCAGACGACGAAGGTGAACCCTGACGAGCACAACCTCACGCGTGCCGCGCGTTCGCGTCGAGCGAACCGTAAGAGCAAGGTTATTGCGGCTGATTTGGTTCAAGTATGTTCTACTTATCATCTTACATTTGTGTTAATAGAAAGTCACCGGACGCACACTTGCGCTTCGACGTACCAATATTGATGAGAAGGAGGTCGATCTTGTCTACCACCCAAGTTATCAGTCGTCCGAATACTTGGACGCGGGAGATCGGCACCACCGGTTTGTTGATGAGAGGTCGCCGAAATGATCGGCATCAGCATTGGCATTGGCGGGAACGACAGGTGGTGGTTCGGCAGGGTCACCTTCTGAGCCGGCGCCAGGTTGCGAAGAGACACAAGCCGCAGGTTGCAAAGATGGTGCACGAGTCGAGTCTGTATGATTAGAGCCCAGATGAGAATTGGATTGAGACCAAGAACGAGAACAAGAACGAGAACGAGAGTGGGAACGAGAACGAGATCTAGAGCGAGACCTAGAGCGAGACCTAGAGTTAGAACGAGTATGAGATTGGGACGCGAGAGCGGGGTCGGATTCTGGAGCTTGAGGGACGTTGGGAAAGCCCTCAAAGTCTAGTTCAGGATGAGGATGAGGGGAGAAGGTGAATCGAGCCGTCTTCTATTGCGAGGCGGGGACGGAACGGGGGATTGGTTCGTTGGATCGCCAGTTTGGCGGCCATATCGTCGGCGGTGAGTTTGAATTGTCGCCGGCCGGATTTCGGTATTTGTTCCATAACATCTGTTACAGTCGCACGCCCTGTTTTCCGAGTGCCAAGTTGTACTTTTCTTTGACTGGGGATGTGAAGTTAAGTGAGAACACGTCCCTAATTAAATTGACTGACTATACTCACCTTCCGTGCTTTCTTGCGGGCCCTTCAGAATCCAGGCGCTGAGACATTTTGGCTTGCGGCGAGTGTTGAGGCGTGGCCGATAGCCGGCGCAATCGTGGTTGACTTGCGACTTAGACGCGTCACTCGCCCCTGATTGACAGTGCTCACAAAATACCCTGACGATCACATTACTAGTTTAAGCCTTATCTACATCTTAACCATCCCTTATTGATCCTTGGCAGGCAAGGCGAGCGCGTAACTGTCGGCACCGCCTGATTGCACCATTATCCATCCCTTATCTCACCATTTCCCTCACGTCAAGCCTCGGTCAGGTCCGGGGTGAAGTGCTGTGACCAGAGAGCGAGCAGAAGAATATAAAATGCTTTGACGGCCGCTGGCCGAACGTATCAATTAACCCCTTACTTCTCACTAACCGATCAGGATGGTCGATCAAAAGGCGTCTGTTCTTCCCGCACTTAACGGGAATCTTGTGGTAGAGGTGCTTCCCAGACCTACCCCCAGTATAGACGAAGTCCTTGTGAAGGTCACCGCTGCAGCAGGTGATTACTAGCCTTTCAATGTCATAACGAGACTGAATACGTTATAGTCAATCCGCTCGATAACCTGGTACGTACTCATACGCACATACGGACTGCAGATGTCTCATTTCAAGATCTTTGGTTAGCATCGACACGTGCCGATCAGAGTTAATTCATACCCAGCAATTCTTGGTTGCGATGGCGCAGGAGTTGTTGAAGCTGTTGGGACTGGCGTGCAGGGATTTAAAAAGGGCGACCGAGTGTGAGTAGGGAATCTCGTAAGAATCCAAAAGCAATCGAACTAAGCGTCGAGCACACAGGTTCTTCCAAGCTGACTTCAAGAATGATTACGCTACATTTCAACAATATTCGCTAGCAAACGCAAGACAAGTAGGACACACGCCATCAAATGTTACTGACGAACAAGCGAGCACTTTACCTTCGTCTCTGGCGACGGCAGTCGCTATTCTCTTTGACAAAACTGGGATCGCTCCTTTGGTTAATGGGCCGACAGTTTCTGGTATTCCCATTGTCATTCTTGGGGGCAGTGGATCTGTAGGGCGGACGAGTAAGTTTTTTCCAAAGTGTTTGAACCAATGAAACTGAGCTCTCAAATCATAAATAGCCATCCAGCTAGCACGTATCGCAGGATTTTCTCTGATCGTTACGACGTCCTCCAACGCTCACGCCGATGCTCTTAGATCTCTCGGAGCAACTCACGTGTTTGACCGTAACGTTTCGGTGGAAACTATCCATTCGGCCGTCCAGAGCGCAGGCCATCCACTCCATTTTGTTGTTGACGCTGTTTCGACGCCCGAGACCCAACTGTTCGCGTACAAGTTGTTAACAAGTCAGCTCAATAGCCCGGCTGGCGAACTTCAGCTTCGGCTTGTCTTACCGCCCACCGAGCAGTTAATAGCTGCGAACGAAGCGCGCGCTGAAGGCCCCATCAAGTTAGGGATGGTCGACGGCAGTGCTTACGCTTTGCCCGAACTAAACGCTCCCTTCTGGGCAATCGCTGGGAAATGGATTGAGGAAGGGGAGCTGGTGCCAGCTTCGGTTCAAGTTGTTGAAGGAGGGCTTGCGGCTGTTCCTGAAGCTCTGGACATAATTGCCAAGGGGGTTAGCGGTGTCAAGTTGGTCATCAGGCCACACGACTAGAACTTAGGATCTTATTGTAATATATGCACGTACATCAACGCTCACACAATCCGAACCATCGGATGTTCTTGAATGCACATGTAAACTTCAACCTCCACACTTGTGCTTTTGAATATATCCGGTAATATGGCCTGTCAGTAGAGTGCTTAGCCGTTATTTCAACCGCTGCTGAAGCATAGATTCTGAATTAACTGTAAAATCGAATCCTATGTACAGAATAAGATACAAACCAACCTACAAGACAGCATCCTATATAATGATACAAGTTGTGATATGTCCATTTATTGGAAGTAGCGCGCGACCAGAATAATTGAGAGCTAGGCAACGAGACCTGGCGAGACAAACCGGAAAGAAGCCCTGTCGTGCGTGGAAGGCGAAACGTTTTCAGCTTTCACCCAACAATTCATGACCGGAATCATCCATATCAGTGTCAGTGTCCTCCCACTCTGCCCCGTTATCTTGTTCAGGCCGCAAGAGTTCTAGGCGCTCAGGCGTACTTGGATCCATCGAAGGTTGGGAGGCGGGAGGAGAGCCGTGTCGGATTGAATTACTAGTTGGCGAATGACCGTCGCCGTGCGAGGGCTTATGGCCTATGGACAACGCCAAGCCATACACGACTGTTTGTGATTTCTGGTCGCCAGAGTCATTATCGCGAGCTGTGGATTCACCCTGAGCTCGGCGCCGCCGTTGGGCTTCGATTTCAACCTCGTGGAGATGTGCAGTCCTAGCGAGTCGCTTCATACCCGTCGCGGGTCGTTTTCCCGTTCCCGTTCCCGAGGCAGGGACCAGCTGGTCAGTCGATAGAGACAAGGAATGTCTTCGTCGCATTATCCCCAATGAGCTGGCGGGGCGTGACAAGGGGAACGGGTACAACCCTTGAGGAAATCTGACCCCCCGGGACGAATGCCCGGTAGGCGAACTAGCCTCTGTTCCAGAAACCTTGCGTCCACGTACGCCTGATGGTGTCCCAGTATTCGGGAACGGTGAACGTGACCGTACGGGGGTAAGCGGAGGCTCCCCTAAACGAGATGACGAACATCACGTTTGAGCATTGACGACTTTCGATCAACAACCCAAAAAAACCAGCACGTACCCGGGTCGTGATGCGAGGTATCTCCAGTCGAGGGCCGGTCCTGCCGCGCCCAAGCCAAGGGGCGTTCGCTCGTCCTTGGCCTTGACTGCGCGCGATTTCTTGGGTGCAGAGCGCGGGCAAGTCCCAGTCCACTGTCCGCTCGGCGGCGAACACCGCCGAGGAAATGGGTTTCCGCGCGCGAGCCGCGTGTAAGGGCCATGAAAACCAACACGGTGGTCAACAGACAAAGTTGGGCTATGCCAAGTCTCTTCTCAAGAACAACCTAGAAAAGATGAGATAAGCCAGCTGAGATATCAGGCAATACTCGAAGTCTTGCCTCCTCTGCCAGCGTGTTGACCTGCTCTACCAGCGCATCCCACCTTTTCTCATCTCGGCCTGTTTTTTTTCAACGTTTCTCATGGATCGCTGAAGTTCTTGTTGTTGTTGCCCGGTTAGCGCCCTCAGCCGCCCGACTTCTTCTTCCAATCGGCGAAGCACCTGACGAACGGAGTAATTCTGCTCCTCGACGTAGCGGAGACTTAGTGTACTATTTCGTTCTAGTACGTCCAGGCGGTTCATGATAGTGCGATAGATTGATTCGCCGCCGGAGGTTGACGGCAAGGGCTGGGCAGGATGTGGCTCGAGCAACTGGGGGGACGGTAGATGCCGATGGCGAAACCTTCGTCCGAGAACTCTTGGCATTGTTCGTTTTCGCATGAGCATCAGTCGTTGACGTTCTGTAAGTCTCCGTTAGGTTCGATAAGCTGCTAACGGAATATCTCGTGTTGTTTGGCAAGGCGGCGCTGCTACTGGAAGTAGGGGTGTCGGCATCGCCAGCCGAAGAACCGGTCGATGCTGTAAGGTGGTTCGTGCCTGGGCGGTTGGTATCTTTAGATGCACCAAGGCCGTCAGTAGGATCAGGCGAAGGGCTGCTCAAAGCGGTTGCGTCCGTGACCTGGACCGTTTGCTGAGGGGACTCTAGAGACGAAGTCTGTGTGGGTTCAGTCTCCTTGACGACATCCTGCCCGAGATCCTCGACTGGAGCCTCAGGGAGGGAGGAGGCCATGACGGGTTCGCTTGATATGGTCAAACCGGCGGGGTGGTTACGAGCTTGCCATTCCCGTTCCGATTCCTCCAGTCTCCACTCCTCCATTTGCGTAAGACCATAGACGCGCAAGAGACTGACGGGACAAAAGTACTCCTTTCCATAATGTGTATGAAATTCAATTCGGATAAACCGATAGAACCCGTGAGGTCGTTTGAATGGGTGGAAGGTCTGATAGGGGTACAGATGAGGCATGCGCACAAAAGAGATGGAAAGAAAGTTACCTGAATAGTCCGAACGTTCTTGGCCTCGTACACGCCCATGATTTCCGACGTGGGTCCATCAACATGAGCAGTTTGTGAAAGTGTGATGGTAATGTCCTTGAAGACTCCGGAAAAGAACTCGAAATTGGCCAACTGCACAGTATCAACCCGGATCTCCTCACATAGCTCGACCACAACATATTTATCTAGTATAATTGAATAAATTTCGTTACAGCGTGGGAGTAGATCGGAAACTCACTCTTCGCTGAGCAAGGAGCCAGCATGTATTTATCTTTCTTGGACGATAAGATGGAGTTTGAAGACTTCATACTCTTTTGGGTTCCATGAACGCGAGCAGAGCAGTCTAGTGAGGCATAATTGAACCGGTCTTGAAGAGAAGTGATAATGTCGACGACAGGGCGAGGACGGATTGAGGAGGCATTACTTGTATCGATTATGGGAACTAGTGTACCATCCGAAGCCTCGGGTGTCGACGCGTCTTCGTCGGTGGTGACAGCATGCCCTACTGTTGAAGCACCGTTTCCTTCGGACTGTCGCTGCTCGTCAGAAGTCAGAGCAAGCTGTCGCTGTTTCCATTCCTCAAACGAGAGCAGATCATCGGTGGGATGCGGCTCGGACTGGGTGGTAGTTGGAAGAGGTATAAGGCAGCAGACTGGATCTGAAGGGGGTGCGAATATACGAAAGGGGTCATTGCGGGAGCATTTGGATTTGCCAATAGGGGTAGTGGGCGTTGGCAGAGGGTCATGTTGGGTCGATGGAGAACCTGGAGATGTCGTTGGGTCATGAAGCGAAGAGTTTTGAAGGGATATAGCAGGAGTGTGCGAGGTGAGAGTGAATAAGCAGAAAAGCAGACGATTCGTTCTCCTTGACATGTCGATCAACGACTACGAGGACAAGAGATAAGCAAATTTGTATGTAACACTAGGTGTGTCGTTTCAGCCTTGAGGCGGTCATAATACAGAGTTGGTAGACTTACACGTAAGGACAAAAGTGGGGTGCGGCAGCCGGCGGTTCGGGCGGAACTGGTGTAATGTAAACAATCGCTGGCCAAATGACGTGTCAGGATCTATATTTGTGATAAGGACGTGATACCTTACAGCGGTTTGATACAACGAGTAGCTTCAAGCAACACTTTATAGAAAGAACTGAGGATTCGCATTCCGGCACACCAAGGCTCCCCGTCTAGGTTAGGACACAAACAGCCAGCGCTTGTTTGGGGCGAAATGATCACAACAGGGTCTCGACAGTAAACAAAACAATGACGATCCAAAAATGGATTTATAACGAAGGTTCAATCACTGTATTCAGAACGAAGCAACCATAGATGGGTACAGAAGCCAACCAGATAATGACTAAGTGTGTCTAATAAATTGTAAATTCTAATTTTCTTCAACTTCAACTGCCCAACTCCTCTAGATGGAGCTAAGAGCAGTGCCGCCCGCAGCCTGTCGACCTCGATCACCTCGTCAAGCCCGACCACCTCGAAGAACGCTCGCGGGTCCATCCCTCGTGCCGATGTGTGGTCGGTCCCAGTCTTCTTCAGTAGATACATCGCTTCCCGGATAGCGTGTACGGCAGCGACGGCGGACACGAGGGAGAAGATGATGATCTTCGCACCCATCTGCTCTGCTTCCTTGGTGGTGAACGAAGGTGTGAGACCGCCGGAGATGACGTTCACCAGAACCTGCGTGATAAGACTATCAGTAAGGTGCGACTATGGCTGAAACCGGGAGTGAGACTCACAGGAGTAGGAGTCAGTGCAGCGACGGTCTTCTCGAGTAGCTCCTTGGTCTTGACTCCTTCGATGAACGCGACGTCCGCGCCGACTGCTGCAGCAGCTTGCAGTCGTCGGATAGCCTCGTCCATACCGAGTACCTGAGCAGAGTCCGTGCGGGCAATGATAACGATGTCGCATCCTGGGATCGCATCACGAGCTTGTACGGCAGCGCGGATTCGAGTGAGGAACTCTTCGGTCGACACGACTTGCTTGCCCAGAAGGTGACCGCAGCGCTTGGTTTGCACCTGTACGTATATGCGCCGTCAGTTAAGCTAAAACACTCTATATATGCTACACCCGTACCTGATCTTCGATATGGAGCGCGGCCACACCCGCACGGTCGTACATCTGCACCGTACGAGCGACCATAGCCGGTCCACCGAACCCGGTGTCGGCGTCGGCGATCAGCGGCGTCGAGTAGCTGAGGTTCGTGATCACCGAGGCGTTCTGCACAAAGTCCGGAAGCGTGGCGATAGCGAGGTCAGGCTGGCCGAGCTTTGCCGCGGTAGTAGCGGCACCGCTGTGATCGATTGTGTGAGTTACGTTGTCTGTATGTTAGGCTGAGAAGAAAGAACACACCTCTGGTAAAGGCAGGTGAAGCCGGCTTCGAGCGCGCATCGTGCGCTGATACCGTCGCATACACCAGGAGCGACGACGATCTCGTCGCGAGCAAGCATCTGGCGGAGGCGAGTGCTAGCCTTCCAGTGAAGGGGCTCATCGGCGGTGTGGATGAGGTGAGCGGGCTTGACGTAGACCCCGGAAGAGGTGTAGTTGTCGTTGGAGGAAGGAGCAACGGACTGGACGGGTTGCATAACCATGTTGGATAAGTTGAAGTAGAAGAGTAGAGCTGAGGAGGAGAGTGAAGCTGAGTAGCTGATGGTGTTGAAGATGTCTCTTGCCCGGCTTCATTTATACTCATGTGTCCGCATAATTCATGTACCTGCACATACATAGCGACCCCACATACCTTCGTCTGCTGCACAAGTTCCAGTGGCCAAGCCTATGATCCCGCCAGCACAACACCCACGGTAGCTCCAGCAGTCGATAGGCCAAGCCTATCCATCCCTATTCCGCTAAGTCCCGCCAAGGCGGCAGCGAACAGCATACATGCATCATTCTCCGTGAGGGAACACAGATAGAACATATCTTTCGGGCTCGGCGACGTGAGAGCTGTCAGATGGAGCAAGCATCGGCAGTCGGTAAATTGTACAATAAAGGAAGCAACAGTCCTTGTCGACGGAGAAAATATCATAGCGGGGGCACCGTAATCTAGGGAACGACTCACCGTGCACTTGGATGATGTTTGCGAAGAATTCGGCGGTAGTCGAGTTGATGGGTCTTGATCAAATCAAACATCTAGCCCCGAGCTCCGGCGCAAGATATTGACTCGTGGGCCCGAAGGTCATTCTAAGCGAATGGTCAGCATTGAGGTTTTATTGAGGGCCGACCATTTCAAATACCAGAATTGTACCATCAGATGTATCCATACTGTGGTATGATAGTTACAACAAGAGACTTTCGTACCACAAAGACAAGGCAGTGCCTCAGATCAGAATTGTTCGAGACCAAGCGCTAGTGTCGGAACTCTCCGGATCGCCCAACAGGATGACCCGATTGACAGGCTCCTAACATCCATGTGCGCTAAAACGCAAGAACGTCAACGCAATGATCAACATTAATGCCGCAGACACGATACGCCCGCGATTCTAAGGGCACTCTATGGGGTCCATCCATATCGAGTGATGACAGCCGGTCGGTACTGTTAGGTAAGCTTTAGCTGGCGAAAAAGCTTGCGGGGAAGGTGTTGTGGACAACCAGCGTAACGCTGCGGTTGATTATGAGGGGCTTCTCTGAGTCTTGGGTGAGGGACGCTCCGGTGAGATCGGAGATTCCGGCTACTTTTTCCATACTCACGATACAGAGGCCGGGCTAAAACAAGGCTTGGCGCTTCTCAAGCGTAAGACTTAAGAGACTTGGCAAGTGAGGCCAAAAAGGCCCAAAATTTCCGTAAAAATATCTCTGGCCCCGGCAATATGTTTACGATGGATGAATGATCTGGCGGATGTGAAACCGCTGATGTAGTAGCAAACTGTCAACAATACCTGTCGACAGAATGGCTGGAGTGAGCTCCATCGGCCTCGCTTCAGTCCGACTAGCCCTGAAGATCGCCCACAGGATATGGGATGAGGAGAATCGGAAGGACCATCTAGACATCATTGAACTGAAACGTTAACATTATCGTACTGCCCTGCTGGCACCTCACCCGGTCGGGGGTGGAGTCTCAGCTGCCACCCTTGCATTCCCGGTCAAGTAAACCTTACCCTCACTTGTCTATCTACTCGTGTGAGCCAATATACGTGTATCATATTTCGTCCACTCTTGACAGAAGGATCCCAGAGAGGTATGGTCCTCTAGCTTATCTGAAGGGTCAAGGCTTGACATTCCAACAAGTTGAATGTCTTGTCCCTGTCATTTGGTTCAACTTTGCTCAAACGTTCAGAAACCTGAATCATCTAAAAATAATCTACCTCGCGACTGCATACATCTCGATTTAGCTATTTGAACGTGTTTGCAACATATACCCTGAATGAACCTCCCGCGGCTTCGATCAAGCTGAACGTGTTCCAGGGCGATCAACAGGGGATAATACATTCCAGCGGCAGCGGATAGAGAAGTAGCATCGTAATTAGCGAACGGGACATTGTAGAATGTCGTAGAATGTCGCAGAATGTAACAGAACGTGCGAGAAAGATGAGTCAAGAGATAATCGAGTCAATTATATGCGCAGTACATGCGCAGCACTCACCCGGTATGACTCGGAGACAATTGTAGGGTATAAATGAGGGCTCTACGAGACCCCCCCCACATCATCATCTCTTCTTTCTATTCTCTTTTATTCACACCCTTTTGTATCACATTCGTTTTGATTCTCTTTAATATACATTTGATTTCTACAGACATGATATGGTGAATGGCGGAGTAGTAGTCGAGCTATCATCTATATTGCAAGATGTTACAAGGATCGTGATTCTGTCCAACGTCACGGAGCATGTGGCTTTGCCTTGATCCGATATTGCATGTCTGTGCCGCGCTTTAGGTGTCTACACTATTTTATAGCACGCTGAATAATCGTTATACTACCATATCAAGTTTCAGCAAATATTTTTCTCCTGAGTTGCCTAGTTGGCCAGGCACCCGTAAAAATCAAAAGCTGCTCCAAAACGCCACAGGGGTGACCCTGTGGACAGTGTATCACGTGGCCGAGATCAGGAGGGTGCTGGCAGTGAACAAATATGAATACGAATATGTCAAGAGACATCGATAATAAACAGAGTCTCTTCGCGGATACTTGAAAATTTGCCTATGTAATTCAAATATCGAAATTTTCAGACGATTGTGCGATTCTCACAGAACCGGCCAAGAAAACGAATCAAGGACACTTCATTCACAGGCTTATCTACATGTTCTTGTCAAATGTACACAAACAAGCAACACCTAGAACGTATCGTTAAACCCATTCAAATAAACGAAAAACTCGAAAGCGGGAAAAGAAAATCTATGGATGAAATGTTTTATCTAGATGGAGCTTAGGGCTGTACCGCCCGCGCGCCTGTCAACCTCGATCACCTCGTCAAGCCCGACCACCTCGAAGAACGCTCGCGGGTCCATCCCTCGTGCCGATGTGTGGTCGGTCCCAGTCTTCTTCAGTAGATACATCGCTTCCCGGATAGCGTGTACGGCAGCGACGGCGGACACGAGAGAGAATATGATGATCTTCGCACCCATCTGCTCTGCTTCCTTGGTGGTGAACGAAGGTGTGAGACCGCCGGAGATGACGTTCACCAGAACCTGCGTGATAAGACTATCAGTAAGGCGCGACTATGGATGAAACCGGGAGTGAGACTCACAGGAGTAGGAGTGAGTGCAGCGACGGTCTTCTCGAGTAGCTCCTTGGTCTTGACTCCCTCGATGAACGCGACGTCCGCGCCGACTGCTGCAGCAGCTTGCAGTCGTCGGATAGCCTCGTCCATACCGAGTACCTGAGCAGAGTCCGTGCGAGCAATGATAACGATGTCGCATCCTGGGATCGCATCACGAGCTTGTACGGCAGCGCGGATGCGAGTGAGGAACTCTTCGGTCGACACGACTTGCTTGCCCAGAAGGTGACCGCAGCGCTTGGTTTGCACCTGTACGTATATGCGCCGTCAGCAAAGCTAAAACACTCCATATGCTACGCCTATACCTGATCTTCGATATGGAGCGCGGCCACACCCGCGCGGTCGTACATCTGCACGTACGAGCGACCATAGCCGGTCCACCGAACCCGGTGTCGGCGTCGGCGATCAGCGGCGTCGAGTAGCTGAGGTTCGTGATCACCGAGGCGTTCTGCACAAAGTCCGGAAGCGTGGCGATAGCGAGGTCAGGTTGTCCGAGCTTTGCCGCGGTAGTAGCGGCACCGCTGTGATCGATTGTGTGAGTTACGTTGTCTGTATGTTAGGCTGAGAAGAAAGAACACCCTCTGGTAAAGGCAAGTGAAGCCGGCTTCGAGCGCGCATCGTGCGCTGATACCGTCGCATACACCAGGAGCGACGACGATCTCGTCGCGAGCAAGCATCTGGCGGAGGCGAGTGCTAGCCTTCCAGTGCAGAGGCTCGTTGGCAGTGTGGATGAGGTGAGCGGGCTTGACATAGACACCGGAAGAGGTGTAGTTGTCGGTGGAAGCGGGAGCAACGGACTGAACGGTTTGCATAACCATGTTGAACAAGTAGAAGTAGAAGAGTAGAGCTGAGAGGAGAGTACGAGTGAAGCTGAGTAGCTGATGGTGTCTGAAATCGTGCCGGCTCTAGGTCCTTAAATACTTCTCAAACTACTCGAGACGCATAAAGATGACTTTGCGTCTGAGTCCAGCTGGCTAGTGGCCAAGCCCGATGACGATTATTCGCGCAGTTCCCGACGCTGAATCAACGATTGCCAAGGTCAACTGCATGCTGTCGGGGATAGATAGAACTCCTTGAGTTGGGCTGGGCTTTGTGACAGTACGGGTATGGTTCGGAGCATGCGTCGGCAGATTCTAGTCGGCGGACAGGCGAGCGCACGGAATGGGGGCGAACTGAACCACGTTTGATACAGAAGACCTGTCAAGCATGACTGGGGAACTTTCTTGCGAGCGATGGAGTACTTGTTTTGTGTGGACAAGGGGACCCGATGGAGGGAGCGGAACTTCCATTCTAGGAGTGTACGTCCATAGTCATCGTTTGGGTCCTCGTGCCGGGCCGGACGGACAGGGGGACAGAGGTTGATGCGCTGTTAAGGTGATGATATGTGACGAAAGCTGGCCAACCGCTAGGTCCGTCCTGGCCAATGAAATGCATCGGACATTATCGGCGATCCCAAAGTGGCAGGTATCGACAGGGCAGAAATAATGAGGCCCCAGTAACTAACGGCTAGCGTCAATTTGGCGAGCTCCAGGGTCCCTCCGGACATTTGCAGATCGCTCAAAGTGTAGCTAGCAGATCCGTGATAGGTAGTGAGCCGTTGATGGAAAGCAACGTTGTGGTCGAGCAGGGACCCCACTTCTGAAGCGTGCCAATGATTGGGGTCCGGCAATCATGTATAAATCGCGGTAGGGATGCACTTGGCAAATCGCAACTCAAGACAAGCTTGTGTCCCTTGGCAGTGCTTGGGAGGTCGAAATTGGAACGCGGACTAAAAGTGAGCTTTTTTTGTGCCATCAGAGGAGGTCATTAATCATCCAAAAACGACCTAGTGCGACTGGGCACTGAAAATAGCGCATTTTCAGCGGGCAGGTTCCAGGACGTGAGCTACAGACAAACCAGTGCTGAATCTGGCCGCACGCAGAAACGGCCGAGAACGTCGTCATCGTGCCAGCAGATAACGATGCTTGTGAGCTGAATAGGACCATCCGTCGAATACCAAGCCCGAGGTGCAGCCTAGGTTCCGGATTGCGAGTGCGGGGCGGCATCACGTGCCCAGGGCCAAGAATGATGGAACGGTGCCGAAGTCTTAGCGACGGCGGGATTAGACTTGGCGGCGTGGGTGGTGGCAGTGAGTGGATGACTGGTTCTGCTCCGAAGAATCGCCCTGGCCCGGTCCTATCAGCACACCCAATTGGGCAGCGGCTTCTGTCGCAATGCCGAGCGTGCAAGACGTGTTCGAAAAAACTTGGACATCCGAAAGTGCCCGATGGACGCTATCTCCGTTGACGCACGCCAAGCAGTCCGCGACGTACTCTTCAGGCCGACGACAGGCCCGGACGTGCTCCTGCTCATCCCCCCTGTCGCGCCGACTCTAGCTGCGAGCTCAACCCCTGCACGGTAGCGCCGGATTGAAACAGACGTCAATTTCATTCCACTCATAAACCTCCACCACCGGCGATGTTCGGGTCGCCCCAGATGGCTGACTCTGCACCCGCTACCACGGCCCAACCGCCCGTCGTGACCCGCCAGTCGACGATGACGATCGACTCGGACGAAAAGGCGCCCGAGCCCACCAACCCACCGCGGGCGTACGATCCTCAGGTCGAGCGGGCCGGTCAATCGCCCACTGAACCCGCGACGGCCGTCAACAGCATCGTGCTCGAGGAAGGACTACTCAAGACTCCGCGACCCGCTGCTCCGGCTGGCGAGCCTGCGCAGGCTGACGAGGCCCAGCGGGAGATCCCGGTCGAGGAGCTCCCTCTCGTCGTTCGTCCGTTTTCCGCCAAGATGCGAAAATACCTCATGGACGAGGTCGATACCAACATTGCTAGCTATCCACTTGCTGGCTATTGCTTCATGACTGGATATGTACGTCTACAAAATTATTGTTACTGGCGAAAAAAAAGACTAATAAGGTTAAATAGACCGACGCTATCACTTATACCGCCGCATACGTCTGGTCGGCCTTTCAAACCGGCAACACCATTCAATGCCATGGCGCTCGCCAAGTTGTTCACCAAATACCCACACCCCCGCAGCACGATCACCTTCCCAACCACGATGCCCGAAGAAGCATCCTGGAATCCGTTGGCTGCCGAGCAATGGGAATGGAGGCGCGATTGGGGATTGAGCACAGGCGACGGACAAGCCCTGGCCTCGCTTCTGGCCTTCCTCTTTGGCGCGTTTGTCGGACGACTCGGCGACAAGATTGGCCCGCGAAAGCGCGCGTGGTTGATTTTCGGAACGTTTATCCAAGCGTTATTTTCGCTCGCTGCTTCGCTCACATGCTGGGCCAACGGTGCGTCTGCCGGTGTTTTTTTGTGTGTGCACATTCAAGGGAGTACTGAATCGATCGAGTCTAGGTGAAAGTTCGTTTGGAGGCGCACGAGGAAGCGAATTCACAAATTGGGGAACTGTTCTCGGTTTCCTTACTATTAGTTTCGCAGCGCGGGCATGGGTCTCCAGGCTCATGCGGGTGTTCGTATCGGCAACATTTTCAATTCGTATGTGTTTCATTTGGGGTTTCGATATATTTAGCTCATGCGGTCTACAGGACTGTGGTACTCACGACTATCTGGGTTCAATTCGTCGGCGAACCCAAGCTTTTCCAACCGCACAGGGTCAAGCAGCGAGACCACAAGGCGATTGCTATCCTTGGACTCATCGTTGGTCAGTCTTGCTCACTACTCGCACAATCCTGTTGCTAAACATGCGTTGAATAGGTATGGTCGGACGTGCGCTCGTCAACAAGATTGGGGCACACTGGACCTTTGGCCTTGGCTTTGTTATCCGAATCTTGATTGCTCTTAGCTGGCTTAGCATACCTGCTGCAAAGCCCAAGAAAAAGTAACAGCCAACCAGACTCTGCTCTGCTTTTCGTTCTAGGGTTTTAGACTTCACAAACATGTATAGAATTATTCTTACGACGAGTAATGACAACAGATTATACGAAGCATATGCCCCCATACAAAATGATAAGAACAAATCCTCCACAGCGCGAGCTACAGTTGAGTGTGCATCTCGTTTCGGGGACGACGCTAGCTCTCCAAGCGCTCCAGCCTCTTGGCGCTCGCAGGGTCGGTGAGCGGGCACACAGGGTTGTCCAGTTTCATCCCAGAACATGCGATCCAGATTGCGACACTATGCACTCAGTTAGCCTCACTCTCGTTTCAGCGCGACATGGTCATCTCGAAACATACCCGTTTGTCCATCCAAACTGCGCACGGTAACAGTCAGTGAATACTAGTAGAGGCCGAAGAAACAGCGCACTCCGGTCTGAATTTCGTATTCTCCACCATGCCCACTACGCGTAACGTCCCACGCGTTAGCTTTTCGTACATCGCGCCCGGGAACTTGTCAAGCCAGATATCCTTGCTGACGTCATCTCTCACAATCTCCTCGATATCATCGTCCTCAACTTGCCCGTCACATTCCTACCCCGCCCTGTCATCTCTCGAGCATCATACCCGCCAAGAAACGCGCGTACCAATTGCAAAACGCTGCTGTCATGTAACGCATAGCCAGTTCTTTAAGGACTACATTCCTCCAACTGGAACTCGTCGTGCCGTCGAGCTCCCCCTGAATGTCTTCGCCTTCCATGACAGGCAGATCGCTGTACGCGACGCCAAGCTGTCCGATTGGTGTCTTGGTCTCGGAAACTCGTGTGCGTCATTAGTCGTGAGGTTGTATGGAATGTTCTGAAGAGCCTTGATTGCAATATCTAGGTTGGAGTGGGAGAGAGACGAAGGAGCGTCAATTTCGCGATAACGGATGCATGTGCTCAGACGTACATTGCAGCGGTGGCCAAGCATTCTATCGTTTGCAACGGCGATCGTGAGTGGGAGAATTAGGTGACCGGGAACGCCAAGCACGTACTGGAAAGTCCCACTGTTGGCCAGATTTTGTCACCGTTGCCGGCAAGGGGCCTTCGTATCTGTGCCGTTGTTCACATTTTGCATGTGAAACCGAGCCTATCGGACGCACCGTCGTAGCAAATCTCTCACTCCAGCAAACGCCTCCATCGCCTTGCTCTGGTTCCTTACCACAGAATCGGGCCAAATCTCACTCCAATACGGTGCCAACGAAGCTCCGCTCCAAAATGTTCCGATATGTCCAGTTTGGGGAATCTCTGGGGCGTTTGCCTCGTCCAATCCGAAATCGTAAAATGCGGCTCGTGCTTCGGACCAGTTAAGGTCTAGAATGGCGGTACGAAGGTTGGAGGCAGCAGAGAGATGGCGACGCTTGTGTTGGCCTGCGTATGGAGACTCGTCATCAACAGCAAGTTGGTAGAGATCGGCCATGAGCATATGGCATCGGTAAAGAATACTGTTTAGGTCGACAGGGATGATGCGCCGGATGCGTACTCGACGCATTTGTTCGATTCGGTCTTCAGGGAGGGTAGATGGGTTACCCATCCAGCGCGCGGTATAGTCCCAGCTATCTTGATATCCAGGTGTGTAACTCGTAGAACTATTCAAAGTAGCTCACCCAGATTCAACCCCGCTAGCCAGTTCGGAATAAACCATAGACTCGTATTCGCGACTCGGAGGCTTGTCGTCGCACCACGCTGTCATCCAATCCTCTGCGTACGACTATAAAATGTTCATTTTAGACATGAGTATGTGAGGCTTGTAGGTACTGACTTCGGGGCGCGGACCATCGGCTTGCACGTTGTAATGGTAAACTCGGTGTACCTTGGATGGGCTGCTGGGCGATTGGACTCGAATTGAGCGGTTCTCAGACCACCACCGAAGCTCTTTCTGTCCGTACTATCGTTTTAAGAAATGAAT
Source organism: Ceratobasidium sp. AG-Ba (assembly GCA_016906575.1). Lineage (NCBI taxonomy): Eukaryota > Fungi > Basidiomycota > Agaricomycetes > Cantharellales > Ceratobasidiaceae > Ceratobasidium > Ceratobasidium sp. AG-Ba. The sequence goes on along the minus strand of CP059622.1, from coordinate 1,836,493 downwards.
GCATCGACGAGCAGAAGAGGAGACCCACCTCGGCTAGAGGAAGAGCCCCATGTAAGCACTGCGTATCGTTCGTGTTATGCACATAAGCATAGAGCATCTAGTTCAAGGTATCATTAGTTGGAGGATCGCTCTGAAACTCTGTTTCGGGCCATACATGCACGAATAATGGCGGCTGCGATCGGTTCAGATAATATTTCCTGAATAATGTTGATTAGATCGGCAACGTGTGACCATAGCACACTTACCGGCCGCCGTTTGGAATGAAACCATAAGAACGAATCTCATCCATAAAGTTGAGCAGCGTAGTGCGAGCCAAGTATGTCATATTGGCCGCCAGCATTCCCTCCATTACAAAGAACGAGTCCCAGTAATACTGTTCCCGGAAACGACCGCCTGCGATGACGAATGGATGCTCAAGGCGAATGATAGACGTCGCGCACTTTTCCGTTTCCAAACGAGAATAGCCGTATGTTTCCGTATCGCTATTAGCGGGAGGTGACCCAGGCCCAGGCAACAGTTGAGCATCAACAGTCTCTTCACGGTCTCCTATGCAATTCTGGATCATTTTTCGGTCCAAGTTGTTCCAATAATGGTGTACGATTTTCGTCCAAGCCCGGAATACCTTGGCTTGAGGCCGGATTTGTGACACCACCAAGGGAGTGTTGGGAAACCTAATGTTGTCGTACTCCTGTAGCTCCTCGCCTGGGTTATTCTGCGAGCAAAGTTATTTTCTTCTTCGATACCAATGATAAAACAATCTCACAAACTGGAACATTGCTTCCATCTCCGAAATAAACTCGGAAGCCTTGAATTGGCGTTGCAAGAGAATGTTTTCAATAGCTAGATTGATTTGCGAGCCGGAAAAGTTGCTCGCCCGATCCACAAACGTCTTGCTATCACCACGATGGTCTCTTGCGTCATTCCATAAGTGAATCAACTGTGAAAGCCTTAGTTGGTTGTGAGTCTAGAGTGAACAATGACTCACTGTTCCGTTACAGTAAACTGTTCCACTAGTATCTGACACCAGTTCCCCAAACTCGTTGCGGCCTTGACACACAGAAAACTGGGATATCACATCCGGACCAGGTATTACCAAAACACGATTTGGGTCGTTGCGTTGGCGGCACATTCCGGCATCACGAGCGTGGGCATGGTACGCGCTCCGGTCGTTGAGAACCAGAGAGCCCTGAGAAAACGGATAAGACAGTGATAATTTAGAAAATACTAGAGCCAGCCATAGGACCGGGGAGAGTGGCATGGTGGTTGCAAGTGATGGGCGCAAAGGCGATTCCTGTCACCTCTAAATAGGAGCCGCGCCGCGGTCCAAGCATTTCGAAAAATGGCTGCTGAGCTGGTGTCCTGCCTCAATGTACGAGCATCGCATCAAGTGACGCACACGAGCTACGCTCGGTAGTATGAGCAGGACATAAATGGAATCTGCAGTTGTTGGCTCCCGCCGTTCCAAGTCTAACACATCCTCTTTGGGCGAATATACAGATCAACAGGCCCACTTTTGTCGAATCATGCTTCGACACTATATTAGTTCTATCCCCGATGTGAACCAAAAATTGAGACAAAGACGTTCGGTGGTGGGCGGGTTCAGACACCTGCTTGCGAAACGGCGGTTCGTCATTAAGCGCCAGAAACACAGCCAAGCAGCATCTCGAGCTGAATGCGTGTGGACATCTAAGCGCCAGTCCCACATGCAGAAACATGTGATTCACACGACCTTGCCTCGTGTCGATCAGTATTTTAGGGCGCTCGTAAAAGAGTATACTCTTGACCACATACGACTACGTACCATTGTACCCACATAAGTCTCAACTTATCGATCAAGATATATCTGATATACCATGACTGGCAAACGCAAGCATTTCAAACGCTTCAGACATTTCCTCCATAAAGTGCTTGGTGATGAAGAATCTAGCCAGGGCACGTCTACCCCGGCCCAATCTCTATCCTCCGCTCAAGCTACGAGCCTGAATTTGAACCCTGGGGAACCCGAAAGTGCTCCACATGCTGCTGTTTTACCCTTGCCACCCAGTCCCAATCCGCCCACTACTAGTGCGAATCTGCCCTCGGCTGTGCCACCAGCCGAAACGCCTGTGCGATCTCAGCCCAAACAGGCAGCGTCCGCTACGCTGGGAGCGGTGACAACCCCTGATCCCGCCCAGGTAGTCGAATATAAAGGCTGGGACGGCCTCAAACTGTTTGCGCGTGTTTTGGGTAAGACTTCAGACATGTTCGGCCCGCTCAAGCATGCGGCAGACGTCCTGGTCTCGTTCATCGATACTTTCGAGGTACGTCTGTCCTAGCATAAGACAAGCACAAAAAACGATAGACGTTCTGAATCACCCAGACTGCCGCTGGAAATCGCACGGAATGGCAGCAGCTCAAATCAGAGCTTGACGGATTGTTTGAAGATCTTCGTAAACACATGGACGCCGCTGTGCCTCCTACGATGACCAAAAGCATAGAGAACCTGGAAAAGTATAATTTTCGCGTCTGCTCGACGGCGCATAACCGATATTGACGATGAGCCACAGGGGCATCAAGAAGGAAACCGACTTCATCGAACAAGTCCAGCAACGAGGCGACATCCATCGATTCTTGAACGCAGAGCAAGACGCAGATGAAGTGCTCAAGTGCTACCGACGCATCGAAGGCTTGTTTCGGCGCCTATCGGTCAGTCATTATCCATCGCATGTATGGTTTGACTCATAGTCGCTCTCAGCTGAATGCGAATATCGACAGCTGGAAGAAACTCGACGATTTGGCAACGGTAAGTCACAGTAACAACTAGAATAGACGTGTTCTGAACTGATTGCATTACCAACCGCAGCACACTTACCTCAAAAACTTACCTAACTCGGAGGCTGCATACTATCGCTCCGCCGACTCTATCAAACTGAACCGTACTGGATGCACTGAGAACACTCGTGTCGATGTCTTGCAAGAAATCCACGATTGGGCCAGTGGAGAATCGCCTGAAAAGATATACTGGCTGAACGGGATGGCCGGGACAGGCAAAACGACGATCGCATACAGCCTATGCAAACGGCTGGAAGGGGAAAGAACACTTGCCGCGAGTTTCTTTTGCTCTCGGCAGTTACCCGAATGCCGCAACGTGAACAAGATCGTGCCGACCATTGCGTATCAGCTTTCTCGTTATTCCTCCCCCTTTCGTCACGTCATCCCCATTACTACAAGCAGACCCAGATGTGTACAACAAGCCGATATTCGACCAGTTCAAGGAGCTCATATTTGACCCAATAAACAAGGTCGGAGCATCACTTCCGACAGGTATCATCATCGTCATCGACGCGCTGGACGAGTGCGAAGCCGAGACCGGAACAGCCGATATACTGGATGTGTTACTTTCCCACGCATCCGATCTGCCACTCAGGTTCTTTGTGAGCAGTCGCCCTGACGAGGCCATCATCACCCGGATGCGGCAGGCGCAAGGAGACAATGTTAATACCGAGATGCGTTTGCATGAACTGTCGTCGAACATAGTCCAAACCGACATTAGAACGTATCTGAAAACTAAGCTCGGATCTTGTATGAGCGTATCCGAGGTCCAAATAGAAACGCTTGTGGAGAGATCGGGCGTACTGTTCATCTACGCTTCAACTGTGGTGCAATATGTTTCTAGCGCAAGCGCTATCAAGCGGGCGAAACGTCTCGAAAAAGTGTTAGATGTTTCTGCAGGAAACTCGAACGAGGGTACCGAAGGAATAGATGCTCTTTATATCTCAATCCTCAGTGCTGCGTATGACAGTAAAGCCCTGGACAATTCGGATCGCGCTGAAATGATGCTAGTCCTCCATACGGTCATATGCGCCTGCGAACCGCTTTCTACGAGCGCAATGGCTGATTTGCTGGGTCTAGAAAGCGAGCAGATAGTCCAATCTATCCTACTCCCGCTATTGTCGGTTTTACAGATCTCCGAGAGTGGTATTGTGACGACGCTGCACGAGTCATTTCGCGACTTTCTGCTGCAAAACACGCGATCCGGAAGATTCTACTGCAGCGCAGTGGAGCAGAATGGACGATTGGCCGAACTCTGTTTCAGAAATATTGGAAAACAAGTTCCCTTCAACATATGCGGACTTGAGTCTTCCTACGTTTTCGACAAGGATGTGCGTGATCTAGGTGAAAGGGTTGACCGCATCATAACAGAGGCGTTATTTTATGCGTGCTGCTACTGGGATGCCCACATGAGTTTGACAGATAGCTCTAAGAGCTTGCTTGAGCAGCTTTTCAGGTTCCTCTCCGAGCGCTTGCTTCTATGGATGGAGATCATGAACCTTAAGGATGCCTTTCGTCGAGGGATACGAATGCTGTACAACATGAAAGAGTGGTCGCGAGTATGTAATACATACAAACTCATGAATACTAACCGATAAAGACGTAGAAAAACAGTGGAATAGGCAAGGAAAACGGAGAGCTGCTCGAGGACGGCTGGAGGTTCATGTCGACGCATTCCTCAGACTCGGTGCTGGCAAGCACTCCACATCTATACGTATCCGCACTGTTGTTTTGGTCAGACAAGAGTCCTATCAACAGGTACTACGAGTCAAAGGGACGAGTAATGATCGGAGACGAAAGCACGGCCATGGGACTGCGAAGCACCCGACCGGTCCATACAATCGACAACAAATGTGGCGTGAGATGTGTAGCGTACTCGCCGAATGGGGAGCAAATAGCTGTAGTAGGTGAGAGTGTCAACATCTATATTTGGGACGCACACACTGGTCGGCAGGTTGGCCAGCCACTCCAGGGGCATACTTCGTCGGTCAACTCGGTTGCATACTCACACGACAGCGCATACATCGTCTCTGGCTCTTCAGACAACACTGTGCGCATCTGGGACGCACAAACCGGCAAGCAGATCGGCCAGCCACTCCAGGGGCATACTTCGTTTGTCAACTCGGTTGCATACTCACACGACAGCGCATACATCGTCTCCGGCTCTGATGACAACACTGTGCGCATCTGGGACGCACAAACCGGCGAACAGATTGGCCAGGGGCATACTTGGTCGGTCAACTCGGTTGCATACTCACACGACAGCGCATACATCGTCTCTGGCTCTTTAGACAAGACTGTGCGCATCTGGGATGCACAAACCGGCGAACAGATTGGCCAGCCACTCCAGGGGCATACTTGGTCGGTCTACTCGGTTGCATACTCACACGACAGCGCATACATCGTCTCTGGCTCTTTAGACAACACTGTGCGCATCTGGGATGCACAAACCGGCGAACAGATTGGCCAGCCACTCCAGGGGCATACTTCTGAGGTCAACTCGGTTCTATGCCCGCAAGATGGTGCATCAATCGCACACGGTTTTGGAGGCACTACCGCGCATTGCTGCAACTCTGACATAAGCGATTCGCTACGTGAGTTGTTCTCTACTCAGCCTTTTCCGTATCCTCTGTTCGTTTCACGACTAAGTGCTGATCCACTCAAATCAGAGCCACACGACGATGTTTCTCATTTATGTACATCGTTCTGCAAGCTCCCAGGACAACATCTATCATGGATACTCAATGATGATGGATGGGTAGTTCTCCCTGGCGGCGAACTCCTACTTTGGGTTCCTTCAGCCTTGCGCCCTACTCTCCTCAGTCCGCGGAACGTACTTATTGCGTCCAGCCGACATGGGAGTCTGTACTTGAAGTTTGATTCCTCTATCGTAGGCCATCACTGGGCTGAACATTTCGATCCTGTAAATCATATGGAGCTACGCTCCAAGGTTGACTAGTGCCTCAATGGTGTGTCGTTCGTAAGACACATTGTACGTGTCGTCGTCGTATAGCTTTTCTCTGCCTGTCGAAACATGGAATGTCACGAGATATCATTTGACTAAACCTCGTAGCAAGTCATGTACATAGCTCCTTTATACTGGAATCCTCATCTAGCACAGTCTATTCACCCCTTGCAAATCAAACTTATACCAGGCTGCCTGGCACACTTAGCTATAATAAGCGAACGACGGGGTTGCTTATTGCTGTTTCACAATAAGATGGCGCGGCGCTTACAGTTTGATCAAATAAATACCTACAGTTTTGGACTCGCCCCGTACGCAGTTTTAATATTGAGGATACGTGAGTAATACCAAAATGCTCGGATGAGCAAAGCGAATCGACTAACAGAACGAAAATGAGCCTAGACAAAAGGTTGAGATAGAATTCAACCCCTTAAACTTGGAATTATCGAATCTTCTCTATGTTAGTCGATCCGCCTCGCTCGTGCGATCATTTTGGTACTGCTCACGTATCCTCAATATCAAAAATGCGTGCGAGGCGAGCCCAAAACTGTAGGTATTTATTTGATCAAACTGTAAGCGCCGCGCCATCTTATTGTGAAACAGCAATAAAGTTCATACTCCAATTACTAGTCTCCGGTGAGGAATATACGTTAGGTGAGGCAGTTTATGTCCGCCTAGACGGACCGATTGCAAGGCGCGCATTTGGCCTGAGCTTATCATCGTCGTTTGCAAAGTGCTTACCACTAGCGCCCCCCCCCCTTCCCCCATCAGCACATCTTTTGTGCCCTCAGAAGCTCCGTCGCAAAAAAAATGTTTGATTACTTGAACTCTCGTTATATGGCTCCACAATGGAACTTCCAAACATTTTTCCTTGGAATCAAGTTTTATTTAGCGTCGTTGGAGGCGTTAGTCTGCCAGGTCAAACAACAGACGAGCAGCGTGGGTGATTAGCCCAACATTAGTCAACATTCTGAGTGCCAAACGAAGTCGTAGGATCGGAAGCGCGAGTTTGAGCACAGTACGCAGTCTGCGTCCGTGCGCTCATTTATACCCCACCAACCACCATCCTTACTTGTTCCAGTTCGGCCCCCTGGCTCTACTGCTGCATCATCGAGCATCAAACAAATGACCAAAGAATCATGGGAGGAATGTGATTGTGAAGTTGGCAAGGCCCTTTAAACCATCAGTATCTAGCAACCCGTTTATAGGGGGACCAAGCAAGCAAGGTGATAATTACATGGTATAAATAACATTACAGCAGCGCAGAATATTATTATCGAACTTGAACAGGAGCCCCTACCCCCGAAGAGCTGTATACTACCATCTGGAATCCGGCGACGACGCCCGGATGATAAGTGGATGGAACAAACAAATGGTTCCAGGCCGCACTGCTGTTTTCGAAATCAAAACTCCTGACACTGCGTCGCGTAGGCCCCAGAAGGGCAACCTGTTTACCAGCTTTACCTTGAGCAGTCCGCTCAAACGTAAGGTTGAGGCAGGCGACGGTGACTGCGCCTGTTTCGCGGTGATCTGAAGCCGAGCACTGTAAGGGGCAACTAATTAGAACCAATAACGACTAATTGCTGCTCAACAACCTGATGTGAGGGGCTCTTTCACAGTAATCTCGTACGCAGGGTTCGAATCATAGTTTCCAGAGGATGGGCCACCTGCTGCGATGTATTATCCCTGCGTACCAAGATTGAGTTCACAATCGAGCACATGACGTTCAGACATACCAAGCGCCTTTGCGGTCTTTTGAAACATCCGGCCCTTCAGCAGGTAGCTGTGATATTTCAATCCGAGAATCACATTCCACTCGTAGCGCATAATCTCCGACTTGACCAGGACTAAACGGAGATACAACGAGAGTATATTGCCAGCTACACGCAGGGTTTCAACTTTCACGTATGAGCCCAGTTTTCACGAGGATAAGACTTACCCTGAACCTCGCCTTCGACGCAAGCAAAGCCGAAACTATATGTACCAGAGTCAACGACAATGTCTCCCGCAACAACGCTAAAAACTCGAATATTTAACCCGGGATATTTCAGCAGATCGAATAGATTGACTCACTCCGAGACTCTTTGTCCACCGGACCAGACCAGTTTCACGTTCAACGCAATTGTACGCGGTCCCTCAATAGTGAGCTTGATAGGGACACGACCGCTCCTACAACTTCTAGCATCCTTCACACCTACCTCACCAACAGAAACTCGATATTGGGGGTTGTTCATGAAGGTAGGAAGCGAAGGGTTCCCTCCAGCAGTCTTTGTAGTAAATGTACCATTTACCTAGACGTCGCATGAGTATCAAACGAACACTTACAGCATGCATGTATCCAACTTACAGTCTTTATATAACCCAAAACGCGCGTTACGAATTCCAGCTTGAGCTGCTCATGAGAATAAACCGACAGCGTGTATCCTACTTCAGGTCCATTACCGTCTCTAGAAGCTATCAGTGATAAAATCTCGTTCGGGGTCGTATCTTTGATCCGTATCTGAAACACGTCAGGTTTAACAGCGCATATAGTCACATTGAGGGCTCACCAGAACGTGTGGACTGTCAGAGTAGGTTTCCTGTGAAAACGAAATGTTATAACATACTTCAGGCGACATTCACGCGCCTTACTTTACTTGGCACTTGATCGGCGCGAGGTAGCCTCCCGGCCTCGACGTGTGCAAAGTGATGTAGGGCTATGAAGTCCCCTGGAGTTGATTTCGATAAGACGTGTCGGGTCAGGAGTGCCCAAATCTCCGGCGGATCCTGATGATCCCATGGGGTCGAATTCGTGTAACGTAAACGATAATGATGGTTCGAAGCTGGTGACACCACATATTAGTCCGGAACACCATGAAATAAATAATACAAACCAGCATGTTCTCCTGACTCGGCTGTTCGTTCCTTCCACATTCTGCACGAACAGCCATTCAACCAATCGGTTAGTTGGCTGGGTAACACCCGACTCACCCATGGATAGTCTTCGAATAGGGAAACATTGCAGGATCCCAGTTTAGATACACACTTTCGAAAAGGTTGCATACCAATCCCCACGATATAGTGAGCATGCTTCCCCCTGTCAATCGAATTGATTTATATCCAGTATAAATACGGCCATTCACAAACGTACCTTCACTCGAGTCGGTGCGCCTCCAGGGATTTAGGATCTTGAGGGTTTGTACAGCACCATCGTCCTCAAGACCTAGATTGGGGCCTTAAGAAGAGCGGTATATCTAAAAGCAGGCTTAGACCTACCGACAATAGCATAGTTGTGTGCAGGTATTAGGATGTCTTTCCAACGAGCCTCCCCTGTGACGGTTTCTGCCGTTCCCAGAGTGACTAGTGCTTTGCCTGATCCAATATTAGGCTTGTATCTTTCGTTTCAACCATGTATCTCACCATTCATAAATCCTTCGTATATCCGTTTCCAGCTTTTTTCTCGCTGAAAATCGTTACTGTATTTGTTCTGTTATACAAAAAAGACTTTCTACGGACATGATGAACACACCTTGTGAGATACACATGTTCCGGAATCCACCCAGTGAGGGTGCTATAAACAGATCAGCAAAAGGTGAACCGAATGCGAATAGTAAACGTACTGCAAATCAATTGACGAATTTCTAGTTCGTCAATGTAATTAGTGAGTTATATTAATATAATCGTATTACTTACGAGCCGGGGAAATCGTATCCACCCATAAGCTTCATGTATGCTTTTTCGAGGAGAGCTGGCCAAAGCTGAGCTCTTCTAACTGTCGTTGCACATATGAGCCGGCCGTCCGGTGCTGTTGGCAACAACTCGTCGATGACTGTGGAGAATCATAAGACCATTGCTATTCGCTATGACATCCAATTACCTAGCTATTTGATTACAACGAAGGTTTAGCCGCGAAACGAAGGGTTATCTGGAGCGTACCATTCTCCACGCGCCGTTGAACATGACGCGCACACGGTATTTTCCTTGTGCGTCTCTGTAAGGCATACCATTTTCGTCTTGGGGGTATATGGCTCTTAGTACTAGCTACGAGACAAAACGCGGTCAGACTGCGACCAACGTAAGGTCATACACTCACGCAGCTCCCAAATCGCTGGCGATGTTCTTCGCATACTCCCAGAGCAGCAATAACGGAGCAGTCGGATACGATATCTTGAACAATTTCGTCCGGATTGTCAAGGTCAACCAACGGGAGATCTTCGGGCGGTCGTTTCCAGACGGCCGACGCCGCGTCATGGGCTGTTGAAAGTTGTGGAGCGCCGTCTCGGTCACTGGAACGGGTGATTCCAATTTCAGTACTCTGAGATCTGGATCTGACTTTGGAGACATACACAAAAGGCGTTGCTAGAGATAATTCAGACAACGAGTCGGAGAGATTTTGCTTGGCTGGCCAGATGGGGAGTGTTATTCCATTGACGCGTGAAGACTGCTTCAGTATGTGAGCTTGCTCCTCTACAGTCGAAATGAAATCTATGTATATTCAAATTTCACAGAGAGACTAAAACGAACCTTCGGACAACGGGTCGCGTTGCACCCTCTTTAGATCACCTTTGGTCGCGCTCTTGATGAGATCGGCGCGCTTGAGGGCACGCGACCCTCCCGCTTTGGCCAAGTTCCGCACGTCCGGTCGAGTTGATTTCTTGACGACATCGAGGAATGCTTGAGCCGATTGGAGATAGAGCTGATATGCAATTTCAAGTTGACCGGCGAGTTCTTTCTGAGAAGCTCGCGTCAAAGTTGCCTAAAATAGATCAGTCCAAGGGGGGTGCCGATGTTATCCCGGTGAAAACGAACCTCGGCGTCGGAGAGCAGTTTCGAGTCGCTAGTGAAGGAAGCCATTCTGTGGGCAAGGTGCAGAGCGCAAAGAATCAAGAGCAATGAGCAATGAGCGAGTGCGATAGAGTTTCGGCCAGTTTATAAGAGAGTTTATTGCACAGCCCGAGCGCCAGGTGGAGGTTAGTTGTGACCTCAACGCCAAGTACCAAGACAGCAGTTGTGATAGGGGCAGCGGGTTTCGTGGTGAGAGCGGCTTGGCTGAGCTTGTGAGACAAACCTTGGCTTTGGGGTGGTCGAGGTCAGCGTGGTGGTTCTGCACGTGATGTGTTGCCATGGGATGCGGGAAATACATCCCATTGGATACATTACGATGATAGATAAATTTAAATCAAGTGCGTACTTAGAGGTATGTGCACGAGCTGGGGCACGAGATCTGCGCATGCGCCATTGATGACTCTTATCCACCTAGTTCCTGAGACGTCATGACACAGCCACAGCTGGCCATGTGAGCCATCCGGGTTCTCTCCAAACGACCACTTCTCACGTCGTCCTTGGCCTTCCCCTTGCTTCTCCGCCCTTGCAGTTTTAGGCCAACTCAGCGCTCGGGCATTCCCCTATCGTTCATATCCCTATTTTCGGCCAAGTGACTGCTGCTGCTCCGAGCTCTCTTTCTTGCGATATAAATAACACCTGAAAGTGCTTGTCTCCTGTCTCTCTTTCCCTCCAACCTTTACCAAGCGCACGTCTCGACTTATCCGGCACCATCTCCGTCCATGGTCCATTTGTGTCCAAGATTCCCTAAGCTATAAACGATAAACGGAAGCATCAACAATGCCGGCCTTCACTACCGCTATCGGACACGAAGTAGCGTCACATGGCACAAATCTCGACGTAGAAGGCTCTGTACATGTGAGCCTATCGTTCGCGTCCGAGTCCTATATTTACCCCTTGTCTTCAAGTATGTCGCAGCAGCGAGTTTTCCCCTCGTATCCGCCGCTCGTCAACACGTTTTCAACTGGGTGGATCGTTTTTGGAGCGTTGTCATGACTATTATTCGGACTTTTGGGACTCATCTACTGGTTTTGACGGCCACTGTTCTCGGCTCTGGAGGGAGCGGAGGGATTGGAGTCCAACCAGCCGACGCACAGCAGTATCTTCTCGGTTTGGGCATTGGCGATGTGACTGGGTGCGTTTTTTCCACACATCATGAACGCTATATGATCTGAAATACGACTCTGGTAGGCCAATCGTGGAAACCAACATGATGGGCTACGCCGCTCTAGCCCAAACCGACACCGGTCTCCATATGCGCCAATTCTCTCGAGCCTACATCATAGCCCCGGGCACAAACACGGCCAAAGATCGCATCCTTTTTGTCAACTCCGATCTCCAGTCGGGAGACACCGCCGTTCGCAAAGGCATTCTCGAACGACTGCAAGTGCTATACCCAGGTTCGCCAGCTCATGAACATTGGGGACCGTTTTCAGGGTCTAACGGCAATGTTTAGGATTATACACCGAGGCCAACTTTGCCCTGGTGGGAACACATTCGCACGCCGGCGTCGGCGGGTTCTTGAACAACCTGCTGCCTCAACTCACCAGTCTTGGTTTCGTCAAGCAAACGTACGATGCAATTGTTAATGGTATCGTATTTACGTTTTTTGGTGTGGCTATTGGCTTATGGCTGTTGGACACAGGCACTGTATTGGCTGTGCAGCGGGCGCATGAATCCTTGGCTCTGGGGACATTGTCTGTAGGCAACGTGACCGTGTTGGATACAAACATCAACCGGTCGCCTTTTGCGTACGAGGCCAATCCTGCTTCAGAGCGTGCAAAGTAAGCGATTTTTTATGACATGTCCTATGAGAAGACTTCAACTCGTAACTTTTATCAGATACCAGTACGACCAAGACAAGGCAAGCCTCTCGATTCAACCCTATCTCTAGAGTATATCAACTAAGCGATTGGATAGGAGCTCCATTTGCTCAAATTCAAGAGTTCCAACGGGACCGACCGCGGGTTTTTGAGTTTCTTTCCTGTCCATGGAACCAGTCTATACGAGGTAGGCGTTTTTGGAGACTCTGATGACCGCTCTGACGCTTTGTAGAATAATACTTTGGTTAGCACCGACAACAAAGGAATGGCTGCATACCTCTATGAAGGTAAATCACCGTATTGGGCAGATGTATGGCGAGAACTTACCTTTTTGGTAGCATCGGTGCAACCCAATGCGGCTCCTGGCAAGAACACGTTTATCGCAGGTTTCGTCCAGGGTACGTTTTGGGCACAACTCCGAGATATGTGTTGATACTAAGCGTGACCGTAGCCAATGTCGGAGATACCAGGTTTGTCTTGATACGCCACCGTTCGGTCCCAAGCTCTAACACTCAAATACCACCCATTTTTACAGTCCAAACACGTAAGTTTACTATGATACACATCTAACTTAAAGTTTTCATGATGTCATTGTCCTAGCTTCGGAGCCTATTGCGAGAGCCCTGGCCAACCATGGGACGGCCAACCCTGCGAGTATCAAAAGTCGACCTGTGGCAACAAGACACAAGATTGTCATGGGCGGTACGTCACATGTCGATCGCTATGACACATGCGATTTATCTCCGTGCGTGCCTTAGCGGCCCTGGATTCCGCGTTTCCGATTTCGAGTCCAACTTGATTATCGGAACCAACCAATTCAACGGGGCCAAGAAACTTATGAGTAGTACGCTGCCAAGCGTTTCTGGCGCTGTTCGGAGCTTGCACAGCTATGTGAACATGTAAGTTGGTGTACAAGGTTTGCTGTTCATTCATTTACTCAACATAAATTCGTTCAGGTCGAACTATTCGTTTGCGCTCCCCAACGGCACCACGGTGAACACATGCCCTCCCGCGATGGGTTCGTCCAATCTCATAACATGCTGCTCTCCTGCTGAATGATTTAACCTGTTCGGCTAGGATATTCATTTGCTGGTGGGACAACGTACGCGCCTCATGGTCTATCATACAGCACCGTTACTAACGCCCTTATTCAGGGATGGACCGGGAGCATTCGATTTTACCCAAGGAGATAATTCCACCTCCCAGTAAGCGATTGTCACAATCATGGGTCATAACGACGGCTCATTAGTCGCATAGGAACCCATTCTGGGAAATTGTAAAGGGTATGACACCCGCCTCGGCCCCCGTCGTTGCGTAGCTCATACACTTGATTCCTAGGCATTGTAACCGCCCCCCCAAACGAGGTTCAGAAAGCGTGCCATTATCCAAAGCCCATCCTCCTGAATACTGTACGCGCTCGGTTATGAAATGCGATCGAAAAGATTCTGATGAATTACTCGTTTAGGGGTACGCCAATACACCTTATCCTTGGCAACCTTCCATTGTCGACATTCAGCTGTTCCGCGTCGGTCAATTGGTTATGGTGATTTTCCCAGGCGAACTTACCACAATGGCCGGGAGACGCATGAGGTTCGTCTTGTTTGGCGCGAGACATGGAATCATTTACGATTTCACAACAAATAGGGAAGCCGTTCGCGCCAAGCTCATCTCGAGCGGTGTGATTGGAAGCAATGCATATGTCGTCCTAGGTTCGTGAACTTCCTTCATTTAGGTTACATTCTAATTTAAATCACATTTAGCTGGGCCTGCGAACACCTATGCCCACTATGTGACGACTAGAGAGGAATATTCGATCCAGCGTTATGAAGGAGCTTCTACCATATTTGGACCTTGTAAGCCCGAGTTCGCCGGAGTTAGTTACCCGCTGATCCGTGTTGTCACGCAGTCACGCTAGAAGCGTATACAGACTTGTTTACCAAATATGTCCCATATCTCGCCGATGGTGCCACGGGCGCTCCTCCCGCTGGTCCAACACCTGAAGATCTGACGAAACGAGCTATATCGCTTCAGGTAGAGTTTTTCTCGATCCTGGAATGACCATCGCTCACCCCAAAACCCTAGACAGGGGTTGTCTTTGACGCCGCACCGATCGGGAAGAGCTTCGGATCCGTCCTCACCGATGTCAGCACGACGACCCCCTACAAGCGTGGGCAGACCGTAACTGCAGTCTTCCAGGGCGCAAACCCGCGCGTGCGTAAATGTTCTTGCTATGCCAAGTATCCGAGCACTCTGACTAAAATGACCGATTGGCCGTTTTTTGATAGAACGATCTTCGCCTTGAGGGGACGTACATGTCCGTTGATCAACTCGTGGGCGGTTCCTGGCAAACTGTTCGAACTGATTCGCACCCTTCGACCAAGTTTGGATGGTTGAGAACCAATACGGTAAAGTTACATTCATTTTGTGTCCGGTTTTGTGTCTTGAAAGAATGTTGCACACAGCTCCTGGGATATAGTACCGTGACTGCAAACTGGTATGTATCCAAAACAAAAGTTCGTGACAAGCTGAAGCTGAAGCGCCTGTTATCAGGACCATTGAGAGCACTACGCCAGGTTTGTCCAGTGCCTGAAAATATATCACCAAGGGATTCTAACGGAGTTGTTGCAGCTGGCTCGTATCGCCTCACGTACAACGGAAATAATAAACCAGCGATCGGCTCTATAGGATCATTCACTGGCAGTTCCTCTACCTTCACTGTGTCTGTCTAATCGCAACCGCTGCGAATATCCTGGAAAGAAGCGGGTCAGAATGGGTCATAGGTGTGGATTGCCGGATGGCGGTAATGTGATTTCCTTTATTTGTTGCTTTGGTTTGTGAAATGTCTTGGGTCTAGCTTGAAATTGAAGTCAGCCTACTACAAACTTTGTTTAAGCGAGTTACTTGTGCCTTAATCTACAACCTCGTGTTACTATTCGGCCACCGTGTTCTCCATGGCTGCCCCAGGCTCCTGCCACTATGAGACTCCTATTTGTATTGCATACCTTGCTACCGGCGCATGTTTGATGACAAGCTTGCCGTGGAACATATTCCGCTTTGTCCTGCTTCCTTGTCGCCCCTATCCACAACCGGTGGCAGGCTGCTACATCATGGATTTAGCGCCCTCGATCAAGATGAAATCTCTTGGCATCCCTGGACTGCACATCTGGCTGGAATCGATCTGGCCTGCGTTCGTCTGGACTTCCCTGGCTCCGCGGACTGGGCCGTCGAATTACGGGCTTGCTGATGGTGGATGAAAAATGCGCCCACCACTCTGCAGCGCTTTTGCCACCAAACCTACTCCGCATTGGCCGATCAGAGGCCCGGTTTTGCCTAGGCTGTGAACGTAAGCGTCCATTGAGTCAATCTTGTTCGCTTCTCAAATTCCAAATATGTGACCCGACACGAGGTTGACGAGTACGCTACGGTATAGGTCCATGGTTCCTCCATTGGTAAGTACTATTTATCTGTCTCTTTACTATAATGGTCACTCACCTCGGTGCCTTGTAGTCATGTCGATTGGCATCTAGAGGTATGATATGTATGACTTTCATTGGTTTAGTGCTTACAATTATTTTGCGGCTGCTTTATTAATTCAGGCTGGTGAGTCCTAGTACTATAGATCTCGTTTCCAGCCAACTCACGTTGTTCTTAGGTCTCGCGGTTGTTTTCGCCGAGGCGCCAAGCGAGCAACGGGCAACTATTCAACCTTCGCCTGGATGGTCACAACTTTGCCCCCGTTATGCTGCACTTCCCGCAGACAAGCAATGATCTAGAAACCGAGTAATAGTACGAACTCACTTAGATGTATTAAATCTACTCGCCTGTTTCCTGATTTGGGGTCAATATATCTGCGTCTCAACTGAAATGTCACGGTTCGGTCACAACCCAAGCTTGGGGCGGCCATCATGAATAATGCATTTGATATTCGTGCTCTTCATCAACCCACCATCATCACAAGGTTAGCCGTGAATTTCAACCTCCCATCTCAAAGCATCAGCCTGCAATCAAGCCCGTTCAAGCTTACAAATTTGCTCTCAGCTTCAGCATCTCTTAGGCTATCACACACTGTGCTATCAGAAAGTGTGGTTATGAGACATCTCTCACGTCAGCAGCCGCGCAGATTTTACAGAGTAAGGGATCCTTGCTCCCCGTGTGTATGGATGATGACCGCGATCAATTGATGGCGGAACGTTTGGCTTGCCCTGGATGAGACTGGGAGCCCAGGTCGTTCTCGACGCTGCTTTGTGTGCTTGATTGTGCATCGCGATTCAGGCGGAACACTGGTAGTTCTGGATTGCTCCCCTTCCGATTTGCATTCGCTTTCCGGCCACCGTCTTTGGTCGGCAATACGAAACTTGAAAGCCCGTCACCTTCGTTCCTGGAAGGGATTCCTCGGTCAACCCGCTTGGTGTGCCCCTTGTCTCTTGCATCTGTACAATTTAGCTGCCAAAGTCTGGCCCAAGCAAGTAGTAAAGTATGCTTCCCGAGGCTTTGGGATATAGTATCTGGTCAAAACACAAACAAAGTCGGTGTCAAAAGAATTCTACTGGCTGGAATGTCGAACTGATCGAGTTTTTTTGATCGAACCTTGCTGGGTATTTTGTCTACGCGCCCCTAGTTTGTGTCGAACTTGAAGATTCACAGGCACCTCATTCATTACGAACACCAAGTGACACACCCATGGACGCTTCATAGGCCTCTATATACCGTTTTGAGCATTAATTTCTCACACTGGTGATCGAAAACACGATTCTGGCTCGCTAGGCTGGATGAAATTAACTCACTGGGTATTGCACTCGAGGATCGTCGGCGGACCGAAAGAGGACAGATGAAATCCTTTCGTGCTCTATACGGCAGCCACCCTGTGTGATTGGGCGGCCTGCGACCAGCGCAGATGATCCGACACTTTGCCAAGAGAATCAGAGTTCCCATCCACCTCATGCTGGAATGCCGTCCAATTTTATGCCCTGGGTTGGCCCATGAGCCAACCACAAACGAAAACTATAAAAACTATACGCTATAACGAGTTCAGACATCGCATTTGCGATATTCAATCACCCATCTTCCCTTCCGTGCATCGTTCACAACTTTCTCTCTCGCTGCTCGCCATTTCAACCCGGCTCACCACCGCGGCGTTTGTCGATTATACGCTCAACATAGTCAACACGCAGATCAGTCCGGACGGGTTCACTCGCAGCGCATCGCTTGTTAACGGTGTGTTCCCCGGGACGGTACTGTTCGCCAACAAGGGAGATGTTCTGCGTAACACCGTCGTCAACCAGTTGACTGACCCTTCGATGCGGAGGTCGACAACCATAGTAAATCAGGGAACTATTGGCCACTCGATCCCTCTGAAACAATTCAATGTAGCATTGGCACGGGCTTTACCAACGTACTACCGCTTATGAGGATGGCCCAGCATTTGTCACACAGTGTCCGATTGCGCCAGCTTCATCGTACCAATACGTGATTCCTACCCTCGATCAAGCCGGTACTCATTGGTATACACTTATTAATCCACATTAGACATATAAACTAAAGCAATATAGGTACCATTCACACTTAGGTAGCCAGTATGTGGATGGTGTTCGTAGTGCCATCGTAATCTATGGTATGTGGTTTCTTCCTCGTTTGATTATGGACTTGGGAAATTTATGCACGATCGCTATACATAGACCCCGATGACCCTCACAAGAGTCTCTACGGTTAGTTGACCGAAATGAAATAATTGTCCCTAGGACCTAACAGCTTTCCTCATAGACGTGGATGATGCGTCCACTGTCATTCAGCTCTCCGATTAGTATCATACACCTGCCCCAGCACTTGCGGATGAATATTTTGAGTCTGGAAATGAGCCGTGAGTCCACAGCTGTTTTAAGTTACTATGAATCAAGTCTAAACTGCGACTTCAGGGTACCTGATACGGGCCTAATCAATGGTCGTGGCCGATACAAGGGCGGCCCGGCTGCCCCTGGTCGGTTATCAACGTCGAGCAAGGCAAACGGTACCGCTTCCGGGTCGTCAACACGGCGCACTCGGATATTACACATTTCAGATAGATGGGCATCCTCTTAAGATCGTTGAGGCCGACGGTACGTATGGTATCGAGCTAGGTAAAACAGTAGATGTTAATTATTATCATTATAGGCCTTGCACATGAGCCTCTGATCGTCAATTCTCTGGATATTCACCCTGGAGAGAGGTATTCGATTGTTGTAAGTGATATGTAGCACCGGGGGTATGGAAGGTATATTGATGTTTTGGGCTTGAAAGGTCGAAGCAAACCAGACTGTTGGAAACTACTGGATCAGGGCGCCTATAACCGCTCGTCGCAGCAGCAGCACTCGTAAGCTTACTCTTTTTTTAAAAAAAAACTTGGATCATGGGTTAGCTCATAATATGTCTTCGCGCAGTTGATCCGAGTCTTGTACGAGCTGTCCTACGTTATAAAGGGGCACCAGCCAACGATCCTACCACTTCGCAAACATCTGGCACTACACTTGATATCTCCAACTTGAGGGTGAGATTTGAACCGTTATTCAAAAGTCAATTCGACGGCATCTTACTCTCGGTTTTCCAGCCTGTGGAGAACCCTGGAGCTCCTGGTGGTAGTGCTCCCGTAAGTATTTACTGCACAGCTTTGAGTATGATCAGCTAAACTTCACATTTTCAGGCTGACGTAGTTATCGACCTAAACTACGGTGGTATATCAGGGGGCAAAACCGGATGGCAGGTGAACGGCAGCCAGTACCAGTCGCCGTCTCTGCCGACACTACTCAAGATATTGTCAAATAATGCGACAACAAACAACGATTTTGCTACGAGTGAGAACACCATCGTTCTGCCCTACGATAAGGTTATAGAGCTTCAAATCCACAGGTCTTCAAACGTGAGTAGCCTCAAAGGTGAATATGAATGTGTGGTCTAATCTACATGCATGTGGTGATAGGGGTTCTTCCATCCTTGGCATCTCCACGGCGTGAGTATTGTGGAATATTATGGATGATAGAACTGACGGTTTTGGTTTCATGATCTACAGCATAGCTTTGATATCATTCAAAACGGAGGTGCTATCAACTACGTAAATCCCCCACGTAAGGATGTGATTCCGGTTGGCGGAGGAACTGCCATTATTCGATTCAAAACGTCTAACCCGGGTAAGATTCTTGAAACTAGATGAGCTTAATCGATACTTATAGGTGTGACACGATGTAGGCCCTTGGTTCTTACACTGGTGAGTGTGTCTCCAAGCCTCAACATTTTCAGAACTCTAATCGAAGTGCTTGGCGTTCGGCAGCCATATTGATTGGCATCTGGAGGTATGATCTTGACGTATTTTGTTGGATTGAGTACTGATGATCCTTCTCCCCGACGCTTTTAATCCTTAGGCCGGTAAGTCCTCTAATATATTCTATATCCTACTCAGCCGCTAACGCCTTCTTAGGACTCGCGGTTGTCTTTGCCGAGGCACCAAATGAGCAGCGTGCAGGACCAAAGGCAATCCAACCATCTTCCGGCTGGAATCAACTCTGCTCAGCCTACCAAGCACTGCCAGCCGACCAACAGTAGGGAGGCCGTATCTCGTCTGTCTCTTGTATGCGTGCTTGTCCAATTTGATATGCTCTTGGTGTCCTCACGTGAACACTTGGCATGTGATTCCATAATCCCGATAAGGCCCGTTGCTTGTGAATTCCGCAACGACCGAACCCCGCTCGTTGGGACCGAGTCTGTTTCTCATGACCTGCGAGCGAGATGCGACTCACTCCGACATATGACGATCCGAATGTTGAGGTTATTTAAGTGCTTGGGCTGACTCGCTCCCGAGTCTCCCCCCTCGCGTTTCGTTCTTTTCGGTTTTCCTCTCTCGTCCTTCGGATTTGTGTCTTGTGGTACTATTATATCGGCTCTACTGTTATTCTAGACATGTCAAAGAACGGCAATGGAAACGGCAACGGGGAGAAGCCTCGTGTGCCGTTTGCTATTCATATCATTGCCGGAGGCACAGCTGGTATGGCTGAAGCGGTAAGTACCATTCTTGTCGACTAAGACCAATCTCATATTGGACCCCAGCTGTGCTGTCAACCACTAGACACGATTAAAGTGCGTATGCAACTTTCGCGGTCAGGTCGAGCACCAGGTGTAAGTCCTACTTCCTCTCCTCTCTCTTATCCGCCCATCCATCACGACCGCAGACCAAACCGCGCGGGTTTCTCGCAACGGGTATGTCGATCGCCCAACGGGAAACACCTCTGGCGCTATACAAAGGTCTCGGAGCGGTCCTGAGTGGGATTGTACCCAAGATGGCGATCCGGTTTGCGAGTTTTGAGGCGTATAAAGGGGCGCTCGCGGATCGGACCACTGGCAAGACCAGTACCGGGATGGTCTTTCTTGGTCAGCCTTCTTTGTATCTCTATTTAATAATTATCCTGGACTGACACTCGGATAGCTGGGTTAGGAGCTGGAGTAACTGAAGCCGTGGCGGTCGTGACACCAATGGAAGTCGTAAAGATCCGGCTGCAGGCTCAACAACATTCACTCGCGGACCCGCTTGAGATACCAAGATATCGAAACGCGGCACATGCGGCGTATACGATTGTCCGGGAAGAAGGGTTCAGTACGCTGTACAGAGGAGTGAGTTTGACTGCTCTCCGGCAGGCCACGAACCAAGGTCGGTCTCCGTTTCTCTTTTCGTGTCTCCACTCACGCTAACCAACGTTTGGGATAGGTGCAAACTTTACGGCCTACCAAGAGCTCAAGAAAGCCGCCCACAAATTCCAGCCGGAGCTCGTTGACCTCCCGAGCTGGCAACATATGATAATAGGCCTGATCTCGGGTGCTATGGGCCCGTTCTCCAACGCCCCAATCGACACGATCAAGACTCGTCTACAAAAATCCCCGAGTCAACCTGGGCAGTCTGCTCTCTCGAGGATCACGGCTATTGCTGGAGACATGTGGAGGCAAGAGGGATTCAGGTCATTCTACAAGGGTATTACGCCCCGTGTGTTACGTGTTGCTCCTGGTAAGTGGCTCATCATCGAGTATTTGACCGTGAGAGTTGATAAATTGGCGATCATGTAGGGCAAGCGATTGTGTTTGCAGTATATGAGCGCGTGAGGAAGTTGATCGAGTCTGTTCGGGGAACCAATTTGACGGACACCTACTCTGAATGAATATTTCGTTTGACTATTGTTTTTTATATCCCTCTTTCGTTTCTAATTGATTCTGTGGAACTGAATCGGGATGACACATTCGAAAATGCATATTACCCACGTCTAGAACACAACACGCGAACACTAATGCCCAGTACTACAGCAATAACCGCATACAGGATAAAAAGTGAGAAAGGCTAGCGAAACACGAAGAGGTAGGGGTGCTTTTGGTAGGGGGCAGGGGTGTTTTATGCTGGGAGCTCGAACTTTTCGCCTTTTACCACGCTGTTTGGACTGGCGTTAGTTCTGGAGCAAAAAGGCAAGAGCGAGGACTTACCGGTTGAAGTAGACGTAGAAAAAATCGAGGTACAGCCCCGTTTGAACCAGCCCGGCAACAACGGCGATGGGATCTACGTTGCCTTCTGTCCAGTACCTATATCCGCCCACGCCGTCAGCGCCCGAACCTTTCTCGGCACCCAATTGCGCCAACTCACCTGTAGATCCAATTCGGGATGTAGAGCGCACGGTACGCACCCAACGCAGCGATATAGTGTGTAGTAATTGTCTCGGCCTCGCCCGTCCGTTGGAGCATAAAGAGTTGAGGGAAAATCGCGACAGCTTCAAGATAGATCGAAAACGCCCAGAGCACCTCGGACACAGTAAACTCATAATTGAAGACTAAGGATAGGAAGCCGGCCGGGCCAATGAGGTAGAGGACCTCGAATGTGTCGATGGATGGGTCATTTGTTGGGCTGTCCGAAGATGGGTTAGAGAAATGGAATGAGAGGTTGGGATGGAATGGAATGGGACATACCGATACTTGAACTTCATTAGGTAGAGGATATACACGCTCGAGCTAATGAAGAAAATCTTCATAGACGTGTTGTAGAGCGAGACAAAATGGAATGTGAATAGGTCGATGTACCGAGAGAGGAAGACCATGACATAGAGTGCTTGCGTTTTGAATGAAATGCCTGTGGTGTTGGTTAGCAACCAATGTTTTTCACAGGCAGTGAGATCCTGTACCTCGACATGATCTGGATGTTTGTATTTTATGTAGGAGAATAAGGATAGACGCAAGATGCGACATGTCGCCTACGAATATCGTTAGCGTACTGCACATCAACCGGCGTTCGAGAACTGACCGAGAAGCCTGAACAGATTCATGTTGACTCGGAGTATACGCCCAGAGCAGACTTTTACTAGTGTTGTATGTACAAGTAGTTCGTTCAAGTGACGTGCAGACGTATGCAATTGGTGGATGTGGTCGTAGGAAACTCTAGAGGCTGCGCGCGACGTGTTTCGAGCGCTTAAACATCTTATGTCATGCACCCCCAAATAGACTCGACCCCCCGAGAAATGCACTTCCATTACACCGCAGTCTCCCCGAAGCAAACTGACACTTGACTTGTCGTCATTGGTTAATCTCTCAGATAAATTGATTAAAAAATATCCGATGTCTCAAACAATCAAAGCCGGTTCCTTGCTGCAACAAATGCAATTGTCTGGAAGATGGATCACCGGCCATCATAGCTCGCTCTCCGCGTCTTGGGCTGGTTCTTCGATAACCTTTGAATTCCTCGGAAGTTTACTTAGCATTGATTCCGGCACGAATACTGAGCGCAAAGACAGATCGAGTACTACCCCTATGATCGGCCTTTCTGTTGGTCCAGATGAGCTGTCAGTCTTTAAGGACCCATCTTTCACGAGGGTCTTGGATGTCAAACCAAATGAAACAATCGATATAATTGACCGCCGTGATGGAAAATCTTCAATTTATTTCGTGCGTATTATGCTGATAGATTGGGCTTCAACTTTCGAACTAGAAAGTCTGACGACGAACGATGTGAGCACCCCCCCCCATCACCTCTTTAATCGACGCATTCATTGGGACAGGGCGCGACAATAATACTACCATCAAATACTTCGGTAAATCGCATTCTTTGCATCGGAGACTCCATATCATGTGGTCTCAATGATCACGAGCAAACACGAGGGTGTTTGGATGCATTTCCGTACATCGCTCAAACGCATTTGGCCAACCAAGCGCCGCCGAAGCTCATAAACCTGGACTTGATATCCTACCCAGGTTGGGCACTCATACCTCCCACCGAAGAAGAGAAAGAACAGGGTCATCCGTTGGGCATGCAGCACAAATTCTTTCATGTATGCATATTTCGAAATGCACAATTTGGTTGTGAATTGAATTGTGTAGACATCGCCATGGGGGGTAGACTCGTATGACGGTCCATGGGCCGAGGTCGACGCTGTAGTTATCGAGTTAGGCGAGTATTTTACCACTATTTTATATTATATCCGGCAGCTAAAGGCTGGCCCGTAGGAACCAATGACCAGGAGTATTATTCAGTGGAACGCTTTTCAACTTCACTTCGTAGTTTGATCTCGCGACTATTAGAAACCGACCCGCGGGCACATTTATCTATCTGGCTGATCGTAAGCATCATGCATCTTCTCGTTTCATGATGCAGCTAAGCATGCAATAGCCTCCTTTTCCAGACGGCGACGAGAGTTCCCTTCGCCTAGGCTTTAACACCGTAGTCCATGACCTACAGGACAGTTTTGTCGACCGAACGACAATCATGCTATGCAATATCGCGGAAGGCATTGAGACTATCGATGGACTTCACCCTTCTCTGGCTGGTCATCAGAGACTGGGATCCAGGATGGCCGATTTCATTCTAAAACACATTTGAAAGCCTTTGCGCGCCTAACTTCTTTTTAACATATCCCAAGACTATCCGGATATAATTATACCTGTCGTCAAAATCGTAGTCGCCTCTCACATGGGCAGGCTCACAGGGTCCTGTTTGTGGCACTGGACGCGAGCGCATATGACGCAAGATATGTTTCCACGACAAGATTTTGTACGAAGACAGGGATAGTATGGCTGAGCTCTTGAGAGCGGTGCGAGCACGTTGATGTGCATATGTAGTCGTAGAAAAATGCTTGAGAAATTGAACCTATTTCAGCGCTCATCAACGAGGGCAGCGGTTTGGGGAGTATCTGGCTACGCTATGACGCACAGTGTCCCAAATTGAGCGTCATTGATGTGTGATTTAATAAAACCCTTCAATCGGGGAGGTGCGCCATTCTGACTCATGTACCTCGTGCCCCAGCATTGGGATAGTGACCAAGGTGTCTACCTACCGGCAAACAGCCCTCAGTCTCGCATGCTCGTCTAGAGATAAAATCCATCCGAAGACACACGCTGAGAGCTTTGCTCATTAATGACGCCGACTTGCGTCAGGAAAAACATGGCACACAAATTGAGCCTAATTGACTCAAATTATGCTCAATTACAGGATTTAGGGGATTTGCTACCCCCGCTGTTTCATTAGCGCTAATTCCTCTTAACTGAGATCCGAGGCGCGTAATTTAGGTTAATTTAGGTTGATTTACTCAATTTATGGTCATGTGACCTGACAGTATCAGCATGTATGCTGCGTGACGATACAATACACGGGTTACCAAGCAGTTGTACCTTGTGTAGAAAGAGTATAAGGTCAATTGGGAGACTTTCAGGACTGGGTTACATTGATTTACAAAGATTTAGGGCAATTAACTCAATTATGGACAATTACAATTCTGGACCTTAATGAAAGTTCCACTTTTTCGTGACGTGAACTGGCCTATGGGCACCTGCTCGCCAAGACTGGCTCGATTGCTTAAATATTTTCTACGATTACATATGCACATCAACGTACTTGCGCCGCTCTCAAGAGCTCAGCCATACTATCCCTGTCTTCGTACAAAATCTTGTCGTGGAAACATATCTTACGTCGTATGTACTGGCCTGGCCCGCATCTAGCGCCACAAACAGGACCCTGCGAGGCTGCCCCTGTGAGAGGAGACTACGATTTTGACGAGAGGAGTAACAGCCTCCGCCCGTGTTATATAAGCACACGATTGCACATGTTTATTCAAAGTGCAATCCAACGAGTCTTGCTACATCAATACAACCCTAGTGCTAGTTGCCTAGAACTACCTGTTACAGTATACTTGGTTGATTGACCTCGGCAGTAAGCAGCAGTCAATTAAACACACGTCATAGAGTTTTGTGAAATGTTTGAGTGGGATTGGAGGGGACCCGGAACCCGACGCTATGCAACAGAAACATGGTAAAAGTTGCCCAAACGTCGAGAATATCATATTTTATATTGTAATATACATTTATCCTGAACCGGTGATTGCCTTGGCAAAAGGTCTAAAAGCCGAAGAAACCTTGGAGCTGAGTGACACGACGGCCCTGCTCTTCAGTTGCCCTTTATAGCTAACTAGATGCACACACGTGATATAACGCAGATCGGGCGGTAGAGCCGCCCAACAAGCTCCGCCGACGTTCCCCGAACCACTGGGGACTTTGGATTGACTATAGGAGTATATTAAATGCAAGTAGGTAACATATAGCTATACTCAAACGATTGCGAGTGTTATTGAAAGTCGAAGGTATCAGCCCTAGGCCTCGGTGGATCTGGGCGCATACCGCTACGTGATTCACTGGCTGTCATACCGGTTCTATTACGGATACTGGTGATAGATCCAAGTTTGCAAGAACGCGTAAGATCTAAAAACTCAGAAAATCGTGTCGTGCTGCGTCACAAAACCAAATAACCATCGACCAAATATCATGGCGCTTACCGTACCCAGGCCAAGAAATAATGGTGTGTTGTTGGAATGGAACCTGGGACCTGGCTATCGGATGTTCGGATATCTTGCCATTACAAGGTACGAAGGGGTATCCCAAAGTATGTCTGTTACTGCGCATACAAGATCAAAGTTGTAGTCTCAACGTTCAACTATGCACCTCCATGAACACACTAATATCTCTTGATCTTGAGTCTTCGCTCATGACAATGGACACTGGATAGACTGTAATAAGCTCAGCGGCGGTAGCCCCCTTTTGCGAGCGCTAAATCTTACCTGCTAATGGGTTGTGGAACAAGTTAAGCCATAGCAATCAATTGACCTGGTACGCGGAAGAGGCCCCATACGTCATACAAGAAGTTGCATCTCATTTTTGCTATTGCGCAACTTCGCAAGTAGCTAGACCATACGAGCGAATCTTCCCACATGGATTAGCGCAGTGGATGAATGTGGATAAATCCACGGACGCGGGCCCGAGCTGAACTTCGCCTTATCTCTTGTTGGGCTTTCTTCGCCTAGTGCACTAAACTGTGCGCAATTCAACTTTCCTAATCTTTTCAATATCGATCAGATTCCTATCATACACAATGCATACTAGCGCCCTTGCTCCAAATTAGACACTACGGCTTGTTTGCGCTGGCTTGGCACACCAGGATTCGAAGAAGATCGACTCTACGGAGCCACGAGGGCGCGTAGCTGTAGCGTAGATCAGCCCGGTGGAGGTGCTCGCCTCGGCTACGATCGTCCGCTGGCCGAGCTAGACAGCTGTGAGTAATGCGCGCTTGGGAAGTGCGGTAATCGATCGAGGTGGAGGCAGAGGAAAAAGTGGAGGTACGTCATAGTCGAAGAGTATAAAACCGGCATTTCTCGCGTATGTCCTCCATAGAATCTGATATTCCTATCCTACTAGGTCCTCCACTTCTACTAGCATGTCTCAAAACGTTCTTCTCACTGGCGGCAACGGCTTCATCGCTGTTCATATCATCGTTTATCTCCTCCAACACGGACATACTATCACCACAACTGTCCGATCCGAGAGCAAGACTACGTACTTGCGCAATAAGTTCTCCTCTGCTGTAAACGAGGGGCAACTTAAATTCGCAATCGTCGGCGATATCACGGTCCCCGGCGCGTTTGACGAGGTCATCAAGAGCAACCGGTTTGACGCGGTTCTACATACTAGTAGTCCGTTTGTATTTGACGTGTGAGTGGTACAATTACTTAATCAATATTATTGCTGACCCGGTGTATAGGAAAGATATCACTAACGAACTACTATTGCCCGCCATCAACGGTACCACTGAAATACTCAAGTCGGTCAAGGCTCACGGACCAAGCGTGAAGCGCGTTGTCGTAACATCCTCATTCGCTTCAATCGTAGATCTTGCTCAGGGCAACCGGCCAGGCTATGCGTACTCGGAAAAAGACTGGAATCCGGTAAGAGCCAGATTACTTCGAGCAGTTATTAGCGGGCTCGCTAACTCACATTTTTCAGATTACATTTGAGAGCGCTCAAAAGGATACAGTAGCGGGGTATTATGGGTCCAAAAAGCTGGCCGAAAAGGCTGCGTGGGAATTTATGGAAACGGAGAGTCCTAACTTCGAGCTGGTGACGCTCTGTCCGCCCATGGTAAGATTTCGAGCAGTCGAGTGAATCACAGGGGCAATCCTAGCTCACGCTGCTCCATACGCAGGTTTATGGACCAGTTCTTCAAGAGGTCCCGGCTATGAATAAACTCAATACATCCAGTACCGCCTTTTACTCGATTTTTACAGGGGAGACCAAAGAACTCAAGTTCCCGGGTGTCTGGCTTTGGGTCGACGTTCGAGACATCGCATTGGCACATGTTCGCGCTATTGTACGTCATATTAAAATAGGTTTTGGTAGTGATTTACTGAAATGATTGCCGGTGTAATATAGGAAAAGCCAGGCGTAGGGGGACAGCGCTTCCTCATCTCTCAAGGCACTTTCAACGTTGGCCAAGTTGCCGATTTCATTTGGAAGCACTATCCTGAGCGTGCAGAGGCAAAGGGGATTTCTAAGAGTGAGTCTCAATCCCTGACCTACTAAAAACATTGTGCTAATAGAAAATTTATTCATCCAGGCACTCCTGAAGTTGGCTATCCTGCCGAAGGCAACTACTATCCTGACAATACTAAATCGAAACAACTACTTGGGCTGGAGTACAACTCGTTCGAGAATATGTTGAAGGACCAGCTGGATCAATTTGTTGCACTAGAAAAGGAGCTTGGCGTAGCGCAATGATATAACCGCGCTTGGGATTAGCCGTGTTGAATGAATGAAATGTTAGGTATTCAGTTTAATGAAACTATTTTGGCGAGATGGACCCGAACGGCTCCACATGTCTGCATAGTGCTGAAGCCGTTATTTTGTGCGCATACATGGGATCGTTCGTGAGTCCCGACCACATTCGTCTAAGAAATATAGGGACAGCCAAGCTTGTAAGTATCCGACATCTACTATACGAACACAACGGCCCCGTTGATGGTATTTGATTCTCACAACGGAAACTGGGAATGCTAGCAGCAGGCTGGTGGTCAGGCGTCACTTGCTAAGAAAGGTCTAGCCAAAATAAATACCGAAATGTAAAGAATAATGATGAAGTTCACCAATCGTCAACATTTCCCCGTTGAAGGCGTTCGACAAGATTCGTTTTGAATGCCTAAGATCTCATCGAGGGCAAATCGAGCGAGCATAGGGAGGACCTTTCCTCGAAGCTATAAATATGCGGAAGCATTGATCACCAAGAACAGGGAGAGAGTCAGGCCCACCCGCGCCCTCAAGCGCCGAGCGGCACCCAAGAACCTAAACACGGCGACGACGAGTCTTTCTGCTTTTCGAGATGAGGACAACCCCGAAAGCTCTGAGCGCTATCACAGCCCGGCCACACCTCCAAAACAAACCTAATCACGTCGATCATCCGACCTCACACCGATATAATCGGCTTACCCACGCTCTCCGTGACAGGCTCTTATAAGTCGAGTGGCGGGATGGCTGGCAGATGCGTCAAGCTGCCTCTCTCCTATCATGTCTTCCAAGAAAGTACTTCTTACTGGCGGAAACGGCTTCATTGCTGCCCATCTCATTTCCCTTTTGCTCGCGCACAACCACCAAGTCACCACCACAGTTCGCTCCGATGCCAAGACAACTTACCTCAAGAAAAAGTTTGCTTCTGCGGTCGAGGCCGGCCAGCTGAAATTTGCGATCGTCCCGGATATCACGGTTTCCGGCGCATTTGATGATGTCTTGAAGAGCAATTCGTTTGAGGTCGTCTTGCATACAAGCAGTCCTTACGTGTTCAACATGTGAGTAGCTATATTCTGTCTATATTCCAGTCTTTTAAGAAATACTCCAGCACGGACGTCACAAAGACCTCTTGGACCCAGCCATTCTGGGAACGACCGAAATTTTGAAAGGAGTCAAGGCTCATGCCCCCACCGTAAAGTGTGTGGTCATCACATCGTCCTTTGCTTCGATGGTCGACCGCAGCCAAGGAAACCGCCCAGGCTACGCATACTCCGAGAAAGATTGGAACCCAGTAAGTTTCCTCGTTACAGGCTAAATCTTCATAAACTCACGCTTGTGGGCAGGTAACCTATGAAGAAGCCCAGAAGGACCCTGTGGGTACTATGGGTCGAAGACGCTTGCCGAGAAGGCAGCGTGGGACTTTGTGAAAAACGAGAAACCCGGGTTTGATCTCACTACCATATGCCCACCTATGGTTAGTGTATCATCGGCGAAACTCATGAAGCCGAGACTGAGCCGATTTTTCTAGGTCTATGGACCTGCTCTACAAGAAATTACGTCTATGAGCTCCTTGAACACCTCGAGCGCTGCTTTCTACGCGATCTTCAGCGGGCAGAAAAAAGAGCTTGCGAACGCAAGCATATGGTTTTGGACAGACGTACGGAATGTTGCTCAGGCGCATGTCGCTGCATTCGTAAGTAATGTTTGATCGGAAGGAACTGTTCAATCTAAAACAAAGTGTATCATGCTAGGAAAAACCTGGAACTGCGAATGAGCGCTTTTTATTTGCGAAGGGCGGTTCACTATGAACGAGGCCGCAGCTGCCATTTGGAAATACTACCCTGAACGGGCCCAGGCCAAAGCCATTCCAAAACGTGGGTGATTATCTTTCCCACTATAAGCTGCGATTGACGTTGCAAAATGCTTGCAGCCTCTCCCGCGCTCGAATACCCAGCGAGTGGAACTTACTATGCGGACAACAGCAAGTCCAAAAATGTACTTGGGATCGAGTACATTCCGTTCGAGAGCATGATAAAAGACACCTTAGAGCAATTCATAACTCTTGAAAAAGAGTTGGGTGTCGAATAGTCTCTACGAGCCGTGTGAATAGAATGACGAAGTTGGCAAAACAAAGTGAACAGTTCAAACATGACTGATAATCGGTTATAGAGATGGGATTATTAAATCTCTGCTAGTATCAGAACAAACCTCGACTATTTAGTTCAATCGCTCAGGTTTGTTTACGCTCGCTTCCTATTCTCGACCGCTTACCGGATAGCCTCTATCGCTGCTCCTACGAGTCCAGGTAACTTCACCTTGTAGTTCTAATCAGGATTGGTTGGTTCAGTCAACCCTAGCTAACAATCCTAGAGCCACCCTAGCACAATATATCAACAAACCGCTTCAGAGACCTGGGCTCGTGTCAATGGGAAAATACTTTGATAAAAAGAACGATCGAACAAATTAAAGAATAAAACATAAAAATACGATGCACACATCATGCAGTAAGTCCGATTACACAGAAGCTAATGATATAGGTGGTGCTAGCGAGACAGGACTATTCGCTGGGTGAGGATACACGGATATTCCATGCTTCGTTATATCTCGGAGGGATTGCGGTATCCTGGACCCGTTCGCCATCGTACTGAGGGCGAGTGACCAGGATATGAGGTGACGTCTGGACTGGGAGCGTCGCGGAAATAGGAGCGGAATGCAATGGGGGTGGCACAGAGACGGCTGGTGGTGAGGAATTGAAGGTCTCTTGAGACGGCTGAGCGACTGATAATCCGGCATGAGCTGACGAGCTGACCGTTAGTTCGAGCTGAGGCCCAGATTGTACGTTGCTCGCCGATTTGGACCGGATGCCGTTATATGCGTGCTCTCTGGATGGGCTCGCAGCGACTACCCCGCGAATGGGAGCTATATCCAAATAAGAACAAATACAGCCGACCATTGTAAAAGGACCTACCAGTGATCGTCAACCCTCCTTCACGTTCTACCATCTCTCTCTGCATTTTTCGACTTGTCTGCGGCGGCTCCTCGCGCTCCGTCCATGGCTCGACAAACGATTCGCTCGGCTCGGGCTCGCCGTCCAAGTCCAGTGTCAATCCACCTCTCGAACTTGATCCCACGGCTGATCTCGAGCCCCACATGGACGAGTGGCACTCGGCATAGTCTGGTGTACGCTTCTGTCGCCTCCTATGTTTGGCAAGAACCACCCAGACAAGTACGCTCACTAGAGCAATCCCGACCAAGGATCCAACGACTGCAACTACGACCGTGCTGACTCTCTGCGTCAAAGTCGTATCCGCACCAGATGATGCTGTGTCGGACGGTAGGCTTGCCTGCGTCGACCGCATCGATTCAGCACTAATCGAGCTATAAACACTAAGTGGCACCATCGTATTTTGTTCGAATATGTATGTTTCGGATACGGTCGTAAGCACATCAACTCGACCACCGATAGCGGGTACTGTCGAACCGTTGACAGTCATGTATGTCGTCCAGGACGTCGTAGTGAGTACCGTCTCGGGTAGCGGAGTAGGAGAGGGTGAGGCAGGTATGGTCAAGTTGTGTGAGGCAGTACTGATAGTCGACCCTTGACTATTCGTCACTGTCGAAAGCGTCGGAATGACTACAGCAATAACAGTTGTAGTTATAGCAGGCATGCCTGACGAATCTGAAAGAGTCGTCGGGACTGGTACGAATGCGATCGGAGAGACGGAACCAAACAGTATTGACGCCCTTGGTTTCGATTCTGGAATACTTTCAGGGCTGGCATTTTGGTGATACAAGCGCACAACTGCTTACGGCTGGTGGTGAGAGGTACCAGGAATGTTGAGGCGGGCACAAAAGTCTCCGTAGCGAGTATCCCAGCCGTACCCTTGCCGCTGCGAGTCACAACAAGAGTGTTCGTGCTTGGGCCAATCGACGAGACGGCCGGTCCATCGGATGGGCAGAAAGCTATATGGATTGTCGCGCCTGGTACCGAAGTAGACACCGCAGGGACCAAATCCTTTTGGTCCTGCGTAGCTATGGGTATAAGCCAGTTGATATGTAAAATTAAGAATAAAAGCACGCACTATGAACATGAACGGGCACTCGGATTCAGACCAGCCCCAGCAGTTGTATTTACTCGTTTGTGAGTCTGCTGGAGCCCCATTGGGATGTCCGCCGTCCGCCCAGACACTGAAAGGGTACATCGTGGTGCCCCTCTTGAAAGCCCGAATCGCCATCCCGTTTACATCGTAGTCTATCATAACATAAACACAAGCTAAGAGCAAGTTAATCCAAAATCCAAAAGTTAAGAACGGAGTTGTTCAACGCACATCCGAATTCGCCACACCTCTCCCCATTGTCAGCAAGGAATACGTACGCCCCGCCTCGCAGTCCAATTACTGGAGTCAGCGATACCGTAAACTGGTGATCATTGAGAGGTATCAGCGACGAAGAGTCACTGAAGAGGTCGTAAAGGGGAATACCCAAGTTCGCGCTGAACCCAAATATTTGAATATGAATCGCGGTAGAGCCAGTTTACT
Source organism: Ceratobasidium sp. AG-Ba (assembly GCA_016906575.1). Lineage (NCBI taxonomy): Eukaryota > Fungi > Basidiomycota > Agaricomycetes > Cantharellales > Ceratobasidiaceae > Ceratobasidium > Ceratobasidium sp. AG-Ba. The sequence goes on along the minus strand of CP059622.1, from coordinate 1,803,452 downwards.
AAACATACCAATTTCCTGAATCGATAATTAGCTTAAATGAAGGTTGCTGGGTTGGCGCGGCTGCATTTGGGTTTGAGGGAGAACCAACACCGGGAGATATCGATGGCTCGGGCTCTTCGGGCACCGCTGGGGCACTCGATGGCGTGCCGATTCTGGTTGTGGGGGTAATACTAGTTGATAGCGGAGTATATGTTATTGAGTGAGTGTAACTTGTTGCTGTTGAAGTCGAACGAAGGGTAGTTGTTGGAAAGGAAGGGGCCCAGCTGGATGATACTGTATTCGAGCTCAAGCTTACGAGACCTAAAGAAACATAAAGGTATACATCCGTTCATGATATGCAAAAGGACACCTGAGTCGTGTGAAGACCACCCGAGTTGAGACAGAAGTCCTGCTGCTTTCGCTCAAGGTTGTGCTCGTCATGGTATCCACCTGAGGAAAAGCAGTCGCCCTCTGATCCAGTCTAGCACAACTTTTAATGCTAACTCCAGTCTACAGCCGATATAGCTTGGCGCTCGGGTCCATCACAGGGTTGTAAGGCTAGTCTCGAAGAGGGACTTGGTTGGAAGGGTTTTCCCTAACGACGAGATAGATGAACCATTGCCACTGATTCAGGCAATTTGATGAGCAACCGAGAGACATTCCTCGAGCCTTGGAACCTGACAAACACAGATCAGAATTTCAAACCGAGCATTTTCATTTGATTACCTACTTGGAGGTGATGGACCACCCTCAATGATGGTAGCGACCTTGGGCTTGTGATTGTGAGCCACATGCTTCGATCAGCAGGGCAACCTCGGCTACAAGGTAATGTATGTTTCTAATTGGATTGTAGTCTACCAGCCTACCAAATCCCTCGTTCACTACACAACGGTTTATAGCCTAGTCGTCGAGCGCAGCGAGAAATCTGTCAAGGGTTTCATCGGCCATAAGATCATATGAGTCTGATCGAGCCAATTGCTTCTGCCCGATACTCCTGCGAGCGTGCTTACATACTATCACGATGGCTCACCAGCCAAGTGTACTGTAAACGCTTTGCGAGAGGTGTCCCGGAAGTCCTTACGATCGATAATCAAGAAATCTAACAGGGACCAGCAAATCCAGAGCTCGTGACTTCGACCATCGAGTCACACCACTTCTTCTCAATCCCCTGAGTCAAACTTTTCCTGCGGCATTTATTTGGCCACTCGAAGTTACTTGGTTTCTTGAGGGCTTTACTGCAATCAAGGCCTCCAATTTTCATCCTTCATTGCCATCGGAAATCTGAGATAAATATTCGAAAACATACCTTGGCGTCACCTTCCATTAATATGTATTCTTTGTCGAACTTGGCTGGCCCATGTTCTGCCTCGTTTGTATCGTATCTTGCGCGTAAACAAGGCTACAGACGTACGTTTACTTAGCAAACGGATTAAAGCTGTGGATCAACTGGGTCCTTCGGTGGGGAAACACGTACTAGTGTTTGAGATCCTTGGTATTGTGCCAGAGCAGCGGCATACTTGAGTAATGTTGTGCTAGTGCTATCTTCTCTCAAACAGTTTATTTGGAACGGTATCTCCTCGCCAGGTGATCTCAAGATAGTAGAGACATTGCATACCAAATGCCGAACTCTCAAATCCTTGAATATCAAGTATTCCAGTAAAGATGGACGCTGGTGGGAGATTGGTAAGTCCTTAATCTATGTTGGGACAAAATTGTTGAATATAAGTCTACTAGATGATATAACTCCGTATGTTGATTCGTATATATTGAGCGTAATTGAGATCTCTTAGTTCTATACTCCCTTCCAGCATCTTCAAATTCCATAGTTTACGGTATTCGACGTTGGAGATTCCCAATCTAGGTGTGTGTTCTCTGCTTGTCAAGTCTTTTAGACACTATAAATATTAGCCTCCGCCCAGCTCCATCACGAAAAGCTTATTGAGGCGCTTGCCTCGTTGCTTCTTGCTTGCCCTAGCTTAGAAACATTTGAACTGAAGCTTTTGAGCGACCCATTCGATGTTTGCTGGTCCTTTAGTATGCTTCGCGCTCGGCTCGATCAGATTACATTCAGCTCTCTTCGTTCTCTTCGTTTAGGCGGTGCCTTGGTCTCGTCTCTAATCGACAGCCACGACGCACCTGTTCGTTCGTTTTTCGCGCGTCGTCCTGATATACGGGAAATATCGCTTTTGAAGAACATGCCACAGGAATTGTATCATGACCTGAGAGAAATTGATGGGGCATTCAGGTCGCTTGTGCATTTCGAAGGCACGGCAGTTATGTGCGTAGGAATCATACTCTCACAGGCCGCGAACGAACTGGAGTACCTCTATATTAGACAATTTAGGCAAGGCCGGAATTCCGGCCGTGACATTCCGGCCGCCGGGCGCTTAACTTCCGGCCGCGACCGCATACCACTACAACTATGAGCGGGCATGGCGATTTTCACAGCTCATTTGTAGCCAATATGGTTTTAAAGTCTCTTATAACCATCAAATACCGGTTTCTGCTCTTTTTGAGTCATTTTATCTTCATAAAATCGCTGGGTCTCCCATCTGCCAGACCCCTCGCGCCCCACCAACTGCTGCCGTGATATCCGAATTGACCCACTCCATGAAGCTGCACGGTAGTCGGAGGGGCTACCCAAATGACATATCTGACATTTATGTATTGAATTTCGCACTTGGCCAACAACCACATCTAAAACCCGGCCGTCAGAGTCGCACGGCCGGAATTCCGGCCGTGAATGTTCAAATTTGAGTCTGTTGCCACGAGCTGAAAGCATAGCCAAAAGATCCAAGACTTTCGCATATCACTACTGTAGTATCTAGCTATAATACATCCAAATCCTGTACGAGACTGTTGAGTCTGCCGGGAGATAACACAAATTCCGGCCGCCAGAGTGCCAAATTACAGCGCTTATCGGCCGGAAATTGCGAATTCCGGCCTAGCCTAAATTGTCTATTACGGATGTGCACAATGAAATCGAGCAAGAGGATGGTGCTGGTATCATGTGGTCGGATCTGCATTTGCTTCGACGCCTTCCGGCACTACGAGGGCTCGTCATAGAGTTCGGTGAATATGTTTGGGATGGTCACAACCAAATCATCGGCAACATACTCCTTGATCGTTCAACCACATTGGAGAACCTCAAGTTCGGGCCTGGATACACATTAACCTGCAACGTATGAGCTATTGTTGCTTGCTTAAATTTCTGCTACTCACGCAGCCTAATATTCGTCGTCTTGAAATAGAAGACACCCTGGTAATATCTCCTACGACGATGGGTTGGGTTGGATGTGTTCGCGTGCTCGTAGATCTGTGTCCAAAACTCGAGTTGATGTCCAGCGGGAGCTATGGCAAAATTCAAGAGGATGCGATACAGCGCAGTGACCGGATAGAGGCGCAGACAAACTAGTGTATAATGATTCAAATATACTCCCGATAACACTTTCACTCACGTCGTTGCCTGAACAGACGCCACACCTCTGGTGTGGTTAAAAATATCAGCCAGCATACACTTACCTGCCGGCCATCATACCATTGTAACACTAGCGATTGCACTATGATTCGTAACTAATAAGCCTTGGCTTTCTTGACTTCGTTTGATCAAACATGTCTAACCCAATTCTGCCGGTATGGTAGAGCCACCAACGTCATCAGGAAGACCAAGTGGTGTGAGCTTGCGTTGGATGTTTGATGTCCTGTACGAAGGCCAACAACCCCCGAACCCGTGCCAAGTCTGGTTTTGGCCGAGGTATAATAGGACCAACACGTTTTCTTGCTGAGGCCGATATCTCAGACAAAATGATTAGATACTCAATCAAACCATATTTCGACATACGATAGAAAGAAACCAGCACTCCCAGCAGGATGGGTGGCAAATTAACCTAGGGCATGCTAAATATTTCGTATTAACGACGGGATTATATTCACTCAATGTATGAATAGAAAGGATCTTTCTATGTGATCGAATTTGAGGCCAAAAGATAATGAATACGATGTATATGCGCCTGCTGATAGCATATAATTACATTGGAGCTCATGGTATAGTAAAACTAGAGAGATAAGACTAATGACTTGGTCAAGATCTACGAATGTTCCATGCTTCGTTATACATCGGAGGAATTGCATGGCTCCTAACTTGTTCGCCGACATGCCGAGAATGAGCGGCTGGAGTACATTGCTGTAGTGGGAGTGGTATGGCAAGAGGACAAGATCGCGATAGAGGTCGCACAGTATCAATAGGTGGTGAGGAATCTGCAGACTCTTGAAGCAAGCGGACAAATGGTAATGGGCAACCGCGGGCCGGAGGTTCGAGCTGAGGTTCAGGTTGTGCACGGTTTGCCGATTTGGAAGGTCGAAGGCCAGTGTATGCGTGCTCTCTGGACGGGTTCGCAATATCCACACCACGACTAGGACCTATGATGTGTAGATAAGAACAAACAGAGTTGAGCGGTATAAAAAACCTACTGGCAACCATCGACCCTCCTCCGCGTTGCTCCATCACCCTCTGCATCTTTCGATTTATCCTTTGCGGCTGCTCACGCTCCGTCCATGGCTCGACAAACGACGCTCGCGGTTGCGGCTCACGATCCAAGTCCAGCGTCGAGCCACCTCTCGAATTTGATCCCACGGTTGATCTCGAGCCCCACATGGACGAATGGCATTCGGCATAATCAGGTGTACGCCTTTTCCGTCTCCTATGCTGGACCAAGACCACCCAAAGAAGGACGCTCAATAAAGCGATGCCAATCAAGGATCCAACCACCGCAATTGTAATTTTGATCCTCGGCGACAAACCAGTATCCGAAACAGACGAGGCCGGGTTGGAAGGTAGACTTATATGAGTCGACCTTGTCGATTCCGCGCTGATCGAGCTGTAAACTCTGAGAGGCACTATCGTGTTTGGTTCGAAAACATATGTTTCTGAAACAGTCGTCAGCACATCAATTTGGCCGCCGACAGCAGGCACTGTTGAACCGTTAAATTTCATATACGTCGCCCAGGACGAAGTTCTGAATACCGGCCCAGGTGAGGAAGTGGGAGAAGGTAGGACAGGTACAGTCGGGTTGTACACGATGGTACTGATGGCTGACCCTTGGCTATCTGTCATGACCGAGGACGCCGGGAATACGGCATTGTTGACAGTTGAAGTCAAAGTAGGCATTCCCAACGAGTTTGTGAGAGTCGTCGGAGCTGGTATATATGCGATTGGTGAGCTATGTCCAGGTAACGCTGGCTGCTTTAGTTTCGCACCTGAAATACGTTGGTAAGCATTAGCCATTTGATGATGCGGGTGCATAAGTGTTCACTGTGTGTAACAAGCGGCTTCAGAAATGTTGAGACTGGAGTAAAAGTCGATGTTCCAATTATCCACTGTGTAAATTTGCCGGGATGATACTGTGAAGCAGTGGCAGTGTTCCGGCCAATGGCTGAGATGTCAGGACCATCAGGAGGACAGAAAGTAATATAAACCGTCGCGTTTGGCACCGAGGTGGCCAAAGCGTAAGGTTCGCTTTCATTCTGAGAATGCACGTGCATGAGTTGATCCGTCAAGAGGGGAAACACGAAGTACATACTATAGATGGACAATCTAACTCGAACCAGCCCCAGCAGTCGTACTTTTCCGTCCGTGAGTCCGCCGGAACCCCGTTGGCTTGTCTTCCACCATCCATCCAGATACTAAAAGGGTACATCATGCCTCCTCTGAATATTTGAGCCTCTATCCCATCTGCATCGTAATTCAACACCACATGTAGACAAACTAACAAGTTACGGGTCAATCATAAGCCTAGCATTAAGTTGGTCAACCCACACCCGAGAGTTCCGCATCGTTCTCCATCATCCGCTAGGAATATGGACGCCCAGTCTTGGCCGGATTTCGGTGTCAATGATGCGGTGTATCGATAGTTATCCAGTGACGTAAGTTGGTAAGGCATGAAATTATTGTACAGGGCGGGAGTCCCCGAGTTCGCGCTGAATGGACATTTCATGGTCAACCAAGATCGAACCAACTGACATACACAAGCGCACCATGTCCCTGAATCCAGCACCAACTTATTGCTGTTTCGAAAATAGTTGGCGGGGCGCTAAACTTTTGATTTGGACCAAATAAATACCCCCGACTTCCCCCCGAGTTTTGTATAAAATAGAGTACTAACATGTATATGTTCCATGCTAAATACGACCGCGGTGACAACCAGAATCGATCTACAGAAAGAAAAACACCAAAATCTGAAAACTGAAAAACGACCCCTGAACCGTCACTTGCTCACCACGCCTCGTCAGAATCATAATCCGCCCACATGATAGGCTGAAAAATCATAATAAACCATTAGTATACAGAAAGAATAGTTCCAAAAGCAGCTGTTTGGATGAGTATCTCTCCTTGTGCCAGCTGGGCCGGGGTGCCACATGGTAAGGTGAGGCTAAACCAGCCGAAATCGCCTCTTTTCGCAGTTTATTCTGTTAAACCCTTCTAATACGCTTATTAAAGATTTTGTCTCATTGGAATGTTGCTACATGGACCCAGCAAGGCTTGGCGAGCAAGAGACGGTTCAGGGGGTCGTTTTTCAGTTTTCAGATTTTGGTGTTTTTCTTTCTGTAGATCGATTCTGGTTGTCACCGCGGTCGTATTTAGCATGGAACATATACATGTTAGTACTCTACTTTATACAAAACTCGGGGGGAAGTCGGGGGTATTTATTTGGTCCAAATCAAAAGTTTAGCGCCCCGCCAACTATTTTCGAAACAGCAATAAACGTCGATGGACGGACTGAAGATTTAGAACTATTGGGTCCAAGGAAGGAACAAAGTCCTGAAATACGGATGTGGTAGTAGTTGATTTTGGTTCAGGCTCTACAGACGCTTCAGGTATACTTGATATCAGCGGTTCACTTGCAGCTGCGTGGGTGATAGTACTCGATGAAAGAGTGTCACTTGTCGAGGGAGTGTAAGCTGCTGGGGTCACGGAAGCCGAGTGAGTAGTAGGGTTTGAAGTGGTATTCGAGCTGGCTGTCATACTTGACGTTGGATTCGAGTTTTGAAAGCCTGGATACAAAATATGTTACCTTGCTTCGCCTGAATTTTTCGAAGAGACATACCTGAGTCAGTGTTGGAAGGCATTCTCAAGTCCGGAGTGTTCTATACCTCTCCCAACCTAGATATCTAGCAAAGAGAGCCGGTTGCCATCCGATCTATCCCATCGACATAACTTTATAATAGCGAATTATCTAGTCTCAGGATGATTTGGAGCTTAGTGCACGGCGTTGATCACAGAGCTAATCTGAAAGAGGAAGCTTTACCGAGAGGGTTTTCCCTAGCGCTGCGACAAGGCCAACGGGCCGGCGCTCGCGGACTCAGTATGAAGAACAACTGAGGAATGATATGCCTCGAAATTTGACCATTAGAGGAAGAGTTACTGGAAGTATCAACAGGGTATACATGTGTCCTCGCTCCCAAAGGCTGGCATCCGTTAGGGAGAGTTGGTGGTGGCGGGTTAGACTCCGAGACGGCCGTTCATCGCGTTAAGGAACGTAGCGTTTCTTAAGTCCCGCGCGGGATCAACCCGGCAAAACGGAATCTTCTGGACTCTTTGTAGATTGATCTAGGACAGGGTAGGGGTTCGGTGCATGAGATGGATCAACGGTAAATAGGTTTCGAGGAGAACCAGCACCGCCACTCGGCTTCTAACCGATCAGATCTACGCCAAAAATAACACCTCGTCCCATAGATACCGTATGACGCGGTTCATGCATCAACTGCTTCCGAGCGACCGACCAAGGGACTATAGGTTGACTGTAGTATGAAACGCTGGCCTAGGTATGTAAATCAAGTTACATCTTCTCTATGTATCAAGCTCATCAACGTATTTCAAGACAACATTGGCCCACGGGCTCCGCAACTTCTTGACCGCTCGTTAGCCCCCATATAATTTTATATGAAAAAAGCGATTCGATCCATATAGGCACGATCGCCTACCTTACGTGGTCAGCCCTAAGCAGAACATACACCATGTAGGGATTGTAGAAATCATATTTGTATACGTACATAATCGTATAGTTTGTGCTAGAACAATCGTATGCCGAAGGCACTAGAAAGATACGGTCAAAGGACGCGCATGCGTTCTATATCATTCTACGGTATTCGCGCATATAGGCTCATTCGTGTATAAAAGGGGCGCCTTCGGCCTCGTAGCTAGTCATCCCATTGAATATTCTTTTCACCGGTAATTCACTCACACGCCTTTGGCGTCGTCTTAAGCACGCTGCGCATCGGGTACATATAGTGTATTCGAGTTATATACAATAGTTTCTATAGGGATCACGTCTGCTCTTGTCCTTATCTGGAATTAAGTCCTAGTCAGACGGTTTCCCTTTAGAATTGCGCCTAAACTTATTGCCCGAGTCATTTTGTGAGAGCAATCCCAATTTACGCCAGGGGACCACATAAACTCCGCTTGTTAGTCGTTACCTCTTTCATGGCAAAACTAATAAATTCGGCTAGCCTAGGCAGCTTCTCGATGTAGTTTTATGTTTGAGGCTTCACTAGCACCTTACATCACACACGGTTGCACATCCTCCAAGCCAGCTCGATCTCATGATGGTAACATAGTACGCTAAACAACTCGTCCGAGTAATACATGTCCACTAAACCTAAAAGTAGATGGAAAACAGCGCGTCCAATTGAATACATCTAAGAGCAAAACATGACGAGTAGCCGTCGTGCGGCGAATACAATTACACCAAGACGACGATTGAATAGCACCCGAAAAAAAAAAACTATTCAGTGGGATCTCTACGAATGTTCCATGCTTCGTTGTACGTTGGAGGGATTGCAGTGCTCCCGACCGGCTCACCTTCATAGCGAGACTGGGGGGCTGGGGTATGAGGTTGTAGTGGGAGTGGCATAGGAGGAGGGGTAGATTGCAGTAGAGGTCGCGGAGTGACAGCAGGCGGTGAGTAATCGGTAGGCTCTTGGGGCAAGCGAACAACCAGTAGTGGTCCAGCGCGGGCGGGGAGTTCGGGTAGGGGTTGAGGCGGTATGCGGTCTGCCGATTTGGAAGATCGAAGGCCACTGTATGCGTGCTCTCTGGACGAGTTCACTGTGGTCACACCACGACTAGGACCTACGTTGCAAATAAGATCAAACATACTCGACCAGCATAAAAGGACGTACCAGCAACCATCGATCCTCCTCCGCGCTCCTCCATCTCCCTCTGTATCTTTCGACTTTCACTTGGTGCTTGATCATACTCGGTCCATGGTTCAATAAAAGACGCCCTCGGTTCTGGCTCGCGGTCCAAATCTAGCGTCGAACCACCTCTCGAACTTGGCCTAACAGCTGATCTCGAGCTCCACATTGAAGGCTGACACTCTGCATAGTCTGGTGTACGACTTTTTCGCTTGCTGTGCTTGAGAAGGGCTGCCCAAACAAGTACGCTCACGAGAGTAATCCCGACCAAGGATCCGACGGTGGCGACTATAACTGTGCTTCTTCGTGTCAAATCGGCATGTGCACTAGACGAGGTAAGGGTTGAAGGTAGACTCGTTTGAGTTGACCTTGTTGATTCGGCGCTGATCGAACTATAAACTTTAAGGGGCAACATCGTATTTTCTTCGAACACGTATGTCTCAGATATGGTTGTCAATATACCGACTTGACCGCCGATAGCAGGTACTGTCGAGCCTTCGATAGTCATATACGTTGTCCAGGACATGGTCGAGAGGACGGTCTCAGGGGGGGAGGTCGGCGAAGGTGGGATGAATGTAGTTAGGTTGTACGAAACGGTACCAACGGCTGAGCCTCGGCCCTCTGTCACCATCGAGAACGTCGGGAGCACTGCCGCGTTGACAATTGAAGTTAGAGTAGGTCTGCCCAGAGAATCCGTGAGAGTCGTGGGGACTGGTATAGACGCGATCGGCGAGATGGATTCATGTAACAGTGATTCTCTTGGTTCTGGCACTAGGATCATGGGGATGAGCACGCCAAGCCATAATTTTACAGAGGTGCTTACGTCCGGTGAGCGGTAGAAGAAATGTCGAGACCGGCGTAAAGGTCTCTGTTTTAATTACTCCCTCTGTGATTCTAACAGTAGCGACGTGTACGATAGTCGTGTTGCTCGGACCAATCGATGACGCGTCTGGACCATCTTCTGGGCAGAAAGTAATATGAACTGTTGCGCCTGCCACTGAACTAGAAACAGCGTAGGTTTCGGTTATGCTCTACAAAGCCAGCTATATGAGTTGATAAACATAAAAAAAACGAAACCACACACTAAAAGCATAAGCGGACACTCTAATTCGGACCAGCCCCAGCAGTTGTATTTACTTGTTTGCGAGTCCGCAAGAGCCCCGTTGGGTTGCCTTCCGCCATCCATCCAGATACTGAAGGGGTACATCCTGTTCCCCACCCTTATAACCTGAATCTTCATCCCGTCCGCACCGTAGGACATCAGCATGTATAAGCAATCTGAGAGCGCGGGTTAGGCAAAAACCAAACACCAAATTGATCAACGTACCCTTAAGAGCGCCGCATCGCTCCCCACCATCCACCATAAACGCGAAAGCCTGGTCTTGCTCAGATTTCGCTGTCAGCGACGCGGTGAATTGGTGGTCACCCAAGGGTGCAAGTTCATAGGCCGAAAAGTCGTTGGAAAAATCGGTGAGACTAGGAGTCCCCAAGCTTGCACTGAACCGATGCTTAATGATTAACCGTCGTGTTTACGGATAAAACATACCATTTGCCGGAATCGAGAATTATGTTAAATGTTGGCGAGTGGGCCGACGATTGGGGGTTGTCCGTACCTGGGGAAAGGGTGGGGTTTGGGGATGTGGATGTAGTAGCCGTTCTTGATTCGACTGCAGGGATAGCAGGTGCGGTTGGTTTGATTGTGGCTGCAGGAGCGATTGTAGTTGACGAATGTTTGTTGATTGATGGAGGAATATAAGTGATGGATGTCCCAGAGGTCGAGTGAGTGGTAGGACCTGAGGAATGAGTCGAACTGGATGGCGTGCTTAATATTAGGCTTGAGGTTTGAACATCTCAAGGGAAATAGACGGAATCAATATATCACCTCGCTCACCCAAGCCTCCCCTAGAAACTCACCTGAATCAGTGTTTGAAGACAATTCCGAATACGAGGCGGATCCCATGCTGCTTTCGCTCGAGATAGTTCGAACCAAGATACCAGCCTGAGTAAAAACTGTCACTATTTAGTCTAGTGCCCCAGCATAACATTTCAGCAGCAGTTCCTCCTCCCCGTAGCAGATATATGGTTTACTGGTTTGTGTTCATGAGCGCTAGGCTGAGCGGAGAAACTGTGCCTGGCAACGGAGTTCTTGTTCCGTCACTGCTCGGTGAAGCAACATGGAACCTAGCCGGGGAGTATGTTCTCCGAGTCGTATAGTTTGACGAGCCAACCAAGGGGATCAAAAGTGATAGCTTTTCGCGGATAGTCATTGTGAGAGAGAATCTACGGTTCCTAAAGCGCCCATCCATGATCCTATCGACGCTCTCCTGGATCCATCCAGGGAGTGATAGAGACCGCATGGCTGGAGTATCCGTGACGGAAAACGGAGTCAGGTGATCCGAACACCGCCACTGGGCCCCTTCGGACCCGAAGACGATGTCTGGACCGGTCGATCAGATGCTGGGCCAACTGGCGGCTCATTCGACGACAGTGACACCCGCACATACGGGTTTGAAGAGAAGACGAGCCTAAAAAGATAGAGCTGACACCAAGAGTAGAATTTCCCTAAATTCAGATTTGTTAAATAATTTGCCTAAATGAATGCATTCATTACCACACCCGAATGTACGATATGTCCATTACCATTATAACCACACCTAAAGCCAAGAACAACATACTGGGGCTGAAAAGGGCAGACTATACGCTAGGGGGGTTCCGTATGTTCCATGCTTCGTTGTACCTCGGAGGGATTACGGTATCCCCGGCCCGTTCACTGCCGGAGCGAGCAACTTGAGTATCCGGCTGAAGTTGAGATGGTGCAGGAAGTGGAACAGATTGCGTTATGGGCGGCACAGAAACAACGGGCGGCGCAGGATCAGCGAGCTCCTGGGGCGTCCGAACGACTGGTAATATCCACACTGGTCGTCCGGGCTCGGGCTCGGATCGTAGACGATTGGCCCGTTTGCCATGCCAAACGCTGTTGTATGCGTGTTCTCCGGATGGGCCCGCGCCAAGAATAGGACCTATACTTCAAATTAAAACAAACACGATAGACTACCACAAATGGACATACCCGTGACTACCAACCCTGCTGTATGCTGCTCCATTTCCCTCTGCATCTTTCGGCTTGTCTGCGGCGGTCTCTCTTGCTCTGTCCATGGCTCGACAAACGACGCGTTGGGCTCTGGCTCACGGTTCAAGTCCAGGGTCGAGTCGCCTCTTGAACTTGATCTAGCACCCAATCTTGAGCCCCACATCGAAGACTGACGCTCTGCATAGTCTGGTGCACACCTCTGTCTCCTCCTATACTTGGCAAGGACCACCAAGACGAGTACGGTTACGAGAGCAATGCCGACCAGGCATCCGATAACTGCAGCTATAATTGTGACTCTCCGGGTTGAAGCGGAATACGATTTAGATGAAGGTGGGTCGGATGGTAGACTTGTCTGTATTGAACGTGCCGATTCAGCGCTGATAGAGCTATAAACGCTGAGAGGTAGGGTCGTGCTTGGTCCGAAAACGTATGTTTTAGACACGGTTGTGAGCACATCAACTCGGCCACCAATGGCAGGTACTGTCGAGCCATTCACAGTCATATACGTTGTCCAGGACGTAGTCCTGAACACTGGCGTGGGCAGGAGAGTTGGAGGAGGCGAAATAGGTACGGTCACGTTGTATGAAGCAGTGCTGATGGCTGACCCTCGGCTATCCGTCACTGTTGAGGAGGTCGGGAAGACTGCTGCGTTGATAGTCGAAGTCAAAGTGGGCGTGCCCAAGGAGTCTATGAGAGTCGTCGGAACTGGTATAGATGCGATTGGTGGGATGGGCTCGGGGAATGTCGACATCCTTGGTTGGGGCACAAAGACTACGATCAAGATTAGCATATTGATGATACGAGTGCGCAGATACTTACGGCCCGTAGAAAGCGGCTGCTCAAATGTCCAGACTGGGAGAAAAGTCGGTTCTCCAATCACTCCCTCTGTATTCTTGCCAGGAGGAGACCCTGCAAAGGTTTGCGTGTTCGTAAATGTACCAACAGCCCGGATATCTGGACCGTCGACTGGGCAGAAAGTGATATAAACTGTTGCTCCTGGTATCGAAGTAGATACAGCGGGGTATGTCTCAAACTACAAGGCAAACATGTGAGTCGACTAATAACAACAATAATAAAATACAAGATACATACTAGATTGAGCAAAAACGGGCACTCGGATTGAGACAAGCCCCAGCAGTTGTACTTTTCCGCCCGGGAATCTGCCGGAGCTCCGCTAGCTTGCCTTCCACCATCCATCCAGATACTAAAAGGATACATCGTGGTGCCTCGGCGGTGAATCATAATCCTGATACTGTTTGCATCGTAAGCTATTAATAGGAATACACAATCTAAGAGCACGAGTCAGCCAGATGTTCAAGAAAGCTGAAAACCAAGTCGATGGACGTACCTCCCTCGTTTCCGCATCGCTGTCCGTCGTCCGCCAAGAATAAAGTCGTCTGGTCTCCTTCGGAATTTGCCTTCAGAGAAGTTCTGTATTGGTGGTTACCCAATGAAGTGAACTGGTCAGGCGAATCGTCAAGAAAGGGGACCCCCAGGTTCGCGCTGAATCAATATTTGATGATCAATCGCGATATAGCCAACCTACAGACACAAGCATACCAGTTTCCCAAATTCACGACTAACTTAAAATCAGATGGCTGTACTGAAGATCCGGAATGATCGTCGTTTGAGTGAGAGGCACGACCCGGAGATACGAATTCATTAGTTGGTTTTGGGTCCGACCCTGTGGACGTTGTGGAGTCACTGGATGTGGGCGGTTTGCTTGCGGCTGCAGGAGTAATAGTACTTGATGAATGAGTGTGGGTTGTTGAGTGGGTGTGAACTGTTGACGTCACAGAAGTCGAAGGAGTGGTAGGGCTTAAAATGGGAATTGAACTGGCTGGCGCGTTCGAGGTCGAACTTGAGGTTTGAAAACCTGAATAATCAAAGAACCAAAACAATAGATTCCCTTCGTCCGTCTGAAAATATTGAAACGACGTACCTGAGCTGCTGTCTGAAGACATAATTGAACTCCAGGCGGATTTTTGTTCGAGTTTGTGCTAGCCAGGATACTTACTCGAGGAAAAAAATGGTTGCTGTCCGATTCAGTCGCTCGACATATCGTTGTAACAATAAATTCCCTATCCCGAGTCGATATATATATAACTTGTTGGCTTGGAACCATCCCAGAGCTAGATACACTAATTCATCAGGAAGGGAAGCCCTCCGCTTGGCAACGGGATTGATATCCCGCCATCATTGATTAAGGCAACATGAGGAGCACCCAAGAAAGTGGGTTATTCTAGTGCCATGGCCGATTGAGAGTATCCGCATTGACGCGTGTGCTTATTTTCTAGACGAACTCGCTCTCTGTTCACAGGCTATAGTATACTATACTCCAAGACCGTCGCCAGAGAAAATGCGGTATCTCCGGAGTGCTCGATTGTCACCTTGTCCTTTCCATGGATAGAGCCAGGGCATGATGGAAACCGCATGGTGCAACAGCAAACGGTTTCAGGTCATCCCAACACCGCCACCGTACTTCTTCCGCTACCCGATCAGACGCTATCCCAAACCAGCCCCCACGTGTCATGCCTCGGCCTCTTCTCGGCGACTCACAAGGACGTTACAAGATAGCGGTAGTAGGAAATACGGGTTCAGGCAAAGTAGCTTATGCCTTCTATCTTTCCAACTCGAAAACACGAACCACTTCCAGACAACTTTGCGGGCAGAGCTCTCCGAACTCTTGAGCATCCCCCACCTCCCTCCCAATACACTCCTATGGAAAATAGGCTAGATTATGACACCTGACGACGAATTCAAAGCTCGGGTTCAGGAGTTTATGGATAATCATCCAGCCGGATAGGTTATTGATGATAATTTGCAGAGTTATATCGGAACAACGGCCATCGATGCCACGACAAATGTCATGTGTGAGATATTTGTGTAATTTCATCCAGGATATGTTTGACCGCGCAACAGGGTTAGATCCTTCACTGATCCTCAACTTCTGGAGGGTCTCTCGCGCGTCATTCATCGCACCTTTTCTTCCCACCCACCATTCCCCGCACTATCGAGTGCACACGTGCGAGCACTCACGTCCTGGTGTTTGATCCCACGTCGACCCAGCGAGTCTTGCTAGCTTCTCGAGATGGCCGGTCACGCTGGCGCGCCTTCGGCGCGCGCATTCTCCGCCCTTACCGGTAGATCACACAGTATGCCGTTTGTACTCATATATGCGTTCCGCGAATATATCTTACACACCATTTATGGCTTATATGTTCATAGCACATGAGATCGTCGACCCCAGAGTCAGTTGATAAATGCACTCGGGGCTGGTGTATAATAAATAAGATGAACAGCTATACTGCCTCACTAATTCGAATGTAATAACAGTAACTATTTAGTAGGGCTAGAAAAGGCAAGACTATGCGCTCGAGGCTCTGCGAACGTTCCATGCCTCGTTGTACCTTGGGGGGATTGCAGTATTCCCGGATCGCTCAACATCCTGCCGAGAGTGGACGGCCGGAGCGTGTCCCGGTAGTTGGATTGGCGCAGGAAGAGGGGGCGACTGTGACAGAGGTCGCGCAATAACAACAGGTGGCGAGGAATCAGCTGGGTCTTGAGGTGGGTAAATAAGTAGTCGTGCGTCACCCTGAGTTGGGGATTCGGGAAGGGGCTCAGGTCGCACATGCCTCGTCATTTTTGAAGGCCGGATGCCGTTATATGCGTGTCCTCTGGGTGAGCTCGCAGCGGCCACACCACGGCTGGGGCCTATATCCAAATAAGAACAAACACAGTCGAGCAGCGTGAGATGATTTACCTGTGACTATCAACCCTGCTCTATGCCCCTCCATTTCCCTCTGCATTTTTCGGCTTGTCTGCGGCGGTCTCTCTTGATCTGTCCATGGCTCGACAAACGACGCGTTGGGCTCTGGCTCACGGTTCAAGTCCAGCGTCGAATTACTTCTTGAACTTGACCCGGCTGCCGATCTCGAGCCCCACATCGAAGACTGACGCTCTGCATAATCTGGTGCACACCTCTGTCTCCTCTTATGCTTGATAAGAGCCACCCAGACAAGTACGCTCACGAGAGCAATGCCGACCATGGATCCGATGACTGCAGCTGTAACCGTGACTTTCCGCATCGAAGTGGAATGTGAGCTAGATGAAGGTGGGTCGGACGGTAGACTTGTCTGTATCGAACGTGCCGATTCAGCGCTGATAGAGCTATAAACGCTGAGAGGTAGGGTCGTGCTTGGTCCGAAAACGTATGTTTCAGATACGGTTGTGAGCACATCAACTCGGCCACCAATGGCAGGTACTGTCGAGCCATTGGCAGTCATATACGTCGTCCAGGATGCGGTTCTAAACACTAGCTCGGGCAGAAGAGTTGGAGAAGCTGAGACAGGTACGGTCACGTTGTACGAAGCAGTGCTGATGGCTGACCCCGGCTATCCTCACTGTTGAGGAGGTCGGCAATACTGCTGCGCTGATATTTGAAGTTAGAGTTGGTGTGCCTAGAGAGTCTGTGAGAGTCGTCGGAACTGGTATGGATACGATTGGGGAGACGGGCTCGGATAGAATCGACATCATTGGCTGCGGCACTGAGATTATGATTAAGATTAATACTTGGATATAGGTATATAGATGCTTACGACTCGTAGGAAGCGGCTCCACAAATGTCAAGATTGGGGAAAAGGTTGGCTTTTCCATTATTCCCTTTGTCATCTTGCCAGTGATAGTCCACTCAAATTCGTCCCTGTTCGTGCCGAAAGCCGAGATGTCTGGGCCATCGACTGGGCAGAAAGTGATATAAACTGTCGCCCCTGATACCGAAGTTGATACGGCGTAGGTTTTGTCCTCATACTACAAAGCCACATGTGTGAGTTGATCAACATCAAAAAATACGGAAGGCACACACTGAGGTGAGCATAAATGGGCATTCAGTTACGGACCGGCCCCAACAGTTGTACTTTACCGCTTGCGAATCCGCTGGAGCTCCGCTGGATTGCCTTCCACCATCCATCCAGATACTGAAAGGATACATCGTGCTGCCCCGCTTAGAAACCTGAACCCTGATACTGTTTGCATCGTAGAATATTGGTATGTATACACAATCTAACAGCACAACTCAGCCGGATACTCAAGAAAGCTGAAAACAACGTTGATAGACGTACTTCCAAAATGACCACATCGCCGTCCGTCGTCCGCCAGAAATACAGCCGTCCGGTCTTCTTTAGATCTCGCCTCCAGCGACGCCATATATTGATGATCGCCCAGTGGAGTGAGCTGGTCAGGCAAATAGCCGAGAAAGGGTATCCCTATGTTCGCACTGAATCGACGCTTAATGATCAATCACGGGCCGGCCAATCTACAGACGCAAACATACCAGTTTCCCGAATCCACAACTAACTTAAAGGTAGATGGTTGAACTGACGATACGGAATGATTGTGGTTTGAGGAAGAAGTATCGCCCGTAGATATAGATGCAGTAGTTAGTTTCGGGTCCGACCTCGTGGATGTTGTGGAGTTGCTTGATCTTGATGTGGATGGTTTGCTTGCGACTGAAGGAGCAATAGTACTTGTGGAACGAGTATCGGCTGTCGAAGGATTGTGAGTTGTCGAAGCAGTATAGATTGTCGAAGGAGTATAGGTCGTCGAAGGAGTGTGTACCGTTGGCGTCACGGAATTCGAAGGAGTCGTAGGGCCTAAAGAGGGAGTTGAACTAGCTGGTGTGTTCGAGGTCCAGCTCCAGATGGAAGTTCGAACGACTAAATAATTAACGAGGAAACACAATATATTTCTTTTGTTTGTCGAAACATATCTAAAACGACATACCTGAGCTACTGTTTGAAGACATACTCGAATCGGGGGTGGGTTTGTGCTCGAGGTTCGGCTAGTTAGGATCTCTCGTGTCGATATATAACTTGTCGGCCTGGGTCCATCACCGTGCTAGACACACCAACTTCTCGAAAAGGAAAGCTCTCCGCCTGGCAACGTGATTGATATGCCATCATCATTGATTAAGGCGGCATGAAGGCCAGCTAAGAATATGCGTTATTCTAGTCCTGTGGTTCGTTGAGAGTAATATCTACACTACCACATTTGCTTACTTTGTTGACAAGGTCCTTCTGACCTGTTCACGGGTGGTGGCATTTTATAATCCGAGACTGTGGCAAGAAAAAATGTGCTATCTCTAGAACACTCCATTGTCATGTCGTTCCGTGCATGGAGTGATGGACGCCGCGTGGTGCAACAGTGAACAGATTCGAGCACCGCCACCGTGCTTCTTCTGTGGTCCGATCAGGCGTTATGCCTCTGTCCCCACGTGCCATGCCTCCACCTCTTCTTGGCGACTCACAAGGGCGGTAGTAGGAAATACGGGTTCAGGTAAAGTAACTTATGTGTTCTATCTTCCCAACTCGATAACACAAACCCCTCTTAGGCGACTTTGGCTGCAGGGCTCTCCAAACTCTTTAACATCTCAGGCAAATCCGCTGGAGATCCCAAGCGCTCAAGAGCGAGCTAGGCGATCCGTAGAATCAAAATTGGTCATGAGTGTGGCTCATGACTGATCTGGATTCTACGGATCGCGATGAGTGCTCGGGATCTCCGAGGGATTCGGCTGAGATATCCCCCACCTCCCCCTCAATACATTCCTATGGAAACCGGGTTGGGTCATGACATCCAACGACGAATTCAAAGCTCGGGTTCGAGAGTTTATGGATGATCATCCAGCCGGATGGGTGATTGGTGGGAGTTTGCAAAGTCATATCGGAACAATGGCCATTGACGCTGCGACAGGTGTCTTGTGCGAGACATTTGTGTTGTTTTGTTTGAGGTATTTTTAACCAGAAAATAGGGCTTGACCCTCAAATTTTGGAGGCTCCTGGTGAGAACCATCCCCCGAATGTTCAAACGACAAGAATTTTTCCGCACCAGGCTGCGAAGAGACCTTTATCCAAACATTTCTTTCAAAAGATAGCGTCCTACTAGAATGTCTACAAAAGCATTCCAGACGGCGAAAAAAATACGGTCCAATACGGCAGAACCAGTGCGCCAACAAGGAAAAGGGAAATGCAGACGGTTCAGTGGATGGGGATGGGACGTATCCAAATGGCTCGACTGGCTAAAGCAAAATCTCAAATCAATCTAGTCCTTCCACTAAATCCTCGAATTTTATTATACACTATGCGAAAGCGAGCTTAGGGCAAGTCCAAATGACGAGATAAAATTAAGGTAATAGTAAGGAACGAGTGAAAGTCGAGCTGGAACCAGCAAAACTCGAATCCAACACTAAATGAAAGAATGCCAAACAAAGTCCGCGAGACAAGTTACTGGGGGCGCCGTATCCCAGGACTGGTAATGTCGATGCTCCCCTTGTTGATGGGCGTCTCGTATCCCGAGCCAGCATGGCTCCGAACAAGACCTGGAGTCGCCACCCCGTCCTTGTCTCCACCAAGCCCCAAATCGACACTCGGCCGAGCCCTGGCAAGCTCGTCCACTGTGCTCGGCATCGCCAACTGCTCGGGCGCAAACGACGTTTGACCAAGGGGCGACTTGACGCTACTCCGCTTCAGCAGCAACGGCGTGCTCGCATCCCCCGAATCCTCCCTCGAATAGGTCGGTCGATGGTACGGCGCCGTCGACGACGACGAAGGTGGTGGTCCAGGCATCGACAAAGGCCTCTCGAAATCCGAATCACCCACAAACCGAACATTCTCCCCAGCCCCCACACCCGCAAACGACATGGTCCGATTCGCACGTTCGAGCACATCAAGGTCGCCCATCTGCCTCGGACGAACCGCCGCCCAAGATTCAGCCCCGCTGCCAAGACTGCCACTCTTCTTTCCTGCGTTTACCGGCTCCTCTTCTTCATCCGACTCGGGCTCGACCCATTCGCCCATCACGCCCACGCGCGAACTGACTTTTTGGGGCTTTCGCCGTTCCTTGATCCGGCTCGACCGGGAACCAACGACCGTCGCAACATCGTCCCAGACCACGCTCTCGCGGTTGAACGCCCCCGAATGCGCACGTTCGTACACCTCGTCCTTGTTCAGTTGGCGTGGACGCGGGATCGCCGTGCCTTGTTCGGTCTCTTTTTCCGCGTCTTGCATCACGGCCGCTGCAGCGCGCATCTTTCTCCATCGACGTTTCATCACACCAGCGAAGCCCGAACAGCGCGGCTGCTACACCAAAGAAGACCAGGATCCCTATCAGAGCCATGAGACCCACGCTCAGTTTCTTGTCCTTGTCCGTGTTTGTCCCAGCATTGACCCCACTCGAGCTTCCGCCCCCGCTCGAACCGGGGCCAGAACCCACCGCGGACGGATCTTCGAGCGGTTGACCAAGCACGCGTACGCGGTAGAAATCTTGGAGGGCCGTTTCCCAGTTGGTGAGCGACATGAGACCGAGCAGAGGACGCGAATTTGAGGGATTGAAGATGTTCTGGAAGACGCCATTGGTTGGAGTGTCGTATTGAAACGCGGTGTAAACATTGCGCATAAATGCCGTTCCCAAAATGCTAGCCGAACCAACATCAATATACGGAAAGGTTTGGTTGCTTGACAAGCTTACATGTCGCCAGATCTGAGCGAGTCCGATGCCTGCCAAGCGCCGATGCATTGACCCGAAAAGGAGTCGACGGCCGACATATAAGTCATATCAAGCGGATGTACCGAGTAATCAATGCCTCCGATCTCAAACGATACATTGACGGGCGTTCGACAAGGCACATAATCTGCGAAAACATAAATGTCAATATAAATGCCCGAAATCGGGCCGGATGCTCAGGCAACAAGCGAACAAAAAAAGAACTGCTCACACATGCCATCCGACGCCGGGC
Source organism: Ceratobasidium sp. AG-Ba (assembly GCA_016906575.1). Lineage (NCBI taxonomy): Eukaryota > Fungi > Basidiomycota > Agaricomycetes > Cantharellales > Ceratobasidiaceae > Ceratobasidium > Ceratobasidium sp. AG-Ba. The sequence goes on along the minus strand of CP059622.1, from coordinate 1,782,402 downwards.
TAATCTGGTACGTGCCCCAAAATGCGTTGGCAAGGTCCCGGGATGTAACGATGTGTGCTCCTCCAGTGTCAGGAATAGCCAGCGGCCAGATGGATGATGATACGAGACTTTTGCCGAGCGTCAACGAATGTGGTACTCCGGGCCCATATGTGCCTCGACGTTCCAGCCCTCTGGAGGTCGGCGAGTTGTTTGACCAGTCCCCAGGAACCCAAGCGACAATTTGTGTAACTTGAACACGCCAGTGTGTATCCCCTTCGAGCGGAGTGTAAGCGATCTTCGAAGGATCGGGGACGACAGACGACGGGTGGCGGCCAATTGACAGTAGCGAAGGGGTGCCTGAATTAGATTGCCCGGGGCGTTCGAGCGAAACACCAATGGTCCGGCTAGAAGGTGCGGTGGAACTCGTGAGGAGGTCGGTAACGAATGTTCGAACTGGGAATTGTAGATCCTCTGGGTCGGTCTTGTCTCGAATCACCGAATTGTGCTCGAGCGCGAGGCCAATGAGACCGACAAAATGGGAGGAAAGATGTTCATTATTGATCTGTACGCCGGATACTGTGTGAATTGATATTCTTAGCTAACAGGCTTGATGTCGTCAGCCAAGAACTTACTCAAAGCTTGGTTTGTGACGCTGTAACCGCCAAGCTGAAGGGTGTCCCAAACGACATTGCCTTGGACGTATCCGCTAAGATAGCTTAGCTCGACAATGTTCCCAGAGTCCACGGTACTAGTTGACCAGCCGTATAGATCTGTGCCCGCCCGTTGGCACACGGTAGACTGGCACGAAGTAGACGCGAGCCAAAGGTCCGAGGAACCCGAGTCGACTTGCATCCAAAAAGATGATCCACCGGACCCAACATTGAGAGGGATAGAATAGATCCTGTGAAAACAATCAGCTTTCGATAAATCATTTTATTGGAATTTACCTACGCCTCTACGAATCCGTCACCAGACATGGTCATGGGGAGCACAATACCTCCTGCACCTCCCGACCCTTCCGCCATTTTTTTACGTTTTCAGGGAGAGAATCTGCAGTGAATTACCAAGATAGTTCTTTGCTCATAGAATAGAGAAATTCAGCAAGTAACGAGTGGAGGTCGCGAGCCTGGAGACAGTGGGGGTCAGGACAAAAGAGGAATGTGGGGAACAAACAGTCTCGTCCCAGCACAGCCTCAAGGGACTCAGGGGTAAGCTATTCGTGGATCCCATCCACGACGTTCACGACCGTCCCAGCTGCCGCGCATGTTGAGCTATGGATGAGTTAAGTGCTCGTACTCTGCAGAGAAAGAATGATGAACTCAATTTGGTGCTCTAATAGCTTGGCCATTTAACTACCAGGGCTTTCTCTGGTCCCCCTCCGCTTTCCTCCTCGACGTTGTTCACTTGTTAGGTACTGCATCATTTTGTATCTCAAGTTTGGGGATATGTTCTCAATTTACCAAGCAGACCGCAGTTATGCAGCACAAACTTGAGCAACATGAAAAAAAACTAACATGTGGCGGCCAGAAATGCTGAAAACTTGGGCCTCTCCATTTCTCTATAAGCAAATAAACTTCATGCAGTGTGTGGGCGCTGTGATCCATGGTTCCCAGTTGCTATGACTGATATTAAATACAAGGCTAGCCTGAAGATTGCTCACATTATCAACATTGATTTGCAAGACAGCGTTTTCACAGCTAACTCAATATAACACAACTGCTGTTGTCATGCTATCAGAGCTAGGCTGCATGGTCACAGCCATTGTTGTGCCTGTACAATTATTTATAAACGCACTAAGAATTTTGACATGTACTTTTGAGGTGCATGTATTATTTGTTCAATTAACGGCATGGAAGAATTGGTCTGCTGCATCCCACAATTTAAGAATTTTGCACAAGAATTCTAATGCTGGAACTCTGGCATTCTGGTGGTCATATTCCTGCATGTTCTGGCATGCAAGCACTGGTGCTGGTGACATTATTGGCCAAACTCACTCAGATTCCACTCAGCCAAAAGCTGAAACTCTAACTAGCGCAAAGTAGCTCCGAACGTCTAACTAAGCTTTTTAGTGCCCACTAGATCATGGGTAGCACGGGCTACCGGCGCTACTAGGATCTAGTTGGCGCTAAAAAGCATAATTAGACAGTGAGGTCATAGCGGGCGCTAGTAAGATATTCGGCTTTTTGCTGAGCAGGCAAGAATCTGGTGGATTCTTGCAAATAAGTGCTGCCATACTGGCAGATCCTTGCGGATTGAAGAGGGGGCAAAAGCATAGCAAAGGCCTTTGCAAGTGAATATGGGGTGCCCTGAAACTGATCACAGATACAAGCTTAATATCTTTTTAAATAGAGCAAAATTCCAGCTCTCCATCCATACAAAAACATAGTAATATAAAATTCATCAGGAAAAAATGGATTTATGATTAAGAGCTTACTGAAGTATATGTAATTTACATAAATTTCATAAACTCAAGTTTATAAATCTTAGATTCTCCTGGGAAGAGATTTTGGAGCAACTTCAAGAAATTTGGAATTCATAAGTCTCATAAATGTTACAACCCTTGTTTAAGGGTGTTTACTTTCTATTCTTGATGCAATGGTAGTGCTGTCAGATCTCAGCCTTATGTGTGGGATGTGCAGCATCGAGCCTCTTAGTCTTTGGACTATGGTCCTCTGTTTGTCTAGTGAGTAGGACTTTGAAGGCACCCGTCTCCAGTGGAGACTGTGAAAGACTTGTGGCTTGCAAGCAAAATGTACTAAGTACCTAAGCTAATAGGACCAAGTATGTTATGGGTTGGCTAAACTAGTACTTAATTAATTGCTTAATTAAATACAATAAAGCTGCACCAGACACAGACTTGCAAATAACTATTCAGTATTCTCAGTAAGTACTAAAGCTGCTTAACTACTAGGTAAAGAACAGTGTAAACTGGGTTTCTAGCTTGTAACTATACTTTATAGATCAGAATAAGAGCAATGCTATTATGGCAAGGTTCCCTTAAAGACTGATGGTGTAGGTCTAGTTTGACTGCTTGAGTCAGAAGCTGTACTACTCAGTATACTCTTGAATACTTAGATCTTGTAGTGCTGTAGCTCAGTGCTTAATAGAGTCAACTTGAAAGTATATCTGCTACCTCAACTGCTACTTATTTGGAGTTTATCTCAACAAATAAGGAGTACTATTGGGAGAACAACTTAAGGACTAAAGTTAAGCTATGTAAGCTTTGTCACACCAGTTAGAACTGTGGAAAATGGAATATATTGAATTGAGCAGGTGAGGGGAGAGGGTCCTCAGGGCCTCCTGGTATACAGTGGGCGCCAAATCAAATGCAACATGTGACCCCTTCACAGAAAAGCGAGAGCGACGGGTGAGAGCGAAGAGATAGCATAGACATGTATTAGTAGAATATGTACGCATATATCCTTAGATGCCGCATACAAAATTTGAGATTAATTGTTAAGCCCTACGGCGAGAGAGCACCCGAACACTGGCACAGGTTGTTGCATTTGTTTCGCCACTCGGCGCTTAAGTTCTCAAACCCAGCAAATGTGAGCCCAGGCGTTCATTTCTGGGGCGATTCTGACGAAACCAAGTGTGCACTGTGTTTTTTGGCTATGTAAATAGTGCATTAGCGGCATCTGGGACTGTCTCAATTGCGGTTTTCAGAGCTATTGATTGAACAATAAGCTAAACCTGCAGACACTCCCGCCCGTGGCACCACACTTATTTCAGTTGTGTGGCTACTTCAAGTAAGCGTAACACAGTACATATGCCTTGTATAGTGCCCCACTACGTCTTGAGTGACTCGCAACAGCATACATGAATCAAAATGTACATTGTGCGCTCCTAGGCGCATTTTCAATATAATCAACAAGCTACTGTGAGCGCTAGAGTACGTCCGGCGGACTAGCAATTTCACAGGTGGTAGATATAGCACAGAAGAAGATAAAAGCCAATTTTCAGCGCATTCCGGCAGGTCCGCGCGAAGTTATGGTCCAAACAATGCTGCTGGAGCTGTATCATATCATGATTTCCTAGTAAATCACACCCTCAAATCAAATTATAACATTGTTTGGACCATAACTTCGCGCGGACCTGCCGGAATGCGCTGAAAATTGGCTTTTATCTTCTTCTGTGCTATATCTACCACCTGTGAAATTGCTAGTCCGCCGGACGTACTCTAGCGCTCACAGTGTCACGAGCCAACAGGACTCGTAGACATAAATAACAATTTAATATTTTCTTTTATATATTTACCTATAGTTTACACGTCATGTGACTCATGGAACTTTCTGGAAATTTGTAAGCGCTGACGCGTCTCTCATTTCATATCCAAAGACAATTGTAGTTTGCGTATGTGTATTCTCGCCTGTGTCTCTTTGAATATATAAACAGGGTCAAGTTCGATGAGATCCTCTCAAGAACTTGACCTCCTGTCGTCTTGCTCTTCAAATCCTTTATCTTTACTTGAGTCTAGTAGTGACACTAGGTCAAGTTCTTTAGGCATCAGGTAAAACAGGCTTATCGTCGCCTTACACCCCTTGCCCACTGTTTCATACGCCGTTGGCATGTCTCGAGCTCACATAAATTGCCTTCCAAAAATCCTACTCCACCCATCCACAGATAAGAGCAGTTGTTGCCCTATCGCGTCACCGCACCCCGAACCTCAGTGTAGCGCTTCCTGGGCCTAGGCCGCGGCAGCTCCTGAGAATTAGGTTCTTGCACACGTGAACAAGCTTCGGCTCGCTAATCTCGTTCTTCGACACGAGGGGGGTCACCCTGTGCCCTTAAGTAGTAGGGTACCGGAGGTCTTTTCTTCATTCCTTCCAGCGACGTGGGATACGTTGCATTCTCCATACTAGCGCATACCAGGCGGCTACAAGAGCACCCATATCCACTAGTAAGTCCTCCGGCGCGAGGCCTAGGCATATTCATCTAAACCAAATCAGTGTCGTGGTACAATATACTACTCAAAACCATCCTCTACATCTACAAACTCGTCCTTTATTGCAATCCTATCGCATCGATCGAACGAGAAGGACGAATCCGAGCACTCGAACAACGCGCTGACCAGATCTGGGAAGCACAGCGAGGATTCTACGACGAATTAGTGTTCACACGCGACCACGCACACCATAACCGCACCCCTCGGGAGACCATCGAAGTCATCGCCGACTATTATTTCGACGTTTTCCACCCAGGCGTTCCGGATCGCTATACTAGCCTATACATTCTCCACAATAACCCCGAAACCGAACGTTCTGGAGAACTCCCCTTATTGTATCCAGATTGAACTATGTCGCAGTGGGGATCCCATCTATCCTATGTTCCTCCACCTCCGGAATCTTTTGTAACTGAACCACCTGTAATGCATCCCCTACAACCCCATTTGACAGGTTTGACGGATTTTGGTCAGGGAGCGGGTGATAATACATTTGTGCAAAACACGCCAGTCGCACCAGCCCCACCTGAAACCGACAATCCTCTGATCTTGTTAAATACTCTGATCAATGAGTTTCGGTCGTGGAGGGACGAAATAAACGGACGCATGACTCAAATTGAAAATCATATGCATGCCAATTCTTTCAATATGGCTCACTTTAACGGATTACACACGGACCTTCAAACTATCTTTGACCAAATCCAAGCAATTCCAACCACCCAACGCCCTCAACTAACGGGTACAAATCGACAACCACCTCCGCCACCCGTTGCTTCGATACCGCAAGCCCAACCCGTCCGTGTAGCCCCACCCACCGCCCCGACTGTTCGAGTCAAACTAGCAAAACCAGACAAGTTTGATGGTAAAAAAGACAAGTCCACCACGTTCAAGGTTGCCATCACACAATATGTGACAGCTACCTACCCGGGGATATCAGACGACGACAAGATTGCCTTTATTATCTCGTACTTAGACGGCAAGGCGTCGGAATGGATCGAGCCGCACATGGAGCATGACGTACTTCGGCAAGCGGTACCCTGGTTGCATAACTTTAATTTATTCTGGGCAGAATTCGAAAAACGCTTTGGAGAAATCGATCGAGCCACCAAGGCTCTTAAAAAATTAAAATCTCTTAAGCAGAAATCGTTGGTTCAAGACTACGTTACAGAATTCCAATCCCTAGCTGCGTATGTCAACTATGATGATCTGGCACTGCGAGATATGTTCTATGAAGGTCTGAAAGACGAAATCAAGATGGCCATGTTGTCACAACTGTTTGATGTCAAAGAAAACACCACCACCGGCCAGATGGTGGTTGATCGCGCTCTCCTCATTGATCAACATCTGGAACAATTCGCGGGCCGATCCATCTTTGAAAACAAAAACTCGTCCACATCTAACAATCGCGCCACCACCACTGCTCCAACTCGTGAAAAACTATCCTCCGGTGATGCCGTTTACATGATTGGCACAGACGGACGTGCCGTAAAAGGAAAGATTGAGTCGATAGGCCGCAATTCTAGGGGACAAGTAGTCCCAAATGTCAAATGGACCGGCCAGAGCTCCACCGTACAAGTCCCTTTCCGGCGCTGAAAAAAGATGATCAACCAACTTCAGGAACGTCCCGTGTCCCTCCTCCACCCCCAGCCCTTGCAAAAGGAAAAGGACCGGGCCCCATGGAACTGGACGGTGAAAAAAGGTCAGGAGGAATAACTTGTTTGCGATGTCAAGGAAAGGGCCACATGGCTCGAGATTGCCCCTCCAAGCCCATTTCAGGGTACGAAGCAAAGATTGAGGAGGTAAAAGAACCGGACTCGGACGATGAGTCGGTAAAAGACGGCGCCTGAACCTGGCTAGGGGGTCAGTTTTGGGCGAAATTCTAAAAAATATGGACAATTTCTCGGCTGCACATGTATCCATTCCTGATTTGGAAATTATGTCACTCACAAACGAATCCCAATTCATGTTGATGTTTTGTGCGCAGCCGTGTGAAAACCCCCTAGAAAAACGTTCGGCCATCCAAGGGAAACCGTTCTCAGGATGGGCCATGATTGATTCTGGAGCATCTTCGGTATTTATCAATGAAAAAATCGTGCAAGACTTCCAACTCTTCAAAAAGAAACTCGAAAAACCCCGCCGTTTGAAAGTGATTGATGGTCGCGAAATCGATTCGGGGAAAGTAGAATACTATGTAACGATCAACTTAAAAATATTTGAACACAAAGAAGTTGACGCCTATGTTGTCAATGTAGGAAACCACGACCTCGTTCTAGGTATGGCTTGGCTTAAATGCCATAACCCCTCTATAGATTGGGATAAAAAATCTCTTGTCTTTTCATCCCCTTATTGCTCAAAAAACTGTCTTCACACCTCCCCCATTGTTAAAAGCGGTGAACCAGATCTGGAGATTGCTGCTACTTCGGAACTTCCCCCAAGATACTCCGAGTTTGCAAAAATATTTACAGAAGAAGAAATATCACCGTTACCTCCACACCGCCCATACGACTGCGAAATAACTCTGAAACCCGACGCAGTACCCCGTCACGGTCCTATCTACAGCCTCGGTCCCAAGGAAGACGAAGAACTACGAAAAACAGTCACTAAACAACTCGAAGCTGGTCTAATCCGTCCGTCAAAATCCCCTATGGCTTCCCCGGTAATATTCGTTAAAAAAAAGAATGGGAGCCTATGGATGTGTATAGACTACAGGAAACTCAATGAAATGACTGTGAAAAACGTATATCCCCTTCCCAGGAGCAACGACCTCATAGAAAAGCTCAGAGGTGCAAAGATCTTCTCGAAATTTGACCTCAAATGGGGATACAACCTAGTTCGGATTAGGGAAGGTGACAAGTGGAAGACCGCTTTTAAAACGCGCTACGGCCTCTTTGAATATCTGGTCATGCCATTTGGGCTGACGAACGCACCTGCCACCTTCCAACATTTCATGAATGACATTTTCAGGGATATTTTGGACGTCTATGTAATCATCTATCTGGACGATATACTTGTTTTCTCCAAGAATAAGGAAGACCACGAAAAACATGTTCGAGAGGTGTTATCGCGACTACAGAAACACCACCTGTACTGTAATCTGGCCAAATGCTTCTTTAGCGTGGAGGAAATTGACTACCTGGGGCTCATTGTATCCCCAGAAGGCATTCGAGTCGATCCGGCTAAAGTTGTCAAAGCTATCGATTGGTCGATACCATCCAAAGTCGTTCAAGTACAGGAGTTCGTGGGATTCTGCAATTTTTATAGGACATTTATTAGAGACTATTCACGTATTGCTGCCCCTTTTTAACCTAACAAGAAAAAACCACCCTTGGGAATGGACAGAAGAATGTGCTACTGCGTTTGAACATCTCAAAGAAGCACTCCGCTCGGCACCTGTCTCAATCATTCCTGATATTTCCAAACAATTCTTCCTAGAATGTGATGCGTCGGATTTTGCTACCGGAGCAATCTTATCGCAATTCTCTGAAGATATCAACTCCACCCTGTTGCGTTCCTATCCAAAGCTATGACCCCAGCTGAACGCAACTACGATATTTACCATAAAGAGTTGTTAGCCATTGTCAAGGCACTCAAAGAATGGCGACACTTACTTGAAGGAACTGCCCTCCCGGTCCAAATCATTACGGACCACAAAAACCTTGAGCCTTTTAAGGCTACAAAAGACTTGAGAGGCCGCTTAGCCCGTTGGGCAGGCTTCTTGTCCGAATTTAACTTCCAACTCAAGTATCGCCCTGGCAAGACAAACGGAAAAGCAGACATCTTGTCAAGGAAAGATGAACACCGACCTTTGGGGGGGGGAGAGCCGAGCCCTACTCGATCCGGCTCTATTTATAGCTGCAATTGAACCTGACGAAGTCATCGATGACCGAATTCGCGACGCATATCTACAAGACAAGCGATTAAATCATATAGTAGAGGCGCTACAAAAGAATGATAAGGTGAAAAACTGGTCCTGGGAAAACGGACTCCTTATATTCAAAAACAAAATCTACATCCCTAACAATGATTCAATTCGCAAAGACATATTAGCAAGTCGTCACGATAACATAGCTGCGGGACATCCGGGCCAGTTTAGAACGTTGGAATTGATCAATCGCAAGTATTACTGGAAATCCCTGAAGAAATCGGTCAATGCCTATGTGTCTAACTGCGAATCCTGCATACGCAATAAACACTCCAACCAACTTCCCCCAGGTCTATTAAACCCAATCGAACTACCTTCACGTCCATGGGACCACATCAATTATGATCTTATTACGGGTCTCCCTGAATCAGAAGGATTCGATGCCATCCTCACCGTAGTAGACAGGATGTCACGAATGGTGCACTTTATCCCTACAACCTCTCGCGCATCTGCAATCGACGTCGCAAACCTGTTCGTTACATATGTTTGGAAACTTCATGGCCTACCATCCAAAACTATATCAGACCGAGGTCCACAGTTCAATTCGGTCTTCCTCAAACAACTATATAAGAGGCTCGACATCAAACCATCGTTATCAACAGCCTTTAGACCACAGACTGATGGACTAGCGGAACGACTTAACCAGGTTGTAGAAATATATCTCCGTCACTACGTCTCTTATACACAGGATGACTGGGTTGGAATCCTACCCATGGCAGAATTCGCTTATAATAATAGCATCAACTCGTCCACTAACCAAACACCCTTCTTTGCATGCTACGGGTTCCACCCACGGTTCTCAATAGGACAGCAGACCGATGAATCAGTCCCACATGCAGACGAACGAGCAGACCAACTCAAAGCACGTATGGAGGAGCTCCAAGCATCGGTGAACCTGGCCAACGAGAAGATAAAACATTATTATGACCTCAAGCACCGAGCACCTGATGATATAAAAGTAGGAGATAAAGTATGGTTGGACGCGCGAAACAATAAAACAGAACGGCCCGTTGCCAAACTTTCTGCAAAAAGGATCGGACCCTACAAGGTCTTAAAACGAGAAGGAACTCATGCGTTTAGACTCGAGTTACCTCACACACTTCGAGTCCACCCAGTGTTCCACACTTCCTTGATATTGCTCAAGACAGAAGACCCTTTCGGTCGCGATCCCCCACAGCCCCCAGCCGAGGTAACCCCAGACGGTGAAGAAGAATACGAAGTTGAAAAGATTCTAGATTCTCGTAAACGACGAAATCAGATCCAATACCTCGTCCACTGGAAGGGTTACGGCCCCGAATCGAATACATGGGAACCAATAGAACACCTCAACACGGCTATGGGAGCTGTTAGGAAGTTTCATCGAGATAATCCGAGGGCCCTCTGTCATCCAGACCTTGAGGAGGGGGTAGTGTCACGAGCCAACAGGACTCGTAGACATAAATAACAATTTATAATATTTTCTTTTATATATTTACCTATAGTTTACACGTCATGTGACTCATGGAACTTTCTGGAATATTTGTAAGCGCTGACGCGTCTCTCATTTCATATCCAAAGACCAATTGTAGTTTGCGTATGTGTATTCTCGCCTGTGTCTCTTTGAATATATAAACAGGGTCAAGTTCGATGAGATCCTCTCAAGAACTTGACCTCCTGTTGTCTTGCTCTTCAAATCCTTTATCTTTACTTGAGTCTAGTAGTGACACACAGTAGCTTGTTGATTATATCGAAAATGCGCCTAGGAGCGCACAATGTACATTTTGATTCATGTATGCTGTATGCGAGTCACTCAAGACGTAGTGGGGCACTATACAAGGCATATTGTACTGTGTTACGCTTACTTGAAGTAGCCACACAACTGAAATAAGTGTGGTGCCACGGGCGGGAGTGTCTGCAGGTTTAGCTTATTGTTCAATCAATAGCTCTGAAAACCGCAATTGAGACAGTCCCAGATGCCGCTAATGCACTATTTACATAGCCAAAAAACACAGTGCACACTTGGTTTCGTCAGAATCGCCCCAGAAATGAACGCCTGGGCTCACATTTGCTGGGTTTGAGAACTTAAGCGCCGAGTGGCGAAACAAATGCAACAACCTGTGCCAGTGTTCGGGTGCTCTCTCGCCGTAGGGCTTAACAATTAATCTCAAATTTTGTATGCGGCATCTAAGGATATATGCGTACATATTCTACTAATACATGTCTATGCTATCTCTTCGCTCTCACCCGTCGCTCTCGCTTTTCTGTGAAGGGGTCACATGTTGCATTTGATTTGGCGCCCACTGTACCCTGCAGGGGCCTGGGTTGCACAATCAAGGGTATACAACCTTTGGTTGGGGTTGCTGCCCCAATCCTTCTATTCAGAAGGTTCTATGGGCCTAGAAAAACAGTTCTAGGGCCATTGAGGCGGAATTTGTTTGGGCAACCAGTCTGTTGGGGCAAAAGAAGATCTGTTGGGGAACCCCAACCCTTGTATATACATTGTGTACCACAAATGGTTAGAAAGCCCTCGTCAACGCACATCAAGCGCCGTATAGCGCGCCCCAACTGGATGAACGGCTGGCGAGATATGCCTCCATCAATATTGGGGCGCATGAAATATTGATGGTGGCGCGCCGGAGCAACAGCTGATGGGAATCGTGCGATTCTTGGTCAGGCGCTGTAGAAGCTTGGCAGCTATCTGCAGAACGTTAGATCATGATGAACGGACAGGTATTACATGAGATACAAGTAAAACAAAGAACAGAGCATCGCCACCAAATTGACTTAAACTTAAGCATTGTGTATCTTTATGAGTTTAAGTCCATATGGTTCAATATTATGCGCGTTCGAAAGCTCCCAATGAGCCCTATTTATTCGCATAAGTAGATATGCAAATATAACAAGGGATTAAAGTGAACTGGGAATCACACATAAGTAAAATGAACAAAAAATGCAGAATTTATTCCAAAACCACTTTGAGACTGTAGATCACACTCTGAAACAAAGCTAAAAACTTGAATAATGTTCTGATCCAAGACAAAGTATCAATGGTTGAGTCTTTAGTATATAAGTCTTATATATGTCTTAGTGGATTTCACCCTTGAGGGGAGATTGACAAGGTGGAGCAAGCTGGTCTAAGTGTCACGACTAGACTTAGGTAAATAAAAGAATATGAAGATCAAGACGACAGGAGGTCAAGTTCTTGGGTTATACCCTTCGAACTTGACCCTGTTTATATATTCACCAAAGCACAGCCGAGAATACACGTACACAAACTACAATTGGTCATTCGATATCAAATGAAGACGCGTCAGCGTATTACAAAGATTTCCAGAATGTTCCATGAGTCACATGACATGTAAACTAACAATAATTATAAGAGGAAAAAAGCAATAAATATTAATTAATGTCTACGACGCCGATGGGCTCGTGACACTACCCCCTCCTCAAGGTCAGGATGTCGGAGGGCTCGTGGATTTTCTCGATGGAATTTTCGGACAGCACCCATAGCGGTGTCTAGGTGTTCAAGCGGCTCCCATGTATTTGACTCAGGGCCGTAACCCTTCCAGTGGACAAGATATTGGATCTGGTTTCGTCGTTTGCGGGAATCCAAAATTTTCTCGACCTCATATTCCTCTTCGCCATCTGGTGTTACCTCGGCTGGAGGTTGTGGGGGATCACGACCATAAGGATCTTCCTTCTTGAGGGATACTAATGAAGTATGGAAAACCGGATGTACTCGAAGTGTGTGGGGTAACTCAAGTTTGAATGCGTGAGTTCCCTCTTTCTTTAGAACCGTATATGGACCGATCTTTTTGGCTGAGAGTTTAGCTACAGGGCGTTCCGTTTTGATATTGCGTGCGTCCAACCATACTTTGTCTCCTACTTTTATATCCTCAGGTGCTCGATGTTTAAGATCATAGTAATGTTTGATTTTTCATTTGCTAGAGCGACTGAAGATTGGAGTTCCTCCATTCGTGCTTGGAGTTGGTTGGCTCGTTCGTCTGCGTGTGGAACCGATTCATCGAGTTGTTGTCCTATGGAGAACCGAGGATGGAAGCCGTAGCATGCATAGAACGGCGTTTGGTTGGTGGATGCATTGACGCTGTTATTATATGCGAACTCTGCCATGGGTAGAATACCGGCCCAGTCATCCTGTTTGTAAGCAACGTAATGACGTAGGTATACTTCAACAACTTGATTGAGTCGTTCTGCCAATCCGTCTGTTTGGGGTCTGAAAGCAGTAGATAACGAAGGTTTGATATCTAGTCGTTTGTAAAGCTGCTTTAGGAAAACCGAATTAAATTGGGGACCACAGTCGGATATTGTTTTTGAAGGTAACCCATGAAGTTTCCAAACGTAAGTAACAAAAAGGTTCGCAATGTCTGCTGCTGATGCGCGAGATGTAGTGGGAACGAAGTGTACCATGCGCGACATGCGATCTACAACAGTAAGGATGGCATCAAACCCTTCTGACTCCGGTAACCCTGTGATCAAGTCATAGTTTATATGATCCCATGGTCTAGAGGGTAATTCAATGGGGTTGAGTAACCCTGGGGGTACTTGATTTGAATGTTTATTCCGTATACATGATTCGCAGTTAGAAACGTAGGAGTTGACAGATTTCTTGAGTGACTTCCAGTAGTATTTACGGTTCACTAACTCCAACGTTCTGAATTGTCCTGGGTGTCCTGCGGCTAGATTGTCGTGCCTGCTTGCCAGGATATCTTTTCTGATTGAATCATCGTTAGGGACATAGATTTTGTTTTTGAACATAAGGAGTCCGTTATCCCAGGACCAGTTTTTAACCTTATCGTTCTTTTGGAGAGCCTCTATGATGTGCGTTAACCGTTCGTCCTGTAAATATGCGTCACGAATACGGTCGTCCAATACTTCATCTGGCTTGATAGAGGCAATAAAAAGGGTTGGGTCGAGTAGAGCTCGGCTCTCACCCCCCCCTAAAGGTCGGTGTTCATCTTTCCTTGACAAGATGTCTGCTTTTCCGTTTGTCTTGCCAGGGCGATACTTCAGTTGGAAATTGAACTCGGACAAGAAACCGGCCCAGCGAGCGAGGCGGCCTCTCAAGTCCTTTGATGCCTTAAAAGGCTCGAGGTTTTTATGGTCCGTAATGATTTGGACCGGGAGGGAGGTACCTTCTAGCAGATGTCGCCATTCCTTCAAGGCCTTAACTATCGCTAGGAGTTCCTTGTGATAAATGTCGTAGTTCCGCTCAGCCGGAGTCATGGCTTTTGATAAGAACGCGACAGGGTGAAGGCGGTCATCTTCTCCAAATTGCGATAATATTGCCCCAGTGGCAAAATCTGATGCGTCGCATTCGAGGAAGAATTGTTTGGATATATCGGGAATAATCAGGACTGGTGCTGATCGGAGTGCCTCTTTGAGTTGTTCGAAAGCCTGTGCGCACTCGTCTGTCCATTCCCAAATGTGATTTTTTTGAGTTAAGTTAAATAGTGGTGCAGCGATGCGAGAATAATCTTGGATAAAAGTTCGGTAGAAATTGCAGAAACCAACAAATTCCTGTACTTGTACAACTTTAGATGGGGTTGTCCAATCAATGGCCTTAACTACTTTGGCTGGGTCGACCCGAATTCCTTCTGGGGAGACAATTAAGCCCAAATAATTGATCTCTTGTACGTTGAAGAAACATTTTGCAAGGTTACAGTACAGCTTGTGTTTCTCCAAGCGGGATAGCACTTCGCGAACGTGCTCATCGTGCTCTGTTTCGTTTTTCGAGAAGACCAAAATGTCGTCCAGGTAGATAATGACGTATACGTCCAGTATGTCACGGAAAATGTCGTTCATGAAATGTTGGAAGGTGGCTGGCGCATTCGTTAAACCAAAAGGCATTACCAAGTATTCGAAAAGCCCGTAACGAGTTTTAAATGCGGTTTTCCATTCGTCACCCTCCTTGATGCGTACCAGGTTGTAACCCCATTTTAGATCAAATTTGGAGAAGATCTTGGCGCCCCGTAGTTTTTCTATTAGGTCGGTGCTTCGGGGCAGAGGGTAGACATTTTTAACCGTCATATCGTTGAGCTTTCGGTAGTCAATACACATCCGTAATTTGCCATTTTTCTTTTTAACAAAGATGACCGGTGACGCCATAGGAGATTTTGATGGGCGTATCAACCCGGCTTCTAGTTGCTTGGTGATAGTGTTGCGAAGTTCTTCGTCCTCCTTTTGACCTAAGCTGTATATTGGTCCATGTCGTGGCACTGCGTCAGGTTTTAATGTGATTTCGCAGTCATAAGGACGATGAGGGGGAAGTGGGGAGATTTCTTCTTCGGTGAAAATTTTTGAAAATTCCGAATATTTTTCAGGGAGTTCAGATGTGGCGGCGATTTCCAAATCTGGTTCACCGCTTTTGACAAGAGGGGAGGTATTAAGGCAATTCTCAGAACAATAGCGTGAGGAAAAAACAAGTGATTTTTTATCCCAGTCAATGGCTGGGTTATGGCGTTTAAGCCAAGACATTCCTAGAACTATATCGTGGTTGCCGACGTTGACTACGTAGGCATCTACCTCCTCCTCGTGGTCGAAGATTTTAAGGTTAATGCTGCAGTAGTGTTCGACGCGCCCCGAGTCGATTTCTCTGCCATCAATCACTTTGAGGCGACGAGGTTTGTCAAGTTTCTTTTTAAATAGTTGAAAGTCCTGTACAATTTTTTCGCTAATAAAAATAGAGGAGGCTCCTGAGTCTATCATGGCCCATCCCGAGAAGGGTTTCCCTTGGATTGCCGAACGTTTTTCTAGGGGGTTTTCACTCGGCTGCGCACGGAAAAATAACAGGAATTGTGATTCATTTGTTAAAGACATAATTTCCATATCAGATTCTACATGTGCAGCCGAGAAATTGTCCATATTTTTTAAAATTTTGCCCAAAACTGACCCCCTAGCCAGGTTCAGGCGTCGTCTTTTACCGACTCATCATCCGAGTCCGGTTCTTTCACCTCCTCAATCTTTGCTTCGTATCCCGAGATGGGTTTTGAGGGACAATCGCGGGCCATGTGGCCCTTTCCTTGACAACGCAAACAGGTTATTCCCCCCGTCCTTTTTTCGCCATCCAGTTCCATGGGTCCGGGTCCTTTTCCTTTTGCAAGAGCTGGAGGTGGAGGAGGAACACGGGATGTGCCCGAAGTCGGTCGATCATCTTTTTTTAGCGCAGGGAAAGGGACTTGTACCGTAGAACTCTGGCCTGTCCATTTGACATTTGGGACTACTTGTCCCCTGGAGTTGCGACCTATCGATTCGATCTTTCCTTTTACCGCGCGTCCATCCGTGCCGATCATGTAAACAGCATCTCCCGAGGATAGTTTTTCGCGAGTTTGAGCAGTGGTAGTGGTACGATTGTTAGAGGTGGACGGATTTTTGTTTTTGAAGATAGATCGGCCCGCAAATTGTTCCAAGTGTTGGTCGATGAGTAGAGCGCGGTCAACCACCATCTGGCCAGTGGTGGCGTTATCTTTGACATCGAATAATTGTGACAACATAGCCATCTTGATTTCATCTTTAAGGCCTTCGTAGAACATATCCCGCAGAGCCAGGTCATCATAGTTGACATACGCGGCGAGGGATTGGAATTCCGTAACGTAATCCTGAACCGACGATTTTTGCTTAAGAGATTTTAATTTTTTAAGAGCCTTGGTGGCTCGATCGATTTCTCCAAAGCGCTTTTCAAATTCCGTCCAGAACAAGTTAACGTTGTGCAACCAAGGTACCGCTTGTCGAAGTACATCGTGTTCCATATGTGGCTCAATCCAATCCGATGCCTTGCCGTCTAAATATGAGATAATGAAAGCAATTTTGTCCTCGTCCGATATTCCGGGGTAGGTAGCGCGCAAGTACTGTGTGATTGCGACCTTGAATGTGGTGGATTTGTCTTTTTTACCGTCAAACTTGTCTGGCTTGGCTAGTTTAACTCGGATGGTCGGGGCGGCTGGCTGGGTTACACGGATAGGTTGTGGTATTGAAGTGACAGGTGGTGGGGGCGGTTGACGATTGGTACCCGTTAATTGAGGGCGTTGGGCGGGCGGTTGGGATTGCCTGGATTTGATCAAAAATAGTTTGTAGGTCCGTGTGTAATCCGTTAAAATGAGCCATATTAAAAGAGTTCGTCTGCATATGATTTTCGATTTGAGCCATACGTCCGTTTATTTCGTCCCTCCATGATCGAAACTCATTGATCAGGGTGTTTAATAAGATGAGAGGGTTATCGGTCTCAGGTGGGATGGGTGCGACTGGTGTATTTTGTACAAATGTGTTGTCGCCCGCTCCATGACCGAATTCTGTCAGACCTGTTAAGTGTGACTGTAGTGGATGCATAATGGGTGGTTCAGATTCAGGTGGTGGAGGTACATATGATAGATGGGATCCCCACTGCGACATGATTTAATCTGGATACAAAAGAGGAAGCTCTCCTGAGCGTTCGGGTTCTGGGTTGTTATGGAGTATATATAGGCTAGTGTAGCGGTCTGGAACGCCCGGATGGAAAACGTCAAAATAATAATCTGCGATGATTTCAATGGTCTCGCGGGGGGTGCGATTATGGTGTGCGTGGTCGCGAGTCAAAACCAACTCGTCGTAAAATCCTCGTTGAGTTTCCCAAACTTGGTCCGCTCGTCGTTCGAGTGCTTGGATATAGCCTTCTCGCTCGATTGATGCAATGGGGTTGCAGTAGAGGATGAGTTTATAGAGGAAGAGAACGGTTTCGAGTAGCTGGTTATACCACGACACTAGTGGAGATGAATAGGATGTTATGCCTCGCGCCGGAGGACTTACTAGCTAGAATTGGTTTGGTGCTCTTGTAGCCGCCTGGTATGCGCAAGAGTAGCAAGTTGCAACGTATCCCACGTCGCTGAATGGATAGGAAAACGACCTCCGTTACCCCACTACTTAAGGGCACAGGGTGACCCCACCTCGTGTCGAAGAACGAGATTAGTTAGCCAAAGCTTGTTCACGTGTGCAGGAGCCTAGTTCTTACGAGCTGCCGCGGCCTAGGCCCAGGAAGCGCTCAAGTAAGGTTTGGTATGCGGTGACGCGATAGGGCAACAACTAACGTGTCTGTGGATGGGTGGAGTAGGATTTTTGGAAGGCAATAGGGAGTTAGCTTGAGACAACGCGCACGGCGTATAAGACAGTGGCCAAGGGGCGGGAGGCGACGACAAGCCTGGTTACCTGATGGCTAAGAACTTGACCTAATGTCACGACTAGACTTAGGTAAATAAAAGAATATGAAGATCAAGACGACAGGAGGTCAAGTTCTTGGGTTATACCCTTCGAACTTGACCCTGTTTATATATTCACCAAAGCACAGCCAAGAATACACGTACACAAACTACAATTGGTCATTCAATATCAAATGAAGACGCGTCAGCGTATTACAAAGATTTCCAGAATGTTCCATGAGTCACATGACATGTAAACTAACAATAATTATAAGAGAAAAAAAGCAATAAATATTAATTAATGTCTACGACGCCGATGGGCTCGTGACACTAAGGGCAGCTTGCACACCAAGTATTTATACTCATGGGTACATGGTCTGTGTGTACAGTTCCAAGAATACATGAGCTAAAGATAGTGCATGTTTCTAAAAGAGGGTGAGTCTAAAATAAAGCATAGCTAAGAATAGTTCAAGAAGACTATATGCACACTAAAGATAGCTTTGATCAGTAAGCACTTATGTGGAGGCTTAGCTAGTACACCAATCAGTCTTAGTAAGTGGAAGAAAAGAAGTTAGTGGCTTATAAGTGTGTAAGCCACTAGAAAAAGTGGAGGTCATGTGCATGGCTCATGTCAATAAACTAGGGTTTATTTGTGGAAATTTACATAAATCAAAGACCCCCCTTTGTAAATTTAGGTTAAGTCATGTGAAGAAAAGGGGGGGTCATAAATCCCCACAACTGGTTTATAACCATAAATTTACAGTAATTTACATGAATAATTCTGGGGGGTTTTCTCTGATGTTGTCTTGCCAGTGATTGAAGGGATGTACATTACAGAAATAATGCCTTGAGAGCACAGAGAACTAAATAGGTGAAATTTATCTTATTTGGTACTTCTATATACACAGCACGGCAAAATGATTGCAGCATATGATTGAAACAAGCCAATGAGGTTGTCCCAAAGGAGGTGCAGGAGCTAGAGAGATATAAATAATACCATAGGCCTGCCTTGCCTGTAGATACATATCAAAGAAAGAGCTGCAGAAACTGATAAGTGAGATGTGGAGAAACCCCAAGATTAGTCCCACCTAGTGCTGCAATCATTTTGCACAGCAACATTGGCCATGAAGATGACATAAAGTTCTAGGGCAAAGAGTTAGAATAAAAATTGCATGAAATCACCTGTATATGACACAGAGAAACAGAGCTGCGCAGTGTGGGTAAAAAGTGAAAACATCAATTGGTGTGACTGTGGTGAGGTGGGTTATATGCAGTAAACACCTATGGATAATGCCAGAAGCTACCACTAGACTAAGATTATGTATATAATATAAGTTGTAGAGCATGTGCTATTTACCTATTCTGCATCCACACCATCTTGATTGAATGTGTGCTTGGCGCACATGAGATCCAATTGTCTGTTTTGTGCCAGAGCCTACAAAAACAGTTATGCAAAAAGCATAAACGCAGAGGGCACACAGACTTGAAACTGTGTGAGCACTTAGACAGCATGCCCTATTATGTGCTTGCCACAATTTATTCCACCACCTTCAATAATTTGGGAGAATTGCACCTCACAACTTGGTTTTGGCCAAATTCCACCAGGCTCAAGCTTGAACTGAGCTGTGAATCAGGTTGTGAGGTACAGTTCTCTCAAATTATTGAAGGTGGTGGAATAAATTGTGGCAAGCACATAATAGGGCATACTGTCTAAGTGCTCACACAGTTTCAAGTCTGTGTGCCCTCTGCGTTTATGCTTTTTGCATAACTGTTTTTGTAGGCTCTGGCACAAAACAGACAATTGGATCTCATGTGCGCCAAGCACACATTCAATCAAGATGGTGTGGATGCAGAATAGGTAAATAGCACATGCTCTACAACTTATATTATACATAATCTTAGTCTAGTGGTAGCTTCTGGCATTATCCATAGGTGTTTACTGCATATAACCCACCTCACCACAGTCACACCAATTGATGTTTTCACTTTTTACCCACACTGCGCAGCTCTGTTTCTCTGTGTCATATACAGGTGATTTCATGCAATTTTTATTCTAACTCTTTGCCCTAGAACTTTATGTCATCTTCATGGCCAATGTTGCTGTGCAAAATGATTGCAGCACTAGGTGGGACTAATCTTGGGGTTTCTCCACATCTCACTTATCAGTTTCTGCAGCTCTTTCTTTGATATGTATCTACAGGCAAGGCAGGCCTATGGTATTATTTATATCTCTCTAGCTCCTGCACCTCCTTTGGGACAACCTCATTGGCTTGTTTCAATCATATGCTGCAATCATTTTGCCGTGCTGTGTACCATTTGATACGCACTGGCATGCTGAGCAATAATATCCCATTATCTTACTCTGGATTGGCTGGAAAAAGGTGTTATTGCACAAATACAGAGGGATTTACCCCTGACATGCAAAAATCTACTAGTGATTCCTACTGTGAATTGTCTGCTCCCCTGCGTAGAATCTATGCAAGGTCACTCAAAGTGTCTCAATGCAAGATCTCAGAGTGATTGGAGCATTTTGAGGGGGTATATGAAGGGGGAAACCTACCCCTGGAACCCCAAATTTTCTGAAACCCCTGTATAATTTGACAGAGAGATTTCTGGACTTCCTAGACGTGCTAGATGGACTCAGAGCACTGCATTACTATCCAAAATGTGTTAAATTAATACTAGAATGCTCATACATACACACACCTCAGGTGCTCAAACCAGGGGACTCAGCCAATCCCTGAATATCTAGCTAGCACAAGATAAAGCCCCACTGCCTAACAATGCTTCTGAGTGCTGACTAGATGCCAGTAGAGCCAGTATTTGTGCCACTTTGGTTCTGTTTTGTGCTTAAAAGCATTGTTAGACAGTTCAAGTTAGTGTATGCCAGCTAAATATTTGGGGATTGGCTGAGGATATTGAGGCAAAACTGTCAGTTCAGCTGCAGGAAGTCTAGTTCTTGTATATAAAGAGGACCTGTAGAAGTTACAAGTAACCTTGTGGGGGCTTTCAAGGTGTCAGAATTGATTTGCAGTGCCAGAACTCCTCAATTACTGCTCTATCAGCTGAATTCTGAAGTGCGCGTTTCAGGGAATTATTTATGGACAAAGAACACACTCAATAGAGCAATCTAGATTTTTCCCACAGGGAAAATGTATATCATCATGAAGCCACAATTTTCCTGCATTTCTATGTTACTAATTGCATGAATGTGGTGACATTTACTTTTGCTCCCCCCCTTGGGGATTTGGGCTTTTTGTTGATTCTCTCCTATCTTGTTCAAAACTAAGTCATTTTGGATGCTTCATATATCATTCAAGAACTAAAATATTTCTACAAGTTGTACTATTTATCTCATCTGGGGACATGAGGTATCCACAAGACAGAATCCTGCTGCCACAAGAATTGTGCAAAATGCAGGGTTCCACTGGTATTCCAGCATTCTTGCTACAGGTGCAGGTGCAAGTGCTGGTAGAAGGCCTTACCCCTTGGATTCCAGGTGCAAACACTGGAATCCAGCAAACTTCTTGTGCAACATCTCTACCACCATTGCAGTTTCAGACACAACTGTAGCTGTTGCCAACCATCCCCCAGTAGCAAACCCACCTATATGCCCCTTTCTTTTGCCCCAGATCTAGACAAAACAACAGAAGACCTGCCTGATTGTGGTGCACCACTTGCTATATGTCCCACAGCTTGAAATATCCTTGCTCATATCTTAAAGGTTTAATTATGTATTCAGGCACAGAGTAAAAATCACTGCCCACACTTCTTGTTAACTACCATTTCACTGTGTTGGCCCTAGTGCGGTTGTGCTCAGAGACACTGGGCAATGGTTGCCTGGTCTTCCTCAGTGTCTTGGACTTGACTCTGTCTGACTCAAGGTTGCAGCCATTTGTCTCAACTGCTATGGCAACTACAGCACTGGCATTTATTAGTGTAGTAGTCTTGAGTTTACACTTTAGCATGGGTTGACATTTGCTAATTGCCCATATGTTACTGCTTACAGCTCAGCAATCTCCATCCACAAATTCTTTGGGATTGGACTACAACAATTGTGACCCTCATTAATTCCTCTGATCTCAACTCTAATCAAAGTAGCTGGTGATGTAGGAGATTATCTTCTGTTACCTGCAATACAACCAACTGCTGCAGCAAAAGACATGACTACACTATACTCTAGGAACTTCATAGGGACATGTTTGGTATTTGCAAACCACTTGCACAGGCTGAATGATACTTAGTGTTTGTACATTTTGGGCAGCTTGAATGAGATTTTGCACATCATTCATTGAATCTTTTCATCCCACCCACCATTCCTTGCACTATTGGGTGTGCATGTACAAGGACTCACAACCTGCTATTTGTCACCTCCCACCTTGGCCCAGCAAGTCTTGCTCACTGCTCAAGATGGTTGGTGACACTGGTGCTCCTGTGGGGTGCATATTCACCACCCTTATGATTAGACCATGCAGTATGCTGTTTAAACTTATACACTCTCCTATCATATATCTTACATACCATTACATAGAAATTGTATTTGTACATGAATACAGAATCCTATAGTTTGTGCTAGAACAATTGTATGCCTAGTACTAGAAAGATACTAATAGAGGACACACATGTGTTCTAATTTATTCTACAGTATTTGTGCATAATGGCTCATTTTTGTGTGTGTGGCTATGTGCATAGTTTCTATAACATATAGCCATACCAACAGCACATGAGAGCACCAGCCCCAGAATCATTTCCACCATACCAATTGTATCACATAAGAGCAAGGTGCCATCATTACACCAACAGGTGTCTCAAGTTAAATGTATAAATGATTTTTATGCACTTTAGGGCCTGAAATGGGCTCCTTTATGGCAGGTAGTCCATAGATCAGCCATGGCATGAGATCTGCTGATGTAACTTAAAGGCACAGAACACTCACAGGACACTTTGCCTGCCAATCTCCACAACTACATAGGCCAAGTGATCATCTCTTACAGCAGTTACACCTCTCATCACAGTATTGTTTAGCAATGCTCCACCAGTTTTTTGTGAACCATCTGCCATTTGTACCTCCAAACTATGAACTCCTTGGGTAATCACTTATACATTCTCTTGTCACATCTAGCCCACACTGACCACAGATTCTTTTGTTTGGATACAACAATCTCTCCCCCTAAATCTACAGGTACACTCATGAACTTCTATGCACACTTGTACTACATGTACTGACTACATTGTTCTTATATCTGTATTCTGTTTCATTTGTGCTTTGATCTTTATTGAACCATTCTGGATGTACCCCATTGTGCACCAAAGCAGTTCATCAGCATCAATCAACTATTACACCAAGCTCATCTGACAAAAGTGGACTCTCTGAGTAATCTAGTTTCTTGCAGGCTACTATTAGCAGTACTACATCAACTTCCTCAACTTTTGCTCTTTCTCAGTTTGAATCATCTTTGTACTACTTGGGTATCTCCCCAAACCCCTGGCTCTTCTCTACTGCACTGGAAGTGAAAAGTATCCATTTGTGGCACCTAAAGGCAATGGAGCTTACTTGAGGTCCAGAAAGACAGCTGAAAACACTGGTGGCACTGCACTAGCCAATGAATGGGGTACCATAGGCGCTCAAGTCCTCAAATTGCTCAAATGCAAGGAAATTGACTACTTGTCACTGGGTATAGTCCACTTCAATGTTCACAAATTGGCCACAGCTAAGCCAGATCTTGGCTCTGTTGTGATATGGATTGGTGTCAATCCTGGATCCACTAGCACTAGTACTGCCCATGAAGTATCTGGAATCATCAGGCTTCTCAAGGCTAGCAACCTTGAGGACATTGAGGTTGAATGAAAGGAATCTTTTACTTTCAAGTTGAATGGTGTACCACTTCTTCATGCAGCTACAAATTGCAATGCTATTGTGGATGTTTGTGGCCCCCTTACTGCTGCTCTTGGAATCCTATTGTCAACACCTCCAGGCCCAATGTGCAGGATAGTCTTAGGTTTTCTTTCATAAGAACTGCAATGCAAGTGGCAAAGTCAGTGATAGAGTTCTTGGCATCACCTGCCATTGTGTTCTGTTCAAGACAAGAGAGGACCACAGTTGTCTGACAAGTGCAGAGGAGCCAGTGCACCATCTCAATATGTTCAATTGCTTGGGAAGTCTTGCTTTGATCAACTGCTTCACAACATCAAGGCCCAAATTGGTCAATGTTTCAACATAGCTAGGATTCAACAGACCATAATACCTTGTTATGAGAGAAATTACAAGAAAACCAGATCCCAGAATGTGCAGAATCTTACAAAGAAAACATTTCAACAGCTCATCAATTGTATGTGAAGGAGCAGGAGCACATTGGCAAGCTTGAGCAGTTCCAAAAGGAGGTCAAGAGGGATTGGACTGAGGAGAAGAATTGCAGAATTGGCACAATTGAATAATCCTGTCTGTTACCTTTAAAACTGGGGACAAGGGGTACACTGAGGTAGAGATGTCGCGCGAGAATTTTGCCGGATTCCGGCACCTGCACCCGGATTCCGAGGTTTTGGGCCGCTACCGGCGCTCGCGCGCACCTGCAGCGGGAATGCCGGAATACCGGCGGAATCCTGCAATTTCCGTGATTCTCGCGGCGGCGGGATTTCCCTATGTGAGTCCGTCGCACCCACTGTAGTAATAAATATCACAATTCAAAGAAAAATTCTAGCTCTCAAACGGTATCTTCAAAGCCCAGAACGGATGGGTTTTGGGCGTGATACGACCAAATCGACAAAATGCTTAAGTCCCCGAAGGGGGAGCAAATTCTCAGGTCACCACATTCGGATGTTCAGGAGCTCAGAAAATGCAGATAATTCGTGGCTACACGATGATATGCTTCGGCCCACTCAGAAAAATCTGGTTCGTCAGATCGGACCTATTCTTTAGCTGTAGAAAATCCCCTGAAATGCGCATATCCACATTCAGACATATAGAGCAGGAATTGAATCATTCTGATGCTGCGAATCGATTCAGGCGCACTGAGAACCCCCAGAAAGTGACCCATATATTCTACAGATACTCTGTATGTACATGAACTGGACCCGAGGCTGCTGTAGCTGCAGTTAGGTCACATTCTCCCGGGTGTTGAGCACCCGAGCTCCATGCATGTATGAGCACTTCAAGATGATTATACATATATAGTATAGGGTAGTCCTGTGCTCTGAATCGATCTAGCACATCCAAAGAAGCCAGAAACCTCTCTGTCGCTCTGTAGAGGGGTTTCAGACTATTTTAATGCATCAAGGGTAGGTTTCCCCTCGTATATCATCTCAAAATCACCCAATTGTTCTGAGATTTTGTACATAGGCTAAGTGAGCAACTGCGAATTGATTACGCCCAGGGGAGCGGACATTGCACGGTCGGAATCGCTAGTGTATTTTGCCTGTCAGGGGTAAATCCCCCTGTATATCGGCTATAGCCTCTCTTCCCGAGGGACTGAGGACAGGAGAGTAGTAGATTCGAGCTCAGCGCACCGACGCGCATTGAATGGTATATATATGTGCTAGTTAGGGTAAATTTGAGCTTTCCTCAGTGCTCTACGCTTTCAGGGGACTATTTCTGTCAGGTATTGCCCTTTGATTCCCATAAAGATGATTTTATCACTATCATTTCTATATGGTTAGAAAGCTTGTATTTTTATCTATTTAATGACGTATTTTCCATGTAATTGTGGTGGGTTTTGTGTCACCCCATTTTCTCTCGCGCAGTCCTTTGCTGCGCTTTCGCCCCCTCTTCAGCGTGCGGGAATGTGCCGGTACGGCGGCGCTTATTTGCGAGAATCCGGCGGATTCTTGCCCGGAATCCGAGTGAGTTTGGCTAATACCGGCGCCGGCGCCGGCGCTTGCACGCCGGAATATGCGGGAATATGACCGGCGGAATGCCGGAATTCTGGCGTTAGGATTCTCGCGCGACATCCTTACACTGAGGACTGGGCTACATTTCTCTTGACAAGACCAAATGGAAGCCAGAGTTTGCAGGGGGTGTTCTGGATTTAGGTTTTAGTCAACTCTCCTCTCTTATGTTTGCCTTGCCTGACCATTTTGTCTTCTTCAGGAACTACATTTTGTCCTGAAAAGCTGAAAAAGATAATGTATCTTCAAGAGGACGGTAGAACAGCTTTTAGGTATCCAGGTGGCTGCCTACTTTGAATCCAAGGAGTTACAGAGTAGCGGAATTTCAATAGAATAAATGCACTAAGATAAATTCCTAGGTGGTTAAAGTAACACCCTTATTGGTCTAGGGAGTTAGTTTGAGGAGATTCACAGTAGACAATACTCAAGATTGAAGTAGATCCTGTTCACAGTGCAGATTGTCTTAAATCAATAATCTTAAGAGCAAGAGTACTTTGCTCAGGTTCCCTTTATAGAATATGATTTATAGTTTCAATCCTGGTTGCTAGAACCAACTGATACTAACTGATTTACACTAATTTAGCTTAATGTCTTATCACACAATGTATACTCCTGAGGTATCCTTGTTTCCTCATGTCTAATAGGTACTATATTCCCATGATAGACAGGTACCATGTAAGATACAAATGTAGGCACAGATTGCCACAAGCCAGAAGGTGTCACTGATATTTATTATATTCTCATTCCATTGCTCTCATATATTTACTTTAAATTTACATGTCATGTGACTCAAGGAACTTTCTAGCAGATTTGTCAGGTGCTGACATGTTGCTATTTGATATTGATTTGCCAATTGTTGTTTGCATACATGTATTCTTAGCTATACATTCTCTAATATAAACAGGGTTGAGTTCTAAGGGATTCTCCCAAGAACTTGACCTCCTGTTGTAAAAGTCATTAGTTCTACCTGGGCAATTAGTAGTTGAGTGTGACACAGATCACACAAACAATGAGAGAAACAAGAGACAAAGACAAAGCTAAGCTAACAGGTGTAAAGTAGGGTGAGGGAGGAGGCTTTCAGAGCACCCCTTTTTATACCCTACAGGTGTACAGGTCTGAGTACACAGATGTACACCAAGAGCAAACCAGTACAGTGGTGAATACTGCTAGATATGGTCTGCCAGTCATATCTAGGATAGTGTGAGTAGTGTCATGAGCCGTGCACATGACCTCTATCTTTTCTCGTGGCTTACATGCTGTATAAGCCACTCACTTCTTTTCTTCCACTTAGTAAGACTGATTGGCGTATCACTAAGCCTCCACATGGATGCTTACTGAGCAAAGTTATCTTTAGCGCGCATACGGTCTTCTTGGACTATTCTTAGCTATGCCTTATTCTTGAATCACCTTCTTTTAGAAACACGTACTATCTTTAGCTCATGTATTCTTGGAACTGTGTGCACAGACCATGTACCCATGAGTATAAATACTCGGTGTGCAAGCTGCTCCTAGACCAGCTTGCTCTACCTCGTCGATCTCCCCTCAAGGGTGATAACTACTAAGACACTATAAGACTTATATACTTAAGACTCAACCATCGATACTAGGTCCTATTAACTTAGGTACTTAGTAATACACTGCAAGCCACGAGTCAATCACAGTCTCTCCAAGAGACGGGTGCCTTCGACGTCCTACTCGCTAGACGAGCAGAGGACTATACTCCTAAGACTAAGAGGCTCGATACCCTACACAGGGCTGTCATCGACGCTTCCACACTCGACTACATCTACGAACAGCCACAGGAGGCTGCCACGCATCAGGCTAAGATCCGACGCCGACGCCGTCGTATCCAGAACAGAAAGTAAACACCCTTAGAAACGAGGGTTGTGACAAGTAGGAGTGGCAGATGTACTGGTGGCTAGCTAGCAATACCATTGGCTTGTCATGAGCCAAATCTGGCTCATTACAGGAACTTGTGGCTATGACCAGATATCTTAGTAATTTGTGTAATTGTGATGAATAATGGGCTGACTGATGTGATCAGTCAGCAACAGATTGTGGATTAGTCATATGGCTTGCATGATTGGCAACTGCCAATCATCTGCTTACTGATCAGGGCTATATTTAGCTTATCAGCTGGCTTCTGATACTATCTTTAGCTGTCAAGTGCAGATTTATCTCACTTGACCCACAAACAAGATGTACTGTGTATTTATAGATGTATGCACAGACCATGTACTTAGAGTATAAATACAGAGCCATGAAGCAACTCTAAAGTCCCCAGATTGCTTCATCTTGACAATCCCCACATCATAGGGGACAGGCTGGTGAAACCAGCCTGTCCCTACACATCCACTATGCATCCATAAGCAAGCAAGTAGTGGGTTGTGACACACTCAAAACCTTCCCAATTTGGTTGAAACCTGTTCTGACTCCACAGGACCCAGGAGGGCTAGATAAAATTAGGCAAAATTAGGGCACTTAGTCCCAAGCCCTGAGGGCAACACCTGTCAGGTATGAATCTCAAGACAATGAGTAAAATAAAGGAAACTCAAATTAGCCAGAGGAGGTTGAGTTCTTGGTGAGACATTGTTGAACTTGCCCTCATTATATACACAGTCTGAACCACATCTAAAACAACATAACTGTACAATGAGTCAGATCACATAATCAGATAGAAGCTGCTGCAGACTGCAGAATTTTACATCATGATTGAAATACATCTTTGTCAGCAAACTAGAACATTCCATAAGTCACATGACACATTTAACCCATGTAAGGCAAGTATATCTTCAAAAGGTTCTTGGAAATCATGATAAATCAAAAGAATATGAATTGGTCATAAAAGGCTGCATCAAGTTGTGACAATACCCACTTTTCTCAAACCCCCTGAAAGTGCTAGGGACCCCAGGTGCTTTTCGCTGATGAAGCACCTGTGGTTATGCTAACCAGGTTGTCTCTGGTCCATTTCAGGAGTTCTGGGAGAAGTTGTTAGAAGAGAGGGTTCAGGAGATGTTTGTGGTAGAAGAGGGTGCTGGTGTGTACAAGGGAAAAGTGGTACAAGAGGTCTGAGATAAACTGGGCATGAAACAATGCCATCACCCCCCAAATTCTCTGGACCTAAATCCTATTGAGCCTCTGTGGTACTTACTCAAAAAATGTGTCACCTAAATGCCTAATAACTGTAGGAGCCTTGACAATCTCTGGGATGCAATTGAGAAAGCACTGGCCTTGATTACAGTTGCTGAGGTGAATAAATACACTGACCAAATAGATGCTTGAGCTGAGACTGTCAAGAAGGCAAAAGGCTATCATAATCAAGTCTAATTGTATATAGGATACTAAGCTTGATGTACATATAACAAACCTAGCTCAAACTGAGTGTGTGAGCATTAAAAGTGTGTTCTACAGCCAGTCAAGGGCAGAACAATCACATGATATTCCAAACTTAAGGGCAGGCCTAGTACATTGCAATCTGTCACTGTTGGTTCTCCATATTGCCAACCCCCATGATGATACTAGGCGAATAGACTGCCAATTCCTGCCAGGCTGTCATGTCTGCTCAACTGCCAGCTTAGAAAGGTTGGTTTATATTCTGCATGTATCTAATCACCAGCTGCAGTGGGACCTAGGTCATAATGCCTATGACTTACACATCAAAAACTTAAGGTGCAGTTATGTATAATGAGGCGTAACAAAAACAGGGGGTGGGTTAGAGATGTCGTGCCAGAATTTTGCAGGAAACTGTCTCCTGCAGGCGGATTCTGGCGCAAATTTTTGATTCCTGCTCCGGCTCCGTCTCCGGCTGCCAGAAGCTGGATTCCGGGCGGAATTCCGTCAGGGTTGCAGGAACTGCAGGAGTGGAGGAGCTCCTGCTACTGACATTCGTCAAAAGTGCTCCAAATTGAACGTGGTATGGCTCAAAATGTGCGCGCTGCTCTTAGCTATCGAATGGTGTGCGACATGTATCATAGATATGCGCAGGGGGGAATCGCGGGCGGTTTGATCATCTGGAAAGGGGGGACTGAAATCTGACCCTCCTCTAAACCCATCACAAACGCCTGTTTCATAGCTCATAAAATGCGCATAATTCCAAGGAGATGGTTTGTATTAGAAAGTATATGTCTGAAAATTCATTTGAGCGCAGCGCAGCGACATCTTTGTCTCAAAAATAATCCCCCACATGCGCTCACCTTACTTCTCACTCAAGGAGGCAAAATCAGCCATTTCTAGCACTGCGAATCAACTCCTGGCTACTGAAAACCCCTACAAATATGTGTATCTAACTTGTAGAGGGGGTGGAGTATGGCAAACTGAGTGTGGTGCAGGCAAATGCTGCACACAAACTGCTGAAACAGTGTAAATACAACTCTGGGATGGTTTCTTGAACGTAACAAGGCGCTCTAGCCATGCGAACAGGGGTAATCTGGGTCGCTGAGTAAATCTGTCTCATACGATTTTGCTATAAATGGATATCTGAGGCAGGAGATGCGCTTAGTACTGTTTCCAGCTCTCAGGGGGTCTCTACCTTATGTTTCACCCACTAATACAGCTTCAAATCGGCTGATTTTTGGTATATTGCATCTACCATATGGTTTGCACATATTAACATCAGGGGAGCAAGGTTTGCACGGTTGGATTCACTAGTGCTTGTGGCGCTGATCAGGGGTTTCCCCCCCTATTTTGCTGATATCTTCACATAGGGAGCGCTGGTGACTCAGTGAGCGGTACCATTGAACTCTCCTGGCTTGTACGCATCGTTTGATATATATATTATCATGAATTGGCCAACTCTATCAAGGTGTCTACATGGCCGCTTACCCCTGATTATTTTCTGGATGTATTTGGCTAGCGATTGACCCAGGATATTTTTTCTACCACATGTGTATGATACTGTTCGAAAGCGGTGAATTTGCGCATTTTATGGTGTTGTTAGATATACGCTACAGTGGGTTCAAAAATTATCTTCGCAGCTGCCAGTTGCAGGAACTGCCAGATTCCTGCAGGGTGCCAGAATAGACGGATTCTTGGGCGGATACTGGCACCCAAATGTGATTCCTGCTCCGTCTCCTGCTCTGGCATGCCGGAATTTTGACGGAGGCAGAGCAAGAATTCTGTATTTTTCTGGCAGACGGTTTCTGGGGCGACATCTCTAGGTGTGGTAACCGTGTTATTACGCTGAATGACACCAGCGTAACAGCGTAACAACGTGTATTCACATGTTTTTACCCCAATTATGACACCCCCCTGTTTCATTACACCTTAAGTTTTTGGTGTGTAAGCATCCAGCATCAGGGCATTTTGTGTGGGCTCAAGAGACTATTGGAACCCAGGGAGATGTAGAGGCAAATGCCCCTCTGTGGATGCTCCCAGAGCAATAGAGAGCCTAGAAGTTTGAGGTACAAACAAACCATATGTATTCATGTCCTGTCAAAATACACAACTTTTCATCCAGCAACAATTTATTATTTTACACATCAGAAAGTCTAGTGCATGCCATAAAATACTTCTATGTAGGCTAGGGAGGTTAGCCATACATGCTAAGTGGCAGGGGTAAGTGCCTGGGAACACATAGTCTTAAGTCATGTGATGAAGAGTTGTGAGCCTGATTTGTGTGCCTGTATGCGCAAGTTTCAAATTTCTGAAAATTTGTCAGCAGGTGTGCTAGGCATTCACAGTCTATAGTCTAATCAGATGCTTGAATGTTCCAGAAATGGGTGAGAAAAATGTGATTTACTGTCCCAAACACGACACTTTTGAAGAAATCTGCCTATTTATCATATATTTCAAATGACAGCTTACACATCAGGCTTCTGGGTTCTCTATTGCTCCGGGAGCATCCACAGAGGGGCATTTGCCTCTACATCTCCCCGGGCTCCAATAGTCTCTCAAACCCACACGAAATGCCCTGATGAGAGTGAAACAATCCATTACACATCGTGGTACACTTCCACCTAAAGTATACATCTCAACTACGAACGACCCCTCCCCAGACCTCTCTAAACTCAGCGATGGTCTCATGCCCCAGAATCGCAAACTCGACGGCTTCAAACGCATTCTCAAATGGCGCGCCTGGAATGACCAATAACTCGGCCCAAATCTCCGCAACCGTTCGCACTCGGTTCTGGAACACACCCGTCCCAAACGAGCCTAGAACCAGCTTTGAATCGCCTCGCTGCAGGAAGAGCGCAAGTACGCGATGCATCCTCGAGCGCATCAGTCGTGTGATAT
Organism: Ceratobasidium sp. AG-Ba; assembly: GCA_016906575.1. Lineage (NCBI taxonomy): Eukaryota > Fungi > Basidiomycota > Agaricomycetes > Cantharellales > Ceratobasidiaceae > Ceratobasidium > Ceratobasidium sp. AG-Ba. The sequence continues at coordinate 1,750,283 of CP059622.1, read as the reverse complement.
GAAGCTCGAGAGCGACTTCGTCAACCTGTGTACCACTCTCTTGAGCATCGATACGGGCTTGCTGTCGAACCACACCAGCGTTGACGGCCGCACTAGTCACGACGTTGACCAGCACCGGACTCGCCCAGTCGTCCCATTGGTCTCGAACCATAACGACTCCAGGCGTGTATAGCATCGAATCAGAGTACACGCCGCGCTCTAGCTGCTCGCGGTTTGTCCCACCACTATTAGTCGGTTGAGTCTGACCACCTCCTCGTCCTTCGGCTCCACGGCCTCGTCCCGTGCCCCTGCCCCTTCCACGCCCCCTCTGATGATAGCCATAGAACCTCTCAGCCCACTCCGAGATCAAGGGTGCATACAGCGTCGACGCTCGACATAATGCCTCTTCCTGCGCTTGCGCACCCGAAACGAATCCTCCTCCCGGGTTCTTCGCAGACGCAAAATTCAATACGCCCGTCTTCGATTCTCCCGAAGCAGGGACGTGCCAGACTCCTGCATCTAGACCGTCTGGAATAGTCCCAAGTTCACGCGCGGCAGCAACAGTAGATCGTTCAAGAATGGTGAATGTCGTATGTGAATTGGAGGGCGTAAAGTCGGTTCGGGCTTGGACGTCGATTGTCTTGTAGGATGGAGGAGTTTCTTTTTGGGCCTCTCCCTGTTCGTCCGTGTCCATCAAATCCCACTCGGGACTCTCATACCTTTTCTCTAAATCCGGACCCGTTTTCTGCGCGCCCGAACCGTCCAGCACACACCACCTAACCGATCTGCTAATCGATCCTCCAAACTTTGGGCAGGGGCGGGCAAATCTCTCGGAGCGAAATACGCAGTTTGACGCGAACTCTCCATGACACGATCGCGGACTACAACGGTCGTCCCGTCCGATAATGCATAACGATAGGGTTCTTTGAATAGAAGTGATAGGATTTCGTCCGCGATTTTGACCCGAGCCGCCCGGGCTCCCGGAGGACCGTTGTGATGGGGTTCTTGACCGCGTCCTCGTCCTCTTCCTCGACCGCCACCTCGGCCACGACCACCTCCTCTTCCTCTGGATTCAGGGGAATGAGAAGGAGCGCTATCAGAGCTGGTGGGTTGATGGTTGTTACTGCCTTCTGCCTGTCCCCGTCCTCGTCCGCGGCCGGACTCTCCAGAAGTCGAGCCCCCTCGTCCCTCCGACGTGAAATAGTTCATGAGCGTTTGCTGTTGCATCCCAGAGCCAGACATGATACGAGATGGAATATGTGAACGACTTAGGTGAGACGAAATACTATGCAGTGAACCCAGCAGACGTGGCGACGAACAACGGAGTCTCGATGCCAGAGTGGAGGATTAAGTAGCTGGTATTAGGCCGAGTCACTCGTAGAGGCACGACTAGGATATCTCGAGTCATGCACCCCCAAGGTTAGGTTAGAACGTCGGAAGCGACGAGAGAGGACAGCTTCGAGATGGTGCGTCATGGCTGTGCAAGCGGAGGGAGTTTGGTGCCTGGCGCTTTGATGCCAAGTGGTGCTGTCCAGCACCCGGAATTTCGTAGAGAAGACTGGGGTTTCAGAAAGTGGAGAGAAATTCAAATGGGCGGGGCATCTTACTACGACTAGGAACTCACAGCTTATGCCATTTCTGCTCTACCACAAATCTTGCAATAGTCGTCATACAACTTGAGCTCTTGTTAACCACATTGTTTATATCTACACCTGGTACCATGCCCTACGGGTGCTATCACTTGCGCGAGAGGTTGCTTTTTGACTCCATGGTCAGCGCCTGGTTGCGGACGGTCTTTTGCATGCCTGTTTAATGAGCCTCCCCGATCGAAACCAAATCGGAGTAAATTACTTCATATGATAGCGCCTAGATTGGCAATGTACATCCCTGTGCCACGCTCCAACACATATTCAATAGTCAAGTTCAGTCATCCACCATCACTAAAGTCGCCTATCATGCCTGTTTATGCCTACTATGACGCGATACAGAAGGAGAGGTGTATCACGTCGTACCGGATTTAGACGGCGATGACGATATGTCCACCCTCGAATCTCAAACAGAATCCATGGCTTCTGCCACAACAATCCAGTCGGATGATCTACCGGGTGAGCCTTTTCATTTTATCTCAAACAAGAGAAGACCTTAGAGCAGGAAATAAATATGTCACATGAAGGCTACTTTGTACTACATCACGGACGCCAACAACCTGCGGCAGACAACATCGCCAAATTCATTCCTACAGACAACATACGCCGATACATCTTAAGATATCTCATAAACAAGTCTGTACTGGGTGGTGACTATCTTGGGCCTGTGCGCGATATCCTAGCTCCCGTCCAAGGGAAACAGAAGCATGTGCTTGAGCTTGGGACGAAAACCGGGACATGGTGAGTGAATGTGGTAAAACGTACACTGTAAGACTCATAGCTAATGCAGGGTACAATCTATGGCTATCCAGTTTCCCCATGTTCAATTCTGCAGTGTGGACGTTGTGCCGATAGTGCCTCATGTCCAGCGACCAAACATTATGTTTGAGGTATACAACTACACAGAGGGATTGAGGTTGAGGGATGAATCACAGGACGCAGTGTTCATCAACTGTGTTGGGGAGATGGTAAGTGTTTTGTAAGCTTAGCAGATTGGTATCGCACGATAAATACTCAGTTCACTACCACGTACAGGTCAAAAATTACCCCGCTCTAGTACGCGATGCGCATCGTGTGCTTCGTCCAGGCGGATTTATTCACATCACTGAGCTCTCTATACAACTTTGGGATCCTGAAGACTTGTCTAAACCGGCTCATCGCACAAAGCCTATTACCTGCGGCGTCATGGATATTGTTCGGGCGCAGATGTCCACGATGGGAATGGACCCAGATGCACCTACCAAGCTCTCGGATTGGCTCGCGCCCACTTCCGACATATGGATAGACACCAACCGTCAAAACGTCGGGTTTAAACAGATTGAGCCAGTCTTGAGGCTGTATCCAACATATCCTCACGACGGGTACCCTTGCGCTTCTTTAGTTGAAGCTGGCCTAGTTCCGTTTATAAGGCATATGTGTATAACGACAGGGAGGGAATTTTTTAGCGTGCTAAGGGATCGAGGCATTGAGGACAAGGCAGTAGAGGAGATGATTGAAGCGTCGCTTAGGGAAATACAGCAACCAGAGAGATGTGGATATCTGAAACTGTACTGTGTATATGCTGTAAAACGGTAGCACAATCGAATGTGAGAATCCACCCGTATTCGGGTATTTACACCGCCACCAACTATACGGCTTCACATCTAGTTTATCACAAGGATTTAAGAGTGTGAGAAATGGTCACATGCTACGCAAGATGGAATACAATGAAAGTAATGAAACATCCGCCCAAATTAAATGCGCACACACACGAGGCTAGTTGAGGATAGCACACTTCTCCGACCCGCTCTTCGATGGAGCTCATGTCAGGCTCCACTTGAAGTGCGGGCCCTGGATCAACGAAACAGAAGCCGGACTATGGGAGGCCCGGCGGAACAAGGCCGGAACCCCGATCAATTTGTTGGGCGGCCACTAGGGATGGCCAACCATACCGTACAACCCGGGGAAGCGCGTCGCCACACTTTCCCCCCGCTTCTACTTGGATGCCTTAGCACAAAACCCACTCGAGCACTTCGTATAGCTCCACAATTACTCCAGGGTTGATTTTAGTCGTATTCTTGTGAAAAGACCGGGGGACGGAATTAGCAGAGGGGGACCCCATTGAATTACCAGATTTTTAGCTCGAACGCATATACCGAGCTCTGAGGAAATTACTTGAACGCATTCAAGTTATTGAAACGCTGATAATCATCCATCTTAAATATCATTTCACTGGATTTAGGCTGATTGCTGTTAGTATATGCGAATCAGGAAGAGCTGATCCTCCCAGGTTGAGCGACCGAATGGTTCAAACAGAGTCTTTAAGGGGTTCAAAGCACACGGGGTATAGAACCTATGAAACGAAAAGTACCCGGATCCATGGTATGTATACGCAGGGCTAGTTATAACCAGACTGTCGAAACTTACCTTCATATGATGGCCCATATCTCGCTCGAATCATCATCAGCTTCCGGTTTGTGTGCCTCGCCCATTAATCAATGTTTTTGGAAAATAAACAGTATCATGATTTTATACAAATAACCCCTTTCAATACTTATATCTTTCTCTGTTATATGGATTGTGTCGGACAGCCGGGACATGGCTAAACTCAGCGTGGCCGGTTCCCCAGAGTTACGCAATTTCAGCCGAATAACCTGCGAGCTGTGCTAGAACTAGAAGTGGCCGTAACTAGTTATGGTCAAACAGCATATCGATTTTATGGCTGAATGTCTTTTATTGTGCAACTTGAACAGCGTGTCGTGGGTTGGTCTTTGTCGCTCGGCTCCGCCTCGCTCCAGACATTGAGAGGAGATAGGCCAGAGGAAAGCGGTGATTAGGCGCTCAAGTGACGCACGTGATGAGACAAGTTTTGCACCACACATTTTCAAATTGCTGACTAATTAACGGGGGTGGTGTGACCTTGCAGTAACAAGGTGATCACTCACATCTAGACCTGGTACCATGCCCCACGGGTGCCACCGCTTGCGCGAGCGGTTGCTTCTTAACTCCATGGTCAGCGCCTAGTTGCGGACGGTCTTTTACATGCCTGTTTAATGAGCCGCCCCGATCGAAACCAAATCGGAGTAAATTACTTCATACGGCAGTGCCTTGATTGGCAATATGCATCCTGTGCCACGTTCCAACACATACTCAATAGTCAAGTTCAGTCATCCACCATCACTAAAGCTGCCCATCATGCCTGTTTATGCCTACTATGACGCCGATACAGACGGAGAGGTGTATCACGTTGTACCGGACTCAGACGGCGATGACGATATGTCCACCCTTGAATCTCAAACAGAATCCATGGCTTCTGCCACAACAATCCAGTCGGATGATCTACCGGGTGAGCCTTTTCATTTTATCTCAAACAAGAGAAGACCTTAGAGCAGGAAATAAATATGTCACATGAAGGATACTTTGTGGTACATCACAGACGCCAGCAACCTGCGGTAGACAACATCGTTAAATTCTTCCCTACGGACAACGTGCGCCGATATATCCTCAGATATCTCGTCAACAAGTCCGTGCTGGGTGGCGACTATCTTGGGCCTACGCGTGATATACTAGCTCCGATCCGGGGGAAACAGACGCATGTGCTTGAGATTGGGACGAAAACCGGGACATGGTGAGTACATGATCCAATAGAACGTATAACATAAGAACTGTAGCATATGCAGGGTACAGTCTATGGCTGTCCAGTTCCCACATGTCCAGTTCCGCAGCGTGGACGTTGTGCCAATCATGCCTCATGTCCAGCGACCGAACGTCGGGTTTGAGGTGTACAACTATACAGAAGGATTGAGGCTAGAGGACGACTCACAGGACGCAGTATTTATTAACGGGGTTGGCGAGATGGTGAGTATTGTGTAAGCGTAGTAGCCTAGTATAGCGGGATGAATACTCATCCCACTGCCATGTACAGGTCAAAGACTATCCCGACCTACTTCGCGAGGCGCATCGCGTGCTCCGTCCAGGAGGAGCTATTCATATCACTGAGTTTCCCCTACAGCTATGGGATGCTGAGGATCTGTCCAAGCCGGCTCATCGTACAAACCCTATTGCCTGCGGCGTCCTGGAGATTGTTCGGGAGCAGATATCCATCATGGGAATGGACCCGGATACACCTAGCAAACTGTCTGATTGGCTCGCGCCGAGTTCCCACCACTGTGGGAAGCCTGGGCCTGGTCTAGCGGCACCCCGCGCCCTTTTCGACGGGGACGTCAGACCAGTGCCCCGGGGCCGTATTCCGTGGATATGTGTGTTATATAAGCGTTTGAGACATAATGAAACCCGCGACTCAGCGCCTTGAATTCAGGCCAAAATGTCTTTATTCGGCCCCAGACTAGTCCAGATTTGGGCAGTTTTCGGGACCGAGAACCGCTGGACAGTGCAGCTTGCGCCCCCTTCGTCGTTGAGCGTACTACGACATGGGTTGGGTGGCAGAGCTGTGCTATCTTGCAAGTAACCCATAGCATTTAGTGGGTTCCCCGCATTGCAAAGATTGGTTTACTGGATAGATTTGATTTTGGGCTAATGCTCGCCAAACTAGGCAAGAAATTTAACTCTTCAACCAGCGGACGGCTTTGCTCGGTTCATGCTGGCAACCAGCTAAATGCTATGGGTTACTTGCAATATGGTACAGCTCTGCCACCCAACCTATGTCGTAGTACGCTCAACGACGAAGGGGGCGCAAGCTGCACTGTCCAGCGGTTCTCGGTCCCGAAAACTGCCCAAATCTGGACTAGTCTGGGGCCGAATAAAGACATTTTGGCCTGAATTCAAGGCGCTGAGTCGCGGGTTTCATTATGTCTCAAACGCTTATATAACACACATATCCACGGAATACGGCCCCGGGGCACTGGTCTGACGTCCCCGTCGAAAAGGGCGCGGGGTGCCGCTAGACCAGGCCCAGGCTTCCCACAGTGCCACATATGGAAAGACACAAACCGCCACAACGTCGGGTTTGAGCAGATCGAGTCCGCCCTCAGAACGTATCCGGTACATCCCCACGACGGGTTCCCTTGCGCTTCTTCGTTCGAGGCTCGCATGAATCCGTTTGTGAGGCATATGTCCATAATCTCAGGGAAGGACTTGTTTAGCGTACTAAGAGACCGAGGAATTGGGGATGAGACGGTGGAGCAGATGATTGAAGCGTCGCTCGAGGAAATACGGCAACCAGATAGATGTGCATATATCAAGTTGTACTGTGTATATGCTTTAAAGCGGTGACACAATCGAACCTGAGAATTCCCGCGTATCCGGACGTCTACAAAACCGACAACTACGCGGGCCCTCACCTATCTTAAAGCCAGTACTTCACGGTGCCAGAAGCGGTCACATGGCTGCGCAAGATGGAAAATAAACGCGGTAATGAAACTGGAGCCCAAATTAAGTGTGTACGGGGTTTATTGAGAGCCGTAGGCCTCTCTGACCTCCTCTTCAATGAATATTTCCTCTGGCTTCACTTGAGAGCTGAGGTCTGAGTCGGCAAATCGACGAGCCAACAGCACACCAGTTGAGACAAACTCGGGGTATTGGTCGGCGGGATGATCGAGCGCAGCTAATGGAAGCTTCGTGATTTCGTAGTCGTTCTCTGCGTTAAATTCCACGGCATTTTCCATGAAAGCTCAGAGGGCAGTGCCCTTGGGGCAAGCCTTTCTTAGTGGTAGAAGCCCAGACTTCGTCCTGAGTAGTTCGCCCCTCTGCATAGTTTCAAGCAGGTTGACACGATTGGTTTTAACCTTAACTCAATCTGCGCGATTGATCGGTTTTTGGACCCGAGTCTAGCGGTAGTGAGCTTTGAAGCGGCGAATAGCCCCGGTATCAAGAGGTTGAATAAATGCGGTCAAACTAGCGGCCAGGTACCACACGCAAATCTGGATACTGTCCGGGTCCTGACTTCTGATGTCGAGACGATGCATTGTCATGTAAAAACACTACATGTGGATTCTGCTGTCGCATTTATACATCAAACAGTCTAAGCCGCCTACAGCGCGTATAAGCACAAGCTTATACGGCATGTCATCAGAAGTACTTATGCGATACCACCTCTATCATCTATCCTTTTGTAATAAAGTCATAGCCAAATCTTAACCCCGTAGCAATACGGCTATTATAGCGTCTTGGCTTTATTACTTTCCTATAATCATGCGGTTTAAACTGAGATTTCAGCTCACTCATCTCGCCGCCCTTATTAGAGTACTACTAGTTGATACCCTCAAATGTCCAGCGAGCGGCTTTCCATACTATCTACAAGGGCGTGCGGTTGTCTGTGTATTATTGGGGGCGAGGTGTTTGGTTTTTGGTGGCGGTTGCTCACCGGAGGCGTAGTGGTAGCGGTCAAGTGTAGTATCCAGTCGCGACATTTCCTCACGCTCTCGCTTCAATTCATATTCGGACTGAATAGGCGGTTACTTATCTTCTCAACGCCCTGTATGAATGCCCCAGGGATTGTTGAGATTGTTGGGATACAGATCAACATTTCCAGTATGGAAATGTCATTGATCTATTATATAACCTGAGTGGGACCGTGCGTAATTATACCGGAAGCGAGACTGTATGGAAACCCAGCGAAACACATCCGGAACCCCGATCAATTTGTTGGCCAGTCACGGAACCTGGTCCCGGCGTATTACAGTCAGGTCCCATGACGGTGCTGTCCTGTTCCACTCAATCTTACCAGGACCGTATGTCAGGACTGAGCGGGAAAATGTTGAGCGATCTCTGACGACACTTGCGCGGTACACAGAACATGATACCTGAGCAAGGCTGCTGTTGTCCATGGCGACCCTCTATAACAAGGGTTCGAATAGAAAATATGAACCCGATTTGGGAACACACGGTTTAAATGACACCACCTATATTAGCAAACTTCTTGCGTGCCACGTTTCAGCACGCACAATAATTGATATCGGTCTCCTACCATCGCTAAAGCGACCCATCATGCCCGTGTATGCCTACTATGACGCCAATACAGACGGAAAGGTCTATAACGTTGTGCCAGACTCTGAAGACGATGATTATATGCCCACGGTTGAATCTCAAACTGACTTCTCGGCTTCTGATACAACAATTCAGTCCGACGATCTACCAGGTGAGCCTGTACTGTTTGGTCGAAACGAGAAACCACCTTAGAGGCAGCAAAGGCGATTTCGGGTGCCGACGGGATGGACAGCTACAAAGTGTACAGCCCATGATATAACTATAACAAGAGTTCGAGTATGAAATATATGCCAAATTTGGGCGTAATTAGTTCAATCATGGTACCGCCCAGATTGGCAATACATCTTGCGTGCCACGTTTTAACACAAAAGTTACTCAATATAGTTGAATCGACCTCCCACCATCACTACCATCGCCCAGCATGCCCGTGTATGCCTACTATGATACCAATACAGACGGAGAGGTCTACCACGTTGTACCAGACCTAGAGGAGGAGGATGATATGTCGGCCCTCGAATCTCAAACAGAATCCATAACTTCTGGGGCCACAATCCAGTCCGACGAACTACCGGGTGAGCCTGTACTATTTGATCGAAAAAAATAAATGTCGTTAGAGCAGGAAATGGATACGTCATCTGAAGGATACTTTGTGGTACATCACAGGCGGCAGCACCCTGCGGTAGACAATATCGCTAAATTCTTCCCGACAGACGACGTACGCCGATATATCCTAAGATATCTTACCAATAAGTCTGTACTGGGCGGCGACTATCTTGGACCCGTGCACAATATCATAGCTCCCGCTCAAGGAGAACAGAAGCATGTGCTTGAACTCGGGACGAAAACCGGGACATGGTGAGTAGACGATCCCATACAGCGTATACCATAAGAGCCGTAGCTCGTGCAGGGTACAGTCTATGGCTATCCAGTTCCCCCATGTTCATTTTCGCAGCGTGGACGTTGTGCCAATCATGCCTTATGTCTAGCGACCCAACGTTAGGTTTGAAGTATACAACTTTACGAAGGGCTTAATGCTAGAGGACGACTCACAAGATGCGGTGTTCATCAATAGCGTCGTGGAGATGGTGAGTTTTGTATAAAGATAGTAGCTTAGCACAGCATGCTTAACACTAAACCCAACCGATTACCACGCACAGGTCAAAGACTACCCCGACCTACTTCGTGAGGCGCATCGTGTGCTCCGCCCAGGCGGAGTCATTCATATCATTGAGCACCTCATGCAGCTGTGGGATACTGAGGATCCATCCCAGGTGGCTCATCGTACATCGCCTAGTTGTTGCCGCCTTATAGCGACTGTTCGAGAGCAGCTATCCATTATGGGAATGGACCCAGATGCGCCTGCCAAGCTCTCGGATTGGCTCGCGCTCACTTCCGACATATGGATAGACACGAACCGCCAAAACGTCGGGTTTGAACAGATTGGGACAACCTTGAGGCTGTATCCAGCACACCCCCACGAAGGGTTCCCTTGCGCTTCTTTAGTTGACACTCGCATGGTTCCGTTTATAAAGCATATGTGTATAATCTCAGCGAAGGACTTGTTCAGTGTACTGAGGGATCGAGGGATTCAGAACGAAGTGGCGGAGAAGATGATTGAAGCGGCAATTGAGGAGACACAACAACCGGAGCGGTGTGCGTATACAAGATTGTACTGTGTTATGGTGTAAAAAGATAATAGCGCTTAGTGTTTACCAGTACTGCCTCTATTTGAATTTTCTTGTCTTTCTGTCTCGCTGTCGCCCTCCGTACAAGTCGCACCTCCGAACGACTATAATGCATATGATTCAAAAAAAGATAGTAGCGGGATGTTATATGCCTTTATACAAATTGGACAAAGATAGCAACATTGTACGCGTTAATTTTCGTCAATCAACCAACGCCTACTATATGTGATTATTCTCAAATGACGGTACCATAGCCCTGACCCCTGGGGTCCAAACACGGCAAAAGTGTATCTTCGTTTGATATCGAAACATCCCATTCCCCGATATCCATTCGATAATACTTTTGACTGCCTCAAAGGGCTTTCGACCTGGAATGATTTCACGTCACTGAGACGTTGTTGCCTTGCATAAGTTGTACTAGATCGCTGCGCTCACTAGAGGACAGGGGCTAGTGATATGGGCGCAAAGTCTAGCTCAACAATCCCACATATATAGCCGGGCGGGATTGCGGATCCCGCAATAGGGGCAGGTTTTTATTCTGAATAGGAAGAGCGGGTCACGATATCCGCACCTATACGGCGACTTTCTTGGAACCTTTCGAGGTGGCCGTCCTGTTCCGGTATGAATCTGGTACCTTGGATGATGCACACTTCCCGTTCGGGCCGGGTTGTAGATCTCTCCGAAATCCCGAAGGTGCCGAGCGCTGTCTTAATTAACGGAGCTGAATTTCAGGAGCTAGCGTTACGGCATGGTTCGCGGATGCTATGTGGGACCCGTTCCTCGCCTAGGTGCGCGTAACCCATATGATACATATATACGGGGAGCAATAGTGGGGTATATTGGCACCCTTGTGGTCTGGAGTGCTTTCTTGACCAATAAGATTGCTTCTGGGAGGGGCTGAAGAGACCCCGGCTCGGCTATTTCTGGCACGTGCGCTTGGATGCGTGCTTTGAGGCTAAATAGACGTGATTGGTCATCGAGTGATGCGCGGGGACAATTTCAACTAGCCGGTGCGCTCTGACTCTTCGGCTATCCGCGATCTAGGCCGGCAGAAACTCTGGAATTTTTTATTTATAAATTGCGGTTTCTGCACTCGATTGGCACTTTCCCCCCTCACCATGCATGGCACCTCCCTCGACATCCGACTAGCCGAGCCCGTCGTCTTCTTGCGCGGCTCGGACAATGCACCAGCTAGGAGGCGAAATGCGGCGCCGCCAGACACCGCACCAGCCATGGTGCGCGGCATACTCACACTCAAGCTCGCGAAAGCAACCAAGATCCGGAGCATCGCTATCACCCTCGAGGGCAGAGCAAAGACGGAATGGCCGGAAGGTGCGTAGCGCATTGTGTCATTATTTCGGCCGATGTCACTGACGACGGATATAGGCATTGGAGCCCGTCGAGCAGAGGTCACCGAGGACATCGGCGTATTGTCGTCTTCGACAGTGTTCTTCCGAGCAGGCCATGAGAACGGCGCCGTACCCTCCGCGTCTGCGAGGAGGGCAATGTCGCTGGGTCCGGGTGTAGCGCTGGATCACGAGGCGGATGACGAAGGAGCGCTATCCGATGACGAAGATGACGACGAGGCTTACAATGCCGCTCGACAAGATCAGGGAACTATTCGTGGCCGTCGGCTTAGTGTGGACCAACATCATTTCCAGCGCCATTTTGTTGAACACAACGAACATACTGCGATTCCGACCCCTCCATATACCCCAAGAGTTGAAGGTCAATCGAATATACCCGGATCGCCCGGCCTGGCCTTGCAGGAACTCAGGAATGCACTTAGAACTGGCGTCGCCGCTGCCCAATCGCCTGAATCTTCCCGTGAGCACGCGGCGTACGATTGTGCCTGAAATGCCTATTTTAACGCACTCAATAGGTCCTCCTTCCATAAGCGGCCCAACCTCCCTCAAGCAACCACATCTCGAACGACTGCATCTCATAGAGTCATGTCCGCCCCACCGTCCCAACTCCCTTCTACCAACGTGTCCTCTGACGCAAGCGTTCGGTCTTTTCAGCCTGATATTTCGGAACATCCTAGTGACGAGGAAGACGAGGATCATCCAGATATTCCTAGACGCCCATCCCCTTCGCGTCGCGAATCTTCCGTTTCCTTTCTCGGGAGCCCACTCTCTACTCAACCGCAAACCGACGGATTACACTCACCACCTTGGACGGAACGCCAGCGGTCCGTATCGAGATCGACCGTTTCCGGATCGACAGTCGCCCGACCCACTAGACCATCACCTTCCCCGGCTCCACCCCGCTCCATACTCCAAACATCTGCTCTCGGCTTGAACCCGCAAAATTCGAGTCCGGGTCCATCCCCGTTTCGTTCTGCTCATCCCGACTCCCCCGCCGCGTCGTCGCCAGTTCGAGATCGGGACCGGTCCGAGTCGCGCGTGCGAGGTCGACAGGCTACCCGGTTTAGTCTTTCCGCCGTGTCGAATGTTTTGCACGAGCTTGGTCATGAGATTACGGACCGGGTGAGAGCAAGTCTCGTGCGAGCGCGGGTCCACGACCGTTTACGAGGGGTGGAGCCGGCAGCCAGACTCAGATTCCTGAAGAGCCTGAGAGGGACCGTGTAGCTGAGAGGCAAAAGGAGCGAGAGAGGGGCGGAGAGCGTGATGCCCTCGGGGATGAAGGGACGCGTGGCAGGAAGAAAGAAGGGAAAAGAGTGCGTTGGAGAAGCTTGGAGCCAGTTTGGGTTTGGGTCTTGAAGGGGGACATGCAAATGAAGGAGATGGAGATGGCGATATGTGGCAAGAGTTCCGAAAGGGTGAGTTGTGTTTATGACTCGGCGGGTTATATGCGTCTGACTTTGTGGGACAGGAACGTACAATTATCCTATTTCGTTTGCGATCCCTTCGAATACGCCTCCGAGTCTACACTGCGACTTTGGATCGATTGTGTATAGGCTCAAAGCTGTCGTGCATCGGACTGGAACGTTTGTTCCTAAGCTTGTTGCAAACGCCGAGGTCACTCTGATTAGCGCACCTGGCGAGGATGACACGGAGGAACGGGAGAACATTGTGGTTGAGCGGCAGTGGGACGAACAACTGAGGTAAGCGTTCGCACCTTGGTCCCGTCAGAACTATTTTGACTGATAGAATACGGGTACAGATACTTTATCAATATTTCCGGAAAAAGTTTCCCAGTCGGAGGCACGGTTCCTATTCAGCTGGTCATGATGCCTCTGTCGAAAGTCAGGATCTTCCGCATTACGGTTTTGTTGGAAGGTCCGTTTAGTCTTTATATATCCACCTTCAGTGCCCATATTGAACCTTTTTGATGTAGAGAAAATTGACTATTATGCTCATTCCCGACGCGTGGCACGACATGATCCTACCAGACGCTATGAGCTAATGTCAATCAAACACCCTCACGGTTCACCGAAGCATCACCACGAAAAGGGTCACCGTTTGCCGTTGTTGCCGATCATGGATGAGGGGGACGCCCGGGATTCGCCGTTGTGGGATTTGGTCGAAGGCGGAAACGGAGATGGTACCGAGGAAGAGGCCGTCAGTTTTTGGAACCCGAACGGACCTTGGACTTTGCAGGTCAGTTGTTTGGCTAGGTGAAAGATCATAAACCTGACAGATGATTTGTGGTTTAGCTTCAAGCGAATCTGCCTACATGTTCAAGTCCCATACATTTCTCATGCAAGCACTCCAAGAGTAACATCACCATCTCGCACTGGATCAAGATCATCATTCGAGTCGATCGTGGAGTCGAGGATGACAAGGACAAGGACAAGAGGAAGCAATTTGATATCATTGTTGAGACTCCTATCAATTTGCTTTCGGTGAGTCTATGGTTTGACTTCATTACTCTCGGATTAACACTGAATGCTTTGAAACTTGCCTAGTGCAAATGCAATCCAGATTATATTGCACTTCCCCCTTACACTTCCGCCGCGCCTTCTCAGAACCAACGACCCACAACTGGACCGGTGCCTGGTGAATGTACATGCGATCATGCCAAAGCCGAGCGACAGAACCGTCTCCAATCTTCGGCGAATATCAATACAGCCATGTCTACTCTTCCCGTTCAAGGACTTGGATACGGGGCGTTCAACGTACCGGCCGCAGATTTTGGGACAGGGTTGAGAAGAACAAGCAGTGGACCGAATGCGAGCGCCCCAGATCGGATGATGGGCGGGTTCACAGATCCACCCCCGAACCGACCTGGAAGGGCCGGAGTGCCCATAGAACGAGAGAGGCCACAAGTGGGGCGCTCGGCAGAGTCTGCAGAACGGCTCACGACGCTTGTCGATCGGAGCTTGCAATTCGCGAGGCTTGTTAGCGGGGAGGAGAGCACAAGCGGAGATACGCCGCCGGCGTATGCTGATGCTGTGAATGGTACGAGCGAGGTTAGAGAGGAGAGGGGCAGGGAGCGAGGTCGGACGGCACATGTGATGTTTACGCCAGAGAGCCGATCTGGGAGCCAGAGTCGGGCGCATAGTCGCAGCCGGCCCTCGAGTCGGCCTGCTAGTCGGCCGGGAAGCCGCCCGGGCAGCCGTCCAGGAAGCCGTCCTCCGAGTATTATGTGGCCGTAGCGGGTTCATATAGTCGTTTCTAATGGGTTTTTGGTTTATTTCTCTTAGGATTACAGGATTTGCCCGATGTTCATTTAGAGGACTTGGATTATAGTACTGTCTCTCGTCTTGATTTATGCTCATGTCATCCATAATGTTAATTCAAAACGATTGTTGCTCTATTCAGAAACGTATGTAGAGTACCAAGACAACGTGAAATAAATTGTTTTACAATTTCGCAGTCGGGCGAGAATTTTGTCCTTCATTCCTCAAGTCCTTTGCCATGCGGCCTAGCATGGGGAAACGCGATCCTTGGGCTTTGGCATTTGCGGATGAAGCTTGTCGTCGAGCATATCGCGCGGCGATACCTGGTGAAATTTAGAATTTATGCACGGAGCTCGGGACCAAATAAATACTTACCTTGTAAGATGATTGCCAATCTGAAGAACATCCAGCTGTTGGCGTATACCATCTCGGGAATCGGGTACGGAACTCCGAAACCGGTGCAAAACGCCCGCTCCAGCTCTTCCAGAGAACATGGAACTTCGGACGGTGGCAAGTCTTTGAACCCGGTGATTGCATCGGGCGGGGGAACCTCTTTTGACGTTACGTGGAATGGCATTAGGAGATTGGCGAGGTCCGCAAGCTGTGGTGTTTTGAATTGGATAAATATGCCTGAGATGGCTGAGAAACACTCACGGGACTGCCCAGTGTACACAGTTCCCAATCTAAAATGCCAATAACTCGAGGCTCGGTTGGATGAAAAATGAGGTTGTCGATTTTATAGTCGCCATGTACAATCCGAAGGCCGGTTTTGCTCTCATCGGGGAGGTGGCTCTTGTACCATGCAATTGATTCGTCAAAGTGTGGGATTGGTCCCACTGGGATATTGGTGTCGACATCGACTGCTTGAGCCTGTGCTTGAGATACTCTACGAAATTGTTTAAGCTAGCTCATATACTGGATCAAAGTATAGCATACCTAGATAACGACTTAATCTGTCGTGGAAAGTAAGGTGTATGAGGACCAAAATCGTCCAGCCCCACCTCGGACGGGACCAGAGATGACAGCGCAGCAAGCGACCTGACTGCCGACAGCCAACTGAGCATCAAATTGTATTGTTATCTCACGCTGTATCCACTTTGACACCGCTTACCATTGCTTCCTGTCTTCTTTTGAGATTTGGATCATCCGGGGGTCTGTAAATATCCTCCCCTCCAAGAATTCCATAACGTAGAACGGGGTGCCGATGACGTTGGAGTCTTCACATAGGACAATTGGTTGGGGGATAGGAATGGGATTGGAGGTTTTGGTACGGGTGTTGTGAGTGTGAATCGCGCGAAGAATCTTGTATTCACGCTCAATAGCGTGTGCTGTCGAAGATAACAAACGGCCAGCTGGCTTCTTGCGCATCACAAATCGTGTCTTGCTATAGGATGATCAGTTTAAACTTTTACAATAATGCAAATTTGTCACGACTCACTTTGCGTCTGTAAGAAAATACGTTGGATTGGACTAGTAGTTCACTTGAGTGAAAGTGCGCCAACTGCTCGATAAGCGGCTCACCTGTCCATACTATACAGAAGATATTAGCCTGGTAACATGAATACATAGAACGAGACACTAACCTTGAATTGCTTGACTTCTACAGGGACCTTTACCTCTGCCGCGTGCTGCTCAAGATATCTGTTCAAAGCCTGGATGTCTATTTCTGCACGTATTTCCCCATATTCGCCGCCGATTTTAGCTTCAGGCATGTCCAAGAGGTTTACTCTGCTTTTTTTTTGTGGAGGTTATTGCTTGCTGCTCTAGCGGCGGCGGGTCCCACTACAGGTTGGGTGTGGAGGGAGAGGACTAAAGAGTGCGGGGTGATCGAGCCGAGCTCGTCGGCTTCGGCAAGGATTGACGAGCGGTAGCCGAACAAGCGCTGTATGGATGTATTTGCGCAAAGGTAAAATGCAGTATTACAGGGCTACAGACAGCTTATAAACAACATTACATTACTAGAAACGCCTGCAGGCATTGGCATTGCGTCTTAATTTTGTGGCGGTTTACTTATCCAACTCATCATGAGAAAAGCAGCTGGTTCAATTAAACTGCTTGCGGCCTGAAGATCGACCGATATCATAGAAACTGAAATGGATTGACCCTGTCTGCTAAACAGTATCGAGCTCCGCCATGATACTTAACTATTTATGTGTGATAGTTTCCTTCATGTGACTATGTCTTCTACTTTCGCATCCCACCACACGTATGGTGGTATTCCAGGCTCGAGCTTAGTGATACGATATGCAACAAGTAGTAGCACAGGGGCCCAGCTACACCTCCGGTGCGAATCGAAGCAAACCTTAGCGCAAGTCGACTGACCCTGTATGGTAGACAAAATGAGAGATCCCCAGAGGATTCGAACCACCAGCAACTCAAGAATGATCGGCTAGTCCCGACCACCCGGTGCTTGAAAGGATCGAATCACTCTCGCTAGGCTATCTGGGGGTGCTACAACAGCGCGACGAAGCTCAATTACGAGGTAGCTCAAGGTCTGTTCGCCTCTTCAACAATGAAGTGTGATCCCAAGACGTTGGAATGCATGTTCTAACCATCCGTTCGCCGATTTTCGCGGGCTCTCGAATATACCACAATGGTACATTCTAGTCCCCAGAAGCATGTTCAACTATGATACCTCGTCCGCCTAGTTTTTTATTGTCTCATCTCTTTTCGTTTTGCCCCAACTCGCCTTCCTTCGCTTATCGTTGCCGTTAGACGCGTTGATTTCGCGCCTCGGAACTATGCAGTTCTCCCGCCTGTTCAAACAACATGACCACTGCTGTATTTGTGTTATTTTAATCTCTTCATGAAGGTGATTATTAGTTATATGTATCAGACTGCACCGAATGCAAACATTCTGGACCGTTTCTAATGGATCGACAGATAAAAGGCGGGCTGAAACATCTCTAGCGTCACGGACCAGGTCGTCAAGCGCAAATCCCAGGTCTAGTTCCTTCTATGGATTACGCTGGCACCAGCGGGTGGCGTTAGATATGAATGAGCGATCAGATAAACAAGATTGCGACGTGGCTCGAATTGACTCATTCGATCGCTCCACATTCACCCGGTGGCACTTAGACCGGTTAAATGAATGAAATCTGTCGCTTTGGCCGAGCCGCTCGTCTCTGCTGTCCGATGAAGCTGTTCGAGTATCTGAAAGCGCCGTCCGCGAATTTTCCAACAAGAAATTAGCACTTGACAATATCAAGAATCGTGGTCAAGTTCTTAGCGCCTCGGCCGTACACATGTGAGGTGCGGACAGACCATGAAGTCCAATGCTTTTCTCAGGTACTAGAACGGAACGAGCCTCGGAAAATCTTAAACTCCAAATACAGCACCCACTGGGTAGTTCTGCGGGCGAGTTGCGGCTGAACTGCATTATCCTTGTCCGATCGAACGCCAGGCGGTGATCACACCTCGTGCTAGCCTCCGATATCGTCCAATCTGGACGCCAGGGCAGTAATTTCAACTGATGTGATGTGCTTCCATCGGCAGCACGAGTTTTTCCGTTCAATGGGTTGTATGCTGCTGTCGTGCTCTTCCATAATGAGACTTAAGTACGCGCATGTATGCAATCTGGTTCCCTGGTTCTCCGGAAAAGAAGCACATGTTGCCTATTGCACCACTTTGCTAATGCTTGATTTCGAATAATCACCATTTCTAATAGCACCTGAGCCACTTGGCCATCAACGCGACACTACAAATGAAGCAGTGTTGGCCCTTCAGCCATCCCCAACCCACATCTCACTCTCCAGTTTTGTGTTTACTCCTTTCAGTTATTCACTCACGAAACAGTTACTCTGGACAACTCTAACTCCATAGATCGGCTGTCAACTAGTATCGTGCATTTCCCAGAGGAGGTTGCCGTTATAGCGTAAGTGAAAAGCTGTTGTCTCGGAAGAAGTGATTTACTCTTACACTCTTCGTTGAATATGTAGTCTGTTTGGGGCCACAGGAGGGGGCAAATCAACGGTGAGTCTGACGTCGCTTCCATACTATGTGGTAGTTTGGTTAACGAGCGTCGTTTAATTTGCTGATCTTGCCAGTGGCCGCGACGACCTGGCTGTTGGACACGGTATTGAGTTATGTACACAAGAGGTTGGCAAAACAGCCGTCTTCGAGGTTGGAAACAGGCCCGTCGTCTTGGTTGACTGTCCGGGTTTCGACAACTCTCATGCATCCGATGCCGAGATTCTAAAGAGAATCGCAGGATTCCTCGCGTTCACGTGCGTATCTTAAGTGTTCGCCACTTGAAGCGATGATTTTAACTCGATTATAGTTATTCAAACAACATCAAGCTTGTGGGCATCCTATACGTACATCGTATTACCTATATTCGTTTTGGCGGAGCTAGTCGTCGCAAATTTCGCATGTTCCGCAAGATGTGCGGAGCTGAGTCGTCGTGACCAACATGTGGTCGCAGCCTCCTACCAAGCTCCAGCTTGCTTGAGAAAGTCAACTGAAGGATGGGGACGACGCATTCAAGCCTATCCTCAGCGATGGCGCGCAGATGATCCGCCACCTGGAACCTACCCGGGAGTCAGCCCACAACATCATCCGGTGCCTCTTGGACAAGAAACCTATCGCTCTTGATATCTCTCGTCGAATAGTTGATCAGGGGAAGAAGCTAGAAGATACTCCTGCTGGCAGTGAAGTAGCTGGGGATCTTGCTGATGCGTTGCGCAAGCACCAAGCTGATATCGAACAGCTGAAGCTTGATCAAGCCCAGCTGCTCCAGAGAACGACAAGAAGTGGCAGAAAGAGATCGAAGAGCAAGAGAGGACAGCACATGCGGCAAGCCGGGCGCTCGAAGAACAAATCGAGTCCTTGAAGCAGGGGCATGGGGCGCAATAGGCCGAGTGGTAGACGATGTTTATGGACACGCAAGAGAAGTACCTCGCGAAACCAGCGGAGATGCAGCAGCGACACGATGAGAAGACAAGCAAAATTCAGGCCGAGCACCTTGAATACATGAGGAAGATGAAGGAGAACAAGGACAAACAACATGCGCAGGCTCAAGCTCGAGCAGAGTAGGTACAAGCCGAGGAGGAAGAAAGAATAGTTCAGGAGACAGCAAGTCGAGGCATAAGCGAAGGTAGATAAGAAGGAGGAGTATGAGGCGACAAGCTGAGGCGCAGGCGGGTTATAGCAGGCAGTAGGCCGAGGCTCGCGAGAGGGCTGAACGGAAGGAGGCAGAGTATAGAAGACAGGAGGCCGAGGCTCGCAATGAACGGGGAGGAGGAGGCCAAGGCTAATGCAGAGGCGACTCGGGCGGCTCAAGAACACTATAAGGGGATGAAGGAGATGCAAGAGAAACACAAACGCGACATAGCGAACGCGCGTCGCGGTGGTTGTATAATTTGATGATTGGATTTCGTTGTAAACCTGGTTGGCGAAAAGAGGCTTTTTTAATTGAGTGGTTGTTTGGTTCTGTGTCAATAATCATGTGACATTGCCAAGTTTCTGCCCCTAATCTTGACCTTGATTCCCGCTATGTTCAAATCGCTAATCAAATCTGGAATATCAGTATACACGTTGATGTCGTTTTGTTTTATTACTGCGGGCTGGGTAGTCGACGCTCCGGAGAAGTGCACCTGGTTGGCTGGCGCAAAGCCAAAACCCCTTGATAGTGTTGTCTGGAATAGCGCCGTTGTGAGGCACAGTACTTCAAAGATTAGATTCGAAACCAACGTTATAATGCTCAAATTCTTTTCGGAATCTCGAATTCCAACACATATCGTCCCATTCTACTATCGAGCGCTCCATAATCACGACCCAGACGACATTACGGTTGCAACAATTGTTACGAGCAACCGCTTCGGGGCACTGAAGCGACTCGCTCACTACTACCAGGGTGAGACAAATCAGCTGAATTGAGGGCCCTAAGGCAATCTTACCTGTTTGTACAAACATAGGTCCAGTATCCGTCACGGTCCATATCAACTCCACTCCTACTGCTCGGCGAGCAGATCTCATCGAGTCTCTACATGATCTTTACACGTCATCGTCATTTTTCCTCGCTGGGTCGATATTCATCTGGTTATAGACGCTCATGACCGGCAGTTCAACATGTGGCGAAACGTGGCGCGGTTGTATGCACGTACAGCATGGGTGATGATGCTGGATGCGGATTTCGTGGTGTGCACGGATGTTAGAGCAGGACTAAGGCGAGCTCTCTCGAGGATTGGAGAGGAGGAAAGCCACAAGATTGGAGAATTGGCGAGGAGCGGCAGGGCCGCGTTTGTTGTACCAGCGTTCGAATATGTTGCCCAAGAAGAAGGAAGCGACTGGAGGGTCTTCCCAAGAGACAAAAAGGTCAGACGAATCTTTTATTTTGATGGAGCTTTACAGACCTCTAGTTGAAGGGCCTAATGGATTTGGTGGATGCCAGCAAGATTGGAATGTTTCATCAGTCATGGGCTCCGGGGCACAACAGCACGTTGTACGACCAATACTATAAGGCAAACCCGGGAGAAATATACAAAGTCAATGCGTATCAGAAAAGCTACGAACCGTACATTATTATGCAACGCGATGGACCTCCATGGTAAGTCCCTCTGCGTGCTTGAGAAGTACCCCTGACCCTTGGGCAGGTGTGATGAGCGGTTCATCGGATACGGAGGGAACAAAGCTGCATGTTTATTCAACATCTACATCTCAGGCATAGACTTTTTTGTGCTACCAGATGACTTTCTGGTTCACCAAAGTCATCCATATGCGGAAGAGACAAGGAAGAGTGAAGTCTGTATCCAGTTAATGTATTCAGACCAGCGATAGCTAATGATGAGGTAACTCTAAACAGCGAAAACACAACCGCAAGGTCTACGACGACTTTAGGAGAGAGCTCTGTCTCGAGTGCGTGTTTTGTTTTGCGTAATCCAGCAGCTAGTGCTTAGGTGTTCGGGCGACTCAGGGAAATGGCACGAAGTATGCGCTCAGGAACCCTCTATGCGGATGTCAAAAAGAACCTCAGGGACGAGTGTATGAAGACTCCAGGAGTGCCTGAGATTGTTCTCGAAGTCCGTCCCCTATCACGCTATACGTGGTCTAGATACTAATATGCTCCAAGAACTTGCAGTTGGAAGGGTTCAAGCACGATTAATTATTCGGGATGACAGGCAAATCCAGCAGCGAAGAAACTTGCATCATTGCACGAATGCACTTGTTCTATGCTTAGAGAATAAATGATTGTGTTAGGAGGATCTAGCACTCCCATGAGGCCTGCCAAATATTTTAGTATTCTTGCGTGGGTGAGGGTTGTGAAAACATACGTCTCGCTTGGAAGGCTTGTCTTTATGCAAATAAGGATCGATACCGAGGCATTCCGCAACGGTGACCAACTTGTACCCTTTGGTTTTGGCGAGATCAATCACTTACGGCAAGAAGTCGAAACTGAAAGCCCTAGTTAGTTAGTATATGTCAAGATCGTATATTGTTTAGGCGATGCATACACGGAAGTGTCTAGTTGTTCAAGTAAGTACAACTCATATGTTCACAATAGATGAGAACCCACTATAGACTCCATGGTTCAAAGGTAGAATATTGGTAGGATTTGCGTCGAATGCTGCCTTGTATTTAGCTTGCATATCTGGTGACTGAAGGGCCGTGAAAGATTAGTCTCTCAGACCAACGGCCCATTTGTAAATAACAGAACTAACAGTTATCCCATTCCAATCGTCAGAATCAAAATCGCATATGATTACTATGCGCAGGGTCAACTATATTTCATTAGTCGGGGGCGAACGAACTTACGAGACTGCCCCAGGGAAGCTACGATAGCAGTTACCTCGGAGTTGTATTCCACGAACAGAGGGTGGACGCATGACAGGACTATGCCTAAGACTTTCTTCATAGCTTCACTTGTTCTGGTGACCCATATATTAGTTTTGCAGATATTAAGAAGGTCAAAAACAGATGAACCTCGTAAATTCGGATTTGATTTGAGTGTTATTGAATGTAGTAAGCCGTAGGTGTGCCCAAGTGTGCCCCGCTACTTGATGACCATGGCTCAATGCGTATAGTGCTCGATCAACCTCCTCAGCATCATAGATGCAATGATCTGCGAAATTTTGTTAGCATGAAAGGCCAAAACCGCTGAATAAAGAAGCACAATTGTCGCTGTTGAAGAAAAATCTACTGCGACATGGATTTTGGTAAGCAAATAAAGCGGAGATATGAAGAGGCACTGTTCAATCACTTTTCCTCCAGCCTTATCGACTGCGTCGACAAGAATTTTGGTTTAAAGATTGGGCCCGTCGTCGTAGCTGTGGGTACTACGGTTAGATGCTATTACCAGTAAATAGTAACTAATTCATGCGTAATTGCGATTGCCTTTGGCTTAGCACAAGCCGTGTAAACTCGAAGCGTTGGAGTTTCGGAGCGCCGAGAATTGGGTTAGCATGACTGTGAGCTAAAACAACCAGATAAGCCCCAAGTACAAGTGACAAAGTTGATAAAATCTTGAATATAAAAAGGTGATGATGGCAATGACTAGCCGTTTGTGGTGGTTCATAGACCAGAATGTCGTTATGAACGATGGCGAAATTTCGGTCTTAATTTACCACTAGAAGTCGAAAACACTGGACGGAGGAAGTACGGCTAAATGTTTCGATGATCTAGTTTTGGGAGTCTATGTTAGCTCCAAGCTACTATCTGCTTCTCCTTGAACTCCTCGATGACTACCTCGTAGCAGACATCAAGGGGTAACAAGATGGATATCGTAGAGCCTAGCAGTTGTCCACTTCCTTCCGAGATGTCACGTAGAGCAACAAGTGGTATTATACGGACTAGGGGTGGCCGAGAGGAACATTCGTGGGACGCTGGGTTGTGATGGGAAGCAGTAGAGACTCAGCAGCATCATAGGACTCAATCTACGTAAACAATAAGGTCCGCATGAAGTCACTGGGTGTTCTTGGCGGAACCTTATGGATCTCAGAACTGTCTGCCTCTTTGTCTGTACACCGATAGTCGAAGTTAACTCTTCTAATATCTTGCATTGTAATGCCCCCTAATACATATCAAAATATATATTTTGACCAGGTCTCCAATTCAACTTAGCGCAATTCGGAGTGTTGGCTAGCATGTCCAAGATGCCTACCCAAAGTATTCAGCAACTTGACTTCGTAAATCATCGGACGAGCGACTCACGTCTCGCTTGGACGGCTTGCCTTGGTACAAATAAGGCTGGATCCCCAGGCATTCAGCGACAGTCACAAGCTTGTATCCCTTGCTTTTAGCCATCTTGATCACATAGGGCATAACATCATGACTATGCATCTCAGTTGATTAGCACCATGGTATTATATCGGAAAGAAAATAGAAACTCACACAGTAGTGTCTTATGAAGTTGGTGGGATTGTTCGTAAGCATATAGATTAAGTTTAGAATGCGATTACTACTAACTGTAGACTTCGTGGTTGAGGGGCAAGATGCTGGCTGGATTCGTATCGAAGCGAGCTTTGTACGCCGCTTCAATATCCGTCGACTTCAAAGGTGGGTCAGAATCGGCAAATGTAGGTAGATGCGATAACATGACTAACTGCTGCACCGGTCCAGTCTTGCGAATCGAAATCCCATGTGACCACTAGTGGTTCAGGATGAGTCTTCAAAAATCGACGGCGAGCAGATGCATGAAGGAGACATACAAGACTGCCCGAGAGAAGCGGCAACCGCGGATACATTCGAGTTGTATTCTCCAAATGGCGGGCGAACGAGTGATGGAACGACGCCAAGAATTTTCCTCATAGCATCGTTCGTTCTATGTATGCTGGTTCAAAATACTGGCAGCATTTGATATAAAGGGCTCGAACCTAGTGAACTCAGACTTGATGGATGTATCATTGAGGGTGGGAAGATGAAGGTGCGCCCAGGTATGTCCCCCAATTTGGTGACCGTGGCTCAATGCGTATTTCGCCCGGTCAACCTCGTCCGCATCGTAGATGCAATGATCTAAATGGTTGAAAAATGATGATGACGGAGACATGCCATCACGGGTAGAGTCTTACAAAGGTCTCCATTAAAAAAGAAGGTTCTGTTTAAAACAAAAGTCAGCCTAGAGCGAGTGTACTCTCAAACACCGTATTACTCACACCTTGCCTCCTGCCTTGTCAAACGCATCAACAATGGTTTTGGTATATAGGTTAGGGCCGTCGTCATAACTAGACGAGCTCAAATGATCAGATAGTCAATCGAAAAAAAAAGCAGAATTTCATACGTAACGGCAACCGTCTTAGGCTTGGCGCAGGCGGTATAAACTTGGAAAGTGGGGGGCTTGTGACCTCTCTGGAAGATGTCGCCGTGCCCGTGCGTGGCGGAGACGAGAAGTGCGCCAAGAACAAGAAGCGAGGACGTAGAAATCATATTGTGCCGATGCGAGATGTTCACAGGCGGGGAAGCTTTAAGGCCGTCGACAAAACACTCTACACGGGGATAGCGACGGCTGAGAGAAGACCTGCACTTTTAGAGGCCGAGTGTACCCAGATTCTGGCCCCGGTGAGGAAATACGGAGAAAAATCGGACTGTTGGATACGAGCTAAACCGTGCTTCTGAACGTGAGCCCACATTTTCCGGGCTACCAGGTGACTGCCCGAATGCTCCCGTCAATCTATGTTTGTGCCTAGAATGTTGCACACCTGTACTGGTAAATAAAATCCAATGCTCGGAGCATGTCCAAATGGAGCAAGTGAGGGTGAATGTGGGGGCAAACCGAACGATGCCCAGAGTTCTGTGCCTTTTCTCGAGCTTCTTTACATATTTTGCGCCACGTCTATGCCAGAGAATTGTTGAATAGTAAGATATCCGCTTGTACGAAGTGAGAGGAGCAGCTCCATGGGGCAGGGATCTTGCTTCGTTCTAAGTTTAACATGGGTGTTTCGGGAGTTCTCTCGCCTCCACTTTCATATGTATGCGGGGAACCAAGAACAGTCGAGTCTGAGCGATCGAGACGGACTTGGTGGTTTGTGGTTGGTCGATCGATGGCCATACACGCCGACAAGTCACGGTAACTCTAGACTGGCGCCGCCAGACTACACGTTTCCAACCTCTGCTGAACAACATAACAGTAAAGCTCAAATCGTCGATTCAAGTAGGAGCGGTATCAATACATGTGTACCTGGCTTGTTGGTACCCATAGTTTAAGTTACAGGGCGCAACAATACATGTGTTCTCGCATATACAATAGACGTTTAGCACACCCAGGATCCCTAGTTCAATCCGTTAACTAAAGAAACAGCGTGTAGAGTTTACCACTTACGTCACGAGAGGATGGGCTACCCCGGGAGAGGTAAGGCTGAGCACCCACGCATTCGGCAACAGTAACAAGCCTGTAGCCTTTGCTCTTCGCGTAGTTAATCACGTACGGCAGAACCTGTTGGCTATATACCGAAATGAGCCCATGTTGCTCACAGAAGTTAGAAGTTGTGCTTACACCGAGGTGGCTATATGTATGTGTCCGCGAATATCAAGAAGTAATTAGAACCACAACACATGTACTATCAACAACAAGAGGACGAACCGTAGACTTCATGGTTTAAGGCCAGGATACCGGTGGGATTCGAGTCCAAACGGCTCTTGTACGTAGCCTCGGTTTGAGCGACCTGTTTCAGTGTTTATCAGCAAATATATATAAAATGATGAGAAAGCTGCAGTACACTCGCGCCGTTCCAATCCTGGGAGTCAAGATCCCAAGTAACCACTTTGAAAACTTCGTTTAATGTCGGTTGGGTGAAATACAGGGTCGCACTTACGGGATTGTCCAAGGTTACCGGCAATGGTTTGGACATTCGAGTTGTATTCTCCAAACGGAGGCCTAACAAATGCAGGAACTGCACCAGTGATTTTCTTAATGGCGTCATTGGTCCTATACGCGAAACACGTTTAGACCAGACTGAAAACGAATGTACGCGTAGCATACCTTGTGAACTCCGACTGAATCTGGGAGTTGACAGGCTGTTCAAGTGAAGATGGGCCCATGTATGCGATGCAACTTGGTGGCCGTTATCAAACGCATACTTGGCACGAGCAGCGTTGGTCTGATCATAAATGCAGTTGTCTAAAAGATTAAAGAATTTCAACAAGGCAAAACATTTTGCCAAGCGAGGGGACGTACAGTTCTTGCCGTTGAAGAAGAAGGTGCTGTCATGGCGCTAATTTTAGTGAATTTCATTGCAATAAGAAACGGTTAATTTACGTTTTGCCTCCAGCTTTGTTGAATGTATCCACAATGGTCTGGGTATAGGTGTTGGGACCATCATCGAACCTATCAAATACATGTTAATAAGGATCTCCGCGAATGGGTAACAATACTCCGTACGTGATGGCAGCCGTTTTCGACTGAGTGCAGCCGGTATAAACCCGAGCTAAAGCGCGCTTCTCAGTTCCATTGGTGGGGTGACTGAACACCTGGGTAGCAGTGACCAAGAGAGCTCCAAACGCAACGAGGCTGGTTGAATACATTATTTAACGAGTGCAGGTGATGATGTTTCGCCTTCAATCGGCCAGATTTTATACCAATACGAGGAGAAACCATGGATACTCAGAAGAGGTGAAGGATGAAGTTCTGCCAGCAAGAATTAGGGAAAACATACATCCATGAGCAGTGTGCGCGCTAAGGCCTCAGGTGACAACCCGGAACATTCCTTCGTGCCAACTTTTCAGGTCCTAGCGACGTCAAAATGTTTGTCAAACAAGTGTTTGCGATCGGGACATCTCCATGGGGAAAATTTCGCCAAGCACATGATCTCGAAAGTGACGCGAGAAAGTGGGGTGATGGGAGCTAGGAATTAGGCAAGGGGCCAAGAACTTCCAAGAAGGATAGTTGCCGTTTACTCTACGATGCATTTGGTAGGTGCATGCTGAGGTGATGTGGAGTTACCCCTCGTTACACCGAATACTGTCCACGGCCGATGCATTGAGGTGAGCAGCTGCCCTCGTTCCGGCAACGGGGATTTGGGAACGAAGTGACATTTTGGCATATTATTTGTGATTTTAATTGACACTAGTGGAGGCAGAAATAGGACTGATCCATCAGGTGACAGGACAAATGAAAAGTTAAGCGCCGAATTGCCCTTGTTTGCAACCGAGCCAGTCTCCGGATATCTCGACAGTTTGTCCAGTGTGCCTCGGAGGTCTGAAATCAAAAAATTCCTTGCTGCGTCTGGGGAAACGGCCATGAGTAAGGCCGACATTCACTCTTGGATTGCGGCTGCTCAGGACGACGCAAGCGACGATGGCCAAGCCCCGATCGATGTTGCCTCGGCTACCATAAACGAGGAGGAATGGGCTATGTTCAAGTCTATTGCGCAAAAGCGGCTTTTGGGCGACGGTCAGAGGGGAAGGATCGAGTTTATAAAAGAGCAACTCGGCGTAGTAGCCGCTCGGGGAGGTAAGTCCATTCCTATTTAGAACGACTCTATTAATCTAAGACCCTCCAGATGTATCACAGGAACAAAGTCTCGATATTCTACACTGTTGATGCTTACCTATCCTCGGTACTCGGACTCGGACTCCCGTAATGCGGTCATCAACTGTCTAAACTCGCTTCTTCGGCGAGACATAGATCCCCCAACGCCACCCCCAACAGCTTCACTCATCAGCTATACCCTTATTTCTTGGATCTTTAAAGAGTCTTCTCACTCACTTGCAAGCTCCAATAGCTTTGTTTTGCTCACGTGGATTGCTGCCGCCTTTACCGCTTGCGCCAAAAGCGAGACTTTCCCTGCAGCCAAAACTTTCAATGTCGTAGTCGCGACTCTGGCCGTGTTGGTCGATGCCGTTGTACGAGAAGGCAAGGCAGGGGCTTCTCGAAGTGCATTCGTCCTCGTGAGGAGGGTACTGAGAAACGTAAGTTATAGGGTTGATAATTGTAGAGCTCGTCTAAATTTGTCCGGTCAGAATCATACCCTCATTCCGGGACTCATCACTTCACTCGTTGAAGCGTCAAAGAGTTCCTCGTCGCCACTTAAGAACGCGGTATTGTTGGGTATTGCGGTAGATGTATCCCTTCGTCTCCTGCCGAACAAGCCGAATGAACAAAGTCCCGGGGTCGCTTATATGACACAGGCAAAGGTGAGCTCGGCGATGTAACAGCAAGTCTACCATCACCTAACTGGGCGACCATGACTAGCCGGACGTCCTGAACTTTTATACCACTCATGTTATATCCTCTAAAACGGTAGTGCCCTCATATATCACAGTCAGTACAGAATATTTGCATGTTTTGTTAACTGCTTCTCATATTTCTATTTCTGGTAGAAATCGTTCGATGGTTTCATTCAAAATTGCATTACGGACGACGATCTATCAACTGTAATCATCCCTGCAATAGAAAAGGCCGTAATAAGGGCTCCGGAACTGTCTTTGGATAGTATGTCGGATCAGTATCTAATGCCATGTACCAACTCATCGTTTATTTTGTTGGTTCGTAGCCGTTGACTCGCTCCTGCGAGCTCTTTCCCGCCCGCTTCCAAACTCTCTTTTTACACGTGTTCTTACATCTGTCCTCGCTGCTGCAAAATCTACAAACGCGCTCGCTCGTGCCGCCTCTGTGCGTGCATTCACCGCCCTCCTAGCGACCCCAACTACGACCCCAAACCTTCTGCCTGGTGTGCCTAACCTACCCGCACACACGGAATCGCACGAAACGTTGACAAAAAATAGGGAGACAGCACGACAGGCAGTCTTGGCACCCCTCAAAGAGAACAAGGCGAACAGCGCGGACCATCGAGCCACGTTGGTCGCCATGCTTGCTGCGTTACCCTTGGATTATGGATCGACCGTTGAAATTTTGGGACTCGTTTTGCCAAGCATTGCAAAGGACGGGAAGGAAGACGGATGGGCTTGGGTTGGAAGGCTACTGCATGGTACGTCCTCGACTCAAAAAAGATCATAGCAAACTACACAAACTAAATGAAAATATAGGTGCATTGGCGAAGAACGAGGAAGTACCAAAAGACATCGTCGCGATTTTGACCAAGGAAATGGCGAGTACAAAGGTGCCGATAAAGCGTGCTGTATGCACGGCGGTTGGGAGCGCGCTTTGGGACCTCAATGAAGCTTCGGATCCTAGTCCTGTTCTCGGTGACGGTACGGCTACCAACGGCACTCAGCACAAGCCACCATCTACTTGGACGCCGGCTGCTAGCTCCTTTTTAACCGCGCTTACTCCGGCACTCGAATCCAGTCTCAAGACTGCCTCTGCCACTCCCTTAAACCTGCCCGCTGGTCCGTTGGAAGGGTATGTTGCCGCCGCCATTGCGTTTGGGAGAGGTGGGAAGGAAGGGCTTGGTATGTGTTGATATGATCCCGCGGCATGTTGTCTAATAACCTATTGTTCCAGCATCAAAGAATCCAGTCCTGACTGGAATAGCGGGTACTAGCACGAAGCCATCGTTTTTGCTTTGGGACAAAGTGTGGAGCAAGGTTAATGAACCGATAGAGGAGGCCTGGCTGCTGCGTGCTGCGGCAGGAGCCCTGGACTGGTTCGAACCTGGACTGAGCAGTAAGAAAAATGAGGGTCTAAGGTATGTTTCTACGGACTTGTGCACATTTCCAAGTGAAAATGAGTGCATACATGGTTAAATTAGAGCTTCTCTTGGTGCTATATTCGTCCGATGTGCTGTCGGGTCTTCGCATCATAGCACGAGAAGGCTCGCGCTTGACACATTGTCGAACATGGCGTCAAGGTTCCCTGGTACTATGGTTAACTTGATAGTCGAGGCCGTCGCGGCTGCTACTGAAAACGAGATCGCGAAGCCCTCCAAGCCTACGGCGACCACCACCAGCACAGCTAAACCATGCGACATCCACCAAGCCAGCAGTGGCAGCGGCCAAGCCAACGGCGGGAGCCAAGCCTACTACTTCGTCCGCAGCACCGGACGAAGCCATCCAGAATACCAGTCGGCCTGACCCAAAAACGATGATCCAAGCTCGATATGCAGCACTCTTGGCCGCAGTCGCTCCAAGCGCTGAGCATGTTGATGAACCTCTTCGAGGTGATTTGATGGCGGAGATGATCGGCGTTGCGCACAGGGAGGAGGTTTGTGAGTGGTATTTTGTACTTGGGTCGAGATCTTCTTTTA
The DNA here is from genome assembly GCA_016906575.1 of Ceratobasidium sp. AG-Ba. Lineage (NCBI taxonomy): Eukaryota > Fungi > Basidiomycota > Agaricomycetes > Cantharellales > Ceratobasidiaceae > Ceratobasidium > Ceratobasidium sp. AG-Ba. The sequence continues at coordinate 1,719,388 of CP059622.1, read as the reverse complement.
ACCGCTATACACAGGCCCACGATCAAGACAACTTTGGGTGGACTTATGCCTGCGGTCTAAATTGGATCCGCATGTTCTTGTTACTCGAAAGGTTGATCGACTACTGGAACTGGCCTTACTCAAAGGCGATCACGTATGTGTCTTTGGTTGAAATCTAGCATATGTACTTGTACTGATAGGCAGTATTAGTCAGAAAAGGCGACGGAAAGCGCTTACCGTGCACTTACAACTATCGTCTTCATCGCTCCAAAGGTCACGCTACCGCATGTGATAGGCGAGATCCGCAGATACTTGAGTCCAGCACAAGTAGACGCGTTTGGCCCTATAGATTTTGCAATCTGGAGGACACCCAAGGGAACAATGTTCAATGACGGTAAGTATAAGACATCGTATTATAGTGCTGGTTCATAAATCGTCTCTAGTCCTGGCGTCAAAGAAAGGGCCCGTTCTCAATAACAAAAGCAAGGACGCAGACATCGAAAAGTGGGAGGCTGAACTTCGCAAGACACTTGAAGCGAAGAAGGGGGCACCAGCCAAAGCCTATCTAAACAGACCAAGCACTTGTCAATGCACAACTCGAGAAAGAGGCTACGATTCGGTCAAATGTCGAACGAGTCAAGTTTGAAATGACTAGCGGACTGGCTATGATAAAGAGTCTTGTGGCGGCTAATGTCGAAGAACTGAGTGTTCATGTTGCCCCTATTGCTAAGCTGTTATTAGACGGAGCACTCAAAGGGTAGCGTGCTTGTGGGTTCGAATGCATTCGAGACGTACTTGGTGAGACTGTTTACTCCGCCGTAAAGGCTACGCTAAAGCAGATGGCTTAGGATTTGGCCAACATGTGTTCAGACCGATTAGGCGTATTCAAGAAATGGATCGGAGTGGCCACTCTCAGGGTTTTCGAAGTATCAGACGTACCAGAGGAACTCCAGCTAGAATCGCTAGATAGTACGTGGTTGCTCCCATATCTATTACCAAATTGCCTTATGCCTGGCACGTCCAGATCTGGTTGTTCGAGTTTTGTACAGGCTTCGCATGCTCTCTGAACAGGCACCGTTCGATCCTCGACGTATGCATACATGTCTCCATTTATCGACCACGTATTCAATCAGGGGGTGTTGCTGCTGCAGGACCCGAAGAAGCACTCGAACAAGTTTCTTTGGCACTTGACATCATACAGTTCCATTGTGGCGAGTGTACGAACATATTCCTTTTTCCTTCATTTTGTTTCTCATTTTACCCTAACAGTCTCCAACTCTGCATACCCGCGTATTGAGGCCGCCCGTAGTCTTATTTATATATCAGCAAAGTGCCCAAGGCTGCCAAAAACGCTGTCTCTGCCCTGGTCGATCTTGGGCAATCAATCTCGATTCTGTTACGGATGAAGAGGCCAACGTACTGTTGAAAGTACGCTCGCGCAAGAGGTTTATGTTCGAAACGCGTGTCTTCAGGCCCTTCAAGTAAGCCCTGCTCTATGATAAGATTTCTGCCACTAAATTACTCCCCTTAAAGCCATTTGATCTCACCGAGTCAGAATGGTCTCCTGAGATCTGGATTGCTTGTCATGACGATGACGAGCAAAATGCACGACTCGCGCGACAGTTATGGGATGACAATGGGCTTGACATTCCTAGTGGCTATATTGCAGAACTACTTCCTTTCCTAGGCAAGTGACCGCCTTCTCCTATTCTTCAAATTGGCGGTAACCGAAGCAGATCACGAGAACAAGTATGTCCGCACCGCTACCGGCGAGGCTATTGGTGAATCGGCCGCTGCGCTTCCGGCTACTGTAGGAGATCTACTTATGGGAATGGAGGAGTTTTATCGCGAAAAGGTAAGACAAAATGCCTCAACATCAACTAAATTTAACAATCGACTCAAGGCCAAAATACTAGCACCAGAGTTTGATGAATATGTGAGTTCAGTGCTTACCTTACCACCTTTCCTCACTAAATTTCTCATAGGGGATGGTCATCGAGTCTAGTTTGGATCGAGCCGATCCATGGCCTGCACGAGCAGCCGTGGCCGATGCTTTCCGACATGTCGCTCCTTCGTTTACCGAAACCGAAGTTGTACCGTTCTTCGAATTTCTGGTTAAAGACGAGGCACTAGGAGACCGCCACTCTACTGTTCGACGCAATATGCTCGACGCTGGAATTGAAGTGATCGATCTTCACGGCGGAAAAAAACTCAAGAGTTGATCGGAATGTTTGAGAAATATCTCTCGAGCTCTTCGACGGGACCGAGTCGAGTGACAATATCCGGGAAGCCATGGTCATTCTTTTCGGTCGTCTGGCGAGCCACTCGACGCCTCCGACCCGCGCGTGGCCCAGGTCGTAGATCGCTTGGTTGAGGCTCTCAAGACGCCCTCAGAAGTCGTCCAAATAGCCGTTGCCGATGTTTGCCAGCACTCGTCAAGCTCATGAGGCCACGTTTGCCAAAGCTTGTTGAACAACTATTTGACCAACTTATCAATGGTGTTAAGTACGCAGAGCGGAGAGGCGCCGCCTACGGGATTGCTGGAGTTGTCAAGGGTCGGGAATTATGGCCTTCAAAGAATTCGATGTGGTTGGCCGACTCCGGCGTGCTATGGACGACAAGAAACGCTATGAGGCTCGTCAAGGCGCAGTGTTTGCGTTCGAAACACTCTCTGCTACTCTTGGGCGGATATTCGAACCTTATATCCCACAAATCCTACCCCTTCTCCTGGTAGCTTTCGGGGACGGCACTCCTGATGTACGGGAGGCGGCGGTCGACGCGTCTAAAGTCATCATGGCAAACATGTCTGGTTATGGAGTCAAGCTCATTTTACCTACATTATTGGAGACCCTCGAAGAAAAGCAATGGCGTACCAAAAAAGGCTCAATTGAACTACTTGGATCCATGGCTTACTGTGCGCCCAAGCAGCTATCTGTGTCTTTGCCTACAGTTATCCCTCAACTCACCGGCGTGCTCACCGATTCTCATGCCCAAGTCCGCACCGCCGCCAACAAGAGTTTGAAGCAGTTTGGTGAAGTCATCAGTAATCCGGAGATTCAGTCTTTGGTACCTACGCTTCTCAAAGCTATGGTGGATCCAGATAAGACTTCCAATGCTCTGACAGGCCTACTCAAGACGTCTTTTGTGCATTACATCGATTCGCCTTCACTTGCCCTGGTATGTAATCAAATACAAGAATATGCGCCTGTTGCTTACCATTGTGTTTACACAGCTTGTTCCTATAATTACACGTGGCCTTAAGGAACGCTCCTCCGAAACAAAGCGCAAGGCTGCTCAGATTGTTGGGAACCTATCGTCGTTGACGGACTCGAAGGATTTCATCCCATACCTGACTCAATTTATGCCCCTTATCCATGCAGTGTTAGTTGACCCTGTTCCAGAGGCACGAGCTACCGCTGCCAAAGCGCTTGGAACGCTCGTCGAAAGGCTGGGCGAAGCGAACTTTCCGACCATGGTCGCCGACCTTCTACAAACACTCAAAACCGACACCTCTGGGGTTGATCGGCAAGGCGCCGCCCAGGGATTATCTGAGGTCTTGTCTGGTCTTGGTATGGAACGAATGGAAGGACTACTACCTGAAGTCATCACTAGTATCAGTAGCCCTCGATCATACGTCCGTGAGGGTTTCATGTCCCTCCTCGTGTACTTGCCGGCCACGTTTGGCCACCGCTTCACGCCGCATCTGGCACGGATTATTCCACCAATTCTAAAGGGCCTTGCTGACGCAGAAGAGAGCGTTCGTTCAGCGGCAATGAAAGCCGGACGAATGATTGTCTCGAACTACAGCTCAAAGGCAATTGACCTCTTGCTTCCTGAATTGGAGAGGGGCATGTTCGATTCCGGCTGGCGTATCAGGGTTAGTATTCTGCGCTGCAATTTGTCTGTTTGTAGCTCACATTTGTTCAGCACTCGTCTGTTACTCTCGTCGGAGAATTACTCTTCCGTGTATCCGGAATCAGTGGAAAGCAGAGATTGAAGAAGACGAAGAGGCCGTTGATACCACTGCCGCAGAAAGCTCTCGCCGTGCTCTTACAGAAGCTTTGGGCAAGGAGCGTCGTGACCGCGTGTTGGCTGCGTTGTATATCATTCGCCAAGATTCTGTGGCGGCCGTTCGTGTTGCATCAATTCACGTTTGGAAGGCTCTCGTAGCTAATACTCCTCGAACTGGTATGCCACTTGCATATATGCTCCCGTAACCACTAACAAGTTCTATCAATCCAGTCCGAGACCTTCTTCCAATGCTCATCGAGAAGATTGTTGACTTGTTAGCCAGCCCAGACTCGGAGCAACGCGAGGTACGTTCATATACTAGCTCTAGACCTAGGTATTTATTTCTCGCAGACAGCCGCAAGGACGATTGCAGAGTTGTGTCGCAAGCTTGGAGAGAGATACTCGGAGAAATTGTTCCACTCCTACGCTCCGCCGCAAGCTCTCCGAACCCTGCTACTCGCGAAGGCGTGTGCCTCGTTCTCACCGAAATTATGTACGTCGAATGGTTTCTTGTTCTGCTGAATTGGGCTCGAATTAAAAACAACACAGGCTTAACACAACCGACTCACAACGAGAAGGGCACGAAGCCGAGATTACTGCCGCAGTTCGTGTGTCTCTGGTAGATACATCGCCTGCTGTTCGGGCGGCCGCGGCTCAGGCGTTCGATGTGTTGCAAGAGCAACTCGGCGCTCAAGCAATCGACCAAACTATTCCAACGCTACTGGAGGCACTTCGAGATTCAACAGATACATCAGGTACTGCTCTCCAGGCACTGAAAGAAGTCATGATGGTGCGTAGCTTCTTCCAGGGGTTGCTATCACGAACTAATAGGATGCGTAGGTCCGCGCCACAACGGTGTTCCCTGTTCTCATTCCTACTCTCATCGCTCAACCGATTACGGCGTCGAACGCACGAGCATTTGCCTCCTTGGTTACTGTCGCAGGAAATGCGCTCAGCAAGCGCTTGACCCAAATCCTTACAGCATTGATCAAGTCAGTCGAATCCGAGCAAGACGAAGAGACGGCCGAGGCTGTCAAGGAAGCTATCCAGGCTCTTCTTGGGTCTGTCTCTGATGCTGAAGGACTCAACACGTTGATGATGTTGCTACTGGGATGGTATGTTTGCATTGAGCTCATAAACGGGTCGTAAATTGATTTGTCAAAACAGGGTCAAGAATGATAGCCCCAAACGTCGTATCAGCGCAATCAAGCTGTTTTCAATCTTTTGCGAAAATACCGAGCTCGACTTTGAGATGTACCGTGTTGATTGGATTCGCGTCCTCGTACCAATGCTCGACGACAGCAACGCAGAAGTGGTCCAAGCTGCATGGGACGCATTGGATGCATTCGTCAAATCCATTGGTAAAGACGATCTTGAAGGCCTTTCTGTCCCACTGCGTCGCGCGATCGAATCCACTGGTGGGCCGGGCCGACATGTTCCTGGTTTCAGCCTTCCGAAAGGATTGTCACCTCTGTTGCCCATTATATTTGCGGGTCTCACAACCGGAAACAGCGAACAGAGGGAGCAGTCGGCCTATGCCATCGGAGATCTTGTGGAGCGCACTGAGGAATCTGCTCTCAAACCGTTCACGACTCAACTCACTGGTCCACTTATTCGTGTTATTACCCAAGCGACGACTTATCCGCCAGCTGTGAAATCTGCCATTCTTTCTGCGCTTACCACTCTGCTCGCAGTCGTGCCAACATTCGTGCGCCCATTCTTCCCGCAACTTCAGCGGACTTTTGTCAAGGCCGCACAAGATCCTGCAAGTTTGGCAGTACGAAACAGGGCCGTGGAGGCTGTTGGGGTGTTGATGAAGAGTCATACGCGTGGAGACGTGTTGGCTGCCGAGCTACTCAAAGAGATTCGGGCCATTTCGTTTGAAGACGAGGCTATTGCGGCCAGCTTGGTTCTGGCACTTGCGGGCGTGGTCAAGAATTCGGGTGCAAATGTCAGCGCGCCGACTCGTCAGGCAATTATCGAGTTGATTATGGACTCTTCTGGTAAGAGCGAGTCAGGACAATCACACCATGGCAAGTCGGCTCTATGCGACCATGTGAAAATAGAACTGACGACTTGCCTATAGAGAATTATAACGCGGCAATCGGTCAACTCTTTGCTTCGTTGGGCGATCAACCTGATGTCAAGCCAATAATCGAGCAAGTCTTCGCCTGTTAACTACTTCTTAGACATTAAAATACTGATACAACTTTCAAAATTAGTGCCCACATCCTCGCCAACACCCCTGTTTCATCACTAGCATCCCAATTGCTACTAGCAGTAGTCCAAGAATCTCCCCAAACACTCATCACATTCAAGTGTGCAACTTCGGCCGTGCGTAAGTCGTCCAGAGCATCGGAAGCGACCAACCAAACGTGTCTCGTCCCGCACGCGAGGCCAAGGATGTACTAAAGACCTCGGCAGTTTGGAAGGAGGATGCAAGTGTGCAGGCCGCTTTTGCCTAATCAACAGTCATAATAAATGCTTTACATTGATGTGCAAATGCTAGCTAGTCTATCTTCATTGAATCTACAAATTTAGTCAATCCTGCGTTTCCGCCCAAACGTTCTATCTCGGCCCTTGTTTGGGCATCAAATTTCCTCAAAACCTCTATAAGTGAACATGAGCATATATCCCATTCTAAAAGTGGCTATATAGACTCTGACCTCGAGTGTATTCAAACGTCCCTGTCTGGGTATCCATGTATGAGATGACGTGCTTCTTCAACGTTGGCGTGCTCGGTCGTTTCTGCAACACATCTAATAACAGCCCTATCAGCTTGGCCCAAATTGGTAGAGACAGGAGGAACGCGTACTCAGGACTTGTCGGTTGGTCAGATCCGACCTAATGGAATGCACTACCGGAAACGAGAATTTGCCTTCGCTAAGGTCTTCCGCGTATCCTTTATTCGACGTGTACTATATACGAGGTAAGGAAAAGAATGGAAAGGCAGTTCTGGCGTACTGTTGTCGACTGCAAGTTCATATAGTCGTCTCGAATCTGAAAGTATACGCCAATGAGGTTCACGAGCGGAACGTAATCCCTAGCGTCCCAATCTCTCGTTAGCACTTTTACAGGTTGTGACTTTTTCATAATTAAACTCACACCGCCGGTTCGACAGGACTCAACGCCATCATCAGTTTAATCGCGATTCGGAACAAGCCACCGGTCTCTGGTATAATAATCAGCCCACCACAAAAGACGAGAAAGACGAAAGTACTTGCTATTATTGACCATCTCGATATACTCTCGCTCTGTCGGACATGTCAACGTATCACGCCACAAGAGATCTAACCCTTGTCCTCGATGCAAGTTAAGAAGTTCTTCAGTGACTACCCGATCGAGGTCATTTGTCGTGTGTGAAGAAGCTATATTTCCGAGACACATTGTCAAAATAGAGAGAAAAAAGGGCAAGACAAGAACGAACCTTCTTGTTTGCTTCGCAACTTGAACAACTCTTGGTACGCCAGAAAATACACATAATTAGCCGTATTGATCGTCTGAGGTATTCCGTAGATCTTGTGTGCGACCGGAGCGCCACGACGAAGTTGAGAGTTGTCCTCGATGTCGTCTATCCTGGACGCGGTTTCTCCATTAGTCAAGGTAGGGAAAAGAAATATACGATGGGAGAGAGACGTACATGAGACTCGCGTTGTGGAGCATGGAAACGACATGAGCGATAACCTCTAAATCTTCTTTTGGGATCTTGAGCCAATAGTTAAAGGCTTCGATGAGGCGGGAGCGCATGTCCTTTCCTGGATTGGAAGTTATGTACGTAAATGGTTCGAGGATCGTCTGGACCGAGTTGTCAGGCGGATTAGGATATATGAGAGAAGAGGTTACTTACTTTTTCGTCTTGTGAACGCCATTCGGGCTGTTGGGATAATTGTGGAAGGATATTGTTATAGTCTGGTTCGGTTTCTGAGGGTATCATTTGTATCTGGTTAAAGGGTATTGGGGTTTAACAAGAGGCTTGATTGTGGTCGTGGTTCAGGAGAATGTCTAAAGTATGCTGCGGTGGTTGTTATATGTGGGAGCTCAGCCTAGGCGCTGCACGAGTCAAGCCTAAATGAAGCAAACTAGGACAGGTACGGATCATTCATCAAGGGGATGTACCACGACCCTTTTTCGATTGAAGTGATGACGTAGCTGGAGAGAAGAACACAACATGTTGGGATTATGCTATATAAGGTGACAACGAAATATAAATAAGATAAAAGTGTGAGGGTATCACAACACCCACTAGCACAGGCAGTGTAGAATGTCCAATGTGCGATAAACAAGCGCCTCCCCCCTTTTCCAGTCTGTCCGCCGCTCAAATCGCAGCAGCTCCCAACATTAGAGCAGCGAATCTCCAAAAGCCGGTATATAGCTTTATGCTATCCGCAGAGTTGGGGGAGGACGTGGATGAAGGGGCGGATGACCCTGTAGGGGTTGTGGACGTTGGTGCGGGCGGATAGGTGATGTTTACCGAGACGATATTACAGAATTGCTATATCAGTTAACCATCAGCTCTGTGCCCCTCTTTCAGGTCTCAGAGTTGACTCACCTGTCCGAGTTGCTCGGCGCTCATAAGATCCTCTGGACAATTGGATGCAGTACATTGGACCAAGGTAGTACGGAATTGAGAGCTGCGATGAGTGGAATGCCGTAAGTGTTAGATCATTCTAGATTAGAAGAGCGAGTTACGCACCTGTTGCAGTAGCAGTTTACGTCCGTGATGGTGGAGCAGCCGGCTTGTGCCGTAGATACCTGGAGACAGTTTACAACTACGTTTTTATTGAGCGGGTGGTATATACGTAAGACAAGCAGTTTGACGTACCACAGGGTGAAGCATCTCCCAAGCTGGGATACGTTGTCGTTGTGGGCGTAGCCGACGAGGTAGTCGCCGTTGCCGTGCCATTTGCACTCGCTGTCAACGTCCCAGACAAGCTGGAAGACCCGGACCGTGTTCCTGTTGCGGTTCGCGTCCGGCTTGTGCCAGTAGAGGACGGCTCTTCTGATACAGTGACAGAGCCTGTCGGGGCAGTGAGAGTGGGTGGGATGGGTGTTTGGGCGGCACTGAAGCCGAGAAGGGTCAAGAGAACGAGAAGAGTAAAGCGCATGTCGAATGAGCGTTGAGTACGGATTATGTTTCCTAAAATTGTCTTTTTCGCAAGGCCAGGCTTGGAGTGGTCGAGAACAAACGTTGCCGTGCAGCCGGAATATCACATGACACTTGCCCACGCCTCCCACTGATCCTCAAACACGATCACCTGACCTGACGCACCCCCTCTCCGAACCACAATCGACTCGGCTCCCAGCTCTCCAGTATGTCTCCTACAAAGGCCTCTCCCAAAAAATCGTCCCCCAAGAAGCGTCTAGCTGACGAGCCAAAGGAAGTTCCAGAGGAGACCACCGATGTGGGCGAGGTTAAAGATGAAGAGGCCACGGCCTCGATGCCCGACACTGCTGCCGCTTCAGGTGCGGAAGAAAACTACTTGGACGATTCGCCACACCAGAGTCAAACCTCGTCTAACAAGACTTCAAAGGCTGGAACCGCTAAACCAGAGGCCTCGGCATCGACTGGAGAAAAACGGCAGCGCAGGTGAGCCACTTGACGTTTGATCCCAACACCCACTAAATGACACTTGTCCACATATAGTATAGCTGAAATGTTCGGTGGCTCAAAGAAGGCACGGGCGTCTACTCCGCCTGGCGTGAGGCGGGCTGCAATGGCTTCGTCTTCGCCCGGCGGAGCAGATGCTGGCGCGTCCAAGGCTCCAGCCAAGCGCACAATCAACGGCCTTCCTGTCTTGAAATACATTCCATTCTCGTTGTCCGAGTTCCAAAACTCGTTGACGGAGAGGCAAAAAGAGTTGTTGCAGCTCGAATGCGATACGTTTGGATTGAGTTGGTGCGTCGTGTTCTGTATCGGTTTTTAATTTTCAACTAACCTGGATCAACAGGTTCAAAATTCTTAAGGACGAGTTTAAGAAACCTTATTTCATCAAGCTCAAAGAGTTCCTTTGGGAGGAAGGCATTCAGGGCAAGGACAAGCCGTGCCCAAAGGTTTATCCACCAGGTACGCCCATTTGTTGTCATGTTTGAGTTGATTGAATTAACCCTTTTTTTGGTTTAGCGGCGGATATCTATGCTTGGTCCCGTTACACACCTCTTGGTAAGGTCAAGGTCGTAATCATTGGCCAGGACCCGTACCATGGTCCTAAGCAAGCTCATGGTAAGTCTGATCTCTGCCGAATATGCGCGTGAATACTCAATCTGGCGCTCGTATAGGATTATGCTTCTCGGTCAGGCCGGGTGTTGCAGTCCCGCCCTCGCTCAAGAATGTTCGCTCTCCGTATTCGTTTATATTGTCTTGTACTGACTTATTGTTTCCAGATGTATACCGAAATCAAAAACACCTACCCTGGCTTCGTCCCGCCCAAACATGGCTCCCTCGTTTCCTGGGCCAACTCTGGTGTCCTGCTCCTTAATACGTCGTTGACAGTGAAGGCCGGCCAGGCAGGCTCGCATGCCAACAAGGGATGGGAAACCTTTACGGAAGCCGTTGTAAAGGCCGTCGACAAATATGGTGGTGCGAACCTTCCCAACGGAAACGGAGTTGGAAAGGGCGTCGTGTTTTTGGCATGGGGAAGCTGGGCTGCCAAGCGCGTTGCTGGATTGGACAAGGTGAGTCTCAGGCGTTTCCATCATTTATATATAACTAACTAGGTCCGCAGAAAAAGCATTGTATTTTGACTAGCGCGGTAAGCTTTGGCTCTTGCTCCAAAACGCAGACAACGTGACTAACGTATGACCCTTGTAGCACCCTTCCCCGTTGAGTGCTCATAGGGGCTTCCTCGGAAACGGACACTTTAAAAAAGCCAATGACTGGTTGGAGCAGAAGTACGGGATTGAGAGCAAGGTTGATTGGTGCACGTTGGATGAGAATGCCATCAAGGAGGGGGATTCTGCTTGAATAAGTTAGGCGGATGGCTGTGAGGGAGAAGTGTTGGGACACAGGGAGGGGTATATGAGGGGATGTATATGCGATGATTTGCTTCGTATTTATATACTCGGTGCGTGCTTGAGCATGTAGTGCTTTCTTGTGTTTAGCTTTATTGTACATTGTTGACTAGTAGTTTAATTTATTTAACTCTCCAGGCTGAGAAAGAATGATCTGAATTGATAGAGGACTGTGCCGCGTAGCAAGTGAGAAATCGACAAACGGCCGACTGGAATTCCTGGTGCCCCGGGTCCATAAATAGGATGAGTCTAGTCATCAAATCACAAGCTCGTATACAAATTCATTTGAACCTCGTGACCTTGGGTTGCCAAAAAATGATCGACCATCGCTGACCAAGTCTCCGAAGCTCTGGATCTCCAAGAGTCATACGTTCCGGTGAACACTCAAGGCAAACCTGTCCCGGTCCTGCGTCCTTTGATTAGACTTGTTCCCACAGAAGGCGGTAGAACGAATATTTGTCGAGAGAGCCTAGGATGTCGCCAAATTGACACCGAACGAAAAGATTTGTCCAAGTGTCTTTGTCAAGTGGCACAATGTTACATCAATGCGATGTTTATTGCGAGTGAGTCTTACCTCTTTATGATTAGGTATCCAATCTAGGCTCTATCAGTGAAGGCACAAGCTGGGAAGACGCCTGGAACTAGGGATCAACCCTCGGCAGAGGATGACACCAACACCGCCCATGGTTACCTTGAAACCAAATAAATGGCAAGTCGGCCTAAACTACAAGTAGCGCGTTATTAACCTGAGCTAGCAGGCCCTGCGTGGCGGCGACTATCGAAGTGTGATATCCAAAGAGGCGGACTTCTTCTCATCGAAGCGTGGATTGGCACCAAACTTGCCCGATAATACAAAATGCACCTTTAAACGGGCAGCACATATCATACCATTTGGGCTCTTGGCTAATGGAGAAGGAGGACAGGTTAGTCCCAGACAGCAGTTTTTCTGCACAGGGTATTGACTTGATGGTGTCTTCAGCGTCATCGAATTAAGGCCTGGAGCGCACTAGAGGATTTTAGCGGCATGGATCCGCTACCGGAACTCGGTGGAGAAAAAATAAATCGGCTAGGAAATGTGCTTACGTTGAACTACAGGATATCGATGTTTCAGCGAGATGTTGAGATGGCTAGGCAAGATACAGGTATGTTCCTTTTACTGGATAACACGAGGGCTAATGTAAAGCATGATCAAGACGCCTGATAGTCAGCATCAGTATATTGGTCGCGGACTTGAAATGATTGCCGTTACTAGTTTTCCTGTGGTTCCGTCGTGACTTTCACCAGTACTTCGCCAGATCTCGATCGCCCAGACCCCCAGTTCTTGCTTCACACTCGACATGTGCGCGCATCATGTACGAGAGGGGTATAAAGGATTACATAAATCCCATTGTCGGAGATTTGGAAGAACCGATGCTGGCTGAAGATGGGAATTCAAATGTTCTTGTCTGTGTTACGGTGGATCTCGTCTTAGCATATTGAGATACTACTTTTTTCTTTCCGGGATTCCGCACAAAGTAGAATCAAGTATGTTTTCGGTTTGAACCTGGGCTCAGAACCGATCACCTCTCCTCGACACTCCCTTGTTTAATTCCGCTCAAAACACATTTCAGAAAAATCAAACCAAACAGTGTCCGCATGTCAAGTTGGAACTCATTGACCATGTATCCGTGGTTGTGTCTCATTATAATTTACTCGATTACCCAACATTAGACCAGAATCGTACATAGAAATTGTCTAATGGATACCGTATCCGGCCTTGAACTCATCCTTGAGATTCACATACTTGTCCGACTGACCGTACTTCCACATATCGCTGGACATACGCATGATTACATGCCGAATAATAAAGACGACAGGGGCAGGCATCTTTTATCGCATGATTAGTTGAAACAGTACTGAGACACAAGGAAGTACGCACAGGGGGGAACCAAGAATTGTAGTTCAGGTCGCCATTGACAAAGAACAGTGGGATATCCCATGGCGATGCTTGTTCTTGCACCTTTTTCTCGATACGTTTTTCGAGCGCTTCGAGTTCAGAGACTGTGAAATATTCTCGAAGCTTATTTGACTGAGCACGTTCGTTAGCATCCATTCGAGTTGAATGAAAGGCGAAGGAAAGTGGGACGTACATCCAAGGTTGGAATCTCATCCTGTAGATGAATAACCAGCACATCGGTCCCCTCCCGCATCAGTCGGATAAATCGGTCTGCGTCGTATTGGGTTTTTCCAGCAAGGATGGATTTGAGAAGCTCGGACCATTGATCAAACTTGGGCATGAAATCTTCGTGCTGGGTGACGTTTGACTCCATCGAACCTTTTCCCAATTTCTCTTCTCTAGGACAATAGGCTCGTCAGAAAAAAAAAGGACGGAAGGGAGCAAATGACTCACAATGCCGGGAACACAACATCTTCTTCAGTGGCGTGATGTTCGTGGATCAACTCCACCTGATTGATCAAGAGAATTTCAACCGACTCAAAAACAGTGATTGTTTGAGACTTACGACCGTAGAGCAATACTTCATAAACACTGGCACTTCCTTGTCCTCGACTTTGGGGGCGTGGTATATGATCGAGTTGAACGACCGAATGAGAATGTTATGGAGAGAGGCCATGCGGATCGCGTGCAAGTCATAGAGCGAATTTCGCCAATCGCCTGGAGGGGTCGGGATGAGTGGATAGGTAGCGCCGGACATGATATGTGAGTTTGGGGATAGAGAGCTGGGTTGATAGGCTGGCCACTCACAAGCAATCTTTTATAATAGCCCGAGACGGACGCCCCTAGTTCAAACCTTTGCTGTGTGACAGGTCAAGGTGATAGCCCATGTGGTGCAACACTGCATCACAGCTTTCAATGCACGCGCTGGATGGCCAATCAGGTTCATCTAGCGCGGTTGGCGCCAAGCCTGCGCGCTAAGACGCGTATCCATGTTAGGGTGATCCACTTTCAATGTTTGCCCTTATTTGGCATTTCTCGGGATCCTCCACTTTCGAGACTCCCAAACTGCCCGGCTCTCGTTCGGAGGAGGAATGACCCTTGCTAGTATATGAAAAGCGGCCTGTAACAAGTCATCGGCAAAGTGGGCTTTGCTAACAAAGCAATCCAAAGTGATTTAAATTAACCACTTGGCTCTTTTCAGACTTCAAATCAGCCTTATCATGATTCTAACTGTCTAAAACTTGTTTAAATATACACTCTGTGTATCCAAATCAGTTGAAATCCCACATATGGTGATTTAAATCACTCCAAATCACTCCAACTCACAACACTAAGCACTGAAATCACTCCAAATCACACCACTGAAGATTTAAATCACTTTTAATCTCAATGCCAAATAATCAAATCATTACCAATTCCTGATAATGAGACATTAAATCTCTCTCCAGCCTGCCTACCAGGTAGCAAACTGCTACAAATCAGCTAACCAGTGATGTCAAATTATTGCAAATGTACCCATAGTTTTTGTTGCCAAGCTCCTGGCAAAGAGATAGCAGGCAATCAAGGGCTTTATTAGTAGCTGAATGCATTCACACTGCTTGATTGGGCTAACCTTCAGTTGCTAGGGCTGGAAAGGGGGGGCTGCAAAGCTGGGGGATTATTTTTACACAAAGACTAGCGTAAGATTAGCGTCAGTGGTGTTGATACCTAGCAGAACACATCATGAGAACTAACAATGGAGACCTGTGATTTTTGCACATTAAATGAGCTACGCAGCAAACAATTTGGGTGACGTTAATTTTTTGTCCCCCTTTTGATCACTTGGGCTGATGCAAGTTTCCCTGACAGTTTGCCAGTGTTGAAGTATAATTTAGCATTTCTGGTATTGTTAGAAAGCCTGAATTTTTCTCTATTTTGCAGTATTTTTGTGCTCCCGGTCTCAACCATATTACATGCATTAGCCAAATACTGGCGCTGACTTGGCGTCACTCTGTTGTTTGTTGTTTGGAGTCACCATCAGCAAAAAGCACCTGGGGTCCCAAGGACTTTAAGGGGGTTTGAGAAAAGTGGGTGTTGCGCTGAGGGCTTGGGACTAAGCACCCTAATTTTGCCTAATTTTATCCACCCTTCCTGGGTCCTCTGGAGTCAAAACAGGTTTCAACCAAATTGGGAAGTTTTTGAGTGGTCAAAATCCTCCCTCCTGCCTCATATAGGAATTCTCACACCAAGAGTTGCCTTTTTGGGACATGTCCCAAAGCAGAAAAAGATTTGGGAGAAAATAACAAAAATTCTATTATTTCTGTGCCCATATGTGGAAGTACTCAAAAAGGCAACTCTTGGCATGAGAATTCTCATATAAGGCAGGAGGGGAGGATTTTGACCACTCAAAAACTTCCCAATTTGGTTGAAACCTGTTTTGACTCCAGAGGACCCAGGAAGGGTGGATAAAATTAGGCAAAATTAGGGTGCTTAGTCCCAAGCCCTCAGCGCAACACCCACTTTTCTCAAACCCCCTTAAAGTCCTTGGGACCCCAGGTGCTTTTTGCTGATGACGTGACCAGGCAACTCACCTTCCCAACAACAACCGCTTGCGGTGAGTAACCTCCCTGGCTGTCACAAGCCAAAAGGCCTCGTCAACATTAATACTATTTTCTGACATTTTCTTTATTATTTTTTGGTACACTTTGCATATCATGTGACTCATGGAACTTTCTGGAATGTTTGTCAGACGCTGACGCGTCGTCATTTGATATTGAAAGACCAATTGTAGTTTGCGTGTATGTATTCTCGGCTGTGTTCTGTCTAATATATAAACAGGGTCAAGTTCGAAGGGTTTCCCCAAGAACTTGACCTCCTGTCGTCTTGATCTTCACATTTTATATCTTTACTTGAGACTAGTCGTGACACTGGCTATCTGCTAGTACACCGTGCTAACAGATGCCTCAGCCCACTTGACCAACAAGCCATGCAGGAGAGCAGGTGTGGCCGTGCAACCTATTGCACGTCATTGATCTGCCGCTACATTGACACAAACGTCAGGAAAAAGTGGAACTTTCATTAAGGTCCAGAATTGTAATTGTCCATAATTGAGTTAATTACCCTGAATCTTCGTAAATCAATGTAAGCCAGTCCTGAAAGTCTCCTAGCTGTCCTTATACTCTCTTACACAAGGTACAACTGCTTGGTAACCCGTGTATTGTATCATCATGCAGCATACATGCTGGTACTGTCAAGTCACATGACCATAAATTGTCACTACTAGATTCAAATCAAGTAAAAGGATAATAAAACTTAACGACAGGAGGTCAAGTTCTTAGGGAAACCCTTCGAACTTGACCCTGTTTATATACTATTCATAACACAGCCAAGAATACATATACACAAACTACAATTGGTCTTTCAATATCAAATGAGGACGCGTCAGCGTCTGACAAATGTTCCGGAAAGTTCCATGAGTCACATGATATGTAACGTATATCAAAATATAATAAAGAAAATGTCAGAAAATAGCGTTAATGTCGACGAGGCCTTTTGGCTCGTGACACTACCCCCTCCTCAAGGTCTGGATGGCGGAGTGCTCTTGGGTTGTCCCGATGGAATTTGCGTACGGCTCCCATGGCGGTGTCCAGATGTTCCAAGGGTTCCCACGTATTGGATTCTGGTCCATAACCCTTCCAGTGAACCAGGTACTGTACTTGGTTACGACGTTTTCGCGAATCTAGAATCTTCTCAACCTCGTATTCTTCTTCTCCCTCAGGAGTAACCTCGGCAGGAGGCTGAGGTAGTTCGCGCCCAAACGGATCTTCCCTTTTTAGAGATACAAGGGATGTGTGGAAAACTGGGTGGACCTTGAGCGTATGTGGTAACTCCAATTTAAAGGCGTGGGTTCCTTCCTTCTTGACAACTTTATATGGCCCGATCTTTTTGGCGGATAGCTTGGCAACAGGTCGTTCCGTTTTAATGTTGCGTGCATCTAACCATACTTTATCTCCCACTTTGATGTCTTCTGGCAAACGATGTTTAAGATCATAGTAGTGCTTTATCTTTTCGTTTGCTAGCGCAACCGATGCTTGAAGTTCTTCCATGCGTAACTTTAGCTGGTCGGCTCTCTCATCAGCATGTGGCACTGACTCGTCCGCTTGTTGACCTATTGAGAATCGAGGGTGGAAGCCATAGCAAGCAAAGAATGGTGTTTGGTTGGTGGACGCGTTGACGCTCTTGTATATGCAAACTCTGCCATGGGGAGTATTCCGACCCAGTCATCTTGTTTGTATGCAACGTAGTGGCAAAGATATTTCGACGACTTGATTAAGACGTTCCGCTAAGCCGTCGGTGTCACAACCCTCGTTTCTAAGGGTGTTTACTTTCTGTTCTGGATACGACGGCGTCGGCGTCGGATCCTAGCCTGATGCGTGGCAGCCTCCTGTGGCTGTTCGTAAATGTAGTCGAGTGTGGAAGCGTCGATGACAGCCCTGTGTAGGGTATCGAGCCTCTTAGTCTTAGAGGTATAGTCCTCTGCTCGTCTAGCGAGTAGGACGTCGAAGGCACCCGTCTCTTGAAGAGACTGTGATTGACTCGTGGCTTGCAGTGTATTACTAAGTACCTAAGTTAATAGGACCTAGTATCGATAGTTGAGTCTTAAGTGTAGAAGTCTTATGTATCTCTCTTAGTAGTTATCACCCTTGAGGGGAGATCGACGAGGTAGAGCAAGCTGGTCTGAGAGCAGCTTGCACACCGAGTATTTATACTCATGAGTACATGGTCTGTGCGTACAGTTCCAAGAATACATGAGCTAAAGATAGTGCGTGTTTCTAAAGGAAGGTGTATCTAAAATAAGAGTGTTACTAAAGATAGTTTTGGGGAGATCGTATGCGCGCTAAAGATAGCTATGATCAGTCAGCTATCATGTGGAGGCTTAGTCAAGCGCCAATCATCCTTAGTAATGGATAGAAGTTCAAAGATAGGGTGGCTTATAAAGCGTGCAAGCCACAGGATCGAAGCAAAAAGGTGAAGTCGTGTGCGCGGCTCATGACATTACCCCCCTCTTAAGGCGAGTCTTAGGGGACATGAGACGAGCGATCAAGACGAGAGTTCGTGGAGGATATGATAGAAAAGTAAAAAAATATTACAGGGAGCATTCTTTAGTCCGTACAAAGTCCATGGATTAAAATTCTTCAGTGTCCTTGGGGTGGTAGACCTTGTCGCCATTAGGGGCCTCAGCTCCCCAGACTTCCTCCTTGAGCTTTACCCACTCCTCATCTTCTTCTAGGGGTTCGAGTATTAGGTCAGCCATGTCGACTGAAAGGTCTTCGTTCCCTTTATCCCAGGCCTTCTGGTCCAGCCAGTCTAGAAGTTCCCTTTTCGACCATTTCTCCTTTTCCGCTAGTTCGATGACTTCGCCAAAGGATATCTCCTTGAGGACTTCTTGGTAGCTTTTGGATATATCGGGTGCTTGGCACCATTCCTCGACTACGTTGGCCACAATGGCCATCTTCTGCCCCTTGTCGCCCAGCGACCTTATCCACTCCTTCTTCATGTCTTCTATATCGCTCAATCGGAACCACCATTCCGTTGAGTTTTCTACCCACTTGGGTACGACCTCCTTCTTCCCCTTCTCTTCCCATTCTTCTAACCTCCTAATGAGGTGCGGGGTGCTAAAGCTGTTGACCCCCTTTTTGATACTCCTATTATTCTCCTTCATCGTGCGGCTATACTCTTCATACCACCTCATCCCCTTCAATTTCTTTACTTCCTTCACCAGATGCTCGACTTCACTCCCCACCCATTCTTCGATGACAAAAAGCTTGGTGGCCTGCATGGCCTTGCTCGACTCGGGTCGGGGTCCTTTGCCAAGCCAGTATAGGTGCCCTCGTTTGGGGCAGTGGAGGGTATGTGTGGCAACCCATTTGCAGTTCCAGCGCCCCCATGGGGATGTAGTCGAGGGTGATGGAGGGGTCCAGGGACTTCGCAAAATCCGAGCTTCGGATGAAGCTATCGCAGCGCTTGATGGCGTCTTGGTAGCTGTATAGTCTGTCCCCGCCGTGGCCCCATGTGAGTTTATGTGATACACGTTGTTTTCCCCATACTGACTTGGGGGTGTGGTCGACGACGACCTTGGCATCACGGGGGTCGTAGCGGATGCCAGTGGCCTTGGCAGATTTGGTGTTGCGGACAGGGGCCATGGTAGAGTAGGTGGGTTTAAAAGAGTAAAGGTTGTTGGGAGCTGGTTGGGATTGGAGCTTGGATAGCTGGTGGTGAGGTTTGAGGCTTTCCCCCCCACTCTTTTATACCCTTTTTCACCGCGTTTGTAGTTCTTTGGTACTGGGGCTTTGGGATGTCGTTTGAGTAGATCCTCCATGATTTGGGGTAGTTCGGCTATTTTTTCAGCTCTTTCCATGGTGTCTTCTATTGGATCATACCCCTTCCATCTGATTTGGTAGTATAAGCCGTTCTTCCGTTGTTCCCATGCGACCACATGGTCCACTTCGTATTCTTCCTCCCCTTCTTCTGTCACAATTGGGGGTGGTCTTGCCTGACGCCTGTGAAAGTCTTTGTCCTCCGTGAAGGGTGTGAGAAGGTTGATGTGAAATACGTTGTGTGTCCGCATGGTTTTCGGAAGTTCTAGGCGGTAGACATGTGAAGAGATCTTTTCTGATATGACAAAGGGCCCTAATTTTTTGTTGTCCAGCTTCTTTGAGGGTCGCCTTGTGGTGATGTTCTGGCCTACTAGCCATACTTTGTCCCCTATTTTGTATTCATGTTTTGGGGTGTCTTCCTTTGATCTATGGAATTCCATAGAGGCTATGACTTCGTCCCATATTTCTTGCATAGAGTCTGCCATATCAGCGGCGTTAGGGGCGTTGACTTCTAGATCTACAAGGTCCCATCTGGGGTGTAGTCCATAGATTGTTTCGAAGGCTGTCTTCCCTGTGGCGGAATTGATTTGGTTGTTATGGCAGAATTCTGCTATTGGTAGCCATCTGACCCAATCGTCTTGTCTGTAATTGCAAAAGCTTCTTAAGAAGCCTTCTAGCCATTGGTTGGTTCTTTCCGTTATTCCATCAGTTTCTGGGTGGAAGGCTGTGGAAAATTTGGGGTTGATACCCAGTTTGGCATAGAGGGCTTTCAAAAATTGGCTATTGAAGGTCGGCCCTCTGTCTGACTGTTGTCTTGGGTAATCCATGTAGCTTCCAGACTTCCTTGATGAAAAGGTCGGCTACTCCTTCTGCATTGGTGCTTTCAAGGCAAGGGATGAAATGTGCTTGCCGAGAGAAGCGATCAATTACTACCAGTATACTATCCATGCCTTGTGATTCAGGGAGTTTGACAATGAAGTCATAAGCGATGTCTTCCCAAGGTTTTTGGGGTATTGGTAAAGGTTTTTGGGGTGCATATTGTTTGTGACCTTTACTCCTTTGACAGATTTCACATGTTTCGACAAATCGGTTGACTTGTTGTTTCATAGCCGGCCAATAGTATCTTCTGGATATGAGTTCCAAAGTTCTGGCTTGTCCCTGATGACCGGCTATTGGGTTGTCATGGTGCATTTCCAGAATGGCTAGTCGTATCTCCTTGTTTTCAGGGATTACTATTCGTCCCTCGTACCATAGGAGGTCTTCCTTCCATTCATACTTGTCATATTGTTTCCTGATAGAAGGTGGGAGGTCTTCCTTTTTCTTTGTGCTTTCGATAAGGGTTGTTAGGGACTCATCATCGCTGAGGCTTTCCCTAATCATAGAAATGATGTCGATTTCTATATTTGCCTTGAAGCCTTTGAATCGTTCGGCATTGATCATGATTTGCTGTGGATTTGGGATATCCTCATGGTCATGTCTTCTTGACAGGGCGTCTGGTTTATTGGACATTTTACCGGGCCTGTAGTGGATTTCAAAGTTGAAAGAAGCGAGTTCCATATGCCATCTGGCATGCCTTCTATTGAAGGTTTCTGCGTTCTTCCATCTTTCTAGATTTCGGTGATCGGTGAAGACAGTTACCGGTAATATAGTCCCTTCAAGGTATATGCGCCAATGTTTCAATGATTCCACAATAGCGAGTAGTTCCTTGTTGGCGGTATCATAGTTTCTTTGTGCGTCGTTGTAGCTTTTTGATAAGTATGCTACTGGATGGAGGTACCCATCTTCACCTCGTTGGCTAAGTATAGCTCCTATGGCTATTCCAGACGCATCGGTTTCCAAGATAAAGGGTTTATCGGGGTCAGGATGTATAGTACTGGGTCTTGACTGACCCGTTTCTTGATTTCCTCAAAAGCTTGTTGGCATTCTTGACTCCATTCAAACCTGGTGTCCTTTTTTGTTAGGTCATGTAATGGCCTGGCTATCTTGCTAAATTCGGCTATAAACCTCCTGTAGAAGTTTACAAAGCCAAGGAAAGCCTGGACTTCCTTTATTTTCCTGGGTGCGCCCCACTCCATGATTGCCTTGATTTTCTCTTCTTCCATGGAAATTCCTTCAGGGGTAATTACTAACCCAAGGAAAATGACCTTCTTGACAAAGAATTCGCATTTGGCTAGTTTGGCGTAGAGATTGTTATCTCTTAGGATTTTGAGTACTTCTTTGACATGTTCTGCATGGTCTTCCTCTTTCTCTGAAAAGATAAGGATGTCATCCATGTAGACTACTACGGTGACACCTAGCAGATGTCTAAAAATATCGTTCATCATCCTTTGAAGGACTGCTGGGGCGTTCTTGAGTCCAAAGGGCATGACTAGATATTCATATATTCCATATGCTGTCCTAAAGGCAGTTTTCCATTCATCGCCTTCTTTGATACGGATGTTATTGAATCCCCATCTAAGGTCTAATTTTGAGTAGATCTTGGCATTCTTGACTTGATCGACAAGTTCTACCTGGAGTGGCATGGGGAATTGATCCGGTATAGTGATGTTGTTGATTTTTCGGTA
Organism: Ceratobasidium sp. AG-Ba; assembly: GCA_016906575.1. NCBI lineage: Eukaryota > Fungi > Basidiomycota > Agaricomycetes > Cantharellales > Ceratobasidiaceae > Ceratobasidium > Ceratobasidium sp. AG-Ba. The sequence goes on along the minus strand of CP059622.1, from coordinate 1,697,534 downwards.
ATCTGTTACTAGCCTTAAGGATCCATCCTTCTTTTTGACAAAGAAGCAAGGTGAAGCTATAGGGGATTTGCTAGGCCGGATTTTTCCATCGGCCAGTTCTTGATCAATAAATTCCTTTATCGTTCTGCTTTCTATTGGTGAAAGGGGATATACTTTTGCTGGTTTTGGTAGGTCTGATCCTTCCACGAGGTCTATGTTGCAATCAAAGGACCGGTGTTCTGGGAGCTTCTTGAAGAGTTCTTCACTGAAGACATCGGTGAATTCCATGAATTCCTCTGGTATAGTAGGTAGATCTTTTCCAGCTTTGGCGGTAAGGGGTCTTCCCTTCCATGAGATTTCTAGGGTTTTCCAATTTATATCTGGGTCTGCCTCTTGTAGCCAATCTAGACCTAAAATCATGTCGGTATCCCCCAGATCCATTACAAAGAAAGTTACGTCGAAGGTCCATCCTTCGATCTCTACTTCCAATGTGATTTTATTTTTTATTTTGTTTGGGAGTTCCTTTCCATCTATGGCGATCACAGTTCGTGGGTTGACTAAGGGTGTTAAAGGAATGTTGTTGTTTTTGGCAAAGTTGATATCTAGGAAGTTTTTTGAGGATCCGGAGTCGACCAGAGTGGAGATGGGGTCCATGATTCCCTTGACCATAGTAAAGATAGATGCAGTTTGTTCGGATTTCTTTAGGTATAATACACGCTTCTTTCTTTTCTGATTCTTGGTCAAGGGTTTCTGGGCAGGTACTGACATGGACTCAGCCTGCAGATCTAGTTTTCCAACTCCGAGTCAGAGGATTTTTTCCTCCTTCACTTCTTCAATCTTGGCTTCCTTCCCTTTGACAGCTTGGGGTTCTTGTTGCCATTCCTTAAATTTGCATTCCCTCATCCGGTGCCCTCTTCTTCCGCATTTGATACATCTTCCTTCTTCTCGCCTTTTTTGAATGACCTCTGATGGTACTATTCCCGCTTTGGCTTGGGTTGTTCTTGGTTGGAATTTCTTGTCTTGGTTCCCAGAGGAGCTGTTATCCCTTAGGCTTCTCCCGGTGAATAGGAGGTCGTCTATCCTGATAGAGACTTCCATCCATTTTTCAAGGGAGAATGTAGATGTATCTTGGGTAATAGTCGCCTTTAGGAGTTCCTGTTGGACGTTATTCTTAAGTCCTTTCTTGAAGACATCTATAAGGGCGTGTTCGTCCCAATCCAATTCTTGCATAAGAGTACGGAAGGCGGTGACATAGTGTTGTGCTGATCCTGTTTGTTGGAGTTTATGAATGTTTTGAATTGCTCTTTCCTTCTTCATGGGGTCTGAGAAAGCGAGGAGGAAGGCGTTCTTCAGGGCGTTCCAATTTGCAAGGTATTCATGTGGTTCTTCATCGAGGATTTTCCTAAGTAGGGGTTTGGCCCATTTGGCTGCTTCTCCTTCTCCCATGTTAGTGAGGAAGGTGGCCATCTTCCGGTTGTTATCGAAGGCAGTACCATAATCGTTGAAGTAGATCTCCATCTTCATCAGGAAAATCTCAGCCTCCTGTCCTCTTTTCCCATTAAAGGCTTCAGGCTTCTTAGCCCTAGCTCCTTTTGGAATTTCATCCTTGGTCTTTTCTTCCTTCCTATGAGGCCTTGGGTTTCTAGGGGGGCGTGTTACCCCTTGATGGAGGTCCCGATGGGGGTCCTGGGGGATTATCCCCTGGGAATAGTCCTTGAGGCTTTTTGGGACTTGTGCTCGGGAGGATTCAGCTTCTGGTTCCCATTGATGGTCTTGGTCCATAATATCGATGTTTGAGACCCTTTCTTCTACTACTTGTAGTGTCTCTTGAAGGGTTTCTGTATCGGCCTTGAGTTTCTTAATGGCTTCTTCTTGCTTATTTAGGGCAGCGGATACTTGTTTACCCATAGCCCCCATGGCTACGACGATAGTATCCATTTGTTGACTGAGCTTGTCAATGGCATTCTGGGTTTTTATTTGTTCGTTGACTCCTAATTGAGAGCTGTTTGCTGCTGTCCATGCGTTCTGGGCTGCACTCTCTACTTGCTGCCTAATATTGCCGGTGGACGCTTCCAGTTTGGAAATGGAATTAGTCATTTGTTGTAGGGTAGTATTGAGTGTTTGTACCCCTGTATCTTGTCGGTTCTCTTGTACCTGTATTTGGGCTGTGATACCTTCAAGGAGTTGATCCTTGATGTCGTCTAATACCCTGAAGAAAAATCCCAGTGTGGGGTCCCTGGCTGCTGCTCTTCGGATATCTTCTATAGGTCCGTTAAGAAGCCTTTCATATTCGTCTTCATCCCTTTCCACTGGTACTTCTTCAGGTGCAGGTGACGCTGAGTGAGGTCTAGGTGGTGTAGGATTCGCTGGTCTCTGCTCAATCCTAATTTGGGGAGGGGCTTCTATCTGTTCTGGTACTTGTATGGGTCTCTGTGGTATGGGCGCTTCTATGGCATTCGATGCTTGTGATCGGGTTCTTATCCCCGTTAGGGGATGTGCCGAGTATAGGTGTCTTTCCTCTCTTGGAATATTTGTGGGACCATATCTCCCGGCAGGTATCTCCAAGGGGTTTGGTGCATATGGAGGTACAGGGTCGATTTGGTCTTCTATCCCTGCTGTGGGGTCCATTTGTGCCCTTCTTCTTACGGAAATTATCCTTCCTGGGGATATGCTGGCCCTCGCATTCCAGAAGTGTTCAGGTCCTGTCGTTTGTACTGTTTCTTGTGTTACTACGGGTTCAGTTGTATCTGGGGTTCGCCCTATATCCTCGGAGAGTCGGGATTCCTCGGGATCCGATACTGACTCCACAGTGGTTCTTGGTATAGATCTTCCACCGACGATATCAGCTGCTGTTGCAGTTGACTCATTTGGATTTCCTTCGCCCACTATAATGGTAGGTTCAGCCTGGATAGTTTCGTCTGGATCTGCATATGATCCTGGTATGCTCACTCGAGCGTGGATAGCATCGGTTGCTTCTGTAGTCATTTGTAATACTTGTTCCCTTAAAGCGGATAGGGATGTTGCGTTATCTGATCTAGATACCGACGGCCGGTCAGGGTTATCTACCGGTGGCACTAGTGGTTCTCCTTGAGCCGACTGGCTCCTGGTTACTCTTGATGAAGATCGTTGAGACATAGCCACGGATCAGTGTGAAGCTTGCTCTACAATGTCAAACCCTCGTTTCTAAGGGTGTTTACTTTCTGTTCTGGATACGACGGCGTCGGCGTCGGATCCTAGCCTGATGCGTGGCAGCCTCCTGTGGCTGTTCGTAAATGTAGTCGAGTGTGGAAGCGTCGATGACAGCCCTGTGTAGGGTATCGAGCCTCTTAGTCTTAGAGGTATAGTCCTCTGCTCGTCTAGCGAGTAGGACGTCGAAGGCACCCGTCTCTTGAAGAGACTGTGATTGACTCGTGGCTTGCAGTGTATTACTAAGTACCTAAGTTAATAGGACCTAGTATCGATAGTTGAGTCTTAAGTGTAGAAGTCTTATGTATCTCTCTTAGTAGTTATCACCCTTGAGGGGAGATCGACGAGGTAGAGCAAGCTGGTCTGAGAGCAGCTTGCACACCGAGTATTTATACTCATGAGTACATGGTCTGTGCGTACAGTTCCAAGAATACATGAGCTAAAGATAGTGCGTGTTTCTAAAGGAAGGTGTATCTAAAATAAGAGTGTTACTAAAGATAGTTTTGGGGAGATCGTATGCGCGCTAAAGATAGCTATGATCAGTCAGCTATCATGTGGAGGCTTAGTCAAGCGCCAATCATCCTTAGTAATGGATAGAAGTTCAAAGATAGGGTGGCTTATAAAGCGTGCAAGCCACAGGATCGAAGCAAAAAGGTGAAGTCGTGTGCGCGGCTCATGACAGTCGGTTTGAGGGCGAAAGGCAGTGGACAAAGAAGGTTTAATGTCGAGCCTTTATATAGCTGTTTAAGGAAGGCTGAATTGAATTGGGGTCCTCGATCCGAGATTGTTTTGGATGGGAGGCCGTGTAGCTTCCATACATACGTCACGAAAAGGTTAGCAACATCGACCGCAGAAGCTCGAGAGGTTGTAGGGATGAAGTGTACCATACGTGACATGCGGTCAACAACTGTGAGAATAGCGTCAAAGCCTTCAGACTCCGGAAGACCTGTAATAAGATCATAGTTGATATGATCCCATGGGCGTGAAGGGAGTTCGATCGGGTTGAGGAGGCCAGGCAGGAGTTGGTTCGAATGTTTATTTCGTATACAGGATTCGCAATTGGATACGTAAGATGTCACCGTTTCTTGAGAGATTTCCAATAATATTTACGGTTAACCAACTCTAATGTCCTGAACTGTCCTGGATGTCCTGCAGCTATATTGTTGTGACGGCTTGCCAGTATATCCTTGCAAATTGAGTCGTCATTTGGTACATAGATTTTGTTTTTAAACATAAGGAGTCCGTTGTCCCAGGACCAGTTTTTAACCTTATCGTTCTTTTGGAGAGCCTCTATGATGTGATTTAGTTGCTCGTCTTGTAGATACGCGTCGCGAATACGATCGTCGAGGACTTCATCAGGCTCAATTGCAGCAATAAATAGGGCCGGATCGAGTAGAGCTCGGCTCTCACCCCCCCTAAAGGCCGGTGTTCATCTTTCCTTGACAAGATATCGGCTTTTCCGTTTGTCTTGCCAGGGCGATACTTGAGTTGAAAGTTGAATTCAGATAAGAAACCTGCCCAACGAGCTAGGCGGCCTCTCAAATCTTTTGTAGCCTTAAAGGGCTCAAGGTTTTTGTGGTCCGTAATGATTTGGACCGGAAGGGCTGTTCCTTTGAGTAAGTGTCGCCATTCCTTGAGAGCTTTGACAATTGCTAAAAGTTCCTTATGATAGATGTCATAGTTACGTTCAGCCGGTGTCATTGCCTTGGACAGGAAAGCGACAGGATGGAGTTGGTTATCTTCAGAGAATTGCGACAAAATGGCTCCAGTGGCAAAATCTGATGCGTCGCATTCTAGGAAGAATTGTTTGGATATATCTGGAATAATTAGAACAGGGGCGGAGCGAAGTGCTTCTTTGAGTCGCTCAAAAGCGGCAGCACATTCCTCTGTCCACTCCCAAGGATGATTTTTTCTTGTTAATTTAAATAGGGGAATAGCAATATTGGAGTAGTCCTTGATGAATGTTCTGTAGAAGTTACAAAAACCCACAAATTCCTGCACTTGGACAACCTTGGAAGGTACTGACCAGTCAATGGCTTTGACGACTTTAGCCGGGTCGACTCGGATTCCTTCTGGGGATACAATGAGGCCTAGATAGTCGATTTCTTCCACACCAAAGAAACATTTTGCCAAATTGCAGTATAGGTTGTGTTTTTGGAGTCGCGACAGCACCTCCCTGACATGTCTTTCATGGTCCTCCTTGTTTTTTGAGAAAACCAATATATCGTCCAGGTAGATAATAACATAAATATCCAAGATGTCTCTAAAAACATCGTTCATGAAGTGTTGGAACGTAGCCGGGGCGTTCGTTAGTCCAAAAGGCATTACCAGGTATTCGAAGAGACCGTAACGTGTTTTAAAAGCGGTCTTCCATTCGTCACCTTCCTTGATTCGAACTAAGTTGTACCCCCACTTGAGATCAAACTTGGAGAAGATTTTTGCACCCCTAAGTTTCTCTATGAGATCGTTACTCCTGGGAAGAGGGTATACATTTTTTACAGTCATGTCATTAAGCTTCCTGTAGTCTATACACATCCGTAGGGTCCCGTTTTTCTTCTTAACAAAGATTACTGGTGATGCCATAGGAGATTTTGATGGACGTATTAGGCCAGCTTCGAGCTGTTTTGTGACTGTTTTTTGTAATTCTTCATCCTCTCTTGGTCCAAGGCTGTAGATAGGTCCATGACGCGGTACTGCGTCAGGTTTCAGGGTTATCTCGCAGTCATAGGGTCGATGTGGGGGTAAAGGGGAGATTTCTTCCTCGGTAAATATTTTAGCAAATTCGGAATATTTAGCAGGGAGTTCCGAAGTAGCGGCAATTTCGAGGTCTGGTTCTCCGCTTTTAACAATAGGGGAGATATTAAGGCAGTGTTCGGAGCAATATCGTGAAGAAAAGACAAGTGATTTTTTATCCCAGTCAATGGCTGGGTTGTGGCGTTTAAGCCAGGACATTCCTAAGACTATGTCGTGGTTACCGACGTTGACCACGTAGGCATCTACCTCCTCCTCGTGGTCGAAGATTTTAGATTGATGCTACAGTAATGTTCAACACGTCCGGAATCAATTTCTCTGCCATCGATGACTTTGAGACGGCGGGGTTTGTCTAGTTTCTTTTTAAATAATTGAAAATCTTGAGCTATTTTTTCGCTAATAAAAATGGACGAAGCTCCAGAGTCTATCATGGCCCATCCTTGGAAAGGTTTCCCTTGGACTGCCGAACGTTTTTCTAGGGGGGTTTCACACGGCTGCGCACGGAAGAATAAAAGGAATTGAGATTCATTTGTGAGCGACATAATTTCCATATCTGATTCTACATGCGCGGCAGCCGAGAAATTGTCCATATTTTTTAAAATTGCGCCCAAAACTGACCCCCTAGCCAGGTTCAGGCGTTGTCTTTTACCGACTCATCGTCCGAGTCCGGTTCTTTCACCTCCTCAATCTTGCTTCATACCCGGAAATGGCTTGGAGGGGCAATCTCGAGCCATGTGGCCCTTCCTTGGCATCGTAGACAAGTTATCCTCCCGCCTTTTTTCACCATCCAGTTCCATGGGGCCAGGTCCTTTTCCTTTTGCAAGGGTTGGAGGTGGTGGAGGAGTACGGAGGGCACCTGAGGTCGGGCGATCGTCCTTCTTTAGCGCTGGGAAAGGAACTTGTACTGTGGAATTTTGACCGGTCCATTTGACATTTGGAACTACTTGTCCCCTAGAGTTACGGCCTATTGATTCTATTTTTCCTTTACCGCGCGTCTGTCTGTGCCGATCATGTAAACAGCGTCGCCGGAAGATAATTTTTCACGAGTCGGAGCAGTGGTGGTAGCACGGTTGTTGGACGAGGAGGAGTTTTTATTTTCGAAGATAGACCGGCCTGCAAATTGTTCTAAGTGTTGGTCGATAAGGAGGGCACGGTCGACAACCATTTGTCCCGTTGTGGTGTTGTCCTTGACATCAAATAGCTGCGATAGCATGGCCATCTTGATTTCATCCTTGAGACCTTCGTAGAACATGTCGCGTAGCGCCAAATTGTCGTAGTTAACATACGCCGCCAAGGATTGGAATTTGGTAACGTAGTCCTGGACCGACGATTTCTGCTTAAGGGACTTCAATTTTTTGAGTGCTTTTGTGGCTCGGTCGATTTCCCCGAAACGTTTTTCGAATTCCGCCCAGAATAAATTGACATTATGCAACCAGGGTACCGCTTGCTGAAGGATGTCGTGTTCCATGTGCGGTTCAATCCATTCCGATGCCTTGCCGTCCAGATACAAGATAATAAAAGCAATTTTGTCGTCATCCGATATTCCCGGGTAGGTGGCGCGCAGGTATTGGGTAATTGCGACTTTGAAAGTGGTGGACTTGTCTTTTTTACCATCGAATTTGTCTGGTTTAGCTAATTTTACTCTAACCGTCGGGGCAATTGGTGGAGTTACGCGAACGGGTGGGGGCTGCGATGTGGAAGAGACCCTTACAGGCGGCGGAGGCGGCTGGCGGTTTGTGCCTGTCAACTGCGGGCGTTGAACAGCTGGGATAGCCTGAATCTGATCGAAAATTGTTTGAAGGTCCGTATGTAGCCCGTTGAAATGGGCCATATTGAAGGAATTTGTTTGCATATGATTCTCGATTTGGGTCATGCGCCCGTTGATTTCATCCCGCCACAACCGAAATTCGTTGATCAAAGTGTTTAATAGGATTAAAGGGTTGTCGGTCTCAGGTGGGGCAGGTGCAACTGGTGTATTTTGCACGAAGGTGTTGTCGCCCGCTCCATGACCAAAATCCGTTAAACCCGTTAAATGCGGTTGTAATGGATGCATAATATTAGGGTCATGTACAGAAGATTCGGGAGGCGGAGGAACATAAGACAAGTGAGATCCCCACTGAGACATGATTTAATCTGGATATAACAGGGGAAGTTCTCCCGATCGTTCGGGTTCTGGGTTATTGTGAAGGATGTATAAGCTAGTATAGCGGTCCGGGACACCTGGGTGAAAGACGTCGAAATAATAGTCGGCGATGATTTCAATGGTCTCCCGAGGGGTACGATTGTGATGTGCGTGGTCGCGGGTGAACACTAGTTCGTCGTAAAATCCTCGTTGTGCCTCCCAGATCTGGTCAGCGCGTTGCTCGAGGGCTCGGATCCGTCCTTCTCGTTCGATTGATGCAATAGGATTGCAGTAGAGGATGAGTTTATATATATAGGACGGTTTCGAGTAAGAGGTTATACCACGACACTAGTTGGGTTGGGATGAATATGTGACTAAGCCTCGCGCCGGAGGACTTACTAGTGGAGATGGGTGCTCTTGTAGCCGCCTGGTATGCGCTAGTATAGAGAAATGCAACGTATCCCACGTCGCTGGAAGGAATAGGGAAAAGACCTCCGGTACCCTACTACTTAAGGGCACAGGGTAACCCCACCTCGTGTCGAAGGACGAGATTGGTGAGCCGAAGCTTGTTCACGTGTGCAAGAACCTAGTTCTCAGGAGCTGCCGCGGCCCAGGCCCAGGAAGCGCTACACTGAGGTTCGGGGTGCGGTGACGCGATAGGGCAACGACTGCACTTGTCTGTGGATGGGTGGAATAGGATTTTTGGAAAGCAATTTATGTGTGAGCTTGAGACACGCCAACGGTGTATGAAACAGTGGGCAAGGGGTATTAGGCGACGACAAGCCTAGTTTACCTGATGCCAAAGAACTTGACCTAGTGTCACTACTAGATTCAAATCAAGTAAAAGGATAATAAAACTTGACGACAGGAGGTCAAGTTCTTAGGGAAACCCTTCGAACTTGACCCTGTTTATATACTATTCATAACACAGCCAAGAATACATATACACAAACTACAATTGGTCTTTCGATATCAAATGAGGACGCGTCAGCGTCTGACAAATGTTCCGGAAAGTTCCATGAGTCACATGATATGTAAAGTATATCAAAATATAATGAAGAAAATGTCAGAAAATAGCGTTAATGTCGACGAGGCCTTTTGGCTCGTGACATAAATCGAGTAAATCGGCCTAAATTGACCTAAATTAAGCGCCTCGGATCTCAGTTAAGAGGAATTAGCACTAATGAAATAGGGGGGTAGCAAATCCCCTAAATCCTATAATTGAGCATAATTTGAGTCAATTAGGCTCAATTTGTGTGCCACGTTTTTCCTGACGTAAATCAGTATTAAATTATTCCTGTGCTTTGTGTCCGTTGTGCGGGTCACAACATTCTTGGACTATTCTTAGTTACGCTTTATTCTTGAGTCACCTTCCTTTAGACACACACACTATCTTTAGCTCATGTATTTTTGGAACTGTACGCACAGACCATGTACTCATGAGTATAAATACTCGGTGTGCAAGCTGATCTCAGACCAGCTTGCTCTACCTCGTCGATCTCCCCTTAAGGGTGATAACCACTAAGACATATAAGACTCACATACTTAAGACTCAACTATTGGTACTCGGTCCTATTAACTCAGGTACTTAGTACACTTTACTTGCAAGCCACAACTCGGCCAATCCCTGAATATCTAGCTAGCACGTGATAAGGCCCCACTGTCTAAGGATGCTTCTGAGCGCCGACTAGATGCCGGTAGCGCCAGTAGCCCGTGCTACTTCGGATCTAGTGAGTGCTCAGAAGCTTCCTTAGACAGGTGGAGCTAGTGCGCGATAGCTAAATATTTGGGGATTGGCCGAGAAGTCCTTCACAGTCTCTGCTGGAGACGGGTGCCTTCGACGTCCTACTTGCTAGAAACAGAGGACTATACCCCTAAGACTAAGAGGCTTGATACCCTACACAGGGCTGTCATTGACCCCTCTACACTTGACTACATCTACGAACAGCTGCAGGAGGCTGCCACGCATCAGGCTAAGATCCAACGCCAACACCGTTGTATCCAGAACTGAAAGTAAACACCCTTAGAAACGAGGGTTGTGACACTTAAGGCTCTCGGACTCTCCCTTATATATTCAAAGCTGAGGCTGTACATATCAAATATTAGGACAAATGGGAAGCCAGTCATGCCATGTCATTACAGAATATTCCGGAAGACATCAACTTAAGTCAACAATAACAAGATCATGTGACAGGATGATTAATCTACGCATAATCTGAATAAATGAGACTTGTCCAAAAAACATTAAAACAATACTAAGAAAAATAGAGAAAAATAGGAATAAATTTGTGCCCATGGTCTAGGCCATGACACAGCTACACCAGATGCAAGTTATACCCTCAAGCCAAAGATGGCAAAACAGATATCAATTTTTGTAATTTTGGGGTGGTACATTTTTATGGATAAAAACCTTGCTAGGTCAAGGTAAAACAGTACAAACAAGTGACTATAAAAGAAAGCACCAGGCGCTATTACATCAGCAATGTTGAGCCCATGTACATACAGTACACTATGCTTTGAATTGATAGAGAAGGCTTGCCAGGAATGATTTTTGTATTGGCACAAGCAACAACATTTGGCAAAGGACTGTTTTCAGTTGGGCACTTATTTGAGTACAATGCTACGTCATTGGTGGCTGGACCTGGGCGAGTCATGTGATTGTCCAATTTGAGAAGTGACTCGCATGTGAATGGCGAGGCTGGCTACGCCAGCTAATCGGGCTTGCTCCGTTACTCGAGTCAGAAGTTTGGCGACAACAAGTCAAAATATGTATAAATTTCTGCATTGTTGGGGGTTATCATTTTCACTGGTAGAAACCTGGTTAGGGCAAGGTCAAGTGAATAGCCAATATGGTGACATAAGCAGGGGAATTTGATCTCAAATTTACTTTGTCTCCTTGACCACCACCCAGAATGGATGACGACGAACGCATGATGGATGTTGAGGATGTACCTCGACGAGTTAAAAAATTCACTGTGAGTAACTTGGATGGCTTGGACTCTCACCCTAGCTAACCACTCTGAACGATTCCAGTTTCGATCGTATGAAGCTCAGATCAAGGACGTTCATGTGCCTACCAAAGCAGTAGCTCTCATTTCAGAGCAATATATCGAGGCAAGTCAGATCATTGAAAGCGATAATTGCCGCTCACAGGTTTCATAGGACACCCAATCCCACTTCCAAGTCTCGCTCGAGCAATGGAGGCAGCTCAACCTCTCTTCAGGCTTCATCTCATTTGCCAACCAGGTAGACAACCTATCCGGCTCGCTATCAATGCTTCTACACTACTGGGAAGAGATTGTCGCTCTATGGATAGAAACTGTCAGCTCGACGGACGAGGAATCACTAAAACCATTGGTCGAGTGAGTCTCGCCACCACCTACCTGTTCATATCATCTAACCAATACCTAGACTACTGACCTGTATCATATACGACCTCCGTCAAACTCTACTCCCCGTCGCTGCTAAACTTCTCTCAACCCTCCTCTCGCTCTTATCACGAAAGCTAGCTCCAGATGTTTTGGAACTTCTGCTTATGGCTCTAACCACACACCTCAAGTTCCTTGTCCTACCAAACTCTACCACGCTTCTTGATTCGGCCTGGAACGACTTCCGATCTGCCGCAGAATCGAACAAGGCTCATGTGCGGATGTTATCCGAGGTCTGGGGTCACTTGATGAGAAAGCTGAAGAAAGAGGAGAAGGAACGGGCCGTGAAGCTGTTGATTGAGCACGAGGGAGAGTTTGGCGTGTGGTGCTTTGTCGAAGCTACCTGCGCCAAACAGGCGCAGGGGATCTACACGACTGCAACCAACCTCATCGGACCTCTTGTGGATCTGCACATCGATGGGAAAGGCAAGGAGACGTCGAGGCTCACAAGACGAGTTCTCACTGCGCTCATTCACCACTCCAAGGCGGAGAGTTTCGCAGCGGTAGCAGGCGTCGTCGCGGAGAAACTGGAGACCGAAGTCGCGAGGGTGGAGAACAGGGAAGTGGAAGGAGAGAAGCGGGTCATCCGAGCTATGGAAGTAGCCATAGTGATGTGTGCGGTGCGAAAAGGCGGAAAACTGACTTGTAAGTCGTAGTTGTGATCTTGTCTGGCTGAGCTAACGAGTGAACCGTTGGCAGGTGCTACTGTGTCAACACTATTGTCTTTGGTTCCCCGTATGCTGGCTATATTAAAACCTCGACCTGAGACGCGAGCATTTATAGTAGCGGCACTCGTAGCGGGAGACATGGCAGCCTGGATCGGACCGGGGAGGAGAGCGCTGGATGCGGTATGGCAGGTGGGTTCACGAGTAACGCTAAGATAAACCCAATGTTAACGTCTTTACTAGGATCCGATAGAAGGTATGCGCATAGCTGCGATACTATCCGAGCTGGAATGGGGAGGGTGGAAGTCGATCGTTCTGCCTCACGTCTTGCGGTGAGTTCCCCCGTTTTTGTGGCTTCTGGTTATTTGTTTAATCCGCTTATAGACGCACGCCTGGGACCCTCACAACCTCGCCCACACGAACACTTTCCGTTTTAGCGCACTTGTACTCGGCAGGCAAGCTTGCTGTGGATCCTGTATGGGTCGCCCGAGTAGGTTCTCAGGTGTCCGACATGCTTGGAAACTGGAAAGTTGAAGACGACGTAAGTCTTGAGGGTCTCTTCATCGACTAAATCTAAACTGTTTAATGGTTTAGATCACGAACTTGGTCAACATTTTGACACTCACCCCGATACTACCCAATGCTGCGTCTAGGGTCTCGAGGATTGTTGGGCTGTTGCATACGCAGGGTGAAAAGGACATAGCTCTCGGCGCAGCTCTGAGATCTCTAGCGGGACTAAAGAGCGTTAAGCGGCTGGATGTTGATCTGGCTGAGATGGTCGAAAAGTGGAGCTGGAGCGAGAGCGTGATGGGTGCACTGGTTGAGATTCAGTCGTATGTTCACCCGGATTTAGTCTGCTTGCTTTTCTCGGTTAATCAAGTACTTGTTCAGACTTTTTGAGCCCGTACCCCTCGATACACTCCTGCCGCACCTTCTCAAACCATCAACATCCCATTCTCGAGTTCTCCGCTCCAGTGTCCTCCAGATCCTTTCCGGTCCTGCTATCTCGTCTCGGTCCCAAGAACAAACAGATGTTCTCGCCAGGCTTGCGGCCGCGGAAAGTGTTCCTCTCAACGTACAAAGTGTCCGAGAACGCGTGGTCAAAACCAGCAAAGTCACTACAGGAGGAACAGGAGGCATTCAGGGTGTGGTGGTTCGATGGCTTGTTGGTACGTCTTTGCTTGTGAGAGCAAGAAGAGATAATAATTGTCTACATCAGCCCAACTGAAAATCAACCTTCGGCCACTCTGGGCACCCGCAATTCAAAATCTTGGAAGACTCGCTGGCGAGGATGTATGGGACGTTGTATTCGGAGAGCTGGAGACGGTTTGCAAAGAACCTGCGTTGTTTGCTTTGCGAGCCCTGGGCGAGGGTGTCGATGAGGGAGAAAAGATGGACATAGACGAAGGCGAGGGGAACACTGAATGGCGAGAAGAGGAAAAGACTTGGAGGTGTCCTAGCGCTAGCACACTCTCGAAGGCTCTTAGGAGATGGGAGAATAGTAAAACCGCTGCTTCAGAGGTGAGTTGTGCGTAGCCTCGCCTGGAGTTGTCGATTTGACTATAGTTGTTCCGCCAGAACCCCGAATCGCTGGACCGGCTTGACCTGGCAAACTACGAGACACAGCTCCTGTTAACGCTTGGCGATATCCCTTCGATGATGGATAAACACACTCGATCACTTGTTCCCCTCTTTTTCGAATATGCTGCCCCTGCTGTCAAGCCTCCACGAGCGAAGACCGTCGCATGGCTCAATATGCTCTCGAAGCTTGGGAACCCGAAAGCAGCCTATCGATCTCAAGACCTACACTTGCTGTACACCACGCTCCTCTCTCACCCGGACCGGCCCCTGCAATCTCTCGCCCTTACTTGTCTCTTGACGTTCAAAGAGCCCCATGTCCTGGCCGTTGAACAGAGCCTACGCATGTTTCTGGACGAGACCAAGTGGCGGGACGAGATGACCGGGTTCAGCTTTGAGTCGGTTGACGAGAAAGGGGTTGAAGTCATTATCCGACTGCTGTACGGGACTATCCTCGAAAAGAATCGGAGGGACCGAAAGTCGGCGGTGCTCACGCTTTTGGCCGGATGTTCTGCTCCACAGCTGAAAACACTTGTTATGCTCATGCTAGCACCTTTCGAGGATGCACTGGAGGGGGATTTGGAGAGTGCTTGTACGAACGCACCGATGAAGCAACGAGCTGGGTTTCTGGTTCTCTTGGCGGACGTGCTGAAGAACTTGGGCCCTAAGCTATTAGATTATTGCCCTATGCTTCTTCGCGCAACCATGGTTTTCCTCCGAGACGCGCAAACTCACCTCAAGTCAAGCGTTACGACTGCTGCTGAAGGGGACATGGACGATGCCGAAGAGCAGAGCGATGAACAGGTCCTAGGACAAGCGAGAATCATACGTCAAACCGGACTGAAAAGACTTGTGGATTTCTTTAGGTCTGCGTCTGCGGATATGTTCGACTTTTCGCCCTACATTTCTACCGCATTCCGGTGGTTCATCTCGCCTAGGGTTCCTCTGTTGTCTCGAGAGAACACGCAAGCGCCATCGGGGATCATGGAGCTATTCTATACGTGGTCCCAGGACGCAAGGACTGCACCGTATCTTGTTGAATACGACCATGCAGTGTTACCTCAGATCTTCAATTGCTTGACTGCAGCCAGTGTCAAGCCCGCTGTAGTCCTCAAAGTTTTTGACATCGCTCAATCCCTCTTGGAGCTGTCAGAACAGTACGAAGAGATTCGAGATCGGGTCGTTGACCCACACATGACCCATCTGCTTTCCCAGCTTGCTCTCATGGTCGAACAAAACGGCGACCTCACTTCCACCACGAATCTTATCCAGCGCCAACTCCATATCCTCTGCCAAGTCGCACCACATATATCGGACGAAGCTCAAGCCACGCGGCTGTTATCGCTCTTGTCTCCCATGTTGCGGCGGCCAGCTCAGGCAGTTTCGGAAAAGGTCAAGATCGATTTGTTGGGCATCGTGAAAAACACAATTTCATTAGTGCCTACGCTGAGAGACCAAACAAGCGAGACGTACCGAACAACTTACGAACTCCTCTCAACGCTATTCCAGTCTCTTCGATCTCAGCCGGCACGAATGGTTCTTGTCGACGTGTTTAATGAATTGGCCAAAGTGGATGAAACGCTGGATACAACTGTGCATAGTCACCGAACTCAACTCGTGTTCGACCAAACGGATAGAGGAAGCTGACTTTGACCGTCGGTTGGCTGCATTTGGATCTTTGAATGAAAAGTTGTACGGAACGCTCACGTGCGAGCAGTGGTTGCCGTTGCTTTACAACATGCTATTTTTTATCCAAGATCCAGATGAACTATCGATCAGAAGCAGCGCCTCTCTCAGCTTGAAGCGATTCGTTGACTTGGTCGCTGAACGTACTGGAAGCGATTACGAAAAGACATTCATCAAGATGCTATATCCTGGACTTCGACATGGCTTGCGATCAAAAGTCGAGCCGGTTTGCGCCGAGGTTTTGAGCGTGCTTGCTCACGCAGTCGCAACTTGTGACTCTGTTTCGGCCCTTGCTCAACTACGACCTCTACTAGCTGATGGAGATGACGAAGCCAACTTTTTTCAACATTCATCACATCCAAGTGCATCGTCGCACCCGCGCCTTGCGTCGCCTAGCTGATCTCGCTGAGAAAATTCGCAGTACCACTCTCTCGGACATCTTTATGCCGCTTGTTGGTCATTTTATCGAAGCGGTTGCTACTACGGACCATCTGCTTATCAACGAGGCAATCGCGACGATTGGTCGCATGGCAGCACACCTTGCGTGGGGTTCATATAATTCTGCAGTCCAACACTATCTCCGACTCGCTCGACAACGAACACCGACGACTGAAAAGGCGATGATTCGGACTGTGGTCGCTATCCTTGATAACTTTCACTTCAAGATGGGTGTATCAGTGGAGGTTGACAAAGTGGAAATCCCCGAACCCAATGGCGGAACTGACGATTTGATGGAGATTCAGCATGAAGACGCCGTGCAGGAGGCGAAAAAGCTTGCTCGAATTGAAGAAGCTGTCACTACTCGGCTACTCCCTAGCTTGCTCCAGTATCTCGAGAAGCGTGACGAGGCGGAGGAAGCCATTCGTATTCCAGTAGCGATCGGTATTGCTCGAGTAGCCATGCACCTCCCCGACACACATCGGGGACCCCAAATTAGCAAGTTAATCGTTGTGCTCAGTCAAATTTTGCGCAGTAAATCGCAAGACGTCCGGGACTTGACTCGGGAAACTCTATGCAAAATCGCAGTGATTATCGGAGTGGAGTCTCTGCCTGTGGTCATCAAGGAACTACGTGGTGCTCTTACTCGTGGACCGCAACTTCACGTCCTCGCTTTTGTCACACATGCGATTCTCGTGCATGTCACGACCGGAGATCATGCAGCGCGTTTTGCGATTCTAGATGGCTGTGTCGGCGATATCGCGCATATATCCGCTGAAGTTGTGTTCGGCCAATCAGGGAAGGATGTGCAATCCGAAGAATTCAAGACCAAAATGCGTGAAGTCCGATCGTCTGCTTCGAAAGGACTAGACTCTTTTGTGATCGCAGCCAAACATATTACCTCTTCGCGGATTGCCACACTGCTTACCCCTATCCGTGCCATCATGCATGAGACCGTAGCCATCAAGCCGATGCAACAAGCCGAGGACGTGCTGCGTCGTATTGCTAACGGCCTTAACGCGAACCTTAATTTCACCCCGGTCGATACTCTGATGCTCTGCCACACTCTTATCAGCCAAAACGCAAAATTTCTCAAGCAAGCCCCAGCCAAGAGGCATAGCAAGAAGAAAACTGACTTTGATGTTGAGCTTAAAAGAGACGCTGCCTTGGATTCTGACTTTTACTCCGCAAACTCGTTTCGATTCGTTGCGTTTGGTCTGGATCTTTTCGTCACTGGATTCAGGCGAGGCAGATTCGATTTTGGAAATCCGGAGATTGTTGCAAGATTGGAGCCTATGGTGGTCGTCATTGGAAACACGTTGTACAGTCTCGATGGTCATGTTGTTAGTCTCGGGCTGAAGGCTGCAGCGTCTATTGTCAAGTGCCCACTTCAATCCGTCGACAAGTCTCTCCCCGTGTTCGTTAAACAAATTCTCCAGATTATTCGTAGCTCCGGAAACACCGAATCAGAGGTTGTCCAAACTGCTCTCAAATCGCTGGCAGTCATAATTCGCGAATGTCCCGCAGCGAAGCTTCAAGAGAAGGATTTGACTTTCTTGTTAGAGGTTATTACTCCTGACCTCGAGGAGCCTGAACGCCAAGCTGCCGTATTCTCGCTTCTGCGTGCGATTATCGCTCGAAAGTTCGTTGTTTCTGAAATATACGATCTCATGGCCAAAGTTTCCGAGATACTTGTAACCAATCAATCTGCCCAAGTGCAGGAACTTGCTCGGAGCACTCTTTTGCAATTCCTACTAGATTACCCACAAGGCAAGGGTCGCCTCAGGACTCAGCTCACTAGCCTCGCTCGAAACCTTGATTACGTGTTCGACACTGGCCGTAAATCGGTAATGGAGCTTCTTAGTGCTGTCTTTTCGAAATTCACCGACGCCATCGTTGAAGAATACGCGGACATGTTCTTCGTCGCACTCGTTCTACGCGTGGCCAACGACGATACCCCCAAATGCCGAGAAATGGCGGCATCCCTTATACAGCAGCTTGTGCTTCGCGTTGGGGAATCCCGCAGACATTCGTTTATGGGGCACGTGCACAAGTGGGCCGAACAAGAAGAGAAGGAACAACTTGCGGGTGTCGCTGCACAAGTATACGGCCTATCCATTGACGCCCTACACTCTGCTGCTCAGCCGTTTGTGGTTGAAATAGTTGCCGATCTTCGAGCTCTGGTTTGCCGAAGTGCATACAAGACGAGCCATGAGGACGATTCGATGGATATCGACGAAGGAGAAGGGGTGGATAGCACCTGGCAGCTTGCATACCACGCGCTGACTTCCCTTGGGAAAGTCTACAAGGAATTTCCGAGCAGCCTCAATTCGGCTTCGACTGCTGACTGGGAGGCCATCTTTGCCCATCTTCTTTTCCCGCATGCGTGGGTGCGCCTTGCGTCTTGTCGCCTAACGGGTACTTTATTTGCATCTATGCCCTTATCTCCTTCCGCATTTGCCCTTGAGTCAGACCTAGCGAGAGCAACATTATCGAATCCAAATGGAACCTCGATCCAACTTCCTCTACTAGTTGAAGTGGCTCAGAAGCTATGTTTGCAGCTGCGCGGAACCCACTTTGACGAGTCCATGAGCACACAAGTGGTCAAAAATCTTTTCTACGTTGGGAAAGCCTTTGCGATCGTCTACGAGCTTGCAGGACTTGGCGAAGGACAGGGAAGTGAATCCCACGAGGCTAGTGAGGAAGAGATCGCGGGTAATGAAAACACAGACGAGATTGAAGAGAACGGAACTACGAAGGCCCTAGCGAACCCGCTCGCTTGGATATTCTCAAAGTTATCTTATCAAGCCCGCTCTGCACACATCGCAAGGCTCAATAGAGCCCCGCACTCTGTATGTGTTTTTGGTCACTTTTTTTGTTTGAACTAACTTGTCATCTTGCATGTCAAAGGAAAACTGGCACATCCAGGTATCTTCTGTTTTCCGATGGTTTGCTGCAATGGCATCCTACTTGCCTGTCTCTGTTCTCGAATATTTTCTTCCGCACATCCTGGCTCCAGTTTATCGTGTAGCGGAGGAAGAGACTATCAAGGATTCTCAACTAGGTGAGTACTATTATCGTACGAGCCTAATTCACACATTTTAAACCACGAATAGAACACCTCAAAACCTTACCCATGAATTGCAAGCGCTGTTACAACAAAAAGTCGGGACAACTGTTTTCGCAGCGGCTTACAATCGTATTAGGCAAGGCGTAGCCCGTGTACGACGGGAGAGGAAGATACAGCGGGCAACCCAAGTGACGATCCAACCAGAGGCTGCGGCACGCCGCAAGCTTCAACGAAACATTGCAAAGAAAGAGGGGCGAAAGCGAAAGGATAGGAATTTTGCGTAAGTTCTTCTATACTGGGTGCCGATTCGGAGGTTGAAGATATCGCCTCTCTTTTTAGTGATGCCAAGATCCGCAACAATGCGGTAAAGCGACGACGTAGATCAGAGGGGGCAAAAGATGAATAGGCTCGCCAAGACTGCATATTATGGTGTTTCTTTTAACCTATTGCCACATGATTTCGTTCGGCTGTTTCACTTGGTCTTTTCAATTCTGAAATCAATTTAGTTGAAACTCTCAGTATCGGAAATCCCGATGGGCTGGTTTTAAGGGGGTGGGCTTGGGGCGCTGGTGAATTGCTCGGCACTCAGAGGTGTGATATACAAGATTTTCGAGCCTACAAAAACGATTCACGCCTGTTGCCTCCGGTGCCTCATATGGAAACCTCAAACTGGGGATTAGGAGATGAGGATTATTGATATTGATCCAGCGCGATCATGCAAATATATGCGCTTCAAGTTCTGCCTCTGAAATTATTTCCAACTATTTTGCCAATTTCTTTTGCTCTTGGCTTAGTTTTTTTGCGCTACGATATCTGGCCCTTTAGATGGGGGGTTACATATATGTGCTTAACGTCCTTCGTTCTTTAAATGCCGATTCGGCGATGCGGAGCCGGGCCACTGTACGGAGCCGAGGCGATCTTTGTGGCGGCTACCTGCCGATCCAAAGTATGCATTAATTTCCATCCGGAAAGCCCTGTAACGATTTGAATAAATCGCTCGGTGAGGGTACACCGCTCAAACTTGGAGCCACCTAAATTATGCGTTCGTCCGTGTGTGGCGGATAGGTGGCGCCGCATTAACCCGGGTTAACTTGATCAGTTGATCATGTAATCGAAATTAACGAGCATCTTGTTGTCCTCGACGGCCGCAGAAGCTGTCAGCTTGGACATCTAACTTCTACGTGTTGCTATCGGTATTCGGAACTGCGCTATATACAGTATAGTGCACATACCATGAGGAAGGATATCACAGGAACTAATGATCATACCTCCTCGTCGGCTCCCGAAGAGAAATCGAAACCACATTCCAGAAACATCAATGCATTTTTTTTTACAGTTGAATGTGCGAGTCCGCACAAATGACTACATTTCCATTATACTGCAAGAATTAACTAAACACCAAACGTTCATGAAGAGTGTCCGTAAGCATCGCATAAATGTCCAACATCACAAGCAAACTAGTATGTGAATGGTGAGTCCATGAGATAGGTCGTAAGAGAGTCCGAGTTTTAGTAGGTGCCAGGGATGACAGAGGGGCATCCGGCAGTATCCTTGTTGGTGGGGCAATCAGCCTTGTCTTGGCAGCATCGGATGCAGCACGCTTGACGTCGGGTTCGACAATCTCGACGTAGATCGGGTAGCTAATCGATATCAAAGTGATTAGGAAACTTTAATCTCAGATACAATCGAAACATACCCTTCGCAAACGCTGCCGCTTGGGTTACCCCCCACCAGCTCCACCGTTGGAATCGTACTGTCCTCCGCCGTCGTTGGACTTGAGGTGAGACCAGTTGATGGTACGGCCAGTGACTAGAGCGCAAAGATTAGCATTGTCCACCGTTATACACAGCAAACACGACTTGCGCTGCTTCCACTTCTTTCCGTTCTTGCCCGTTCCGGTCTTGTACGTGACCTTGCTAAAGTAGTTCTTCGGAAGCTGGCCCTGCCCAGAGGTGGGATTGGTGCAGAACGACTGCATCTGGCTCCTCGAGGACTCCGAGTCGCCGATGGTCGTGCCAGCGTTGCGAGGCATGATCAAGCAGTCTCAATCCTGGAATGAGCCACGATATCGAGTAGCTGCATGGTGGGATACTTACAATCGGATGCGCTATTGATCCTGACGGTGTAGCCTGGCTCGGCACGAGGCTCAAGCGGCGACGCAAAGGCCATCGAAGCCGCAGAGAGCGCAAGAACAACAGACGAGAACAACATGGTCGTGGAGGAAAGGATGCAAGAGAGAGGACGAGACCTGGTATTCGCAGACCGCTGTCTGAGCGTTTATATAGCGCTCGATCGTGATCAGGGGGCCTGCTTGGCAGTGCGATCTCCCGCATCACATGGCCGACGTCTAGCGTGGACGAATCGTGAGGCTGTCGTGGACGAGACCGTGGGGCAGCGGAAAACGATGCGATGAGTCTGCCAGTGGTCAGATCCTTCTAGGTCCTCGGAAGCCGCCCCCGAAGCGGCCATGGACAGCAGACGATTTCCCCACGCTCCGATAGCATATAGCCCAGTACAGACACCTAGTATACACATATGAACGAGGTCCCAACTCACTGGGTCTCAGTTCGGTCTCGGCCGCCACGATTCATCCCACCCATAATCGGCCCATCGAATCGAGAAGGCGCGAACCGAACTCTCCGAAGCTGTGCTGTTACGTAACTCTACCTCCATTAGCGCTCGCTGATCCGTTGCAAATCTTGGCTCTCTCTTCGTCTCCCCACAATCCAAATTAATCATGCCTGGCCGACTCCGAAAGGCATCGCCGCTCAAGCCGCCCACAAAAGACTTGATCGCCCTTGGACTGGAAGGCTCGGCGAACAAATTTGGCGCGGGGATCATCCGACACGGCCAAGACGGCTCAGTCGCTGTGCTCTCCAATGTTCGACATACGTATATCACGCCCCCCGGAGAAGGTTTTCAGCCTCGGGACACGGCGCTCCACCACCGAGAATGGGCTTTGACGATTATCAAGCAGGCTATTGCGGATGCCGGGATAGATCTCAGTGTTGTCGACTGCATCTGCTTTACCAAAGGTTCGATACGTTTCTCCCGAATGAACTATAAACTGAATTCACGACTCTATCTGTGACCCTAGGCCCAGGAATGGGCGCGCCCCTCCAGTCTGTAGCTCTAGTCGCCCGAACTCTCGCTCTACTATACAACAAACCGCTTATCGGCGTCAACCACTGCGTCGGACGTGAGCTTATCATCAGCCTCGGGATACACCCCCCGCTAAACACACGTCAAAAGATATCGAAATGGGCCGACACATCACTGGCGCATCCAACCCGATTGTACTCTACGTCTCTGGTGGAAACACCCAGGTCATCGCATACTCGAGACAGGCAAGCCCTTTGCAACTATCCACTACAACTCATTCTCATCAGGGTGTAGAGATATCGGATATTCGGCGAGACGCTCGATATTGCAGTCGGAAACATGCTCGACCGATTCGCTCGCGTGATCAACTTGAGCAATGATCCAAGTCCGGGTACAACATTGAGCAAACTGCCAAAAAGTACGCCACGCCACACACCACACCCCTCATCTAACGGATTACCGCCACAGGGGCAAAAAGCTCATCCATCTCCCATATACAACCAAAGGAATGGACGTATCCCTTTCTGGCCTCCTCACAGCGACCGAAGCATACACGCTCGACAAACGATTCAAACCAGACGGGGTAAAACACCACACACTCTCTTTTCGGGTTTGCTTATCCTGAGGCTGACGGGTGGTGTCAGGAACCCAATGAAGCCGATGACAGCATCACGCCCGCCGACTTGTGCTTCTCGCTTCAAGAAACAGTCTTTGCGATGCTCGTCGAAATTACCGAACGAGCCATGGCACATGTCGGGTCGAAAGAAGTCTTGATGGTCGGAGGCGTTGGCTGTACGTCCCCGCCCGCCCTTGAAATGTTGGTTTCTTCTCGAGCTGATCGAAGCCGTGAACAGGTAATGAACGACTACAAGAAATGATGGGCATCATGGCCCAAGAACGAGGCGGAAACGTGTTTGCGACAGACGAGAGGTATGTGTCTCCGCACACTCTTGGCACGTCTACGTCCTATTCATTTAAATCAAATAGGTTTTGTATCGATAACGGCATCATGATCGCTCAGGCTGGTATGCTGAGTTATAGAATGGGCCAAGAGACGCCATTGGACAAGACGTGGTGCACGCAACGGTATGCTGGGTTATGACTATGGGCGCATGACGGATACTAATGTGATCGACAGGTTCCGTACCGATGAAGTGTTGGTGTCGTGGAGAGCATAGCGGATGGTTTTCTTGGACAACGAGGCCGCGGGTAGCACTTCATGAAACAAACGAAATGGAATAAAACGTTCATCGTGATCAACCATGTTTGGCGGTACAAACGCCATGTCACTGCGTGCAATGGGATCGCGTTGGGGTGGTCACATTAAAATCTTAAAGCGCCCAGCCTCCCTCGGTCTGTCCGGCCTCGGTTAGATCCGGATATCCATGTACCAGTGGTGGATTATGAAGGCTTGGAAATATCCAGGGATATCAGCCAACTAGCGCTCGATGGAGCCGTACAAATAGACAATTTGTTTTACGCTCGATGATGAGTGGCGCGATTGGACGGTCCGGGGTCCTCCGTCCGGGCGCGATTAATCAACATCGCCACACAGGGTGATACAGAGCACGCTCTTTCCTCATTTTGTCATTTCCGATATTACGAGCGTTGGCCAGCCAAGGTCTATACTTTGCCCATGACGATGGCTACGGAACGTTGGTGAAAACCATTGTAATATAAAAAACCAACCAGTTGGTCTTGTGTTCGGAGGGAATCAGAGCTCGTGGGCCATAGAATTTTCTTAGGATCTGAACAAATGTCACATGCAAATGGAGACTGAGGTAAATTTACGATAGGAAATGTCAAGGACCCGCGTTGCCTCGCTAATCAACCCGCAAGGACTGCTCAACTGTCCCGGCGTATAAATTCAACGCCAAGAACTAAAGCATACACTTCAAGGCGTCGGTTAGAGCAGTATCGCCAAGACACAACAGATCAGAAACCCACAAAATATCCGCAATGGAATAGATTTGTCGTTGATGCCTTTCAGTAAATAGACCACTGATGGGAGCCACCGGCGGCGGGAGATGGCCATAGGTGTTCTGACGGATCATGTTGACGTCTGCGCTACGTGCAATAATCATCAACGCCTCGTCGCTCAGCTTGGCTGCATACCGGTCCGTGAGTAATTTTAGCTCGCTATGAGCTCGTACGTTTCACACAGGTATCATATCACTTACGGCCGAACACTGATGTAACCTCGACTTTGACGGCACCCTGACCGTCCAAGCCTCGAACCCACGCCAAATGGGCTGATCGATCAAAAGTAGGCTCTAGCTCGATCTTTGATTGAGCGAAGTGGGATGTAATAAAAGGGTAAAGATAAGGCGCAACAGCATACTATGTATCAGCCAAGTACAGCATCGAACGGAGCAAATTCAATCTTTGCGGCGACACTCCCCCAGCTGGATCCATTCGTATTATCCATCTGCAGAATTCTGCAGCAAAAATTGAAGATTGTATGGTGTAGATGACCGCAGAGTACTCGAACAATCGGGTGGGGGGGGGAGCAGTCAATAGTGGTGGTGGCGCTTGGACCTCAGCACAAGATTGGCCCACCAAACAAATACAAATTTCTGTCGCGAAAGTGACTGGGACGGAACTGAGGCTTAAGTATAGAACTTGTGAAGAGATAAAACACGACTTTCATTCCTGTTATTGGAGAACATTCTATATCTTGGCAGAGGCCGTAGTTGCAGAACGTCGCAATACAAACCATGACTATATTCTAAAAGTTGACTAGATCTTCCATTAGCTTTTTTGTACCCATCAAGCGTCTAACGGAGGCTTAGAGGTGAATTCTATGAGTAGCATCATTCTTGAACCTGTGTTTTACCAAATAATAAGGCTATCAGACCCCATTCTGATGGTACTCACCCATTCTGCGTGGATACTTAAGCCCCAGTCATCGGACGTCGTCTCTTGCACGTGAGAGTGTGTCATATTTGAATGATATGCATATAGGCTAGATCGAGTGCCTTTATCTGGTATTAGTATCGACTGGCTTTCCTTCGTCTATTCTGATCAAGTTATCTGTTTAATGCTACCTGCGCTAGAGCTCGAGCTAACATGACCGGGCGTGCAGCCTGATATATCCGCTACAGGAATCTCCTACACTCACCAGAGCAGATACCACATTACGAGTGAGTGGTGCGCTTGCAGCGCATGCGTATCTGAAACGTACCGTCAAGAACGCCGACATAATAGCCCCACATCCGAGACGAAGCGAAAGCGGCTGCCACTCGAAGCGGAAAGAGAAGCAAAGGGAGACGGGAAAATGGCGTGAATGGTAATATCAGTGCTCAAAGAGTAGCTCCATTGCAGGTCTCTAATAACTCACCACATATGTCATTACATCAGGGACAATAAATTCGACAAATCTTTCCCTTTTGTATTGCCGGATAATCTGCCCAGTGTTCGCTTTCCTTGATGCTGATGGATGGATGTTTTGGATATCTAACATCTCTCCGCTGGGTGCAGCATCACGGCAGTATCTATGAATTGCACACCAAACAAAATAATAATAGGTTCATTAAATACAATAAAACAACACAAACGATGACTTATTGCTAACACTACAACGAGAAACCTAGCACTCAGTCTACGCTGGTCCACCCGGCCCACCTATACCACCAGTTTTTTCAGCTACGCCCTTTTGGGAAGCCTTGAATTCTCCTCTTCTATTCCATATGGTGAATGCTGTGATCGTTCACAGCTTAGTGAAACCCAGCCAAGAATCACAGCCGCATTCAAGCCTAGGTGATTCTTCGCGTTGAACAGGATCGTCCGTACCGCCTGTGAGCTATTACTGTAACCCACGAAACCATCAGTCATTATGATTGGATTAGAGGAAAGTCGTAACACTCACAACACGGGAAATGCGTGGCTGAACTGATAGAACCCAGCCATGAGATCAAATGGCATAGTGGTGACCGATACATTAACGATGATCAACGGGATTAAGAAGAATGCCATGAACCTCGGCTCGAGTATCGTAATCACTGCCTCTGTGGCGAGCCCAAGTCCCGACATGCCCATATAGGTATATGTGAAGTAAAGGAAGAATCCTCCAGCATATGTATATTTGGTGCCAAACGGTGCATGGAAAGGTAACGAGACCATAGCGAACGCAAGAGATAAGGGTATACAGAGACCTAACGGAACGAGCAGCCGAAGCTGAAGATACGATCGGAGTTTGAGGAATGGTCCAACTCAGCCTTTCGGACACGCCGGTGTGTAAAGTAGTGCATATATATACGAAGAGAAATACAAAAAAAATCGATACCGAGAAGGAGGACGGCTGAGGAAAAAACTGTGAAAGCACGAAAGGACCGGGGAGTGGGGAACCCGTGGCCGCTCCGCGGCCACTGGGGATGCCGGGGCACCAGAGACGCGAGGGGTGGCTCGCGGGTCGGGTGGCCAAACTGACGTGCTGTCAGAGCGGAGTGGTGGGCGGGTGCGAAACACTGTATAGAACGAGAGGTCTTGAGATGATCTCGACGAGTGATGGTGGAATGAGCGAGACGGACAAGCAAGTGCTGAAAGACACGTGACCTACCGGCGCTTTTGGGCGGCTAAGTCTGTGCTGTGGGCCTCCGCACGCTGCGGGCCACAGTCACCCTAAGATTCCTCGGGCCACAGCATTTGTCATGATCTATGCATGAAGATTTAGAACCTGGGAAAGTGCAAAGATCCTCTGGCGCGACATAATGAATGCAAAAATGCACAAATAGATTTGCCCGACAAGAGTGATTACAGTTGTAACCGGTGCACTTGGAGTTTAATTTCAGTTAGTCTTCGAAGCGTCAATCTAAAGTTCGCACTTACTCGTACGGTCTAAGGTTTTCGGTAGTCCACCATGCCCCGTTCAACGACCAGCGTGCAGAAGTAGCGGTTTGCAATGCGGTCATGTTTCCAGCTATCGAATTCCAGTAAGAGACGGTTGATTTTGAGTTGAACTCTCTTAGAATCTGCGTGGTTCGTTCAATAGATGTGCCAAATAACACATAAAGTCCATACTTGAGTTAGAGCATTAGTAGTCAACGGGTTGATGTATGTTCCCGAAGCCTGCTCATTCCGAGCCTGCGCATAATAGAACGTAATGGCGGTTGTAGGGTCATATTTAGAGTCACCAGAAGCCCGTGCAGCTGCGAGTTTTGTGGATGCCTCAGGGTTGACTAATAGATAGATGGTGTCAGATGATTCCTAGGCACGAGCATGGTCTCATTTCGTACCAACCACTGCAGCCCACGCTTGTTCATCAACAATCGCCGCCCCAATGTCACCTATTTGATCGGCTGCTATTTGCTGCCAGCCTAGATGTTGCTTTGCACCCCTGTATACAGAAAAGCTCAGAACGCAGTAACGGAAGATCATGTGTTGAATCCCAGTATGGAATATCGAATGTACTAGAATAGTGTAGCAATCGCATGACTCGCATATATACTAGATACATACAGAATGTTCTAGGAGGTACTAGAAAGACTGAAATACGTGTATATAAGGAGCGCATGCAGGCTCCGTAGGTACTCATCCCCGTTGTTAATATCATATCAATTCTATCGTCTTAAGCACACTGCGCTACGCGCATTTATTGCGTGACTATATTCAGCATCGGTTTCAACATCATGCCCGGCTCATACTCGGGTAGTAGCAATGAGTCCCTGCGAGACAGCTAGGCCAACCTCTCCCCCATCCCTATCAATTATTCAAGCTTTGAGAGAAGGGCACTTGTCTGCCGTACTTGCCAAGGATCCCCTATCGAAAAAATCAATTTTGAAGATACGAATATATGTAAGCGGGTGGCTAGACTCACCAGTAAACAAGTACGCAAACCCAGATCATGACAAATGTGAGGGCAAGCGTCATCCCGACAATTTTTGTGTATATTTTTCGCAGGTGTCTGATCTTTGGGTCGAAAACTACACAACCCCCTGACGTCAACAAATGCCATACAGGACAAATTCAAAACACTTGCCTCCATGCGTAAACTTTCTGGGACCGGGAGGTCGAGCCGGAGGCGCTTGAGGAGCGGGAGGCAGGAATGCGGTGTTTTCGGTTCCCTCTCTGGGTGGCTCATCTGCAACGTACTCTCGCAATGCCGGAGTATCGGGCAGCGAAAAATGACCGGTTTGCCGTGGTGTGTCGAGCGGATGGCCAGGGAGCGTAGAAGTAGAAGAATAAACTGCAGACACCAGGAAATGTTGAAGAGGCAGAACCTACATTGATTTGGCAGAGCAGAGTGTTATACCCGAACAGCATCACTGCCATGCAGGGCTTGAAGTCCTGTCGCACCTAGGATAGAGTGGAGCGGAATGCTCGGGCATGTTGTTCAAGCCAAAAGTACCAATAAACACAACCAGAGGAAGTACGAACTGTAAAGATCCCGAGGCGTGGCTGCCCCCATCAGTGATGGCTGAAGACGACGGAGATATAAGTCCGAAGCCAAAGGCAGTGTGAGGAGTGTTTTGAGGTTATTTTAGGCTTCTATGAACGCACTGGGTTCGATACGGTGATGCATGCGCAAGAGCTCCTATCCCAGCTTTGTTGATTAGACAGCTAAGCAAGCGCAGGCAACCCACCATGCTGGCTTATCGTGGAGACCTGAAGAGACTGAAACGTTGCATGACGCAAACTGGGGCAACTAATCACTAAATACAAAGCTTATGGCGCACACATGTCCTGAGAATGTAATGGGTATCTATTTTGGCATATCTATCTACCCGTCTACGCGCAATTTTCCAAAACAATGATGCGGCTGGCAGCCAGAAAGGAAGCACCTAGATGCCAACAACAACCAATACGTTGGTGCACAACGTGAAATGAAGCTTCACCAATGCTTCAGCGCAGGTTCCGACCACCCTACAAGCACGAGGTCTCAGTGAGTACTGCGAGACTAGTCAAGTAGAACAGGTACGTACAATTTGGCAACGATTTCAGTAATGCCATCGATGCAGCTACCGAGGTTCACCAGGAGGAGGTGAGTGCAAACGTCAAGCTTGACAAATATGGCCAACAGAACTACAAGTCCGAACTTGACGGACAGGTTCAAGCAAGCCTGCACCATAAGCTACAAACACCATTGTTAGTACGCATTCCATTCGATTCCGTATAAAACCCCGCACAGAAATGCATGCAAAGGCTTCAGCAGCGATCTTGGCCTTGATTTCAGCGCTAGCATATTTATGAGCCCCGAGATCTTCCACCGCCTTGGCCACAACTATAACATGGCCGACAATCACGTCGACTTGAGCCTTGACCTGTGCGACAGTTGAGCATTCGGCTAGTGATAATATCACATCAGATTCGTCATGATTGAGCGGCTGAAACCCTTACTCAAAACTTTTATATCGGCATTCAGAGTTGTATGAAGACTTGTTATCATCTTTAAAACAGTCTCCCCACCCTCATCGCGAGCCGCTAGCTCTTTGAAGTTGCTAGGGGCCGAGGTCGGGAGGGCACAAGCAAGAAAGTTCAGCGAGAGCAGGAAGAAGACGAAGCTGGTAAGACGAGCTAAGAAGGAGAGCATTGTGGACGAGAAGAGTGCAGATGGGAACAAGTAGTTGGTGAGTGGAACTGGATGAGAATGATGCTGAGTCGTAAAGTAGCTGGGCAGATTTTATACCCTGGTTCTATATCCAGGACTCGAGATACATGAGCGCGCAAGTCAAACGCCGAGATAACCTTGTCCATGAAAGTTGAAAAGTAAGACGCATATTCGGCCAGATGACCAACGAACCCGAAGAAGAAACCCGAGGGCTTTTCACGCGGTCTTCTCCAGCCAAGCTGAGATGTCAAGCCTGTCAACGAGGCTTGCCAACCGGAGATTGCCTAGAGTCTAAGGTCTGGGCAGCCATGGTGAAAACTCCTGCACTCTATGGATGTCAGGCTTTAACCCCGCAGGGTAGGTACCTATTCCCGTCACAACGGGATAAAGATTTCAGTTGCGCAGGAAAAGTACAATTGACGTTTGCTAGTCTCTATGACCACTAGATTAAACTCTGATGTGAAATAACTAGTTCAGGCATAGGTAGGCATGAATTGATCATGATCTACCAAAAGGTCAGCGTGGCATATAGGACTTCAAAACGCTGAATACCCACATGACAGACGTCTTACGCAGGGGGTTTCTGGACGAGCTAGTAATGTAAATACTTAGCTCGACTACGCCAGTAGAGAACTAACGAGAGAAAATTTGCCGTAGGGGCGGAAGAAATAAGGGAAAGGCAAACATATACAAACACATGGCATACATCTACGAACTAGGATTGTATTCCAACAAGACGAAACCGTATCATGGATAGTTTTCACTACCAGTTACTGTCACCGGCCAAAGTGGGCTTGTGCTTTTTTTCTGAGGGCCCCTGTCTGACTGTCAGGTGTGGTGTCGAGAATACAAATGATCTTCACCCGGTATTTAGCATAAATCTCGAGCATGTAAAAAAATAAATTCAAACACGCAGATGGCCGTTGGTTGTGTCAATCTCAAGGGTCATAGCCTTCGCGTAGTTTTTACATGGTCACATGAGGCATCGTCCGACTACGCGACTGAGGTGTAAAAGCCAATGGCCGCCCGGGCCTCTAAACTAAATCTATTTATACGATACTATAAATACATCTGAACATACATGTACGGTAGCTCTGTCGCTCAATATATACCCCCGCTGCCTTCAGTTGGATGAGAGGAAGCACAAGAGACCACAATTTAAACATAGAAATCCCGTCTTGTAGTTATTCTATACTTGAAACAGGCGAAGGAAGGCGCCATCACGCTAATCCATTCATACGATATATGACATAGCTCGAAGATTTACAATACCACCCTCTACTCTCCACTTCCCACTTATACTTACCCGATCCTATAGCCAACTTGCATGTACTCCCATTTTGATTTCGGGGTTTCACAGCCGCTTCATCACACACAACGGAGTCAAGTTTCGCTGATCGCCTCTTACTTTGGCGTCCGCTTGATGAATCAGCACGAGCCAGGGAGATTCAAGATTTGGCTTGCATGTATGGGTAAAGTACTGAAATGGGAAATTTCCGCTTAATTGACCATGTGGTGCCAGCTAAACTTCTTCGGTCTCAAATCTCGAGGTCGATACAGTACCAATCACACATATGAGGCTATCCAACCAAAACATATATTAGGAGTAGTTAAATCGTATCTAGACATCCTAAATGAGACCATTATTGTAAGTGGTTGAGCGATTTGTGAGCATTACAAGGACAAAAGCCCAAAGGCACCGGCGCAAAGGCTGAAGTGGAGCTCTAAAATACCATTGGCGGTGGCTCCGGCGATTCTGAAATGTTTGCGTTAGCGGTGACAATGATAGCGAAGCAAGCGAGCTCACAGTTTGCCGATAATAGTAGCAGCTCCTACCATGCAGATATTCACGCTGACTACCAGCTGGTTGATACACAAATCCAATTTGGCGAAAATGACCAAAAACGCGGACAGACCGAACTTGATCACAAGATCCAAGCATGCTTTGACAATAATCTAGAATAAATTCAGTAAGGGCTACAATTGGAGAATTACTCGAATTGGAGCCTACCATAATGCAGAAAGCAGCATCGGCGGCCACTTGAGCTTTGACCGCAGCCTCGACGTTGACTTGAACCTTGGTTTGGGCGACCAACGCGGTGCATGCATCAATGTGACCTATCAAGCCTACGATAACTTTTGTGGCCTGGCCGACATCAGTGCATCCGGCTGTGAGGTGAATTATTAGTACGATGAGATTTAGGATGTGTCCGAAAGTACATACGCAAGATAGCAATGTCGTTTGTAAGCTGGACCTTCAGCGCAGCGACCGCCGAAACGACAACGTTGTCGGGTTGAGTCCGAGCGGCTAGCTCATTGGATCCAACGTTGGCTCCAGATGGTAGCGCGGAAGCGGCAAAAAACAGTGAGAGGAAGAGGAACAACAGGCTTGCAAAGCGGATAGATGCGTGCATGATGTGAACTAGAGTCGTTAGGTGGGTGTGATAGACAGGAAGGGCGATTGAAATTGAATGGGATGAAAACTGATGAAAAAGTCTCGATACTGATCCGCTCTTTATAGTGCATGGATAACTTTGGGTACGGAAAAACTACAACTTTGACTGAACACACAGAAGTTTGGATGGGTGAGTGCGGCGAAAGAGTGGCTGAATTTGATATTCAACGATCGTCGATCTGACAGGGCCTAGCCGGCACTGGACGTGAATTTCATCTAACAGACCACCTCGTTTTGGGGGAATGCCAAAAACTAAGTTGTCGTGAGCGTCTGATAGCACTTCGTTCCAAGAAGTAGGAGTCGACTCATGACGCCGGACGATAAATTAGTCTTGGGTCCAATATAATACCTTTTAAATTTCATCAGACCGACACTACTGCATACATACGTCCAATTCTGCTCGACACCCCTGTTTTACCTCTCCGTCGCATAGATTAAACGGTCAAGAGCCATATCAAACTGCCATGACGACTAAAGTGGGAGTGACAGTTCTTGCAGCAGGTTTTGGCAAGGTCAAGAGTGCGATGGCATGTTATTTGGTAGTTCGGTTACAATTGTGCGTGGTAAAATATACTCTTCCCGTCCTTCAACTAGAGTGCGGGGATGAGACGTAGCCTCAAAGATGCATCGCAGATGATCGAGCGACAGTTACTTAACCTAGCGCTATGTGACCTAGCGTTAGCAAGTGATCGACCATGAGAATTACACAACGCGATGGCGTTCCTCGGGTCTTTCGATTTCGATGGAAGATCTCGAACCTCCGTAAAACCAATACATTTAGTGTCTTTGTCATCAAATAAGGCATGCGTGGACTTCAAGATCGCGTTGTAGTCAATCTCAAGGTCTCTGTCAAACCTGAAACATAGCAGGCGGAGGAAGTGGTGCATTTCTAAGTCTTAACTCCGATGGCCGATATCCCATGCCAAGTCGCGTACCCTGCCTATGCTAAACCCTACCTATACTAAACCATAGGATAGAACCGGATGGACTTCAGTAATTTGGTCAGTCGTACGAATTCCGGATATTCAGCAAGATATCCAACAATCCATACTTTTCTGCACAGGAAATCGATGCGAGGGATTATCTTAACATGTTGAAATAATCCTCGCAGATGTTAAAGATTCTTGGAACCACGACTTGTTCGAATAATCCGTGCGGGACTATTCGAACATATTTGGGATTGTTGACAATTAAGTTTTGGGCCATGGTAGAACAAATGTATTTAGATATTCATATAGCCATAATAGGGTACATCCTAGCCGGTCATGTTATACCCATGGAGTGCCAGAGTGGCTTCGCGAGTTACACTCTGACGATCCATCTAAATCTATGGGAAGATGCCATGACTGTGGCTTAATTTGGTTTGTAGCTCGACTTGTGAATGAATTATCAACTGGGCCAAGTCGCCTCGAGTCCAAATGTGTATACTTGCGGCGGATTCGAAAGCGTCAGCGATTTGTCCCCAGGGGTAGCGTCCAGGATAGGACTTACGGGATGTTTGAGCCCGCCTAGTGCACAGACGTCTCCCATGTTGAAGCGCAAGTCCATCGGAAACTATGAGCTTCCTGCCGACGAAGAGCCGCCGTTACCGCCTGATCCGAAGAAGCCTTATACCCCAATCCGAGCGTCAGCACCAGCGTTCCGACTGCTGTCTACCACACGCCTTCAACCCCTATCACGCCCGACGATCCCTAATCCTTCACGAGCCCAGTGGAGCTCTCCCCTGTCGCATACACTCGTATCAGCCCCATCCGAATCATGTCACGTACCCCGGTTGCAGCCCCTCTTAATTGATCCAACGCTCTGTCTAAAATCCATGATAAAAAAAAGCCCTATCCCGGGTGGCGAGCACTAAACACGACTAGGCCGGGTGGAGACAGGAATCATGTTCCACTACAGAGTCAGAGCTCGTTGGCAGTGCTCATGAACACGAGCGGATGAAGCCAAACAGCTCCTGCAGAACAAAGTTTAGTGATACTTCTTTTGAATCCATTCGTTACTTGTGCCATTCAAAGTTGGGCGGCGCCTTCCTGTGCGATCCCACCTTCTGCCGTCAAGCCAAAATGTCATTCATAAGAGCGAGGCTTTCACGCAATCAAAATTTTACCGTTGGACTGGATGGGAAAGTTGAGGTTGCAGGGAAAAGAAATCAGCTATCTGCAGGGCAAGTCGGGCGGGGCGGATCTGAGGGACTCACCACCAAGTTTCACCGTTGTCAAATGACTAGACACCCAGACCACCTAGTATTTTCGAGTCAAATCGAGGATTCTAAGCAAGTGTGCAAAGGGGAGCGGTAAGCGTGCGACGGTGGTACAAGAACAAGGTGGCGTGTCATTCTAGGTGAGTTCGAGGTGCTTCAAGGGTGAAAGACTAGTAGAAGTGTTACGTGTACCGAGCATAGGCGCACCTGGAGCGAGAGAAGACGCATAAACACCTTCTGCGCGTAGTCTGGGAGCATGAGCATGATAAAGTTGATTCGGCACTTCTGTATTTGTCTCGATCGCGTTTGTCCAAGATGTGACATGAAACATGCGTGCACTTCGCGCCAGGCTTCTTCCCTCATCTACGAGCGGCTTTAGGCTCCCCTACCTGGTGGCCCTCGCTTGTGCTCTCCATATTCCCTTGCTATTTCATGATTGTATGCGTCCGCTAGTGCGAGCAGGTGTTCATAAAAGGCCCCCCTCATCTCTCGTTTCCGCATTCTCTTAGTTTATTTGAATCAATCGGATTTCGGACCGTCAATCCAGGCGACTTCGTTGCCAGCGTGATTTATTCGAATACCTACACTAATGTACACTGCGGGACCTAACATCGATTCTTCTCTGACTCCGCTCCAGTTGTATCTATCCGGTGTCACAGATTCGCGATTGAATAAATAGAATGGATGACTTCCCGTAACGGCTAAAGCTAAAGCTAGGCTATTCCAAAGGTGAAGCGATTACAATGAGGAGTAATCAGACATTAGTAGATTATGACGTCATCCAGACTTTAGATTAGCCCAGCTCAGCTTTAGCTCTTACGGGAAGTCACCCAATTATTGTAAAGTGATGTCAAGTCTGCCGCATCCAAATACTATTTTGCTGACGTACGAGCGCTTCGGGCGCTCATGATCTCCACCCAATTTGGCAGAGCGTCTCCTACCCTTTATGATCCCCAGTCGATTGAAGGTCTCAAACCTCCGTAAAACCAATACATTTAGTGTCTTTGCCATCAAATAAGGTATGCGTGGGCCTCAAGCTCGCGTTGTGATCAATCCCAAGGTCTCTGTCAAACCTGAATCACAGCAGGTGGAGGAAGTGGCAGATTTCCAAGTCTTAACTCCGGTAGCCGATATCCCATGCTCAGTCGCGTGCCCTGCCTATGCTAAACCATGGGATATTGTAGATAGACTTCAGCGATTTGGCCAGCAGTACAAATTCCAGAGATTCAGCAAGATATCCAATAATCCATACTTTTCTGGCTGGCACCAACGACATCAGTGTATCAATGCAGAGTTTTTGCACAGCCAACTCTCGGTCAAAATCGGTTTGAGCGATTTACAGAGAATAAGGCTAGTCTTGTTTCGGGATTCCAGAAGTCGCCTACGCAAAAATTCTCCAGTGACCCGCTAACGGCGATGGTCTATAGTGCATACATCACATCACAACCCCATGTCGATCGGGGCTTTGGCGGGTGGTAGCTGTTGAGCAAATGACTGAATTGGCACAGATGAAACAAAGAAATGACAAGAAATCGAGTACTGTAAATGGTAACCTCAGCACGCGGCGATCGTAGGCTATCAATTAACTTCGACATGGTATGCAGTAGAGTCAGATAGGAGGCACAGCTCATTGCAAGCACCGGATGAAAGTCAGTATTTTGGCAAAGGGAGTAGCTACAGAACGTCACATGAAAACCATTCTACTTTAAGGGCTGACTAGGGCTTCCACTAGCTGTTCTCGTGCCCATCGAACATCCTCTGGGAAATTGGAATTGGCCGCGAGCAGTAACATTCTGGTGCTTATGCTTTGCCAGATCTCGGGGTCAACACAATCCATCCCGATTATGACCCTCCACATCGCGCGAATGCTTGAACCCCAATGATCAGGCGTCGTTCCCTGTATCGGGTGCAGCAGATCTCGGTTGGTATGCAGCTCAGACAACTCGAGCGTTGTCAGGCTGTCCAACCTTAACGTGGATCTCAGGAGTGTGGTCTCATACAAACCTAGAGATATTAGGATGGCTCGGGCGGGCCCAGCAAAAGACTGAGGGGTTGTGCTAAGCGTAGTGGCGAGGCGAAGCAGAATTCGCGACGATAAAAAAACCAAACCCGAGTCCGAGTCTGATGCAGCAGGTCAATAAGCGTGTGTAATAGCAACCAGCAGTCACATACAATGGTTCCGAATAATTTTTTCAATAATTTGAGCAACGATACCACGCCAATGGCCCGATGTCGCCTTTTCGACCTGCTCGTGATCTACAACGAGAATAATATTCTCTATGACCTTGAGATATGCCAAAGGTTCTCCCGGAAGTACTGAATCAAGCTGAAGGTGTATCCATGATAAGATAGAAGCACGCAGCAAAAGTGATGTGGCTGCGTATTTGTTCGCAGATGCATTCGTCAAAAACTTGATGTATGAATATGAAAATTAATTAGGAGGTTATAAACACACGGTTTCGATAAACGTACCTCCAAGATCGAGAGCCGCAACGCTCGTTCCTCGGTTGCAGACTGAAACAAATCCGCCAGAAGGTCCCAGGTATGCCGTCTTTTCAGCACTCTCCAATCTTCCGTACTGCGCATGCCATCGGCTAGGAAGCGTAACATCCAGCCCCGTTCTCGTTTCCATTCTGCAGAGCTGCTGTAGAGAAGTGTATAGAGCATCGGGACGTCTGCTGTGTCATATTCGGGTCGTTGGAGCAAAAATCGAGATAGCAATGGATATAGTGGTGTGGCTGGAATGAATATATCGCGAACGGCATGCGCAAGCAGCAGGGTGGTATAAGTCGGAAGCCGGGGAATCGGATCAGACGGCGTCGCAGATGGGGTAGGCAGCAAGTTTCGCAGCAGGTTTAGATTGTACATAAGCTGTCCGCGTTCCTCAAAATCGACATCCTATTTACAACTGGCGTTGGTTGAGCTCAGATGTCTGATTTGTTGGACTTACCAATAGCCTAACATAACCCGTCGCAAGCGACGCGTATCCCAACTGTCGCATTGCAGGCTGCTTGGAAGACAGTGAAGATATCGCGAGTGAGATAACATTGGTACGACACAGATCAACCCACTCCGTGCTGGTCACTGACTCATCGCTAACCATTAGTGCGGCCAATAGAGGTAGAACGAAGTTGGGGTCGTAAATGTCCGATCTATGATTAACTGATCCAGTCTCTGCGGTGCTAGGATCCCGCCTTTGAGGGAACGAGGTGCAGGTGCGAAACACCAAAACCGGATCAAAGCTGCAAACCGACGCGAGAAGATCCTTGGGCTGAGGATCCATTACTTCCGGCGTCCAATACCTCAGAATAGCCAGGGTGGACATTTGACGGGACTGTTCAAAGAGGCGGAAAATCGAGAGAATTCGGGTGTCTGATCTATCTAGTGTTCCGTGGTATATGCCGAGTAGTGGGATGACGTGGCTAGGATGGCAGGTGCTAGAAGGATGTTTGAAGAACAGCGAATGCAGTAAGCCAATGGCTTCGTCCCTGATTGGAGATGGCGTCCGACAGACCGTCGTGAACGACGTATGATGAATAACAGACTGCAGAAGCTTGTTTACGCTAGCGGGCTAAACCAATTGTCAGATTGAAGTGACTCACTTAGCAACCGAACTTACTTTTAAGGGTGTATGCTGTACCAAATCCGAACAAAGTCTCATTGCGGCAGGAGAATTGAACCTATTTTTGAGGGCAGCGACGAGAACAGGCTCCGCAAGGTGAGGCTTGACACTTGGCGTACGAGCTAGCAGAGTTTCTAACGTAGCATAGTTAGGTTCCATATTTTGTTTCACAGATCAACGACTCACCAAAATTCGGAAATGTTGCCAATAGGTCCGGGGAATCCGATTCATCTTCAGCGAATCTTCGAACCAACCAAAGTAGTGTCGAATCTACAATCGACTCCGCTAGTTCTTCCCATGACTGCGAACGGTTTATAGCCCACGTAGCCAAAGAAATAATATGCGTTTGAACAACGTCTCGATGATGGGATGGGAAGCGTTTTGTGACGGCACGAACTATCCTCTCCGCTTCTTCAGGAAAAGCCAGCATGGCGTTTGCCAGGGTTTGCGCAGCCCAGTTGTGGTATTCCGTTCGTTCTCCGTGCTTGAACAGAATACGGGAGGCACAATCGAGAATTAGGTCCAGCGTGGGTTTTGGTAGATGGTTTTGGCTGCACTGTAGCCTAGCAAAGGCAGCCTCACAGTCAAGAAGTGCAAAACAGGGACCTATCGCGCGCGCTGGGAGATTCGATTGCTCGGCAATCCATGCGGAGAACGCAGATCTAGCGCTGGCGGATAAATACATGAGCGCAGCACTGAATTGACCCAGCTCGGGTGTGTCGATCCACCCTGAAAACTTATCCCAAGAAATCGAACTTAGAACCCCAGTTCTCGAAGTCCATTGGTTGCGAGCCTGTTCGGTGATGCTAACTAAGTCCCCCCGACGCTCAATCGGGGACAGGC
This sequence comes from Ceratobasidium sp. AG-Ba, assembly GCA_016906575.1. Taxonomy (NCBI): domain Eukaryota; kingdom Fungi; phylum Basidiomycota; class Agaricomycetes; order Cantharellales; family Ceratobasidiaceae; genus Ceratobasidium; species Ceratobasidium sp. AG-Ba. The sequence goes on along the minus strand of CP059622.1, from coordinate 1,658,863 downwards.
CAAGCCCTACGGGAAGTTCTCGCTCAGCGATGTCTGCGGCAAGCATCAGCACGTTTCGGTAATCCGAATTGGTATGCAAGTTAACTAGCTGAGGAATAATCTCAGCAAGCTGCTTTGCTGTGGATTTGTCGAGAACAATGGAGCGCAAATGCGAAGCAAGGTTCTCAAGCAGGTCCTTGTTTGCTGGTGGAATGGGAGCTGGGACCTCAACAGCAGTTAGCAAAGATTTGAAAACCTGCACACAGGTCAAGCTCGGAGTGAATGGGATCCAGATAGCGAAACTAGTAGCGCACTCCTGGAATATCATTAGCATATGGTATCTCATGTAAGACTGAAACTTACTTGAAGCTTGGACCCCTTAGCTTCAAGTAAACGCTTAGACCAATGCTGAGAGTATGGAGTGGCAAGGGCGCGATCAGCTTCGTCTTTGCTAGATAGCAGGTGCGAAACCAGTCTCCCAATATCTACAACTCACGATTAGATCGGCTCAGGCATCAATTGAAGAAACTTACGAAGAGTCCAGTCGGGCTCAAACATCAGAGTTCTCAGAACTTCCATATCGCCAAATAGCCTCTGCTTAAGTTCAACAGCTTGAGCAGTGCCCACGGCTTGTCGCGCGATCAATTCCAGAGCAACAAGGCAATTTTCTGTCGCGATTTGAGACGAAACTCGGACAGCGGCGGCAAGGCTATGAGAAACCAGTCCGCAAGACCAGAGAAGCTCTTGAGGTGATTGTTGTGATAAAGAGTTTGAAAGCAGTTCTCCGTTAAGGAGTAAGCCTGAGTTACGAGAGAGGAACATCCAAAACGCTAGTGAGAATGGCAGGCTGTAAGTGCATATCAATAATTGGGTGCAGCGCGTATAGCATAGTGGAGATCTTACATTAAGTCGCCATCCAAACTCAATACCGCGTCTGAGAAAATGCTCATGTCAATTTCCTCTAGAAATTCGCCGACTAACACCCTATCTTCAGGCCAAGGTCCAAGATTCTGAACGAGTTTCCTCATTTCTGCCACCCCAATCGCTCCGCCAGAGGACTTGAGGAGTTTCAAGGCATCGCGGAAAGCTTGATCTTTGGGCGACTCCTCGGATTGAACGACAATCTCCATAGTTTTAACAAGCGTCGCTCTTGTAGGAACTGATGTTTCGTCTATTTCCATCTGCTCCGAGGCTTCAAGCTCCAATCCCCTCAAAAATGAATCCAAGAGTTGAACAACTCTCACTCCCCCATTTCGGTTGCTCTCCTTCTGAAATACCTCCCGCATATACCCCACATGGCCTTTGCGGATGCGACTTCTATCTTGCCTAGCATCGTTCGTACAAGGCGCGCGACAAACGAAGCGACTACCCGTTGAGCTGGTGGGCCCATAGGTTTGTGCTTGAGTTGTTCCAGTACGGCCATAAGAAGAGGACTTGGCATGCGCGCCACGTCTGGCGAACAACCATAAAGTTGGTTTCCAGTTTCTAGATACCGATAAGGCGTCTTGATACACCTAGATATCGCATCATCGAAGAATTCGAGGAATACGGGGGCGTCGTCCGGGTTTCTCGAGAGTGCATCAATCCATACATGAGCCTCTTTTGTATCGTGTTCGAACAGAATGCTTGATGATAAAAGTCGCACGACGAGAGCAGCTGATGCTTCGCGTAGTTGGGGGTAAGGTGTACGGATGTTGAGCGAAAGCAGGCGGTACATATGGGTATGAGATGCTCCAGCTACCGATCGAAACGATATCAAGAAAGGAAAATATAGTTGTGGAAAAACTCACGGGCTTTCGCGTGCCACACAAACTGGTCGCTCTCTCCCAAAAGCCTCAAGACATGGATTTGACACATCACTCTCATCCCGTTCCTATTCTCTCCCTCTTTTTCAACCTCCAACTCAGTCTCTTGAAGCAGCTTCCCAATATCGAACCTGACTTCCGCCATCGCACCAGGCAACACCAGAGAGTAGAGCCATAATAGCCGAAGTGCACCCTCGGCAAGGAGTTCGTGTTTGATCTCCTGTGCTCTGTCTCCTTCCTGTCCGAGAGCCTTGACAGCCTCTTGCGCAATGCCCACCACAACTCCCACCTCGGGCATCCTCCTTCTCACGGCATCCGTAACCTCCGCTGCGCGAGTTGTCCATTCAGGCGGAAACGAGTCCAACGTAGCCAACAACTTGAGCAGACAACGAGTCAGGAGTCGAATAGTTGTATGTTGAACCAGCCCTCCACTAGATTGTTGGGACGCAGCCGAGGTGGATTTTGATAGCAGAGCCTTCGTCAACCATGTTCTAGATAGCACCCCAGGAGCAATGTTTTCCACAATTACACCAAGAGGAGGGGGCTCGGCCCGGTAAACTCGCTCAGAGGTCGACCGAGCTGACGTTTCCAAATAAAAACTTTCTATTGGCACGTCGGCTCCTATCACAGAATTCAAAAAGGCGACACTAGCTATCCACCTAGTCGAGAGTCGAGGTTCAAGACTGAGTCCAATATGTGCGGCACCTGGTTCATGCAAAACCAAATTTGGCATATTATTTATTTGTCTGGTTTGGAACATGAAAATACACCACCTTTTGCAAAATACGGTGCCACTAGATCAGGACAAGCCGCGAGAATTCGCACCGCCAGTTCAAACTGCCTCGGATCTCCAGCCGGGCGAAGAAGTCTGACAAACTTGGACAGCAGAGGATTGTACGACGTCCCGGATTTGGTCATCTCGTCTTCTCCGTCCTCGCTTCGACTTTGAACAGAGTCTTCAAACGGATTGCCTGACGGCCGGGGGTACCATCCCTTGGAACGAAAGCAAATACCAGAACCGGGATTGGTACAAAGGGCGAGTAGAAAGTGATGGGCAATGTCTGCAGGAGCGAGTGACTCAGTTGAATCCGGTTCAGTGCGCTCGTATAGCGGTTGAATCTATCAAATGCAAAGTCGCTCAGTAGAGCCCATGGCGAACCAACAATCCAACTCACAAACATCCCAAGTCCACCAAATACTTTCACTTTTACGCTTTTTGGCACTTTTACATCGCACCAAACCTTTTCCCAAGACGCCTCCAGTATTATTTTGATCATAACTCCGTCATCCTGGGCGAGTCCTTTGAACAATGTGGAGAATAGATCAAGAGGGAGTGTCAGAGGGAGGAGAGCGAGTAAAAGGGTCGTGAGCCCTGTTCGTATCGAGGGATGAGCAAGAGGTTGAGATGTAGGGGTTCGATGCCGATGGGAGAGTAATTTGGGGAGCGCCTGGACCACATGAAATTTTTTGGTGGTATGCATGAAGGAAACGAGTAAAACGTACCTTGGCGGTCCAGGCCACGGCCTCAAACGTTAGGCGTGGATCAATCGAAGCAGCAGCATTGAGTACTTTAAGCACAGCGAGTATGATATCCGTTTGACCGCCTCCCAAATGGGCATTCAGTCGAGGAGCATGAGTAGAGTCGAACAGAGTTCTAAGAATACAGCAGACGAGTGCCCGGCGGTACCAGGAGTACTAGAGAGCAGAGCCAAGGTGTGGGCCAGAGATACGAGCACCAATGACGCATACTGAATGCTAAGGTTTTCGTCAGATACACTAATGAACTCGTGAAAACTCTTACATTGGAGCCCGAGTCCCAAATATCAAATAACTCGCTCGCTCCCGAGGACTTGTCGAGCCAGGCGGCGACAAGTGTCAGCCTTGCGTCTCCCACGTTCACTCGTTCGTCATAGGTAACTGTGATCTGGTTGCGAAACGAAACGAGATCTACAGAGAGCTAAATGAATGAAATTTAAATGCGGAACACAACTTACTATTTTTAAGAACCTCCTGATTGCGGACCTTGAGGGCTTCTACCAGTTGGTCTGCGCTATGGAATGTCGCCGTATTCTTTGTCTGGACCGTGCGGGGTCGCTTGGTCGTCATGAGGCGATGGTCAAGCAAACAAAACTTAGCGTGGGATAGTGTCACGTGCGAAGCAGGCCAACCAATACCAACCACATACGATGGCCAAACCTATCCGAGGGACGCTCCAGCCACGCCCGTCACCACCCCAATTCTACGAAATGCATACAGATCGACCTGCATGTTACGTCAAACACGACGCATGCATATCTCCATACACCCGAGTCAACCGAATAGGCGCACTGAAATCATAGCTATGTCTTGGCCATGCTTGATCCACGCTATATTTTTAGCAAACGGTCCCCGTCTGGTCTATCCGATTGATGTACTGAATAGTGCAGCATGTTCTCTGCTTCATCACTGCCTCTTGTCCACGGCGGATCCCAACCCCACCACACTGCCATTCGCCTCGATGCAACGGATATAAAACATCAAAGCACCACCAGCCAAATCCTCAGTCTTCGACTTGGTTTACTTGGCTATTTAAATTTTTAGTCATTTACGATTCATAATGCTGCTCTCCTCTGCCTTACTTGCTCTTTCGGGAACCTTGGCTTTGGCTTCTCCATTCCGCCCACGCGCTGCTCCAGACAATACAGTGGTAGTTAGGAGTGAAACCGAGTGTAAGTTCGTCTTGTAGTATTCGCTTCTTACGACCGACGAGCTGCATCTCCTCTAGACTGCATGATTGTTCCGCGCACCCCCCACACCGATATTGGCGCCTCCGAGTCTCCAGGCCAAATGCAGTCCTACTGCTCCCCTGCGGCGCATACCGATCCCTCCCAAGGGCAATTCCCGGATAATTTCTGGAGAAAAGTCACGTACAAGGAAGGAAACGGAGTTAACGGACAGAAATATGCCCAATGTGAGTTATGGTTCCCCACACCGTTTGTTAGAACATCATACTAACAGTACCTTCCTGCGAAACAGTGACAGGATGCTTCAATCCGGGCTTTTCTCAATTCAACGACAATGACGGTGGAGGACAGTACGACTCTAGCGGTGGCGACGGTGGTCGCGGCAACCCTGAAGGCAGCGTGTGTCAAGGGTAATTATATCGTTTCCGTCTGCAGATACCAAGATTCTCACCTGTGACGATGAATAGATATAACCACTACGTCGAAATAATGGAGCCCGACGGCAGTCGCGGTTGCATTCGATGCTGCCAAGATCCCGCCGATTGCCCCACCACTATGGACACTTCGGGCTGCCCCGCCATTATTCCAGGTGCTTACTGTTAAAGACATTGCTTATTAAGGACACGAACAATGGACATGACTGTGTGTGGACACGATTAAACGTATCATATTACACACTCCTTATGAATACATGTGTCTTGTACGAATAGTGTGTTGATATAGTAAAATCTAAATCAATAATAATTACTTTTCCTTACCCACGGTAATAACCCAAAGATAAGATATAAAAAGTCGACGACACAAATCCATAACGGGAAGTCACGTGCCATAAAGTAGTCGCAGATCAAACTCGTAAATAAATCCCGCCTATTTGCCGACTCTCGATCAAACTTATCTCACAATCCTCGCACCGCCTCCGCGTTCGAGAATTACGTTGCTGGCCAAAATGCCACTATAATTTCCGAAATGTATTATTCTGAGGCTATCGGTGCACTCATTGCTGGTGTACCTTATTGGGCTTCAGATCCCTGTACTTACCCCAAGGTTAAAACGAACCGAATAGCGCGCTCATTTGACTTTTCGGAATTTTTCGCGGAGAATTTCTCAACCTTCGATGGATTGCCCACCATGACGCGAGCCGCCGGATTGCATTTGCCCTCGGAGATTTATCCGCTCGTCTGTACCGACGGAAATGGCGCTTGGAGCCAAAGCAACACATCTGGTACCAGAAACTCGAGGTGAGGATGGAATTAAAACTCAGCAATCGACAAACCTACAGTAAATACACCATTTCAGCGTGTAATATCGCGCATGCCAAGCAGATATAGCATGTATGCGTTGCGGCGAGCGGAACAAATGAAGGACACGGGGTGTCCAATATCTAATCCAGGAACCAAGCAGTCAATATTCTCACAGATGTGCGAGAAATGCAATACATGCAGCGAGGCCCAGCCCGATTAGGGATAAAAATGTCACGTGGGCAGATTGCGTGACCAGTCGCCATCGCCCAACTCGTATTCGTCGCGCAATTGGGAGAGCCCATTCCACCACTGAGAGCTCGCATGGATAAGCATCTGGACGTTGCGTGGTCGAAGCTTTGATCATATTCCCGGGCAGGCTGTCCCGAGATGCGGGGGTGATGGCACAGACGCCGCTTTTGAACCGCTGTTCCAGCCGCTGTGTTCCCGCAGCGTCGACCACCAACAGACACAACGGAGAGCCCACGAGACCCAGACGAGCTCCAATTCCCCGATACAAATCAATCTCAGCTGATCTAGACCAGGAAATATTTCCTCCACTAGGGCAAGGTACACGAGACAGCTATTTTTCCTGCCTGCAGGCCAAGTTGCGCGATTTGATTGCGTAGGTAGACGTTAGCCGGTCCTGGGGCTTCCCATGCACTAACATCATGCATCCCTACAAGACTATTTAACCTTTTGAGAAAACAATGTCGGCGTCCATAACCCCTTTGAAGCGGTCGCGGTCCAGCACACCCTCTTTGGGGACACGTCCCTCGACCCCCAACTCGGACAAAGATACCTCTGAATCCCCAGATCTAGCAACAGGAGAGCCACAGATAAAGCAAGAGCTCGAGCACTGGAGAAGATCAAGTTTTCGTTTGGGATGGACGACGAGAGGAACCAGAATGATCCAAACTTCCCAGAGGATGACCCATCTCACCCTCACTACATTCATCAGCTTTCCGAAATACGGGGTGTTCCAGGGGTATTACATGACGCGCCTGGTCTCCCAACGGCAGCACCCTGGGATATGCCACCATTCTTCCCAGTGTCCGCATACGACCAACAATCCACATATGATATGCTTGCGCTCGGGGGCATGAACCCGATGCCCGGAGTAGGCGGACCAGGTCAACATGCTAGCCCACACGCACCCTTTGACCCATTCGGCCATCCTTCCTGGGATCTCAACTTCTTGTCCGACCTCCAGAGACCGCAGTCGCAACCACCACAACTCCAGCCGCTTTCACCAGCTGAGATTGCGCAGTATCATGCACTCATGGCACGCGGAGCTGCTGCATTTCCACCCCCAATCACGCCAAACCCGCACGCTACCACGCAGACTCCGGGCGCATCATCGTCTTCCGCACCAGCGTCTGTGACTGCGCCCATAGCTCAGGCTGAACATACTTCCCGTGGTCGCTCGATGAGTAGCGCTGGTCGCGGCTCCACCAACAGTCAACCGAGCCCACCTGCCTCTCCGCTAGACGAAGAAACTGCTATAGCTGTGGCAGAAGATAAGCGCAAGAGGAACACTGCTGCGTCAGGTAAGACGGTAACACGTCAATGAATCCCTGAGCCCAATTTACCTGTTTTGTCCAGCTCGATTCCGCATGAAGAAGAAGCAGCGCACAGCTGAGCTTGAGCGAATACTTGTCGAGCTTGAAGGGCGAGCTGGTGAACTCGAGAAGGAGGCCGTCGAACTAAGGAGGGAGAACGGATGGTTGAAGGAAATGGTCATTCTCAAGGGCCGAAAGGCTATGGAAACAGCAAAGGCTAGCTCTACCTCTGGCAGCCAGAAGGACCAGGACAAATCGGAGAGCGGAGACGCGGGAAGCAGGGACGACGAAGAGATTGAGGGCGGGGAAAAGGGAAAGTCCAAAGACTGATGGTCAGGATCATTGGCATCGCATTATATTTATGAGCATAGCAGGCGTTTTCAACTGCGCAATTGACATGTATTTAAGGCCTCATACCTTGTATCTTTGAGGATGCCCAGGTCATCCAGTCATCGATGGCGTGAACGCTTCTTTCCCAGATGGCGCCCGAAGAGGTCAGGACGAGGACCAGCAGGCCAGTTGATAGCTTTATATACTCTCAGCTGAATTCCGAATTGATCTCCGAATTGTATTTGGAATAGCGATTCGTCAGGTGAAGCCACAAGACCAAACAAATCCCGATGCGGTCATGTGCGAATGTATGTACATGAAGGAACAATGTCACATCCAGGGATATCAGCATGTTAGGACTACTCGTTTCGCTCAAGCAGAGACCGTAAAATTGCTGGATCTTGCCGTAAACGACGAGATCGAACCAATGAGTGGTTTAGAATCGCCCTTGTACGTGACCCGATATGTTCCAGCTGTCAGACCTTTTGTTAGCAATCGAAAAATGTGCGGAAATACATGTTAACACACCCGGAGCATCAGAGTCGATAATCCTGATCGGAATATCAATATAACTTCACAGTACTGGCTCATAAGACTTACCACTCGATTTCGGCTGTGCTATACCCCAAGGCCTAAACGAGGTAGATACAATCTAGGTTTCCTAATTCAAAACCTCGAGGTGTGTGACATGCACGCACAAAATTGGTTCTGGTCCAGCGGAATTTAGTAGACGGATGGGAATCGGTTCGATAGGTCGTCCATGTACCACCTGCAAGGCGGTCTATCGACAAAAAGGTATCCTCGAGGCGCAGGTTATTCTGCAACGTTAAAGGGTCAGCCATCCAGCATTGGAGCCTGTTGGCCTCGAACTCACTCTGGGGTTAGCGGCCTGGAACACAGCAGATACGCGCTGACCTCGCGTGTACGCAGATGAATTCACATCAGTGAGCACTGAACCGAAGGACTTTCCGATAGGTACTGCGTCGAATACCACACCAGTCTATCAAATTATTTAGAATTATGATGCACCCGATACCTATGTATTGATTTACCTGAAGAGAAATGGCCTTCTTCGTTAAATCCTCCGGCACGGGACCTACTGGGGGTGAATCATTCGCCCCGTCCGCGAGGTATCCAACCAGCCCTGTATACAGATTTTGATAGGCCTCCAAAGTGACTAAAAAACCATCAGGTTATCGATTCATAATCGATCAAGGAGGGTAAACGGTTCACTTACACGGTCCATAGATGGTGGATGCCCCCTCGTATCGCTGTATTCCATACTCTTCCCGCGTGGTCACGTAATGAGAGTATGTGTTGGCTGGACCGGCTATCGTCACGTAACCGAAGTCAATGGGTGTGCTGTTTTCGATCAAAACAAGAGCATACCTATCACGACATATGCGTCATTGCCAATAACTCCCGAGGAAATGAGCTTGGCACGAACAGACTCCCTATATGCGTGAAAAGAATAAGATGTACCTGTACTTCAAACGGAAAATGAACGTAAATTAACGTAAAATTACCTGATTCGTCGCCCGGCCATCGTAGTAAACTCTCCAGGTACAACAAGGATGACCAACTGGCCCACACGCATCATTTGGATGTCTACAATATCCGGGGACCACGCATACGGAAACTTGGTATAGCCCTATTTGAAGATGAGGCAGGTCCAGCTGCTTAAATGAATCCGCTTACTGTGTTGAATAGTATAGGTTTGGGGTATTGGCAGCGCTTTTGTTCTTCGCTTGGAGGTGTCGTAACAAAGTCTAAAGTAGGGTTTAGTGTATGAATATGACTGAATTCGCCTTTACGCACTCTTCACAACTTCCCAGAAGGGATTCCTGGCCGAGGAAGTTAGATTTAGCCTACCAAACCATAGAACGGAACTAACTGGGTTCCGTCCGCCGTCTGTCCTTGAGTAAAGTCGAATGCACCAGGCCCGTCGGTTGTTCCGCCCGCGAAGCCGTATCCTACATAAAACATAAATATGCTCCTTTATGAAACAGAGAGCTTAACATACCCATAGCAGGAGGGCAAGTATGAACCGTAGTACCGTTAGCGAGAGGGAACGTATAATTTGACCTTTAGGTATAAACCAGCAATTCCTATCTCGTCGGTGGCAAGCCTAACGCACAACTCACATGTTCACATAAGTATGCAGGCTTCTCACGGCTCCTTGAACAGGCTGCAGGTTACTACCGTCCATCAATGTTTTTGCGCCCTTGAATTGATTATCGCCAATGATGCGATTAGACTCGAAATCCGATATCCGGAACCCGGGTCCTCTACATAAAGTTAGTGCCATGAAAAACATCACGTCCCAGATCGAGCTCACCTTCCATGGCAGTCCTCCGTGCGATTTCCGCACGTTGATTTCTTGTATTCACAAGGTTGGCCATCCCAAGCCTTCCCAGGACTTTGACAGAACGCGCCAAGTCTATGCAAAGGGGCTGAGTTTGGTCAAAAATTTTATTCACAGTTCACTTACGTATTTGGCCTAGAATCCAAAAAATGCTAATAGTAAATTCATCCTGACATCCATTCGAGGTTGTACTTACGATGTATCTCCCACGTTTGCTGAATATGGCGTCAATAAGGTCGTAACTTAAAAAAATGATATAAAATGACTCACATTGAACAAATCCAGCAACAAAAGTGTTCTTTCCAGGTGCCGCATCAGGCTGGACTGAAGCTAAGCAGCCAAATTAATTCCTCGAGTCTTTTCCGCCTCACGGACTCTCCGCAGGCACTTACCTTCGTAAAGGTAAGCGGCCATACCCTTGTTATCGGTGCTAACGAGCGTGTTGTTCTGTTTTGGAGAGTGTGGCTTGAGCATATATGCACCACTAGGATCATTTTCCTCCAACTTACCTGGTATAAACTGGTGCCGTGGACCGCAAAGAAGCTCAAGAACCCTCGAGCGGTGCCAGATTTGTCCGTGAATTTAAGCAAGTGAAGATCCTAATTACGAGTTCCTTTACCGATCAACACTAGGGCACTATGCTACGACGGACCTTGTCTTGATCGTATTGATATTTTGCTCGTTCTTCGGCCGGGTTGGCCGTATACGAATAAGGCGACCTATTTATATTTGTATCGAGGACGGTTGTGTTGCCCAATGAGAGTCTTCCAGGCGCAAGGGACTCGTGTGCTCGTCTAACAGCCAAAACGGTTCCTAATTTAATTTAATGTTTAATATCCTTGTCCAAAGTTATGAGATCTCACCATTGACGATTGCATCGTAGGTTTGCTTCACGAAGCCTAGACTGGTTAGCGTTGGCAGCAGATTGTTCAAATACCCTCCGACTCCCGCATGAGAATGAGTTCCCACAAGCGCAAAATTAGACTCCGTATATACGCCTAGGTGAAGGAGTTATGGCCGTCCAAGAGAAGAGCCGAGTAAGATAATATGGCAACGCACCGGGGTACAATCCTTCCAGTTGTTGAAGTATACCGCGTCGAACGGCAGTGTCCCCCATGCAGATATCCGAATTTACGAACAAGATACGATCTTTAGCCGAGCTGGTTCCAGGGGTTGCTACGATGTAAGCACGAGAGAATTGTCTCATGTGAAGGCCAGTATCAGTTTGCGACAGGTCTGCGTATCCCATCATGTTTGTTTCAACCACAGGACTAGTATAAATTCAGTACATTACTCAAAAAGGGAGTAGAATACACTAACCCGGTCACATCTCCAATGCCAACGCCAAGAAGGTACTCTTGGGCTACGCATCCGGGAAGCGGAACAAGGGCGGAAAACAAGAGAATTGTAGTCAAGCGTTTGGCAGAGAGCGGGTTCCACATGATGCAAGGTCTCTCTGGCAGACGATCCTTCGTCGGTAGTGCTTATATACACTAGAGCCCCTTGTCTCTGAGGTCTGCCGAACTGGGCGATAAAGTTCAGGTGACTTCTTGTTTAAGGTAGCCCTACAAGATAGGAAGACCCCCTGCCTCCTTCCGTAGCTTTATATAGAATATGTCAGCATATTCTTTGACGTTCACACATGATTCCGCGCTGAGCACGAGGCTAGAATCTGCCCAAACGGCTCGATAAGGAATCGCCAGAGAGCCGAACTGGAAGTTAGAAGTGACGTCACGTGTCAACGACTCCCCACGGGACTTTGGTTTGATATTGTAGGTGATGCCAAGATGGTTTCTTCCTCCACGCACAGGGGCACTGTTAGAGTATCTCCATACGGCTTGTACAAGGCTCAGATTCAGATATTTGTGTGAGCGTCGAATCAAGCTGGAAAATCATAGACTTTTGCAGGATACGCCAAAGCCCCAGGAAGGGCGTGCCAACTTCAATACAGCAACTGGGCTGGAGACCTATAGAAGACCGGCACGAAATATATTGCTACACGGCGCCTGAAACTCATGTCGCGGCTAGCCAACCGTCGGATGATTTGTTCCTGTTTGGGCTTTTCGAATGTTTGGCATTTCCGGTTGTTGGTTCCTTCACTCTCCCGCCACTACAACCACCTTGCTCACCATGCAACCAGGTTCAAACGAATTACACAATTATAAACTTTCTGCCAGGCACATTCTCCCTGCTACGCCTGGAAGTTGCGGCTCCTTTTGACTACCAACGTCATTCAATAACCAAGGCGGTAAAAATCCAGATATGCAGAGATGATCGATTTGCCACGCCTGCTATCTGAAAAAAATCTGCCTGGTTTTCATCTGAATAGCAACTTCAAGCACGGACCCGAACAAAGCTATATAATGAGGCTTATCGATGATGACAATATGGATATTGCTCTTGCGTTTACGTCTGTGGCGCACCATGCAAGACACTGTCCGACTCCGGAGATACGCACTGGGCTCCCCGAAGGCTAAAAAGGCTTGGACGCCGTCGCCTCTTATTCGCGTCGTGCAACCCCCCACTCTGCCAACAAGTCACGACGACGACCTAGCGATGTCTTCCTCTCTGGAGGTTCTCGATCAAGAATCCATTAGATGTTGCTCGCCTCGCCCACCTTCTCCGGCAATACTTTACGAAGAACATGACGAAGTATCCGAAAAACCTACTTTGCAGCCTAGGGCGACGCCCCTTCCGCGTCTACAAGTCTCGATACTCCTTTTCATGCTTCTCTCTGAACCTTGCACGGCGGCAGTACTTCTTCCGTTTATCAACAATCTTGTTTACGAAGTCGGAATCACGCACGGCGACAAATCCAAAGTTGGATTATGCTGGAGTGATTGTGAGTTCAAATTCTATAAATGGAACAAATCAATAGGGACTGAAGCCGTGTATAGGAATCATTGTTTTTTGCCACAGAATCACTTTTCATACTGCAGTACGGCCGACTCTCTGATAGGATAGGCCGCCGACCGGTTGTTTATCGGTCTAGCCGGCCTGGCCCTTTCATCTTTTTGCTTTGGGATTTCAAAATCCTTTTTGGGAATCTTGATTAGTCGGGCCTTGGCTGGTGCTTTGAATGTGAGTTTGGTTATAAGAAACATTCTCGTGAGTCTGACGTGATACGAGTAGGGTAACGCGGGAGTCATTAAGAGCGTGTTACGCGAAGTCACCGATGAGACAAACGCGGCCTCCGCGTTTGCGTTTATCCCTGCTATTTGGTCGATCGGCTTCACGCTTGCGTAAGTGCGTTTTACAAAGCCAAGTCATCCGCTCAACGTAGAGACCGTGATCTAGACCGGCCTTGGGAGGTTTGCTCCAACATCCGGCTGAAACTATGCCAAATGTGTTTGGTTGGTCATCGACATTGAAAACGTACCCCTATCTCCTCCCTTGTGCTGTAATTGCACTCGTGCCGACTGGCGGCTTGGTCATGGGATGGTTCTTCTTGAGAGAGGTGCGACTTTTTGATTAGTCTTTTTTTGAGATCGTGCTTACGCATGTCCAGACTCACCCAGTACTAGGGAAAATACAGGCTGCAAACATGTACCAAATTGTCAGCTCAAATTCCTCTTCGGAAACGCTAGTCTCTCCTGCCGAAAGCGACTTTAGCGAGACCAAGTCCAGCTCACCTCCACCGTTGAGAAGCCTGCTTACGCCCGGGTTTCTATCACGATTCTCAACTATGCTCTACTGTCTCTCTTGGATATTTCCCTCGTCGCCCTGCAACCAATATTCGCATCTCCGATTTCGTTGGGCGGTCTCGGCATGGAACCAGCAACTATTGGTCTTTTGTTGGCTCTTCAAGGTCTGGTCACCGGAACGGCTACTGTCATTTTCGTACCGCGCATGCAGCAGTGGTTCGGTATGCGAAAAATGTATATGGGTGGGGTGTGTTTGTATTTCGTGCAGATCTGGCTTCTACCAGTCATGCACTACGCAATCAAGTTCCATATTGCCGGTGGACTCGGGCTATGGGTGCTCGTCGGGGTGTATGCGGTAGTCTCGTGCGCCTCTCCCATTAGTTTCTGTAAGCATAGAGCTCGATCGTGGGACTCGAGCTAACGTTGATCTTGCAGGCTGCTTACTCCTCTTTATTTCCAACGCGCCTCCCAACGCCATGTCTTTAGGTGCTACAAATGGATTGGCTCAGACATCCGCATCCGTTATGCGCGCGGTATGCCCGATCACGCTTTACAATCCGCCAAGACTGACACTGCACGTAATCCCAGATTGGTCCCGCCATCACAACTGCTTTGTTTGCTTTATCAGCCAACGGAGGTGCTGGGGGACCCTTTTTGGTGTACATGATCCTTACGGGTGTGAACGGACTTTGTGTGGGTGCGGGAATGTTGGTCCGTCCTGAGTGGACGGATTGGGGCTCGCGCATATTAAACTTGAACCAGTAGAACTCCTGGTAAGTGGATTTGACTCTTGCGTTCCAAGGGAACTGGCGCTGACTTCAAATACGGGTAGTATTTCTTGTAGAATTATTTATACATGTCTTCGGGCCGCAAAATTGAAATCGTTTTACTATCTTTTCTCGGAGCTCAGCATATCCGGACCACGGAGTGACGTACATGACACTTTGGAGATCGTTCGCGCGTCTCACTTGCCTTGCATCTCACTTCTGCCGATCCTCCAACGCTAAAGGCTCCATTCCAGGTACCTTCCAGCTTGCCATCGACTGTCGACTGAATGGTAAGGGTTTGGTGGCCGTTGCCGCTAACCAAGCGGCGGAGTTCCAGCCGTTGTGATTTCTTTTTGGCTGGTTGGTCCCTAGCGCTTATAAATAACCGCTCGGTCCTCGGCGTTGCGGCCACGACCCCCTATCGATTATTTCCTGGCCCCGCGCGCGACACGCAATAGATGCTGACGCGTGCTGGCCTCTGATTCACTGGCCCCTCGGTGATGTCTATTCACGTGCATCACAAATTCACGCTTTATCTGGTGCTATAAAGCCAACCCAGGCCGTTATCCCCTTGGCAAACCCCTTCTTGTCGATCCATCCTGTGCATCATGGATCCCGCACCACCAGAGCCTACTTCCTCGCGCTCGTCCTCCGAGTACGAGCACCCAACAAGAGATCCCAGCCGCCACTCGAGCACTTGGTCCGCCTCAGTTGATCCCAATGCAGAAGCCATCAGCTGGTCAACCATCCCTCTTCCGCATGCTCAATGCCGCCGCCCAATACAGCCAGATCTTATCCGAGGACCCGTCCGAATCCGATTCGGACGGCGTACAAACACCGGCGTCCGAGGCGGCGGCCGACTTGCCTCAAGTGCAAGTTAGCCTAACAGAGGATGACTCTTCAGCACCACGCTTTTCCCTCGCCCGAAAACCGCTCTCGCAAACCTTGCGCTCCACCTAATGTTCGGTCTCGCGCGGGATCCACTCTTTCGCTCCAGCGATACAAACACTACGCTGCTAGCATAGCTTCTGAAATCGACCTCGCGGATCCTGCGATGTCCAAGCCCGAAGCTTCTCGCCCTGTTCTACTTGCGATCAGGCCAAGATGGGTGACCATGCCGTCGCACTCCGTGTGTTGCAGTACGAGTTTGGTACGTTGACATTGCCCGGGGAGACCGAGGAGATGATATTGGCAAGTTCATATTTACCATTTTCGTACCCGCGCGTCTAGCCACTAACTTATACCGCACGGCTCGCGTTTATCAGGAGGCAGACGGAGCCCTCTTCCGCGATGTCACAATCTTGGTGTCATCCACCTTACCACCCACCGACTTACCTTTCACGCCTCTCTTCTTCCCAACGCTGACTCCACACCGGCCGCCGACGGAAACTCACCACAAGCAACTCACGTCAACCCGGATACTCAAATCATCAAAGCTGGTTCCGCTGTCGTGAGGAGCCTCGTACGGGATATTGCACCCTCAACGCCGACGCAGAGATGGATCGAGGTTGTCCCATGATATGCTCACGAATACCGGACGCAAGCGACGAAGGACGAGTTAGACCGATCAGGAGCATCCTGTGTGAGTTATGAAACATGTTTGAATATACTATTTTGGAACAGTATTATCTATAAAGGATGTGGAACCATATGATCCTATCCACCCCAAGCGTTGACACTTCGGTTCTCTGGACCTACAGGTGACATTTTGCGCAACGTTGATTTCGATACGGAAGAATCGTGCAACGAATGGCGCCGCGAGACCAAAGGCGAGCCACTGTCCCGCGTTTATGTACCAACCCTGACCTTGTATGATAGCCGCGCTCTACTTGTATCGTCATCGTCGCAAGACGCTTATTGGCCATGGTAGCGAAAAGGACACGGCGTCCAAACCCGAAGACGCACAAACCGAATCGCGTGGTGTTCGGATTTGCATCCCCCTTGCCCGGATTCGGGAACACCAGTCCGAGTGGTGGGCGGCATTCGCATCCATCCTGAGTATTGCCGTGGAAAGCGGGGGGGCTACGCCAGGCATAGAAGCCGTTACTCCAGGTGGACTCAAGGAAGCGGTCGACGAGCTGATAGGAAGGATAACTCCTGGACCAGAAAAACCCCTCGAGCCCACCAAGAAAGAGAGGAAACGGTTGTCGTTTACGAACAGTTTCTGTTCTCCCTCCCCTCAAGGGAGCACACTTTCCCCCGTCACTTCCAGGTCAACGGATGAGACTTCGTTGGATACTCCCCTTAGTTCACAACATGTCCCTCCATTGCCGGCTGCTCCACTGCTCCTACCAACTGCTGGTTCCGCCGATACGGTATCTCTGGCCCAAGTTCTCCATCTTTCTGTGTTGCAACGCGATCCCAACTGGGACCGATTTGACAAGCTCGTGCAGGCGCGACGAGAGTCTGGTGCGCCGGCTCATGCCCAAGTGGTGATGGACTGGGGTGAACTCGTATTCGACGAACACGCAGGATCTGAGGAGCATACGGAGGGAACCAGTGAAGTCAAGGTTGAGCCAGAGGTTGACACAGAAATGTCAAGTGCGGAACGGAAAATCCGAAAGCTATTCGCACTGGACGACCAGCAAACTTTATGGAGTAAGTCAAGACCTGGCATCTTATATGACCCCACTAACCTACTTGGCTCTAGTCGCAAAATGCCGAATCTGCAAAACCATTTCGTCCTCGACCTATTTCGTCATCTCTGATCGATTTGTGTGCTACTGGGCGAAGTCCTTCCATTCTCAGGATACTCGCTATCGATTCCCCGTATCTTCTATTCGAGGCGCCGCTCCCGTCTTCGTCTACCACCCTCGCGTCTTTGGTCTTCGACTTCAAGTTCGAGGTCAGCACGATATCACGTTCGAGTTTTCTTCACGCGAACAACGCGACGATGCTGTTGCCAGACTAAACGCGATCGCTGAGGCTAATCGAGCGAACGAGAGCACCACCACTTCGGAACTCCAAACCCCTCGACTGGAGCGATCGGTTTCGTCCCCCAAAGTTATCATCCCAAGCACGTCTAGCCCAGAAGAATGCGTAGCCAACGCCCCTGCTCTGTTTTCTCCTATCAGTCGAACTTTGGAGCGCGCACAAACGGTTCAACTCCCGCCTATGCTTCTCTCGCGTTTACCAAAACCGATAAACCTTCCCGCATCAACACTTATTCATATTCCACCCAAACACTTTGTTTGTCTCACGATTGGGTCTCGAGGCGACGTGCAGCCTTATATCGCTCTTGCGTTGGGGCTGATGCAGCAGGGCCACAAAGTAACGATCGTTACGCATGAAGAATACAAGTCTTGGTGTGAGGGGTGGGGCGTAGCGCATCGTTCGGCAGGAGGTGATCCAGGTGCATTGATGAAGCTTAGCGTTGAGAATAGGGTAAGTCTTGCCAGGCGAATTTGATCCCAAATTAACACAAATTTGTTTGTAGATGTTTTCTCCCCAGTTCTTCAAAGAGGGTTTGACAAACGTAAGTAACGCTTGTTGTCTCAAACATTCTAGAACTAAAACCCGGATCAATTCTAGTTCAGGCAATGGCTCGATGACCGTAAGTCAACAGAGTCCTGACCGAAAGTTGAACTAACTGAATATCATCCGCAGTGCTGGTGGAATCCTGGAAACAGTGCCAAGATGCCGATGTTTTGATCCAAAGCCCATCAGCCATGGCGGGAGCCCACATCGCGGAGGCGCTCAGTTAGTTATTTCTCCCTTCTCACTGGCAAACACTGACAAAATCTAAACCTTAGAAATACCAATCTTTCACGCATTCACAATGTAAGCGATATCATTCAGTTCTTTACCCGACTAAAACATGCTACACCAGGCCATGGACTCGAACTAATGAATACCCTCACGCATTTATGACCCCTCCTGTTGAAATATCAGGTTCTTTCAATTATTCGACTGTTAGTGCCCTACCCTACGTACTGCCTTGGCCCATATGCTAATTTCAGACACATAGTACGTTCTGTTCGATAACGTGTTTTGGCAAGCGACCTCTGGACAGATCAACCGCTGGAGGCGTAAACATCTCGGGCTTCGTAGCACCGACATGTCTCATTTGGCTCAGAACAAGATCCCATTCATTTACAATTTTTCGCCCGTGAGCGCTTTCTCCAAAATGTTCCATATTCGATCCCCTGAACACGCGCTTAGGCTGTAGTACCGAAACCCTTGGACTGGAAGGACCCAATTGTAATCAGCGGCTAGTAAGTCTTCTGGGGTCGGGTATGTGCGTCAAAATCTAACCAAATCGCTCAGTTGGTTCCTGGACGATGCCGACTTGGACTGGAAACCTTCTCAAGAGTTGAACGACTTTATCAACAAGGCGCGTGCAGATAACAAGCCGCTCGTCTATATCGGTTTCGGCAGTATCGTTGTGCCAAACCCCAAGGCGATGACCAGGAGTATTGTTAAAGCTGTCCTCAAAAGTGAGCCCCCTATCAATGTATTACCGGACCAAAAGTGTGACGAGCCATTCGCGCAGGTGATGTTCGGGCAATTCTATCCAAGGGGTGGTCAGCCCGAATGAGTAAGGATACCGGACCAGAAGTTGAACTTCCTCCAGAGGTTTTCTCGGTGAGTATACTCTTTTGGGTAGGAAAGACGCAGTTTTGTAATTAACATACATAAATTCTAGGTTGACAAGATCCCACACGAGTGAGTTCCTGAATCATATGCAAAATACGTGTTCTAAACACTGCATTCGCGCTCGATTAATCTACAGTTGGCTCTTCCCAAAGATTGATGCCGCACTACACCATGGGGGAGCAGGCACAACCGGAGCTTCTCTCCGTGGTACGTTGAAATTAGCGCTCGTAAATCAATGCAGCACATGCTGACCACCGTGTAGCCGGCATCCCAACACTGATCAAGCCCTGGTTTGGGTGAGTTTACTCCTCATGGCTCTACGAAATCATCCGGACTAAAACTATGCTGTTCAAAGCGACCAATTCTTCTGGGCGACGCGTGTAACAAAACTCGGGGCTGGACTTCGCGTATCGGGCTTGTCGAGTTCGGAATTGGCGGACGCGCTCAAGCGGGCTGTATCAGACAGGTTAGCCGAGTGTGATAGATGTGAATACATGGAAGCTGATATCCATTACCTGCAGGGTGATGAAGGAGAAAGCTGCAGCTGTAGGAGAGAAAATTCGCTCCGTAAGTGAACAAAACCTTGAAACGCATGAGTGTGGGCCTTACGTCGTACGAATAGGAAAACGGTGTTTACAACGCAATTCGGGCGATCTATACATACTTGCCTCGAGCGTAAGTTCTCTGGCTGTATGGGGGTAACTGACTCAAGTGCTGATCCTAAAATGTAGTGGACAAGACCGAACAACGCTTTGAATTCGACTGAAACGACGAAAGTTTAACAATCACTTATATATGCTGAATCATTTCCAAGGACTATGCATTCCCTCAGGGCGGTTTTATCGTGTAGCTTAGTTGTCACAAGTAGATATAGATTCGATTAAATGAGTATCACTATTCAGAGGTGTGTTGCTACGGAACATGGCAAAAACATGAGCGAAAAGAATACACATAAGCTACGATTATTCATTTTTCACCCAAGGCGGGTATTTGTTGAGCTGGGCAGAGAAGCCGGATAATACGCTGGGCAGTCCCAGGTCTCAGAGCATCTTCAACAACCAGATTACAAGCCAGAGCATCCCAACCGCGTTGAGACCTCCGACCGCCCGAAGGGTGCCGGGCGCCGCGTCCATGATTGGCACGGCATCTCCGATAGTCGTGTTGAGGCAGTTCAAGAAGGTTGTGTTAGTGCCTGCAGGGAGGGGCGTGTCTGCACTAGCGGGAGGTGGGGCTGTGTTATTGTCTGTTGGAGCATTGGATGCTAGGTTCGCAGTGTTGTTGTACGACGAGAGTGCCAGCATAAACGAAGATGCTCGATAGTATTGAACCGCTTGCTCGACGTGAACTGCTGGATTGTTGTCCTATAGGCCCAATCGTAAGAAGATGGTTGACTTTGAGTTTGACAAAACTTACATCGACATTCTGTCCGGTTGCATTCACAACCGAGCAGTCGGATACTAGAGCGTCCATGACCGCAGAGACCGAATCAGCATCCCCTACTATATAAAACGATGCTGTAGCGTTGTTTATTGGAGCCGTGGTGTTTTCCTGTGGCCATTCGCTCGATCGTACCACGGCATACTGCATCGGACCGCCTGGGCGGCTTGAGTTGTTGGCAGGTCCATACTCGCGATAGCCATAGTAGCCAGCACCGGCGCCGATGGGTACAAACACTGGCCAATATCCGAACGGAAAGCCTCTGCCAGCAACAGTATTGCCAGAGCTGCCATAGGTGTAGCCACTGCCGTAACGACTAGTGCCGTATACTTGATCACGAGAGCCTCCGCCTATGGACCGACCTGCAAAAGTGGTGCCAGCGCCGATCGTCGTCGGAGATCCTCCTCCACGACTATACGATGATGCGCCTCGACTCCCGCCTAAGCAAATGGGAAAGCCAATGTTATTTATCTCGTCGTGAGAGAGCTTTCATATCGACACCTACTACCAAAAGACACACCACCTCGGGAGCCACCCCCGCCCCCGCCCCCACCGCCGGCGCCGCCCCGACCTCCACCTCCGCCTCCGCCCCCCTTCCACCGCCTCCTGCTCGAGGTTCGAGCTTCACGAACCTCAAATTGATTTCACGTACGAGCTCCGAATTCTCCCTCTTGTCGACTTCCTCAAATCGAGGGTACGAGCGTTTACTATTGGAAAGTGAGAACCTCATGGTGTAAAGGAGAGCGGAAAAGGTTTGCTTCTGATTAGTGCGGAGCGTTTATATAGTGTGGTGCTTCGCCAAGATTTGACCCGAAGGTACAGCGCGTCACCAATCAGGTGTGGGATCTTATCGGTTCATCCCATAGTGAGCAAGTAGGTCGCTAATCTTCCGGCAACCATCCGGTGGAGGATCGCCGTTCGAATCGAACGTTCTGTGAAAGCACACATTCGGCTTCCGTGAGTCTAATACACTGCATTAGCAGCAAACACAGGCACGAGGTCCAGCCGAAGGCCAAATCCCTGCCTAAGGCGTATGAGCAATTCCTTGGCACTCCCAACACCCGACAAGAGCAGCTTCAGAAAGAATCCCGATGTAAGCTGTGTACGGTCAACATTCCGATGGCAAGTTGCCGCGCTCCGCTCGGGAACTCCACGCCGGCCGTATGCCGAGAGCCAGCATACTAGGCCAGGTAATACGACATATGCGTCACAAAATAGCTTATCCTCGTATTTCTCATGAATGCTAGATTCCAAACACGAGCTCATATTTCAAAATAGGCCAAGGATTATCCCGCGCCGCGACGCCCCGGACCAAGAAGCCCAAGCACTTTTTTATGAACCACAATGGTAGCTCGTAGCTTTGAGACGAGCAACCATCAGCTTCTATGACGCATGACCGTTGAATAAAGATCCCAAACCTGAACGGTCACGTTAGTATGCCTGTCCTGGAAGTTCGATGCACTAATCACTTGTTTCTATAGGTGTCCTAAATGCGTTAAATATTGGTCTATTGGTGGTTTCCCATACTGTAGTAGCGCGACCGCTTTGCCAAGGGAGTTCTTGATCTAAACAAGCTTCTAGTAGGATCGATATTTTACTGGCTCCACATGGGCTTCGTCAACTGCTCTGGTTTCTTCTTCAACTAAAGGGGCTTCATGACTCGAACTGGACTCTTTCTGTTTACAGGCGAATGAACAAACGAAGATACGTTAATCAACTACTCACCAAGAAACGTACGCCTCTGGACCGGAGAATCTACTGGAAACACCGGTTGGACCTGAAGCTTTTATTTGCAGACAGATCTAGTGCAAGAGGGAAACGTCAACGATAACTATTCTCGATGTTTGTTGTGTGAGGTGTAAGTCTCGTTATCGTTAAATTTGGAAGCATTTTCGTCTAGCCCGAACTACTCAAGCTCCAGATAACCGTCCAGCGTGCCAAATGCGCGTCCTTCGCAGTGCGCCCTAGCGTGTCACCAGAGCACTTAGGTTGATTATCAATCTTTAATGATGAATTAAAGCAAGTAATGCAGTAAGGTGACCCAAACTAGAAACACAAAGACATGAGCTCGGGAAACATACGATCAAGCGTAGTGGCATGGGTACATAGCGAATAACTTTGAGAATATATGCGCCGTATTAGATCATTTTCAATAACCAGACAAACAGCCAAACAATGCCAACCGCGTTCAAGCTTCCAGCAGCCTGAAATGACCTTGGTGGCCGAATCCATAATGGGGACTGAAGCGCCAATGGTAGCGTTTAAGCAGTTGAGAAAGTTCATGTCTGTGCCAGGCGGTAATGGAGTATCTGTACTGGGAGGTGGCGCCACCGTGTTATTATCTGCTGGTGCATTCGAAGGTAGACTGGCTGTGTGTTATAGGAAGTCAATGCAAGCATGAACGACGACGCCCTGTAATATTGAACAGCTTGCTCGACGTGTACCGTAGAGTTCAATTCCTGTGATAATCATAAGTTTCCATAGGCATCTAATATTCCGAACTGAAACACATACGTTCACCGGCGTCCCCGAGGCGTTCACTACCGAACACCCAGAGACAAGCTCCTGCATGACGGCCGCAACAGTATCGGCATCGCCCACGATGTAGTAAGACGCAGTCGCGTTGTTGATTGCTGGTGAGGATGGACTCGTCGAGTTTGTTCCGTTCGTAGTTTGTCGTTCCTCTAGCACCCACCGCCGCGCGTTGGCTGCCGGCCAGGTACTTGATCGAACCAGAGCTTGTTGCATCGATCCTCCGGGACGACTTGAATTATCGGCGGGTCCGTATTCGTGGTAACCATAATATCCAACCCCGCCAACGACGGGGACGTATACCGGCCAGTAGCCAAACGGAAAGCCGCGGCCAGACACATAAGACCCACCGCCGTACGTATAGCCACTTCCGTATCGACTGTTTCCATATACTTGGTCGCGCCTACCTCCCCCAATAGACCTGCCAGCAAATGCACCAGAAGTAATTGTTGAGCGGGATCCGCCGCCGGGGCCGTAGGTCGACGAACCTCGGCCACCCACTAAATCATGCCAAAGGGATGAGATTATGAAATCGATAGGGAAACGGGTACTCACACCCAAAGGAAACTCCCCGCGATGTTCCACGGCCTCCACTGGACCCGCCTCCTCCGCGACTTCCACCAGCACCAGCACCTCCTCCTCCTCCTCCACCGCCGCCGCCTCCGTCTCCGCCCTGGTAGCGAGAAAACAAAAAGGTAAGCTATAATGGGTTTCATCTAACATGCAGCGGTACAACGTACCTTTCCACCTCCGCCTTTGCCCCCACCACGAGGTGCCCGAGGTAGGAGTTTTGGATCAACAAGCTCAAGGTTTTCATGCCCGTCTGCCTCTTCGAACTTTGGAGTCGAGTATTTGGAATAAGGGAATATGGTCAAACGCATAATATCCAAGGTTGACCGGTGATTAAAGTAAGGCTTCGGTGCCCCAAGTTGCACAATCAACGATATAACTGGGTGGTGTTGGACTGTTTTCGTGCTCTTGTCGCTATTTAAATCCATCAGTACTGACCTTCCCTAGAATTCTCTTCGGTACAGCCATATTGCTTAGCGGTCTGACCACACTGGCTGAATCAATCTCGGCCATACCCTAGCTTGGCAACGCGCCAAATGGGTCAATGCGTGTGATAAAAAAAACGACTTGAAATAAATAAAATGGGAGCCAGTCATGCACAGCAAAGGCCGACAAATCATACGAAGACGAACCATGCGCCCAAGAACACTCATTCCCGACACCATCTCTTCGACAAGCGCCCAAAAAATCAAACAGCCTTCTCTTTGCCATTCGGGTACCCATTATCCTCTTGCGCATTGACCTCCCAACTCTCCTCGCCCCAGCACTGACCCCATTCTTCGGTGACTGCATCTATGTCGTCCTCGTTCCAGTCGCTCGTCGTCTCCCATGCTTGCTCAAACTCGATATCCAACGCTGTTTCTTGTGCATCTTCACCTCCAGTTCGACTCCGTTGTCTTTGCCGCTCACGTTGCGCCTCTGTATAAGATTTGCGAAGCGCGTGTCGAGGGGGTAAATGTTTAGGTACAAGTGGAAGCATTGAGCCTGTAATCGGCGACGAGCTTGGGTCCAAGTTGGTTGTCGGAACGATAGGGGAAGTGAGCTGCGCTGACGGAACAACAGGAGATGTTGGGGACGTAGGTGTTGGATTTTGTGGAAGGATACGAGTTGTGGGAACAGCTGAAGCTAGCCGAGGGACATAGGGCTGCCCGGCACGGGTTGGGATGTTCCATCGTCGTTGTCGAAGTAGTTTATGCTAACAAAACAGTGAACACACACGACAAAACCTATGATGCGACATCCATACTCTTTCCCTGTCCTCTTCAATCCTTTTGAATATTTCGTCTCTCTCTGACGCCGAATTGATCGAGCGCGTAGGGGGTATATCGCTTAGACTGGACGATGTCATTAAAAGCCGATCAGTTGATATGACTCGTAATTGCTGGTGACTAGGTGTACCTGCTTTTCTTGTTGTCTAGTGTCTCAACAACGTTCGCGACGGCAATAGGATCTAGGACCCGCTTTGTTTGCCACGACTCTAGGATCTGTGTAGCACAATGAGCAACGAACGCAAAATATGGACGATATCGGCTCCACTCATGCACACCTGCCTGGCGCTCTGAAAGTTGATCAACCCGTCGCGCGAGTTTGGTACCACAAATTCTAATTTTGTCCAAGTCCCGCGTTACGTAGTCGATATATGGTGCTTGGGATGGCATCGATACTCCAGTCTGGCGAAGGAGTGCTGTTTCACACAGATTATCAAGCAAGTGCAATATGTTCATTCGTGTGTTAAGAGATCCCTTGATATTGAGTCAGTTCTAACGAATGGGACTCCAAGGCAAAGCCAAACCCACTTTTTGACATTCTTCCATCACACAGTCCCACAAATCTTCACCACAGCGGGTGAAGTGCTTCAGTGCATAGCCAACGATCTTTGAATGGACTGCTGGGATCTACAGGCACAGAAACAATTCGAGGTCGTGCGCGTAAATCAAGATCAATCGGTCCGTTGAGAGCCAGGCCCACCTGAAGGTATATAACTCGTTTAGTGGTGGAAGTATAGAATTCTCGACTCACGCGTTGAGCTTTCGCAAAAGGCTAAGAAACTGCATCCGAACCTCGAAGGGATCCATGTTCAGCTGGGAACTGAGGTAGGTGCCTGGAGTCACGTGCGAGGTGAGCCGCTTATGAGAAAACGACGGGCGCTTATACCCGACCGTCCAATGTTGACCGCGCTACGCACCAGGGGCGTTGGAAGTAACTCGCAACATTGGATCGAACTGTCTGTGACCGGCGTTTCTAGGCCGCTATAGGTTATATGCCCACTGCTGGTGACTTCGCCCATGTATGCGTTGCAACTATTGTATTGCTCCCCCTCCTGTGCATACATTCGCCTAATGGTACATTGAAAATCCGCTCAATCAGATGCTTCTAGACTATCGGGATTCTGTTCTGTGATTGAACTGATGTGGCGATTAATTTGACTATTATCGCAACGCTTTATTCGCCAGCCTGCTGAAGCTGCAGATTGTGTGACGCAGTGTGCGGTCGTATCTATCTGAACCAGCCGTAGCCGTATGATGGCAAAGCCGGCAACATAATATCAAAATGTAGCTGAAAAATAAGGCTAACCCACTGTGAAATGCAACACAACGGTCACATTGTTTACACTGGTGTATGATCTGTTTCGTTCGTCACACCCAGCGTCAGGATCAGTGGTACTATGCCACGTATCATGCCCCATGAGTGTTCAATCCAAAACAGAAGATACGAGGTTCAAGTAACTAACGATGCTGTAGGAGCAACAAGTGTTCCAGGCAGCCGACGCTTTAAGCGGACGAGGCAGACTCGAGCCGATTTAGTTTCAACAGGGAGAAACCTGGCCTGACCTACTTGTTGAGACATAAAGTTTTAGTCTCTGGCAGAACAAAATAGCACACTCTAGGCATTCTGTAGGTATTTGTACTCAATAAGATTGAATAATCCTATAATGTAGACGAGGGTCAGCTATTTATGGGTCTTAGGTCGGTAATGACCTGCGGGCTCTGGCTGGTCTGCTACACCAGAGACGACCCCTGTCGACACACCATGTCTCGCTTATGAATGAAGGATAAAATTCATTCTAAGCTATCAGTGCGTACGGAGTGGAGGAAGTTGGGCGACGAGATGGTCTGGATGAAACGTAACCCGGAGCTGAGCGAGCGACGCGTGTGCTCACTCACTATAGCGGAGCGTATGAAGACAGAAGAACAGTTGGCAGCAGTTCTTATATTATAAAGTGAACAAGGGGGTGCGATAAAAAAAACATGCATGGAGCCTGACCAGAGAGTGACGATCTCCGCTCTGGTCGGGGGCCCGCCGTGTCTCGCGTGAGCAGCCTACATACAGAAACCAGCCCTCTGAGTAGCTCAAACATACTCCGGAACATGTTCCCCAACGCTGATTTGCGTGACTGAGAAACCGCGTATTGGTAGACGCTGAAAACTGAGCAGTGGATCATGAGCAAAAGCATCTTTTAATGTCAGTCAGAAACGTACATAGCGATTTAGCATGGCCTAATGCATCAAGACGTTCTTCTTTCGTGCTGTCTGTAGGGTCTACTTCTTCGTGGGGTAGGAGCACTTCTTCATCAATGGGATGTTCGTCGTTGGTGGCGGACACCTCGGCGTCATCGAGAGAATCGTCTCGCGGGGCGGGAAGGACGGCATTCAACCCAAATAGCGAGGAGGATAGAGTAGTTGCCGCCATGTTGTTTCGATCCAATTAATCAAGTGAGCTTCTGGTGGGGGGATGGTTGTGTAGATGGAAGTCGTAGTCTGTTTAGGGAGGGCGTATCCTCACTTTCCTCAAATTCGAGGCAACATGCTTCAAGTTCGAAGCTGGAGCCTTTTTGCAAACATACTGAAAAATCAATCACCGTAGTTAGAAAAATAACGTGCATAGCTGAATATGCGAGAAATCGCTAGCGCAGAGTACGTGGCCAGAGGCCCATGAGGCGAGACTGGTACGCAGCGTCTCTATTATGAGCGTAACTTGACAACTGGCTTTGAACCATATAGCCGCAGTACGTATATCATGCCGAGCGTACCTCTTGTCACCATAATAAAACCACGAAAACTCTCGAAGGGTAGACTGAGGGGCAAGTTTCCAAGCAGGAAAGGAGTTGTATTTCAATGACGCGGCGGCATGCATGACGGGGTACGCGGGAGGGGAATCTGAGATGGTTTGTTCAAAGGCCTCGTTTGCGAACACCACAGGTTACCCAATCATAATATCGTTTATTTTTGAGGAGAGCACAAACATAGAAGGGATCAGAGGGGGGAAGAAAAGGAGATGGGAAAAGACCACACATAGACAGTGTTACACCTACATTGCCCCCTCACATCAGGCTACTCCGCTTATTAGTAGATTCACATAGAAGTACAGAACCACCTTCTGGGACCAGGCAGCATCACGCCCCCCCAGTGCGGAGTCTCCCGGAGGTATGGCACACATGACATCCATCAATCAATCCACTACTAAGCGCTAGCCCCTCTTTCACACGAAGGGTTCCAGTCAAGCTACACGTAGCTTAGACTCGACAGAATTCTCCTTCATCCAGAGCGATTTTTTATTTGCGTCCATGTATGTGAAAACTTATCTAGGAGAAATGCGCGTCGAAAGATCTACTATGACAAGCTTTTCAAGCTCAAATAATATAGGATGATCTCAGAGCGCCCAACGACAGAAGTTCCAGCGAGCTATTCTCTCAGTTGGGAGAGTGGGTAGATACTAAGTCGGTTTATGCCTTAAAGCGCTTGATCCCTTCTGGCTGGATCTGCACATTGGACCATCAGCTTGTGATACTTTATGATTTGCACCATGGAGATTGCGGACGTCTGGTAGCGTAGATCCCAACATGCTTGATAGTGTGTATGCAGATAACCTTGACAAACTCGGGGGTTTTACCTTACAAAAAACGCCACGACGGGGATAAGCGCAGGGATTTAATTGGGCGTGGGTGTGATAAGGCGTAATCCTTTACGCTACAACAAGGATGCCGCCAAGCACTTTCTCCTCCTCTTTGTGCTAGAAATTGAATTGTCGATTAAAGACTATACCTCAACAGCTGGCTTCAGATCAAAAAGAGAGAGCAATTCAAGTGGAGAATAGGCGGCGTTGAGGCTTAGGGCTAGGGTGCGGGAACCTACTCCTGAAGTCCAAGGTAACAGTTAGTTACAGTTAGTTACCAAAAAGGTAGCTAAACGGACGGTTAAATACCGATATGTATGTTACTGTAGTGTTATATATAGTATCTATATACATTTTGTGACTTAATCCCAATCGGCATCAGCCGCTTTCCAAAAAACCTGCTCGTTGTCCAGATTATGATTTCTACTTTGAACCGATGCCTTCCCTAACGTCTGCACGGTGTCGGAAATGAAATTAAGCAGTGCCTCAGACTTCAGGTCGAACTCCAGGTGATCGTAGGACTGGGATGGTAATTTGATTTCAGACACATCGCTGTCAAGTGAGCGAGTCCAGGCTCCAACCAATCGTCGCTTTCTTCGTCGTTCAAAGCAACGTGAATCAACTCCTGGATTTGGTCTTCTCGATTGCGTGACATCTTTTTGAGAGAGATGTTACGATACTTAAGCAACGGTCCGTCTTCGACCGTTTGACATTTCGACGTATTCTTCAATCTGGTAGATACTTTAAATAATAATAGGAAACAACGTGCTACAACGGTATGCACCAATTGATGTCACTGCTTCACCTGAATTTGCTCGACCGTTGTGTTTATATCATCGTGAGCGGAGTATCGAATATAGAAAGGTCATTCTTGAACCGGTGCGCTCATCGTTCACCGAATTTGGCATAGCTAAAAAAAGGTTGGCAAATATAAATGGAATGGGTAGAAGCGATCGTTACTAGAGCACTTGAAAGAAGCGCGACACGTACACCAAGTACGTTCGTATCTGGCCGTGACGAGTAGTCGCTCCAATAATTTAACACGGTTTGCTGACCAAGAGGCTGGTCAAATGGGTGGGTGCAACATGTATACCGAACTGGCCTGGTGTCAAGTTAGTTCTTCGCCTGCTGGGTATCCACATATTTTGGAAGTGGGTGTGTAGGTGAACTTTCTGCCAAAGTAAGCCCATCCTTGAGGGCCCCAGCGCCGATTTCCGAATGCGCGCCCAAGTTGAGTCCGATATATAACTAATCGGGGACGTATCAGCAGCGCGCAGAGGCGCGAAGCGGGGGGGGGACGATGGAGGGGCCAATTGGTTAGAATTTCGATAAACGCGCATTCCCACATACTGTACCTGAATCACATTTAAGATAGCTTTACTTACTAGTGACGCGATAGTAATAGCTCACGAGGATCGCCAAACGACGCAAGAATACAAACGTCGTGTAGCGGAACATTAATCGTTTGATTGAATCCATTGTTGATTATTTCGAGCGTTCGTGTCATCTCGTCGTCTTCAAACGAAGAGTCTTGTGCGTTCAGAACATCGTCAGCTATAGCCAATCCAGTCACTCACATGAGGCAATTATCAACAATCGTTGCATTCGAAGATTCAAGACACAGAAGTCTGGTTGGGCGAGAGTGACTTGAGTCGTGGATCTATGCAGTTGAATTTAAAATTTGGTTCGGCACAGGAGTTACTTACCTCGGCCAAGTTTTCCCGGGTCAAGGTAACAGTAACTTGCCAGTAAGCAACATGTGGTAACTAACCTCCGGGTAAGTTACATCGCAAGGTTCCCGCAGCCTAAGGCGCGGGTGTTGTTGCTGGGGCAAGACCCTACGCCCTCATGAATTAT
This sequence comes from Ceratobasidium sp. AG-Ba, assembly GCA_016906575.1. Taxonomy (NCBI): domain Eukaryota; kingdom Fungi; phylum Basidiomycota; class Agaricomycetes; order Cantharellales; family Ceratobasidiaceae; genus Ceratobasidium; species Ceratobasidium sp. AG-Ba. Next base: position 1,628,565 of record CP059622.1, on the reverse strand, counting down.
TGATGATTCAATTAGCCGAAATTTGCAGCATTAAACCATGTGCAAGTAAGATATATATTGTATAGTCTTGGTATTCAATCAGCATACTACACGCACGGCACTGGCGAGCTCGAGATTCATCTAACCCTGCGTCAAAAACGTGCTGGTTCTACTTTGGTACACGGTTATGAAACTAATTAATGCTAAAAGTGATATCGTCAACGTCTCTCGGAGTTCCTTACATTAAACACGAGTTCGACATTTTCAATCAGTTCTGTGACAAGAGCAAGCAGAGATGTGAGCGTGAAATCCAGAAACTTTCAGAACAGTTCAAAATAGTTGTCAGGAGTAAACTAGATCACAAAGATACAAGTCGCGGTCCATTGCATCCTGCGTTCCAGGTGCCGTAACCAGAAGATTGGATGAAATGGGGGTCAATGTGATGCATCAGGGCATTTCGGGTGGGCCACAGAGCCTATTGGAGCCCAGGAACAGGCAGAGGCGTCCTCCCCTCTGTCGAGTCTCCCGGAGCCTCTGGGAGACTAGGGGCCTTGTGTGTAAGCAGTGATTTGAAATCGATGAATTTTTGTTTGAAAGTGTCGCGTTTGGGACAGTATTTTGCGTTTTTCTTGTTAAATTTTGACGCATTCAACCTTCTTGTTGAACGGATACGGTCCCAGGGGCATGTCGCACCAGCTGACGAATTTTCAGAAAGTTGAAATTTGCACATATAGCACAAATATGAGGCTTTAGACAACGTGTCACCTGACTTTGAAGATTTTCCCCCATGTTGATTGCTCTTCTACCATGCACGTATCTGCCGAGCTATGATCTCCCCCTTGGGTAGTCTATGGCATTTAGTAGGATTTGTGCTGTGTAAAATAATAATTACTGGGTGGATAAAAAGCTGCACATTTTGACAGAATATAAGTACATATTGTTTGTTTGTACCTGGTGCTTCTAACCTCCCAGAGGCTCCAAGAGACTCGACAGAGGGGAGGACGCCTCTGCCTGCTCCTGGGCTCCAATAGGCTCTGTGGCCCACCCGAAGTGCCCTGATGTGGTGGAGGTGGGTCCGCTTCGCACACAACAAAGCCGATAGCTAATCAGTCCTACTTATTGGACAGTCCTCAAACAAGAGGGGGGGCGTTGCCACTTGTTTCGTTAAGTAGAGCGGTCTACCGAGGGACTCAAAGCGTCACCTGTTGAACTAATTGAATGCTATAAAGCCCCAGTAAGCCTAATCTTTGTGATCGTTCGTGATACGGCGCACCTTACACCTGAACTGACTTTGCACGACCTTGCCTGACATCATAGGAATGCTGCTTCTTCTCTGGCATAAGCAAGATAGAAAGCCAGAGCTAAGGCGCCGCTGAAGAACCATAGCATCACCCATAAAAAAAGTAAAGTCGTCCAAAGCATGCTAGGAATAGGCCGAATTACCTCAGCCACTATGCTAATTATAAGCTACCAGGCACGGTGATCAGATATTAACACATACGTTGGTCAGGTACTTGTGTTTCAACGTTTCCTTCGTCGAGTTGCGGGGGACCGATTTCGAGGACTGCTACTAATTGAAAGATCAGATGGCCACCCCTCTGAGCCGGGGGATTTCCGGCCAGCAGCTCGCCACCGTCTGGTTCGTTAACCTGAGGGAAATGGCGAACTCGAATTATTCCATGAAGTCCCCTAAGTAAGGGTGTCTCATCCATATTGCGCGATTCGAAGGTGCAGAGCGCAGTTAGAAGTGATGAAAAGAGCAAACTTGTCAAAACACGGAAAGGCGCTCCTCCAGCTTGGGCCCTGAGCACGGCCCACTTGAGTATCCATGCAAGCGAAGTACTGGGATGAGTTATAGATGCGCAGCAATACCGTGGGTGAGAGTGTCCGCTGGCACTCGGCCGACATACATGGACTTTAGAAGAGCGCGCAATCAGCGATAATGTTAACAAATTCTTTGAAGCTTATGATATTACCCACGATTTGGCTTTTCGTCTCAAGCACTATTAAACCATGGCGTTGCCCTTGATCCAAAAGCTCACGAGCCATAAATGAGAAAGAGAAGACCGATGGATGAGACAAATCGAAGGCGCTGTACTGAACGTTGTGGGCAGGTAAGAGGCGAGCATGTTGAAGCAAATCTTTGAGTGATGTCGGCGGAGGCCAGGTCGAAGAGAGAGCGATACAGGGAGCGAGGGATCCACCACGAGAATTTTTCGCGCATACATAAAGCTCCAGACACGAGCGAGATTGACAGAAAGCCGTTCTTCGGTCTAACTGAAATACTAAGGTAATCGAGATCGTTGGTACATACAGAATCGCTTGAATCGGGTTGTTCGGGGCGCGGATGCACACCTGTCTACTGCTTTGTTGGTCTACAGATTGTGCGATTCGCTCCTATTACGCTTTCTTCGGAGCGACACATAAAATCACAAGCACGCACAACCTCTTGATGAACCTTATTATATCAGGCATTTGCTAACCGGGATCCAGGTTAACGTTCTCATTTACAGGCTCTTCCTGGCTGCTGCAAACACAACCACAGTGACCATCCAAGAAGACCATTGCAGTATAGCAACTCTGGAAATCGCAATATCAATTCATATCACGACATTACCCAACCAGACAAACGGAGAGGGTGTCCAAACCATCTCCGGGAAGCACCGCAACTGCCTTGATCGACATATGGTATGTAAATCCGCAAAGTGCCTTGCATCATGGGCATTGTAAGTAACCGAGGCGGTGAACATCCTAAACAAGCGCCTGGCCGTCAATGTCACCAGCCGTTTTGGTCACTTGAAGCCACTTAGATTATTATAGCTTCCTGGATACTTGTGCTGCGGGTATGGAAGTTTATACTGTCACATAAATCAATTTTGTACAGAAGTGGTTACTCTTTGCGGACTAAAGCCTTGCTGACCGGCAGTAAGCTGATTGGCCTTTTCCGGCGTGTAGCCAATCTCGGAGACTGCTGACATGCAAAGATGCACTAATCCTGCCATACCCCATCATATCTCCCCAAGTGCCGGCAAGATTTACGTTCCACGGAAATCTATCATGTATTCGACATTGAATTATCTAATTTCTTTGCTGGGAAAAGCACTACTGAGAGGATTAATGGGAATGATTTGCGAATCCCCGCCAAGTGTATGCAACCCTCTTGGAATATTGTGTCAATGCATGTCCATAGATTTGGCAAGCCCAGGGGATGGTTACTTTCAAGGTACCTCTATTTACTCGACATTAGATCGCTATCTCTGTCAGTGCACCTAGAGAGATATACACAGCAAGTGTCATTTTTTGCTACCGGCATCATATGCCCAACGTTCTTAGGTGACCGTAAAAATGGCAGCTGTTAACCAGACGTGCACATTGTCTGATGGTGACCGTACCCATACTTGTGGGATATGTTCGGTCAGTTCGTATTACTTGCCTGTTATCGACGTAGGGTCGAAGCGCGACCTCAAAGGGAAATACGGGCACGACGGAGTCGCGTGGGGATAGAGCTGTTGCAAGAGCGTGTATTTGTCATGGAGCGATGTTGTAGCTACAAGTAAAACGAGATATATATTGGGCAACAGAGAGGGCAAGCGACAGCGAGCAAGACGGAACGATGGTAGATCAAAAGTGAAGCCCGAACTCCCGTCAATCCGGGGTTTATTCGTACAGCGCAAGCGCCGTCGGCCCCTTACAGTCGATAACAAGACATACTTACTCTTACAATACGCGCAATTCGTCTACTGCAAATGCCCAAGCATCTCACTCTGGCAACAAATTCTAGCTAATAGACACCTTGAACCAAGTCCTATGTAGCCTATACAAGAATGATCCTAGGACCTGTCTGAAAAGCCCTCACACGGCTCCTCGGCCTTAAATTCCTACGACGAACATGGCCGCGGCGAGTCCTGATAATGACATACTGTATCTTTGAACAAATCTGACCCCAGCTTAATGTATCCATTATTCAAAACTTTTATACGGTTATACAGCGGACAAAAGGGGGATCCTCCATACGCGCAATATGGTACATGAGATCCAGCATAGTAAGCAATTTAGCTCGGAAACCCGTCGTAATATATGAGTGCAAAGGATAATCCCATACCCCCGACACCGAGAGCGACTAAAGTTAGCCGTGTTTAACCCCCATAAATACCGACAGGTCATTGATCTCGTAATTGGCCCTAGAGCTTTTAGGGCACTCGCCAGCTTGATCCTAGAGACGCAATATTAGCATAGGGTATTTCAGACAAGCAGATGGCATAAAATACTTACGAGCCAATAGGCCTACTCTACATCCTCCGCCACTCCCACAATCAGCCCTTCCTCCTCTCTAATTGCGGCCAGTAGGCACAGAATTAACTGCGTAAAAGGAAAAGATATGACTTCGGTGAATAAAAACCGCATCCTTGGTACGGTTTCAGGCGCATTTGGTGATCTGAGAACTGTGGTGGCTTTCAGTCACGACCGGCGAGAATCGCACGCGCTGAAACTCACATAGCACCCCGAATTCGGCCTGAACCTCCCTTTGGCCGTGATTTTGATCTATCCATAAATCCTCTCTAATTAACTGGATATTCCAATCTTGCCGACCAGCGGCGGGAGGGCCCGCATCGTGGAGGGCGGGAGGCGGGGGAACCAGCTGATTTCCACCCGGATCTCCATGAAAAGGAATAGCACGCTCGTAAAGAGAGTTGAGTAGCGGTGATTGTGCCATATATCTTGCAACAAAGTGGTAGAGACTGGGTCGTGGGTGGTGTAGGGTAAAGGTGGCCGTGTTTGCGAGCGAGCCAAGCAAGCGATAACACATGCGATGTAGTCTACGATTGAAGTCGATATGAAGCAATGAAGAGCACAAGGACCCAGGGCCTCCTTTTGCTAATATTTACTGTCCGAAATACAGCTCGTGGGATGAAGGAAGACGCATTAGCACAAACCAAAAAAACGGCGCTTTTCTCGGCCCCTCCCCCACCCATCCATGGCTTGGCTCAAAGCCTTCAAGGGTGCATCAGCGACCGAGCTTCCTGAAGCAACAGCTACCGTTTGTAACTGTATGGAAGACTTTAAGTTAACCGGTCCGATGAGTGTCGGCGATGATCGCTTTGAGGGAGTGCCGTAAATGGGCAGGGGGATGGCGGTGAGCCGAAGAGAGTGGAAAGCTCGACGTTATGCTGCTTGAGCATTTGCGTGGCGAATCGTGGATACAGTACAGGTTGCGTGCTCGGTCTGACACAAGACAAGGGGAAGGATTTGTGGACATACTGTTACAATGAGCGACGAGCTGAAGGGGACAGAAGAGTTGGGGAAAAGGCTAACGCAGCGATCTTGACACGCATATATATGGCGACGAATTCATGAAAAAGACTAAACCCTCCTGTGAATAGGATCTGCATGTTGCCGTTAACTAGGTGCGAAAATGAGGGGAGAGCATGTTGGGAAGGAACTGTTCCATCGTAAAGTTCTACACACGCTCCTATGTTAATCTAACGTGGCCACGGCTTGGTTTAGTTGAGGGATGCCCTTGGAGCCTGAAAACCCTATCTAATCGGCGTTGCTTCCCTGGAAAACCGGGTTTGAGATATTGAGTTTAGCAGCTGCTGGTATCCGTATAGAGACTGGCGCCCACTTTCTTCAAACCTTACCGAGCAAGAGAGCGAAGTAGACGACCAGCCCTCCCCCAATATGACCATGCCCCTTAGAATAGCTTTCCATGATCTTCCGGTCTCAACCAACCGTCCTACGGATCCCCAAATGAGTGACGACTGTCACGCGCAAAACACCGTTGAACCGGTTGAGCGGTCAACCTCGTTCAGACAAACTGCCAACGTCTTAGGGGTACCAAGGATGCCCGGTGGAATTGATCAACTGATCAGCTGCCGTGCACATCTTCGAGGCCTCGGTTCCTCGTACCTTTGGATACTACTATATGCGTCGACGCTGGCAGCACCCTAGGCGCCTAACCAGGAACATGTCAACGTCAACCGAGGCGGCAGGCTGGCGCTTTTGTCTTGGGTCATCTAAAAGTGTGGGTGATCGTGCCTGGTACAAATCATGCAGGTAGATAGTATAGGGGATTAGCGTGGGATGTACGGTTGGTCTTCAAGCGACTCGAGTGAGGATGCCAGCTACGCTTCAGCCCTCAGGTTGGAGCATCAGCTGAACCACCTACCCGTCTTTGAAATGCTACTCTAAGAAGCAAAACGTGCTCTTTGCTAAAACAGTTCGACTCGAGTGTAGGGTCGGTTAGACGGACTATTTGAATCAGTACATTGGATTACGAGGAACCAGCGTCTCGGCGCCATGTTTTCATTTGGCCGGCAGTATGCGTGGTGATGGCTATGACAAGAACAGTTGAATTCCACAGATGACAACAGGCATCGAAACAGACATTCGGGCCGCTCTTCCTTGGTGTATACACGAGTGGCAGAGGTATATGCCAACTTGTTTATCAAAGTTCAGTGCTACAAATGCACACAAACAGATGCCGGGGTGGTGTTACTCTAAATGGCAACTGTGTGAGAACGACTTGGCTCATCGAGGTCGAGGCATCGAGGAGTAGTCCGGCATATTCCCGTGTCTTAAGACGAGGATGTTTCTGCAAGGACAGGGCGATAGTTGTGTTGCCCTTTATGATTAAGCCTTATTTGGTGGATGTTTATATCACACATTCCAAACCCTAAATCCACTAGATGGCCACGTTTTTCAATTTAAGTCATCGGGGATGACGTAGCTTATACGCTTTGAGATACTTTGCTAATCTAGATACCAAGATCATGCTGGGTGGCCAGATCACACGATAGAACTGCATGGCCAAGATAAGTTCGCCATGGAACGACGAGCCCGAAGAAATGACGCCCATACGCGCCCACGGGCATCTGACCACTCACGCCGAGACGAGTCCGCTGGATTAAGAACTGCTTGGCTATAGATACGGGCTTCGCCTCGTCTACGAGTTCACTTTGGACACAGCCGATGTCATACGTCATGTCAGATATTCAAACATCTTCAGATTTTCGACAGCGACGCCGAGAACGACGGCAACAATAAAACTGGACACGAGATAAAGGCCCTCAGGTACATCTGCAAGGCTGTTGATCGAAGAAAGGTCTAGACAAGGGGTCGAGTGGCTCTCTATCACAACGAGGCGCAACCAGGCTGCGGCCAGATTTTTGTCACGTGGCCACGTCATTCACTTTTTGGACCTTCGAGCTGGAATTGGCTGAGCGGCTGAAGAAGTCGCACCGGAAGGTTATAAATGGAGAGAGTATGGAGACCCAAGGACGAGAGGATACGCCCATGTGTCGACGAGATTGGGTAAACCAAAGACCCAAACAACCCCCGCCGTGTGGTTTCACGCTCAGGTGATGGCTATACAGGCAACTCGATTTTCTCAGCCTAAAAAAGACCGTGATGATCGTCTCAGGCTAAAATGTCAAAACCTATTTACGGAATGTTGCTATGCTGAACAAAGCGGGGATATCGGTGTTTGTTCGTGGGCTGAGACTCTTCCGAGGCGATGTGGACGAATGAATAGTCGTCTGCGAGGCGAATGTCCACGGCGTCGAGTGGAACTATGCAGGCCCATGTTCCATGTGGAGAGGCCGGTCTCGGGTTGTTTGGGTGCGTGATCGGCTGGGCTTCTCGGTGGTTCTTCGGTTCGTACGCGATGGGGGAGCCATATGCCACGGTGTCCAGCCAGCACATTTAGTTCCCCAGCCCTCGCACGCCTATCTCTCTCCCCCGCGGCGACAACAGGTACGTATGATTCATATTCGATTGTTTGGGTGGTGAACCTGGATGGCACCCTGTCTTTCCCTACTCCCCGAATATCATTATGGCCCGGGCGGCTGAAGACTTCTCCTTCCTCTCGCCAGTGTCCGCAGTCGACGGCCCGCGTCTCATATTATCCCGCCTCGTCCCAGAATCTCCGCAGCGGCCTAGTCACCTGAAGCCACTCGGGTACGCGAGCATTTCCTCATGGCGACGACTGCCAGCTAAATCTGAACCCGCCTTGCAGACCTGTTCATCTCGCGCACCATGTCTACCGGCGTCTACTCACTCCCGCCCTGTTCTGCGGCCCCGGCGACGGCGACGGCGGACGACGACGACGACGACGACTGCCTCTGGGACTGAGACGGGATATGTCGCCCCGACATGTCCCGCCGCCCTCGGGCAACACGTCCTACACGTACACCGTCACCTCGTCGGGTAGTTCGATTATGCCATTTATCGTCACTATCACCGGTATGTTTTCTTGTTGGTTCAGTCTGGGGCGGTTTTGTTGATCGGATGTGCAGGATCGAGCGCGAGTGAGACAGGTTCGGTGCCGACCAAAGGTGACGAGTAGTGTGTCTATTGCTTCAAGTACATCCAGCTTACCACCAGAGTTTACTTCAAACTTGCTCCCACTCCCACGCTCAATTTATCTTCTACCTCGCCCACTTCCGATGTTGTTGCTCCTACTCTGTCACCCTTGTCTGTTCCGGTCACCACCACCTCGTTTGTTCCGACAACTACATCCTCATCTACCTTGGCAACTACGTCTGTACCCATCCCGATTGTTACCTCTGCTCCCGCCTCTTCAACCGATGTCTCGCCTCCTACGTCTTCGCCCCTTCCTTCTACATCTTCATCACCCCCTCCACCTTTGCCACTTTCTACATCTCGACAGGTCGAGTCAACGGCGCCGTATCGACGGCCCCAGTACCAACTACATCTTCGCTCCTTCGACACTCCCGCGTCTGGAACGTCCACCCACACTCCTTTAATTGCTTCATCCAGCGTGGCGCCAATCACTTCGTCCAGTCCGGCGGCTAGCTCGAGCCAGGCTGTAGCCACTTCGAGCCAAGTTGCGGCTACATCGAGCTCGCCTCCAGCTACATCCAGTCCACCTCCAGCTTCGTCGAGCCCACCTCTAGCTACGTCGAGTCAGGCTCCACCCAACGTCAGGCCAGGCTCCGACTAGCTCGGCTGCCCCAACCACTTCCAAGTCGATCGTTAGGCCAACTGTGACTATTACCGAGATTTACACAGGTCCTCCCGATGGAACTCCGAGTATTTCAAAGACATCCACCAGGCCAGTCACTTCTGCTACGCCTACAACAACGCCTACACCAACGCCCATACCCGATCCAACACCCACGCCCGAGCCTACGCCTGAACCCTCACCGACGCCTACTTCAGAGGCTAACCCATCTCCGACCGAAACGTTTTCGTACTACACCGAGACGCTCACTGTATCCTCGTCGACGATCATCACCGTCGTCAGCAGCCAAATCCAAACCCGAGTTTCTCGAGCTATGTCGAAACGCTCACAACTCCGACCGATGCGCCACCCGCGTCGAGTCCGACCGATACCGGCACGATCATCGGAACCGTCTCAGACGTTCCGACTCTGAGCATCACGGACCCGTCTCAGCCTCAACAGTCTTCTCTAGCCTCGTCCCTTACGTCGTCGCATACGACGTCGGCGACGCTTTCGGCTTTGCCTGCGCCTGAAGGCGCAACTCAGCCTCAGGTGACGACGTCTGGGAATCCAAGTGGGGTGATTGCGGGTGCGACGCTTGGAAGTGTGGCTGGGCTTGTGGCGTTGGGGTTGTTGAGTCGGTGGGCGTGGAAGCGAGGGGCGGGCGAGAGGGCCGTAAGGAGGATGTATAGGGAGGATATGCGCGAGATTCGGGAGCGCTCGAGTGGGCTTGATGAGGGGCCTGGCGAGTGGGGTCGGCCTGCGTGGAGGAGAGCTGGAAGTGGGAGCAGTGCAGGACACTAGGTGTTTTGAATGTGTAAAAAAATGTGTGGTTGTAGGACTTGCCATACCCCGGGCTTGTGTTGATTTTTTTTCTTTTCATGTACTGTTGTCTCGCGGTTTATGCTTCCCTTTTTGGGTTTTTGTGAGACACTGTACGGACTTGGTTTATGTTTTTGGTTCTTGTTTTTGGTTTGTCTATCGTACATCGCATTCCTCTTCATCCCCGCCTCTTGCACCCGCCCCATTCCCCTATCCTACACACTCCGAACCGCGTATTCTTTGATCTATACAGTTTCTTGTATCTCGACCGCATGTCACTTGCATAGCTACATATACATCGATATCCGTGCCCATGACATTTTGGATCAAACCTAGATAGCTTGGCCGTGCTGCGGGATGATGCCATTGTTTCCCCCTGCCGGAATGAAAGAAGTGCTTCTATCAAGCTCAAATTTTAGCACTATGTTGTCTATTTCTGAGAACATTTCTTCTAAAACGATTGAACACTCCAGAAACACGCATACAGGCTGAAACAAACAATCCCCGCTCATGTGAAGACCCACCCACGTGCAGCGGTACCTTCAGGATTTCAGCGATCAAATTCAAATTCGGACCTGACAGATATCGAAAGATGTTTGGATTTCTTCGAGATGGCGACCATTGCAGTGTCTCTCTCTTCTGGTTTCTTCTTCCGCGAGTACAAAGAGTTCTCGTTATCGCCAGCCAATTGCTCGTCATTCGTTTTTTCTTTGTAGAACTCCCACACGTTGCCGGTGGTCGATTCGGGGGTGAGTGGGATGGTCTGGGCGTGGATACATTGGTCGGGCGTGGGCGAGTGGGTCGAGGGTGGATGCATGCTTGGTTGACGTAGATGCCTGCTCCCATCGATCAGAGGTGGATTGCAGTTGCATGGTCGGGGCTGGACACTAGAACGAGGCTGCAGGGGAACTGGGGTTGGCGAACTGAATACTGACTTGTTCGCCTCGGCCGCAGACACAACTCTGTGGGATACTTTGAGGATTGACATTCGAACTGTACGTCCAATTCAATTGTCTGTATTACGAGTTTCAGACCTCGTGTCGATTGTGATGTGCCGTTTTCGGTCCTGAATGATCGTCCCTCTCCATCTTTTGTCTTATGTTATTTATGTTATTTTTTATTTTCTCCCTGCCGCCTGGGCTGTCGAGGCTGACACCGGCGTGTTCTATCTGTAGGGTCGGCGTCTCGGTACCGTGGGGCGCGTGTTGGTCGTCGAGTTTTTCGCTTTTGTCCACAACCTCGACAGCTCCACCCGACACTCGGCCAGTCTCGATTCTCACGCTGGCGCCCTCATCCTGCATTCGAGTCGCATCACACCCGATCATTTCGCATTTTTGACTCGCGTGTGCAGCGCGCTCGACTCCAACCCGCCTAGGACGCGCTCGGCACGGCAACGCGTGACCCGGCCCGCTTATCACGCGAGCAAGACCCTGTACTTCGCGTGGTTTGAATGTCCCAATCTTCGTCGTCGTTTTCGTTGGCATAGGCCCGTCTGGTTCCTTGCAACTCACCGTCACGCTCAGCACGCCGACCAACAGTCCTGTCCTTAGTACATCCACTCTTTCGACTACGTCCACGTCTAGTACTATGTCCAGCACAACCTCCCTTTCGGCGTCTCCAACTGCCACGTCGGGAGGAGGATCCTCGGCTGCTTCCAGGACGCCCAACATTGGTGCGATTGTGGGCGGAGCGTTGGGCGGGATTGTCCTGCTTGTGGTTCGGTGGTCTGATGTATTTTGCCCACCGGAACAACTGTTTCCGACGACTGGTTACCGACGAGCCCAGGAGGAGCGCATGATGTTTGAAAAGCGGCCGCGGCCGGTGTCTGGGGTCAGCCAGACGTCTGGATTTGGGAATCGGCCGCCTGGACCGGACGGTGGAGGGAACGAGGACGTTTGGGGATCCGCCCAAGTCGACGTTTAATGATCCTCCGAGGGTCGACGTACGATGATCCCCCGAAAATTTCGGCGCTCCGCCTCCTGCGCCGAAAACCTATTCCTATTTTGGAGAGTCCAGAAATGCGCCCGAGTCAACTCGTAGCAACTTTAACGACCCCCCGCGAAACACGTTCAATGATCCTCCTCGAAACACTTCAACGACCCGCCCGGACTACGTTCAGCGAGAACCGCCGCGCACCAACTTTCATGATCCACCTCGATCGTCAACATATCATGACCGCCCAGTCCAACTATGACAACCGGCCGATTTCCGGGTGGTGAGCGGGACCGTGGCCGTCCGCGCTCGAGCTTGGGATCGACCGTCCTCGGAGCGGGTTCGGGGACGACCGCGTTCGGCATACGGAGACGTCGGTCGGCGGTCTGTCTCGCAAGATCAAACACGGCGCGGGTTCTTTGGCGGCGTGCAACTTCATTCGGACGGGACGGGAGGCGAATGGGAAGGCGCGGGCACTCGTCGGGTCGAAGCCGGATACGGCACACCCGAGATGGAGGAAAAGACCGGTTGGCTGGGGTGGCTTGCGCGCGCCAAGGATAATGCTGCGCGGCGGAAGAGGATCAAGTCGGAGTATGAGGAGGATATGAGGCAGATGAGAGGACGTTCGGTTATGGGATCCGAGTATAGGGGATAGTCGATGGACATTTTTGTTTTCGTTGTTTTGTCTCTGTTATCACTCGCTGTCGTTTTTGGGTATCGTGTGTATCTTACAGAGCCAACAGAGACCACTTGTCTTGTATGGAATTAACACTTGAGACTATGTTCGTAAGTGTGATGGGGGTATACAAGGTATACGTACATATGATGGTGAACAAATGAACACTTTCCACACTTTCTAGTTTGTTTTGTGCTTGATATCGCATACACCATCTTAGACAGCGGAGGGATATAAAATTGGTAACGCGTTCTCTGTACATCCTTTGTCATAAAGTGTAGCATATAGCCTGGTCCCAAAGTCAATACGACATATCGGGTGACATACACAACAATCGGTGGGAGAATGATATTCTGGACGTCTAAAACGAGTGGCATACACCAGGGTATGGCACGGGTTTTTGCATGTAGATCACATAAACGACTGGACTACATAATGCGTGTACACAGACCATAGGTTGCAAGTATGTCGTGTTATACGATTGTGTGCATTTGCAGGCGCTATGTCCGAGAGAAGAGTGAGACATCACGTCGGACTAGGATGTGAGTTTCTCATGACTCCATATACTGCTAAAACGAAGAGGTCTACTAAATCGATTCGTTCAGGTACGAGCTTTCAAGCAAAGCAGTAAAACGATCTCCGTATTTTTTGTTCTTAGTTGTGATCGGTGTCGTTGAGGCTCACGGGTCTCCCTATCATTGTAATGGCTAGAGATAGGTGGCATGGACTTGTAATGCGGAGAAAACGGGGGGACAGAGCAAGTAAGAGCATCTTTAGAACAAGAGCATAGGTGTATGGTATATGCGTTGCTTGTGGTACTTAATTCAAGTTATCTGCGATACCCTGGGCCTAGGTCGAGGTATCACTAATCGGAAAAGCATTGAGGAACAATTATGTCTATTGATAGCCGCCCAAATAAGTATGGGTGATTACATGAGCAGATCAAAGCCAATGCACCGCAGCACGACGATCGACTGCGCCCGGACTGGCAGCCAGGTGCGTCAGTAGGAGTCAGGGCATGTTCCCCACGATAGAATGATCTGCGGATGTGTGTTGCATATGACCTACACTGCGGCACAGCATTCTCGCACTGCGGTCTCGATGCCTTGGTGACTTGTTCAGCTGTGCTCTCACGAGCGGCAATCGTAGTGGGCGAGTACAAAAGTCACAGCTCGATGTCATGTAGAGGTACAACTCAGATTCACATCTGCTATTCAACCAACCTAGCCAACCTTTACACACTTCACTCGTACTCGCTACCCACCTACACATGTCGAGCTACTCTTACACCAGCTCTTCTTCATCTACCGCCTCTTCGGCCCCTCGCGACTATTCTGCCGCGTTTGGGATGCTTGCGTCCTCATATGGTAGCTCTGCCGCTGCGCCATGCCGTCTAGCTTCAAGCACCGCGTCGCACCTGGCTGCGCCCAGTGTATCCAGCTCGAAGTCTTCGCGAAAATCCGGGTCCACCTCTTCTCGTACCTCAATGGGGTCCTATACAGAGAGGGATACGGACTCGCGAACAAGAGATGTGGGCGTGTTGATGGACAAGTACGGTGCATCCATGTCGATGGCTTCCGGTCGAACCGGACTATAATCCTAAATAGATCGTGAGTAATAGTCCATCTATGTGATATCTCTTATTGAACAGGATATCTTGTTATAGATATAGATGGATCAAATAACACAGCCTAGAACACTACCGGCGATAATTGCATTCCCCGCGCGCACTTTGAGTTACCTATGCTCCAATTCATTTACTGTGGATCCTAGTTTACATGTATAATAGCAAAGTTCTAGTAAATTCAAATAATCCCAGTTTAGCTTCAATACAGCGCTAAAACTTGTTTATGCGACCGCGTGATGGTACCTCATGTGCCAGGGTTTAGTGTGACTCAAACTACGGTTCGTCCCAGCCACCACGATGTTTAAATCGACTTGGCTATTGTTTGAAGTAAACCAGTTAGAACACAGCTTGAACTAGCTATGACGAACACGAAACTTTGTGGGCTAGCTGCTAAATTATGAGTCACGATGCCATAGGTGGAGAATCTCTCGCTGAACTTGGTTTCCCTGAGGATGTCATTGTGATAACCAGAGGTATACGCTACCTGGGCTCAGGGCTATTATGGCTACACACTGCTCACCGCTACAGCACGTTACTTGTTGGGCGGCAGAGCCGCACTATCATCACGTGTGTCTCGGATATGTATTTATCTCACGTGTATGCATCCGGTTCGGGGGATTCCCCTCCCCGACCGTCGTGTTCTCAGCCAACGGAGTCGCGCGGCCCCGCTCACGATCTCACGCAAAAAACTTTGAGACCTGGTCGATTACTATTTGGGCCGTCATTGACTGCTCGCTGGATTTCGACTCGGTCGCGCCGCGCGCCAGCGGCCTACTGAATTGGTAATAGGGGTATGTTGAGAATCGGTCTTTTATAACAACCACTAAACTTAAACATAAAGTATCCAGCTGATGATAGAGCTCCCTGCTTTCGCTACAGCATCCGCTGCGATTATGAACCTGCATACCTTGCATCTCATTCGGATATCTGAGATGGTCGCATACGCATGAGTTGGACGATCCCCCCTTGCCGTTCTGGCGATCGTGGTATTCGGCTAAAACTTGCAGGGTGGTGTGCTTGGCGCAAGCTGTCCAGCGTTGTGAAATCTGCTAAGCGTATGGCCATCGATTATCTCTCGCCCTGCGAGGTAAGCTACGGGTCGTGACCTGCTTAAGCCATATCCTAATGAGCGTGCCGGTCATTATTCAACGCTTACTCTACCTAACCTCACCTTTGCGACCTGTCTCTTGGCATTGATTCCCATAATCTCGGTCGTATCCCGTCCGATCAACTGGCTATGCTGCTCCGTCTTTTTGGCTGTGATGCGTGGATCCATATCGCATGGTACGTCCATGCGCTCCATAGAGTGTCATAGGCATCCTTCTCCGAGCCGCTTTGCCTGCTAGGATCCTATTTCCTCCGGAAAGATATATTTCTGTCTGGATGCCGCCTGATCTATGACTGGGTTGATAAGAACTATTGTGCACCCGCTGCTTCTGGTGTTGGAAGTAGTCGCCTTGATCCCGACTACGAGCTCTTTGGCACTTCTGTCTACGCTGATTGTGTCAACGCCAGTTCTGGCAGGCCTTGTGCCATAACCTTACAGGTGTATTGTACCTATCAGCTTCATTGACAGAATTGATGAACGCAGAGCCAAGGCAATTTTATCTAGCGGCCTAGCTACTTCTGGCAACGTAGTTTATCGTTCGAACAAGTTTAACCGTCTCGGCCTAGATACCATGTCGGTCACGAAACGCTCTGATTTAAGGCAGGTATGTTCATTTACTCTGCTTTTTGGGCACTATGTTGATCTACCCGGATAGCTGGGTTGTATTCCTCGAAATGACACTTGCTAGATAGCAAGAGATTCTCGCGGCTATTCAATTTCTCTGAGCTTGGGCATATATAAAGGCATGCAACTGACAATCTGAGACCTCCGCCTCTTATCGATAGTGCATCTCCATTCCTGTATCTAAACTTGCCCCTCGCTACATCTCCATCACGGGCAACGCGCAACTTGTCGGATTCTAACTCCAGATTCCGATAAACCCAACAGCCGTGTTGCGATGTGCAACTTTAAGTTTACAGACGAGAACCAGCTTGTCGAGATCCCTATCCGTGAGTCGTGAGACCTTTCGAGCGGATATGGAACTTATGGGTTTCAGTCGGTTTACCCCTGATGACAATCCTCCTGAGGGTGTGACTGTTCTAATCACCGGTGATTTCTTCTTCCCTCCGGGATTCTCGGGCGGTTGGATACAAGCAAGCCAGCTTGACGTAATGACGGAAGGACAGCTCACCAACATGCGAGTTAGTGGATGACTTCCCGTAACGGCTAAAGCTAAATCCAGGCTATTCTAAAGGTAGAGCGATTACAATCAGGAGTAATCAGTCATTAGTAAATTATGACGTCATCCAGACTTTAGTTTAGCCTAGCTTTGCTTTAGCTCTTACGGGAAGTCGTCCAGTGTACCAACGGTCAATTGCGTTGGCCAGATCGTCAGCGTTTTTGAAAAGCGGTACTGGAATGTAGACGTTAGTATCCACGATAGAGCTGTGGGTATTGCTTATTGGTGTCATGAATGGTGTAAATGTTTACTGAACGCTTTGTGCCTCAGAAAAAGCGAGAGCTCACTTTCCAGATTCAAGTTCGGCTCCCTGACCCAGATTTCAGCCCTCGCTTCAGGAATTTGAGTGAACCAATTCTTGGTTCAACTGTGTATATACGAGGACTATTGTCGTACATGTCGATCAGGGACGACTGCATTACAGAGATCGACCTCTATGCGATTACGTTTCTCAATAAAATTGCGACCCCAAAACGACAATCTAATGCGCTATCCCTCCAAGGCTCAACCGCTAAATCCGGGTTTCCTGGTCGCGGTGCGATCGAGCGCAAACTATTCGCTGCGGCTGCCTCGCCGCATGAAGGCTAGAAGAAGTCTGGGTCGATCGAAGCTTTTACAGACAAGGGGCTTGGCCACACGGAGGCTTCAACAAGCACGTTCCCTGCGCCTCAGTGGAGCGAGAAAACTTTGGATTCTCTTTCTGATACATCTGGACCGCGTGCGGGTGGGTCTGCTGACTTAGAAACCGACTGACAGTTGAACGCTTCAACAAACTCTGTATCGCCCTCTCCTTGATTGCGTTTCGGGCTGTTGTATGAAAAAATCGATCATGTTCGGTGCTTTTTGTCATATGCTTGTCTTAATATATGAATAAAACTGGATTTGATGCATCGCATTTCAGCTACCATTGCGCGGAAGCAAGGTCAGGGGCCCGGGGCCGGGCCGCTTCAAGTAGCAATGTCTTGTTCGATATTATCATATCTTCCGACAGAATTATCTTGTCAAACAGTAACATGAGTCTATCAAGTCTCTCTGGAGACTTATTGTTCGCCGATGACCTTTTGGATACTCAATCTCACTCAGATATCGTTAACTATCGTTTCACTTTCACTTGTATCGACGCGTAAATCCTGCCAGTTTTATCGAACAAGAAAACCGAACGGCCGACCGAAGAAAGTGAAATTAGGTCTCGTTAAATTTACGCATATAAAGAGTCGTTTTAAACAATAAGGGTAGACGCCGACTCGAGCTACGGCCAGCCAAGCGGCTGCGAGTCTATACTACGTTTGCCGTAGCCAGCGAGGATCTTTTGGGACACTAGCACATAAATCGGACAACCTCCACCAGAGTATCGTCATTGGGTACTCGCAAGGTCCCCTCGTTTAACTTCGGTGCTCGCTCTTCCAGTTTTTTGCCTGGACACGCCCACGCCATGTCTCTGGCGCACAAGGCGCCTACAATGTCGCCGCCAGCTCGTAGATTGGAAACCGAACAGACCTCAAGCCCCGCCCCGACTGCTCATACTGCTAGAGGATCTATATATCGAGATCTCCCTTCGCCGCGCCCAAGACCAACATCTAGAACTGTCGGAGATTATGAATGCCGTCTGGTTATTGGTGGCAAAACATCCGATCCGACCTGGTTCTCGCTTATATAGTCTCTTGCCTAGGCCCTCTTGACTTTTTGGGATTCCATCAGTAAGAGGCTATTTGCCCGGGATCCAGACGGTTGCCGGACACAACGAGACTAGCCTCAGCGACGATGCCTCCCGTATGGACACTGGAACCAGAGAAACAAACGAAAAATCTGGGTGGTGAACTCATAAATCCCAGTACAGCAATATCGTGTGTTTCATGATAGATCGACTGTATTTGTGGCGTGCTATTTGATTTATAATTCTATTTTCAACATTCCAAAATTACGCTCTCTTGGTATAGTCCATAGGACTGGGCTAGAGCTAAGTATATGCGTGATAAGGTGCTCGCTGAAGTAAAGTCAACGAATAACAAGTGAGGCAGAACGACCGTTTATCCGATCCAAGTAACAGTCGTAGAGGGTCTGATCACCAAGTGGCGCGAGTTGCCCATGGCCTGAAAATTGAAGTGGCATGGGCCACCAGACCATTAACCTTTTTCACGGGAAAGGCGCTACTAGCCCTTGTGAGCAGCACTGGGTCGCAAGCTCGCTTATGTAAACCGTGGGTGCTGATTTAAGCGAGGCGCCTTTGTGTTGGGCTCAATCCCTACCTTTGACTGAGCTGGTTCTGTGCAATTGATCAACAGCCTGTGAAGATCTCGCAGCACACTCGAACCTCCATGCTGGCTTTCAAATACAGTTTTAGCCTCCAACTATAGACATAATCGGGTAGCACTGGTCCTAGCAACGTACATTGCTATTGCAGCTACTCAATTCGCTAAACCCCCGTCCTCTTACTACCTCCGTTAATTTGTGATACATTAATACCACGCGCCAAAGTGAAATACAGGAAGGATCGGTTGATAATGGGAGTTTTCGCCTACTACGATACCGACACCGATGGGATAGTCTACCACGTTATACCCAGTCCGCAGTCCGAGTACGCACCTTCCACAATTTATTCAGAGACCGATTCAATGCTATCGGGGACTACAATCCAGTCCGATGATCTACCTGGTAAGGCGCACTAACTTCTCAGCTTATCCATAAATGATTCTAATCATCGTTTAGGGTATTTCGTTGTCCACCACGGGCGTCAACACCCCGCAAGCGACAATGTCGCAAAATGGGTCCCATCCGATAACATTAGGCGACATGTTATTCGATATCTTTTGGCCAAGTCTATGGTTGGAGGCAACTGTACCGAGCAAGTAAAAAAGATGATAGCTCCTGTTGAAGGTCGAAAGCGCCGCGTGGTTCAGGTGGGAACACGGACAGGAGCCTGGTAAGCTTTGGTCACCTACAAAAAGCTATTGTTTCAATATAAGACCGAAATCAAATACAGGGTACAAGCTATGGCTACAGAGTTTCCAGACGTCGAGTTCTATACTGTCGATGTAGTGCCAATGATACCGCATGTGCCCCGTCCCAACGTTGTGTTTCAGGTATACGACTTTACCAAAGGACTGCTACTTGAGGATGAATCGCAGGATGTGGTGTATCTTGCTTGCTTACTAGAGATGGTAAGCCAGCTCTTTCGGGGTGGTTAATAGCGGTGGCGTGTAATAATACACTTTAGGTTAGGGACTACCGGTCTGTGGTTCGTGAAGCACATCGTGTTCTTCGTCCCGGCGGACTTCTGTTCACAAATGATCCTACGCTTGGATTCTGGGACCCCGAGGATATCAGAATGCTCTCCCGACGAAACCCTCAAGCGTGCCGTCTATACAGAATAATCCGAGAGCGCGTATCGAAATTTGGCATTGACCCAGATATGTTTGACAAACTTCCGCAATGGCTCACACCAGGTTCAGACCTGTGGGACAAGGGACAGAGCGGCTTCAAAGACATCCAGTGCGATATACGCATACAACCGTGGTTTCCGCACGAAGGTCAACCATGTATGGACCTAATTGATACGTCCATGGCGCCTTATGCGAGACATGTTGCAACATCGGCTATACGGGATGCGACTGGCGTGGCAAAAGACTCTGGTCTAACAGACGAAGAAGCGCAGAACCTAATTAGCGGGGTGGTTGAGGAGCTTGAGCAACCTGACAGGTGTACGATGTACAAGGTGTACTTTATACATGCGGTAAAGATATGACGAATTAACCCGTCAAATGTAGGCTTGGGATGAGCACCACTAAACTAGTTGAGGGAGGAAGTATTTGATTATGGTCGATTTCATGTCATGCTAATACTTAGTTGTATTCTTGATAATTCCGGTCGAGTGAACTCGCCTCTCGGATATCTACGAGCTTGGTAGTTTGAGCGAGTCGCACGCGTATCAGGAGAAGAAATTGGCTCGAGTTGAACAAACCTCAAGCAAGGTACTCATGTCATGACAAAATTGAGCACGAGCTAAACCCAACAAGGAACTCGACCAGTTATGGGTTTGCATCCGTGAATCGTCAGATATACTCACTACTGCGCAGCAGCAGCCCGGATGCGGTACGTTCTGCTTGCCCCTTGCTCAAATTTCTCATATCATGAGCCATTTTATTCTAATGAACCGACGAGGACAGTTCATGTGAGCTGCGCACCGACATGTCTAGTTGTGTTCGACCACGACATCTTGGAGGCGCCTATCGGTGCGCATCTCAATATTTGTGCCACCCACCGCCCCCTGCCTACGCCACATAACTGGATCAGCCAGAACCCCCCTCCCCCCCACAGCGAGTCGCTCCCCCGACCCGGAGCCGGCCATGTACGCGCCGCTACCTTCGGCGGCGCCTGCGTCTCTCGGACCATGCCGGTAGCTGAGTAGAACATCAGGTACTACGCGCACACGGGACCGAGCGCTTGTGCCGGCCACTGTAATAATTTTCGCGTGCGGTCCCAGAAATAGAACATGCACTTAATTAGTCTCCGTGCCGATTAGTAAACAGTATATACAGAAACTCAAGCTCTACAAGTTTCAACGTCGACCCAGGACTTAAATGTTGAAATTAGGCGATGCTATCGGTGGTTTCCCTGAACCCCCCCCCCCCCCCCCCCATCCGCAAACACAAAAACGTCTGCCACCGATAAGTGCCGTGAATGTAGAAACAATGAGTTACGGATCGGCGGTATGGTGGCTTCTAGAACATGGAGTTCAGTGCTAACACCAAATCAGCAGCACTCTATATTTGTAGTCTCAACGGTCTGCTGGTGAATGTATAATAAATAGGTCCGTCAGAGGTGATTTTTGCTTTCTACCTTTTGAAGTTCCTCACCCGCGTGATCGTCTCTGTGGTTCGGGGCACGATAGAGTGGCTAGCCATAGCTGTCTTTGTTTGCTACAATCTTCATACCGATGGGACAGTCTAGCATGCCTTCCCAAGCCTAAAATTCGAGTGCGCACCATCCACAATGTATTCAGAAACAGAATCTGCGTCACATGTACATGGCACTCATTCAACCGAAATCCGCTCACCCGTTTTCCCCCTGCATCAAGCGCATACTTCAAGAGGTGATTCTCAAATAGTTTGATCCGATGTACTCATGTCAATAATGTAAAGGGGAAATATAAATATAAGATACAATCGAAGGGGCTAATAATCTGCGGGAACCGAATGGGCCGGGCCGCGAGAAGCAAATAGCAGCGCATATATCCGCTAGGGGTGAGTATGGAAAGTGTTCGGTGCCTTTTAAAATATCATGGGGTGTTTTTGGGTCGCTGTTCAAGAGATAAGACAAAGGGCAGAACTAATACGAGCGAGGGTATACGGGAGTATGAGATGAAGGTGACTAAGCGCGATTCGGTGTTGCGGCCATGTGGCTACCCATAACAGGTAGGCAGCCATTTGAGTTCAACGTATACCCATGAAAATACACACTGGCCCAGTTGCCAAACCCACCATTTATATATCTACTTGTATGCTAGAGGTTCGGGTAGACAAAATTGGTTGGCATTTCATGTCTTGGCCAAAAGCCGATTTGCTAGCTAGATCCCTGCCAAGGAGAACCAACGCCAGATCAGAATAGCACGTGCTACCGGCACTTGTTCGGCTTAGCTAGACACTAGGCTCTAACTAGCGAATCGGCTTTTGCCGGGGCGGGACACCCCTTACCCGGCGTGCCGCAGGGGCCCTTTTGCAGTGTCAACGTGCACGGGCGCGCCAATATCCGGTTGATCAATTTTTTATTCAGCTTCCCCTTACTGGCTCTATTATCTGAGTGGAACTTACAAATAGGCTTCAGATTCGGGGTATAGCAAAGTGTGATCAGCAATGGGAGTTTTTGCCTACTATGATAACAACACCGATGGGATAGTCTACCATGTCATACCTAGTCCAGAGTCCGAGTACGCGCCATCTACGATTTATTCAGAAACGGACTCGACCTTATCAGGAACCACATCAGGGCATTTGGTGTGGGTGTTGGAACCTATTGGAGCCTGGGGACCAGTGGAGGCTATTGCCCCTCTGTGGATGCTCCCGGAGCTCTAGAGAGCCTAGAAGCCTGATCTATAAGCAGTTATTTGAAATCAATCCACAGGCACATTTTGTTCAAAAAGTGTCGCGTTTGGGACAGTAATTTGCGTTTTTCTCATTCAATTTTGATGCATTTGAGGTTCTAATTGGACTTTTAGGCTGGTAGAAGCCTGGCGCATCTGCTGACAAATTTTCAAAAATTTGAAATTGACGCATATAGGTACGTATGTGTCACTCACAACTACATGTCACATGACTGAAGAGGCAAGATCCCCCCAAGTAGTTACACCTGCTATGCCTATGTGATCACACTGGCCACTACTCACCCGGGGGTATTTTATGGCATTTACTGGGGTTTCTGTTGTGGAAAACACTAAATCATGGCTGAATAAAAAACAATGTAACTGGACAGAATCTAAGTACAAATTGTTTGTTTGTACCTGAGGCTTCTAGGCTCTCTAGAGCTCCGGGAGCATCCATATAGGGGGAATAGCCTCCACTGGTCCCCAGGCTCCAATAGGTTCTAACACCCACACCAAATGCCCTGATGCACAATTCAATCTGATGACCTGCCTGGTAGGTGCACCGACTCACCGAATTATCCAAAATTAAGCTCAAACCTAGGGTATTTCGTGGTACAACACGGACGTCAGCACCCAGCAAGTGAGAATATTGTAAAATGGGTCCCGTCAGATAATATTAGGCGGCATCTTCTTCGGTATATCGTGTCCAGATCCATAATCGGAGGCAATTGTACCGAACCGGTAAAGAAGATGCTGGCTCCCGTTGAAGGTCGAAAACGCCATGTGCTTCAGGTGGGAACACGGACTGGGACATGGTAAGCCTTTGAAAACAACAATACTTTATATTTTCGGTACTAGACTGAAATCCTTCACAGGGTACAGGCTATGGCCACTGAGTTTCCAGACGTCGAGTTTTATACTGTCGATGTTGTCACGACTTGACACTATTTCATTAATAAAAGAATATTTTCTCGATTTATTACATTTTACCAGAACCTTTTCAAAATAGTTTCCTTATTTGGGTTAAATGTGTCACGTGACTTATGGAATGTTCCAGATTGCTGACGTGGATGTATTTCAACTTTGATGTGAAATTCCGCAGTCCGCAGTAGAGATGTCGTGCCAGAAATGTGCCAGTTTCTGTCTCCTGCAGACAGAAACTGGCACCTTTTTCCATTTCCTTTACTGTCACTGTCACTGGCTGCCAGTAGCCAGTTACTGCACAGTATTCTGGCAGGTGCCAGAATTCTGGCATTCTGGCATATGCCAGCATGCCAGTAACTGTATGCGGGAATTCCACGCCATGCCAGTATGCCAGCAACTGTGCCTCGGAATTCCGCCATATGCCAGTATACCAGTGTGAGTATGTTTGTCAGAGTTCAAGTGCATGTATATTTCAATGATTGCATTTGGAAGCTGTTTTACATACACCAGAAAGCCATGATTCATTCACTGGCCAAGCCCGTCATATACTATCATATTAGATCATATAGCCAATTTCATTGGTCGCACTTTGGATGAAATTCCACATTGTACATACACAGAACACAGAAAAGATATGATTACCACGCAACAATGTCAACCAGCACCTCATCAGCAAAACCACAGATTAATGTGTAGTAGCCACTTAGTACATGACAATACACTACAATGTAAAACAATGCCTGCACTACAATGACAGTACATCATAACTTTGAATCAATGACTACTACATCACACAATGTATCTTCATGAGAATATACAACCGAAAAACTTCACTACAGAACCACATTGTGCACTACATTTCAGCAACATTTTATTGTTCACGCTATATTCGACTGGTGTCATTTTGGGAGGTGCGAAGGTGAAGGAATATCTTTACTAAACATGTCGCGCCGGTTTTTTGCGGGTTATCGGCACCCGCACCCGCAGCCGGAATGCGGATGTATCCGCGATTATCCGCAGTTTCTCTAGGGGGGAAGGTGGCTTTTCCTCCTGGAGAACGATAGGAAAATGCTAAAGAAACGAGAACGAACAAAGGTATTTTCGGGTGAACGTTCAGCCGCCCATTCCCCCAAGACTTTCATAAGATTTTCCGAAGGGGAAAGAGGGCTTTCCCCCCAGAGTCTGGGGGAATCCGGCGGTTCGCGGGAATACACTTAGGTACGATGCATCATGTACATACAAGATAAGTAACTCGATAGGACTCAGCGATAGCTCCCGAATGAGCTATTACACGACCGAAACCAAGCTCTATAGCACGAGATACGGGGGCGTCGATTGTGCGTGAAATTGAACGAGGGGGGGACAGTGCGTGAAACCCCACCACAAACTGTCGTCATTATGCCCATTAGGTGCAGAAAGCGCAGCTTTCTGATGGTATGCTTTGATTCTCTCAGAAAAATCAGTAATAAAAGTTATGAGTGAAATAAAGTTCAGAAAACGTCGCAAAAAAGCGCACCTTTGAGTCCAGCCCCAGGATCACCGATACAGTGAAATCTAATGTTGCGAATCGGCTCAGCGACCTCATAAACCCCTAGAAACATGTGCAATATACTTACTGGTGTGTTGTATAACTATGCACTGACACCTGGCCCACCTGAGGGAGGTGACGAGTGCATTCCCCCGGGGGTGACAGATGCATATTTTTTTCAGTTGAAGAGGGCAGTGCTACATATGAAAATAGTGCTAAGTGATGCTTTGAGCTCATATATGGCGTTGGAATGGGCTCAAACTCCCTAAAAACGGCTGAACAGGGGGTACACACAGAGGTTCAACTCTCAGGGGTTATATATCCCCAAAACTCCTCTAGAACATAACCAAAAGCTTTGAGGTCTTGTATATACGATATTTTTATATTCGCATCGATCGCGCACAAGGGAGCGCATTTTGTACGGCTGGAACTACTGGCGCGTGTGGCGCTTTCAGGGGTACGAACACGTATTGCCCGTATAACATATGCTACGCGCATCCCTAAGAGCTGCAAGCGGTTCCATCGTACTCGACTCGCCGATCCGCATCGATTCATATATATGTCCATATAATGCTATGCTTTGACTACCCTACATGTTTGCGCATCAGCATGAAGATTTTTGAATCAATGTCGCCGTTCCCCCTTATAAAATTTCAATCATAAAGTTTGATACACGGATTGAAAGCTAGAGTTTTAGAATATTTAATGATGCTATATACAAAGGTTTGTGGCGACTTTTGGCGAATCACTTCCTGCTCTCGCAGCACTCGACGCTGGTTTCACAGCCCGGATTCGCGCAGATACCCCAGCGCTTGGCTGCCGGTTATCGCGGGTTTTCCGTAAGTATATCCGTATGTCTGAGGCCAAATCGGTACCTGTACCCGCTACCCGCAGCGGATATCCGGCGCGACATGGCTCAATCTTTACATAAAAAACACCGACTGTTGAGCTCAGCAGTCCACTTCAAGTCGTATATACTATACAAATTGGAAGCCGGAATTTCGGCGCATTTTTAGAGTCGCCGAGGGTGTCATTTCGCTAACATCTGAGAAATTACCCCCTGTCCAGGCACTCGGTGAGAGGGCAACTTGGCTCGTGATGAGTAGGAATGATGAGATTTTGGGCGTTGGAATACATATTTCGAAAGCTTCAGTTTACCGCTATTTTATGATATTTTATTTATGTTTCCTAGCTCACCAATCGCGCGGTTCTATCAACCACTGGTACGACTCTGGCGTGACTTAGCACTTAGCCAGCTTGAGCGTGTCACGTGACTGTTTTAGCTGCTGTTGTTGGACTTAGCACTCGAACAGCCTGCCGAGTATGTCGCATTGACTCGACCCTAATCTCCCGCTCACCCTCAAGTCGTGTGCTCACGGTCGAATCCTCCTGCCGGTTTGCACATTGGTGTAAGCGCACCGGCTCATTGCAATACACCAAGGCGGCTTCACACCGCTTGATCCCATCGGTCGTGAAACGGTGTCTGCACCCTCACGCCTGCTGACTGCTGCCCCCGTCGCTGCTAACGAACAACGCTAGCGACATCAGCGCTGCCGCGGCTCAGGTACGCCAGATCCGGCACTCAAACGCACACCACGCCCACCAACGAACCCCATGTACCCCAACACCACCACAACCCGCTCCTTGATGGGCACCCACCGGTGCTGTCTAGGCCTAGGCGCAGCTGAGCTACCCCGTGCAGCGCCAGCATAGCTGCCACGGCACTGATCGCACGCACCGCCCACACAGCTGCTTGTACTGGTACGCCAAACCCGATTGGCAGGCCAACCACCCTCTGCACTGCCTAACGTCCTGAACCCGATGCGGTATGTTGCCCTACGTGCTGTATCGGCTAGCTGACTAGCCTAGCAGACACTCCCACCTGTCATAGATGGGAGAAATTTGAGGGAGCGGGAGCAGCGTGCTGTTGGTCCGTTTGCGCTTGGACTGCCACACTCCTACCTCCACTCTCGAACGGCTGGACATTCCCACCGTGGCTAACAACAGAAACCCCCCCTTGCGTGCCTCCGTCAACGTCTCGCCCTTGCCGAGCCAGCCTATGGCGATCTGTTTGTGACTGTTGCTCTATTGGGCCATGCTCCGACCGGATTGCTTGCCCACATGGGCTGTTTGGACAATGGCTGACAGTTCGGTTGATTCTAACAACCATGTAACGCTGGTTTTTGGATAGTGATTGCTGCTATAGCATGTAATATATTATCTATCCTGCTAATAATCAATACATAGTCCACAATATATGTGAACTGTACAAATGTTGCAATAGTGGTCAATAAACCCTAATGGTACAAAAAACACTAAGAAACAGTAAGAAAACGCTTTGAGTAGTGAATACATCAGTGGAACAACAGTGCTTGTAGATGTTGTGTAGTAACAAAAATGTTGACCAGTACTATTTGCCATACATCCCAGCCCGGGGCAAGATACACTCACTGCGTGCACTGCAAACAACATTTTGCACTACATCCGTCAGTGTAGTACCGTGTAGTAGTTCAATGGTTTTGCTGATGCTATTGCAATGATCCAACACAGTCGTAAAACGCCAAGGATAGTGCAAATCAAATAGATAAGGTTCAGTCATGAACAAACTGATTGCTCAAACAGCGCCAATCAGTTTCCTCAAGGCCCAAAATGTGTTTGCTCACTCGCCAGCCACAGCAAACCGCAAACCACGCCAGACAATATGTTAGTATAGTTTAATGTGAATCGGACGTTAGGACACACTGATCACACCGTCGCAGACACCCGTACCCCTTAATCCATATTACAGCCAATCGGCTAGAAGTATCTTCGTGGTGTCAACAAACGGTTGACTTCGCTTGACGGCTGAAGTGCACAGAAACATACCTAATTGAGAACCATGGCATGGGTTGTTGGCTCTCATACGCGAAGCTGGATATAAAGTCAAATCGTCAGCAAACGGTTGACTTCGCTCAACAGATAGAATAAGCTGAACAAACCTTATCAAGACCCGTAGTAAGGATAACCAGTTGGTCGATTGCTATAACGCCTGGTGACCTCTGCAAGCATTCAGTGGATACACATATATATTGTTAATAAACAGTCGACCATGCTGAAGAAAGATAAGAGAACGCACCTGATTGACGACCCGCACATCACAACAAATAACACGATCGTTCACACAAAAAATGGAACAAGGATACGAGACTAGGAGTAATTGTCACGTTGTAAAACGAGGCAGGCGGGTGTGTTCGCATCAGCTGGGGTTCAGTAGAACAGGTGTTAATAATCGTCAAAAGCAATAGAAAGTCTGGGTTGTCGTGGATCGAGTGGAGTGAGTTACAGGGCGCGTAGGAAATGGATAGGGGAAAACCGAAACAAGAGCGCCTGCTTGTAGAAAAATGGAAAATAAGGCGAGTAATCCTATGCGAGCTCCAGCCGAAGAGGTAAAGACGCGAGGCATCAAAGCGCACCGGCGACGACACCGCGCATCCACACTGGGAGCATGGCGCGCTACCTCCCCCCGATTCATCGTCCCCAAATCGCTATATGGTACACCTCAATTAAAAGGAAACCAAGACAAAAACATAAAAATCGTTCAAGGTGGTCAATGACCACCACGACGTCTGGTGGTGGCCATCCTGCTCACGCTGTCGAGCCAATTGCCGAGTCTGGCTCTGGAGCCTGTGGAAAGAGAGATTAGCATTTCCAGAGCGGTCAATCAATTAGAAACGGAGGTGAGCACGCCGGCTGGGTATGGAACACCCGTTTTCACTCACATCCAATAGGGTTGGCTTCGCTCGACGCCCAACATAAGCATGGCACACCCCATGGTGAGCCGTAAAGAGGTTGGTTGGCTGGCCGGTTGTTACGACACCAGGCAACTTCTACGCTGATTCAGCTGGATGTGAAGTTACAGCGTTAGCAAGCGGTTGACCTCGTGAAACAAAAAAAAAAAAAACTGGACGCACCATCTCGAGAGCCATTGCATGGTCAACTGGTTCCTGGGACGGCTTGTATTCCCTCATTTCCAATGGTCTAAACGTAACATTACATCGTGAGTAAACAGTTGACTTTGCTCGCCGAACACAATAAGCATCGCACCTCATCAAGAGTCGTAGGCCTGGTCGGTCGGTCGATCGGTCAGTCGGTTGTTAGAATGACTGGCATCCCTGTACGAGCAACCCAGTGTTATGAAACCTTTAATTCTGCTCAACAGGCACATCGCAGAGAACATACCTCAGTGAGAGCCGTAGCCAGGCGGCTAGTTCAATCGAACTCCTTGTGTCGCGTTTCGCCCAGCCGTCCTAGTAGACGTTAGAAGGTTATCATTGGCTGACACGTGAACTGACCATTTGATGACATTGGCACACACCCCGTGAGACGAAAGGCCGTTAGATGAGATTGTCGCAACCAGCTCAAGCCGCTCGTGAGACAAGGCTTCGTCTATGGCAACTTCATGGCCCCCAGGTCAATCTAACTGCGAACCACCAGAACATTTGCTCACCGTCCCAAAACCGGACTAGTATACTACGTTCGACGCCGCAGCCAAGGGGAAACGCTTGTTCAAAAGTTGGGGTGAACCGTGGAACGTGGGCGGGAGGCTCTCGGGGCAGAGTAGAGACCGAGTAACTACCAATAAAGTTAGTACCAGACGCCAACTCCAAAATGCCCGTCATACCAAAACGCGCGAACAAAATCCGATTCTAGCCATGGAGAGGGGATAGCATTAGCGAGCAAAGAAAAAGTTCGAAATCCGCGCTCTAGAACGTTTGTACAAATAGAGAATTTCAATATCTCCCTTATTTGGTGGTTGAACAACTCAACTTACCGTCTCCCGTAGTGATTCCATCTGTCCTCGCAGCTTCAGTGCAGTCGTGGGCGAATCATGAGTCGATACGTGTGAGGGTGTGGTGCGGAGGATAGCCGTCCGAAACAGGCACACAAGTGGTCACGTGCGTGCGTTTGTTCAGCTCATGCCCGACTAAAGGTGTCGTCCAAGATACATCACCCAGCCCGGACGGGTATAAAATAGTTTCTCCTGTATCATGTCGCTCATATCCAAAGCTCACCGTCAACGCATTGAGCAGTGGCTAGCTCTACTTTCAAACTTCATTCCCGCATCGCTAACTGAGCACGTGATGGGATCAGACTCGGAGGACGAAATTGTGATCGGTAAGTCTTTGAGTCTTTTGTATCTCTATAGCCGTGCTAATGCATAGTCAGAGGAACGAGGAAGACCGGTGATCCCAACCACCGGAAGAAAACGCCAGCGTGACTCCTCCAGTCCGCTCAGTGGTATCCTCAATTTGCTCTGTTTCCGTAGCTATTCAAGCTGACTTCCTTCCTTTAGAGAGCGAGCGGATAGTGATCCGGCGAAACACCACCAAACTCAAGACTCGTAAAGCGACGCCGTACGAGACTAGTACCCGCGCATCAAGTCCAATCGGCTCAGAGCGGGCGCCAACCGAATATGACGGTCATTCTGAATCTGGCCGAGCGTCTGAGGCCAGATCAGCGGCCACAGTGCCACGGCGGGGGAAAACAAAAATCCGACGTCAAGAAAACGAGCCTGAGGCTGAGCTCGGTAAGTCTGTTTCACTCATGTGCGCTGAATGTGCTGTTCTCTTACGTTGCCTTAGCCGCATTGATCGGTCGGATTAAATCATGCAGAACCAACGCATATATCGGGTTTTCAGACCCTGTCATTGACTATAACAGTGGTGATCCACCAATGCGGCATATCTGGACGTGTCTCAAGTGAGTCTTCAGGACCGATGTTTTTACTGTTGCACTGATTTGTGTCTAGATGCGGGAAAAAGGTTACACGTGCGGTTGGCACGGCCGATACTACGGGTTTCCGAACACATAAGGATCGCTACTGCAAGCAGCCGAGTAATAACGACACGTCGCTTGGCGAGCACGGGTTCAGGGGCTCAGGCGACAAGATGACAGAGCGGGACGTTCGGGAATTTAGCGCGCTTTGGATTGCTCGGTGCGGGCGTCCGATGAGTATAATCCACGACACACATGTACGTATCGTGTACGCGTCCATATACTCACAGGTATATGCTCACAGCTATTGATTACGCCAGCTCGACAATCTGCTACATCCCAATGCGCGCCGATACCGCCCACATCGCACAACAATTGCTGCCGACATCAAATTGATGTACAAGGCGATGCAGGATCAAATCAGGGCGAATCTAATGGTAAGGTACATCCTGCCAAGCATGACACAATGTCCTTGAACTAAATACAGGATGTGCGGGGTGCCATGCACATTGCACTCAACATGTATGCATCGGACAACGGTCACGATTATCTCGGCATCGTGCTGTTTCACCAAGAAGTGACCGATGCGAGCCTGAAGATTAAGCGTTTTGTGCTGGAATGCCTGAAGTGAGTATGATTATCCTGGTGTTTAGTTTACTAGCCGCTCATTTTGATATTCTACTCAGCTTTGACGGCGATGAGCACACAGGCGACAATCTTGCCAAGAAGTTGATGGTTGTACTTCGAAAATTTGGTCTAGAGGATCGGGTAAGAACACTTGAAACGCGAGCCGCATTTGCTTAAGAATCTTAGTTCTGGGGATTGGCCGGCGATGGTGCTTCAAACAATGGGGCAATGCTTAACCGGCTTGCGAAGTGCAAGCTTAAGATGCACAAAGGAGAGAAATCACGCATATACTGCATCTGTCATGTTCTCAACCTTGCTGCACAGGTGATGTATTCTATCGTGGGTCTTCTGATACATAATACTGAAAAAAAGCGACACAGCAAGTCGCTACTGCTTTTCGCAAGGCAGTCCCCGCCGACGACAGCGAAGAGGAAGAAGAGTTGGAGGAAGAGGATGAAATAGAAGCAGATGAAGGCGGGGTATGCGTACCTGACGACCCTTGCTTGAATTTTCCTGATCCACAACTTGCAGGCCAGGTTTGGCGATTTCGATGAGGACGACGGCACATCTTTGTCCTGGGCTCTCGACAACGAAGAGCAAGACAATGTCTCTAGCGACATTGGACGAGAGGTCGACAACTATGACATCCCTCTAATCATTCCGGGATCCGAAGATGCGATTGTTGCCCAGCGTGCGGGAACAACCCTGTGGAAGGTATGTGTGAAATTATATTTCACTACTCGGCTCACCCTCTCCCTTTAGTTGGCTTACTTTGCCAAAAAGATTCGGTTCTCGCCTTATGCAAAGAAGGCCTTTGTGGCCGCTTGTATTGAGCTAGAGATTAAGGGCGCACGCAATCTGCGCCGTGACCAGAAGACGCGCTGGAACTCGACTGGGAACATGACGAGTGACGGAGAGCGCACATTTCCAGCAATGTGAGTGTTTGAAACCTAAGCCAATTGCACATCTGACTAACGTTTCGCAGATTGAAAGTTCAACGCGATCCTCGCCTCAGAATCAAAAGGCACTATCGCTTTGTAGAAGGCGACCTGGTTCATATTCAGGTTCTCAACAGGCTCTTCAGTGTGAGTTTTATTGCATTGGCACTTAGATTGTACACTAATTACATTTGTAGACTTTCACAGTCGTAACAGATGTCATGTCGCGCTCCGAGGTTCCGATGCTAGCAGATGTCACGATTCACTTTGATTCGCTTGATTATGTATTCGGACAGTTTTGCGAGGACGGCAAACTGCCTCTTTACGCACGTCATGCGGCTGATCGTGCGCGTTGCAAACTCAACGAGTACTACAGCAAAACAGACACTTCTGATGTTTATCGTTTTGCGATTCGTAAGTGTGCATTCCCGCTTTGTATTCTATTGATTCGATTGTACACACAGTTTGCCATCCATCAATGCGGGCAAAGTATATGCGCATGTCCGGTTGGCGAACCAATTGGATCGAGAACGCCCTCGACGCACTTGTTGCGCTCTACGAGAGACACTACAAGTCGGGTTCTGCGCCGGCCGATCCGTCTATGTCCACGTCCGGTGTCTCTCAGTTTGGATATTCGGTAGGTTGGTTTGTACCGAACTCTTCAGGATATTAATAAGCTTGCTAGAGCTTTGCATCGCGTCTCTACGGGCAAGAGGTAGGCAACACTAACGCCTCTCGATGCCCTGTCCGTGATTTTGTGAATGGTGAGTTAAGCATCAAAACTAATGCGAGCAATCTCACCCAGTCCATTAGCACCGATTGTTCCGCCGGTTCCTGACGAGCACGGCAACCCTGTGCTTTGCAACCCATTAGCGTGGTGGTATAGCCAACGTGTGGCCGGAAATGAGTGGGGCGGGTTCACACAACTTGCACTGGACGTCCTGAGCATGCCTGGTTCGTACTGTGCTCTGGATGCTCGTCTCGCGCTAACTTTATTCTAGCTACTAGTGTAGACGTTGAACGACTTTTTTCATACGTGGGTCTGACCGTCAAAAGCGTCGGCATCGCCTGAGCTTGTACACGATTCAGGCGTCCGCCACGCTTGGCGCCTACGACAAAGCGGGACTGGTGCGGCCTGGATGTCTGGTCACGCCAAAGATGTCAAAAAATGGGACTGGAAAGGCGAAGGCGACTAATGCAGCTTCCACTTAGTTTTTGATATCCACCAAATATATTTCTATAATGTCTTATTTACGGCTTCTACTCTTGTGCATCCCAAATGCGAAATATATCTTGTTCGTTCCCTCAAGCGCCAAATTGCAATATGTCAGTCATGTGACCAGGACGGCTGGGATGTTCGACCACAACACTGTCCTTCATTTGCAGCTACCAGCGGTGCTTGCCGCTTGCTGCTTTCAACATACCAGTGAGTTGTGTCCGGCTCCAGGTTATCGGATAACTCACGCTCGTGCAAAGGCGTGATATTTGAGCAAATCCTGTGCGGTGTTGTTCAACTGTCATCCCCTTGGTTTTTTTTACTCGATCAGTCTACGCGAGCCGCTGCAAAAACTCTGGGAGTCCAATTGTTGGGCTCAGTACAGAAACGCGTACGAATTTCCGCCAGTCGACCCAGATTTGCGGTCGCTATCGAGCAAGGTCGGTCATTCACCCCGCTTGCCCAAGCACAATCACTCGGTACGTTGTTTGAACTATTTGGTATTGACCTACTCCTAACATTCGTCCATTCTATATAGCTCTTTACATGCAATGAGTTCAAACCCCGTGTTTCCCCCTCCCACCCAGCCTGCAACAAGGCTAATTTGGTATGTTACGCTAGCCAACACCCTTGGCCAACCAGCTAACGTGAATTGACTACCTGAAGACTCCAGGTCAGTGGACATTGTTTCAGGTTGGCGCGAACACATGGCTTAGTCGGTGAGTTCCATGCACTGGAATGATGCTCAGTATTTGCTGACGTGGTCCAACGCGCTCATCTAGCTTGACAAGCCATCTGCTCCCACAGGTCGACCTTTCAATCCACTCAATTGGGTAGGCTGTGATTATCTGTCATACAACTCGATTGGCTAACGGGCGGAGCTGTTTCGGATCACGTCTGTTACTGGTCGTATTATCCTCCTACACTCGTGAACGGTTGGCGCACTCAAGCTTACCTTGTAAGTTATGTGCACAGAGCAAAGCCGATCGATTGCTAATATAGATTTCCATGGTGGTGCTCGTATAATGTTCAACATATTGCGGATGGGTGGGGTCTCAACTTGAACTTTTTGCTCGTCATTTGTTTTGTTGTTGTTGCTGTGTTTTGTTCATTTTATACTCTATTTGTTGGATTTTGTACACGAACTGCGGCCGTCTCTATTTGTTTGACTAGGTTTGCGCGAGCTTTGTCCTTGACGCTTTATTGTGCTGTTTGTGAGTTTGCTATGCAATAAATGTGCTCTTCATCTGTTCCTCAATGTGTAGTTTATTGGATATGATCCTGCTGGAATTGCAGGCACGCTTGGCAAGCATTCTGGCTGGTTTTTGTTGACTGCTCGTGTAACTGATTCCTGAAAAAATGTTGAGGTGAATAACATGAGTCTGTATGAGAAAATTGGAGTGAAGGCAACCTCTGTCAGTACTAAAGGAGGATGCCAGTTATGGAGAAAATGCCAGTAATGCAGGTTATGCCAGGATGCCAGAGTGCCAGAATACTGGCATGCCAGTAGCAGGAATATGCCAGATTCTGCGGCGGAATCTGGCACCACTGGTTGTTTCCGTCGCTGTCACTGCCACTGGCAGTGCCAGAATATGCCGGAAATGGGCCGGAAATTCTGGCATGTTCTGGGAGCCAGTTTCTGGCACGACATCTCTAGGTGGAAAACAAATGTAGAATTGCGAGGGCGTGTAGCTAGATGGCAAGAAGTCTTATCTTATTACAACTTCCGAATATTCCATATTCCAGGAAGAAAAAATGGAAAAGCGGATATCTTATCAAGGCTCCGAAAACTCCACCCTGAAGGGGGGGGAAAGCTCTGCTTTACTCCCAGAAAACCTGTTTATCCAAGCAATCACACCGGATCATGACCTTGAACGGCTCATCCAAGAGGCATACATTGCGGACGAGTATACTCAAAAGGTTATAAAAGCATTGGAGGAAAACAAAAAGGTCAAGCACTGGGAATGGGAGGATGGACTCCTGCGATATAAAGGAAAGATTTGGATTCCAAACAACAAGTCGATACGCAAACTAGTCATTGAAAGTCGTCATGACAGCCTTGCAGCAGGACATCCAGGACAGTTTAGAACATATGAACTGCTTAACCGGAAGTATATATGGTCGTCAATGAAAAAATTGGTCAACGAATATGTAGCAAACTGTGAATCCTGCATTAGGAACAAGCACAGTAACCAAGTCCCACCAGGACTGCTTAACCCTATCAAAGCACCAGACAAACCGTGGGAAGAAATCACTTTTGATTTAATCACCCAACTCCCAGAATCGGAAGGCTTTACTGCAATTCTAACAGTGGTCGATCGACTTACAAAAATGGTTCATTTTATTCCTACAACCAATGAAGCAAACGGAGTTGATGTTGCAAACCTATTCTTGACATATGTATGGAAGCTACACGGACTCCCTAGGAAGACGATATCAGATAGGGGACCACAATTCACGTCCCAGTTCCTGAAACAGCTTCACAAACGGTTGGACATTAAACCATCATTTTCCACAGCGTATCACCCGCAAACGGATGGTCAAACCGAACGTCTCAATCAAGTGGTTGAATTGTACCTCCGTCACTATGTATCTCACAGACAAGACGACTGGGTGGGACTCCTACCGTTTGTTACGGGTTGGAGTACAGTTAGATATCTGGAGCTTAAGCAATGTAGTTGGTTAGTACTCCAATAGTAAACAATACTTCCTAGATTCGATAGGAAGGCTAATATAAGATCTCAGAGATTATCAAGTAACACTTAGATAGTCTTAACCTTTCACAGTGTAAACTGACTTAATATAATATATAAAGAGCAAGACTACAGCGGTCAGGTTCCCTTAGATATACTTATTATAGTTCAGCCCTAGTCGCTTGGACTATACTATTACTAAACTTAGTCTATACTTAAGCGATAGCTTAATATGGATGGATGGGGTGCGCCTAATGCGTATATTTCCTCACACCAAATAGGTACTTAATTCCCACAACTGGCAGGTACTTATTTATACGCTAATTTAAGCACAAGTCTATATGTACAGAATCACACAAATGTATCTAATCAGGTCCTAGGATTCCCACTTATTAGATACAGTAGATCACACAAGAGATAAGAGATAAGAGAAATACAAACCAAAGCACACAAGACCGATCAGGTGGGTAGTAAGAGGAGGTGGCTCTGCAAGGGTCTCCTGCAGGGTTCTTTTATACCCTGAGGGAAGCCTGGGTGAGCCAAATAGAGACAGTCATGCCAAGCCAATCTCTAAGGAGAGTTCTGGCTATATGGGGATCACCCTATCCCCATACAGGATGGTTTAGAGTAATGACTGGGTGTAGATCGGTGGCATCACTGGATCAGTGTATGCTATTGGTTGTTTGATATATTAACAATATGAACTATATACATGGATCGGAGCCAACATCTCAGTGAGTCATAGTACCTTCTAATTAAGGGTTCCTGGGTCCATTGACTCAGTGTGTGAGTCAGATCAGAACTGATCAGTCAATCAGATCAGTTCGATCTTCGGCCTGGAGCTCGGCGAGGAGTCCGGGGATCGGGCCGATCTTCGGTGAGAAGATACGCCCGAAGCGTGGCTATCGATCAAGCTATTGATCAGCATGATAGAGTCAGCCGTCGCTGAGCTATAAGCGGAATATGTTAGTAATACCTTATGATAAGCGATGCCTGAAGTTGTTTCATGAATATCTCGCCGAGTTCTTAAGCTAAAAATATGAGATAAAGTGCGCAGAAGAGATAGAATTTAGTACAATTTATGTAGACATAAAACTGTACAAATTGGCGCATTCACATTCATAAGAATTTGGAAAATATTCATTTGACACCGCATATAAGTTGGCAAGAGCAGACTCTATTAAGTAAAGATGTTAGTATCCATAACACCGTTAGCAGAGTTTGCATATAATAATGGAGTCAACGTGTCCACTGGGAAAACACCATTTTTCGCCAACTATGGATTTCATCCAAAGTTTGCAGTAGGCGACAAAGAAGGACAAGGATTAGCCATTGCGGACAATCATGCAGAATGGTTACAGAAAGGCTATGACGAACTTAAAGCAGCACTCACCGTATCTCAGGAACGCATGAAAGAGTATTATGACAGGAAACATTGTGCTCCTGAGGAAATCAAGGTTGGGGATCAGGTCTGGTTGGACAACCGAAATATCCAATCCCAACGCCCTGCTAGAAAACTTGCTGCTAAGAGAATAGGACCTTTCAAGGTGTTAGCTAAGATAGGCAAACAAGCATTCAAGTTAGAACTCCCCCACACCCTAAAGATACATCCTGTCTTTCCGGTCGCCTTACTCTCTCTAAAAAGGGACGACCCATATGAGAGAGATCCACCTCAACCGCCACCAGAAGTAACACCAGAAGGGGACATCGAATATGAAGTAGAGCAAGTGCAAGACTCTCGTCGTCACAGAGCAAAGATTCAATATTATGTCAAATGGTTGGGTTATAATGAGTGGACATGGGAACCTTACGAGCACCTTACCAATGCTCCGGAATTAATCGCTGATTTCCACAGACGTCATCCAAGAGCGTTGCGTCATCCTCAGGTCCCTAGGCCCCCTCGGACTTAGCAAGGGGGGAAGTGTCACGACTTGACACTATTTCATTAATAAAAGAATATTTTCTCGATTTATTACATTTTACCAGAACCTTTTCAAATATAGTTTCCTTATTTGGGTTAAATGTGTCACGTGACTTATGGAATGTTCCAGATTGCTGACGTGGATGTATTTCAACTTTGATGTGAAATTCCGCAGTCCGCAGCATGCTTCCTTTGCTTACCTGATCTGACTCACTGTATGGTTGTGTATGTTTTGATGTGGCTTGGATCATGTATATAATGAGGGCGAGTTTGACGGTGTCTCACCAAGAACTCGACCTCCTCTGTCAATTCGAGTTTCTTTATATTTTACTCATTGTCTTGAGACTCGTGCCTGACAGATGTAGTGCCAATGATACCGCATGTGCCCCGTCCCAATATCATGTTCCAGGTGTACGACTTTATGTCACAACCCTTGTTTCTAAGGGTGTTACTTTCTGTTCTGGATGCGACGGCGTCGGCGTCGGATCCTAGCCTGATGCGTGGCAGCCTCCTGTGGCTGTTCGTAGATGTAGTCGAGTGTGGAAGCGTCGATGACAGCCCTGTGTAGGGTATCAAGCCTCTTAGTCTTAGCGGTATAGTCCTCTGCTCGTCTAGCGAGTAGGACGTCAAAGGCACCCGTCTCTTGGAGAGACTGTGATTGACTCGTGGCTTGCAGTGTATTACTAAGTACCTAAGTTAATAGGACCTAGTATCGATAGTTGAGTCTTAAGTGTATAAGTCTTATGTGTATCTCTTAGTAGTTATCACCCTTGAGGGGATCGACGAGGTAGTGTCATGAGCCGCGCACATGACCTCTATCTTTTTCTCGTGGCTTACACGCTGTATAAGCCACTCACTTCTTTTCTTCCTTTAGTAAGGCTGATTGGCGTATTAACTAAGCCTCCACATGGACGCTTACTGATCAAAGCTATCTTTAGCACGCACCACATGGATGCTTACTGATCAAGGCTATTTGTAGTACGCATACAGTCTTCTTGGACTATTCTTAGCTACGCTCTACTTTTAGACACACTTTCTTTTAGAAACACGTACTATCTTTAGCTCATGTATTCTTGGAACTGTACGCACAGACCATGTACCCATGAGTATAAATACTCGGTGTGCAAGCTGCTCCAAGACCAGCTTGCTCTACCTCGTCGATCTCCCCTCAAGGGTGATAACTACTAAGAGATACACATCAGACTTATATACTTAAGACTCAACTATCGGTACTAGGTCCTATTAACTTAGGTACTTAGTAATATACTGCAAGCCACGAGTCAATCACAGTCTCTCCAAGAGACGGGTGCCTTCGACGTCCTACTCGCCAGACGAGCAGAGGACTATACCTCTAAGACTAAAAGGCTCGATACCCTACACAGGGCTGTCATCGACGCTTCCACACTCGACTACATCTACGAACAGCCACAGGAGACTGCCACGCATCAGGCTAGGATCCGACGCCGACGCCGTCGCATCCAGAACAGAAAGTAAACACCCTTAGAAACGAGGGTTGTGACAGGTAGAGCAAGCTGGTCTGAGAGCAGCTTGCACACCGAGTATTTATACTCAAGAGTACATGGTCTGTGCGTACAGTTCCAAGAATACATGAGCTAAAGATAGTGCGTGTTTCTAAAGGAAGGTATATCTAAAATAAGAGTGTTACTAAAGATAGTTTGAGAAGACTGTATGCGTGCTAAAGATAGCTATGATCAGTCAGCTATCATGTGGAGGCTTAGTCAAGTGCCAATCATCCTTAGTAATGGATAGAAGTTCAAAGATAGGGTGGCTTATAAAGCGTGCAAGCCACAGGATCGAAGGAAAAAGTGAAGTCGTGTGCGCGGCTCATGACACTTTACCAAAGGTTTGCTTCTTGAAGACGAATCGCAGGATGTTGTATATTTGACTAGTTTACTAGAGATGGTAAGCCAGCTCATCTGGGACAGTTGATGGTGGTGTACAATAACACACGTCAGGTCAGGGACTATCGAGCCGTGGTTCGCAAAGCATATCGGGTCCCGCGTCCGGGGGGCTTCTGTCCACGCTTGATGCTAAAATGGGGTTCTGGGACCCCAAAGACGTCAGAATACCCTCCCGACGAAACCCTCAGGCGTGTCGTTTATCTAAAAGAATTTGGGAGCACATATCTCGCTTTGGTACCGATCAAGAAACGTACGATAAACTCCCGCAGTGGCTTGCACCTGGTCCAGACCTTTGGGACAAGGGACAGAGCGGATTCAAAGATATTCACTGCGATATACGTATACAACCGTGGTTTCCGCACGAAGGTCACTTGTGTATGGATATGATTGATGCACCCATTGCACCTTATGCAAGACAGGTTGCGACATCAACCCTACGGGATGCGGCTGGTATGGCAAAAGATTCTGGTCTGACAGACAAAGAAGTGCGAAGCTGGATTAACGGTGCAATTGAGGAGATCCAACAACCTGATAGATGCCCCATGTACAAAGTGTACTTGACACATGCAGTGAAGATTTAGCGAATCGATCAGTAGAATGTAGTTTTGAGTAGGGCTGTTGTCGAAACATCAGCAAAAACCACCTGGGATCCCAACCCTTTTAAAGTGGTTTTGGAAAACAGGGTGTTGACCAGAGGCATTTTGACCTTCCCTGCGGATTTTAGCTGATTTTGACCACCCCCCCAGGATCCCATGGAGTCAAAACTGGTTTGGATCTGGGGGGTGGATTTTGACCAGTCAAAACCCAGTCCGCTTACCATACTAGGAAATAATGTTGCCAAGACTTGCCTTTTTTGGAAGGTGCCAAAAAAGGAAAGAGGATCCAGGGAAAATAACAAAAATGTTATTATTTTTCATTTCCTTTTTTGGCATCTTCCAAAAAAGGCAAGTCTTGGCAACATTATTTCCTAGTATGGTAAGTGGACTGGGTTTTGACTGGTCAAAATCCACCCCCCAGATCCAAACCAGTTTTGACTCCATGGGATCCTGGGGGGGTGGTCAAAATCAGCTAAAATCCGCAGGGAAGGTCAAAATGCCTCTGGTCAACACCCTGTTTTCCAAAACCACTTTAAAAGGGTTGGGATCCCAGGTGGTTTTTGCTGATGAATCAACCAAAGCTAGTATCTATTCTATTGATGATTCTTGGTTAAATTTCGGAAGATCAGGTCGGCCTCACCTGCGGCATTCAATTGAACTCGGAGCTCTAGAGTTCACCTACCTGGATCACTGATCCATAATGTAGAGGGGTTTTCCCCCAGGAAGGGAAAGCTCACTGAAGCATGAAGTGGGTTATAGTGGCCGGTCAGTATGCCGCAGTCCACACTTCATGAGCGCTTGTCATCAGTGATCCTGAAGAAGACTCTAGCTAAAAAAAGACCAAAGTAGTAAATTAAGGGACCTTAGAGCACTATAGCACCCCTAGTAGTTATGCATATGCATATTCATGCGTAGCATGAATCACTAAGCTAGACTTAACATAGCCTCCGCACCATACGTTCTGGGCGCCAGTTTCAGCCTACCAATTAACTCCCCTGAGGTCTGCTGCAGAAGTTCAACCCATTGAGTTATCGAGCCTGGCATACATACACATCGTCTATTCAAATGATGTGAAAGGCAGAATCCATTAGTTTTGGTCCCAAAATCGACCACCCGCTTGGGGGAAAGTCGAAGGTCCAACTGTGCTGCTGAATCTTCCTGGCTTCATTTTTGGCCTGGTTGTTCCCATTTTGACGCCACTGGGAGTAATAACTGCGCTCAGGAGTATTGTTGGACTTTCTGCTTCTCGCCGAGCGTTGTGATCGGGGCTAACGGATAATTCAACATAGCCCAAACGATGATACCCTGTGTTTGAATTGAGACTATGATCCAGGCAGATCTGTTGGCGTAACAAACGTGTCTTTAG
The DNA here is from genome assembly GCA_016906575.1 of Ceratobasidium sp. AG-Ba. Classification (NCBI taxonomy): domain Eukaryota; kingdom Fungi; phylum Basidiomycota; class Agaricomycetes; order Cantharellales; family Ceratobasidiaceae; genus Ceratobasidium; species Ceratobasidium sp. AG-Ba. The sequence goes on along the minus strand of CP059622.1, from coordinate 1,586,718 downwards.
CCAACGCCTATGATCAGTGCTTGCTGCCCCGATCCTCTGACGTTCCTCCACTATCACAGATCGGTTCCACACTCGAGGACCAAACTCGGACCTTAGCAAAAGTGACCAACAATGGGGGTATTCTGCTAATACGATGCCGATACAGATGGGATAGTTTACCACGTAATACCCGGCCCAGACTCCGAGTACGCGCCGTCCACGCTTGGTTCGGAAACGGATACTACGCTGTCGGGAACAACCATTCTGTCAGACAAACTGTCCAGTAAGCTAGAGTAAACACGCCAACCTGCTGGGTTACCTGACAATATTCGCCTTTCCACAGGGTATTTCGTGGTGCACCATGGGCGCCAACATCCAGTAAACGAAAACGTTGTGAAGTGGTTCCCGTCTGACAATGTTCGGTGGTACGTCGCTATGTATCTGGTGGCCAAATCTGTGTTTGGAGGCGACTATGGTGAGCCGACGAAGATGGCGTTGACACCCATCATAGGACGAAAGAGGCGAGCAATCGAACTTAGAACAAAACTTGGGACGTGGTAAGCTTGGGCTGTCTGTACTGAGTATAGCCAATCATGTTGACATCAAGTCAAATCTTATCAAGGGTACAAGCCATAGCCACGGAGTTTCCACACGTTCAAATCCGTTCGATTGATACGACACCAATGACGCCTCATATACCACTTCACAACATCGTATTCGAGGTGTACGACTCTACAGAGCGGATACAGGCGGAAGATGAGTCCCAGGATGCAGAATTTTAAACGTCATTCTACAGGTAATAAGCCTCCAGGGTTTAGGATATCAGCTGATGATGGTGATATGAACCAGGTAAAGAATTACCGCGCCCACTGTACTCCCATTATATGGGGAAATTTCAGATTTTTCGCATTCGCGCCAGGAGTACTGTTTTGGGGCTTGGAAAACCGCAAATTTTGAGGTTTGCGTGAGTGCAAAAGCCGAAAACAGGATTGACTTCAATGGTGAATTTCGCGCTATATTAGCGGCCCCGTTTTCCTACACAGGGTAACGAAATACGCAGATCGTGAATGATAAATCAAGAACATGCGCGCGTTTTGGCCATCAGAAATTTCAGTAACAAACAGGTACCAAGTGGCCTTGATTCGTGAAGCATATCGCGTTCTCCGTCCAGGGGGATTGATTGTAGTCAACGATCACTACCCAGGCCTTTGGGATCCCGAAGATATCACAATACCTGCTCGGCAGGCCCCCAAGGGATGTAAATTCTATAACATCATCCGACAGCATATATCCAAACTGGGGGCCGACCCGGACGTGTGCGAAAAAATGCCGCAATGGCTCGCACCGGACTCGGATCACTGGGATAACGGTCAGAGCGGGTTCAGAGAAATCCAACTGACTATGCGCACACGGCCCTGGTATCCTCACGAAGATCATACCTGCATGGATCCAATCGATGCGACCATCGCACCGTATGCCAGATACCTCGCGGTAGCGAGCATACGGGATTTGACTGGTTTAATCAAAGACTCTGGTCTGACGGATGAAGAGGCTGAAAATTTGGCGGGCGAAGCAATAGAGGAGATGAAACACCCAGAGAGCTGTAGCATATTCAAGGCGTATAGCATACATGCGCTAAAGATGTAACTAATGCATCTTTTACTTGGCGAACGTGGTCAATTGAATGAATTAAGCAAAAGCTACCGAAATAAGTTTAACAGCGTTACCAGGAGAGAAATTAACCCCTATTTGGATAAACATTTTGAGCGAATTAGAGCTTTGAACAGCACTCGCGTGACGGGCTTGACTCGTCGACCATATCATGTCTGGTGGTACGAGGAGTTCGTACCCATCATGCTCCTGTTCATCCCCCGAACTTATTTTTGGAACAGGGCGTTGCCGGGCACACTCACCCAATCGCCAAAGCACCGCACTAAAGCAAACAGTCGCATAGTTTGGAATTCGGTTTCTCCCAGACTAGTGGTGTTTGGAGCGCGCACAATCCCGAAGACCAGTTAGTGTATTCCTTATCAGCGGAACAACGGTGTAGTCTCATACAAGAATGGTCAAAATCAGCAGGCTGAAACTTTGGTTGATTAGTTGTTATCGACTATGAGGCTATTTTCATTGAAAAGGTCAGATTTTAGCGCATTGTACGATCACCTATGGGATTTTTTTTGGTCGCAAACGATATATTAAACAATGTATGATACATGCAAGTCCAAATGGCAACAAGACAACATATAGCCCTCCAAAGTAACCCAAAAAGCATAAATCATAACCTGAGGTCTTGTCAATACGGCTCTTCTCAAGCCAACAACAGAACAGACTCACAAATTCACCAATAAAGCATAATCATATTATTTTGAGTCGGTTGTTCTGGTCCTATCTAGTCCCAAAGACGTCAAGCTTTTTCTTGAAAGGTCGTCGGACATTACGGCTCTGCCTGCGCTGCCATGTGAATACCTGAGTTGAAGGTGGATTGCGTCTAGGGCGTCTGGCGAGGTTGTGTCCGAGTCTGAAATGTCCCTTGTATGTGTGGACCGAGACCAGGACGAAGGGTATGAGGGTATAGCCGGAGTTGGGAATAAACATGCGCTGGGTAATGGCGTGATGTAGTAAGTTGGAGGCGGCAGAGAGGCTGGTGGCTCTTCGACGTCAATTTGCGAGGTGCGTGTTAGACCCAACCCAACGCGAACGATGATCAAGGTTGGTACAATCCCCTTAAAGTTAGTAAATGGGTCAGTGGTTGAATGCTGGTGTGATAGTTACACGTACAATAATGGGACAGAGCGCGCAAAAGACGATATACTTTCGGGTAATTGGTTAGGCCGTGTTCAAGGGCCTATAAACGATTACATACCGCAACATTGGATTTCATCAAGAAAATGACCAAATAGACTAGTAGGCCAAATGTATAAATGGCAGCACTTTCGATGATAATGGCCAATCCTCCGATATAGGGCCGAACATCCACGGACCCAGCGACTTGACGAGCGGTGGTAAGAATGCGATAGGCAATCAGGAATGTTGTGACGATGTTTGTCGCGAGGGAGAGGATGAACGTTGCGCGCGTGCACCGGGCGATTGACCCTTCGTAGGATGGGCCTCGTGGTGTTAACTGGGTGAGAAGCCCGATCGAGGCATACCCAGTAGCTGTTGGTAATGGGCAGCTTAGGGGTCAGGAGGACACGTGGGGGAAGGGCTAGAATCACGTACCTGTCGTGCCTAGGAGCAGGAGCACCGGAAGAATGACGACCTTGAGGCGTTTTCCCCAAATGAGAAAACACCGGTGAATGACTACGCTGTCGCCGACGAATAGTATAGCCGCGTAGAGGCAGGTTCCTATGACATTGAGTCGGTGTGCCATGTCTGATCCCGTGGGTTAGCGGGTAGGCTGAAGGCAGCTTGAATTAGACACACCATCAAAATAATCGACCGGGCCGCCAGGTGTGTGGGCATGTTCAACCAGTCCGACGTAGAGCCTTCGCAGTTGTACCGCAATGTGTGCCGTCGACAGCGCAAACAACAAAGATGCACTAAACAGGGGTATCCACTGGATGGGTTCAGCGCCTCGCCTTCGGACGAGGACGTTGATGCACAGGATATAGAGGAGGAGGAAAAGGCCTGCATGACCGTTGAGCTGCATTACTCGGCTTGCCCGTCACCAGGACTCACCCCAGACACCGAGTTCCCTAGATGCGCGGCGCCACATTGGTGAACAGAATCGGGAGGGCCGAGTGAGCGTCCAATCACGAACAGTCCAACAGGGCAAACTCACGTCCAAACTGCGATGACTATGGCATCCTTGTACCGCATCCTCCCTCGTCTGCGGATGGCGGCCTGGGGCGCAGCGAGTGCAGTTCAATCTCCCTGCACTCAGAAGCCACGTGGGAGAGAGATTAAGTGTGGGACATGACAGCTGGATCAGCGGCACGAGGCTTGGAGAGAGCACAGAAGCGGCTATCGTCCTGCCAGGTCTTTTTGAATTATCTTGCGTGCTTGCCTCGGGTGAAAACGATCGGCAGAGGAAGTTATGGCGTTCGGTATCATGGCGACCAAGCAAGTTCTGATTTGACCGCTTCAGCAGGAACATGTCCGATTTGGCACATCCAGGAGTAGTCATTTGATCCGATGTGTAATCGCTGGCAAGTGGTTCCACCGGGTGCGCTTGACGTTGGCGGGCCGGTGCAAGCTATTCCAGGTCAGCTGGCTCGGCGCAGCAGTCGTCGGCATATGTGAAGCTCGAGATTCTGCTGGGGTCGGGGTGGGGAACGCTGAAAGGTCGGATGCAGTTTAGCTAATTTGCCCCACACCAGGGTCTGCAGTGGGCTCAAACTGTAAATAACCAACGTCTTCTCAACCAAGCGGCTTGTTGTTCAAGCCTCTGAAACAACTGGCCCTGGTTCGATTATAGACTGCTATGCCGATACCTGCCCGTATCCAAAAACGTTTACAGGATTCAATGAGCGCGGATGATAGCGACGTGTACGATGATACAGTCAGCGGTATGTGCCGCTCAGCCTCACGAATTGTTTCCCTAAACATCATCTAAAGCCCACGAAAACACAGGAAGTATGGAGGATGTTCTGAACGGTGACCCTGCCCTTGCTGCATCACAGGTTCCTCCGGCAGCCGATGTCTGGTATATCAAACGCGCTCTCAAGCCAATTTTGAAGCGTGCAGCACCAGATGACGACCGGTCTGCGAGAGATATCACCCCTTGGCACTTGCTTCCTCAAATCTTAAACGCGCTGGCGCGAGTTGAACTTGCCCGTCAGAAAGTCGTTGAAGAGGCTACGCGTGCGCTGGAGTTGAACGAGAGTTTGAAAATGAAAAAGAGCACGGACAGCGAGGTAAGTTGGTCGGTACGTTGCACTACTCGCGTCTGGTCTCATCATCTCTCACCAACAGGGCAAGGATAATGTTGTCCTACTGTCCAATGATAATAAAAAGGACCTTCGGTCCTTGATACACCCCGAGGTGGGATCCTCGCTAAGAAAGATGTACATGGTCGTATCCCACCAAACAAGGGCCATCGTATGTTCATATTTTATCTTAGAGTTCGGGTGCTAACTCGAGACGTTCAGCATGTGTATGAAGATATTCGGGCCCGAGCAGCCGGGGTTGACGAACTAATTCTCTCTTATTTTCCTCGAAATCTCACCGCATCGAATCCTCATCTCTTTATTCACATGATGAAAGCAGCGAGCCCTGAAGAAATCCAAGACTATGTGACTACTCGGTTGTCCGTCTACGAACTATACCGAAAAGTAGACCAATGGGAGGATGAACTCAAAGAGTCCATCAGCGAAAGCGTTATGAATGGCTTGCCTCAAGATGGTAATCTCCAGTTCTCGTATCCAGAAGAGTTCGATAAAAAGTTTCAGCCAGATGAGAAGTGGATCGCAGTGCTGAACATGCTTCTCGGTTGGTGTAGAACCGTACAGAAGATGACCAACACTCTGGAAGGAGTATTCAAATAATAACCAGTTGTTAATTTGAAGGATTGGGACTATACCATAACGTTTATGATGAAATTATTGTAGCTTCCTTACTTTGGGCGTTTACTCAGCCATTTGTATGATATCAAGGCTATGCTATAATCAACTAAATACAGAAGAGAATCAAAACAGTACCTTGCATTACGACTCGCCCTCGGCATCCATCGCAACGTCGGTCTCTATCTTGGCTCTGCCAGGAGATGAAGGCTCGTCTTTGCCTCCATCTAGTCCATCGTTTGAGAATCACTTCACGCAGGAAATATAAATAAACTCACCCTCTGTTTTACGAGCCGCCTGTTGGGCTTCTTGCGCGTTTTGCCTCAAGGCCTGGACTTCATCCAACCCTTTGGCGCGCTCAGCCTTCCACGCTTCCTCTTCAGCAGCGAGCAGACGCTTGGTTTCCTAATAGCGTTCAATCAGTAAACAGCACTTGCGGCACGATCTCAAGTAGACTCACCAGCTGTCGCCGCTCAAGGAAAGCCTTTTGGTTAGGCAAAAGCACCGCCGGCAAAAAGTAGACTGGGGGCCCATCCGTCCGCGCACCAGGACCTGAAGGCGCGTTCTTAGATCGAGGAGGGACCGGCAAGAATTGAGACAGTTGCTTCCCAGTCAGCGGCGCGGGCTGAGTGCCTTCTTTGGTGTCGGCCATGTTCGTGTCGGCGTCTCCGGATTCTGGAACGGCTGTAGCAGAAGGGTCAAAGGTAAAGTCCGAAGGAATGTGATCGGTAGTGAGTAAAAAGTTGGCTAGAGCCGGAAGCGTCGCCTGTCGTTGCCGAATCTAGTTTTGAGGCGAGATCAGAAAAAGTAGCGCCATGATACGAAAATAGCTCACCATGCTATCTTTTAGAGCGAGTTCTTCTTCTCGCTGGTTCGCCTTGGATCGCTGCTTCTTGGATTCGGACTCCATGCGCACCTGGTCCTTTCGCCTGTTGAGTTCACGCGCTAGTCGCTCTTCGACTTCTGCGCGGCGTTTTGCCTGAACCGCACAAGTCAGATCACGATTCAAGGCTCGATGTCGATATGGGGAAAGACGCACAGTTTCGGTACTAGCTCGTACTTTATCTTCGTCCTTGGCTTTCTTCAACGTCCCAAGCACCATGCCAAACACCGAGCGCCCCTTTTTGCGAGGTTCCGAGTTCATATCGAGTCGTGGTCGTTTCTTGGGCTGGGAGTCTACGAAAGGAATGGGTTTTAGTCTTAGAAACAAGTGAGGTATCAAAAGACATGCCGGCGGTGTCCATTTTGTCCTCTGCGGCTGTGGGTACAACATCAGCATCACCTGGGCCAGTTGGCGTTGAGTTCGTGTCGACATTGTCTTGAGGCGCAGAAGAAACTTCCACAGGGGCAGACCTATAGTTTTCTAAATGTAAGATAGATGGTTTGGTGACGAGTTGGGCAACTTACTCGGACTGCATTTTCGTCTAGTGATGGAGAAGTCGAGTGCTTGCCACGAGACACGTGACCGCCGGGAACAACAACATTTCTCGACCGTCGCCACTTGCCACGACTCAGCGTTATTCAAGTGTCACGACATATGCATTCAAATCCTTGTTAGACTAAGTTACATCTATTTTTTTTTCGTCCCTTGTTGCCTCCCGATTTAGGAATGTGCCCACTACCGCTCCCGCTGCCTTCCATCACGCCGGCAACGGCGGGCGCAACGCTAACGCCCTGAGAATACCCTGCTGTCGCACCCTCTTTCCGTCCTTTGCCTTTACCCTTACGTCCTTGTGCGAATGTAACATAAGTTCGCTCTCGTTTCTTGATCCACCTTTCGGGATCTGGCATGGGCGTGACTCCGAGCACGACGTGCTTCGGCAGACGACCCTTGCGAGGGCCTTTGGGAGCCGCCGCAGGCGTAGGTGCGGTGGCTGGAGCCGATACAGGCAGAGTAACCGTAGCAGAGGTGGGGGCCGCAGGAGCAGGAGCATCCTCAAGCTGTGTCACAGAAACGCCGGATGCGCGAAGCGAGTCGTAGAAGCCGGATTGAAGAAAATCGATGTGACTTTGAATAGCCGCCAAGTTTGTCATGACGTCGTTTTGTCCTTCAGCATCCTGTCCAAAATGAAGTGTGAGGCATGCATTGCACCATCGGATTGAACTCGGTTCCGCTCACCAAGCTTCCGTCATCAAGGATGTGCTCGTAGAGCTGCTTTGCACTATCATATTCGCCCATTCTGTAGGACTAACCCAACGCATGTCAGGTCAAAGGGCTTGTATTGTGAGAAACTACTTACCAGCTGAGCTTCGAGATGCGAAAACCCTTCTTGGGTGCATCAGCCTTGTCCTTGGACTCATCCACGATCGCCTTTGCCTCTTTCTCTTTATGCATACGATAGAGTATATATGCCTTCTCCAACTCGGCCGATGATTTAGATGATCCTGCACCGCTCAGAGTTGATTCGACCATTTCTAATGCCCGAGCATATTGATCTGTTTGTAGCAACAGATAGAGCTTGGTCTGCAAGACATCCGCGTCATCAGGAGCGAGACGTAAAACTGTGGGACCATGGTTATACACTGATAAGTAGACGCTTGACTGTTTACATACGTTTGTCGCACGTTTTTATCGCATTGGCCGGATGTCCTCCGTCGATCTGGGCACATAACGATTTGAATAATTGTTTCACTCGGACTTCTGTAGGTTTGGGGGCCTTGGATGCAGCGGGATCAAGCGTGTGTATTTTGCGACGAGGGTTATAGTTGCCCTTCTTTTCACCAGACGGAGGCTTGGCCACCGGTGTGGGTTTGGTGGCGTTCGAGGCCGTAGCCTTTGAAGTAGCAGGCTTGCGTGAGGATGGCATGGTAGCCGGTCACAGCACGATAAGCGCCCGACTGTGGAGTGAAAGCCAGCGCTAGTGTTCGACAATTCCCAGTTTGGCTTGAACTTGCCAACGTTGGCACATCTTGCTCTTCACACACCCCAGGGAGCTTGTTTCACTGGGATCGGAAACTTATTTCGGCCAAAATCACTCAAATAACTACGTATGATCAATTGATCGGCGGGCATTCTTTTACTTCATAGAGCCTGAGTATCCAAGGCCCACACCTAGATCCCATGGATACTGTCAGATATGAGCCGAGCATACCTATATACCTCATAGTCCAATATGAATGATATGCTTAAGGACCCCTGGACACGTGAATGTGGTACCTCGATACTTTGAGATTAGTGGACTCGATCCTATGCCAGAACATCAACTCACTGTGCTCTTGCCTGTTCAGTTATTGATTCGCCTTGACCGATTGCACGCCTTTCAAGGTCGGAGTGATCCCTACATTGCTTTGAATAACCCTCGTTGTGCTCGCGTGGAAAGTTCGCGAGGCGCTCCTGCATGCAGTGCCGGACGATGTATCACCAACTCATGGTAAAAACATGTCGCGTTCAATAAAACTTGGGTACTTGAGGCAGCAGAAAGACCCAGCCCACCATCGTAGACTTCCGCGTGCTGGCACACTCTAGGAACTGCAATGCCTTCTCGTATCACCACAGAAATCAAAGAACTTTCTCGAGTGGTAAACCTCTTTTCATTTATCTCTTGTACGTAATTGACCGATTTGCTCAATGTAGACAGTAAGACCCTTATTCCAATAGAGAGCTGCCAACTAACGTTTGGACTTGGAAACAGCGGCAGCTTGTACGCAACTTTTAGCATCCATATTATTATCTAACCAATGTATCATAAACTTTTCACGATCACCAGTCGGTGCGTGTCTTTGAGTCACTGTTCAGAGGCCCATTACTGATCGAGTATTCCAAAATAGCAATATTGTCTAGTGTGAGTACAACAAACAAAGGTTGCCCACATTAGCCACTCACGTTACTGAAATGTAGCGAAATACAAACGTATGTTTGCCAAGTATCTTTAATTTTCGTTTATGACTCAATCGCCCTCTGGCGCGTGATAGCGTAAATTTGTGAGCATATGCATATTATTAATTGGCTGCCCTAACACGCTCTTGGTTATTCTTAGGAGGTGTGTACTTGTATTATATGGAGTGAAATGGCTCTCAATGCTATCGTTCCGAACGGTTATCACCAACAGAAGGAGCTAAACAGCGTACGTTCCCTGTTTCAGGTTTCCCATCCACCACTTACCTGAGTCGCTCGGTCGTTATAGAAAGCTGTCGAGATGCTGGATCCGTTCGTGCAAAACAGCAGCGGCCTATTTCCGTCTTCTCGGTTTCTAGCAGTGTAAGGGCCGACCTGATTTAGATAATTCAATTTTGACGGGAGCTTTTCGCCAGCCAATCGAATCCGAAGGGCCAAGTATGCCCAATCATTTCGACAGGGAATCGAATGTAAATGGGACTGCTCAGCTTTTTGAAGTTTGCCCTACATTAAATTCTATTCAGAATCTCCCGGATATGTTGCAAACACTTTCTCAAGTGGCGGACCGGCTTAGCCAATATGCGACACAATCCCCAGTTCTTCAAGTAGCAGCACGTCATCCAATTCCTCCCGCCGGCAGACACACCGCTCGGCAAGTCCTGCCGTGCGTATCCTCTTTCCAGTACCGAGCTCCTAGATCATCCCTTTTCAGCCTCGTCCTTCTCAGCCCGCAGAGCTCAAGTTATCCGAATTCTGCCAGAGGGTTCAAGATGATCGATCATATGCCTCGGCATACGTTTCATCGTTGACATGTTACAAAGACGTGACAGGCATCCCTCATGAATTTCTCGTCGCACATCCGTAGACCAGATATGTGCGACCTATGGATTCGACTTGAACGTGTTGCAGGATTCGCCCACGCTTCTGGTTGGTTATCGCGACTATTTCCAGTTTCGTCCAAATACCAGCCCGACGACAAGGTTAAAATAGCTGATGAGGAGTCTGGCTTATTCTCTCAGCGAGAGGGAGTCGCCCCGAAAGAAAAACTCATATTTAATGGACAGAAAATCCCTTCGTTCTTTCGCGGTGCTTTGTCTATCTTTGCGGATGAGTCAAAGTGTATACTCTTAGGCAGGTGAGTACACCGGATCAGTTTTTTATACGAACCTAAGTTTATCCTCAGAAGAATTGTTGGTTTTTTTGTTCTGTCATGATGGAAAACCTTGCTGGAATGAGCCTCAACCCGATCCAGTTAGGAACCTTTCTCTCGGAAAGAACTCTCGAACGGAGATACGAAGGAAATACCTTGAGCAAGGCTTTCGCTGCATTTAATTGGCTCATGAACTTTTCGAAAAGCACCAAATGGACTATGGTATCCTAAATTATCCTAGTTTATTCTGGTTTATTCTAACTTATTGTCCGTTCTCCATGTTTCTCTCGCATACTCCATGCTCCTGATTCATGTCTCGTCATGGCTGTACATGCATCCCCGAATATATGCGCTCGAATCAGTATGCTATGCATTCTCGTTCTCACCGAAATCTTAGCGCCCCCATCGCAATGACTCCGCTTCGGTTCCGAATTGACATATATAAATGCAGCTCCACCAGAGGTACTCAAAAACGTCACGTATCTAAGCCTCTTCCTTCCATCCATCATGCCTTCTACCGCTCGCCCTATTACTGTCATACTAAACGCGAATCAATCAAAGAAATTCGTATTCTTACTAGATTCACTTCCGTCCGACGTCGGCCTCACTAGCCCAAACCCGCAACACACCTCGATTCTCGTTGAAGCGCGCAAGAAGTTCCGCGTGAAACCGCTTGATCGGATATACCTCAAAGGTGGAACTGAGTTTTCACCAAACTCTGTAGAACCTCTGCATGAAGATGTGCGCGAAGTATGGGTGTCCAAAGGAGAGCCGTTTGCGGGAAGGAGCGGGCCCGCACCGGGGAGCAGGAGGACAGGAGCCAGAGTGGATGTGATTGCAGAGGAGAGTTATGTAGATCCAGAGGCAGTGAAGCAGTTGAAGAGCGTCGCCGAACTGGAGGCGTTAGGTACGCAGAGCTGTGGCCCGGGGCTTGTAGTACAAAAATAGTACGCAACTAATTTTTTCCCGCAGAGCTGCAATAGGCATGCCCGACTTGCATCCTGGGAATCGATTCCCAATTGGTTGCGCTGTAGCCGCCAGAGGCATATACCCAGCTCTCATCGGAACGGATATTGGGTGTGGCATTGCGCTTTACCGTCTCGCTTCTATCCCATCCCGCATTATCCCATCCAAGATCGCGGACCAGCTCAAAGGGCTTGATGATCCGTGGGATGGCGACGTACGCTCCTGGCTAGCGGAAAGGATTGATCGCACTTCAAATTTTGATGCTTCGTCTCTTGGGACTGTGGGCGCAGGTAATCATTTTGCAGAAATGTATGTGGAAAGCATCAAGACGAAGGGAAGTGCCAGGAAATCGGGGTGAAGGCTGGGGATATGTATTTGCTGGGTAAGATCTCCAACGGTTCTCAGGATGCTCTAACCTCTTATTTTGACTGTAGTTCACACTGGATCCGGGGTTAGGCAAATCAATCCTCGAAGCACGCTCCCAATCCAACCCGAACCCATTCTACGCTGCGGGTACTCCGGAACTAGAAGCATACGTAGCTGAGCATGATTATGCTGTTCAATGGGCACGTGCAAACCGGACCTTGTTGCTTCGTATTGCTGCATGCTTGGGCGTGGGCGAGGATGAATGGGCCGCCCAAACCGCCTCCAAGGCTAATCGATGTCACGCACAACTCAGCGACAAGGACATGCTTGCAGTTCCAGCAGATAACGGAGTTCAGGAAGAGAATTGTGGATACATAGAAAGGGAGCGGCACCAGCCGATATGGGCGTTGCTCCATGTCCTGGCAGTCGGGGAGATTTCAGCTGGCTGTTGGAGCCTATTGGAGACGGAAACGATAATGGTGAGTCCGAATAGCTGAGATATCTTACCTGAGGCCAATTTGTTTCGCTGGTAGCCCATTCGCTTGCACATGGTGCTGGAGACTACATCCGCGAGGCGCAGCCACCTTCAGCGGAATATACCAGGTACCACAACTTCGCTTGGAAGTGAGGTTGTATGCACAGACCCCGCCTTGATGAAAGAAGAACGACCGGAGGCTTACAAAAGTGTTGAAGCTGTTGTAAACTTGGAAGCCAGAGGCGTAGCAAAGGGCGTAGCCGTACTGAGACCAGTGGTAACTTACAAAGTACGAAGTCCATGGCCAAAGAAGTAAACCATATTCGGTACAAACGAACTATTTGTAGCGCACTTGCTTTATATAGATCAATCTGTGAATATTTTATTTTATGAGTCCTCATGCGCAATCGTTCAGACTCGACGAGTAAGGGGCAGGTGTGTGGTTCGATCGAATCCAACGGACATAACACAACACTTATCATGAGATGATCATAATCACGTGATGGAACGACTGGCCACCACTCCACCACCTCCGCTTGCTTGGCTCTGGACACCCCATATCAGTGGGGAAACATAATCTTGGTTATTTTAGCCTGAATTTCACAATATTCATCGATAAATGTTCAAAAGAAGGCACAATCCAGCGGTTAGTGTTTCCTGCAACACCGCATAGGACCCCTAGATTGTCTTTGCTGGCCTGCAGTTATGCATTTTGCAGGTGAGAAGATAGGCAAGACTTTTGGACGAACAACTTGACAATCAAATTCAAACACGGTTAGGTTCTCAAACGGTTTTCTTTATGTAAAGCTCTGGTCCCTGCTTTGCAAGGGCTGCGCCTTTGGACTGTTTGCTCTGGGCACAATTTCCCAATAAATACTTTGTAGGAAACAACTGTATTTGGACATACTCTCGGCTTAAGGGATCTAACTTGAGACCGCTATTCGTTATGGGCGGGTGTGAATTTTCGTATGTATGCGTTTTGTTCCATGTCCTTGACTTCGGTTCTTGACGAACTTGGGCAGCCACGTACTTTAGGATCAAATCCTGAGTCTCTCGAGGGCCTCACGTTAGGCAATTAATGAATGATATTCCCAGAGGCAACCACGATAAGCCTCGCCCAAGCAAGGCTCGTCTGATACACCAAGCAGAAAACATATATCCCATTAAAACCATCATCTGCTAGCGCGCCCTTCATGTTCAATAAATTTGTCCCATTCACCCTTGTCCATCTCGTACGACTCCTTTTCCACGTTTGGGAAGGACCTCTCCCTCACCGCTTGGCATACCCATCCAGTCCTTGACCAGCATACAACCCCACATCCGCAAATCGACGAACAAACTTGGCCTTGTGTCCACACCACACACCCAATGCATCGTCTTGAACGAGTACCTGACCATCGCATCCGGGTCCGGCACCAATCCCGATCGTAGGAATTCGTAATCGCTGTGTGATATGGTCGCGAGCGAGTGAGGAACGGCTTCGAGGACAGTTGCGAATGCGCCTGCGCGTTGAAGTTCTTCAGCCGCATGCACGAGCTCGATTGCGCCCGATACGTCTTTGCCCTGGACGCGATAACCAGACAACGCGGCGTGTCGCTGGGGGCAGTCCGATATGGGCCATGGCGGGTATACCCATCATCGTCAAGGCACGCATGACGGGCGCAACCTCTCGTCCCCCTCGAGCTTGACAGCATCGGCTCCGCCCTCGCGTACGATCCGAACCGCGTTGCGCACACCTTCCTCGACTGAAGCATGATACGTCCCAAACGGCATATCGACGACCAAAAACGGATTCTTGGAGCCCCGAGCAACAGCTCTCGTATGATGCAGCATCTCGTCCAACGTCAGGCGCGTGGTCGAATCATACCCGAGCGCGACTTGAGCAAGACTATCTCCCACAAGCGTCACGTCGATATCGGCCCGTTCGCACCGCACGCCACTCGGATAATCGTATGCGGTCATGACCGTGATGGGTGTACGCGCTTCTTTGAGCGCAAACAACTTTTGAATCGTTATTTTCTTCCGAGCAGCTACCCGACACGTTAGTTTTCGGAATAGGATGTGGCGTGTGGGAGAATCGCACCTGGGGTTGATGCTTCCTTGGCTTCCGGTCGCACGCTCATCCAGCGCACCTGGGAACAACGCCGAGGAACAGAAACAGCCAGTCTAAAACATGTCGGATGGAAAAAAGACGACCAGTGTAAACGTTTTTATACGAGTGATCAAAGCTGAGCCACAGAATGAATAATCGTACAATAAACTGGTAAACAAGGTAGCCGAGAGCCAAAATAAAATGATTCGAGTGGGAATGGCGTTGATGGTGGTCGTCTCATCAGACCAGGACTCGCACCGGACGATCAAGCCAATTCTGAAATTGCCGGGACCTGATGAATTCACATGGTGTCGATCAGTGTTATCGCGTGGCTACAAATCTATCTCGCGTGGCTGCTAATCATTTCATTGACCCGAACACCTTTCTTCCCCCACAACTACGTCACCGCTCTCGCTTTTGACATTCTCCGCTCGCGTGCGCATGTCGATCATCCAGGAACAAGAGAATAGGATTTGATAGTGGTGATGCAATCGTACATTTATGACTGATGCCACGTTCTCGCTTGGCCAAGAACGAAAAACAAAATCTGATGATATGTACTGTATACATCCACACACTACATACATAACACAAACAACAGGTAGGAATGAAGAAGGAAACACGACAACTAATCAACACAGAGGCAAAACAGGATGAACAGGGGGACAAAGGGGAAAACGATAATTTTTTTAAGGATTTCAGCTCTAAACTTGTACGGTCTCTTCACACTTGATCCGTTTTCGCTCTCCGCCACCAGATTCATCATCGCGCTCCCGGCTCCTTCGTCCGCTACGCCTTTGCCCTTGCCTTCGACCTCGGGCTCACGTTCTGGGATGTGTACCTCCATCGGGATGTCCCACGTCTCTTGTTGGCTGAGGCTGAGGCTGGGGTTGGGGCTGGACGGACGGAACGCTCGGTACGCCTTGAACGGCCATCGCACGCGCGCATACTGACATCTGCACATCCACAGCCCCCCGGTATTCTCTTTCCACAATAACTCGATGACTTGTTTTGTCTGTTGGCCGATATGATGAGCGCACCTCGGGATCAATGGGATCGTGTGGAGTGGCCTAGGAAGCGGGTTGCGTAGTGGCGCATGAGAATGATCGTCCGTGTTCGTCAAGATCGTAGTCGTAGTCGTCTCGGGCTCGAGCTCAGCCTCTTGCATAACAGGAGTCCCACCCTACGCTCACGCTCACACTACTCCCTCTCTTCGTCCCATCCACACTTGGTGGGGGACTCGGGGTAGTGCGCACCGTCGAAGGACTCTGGAGGGCTTCAGGGCTGGGTGTACAACTCGCGAGATCACTCTGGCCATCCTCGTCCGATGTGCCATCGTCTTCCAGCACGAGCTCATGCCAGGTCCCGACGTCTTCCCACCCGCCACCCTCGACCCAAGGTTCGGGCCCGCGCAAGATCTCGACGAGCTTGTCGGCGTTGATACGAGTCACGGCTCTACACGGATCACGTTCGCCCTGGCCAAGGCTGCACCGATCGCGTAGACGAGCATAGGCCCGCTGTCGCTGGTCCTGGATTGGACTTGGGCATATACCCGTCGGCAACATCGCACTCAGCCACACCCTCGACACGATGTTGCTCAGTGCAGGCGCAAGTACGCTTCGGAGCGCACCTTCCCACGCACGAGAGAGATGGTACACCAGTCGGTTTGGCGGGGGAGGTGTCGAGAGATAGAAGTTCGTCGGGACTTGTGCGTACGAACGCCGGTCTTCAGTTGAGACGAGCACTGTGTACGGAAACGAACGGGGCAGTGTCGGCGGGGCACGTGGGGCACCGAGCGGATGATGGGGTGCGACCCGAGAAGGGAGCGTGCGCATTTCCGGATTGGTGTTCGCGGCAGAATGGTACCGGTTCATATCCATGTGGGGGGACAGCCATATGCCTATGTACGGACGAGAATCAGAGCTGTCGTCACAGATCAAAGGCTAATACAAACTTACCTTCCAAAACGCGATTTCGGGCCCAGTCCTGGAAGATCATCTCTCGAAGTCCGAACTCGTCGCTTAGACTGAGCAGATCGTCGTCCTCGTCACTCTCTTCGTCAAATTCGTCCTGAGCAAGTCCATGCCGGCGGAACCAATATCGCCTCCGCCGGCGGCAAAGACCTGTCTTCGGAGATCTTCCTGGATCTGGAGCTGCTTGGCGCGTACGGCCTCACGTTCCCTGATCTCCTCCGCGCTCTTCCATGCGTTGCATGCGTGCGGTCGCACGGACGAGACCTTCCATTTCGCCGGCCTTGGTCCACCAACGCATCCAGACGCGTTCCTCCATTTCTTCGATCGCTTCGCGTACGGTCCAGTCTCCATACTCGACATATTGGGTGACTAAATGGTCGTTAGGGGTCGAAGCGCATGAATTGTATAAAAGACTTACCGACCCCGGCTACATCTTCATTTCTCAACAGGCGATTTGCGTCCCTCGCATTCAAGCCGTGCTCGCTCCAGACGGGAGCCCAGCCGCCGGGATCTCCTCCCTGTTCCCAGTCCCAGTCCCAGAATCCGGTGCCCATCCACGACGCCATGTTCGCTCCATGGCCGCGCATCAACTCGTATTTGATGCGCTCTTCTCGGCACGACCACACACAGCCCGCACCCGCACCTGCACGCAAGTCGAGTCCACGCGTGAGGTCCGGATCGCGCTCGTTGGCTGCGAGGGGTGCGAGGGACAGACAAGAGGGGGCCTGAATCCCAAGCGAGATAGCTCGGCCCGCAAACACCGGCCGCAGAACGCGAGCGGCCGTGGATCGCACACGTATAGACATAGCCGATGTGCGCGCTCGGGACGAGGCTCGTCGGGGGAGCGAGTGGCGCGCGCTCGGCGCCGGAAATAGGTGCTGTCGGGCAGGTGATCGCACACACGATGCACGTCGCGCGTGTGATCCGCCGAACGTTTCGGCATTGAACGGTGCATGCGAAGGACCATTGCCGGGGCGGTTGTTGGTGTCGGGCGTACATGGCCCATGGGGGTCGAGGGACGCGCAGAGCACCCGCCAGATGGGATGAGAGTCGACTGTGGGGTGCTCAGCGCGAATATACCGTTAATTACAGCTGCTTACCGACGTCACGCCAAGAACGGGACACTGCGCGCAACGCATTGAGAGCGCGCACCCGGTGGAGCACGAGCCACACGCGCGCGCCCCAGGTGTCGCCAACACTGCCTGGGACAAAGACGCTGGCACTTGCGGCGGCGTGGTCGACAATAAGCCTGGTCGGCGGTGAGCAGACGAAGCTAATCAACGCAGAACGCACCCGAGGGCCGTGGGCGGGAGTGCCGGAGCCGTTCGCTTGCCCTTGCGCATCGTAGACGGCGTCATGAGCGGCGCTTACGGAGGTATGTCAGCCACCAGACAAACAAACACCGCCACGCCAAACACGGCCCGCCACAACCACTCAACTCACACGCAAACACGCAATTCGGGAGCTTGTTGCCTAGTTGTTCAGGTCTCTCCACGAGTTATCGCACCAGCCAGCGCGGTCCGTGCGCATCTTCCCACGCTGATGACATAATACACTCGACATCAGGCGCCCATCGCTCCATTGTCCGCCTCCCATTGGCTTGCACTTTCTTTTTTTCGTGCATCGTACCGTTCATATCGCGCAATGGAGCCGCGATTTTAACTATGCCCGAACGCGGCGTGTCGACCATCATCGCATTTGACAAGCGACATCGTGGAATTCTTGATCGATCATCTCTAACCTTATCCTCGTCGCCACATGTCACACCGCCTTGCTGTCGGCGTTTGCCATTTGGGTAACTGTAGACAAATAGTATTATCGCTGTGCTCGCTATAACTCATCTCGCCCGATGACAACAGTCTCTGTCTGGACTTGGACAAGTTAGAACGACCGTGTATTAGCCTCAACAACGGTGCGTTTGATCGTGTATATGCGTGAGGTACAACTCGAACCAATGCACTATAACAAAGCTGAGGCCAAACTGCATGGCCTGGGAAGAGCTAGATATTCAGGGTCCTCTCATGGATGCTCAACCAGAAGCGTCAATTTCACACAGCAGCCATACAAAGACGATTGGCGAACACTGAAATAGGCTAGTATGCGCGTCTCTGAGCGTCAAAGCGCTACCAAAAACACAGGAGGCGCTTTTTACCAACCAAGTTTAGTTGAATTTGTGAAAAATAAAAAATTGTACTCCCTTCGAACAGGCGCGGTTTGATAGCTGAACCTGTGAGCTAATAAAAGCCAAGCGATTGGTCGAGCGCCTGACGTCCAAAGCACACGCAGCCCCACCGGACCCACATGGCTCGCGAGGACCACAACAGAGTTTCTGGGCGCCCTGCCCCAAGCCTATCTCGCTCACTACCCTGTAGACTGACATATATTCTCAGACACCCGATCGTATACATACACTCTCAAGAAGAGCCACTTCATTGTGGCAATTCTTCTGCGCAAACGAGACGCTACAATCGAGTTACGTTTCGACACCATAAAGACCTCACATGCAGTGCTTTTCCTATGGCTAGGGATAGTAGTAAGAATAAACACAAATTTTCGGAACCATAATGCGCTTAACGCAAAGGACTCCCTGGATCACGATATAACACATTCCGACTTGTCCTTGCCCCTTCCTTTAACTTTCTTCCCCAGGTGGGACAATATAAACAATAACACAGAGGATGTGTGGTTCCGAAGCTCGGCCATGCCCTCCCCTGTCCGGGCCGAGCATTCCAGATAACAAAGCGCGCCAATATCATTCGCGATTTTTAATCCCTAGATCAACTCGCACTTAGTAACCCTTTTGTAAGGTTCAGAGGGCAAGCTAACAAACCTCTTCGTACGTCACTGGGCGTTCCCCAGTTTTTTTAAGTCCCTCAACCGTTGTAGTGCTTCGGCGCAGGTCCATCTTACACCCAACAAGTATCAGAGGAGCACTGGGACAATACTTCCGTACCTCGGGCATCCACTACAGAAGAACATCTATTGAGCTTCATCAAACGAAAATCAGTGTATCAGACTTATACGTACTACTTGTTGGACGTTTTCCAACGAGTCGGGCGAATCTATGGCAAAACAGACCAAGACAAGGTGCACGCCTCGATAGGCTGCGGCACGAACTGGTTTATATTCTAATGGGAACCAGTTAAGCTAGGTCTGCATACTAACTTCTCCATTATAACTTACCGCTAAGGCCAGTTGTATCGATTATACGTATTGGCAGCTGCTTTCTGGCAACATTGGCGACTGCGTAATAATCTTCAAATATCCGGGGGTTCCAAGACTGAATGTAAACTAATTAGCATTACTGGCAATATACAAGCGCCCGACGAACCTCAGGGAACGATCCTGTATGAAGGACGTCCAGTACACATGATTTCCCAGCTGCCCCATCACCGACGAGATACAGTTGGGCATATTTCGAGTTTATCTCCTCCTTAGAGATGGTTCTCCATTCGCTCTAACATAAGTTATCTTAGCAGACGACAAGGCGGATTTACCAATGGCTGGCCAACCCTGCTATAAATTGGAATCCCTTTCAAGTGTGGCACACTCATTGAAGCAAGCTGGGCCAATTGTCAGACACCGGCTCTGTGGGTTGTTCGACTAGTGCGCACCTGGGCTTCTACCTCAATGGCTTTTGGGCGACGAACAATGTCATGATACCAGCAGTTAATCATGATATTCCAGAGCTCGTTTTTATCACCGTTGATCCGTATTGCCTCGTCGTTTCGACTGGGAAACCGACTCTTATTGACTACCTCGACCATAACCGCTATATCGCTTTTGTCCGCATACGGAACAGTCCCGGTAACAATCTCCTGAGTTGAACTTTAAGTATATGCTGGCTTAGCGTGGGCAGCGAACGAACGTATATGGTCTACCAGACATGTAAGCCACGATAGAATTTGGGTAGTGGTCTAGCTCACCATTCCTAACGCGTATATATCGGCCTCAAAGCTGCAAGGGGATCCGTGCAATATTTCTGGTGCCTGAGTGCTCATCGTGTATCAAAATGTCAACGAGTTCAGGGGGCGCCTACTCACAGCCCAGCGTAAAGAGTAAACACGAGTTGTTGCGGTTGAGAATTGAAGGGTTTGCTCCTTCAATTTGGTGTTGCCAAAATCTGCGAGCTTCAGAACGCCAGTTGAAGACACTAGAACGTTCGCCTCTACCATATATCAATAATAGCATTTGGTTCGATAAATGTAGCTTTACTCCTTTCAAATCACCATGCACCTGTGGCTGCTGTTAGAATCTCCTAGGTGCCTGAGTCGGAATTTGACTTGCCATATTCTGGTGAAGATACGCGAGCCCTCTAGTAACCTGCAGAGACTGCAAGTTGTCAACGACAAGATACTCTTGTATAGAAAAGTACACTCACCATATCTAGCCGATCTACATCGGGTGTTTGGCGATGTATCTGAGAGACACCGTTTTCCATTCCATGGCGAGACCCCGCGAGCTGGCCCCGGTGTTGGCAAGTCCAGAGATCCAACACGTTTTCGTGATTGCATTTCGACCAAACGTGGATCTCCCGGGCTATTAACTAACCGTTCATTGGCTTCCTGGTCATAATTATATGCGACAGTTAAGTAAAGGCTGACTTTCAGGTTTTGACGATGTCGTTCGTCTTGAACTTGGTATCTCGCACATTTGATAGCAACGTTTTGGCCATCGATTGTTCTGCCAAAGTATATATCTCCGAATCCTCCTGCGCTAATAGGATATTCGCTGACGCTATTGAAATCTAATCTTGGTGAAATATCTAAGCAACCATGCTCCACCAGGATTGAAACCACATCTGTCGTAGACTAGAAAACTAAAATCAGGCACTCGAGATACGGGTAGAACGGGTTTTTCCCTACTAGTGGACCCCTGGAAGAGATAATAGGTTGGTTTACATATCTCGATATCGCCATAGTATGTTACTGCCCAGCCTTATCACTATGTCAGAAAAAATGAGAAGCACAGCCCAGTTCAAGGTATAGAGGGAGAGGTCAGGTGGGTAGCAACGTCGCCAGGTTTCTCACCCATCATTTACGTGCCTGAAGTTCCGAGCGCTAACTTCAAACAAACCTGTGCTGATCCCTAATCCCAGTACGAGCCTAGGTTGGGACATACGTTACTCCTTCGTCCAAGCGACCCAGGATCATAGGTTCAGCCCACCGCACGTCGGGAGACAATTTCGATAAACAATAAACATGTTCTACAGAGATAGACTATATCCTTACCTTCGAACTAGCCGGTCAAGTCAGTTTCGAAGGTGCCACTAAGAAATATCCCCAATGTTAGTGGACGGAGAGGGAATAGATTTTGTAGTGCGTATAATTGAGCGTTGAAACACATAAATTCACCAGTGGAGTATAATCAAACCAAGCCATAGTTACTGTGTCATTCCTCCAGACTTTGCAGCTTTCGGGAATCTTTGATTGTCAATTGGCTTCTTAGCATAGTCGCATTTATATGAAGGATTGCATAGAACCCGGGGGGGGGTGTTGGATCCCGCAGAATACTCTAATAGGTATAATCGAATAAATCACGTAGGCGACGAAGTCGCCTTGATTAAAAATCCGAAAATCCGATAAATTCAATTAAACTAGAGGGGTGCAGAAACGAGAGGGGAGAGGGCCTTTTATAGACACCTGCTCGTGCAAACGGATGAATACAGGCATGTAATAACTAAGGAACGTGGATGCACAAGCGAGGGTTCGTGATTCAATAGGGCACACGTGAAATAAACGGAAACGAGAGTATAAGGGTCGGAGAAGATTTCGATACCAACCAATTTACGAAACACGAACGAGTAAGGAAGACTCAGCGAAAGGCGATGCCTTACAGGGGGGGGGACTCGCCCTGGGAGTTGTAAAAATATCTACAAGAAGTGTAAATGCTACGCGCGCCTATGTATGTTGCACATAAAGCAATTAAATGACTGCATAGGAAGTGCTACGCATACATCCATGGAGGCTGGGTACCAGATGGCGGTTCATCAATCGCAACAGCAGCCGCCGATCATTTGTCGTTTGCACACCTGCAGGTGATGGACATAGTCTACCTGTCAGAAATATACTCGCCCGAGCCGTAAAAATTAGATACCCACTGCACGGATGATCGACGGAAACACTCGAATCTCACTAGCACATCCATGTCTTGCATTTATAGTCCACTGCCGTGGCGATTAGAGCACCCGGGAACCGCATTGGCTTGTTCCCATCGAATGGGCTTGAACACAGCGTTTTGCCCCATGTGTCTAAGCTATCCGGTTCGTTCTTTACTTCCTTCGCGGCGCGGCTACGAACGGAGTGATTACCAATTTTGGTAGTCACTGGATGATCTAAAAAAACCATACGTTTGGCTATTTATACGAGCGATACTCGTGTAGAGTGCCGTTCACCTCATCCTTTATTCCCTTCGAGCCAGTCGAGCCTGTCAAGTAGATCCAAGAAAGATGCACATGAATCGTGCCTGCCTATTTGTTGGAACATCCATCATTGCCCATCACACGAACGCATCCCCTATCACGGACATAGCTATTCGTACCAATTCAACGTATAATGACGGGATCCATCTTGCCATAGGACCTACATGCGGGGCGCCCACACAAATGGAAGTACCGCAGACGTGAACGCAGGCATAGGCCATCTGGGTTCCTTCAAGACTATTGTTAGCTTTGGAGACTCGTTTACATCGGACGGTAAATTTGATGGATCGGCACCTGATCTTCCTGTGCAAACAGGTACCAGTCCACGAGTAAGTAGTGGCTTTGGAAATCTTTAGCCAATGCGTCTGATGCTTATACTGCAACTACTCGTCAGTACGGTGGTCGGTTTGCGAATGGCTACGGTGAGCCATTTTTGCTGCAACTCTCCTAGACTAATCCGAAAGATAACTTGATAGTTTGGATCGAGAATCTCGCAAACGATACGGGGTCCCGTTTACTGGACTATGCAGTAATACATTTACCCTCATACGCCTAGCCTCCCAAAGCTTATGCCCTCGATAGGTACCAGGAGCAGTGACAGATACAGCAATTTGGCCGAGTAAATTTACCGAGAGCTCATTTGTGAAGCAGGTTGCTGTATTCCAGAGTAAGCATATGGAAGTCTGGGTAATTGCATACCCTACAATCACAACTCTCTAGATCAGTCACATATACTCGATTCAAACACAACGCTTTACAGCGTGTTTTTGTAAGATATCGAATGAACGTACCCTCACAGCCTCTATTAACAGATAGCTTTTTTCAGCGGCATCAACGATTTTTCTGCGAGTGCAAAGGATGGCGATCATATGCTGGAAGCGGCCGAGGCTTTGCTGAATCAAGTTAAAATACTATCTCAAGCTCCAACAAATGCAAAGTATTTTCTTGTAATCGACGACTACGGAAGAGGTATGAATCCCATTCAAGCTGCTTTTCAACATGATACCAAAATCAACTTTAGGGACTCATACTGCAAGCGGCTTGGCCTTTAAGGTTATTCTACTCGTGGGGGTTGATGGTAGATATCTTATGCTAACGGATCCAACATGCAGACTCGCGTTTTCAACGGGTTATCTAACATGCGTATGAATAATTCTAATATTAGGTTTGCATACGTAGGTAAGCCTTGTATTCCTGCGACTTTGTCACGGATACAGGCCAATAATGCTACGTAGACTTTGGGTACCTCTGGGATGCTGTGTTCAAAAGCCCCGGTTACAAGGCGTTTGGATATAACAGTACCACATATTGCGCGCCGAGCAGCACCTCTACGGTTGGAGCATGTATAGACCCTGCGCATACATTCTACTGGATTAACGGGTGGGTCTTATTTTCAGTGGGATCTAGATATCAGCCAAACGCTCTAGTCACACAGACACCCTTCAAAACAGACCCACCGTATTATGGCAGACTACATCAATCAGGTATTAATACAGTGTGTTGCATGAGATATCTTTGCGGCTGTTTTTGTATGACAGGTATCCAGTTTGCGTGTTCACTTCATGCCGGTTCATCAGACCGAATTTATATTTGATCTTGAAACAGAAACAAGCCCATGTTTATAGATT
This sequence comes from Ceratobasidium sp. AG-Ba, assembly GCA_016906575.1. Taxonomy (NCBI): domain Eukaryota; kingdom Fungi; phylum Basidiomycota; class Agaricomycetes; order Cantharellales; family Ceratobasidiaceae; genus Ceratobasidium; species Ceratobasidium sp. AG-Ba. Next base: position 1,562,332 of record CP059622.1, on the reverse strand, counting down.
AATAGCCCCAGTCAAAGCTAGCCCTATCTATAAGCTCAACTCGTTCGATTCCCCCATATTGCTCTAAAATCATAATTCCGAGGGTCCATCCGACGGATGAGAGTGAACGTACCGTATGGCACACCGATTAGAGATTTGCCTATGCATCGTGACGTCAGTCTCTCAATATCTGGTCACTCTTAGTGCGCTCCTTTTCCCATACGTACCATCGTGTGATTGATTTCTCTCATCTTCCGTGCGCCGTCCTAAGCGATAGCTACACAGGACGTCGATTCAGACCAACTCAGGCTCTATCGTCGGCGCCAGTTGCAACAAGAAGGTAAATTTCACTAGTTATGCCTGAAGTTCAAACGACCAGTCACGGATTGTCCCGGCACCTCAAGTGAAGTTTGCAACTACTTTCTCGTCGTCGACATCCTAATCTTGTATACACCAAAGTAACGGCAGCGGCATCACAAGAAAGGTAGCAGGCTGCGATTGTATTATAATCTGGGTGTTTTTCATCATGAATTTTGACAATTATAAGCGCATATAACCTCATTGAAAGCCCCTAAATCCTACCCGGGATGATACAGCAATTCTAAGGGCGACCGAAGAAGGGCCAACTGTTTTGTACCTGCGCAATTACTTGTCATGACTACAAAGTTTAATAGCTCTTACATATGACTTACAATATTTCGGTCAGGCCGCACTTGCCTATAGAAGGCTTGAGGCACAATATACCAGGCCACGCGTCATCCTCTCTCCGGAATCTCTCCGGGCTCCTCAAACACTGGTCCTCTGTGGGGCTGGGCTACGTATTTGGAAATTGTACTTTAAACTTGCAGAGCACATGCGTGGGCGTTAGAGGGGTGGAACATTAAAGCAGCAAAGAGAGACGAAGCTTCATCCTCAGCTCGACTACTCGGATCCCAAGGTGTATTCGCAAGCATGACTTGGCCAAAAGATTTGGCCAAGTCATTCAGGGGCCATCTCGTGAGCTATTTTTGAGGCTGTCCTCGTTCATAAAGTTCTCATGTCAGATCTACTTTGATAGACTTTAACACCGCGCGATGGACATCTCGAACAGCCGGTCTAGGTGAGTCTATTTCAGTCCATTCAGCTGAAAAATGGAACAAATAAAGCCCAGATAGATGATATATAATGGAATTGTGCGACACAGCCTGCGGAGATACACAATGTGTGCTGATCGATGAGAAAGGCCAGCGCGGCGCGCCGGTCACGTGCGCCGGTGCCACAGCACGGCTTCTTGCGCTACTCTACGACCACCGTGTGACACACCCGGCGTTTGCGCGTGGCTTTTTTCCCACCTGCCGTCGCACTCGCGGTTCAGGGATCCGGCCACGCTTGCGTCCCCCAAACTTTGCCGAGGACTCAACCGACAGATCGGTCGCACCGGCGCAACCGTGTGCATCGTCCATATCTATGGCTCCTTCATGCAAAGATCTGTGTAAAACTGGGTCATCTAATTACATACGCATACAATGCATCCCGTCCATATAAAATAAAACATTCTTAAGTGCCGTACTCAATCGGATGGGAAACATATTGCATACAAAATGTATGCAGCCATAAAGGATCAAATGTGCCTCGCCACTTCTTAGATTGTAAGCGCTTATATGACCTTGTAATTTACAGGGCAGCCTTACGATTCCCGCAAGACTTACCGGTTGAGCAAGCTAGGTGATACTTTCGAATAATGGCCGATTAAGCCGGTGAATTGTACGACCTTATAATAGTGACGCCAGGCTGGTTAGTCTGTTGGGTCGGATGGACATTATAGGCACTTATAATCTCACGGCAGTCTGAAACCCTCCCCGTGATGGGTATTCAGTTGAGCGTAAGCCTTTTTTTGACCTCCATTGTATATGCAGTTCTCTGTTTAGGCCACCAAGACGCGGCGGATGAAGTAGGATTTGGTTTGTACATGTATCGAGAGGTGCGGATATGACTGCGGGTACAGATAGCAGCGGATCTAGGGATAATATAATGATAGGAAAGAATAGAGGGAATCAAGAGCCTCTAGCTTTGACTGGGGCTATTCTTTCTCACACTTCGACAGTCACTCGTTAGAATATCACAAGATTCAGTCACGCAGTTTATAAATAGCCTAGGTCTATGCCGAAAGAAGGAATCAAGATTATACTTGTTGCGGGCCTGAGTATTTCCCAAAGCCTGAAATCCGGTCGGTTTCCCGGTCGATTACGGTACATCAGGTAATACGATGAACTTCCACTAGATCACACAAAACCAAAGCAAGTGTGCAAACGTATCGAAATAGTTTGGCCGTTTGTAATAATAGCAACTATGTCATAAGAAGAAACATTCGTATTCGGACCGACTATCCTCAACGTCCTAGAATCTGGACAGTCGATGCATATGGTGGAAGAATGAGCTGGAATGAGTTAGGATACAATACACCCTACCCTGCCGATTATACTTCTATCATCGGCGTTAAGACAACTACGCCTGCCGAGGTAAGTGCAGCGGCCCTTATCAGCAGATAGATTAAGTTACAATTAAAATAGCCATACCTTGACGAAGTTAACCTCAATTTGTAAGCTATATAGTTTTGAACCATGTCTATGCCGTCCCCAAACATAGCAGAGCACTCGAGGTACCACTGTACACCAATGGACTCCGCCGCCTCGCATCCCTGCTCAAATCCAGAATAAGCATGCTTCTTCAAATCGAATGTAGTCCATCGAACCTGTTGGTATGTTACAGGAGATTGGCCCATTTGTTTTAGTCTGTCGATTGTCCTAGCGTCATCGCGCAAATCTTTCTTGCACCCAACGAGTACCATTACGCTACCCGCACCATAGCGCTTTACTTCATTCATCCACTATTGGGCAACATGTACGGTGTTAGCTGCATGAAAACGCACTGCGTACTCATACCGTTGTTATGACATTGTCCAAAGAATCAGGCAAACCGATCGAAAAGCAGATCAAAATTAGGTGTGAATTAGAGTAAAATGTGGTCGCAAATGTTCGAATTCTCACAAGGGATTAACAAACATCCAAAAGATAGTTGGTTTTAACTACTCACCAGTCTGACCAGGCGTATCACGTAGTGTAAGTCGCAATTTCTGTGCGCCGGCTTCAACGTTTGCATGAAGTTCTTCAAAGTTTGGAACCCCGTAACTCTATGATCCAATAAGCATCGCATACTGAGTGTTCCAAAACACTACCAACCTGAGGAAATTCCTGGTTACAAAGAACACGGATAAGACAAGACTTGCCGCAAGCTCCGTCACCAACTGCAACTAATCTTCTGTGAGTGCCAGACGCGGCGTACTGCTCTAGCGTAGAGATACGAGTCCATTTGCTCTAGCCGGGGAATTTTCAGCGTTTAGATATTACAGAGATAGCTGTACAGACCTTTTGGATGCCCTCCCTATGGATTGAAGCAAGCTAAAGTGATTTTGAGTGGCAATTGGCTGAGAAATGTTTGGCGGAACTCACCTCAATCCCTACACTATCAGCTTCGGGGCGAAGCTCGGTATCGTATTGCCAGCAGCTACTCATCACGTCCCATAGCCGGTCCTTGTCAACATGAGACCTTATCAAGAAATCGTTTCTAACGGGGAAACGACGGTTGTTCAATACTTCAACAATCACTGCCATATCCTGTTTGTCTTTATATGGTACGTTGCCAGTAACGGTTTCCTATTGTCATGAGCTTAATAACTACCACTAATTCTCTTAATAATAAAACGAACGTATATTGTCTATCAACCAGTCAAATCAATTAATCAGCTGGACTTACGATATCGCACTTACCATTCCCAACGCATATATGTCACCTTGCAGAGTACATCGCGACCCATTCAGTATTTCAGGTGCCTAGTAGAGGATATTGCCTTATAGCTCGAGGTATCATCGTGATGTTTACTCACAGCCCAACGCAAGGAATAAACAGGACTAGTCCTAGTTGTAAATTGGAGAGTTTGCTCTTTCAACTTGGTGTTACCGAAATCTGCGAGTTTCAGTGCGCCGTCTGAGTCCACAAAGATGTTGGCCTGAAACAAAGTCAAAAGTAGTTTCGAGTTCTCAGGTTACCTGCCTTACGCCTTTTAAGTCACCGTGCACCTTTAAATGCATCTATGAGTTGCACCACGTGCAGATTTACGACACCCATACCATTTTGTGCGAACCATGGAGGTAGGCAAGCCCATCTGTGATCTGAAGACACTATTTCCCAAACATAAGTCAAGCGTATGAGAAAAAATTGTGTCTTACCAAGCTAAGGCGGTCCACATCAGGATTCTTGGAGATGTAATCCGGGAGAGCGCCATTGACCATCCAAGGCGAGACTATGGCAAGCTTCTTGCGATATAAAGCAATCCCAAAAACTTCCAGTACATTCTTATGGTCGCATTTTGACAATGCGTGTATCTCGCGAGCGATTGCCTATGTATAGATTGGAATTTTCCTATATCGGTTAGTGCAAGTCATCCCCAAGTATTAAAGCTAACTTTGAGATTTTGCCGGTTTTCATGGTCCTGGACGCGGTACCTAGCGCACTTCAGTGCTACGTGCATTCCATCCTTTCTTTGTCCTATATATAATCTCCAAACCCTCCTCCGTGGACAGGGTACTTGCTGATACTGCGGGTATTTAGGTTCGACGTTATATCTCGGCATCCGTGGTACACTAATGTCGACATAAGATCTGTTACTGGCTAAAAAATCCAAGTTAAGAGCAAAACCCAAAACCTTTGATTCGAAACGACTCAACAAGCGATCTTTTAGAAGATATTAGATTTTCATTCCGAGGGCTTGACATGGGTGGGATAAGCTTCACGAAGGCGGATGAGTGGTTGTTGAAGATGATGATGTTGCAAGTTGGCGACTTGATGTCAGAGGTGCCAAAACCGGCGCTTAAAGAAAACGCTCATCTATTAGACACATCAAGGCGATGAGGGCACTAGTGTTGATAAGGGTACTGTAGTATCGAGGAGAGGCGGTTCCAACTGGTGTCGACTTATCAGCGAGTCTTAGCAGGGAGGGCAAGACTAAACTTTGCAAACGCCTATGCAGGGGCCAGACCGTTTGCAGCAACGTTTTGAATACTTAACTTACCGTCATTGCCCACGTGCCGAGACGCTGCCCGTCTCGACCAGCCACACAATTGGTTTTGTATAGGGATACTACCGTTACAGGTGAAATTTTTGGCTCCGGAGAGTATATGACGAAGCTTGCGTGTGGGTAATAAATGGGAGTTGGAGATATTCGAATAAAATGTTGCGACTTAGTAGATATAGACTTCACTAGACTACGCATTGGTCCGTTCCACCTTCAAAATCGTACAAGTGGCACCATTCGCCACGCTGTACACACGAACAACTGCGGGAGCTACCCGTTCTATGAGGAAGCATCACCTAAGCATGTCAACAAGCCGTTACTTTACGAGCGGGGCGCGATAACTTCCGTGCATATCTCTTCCGGGTATAGATTTATGATCTATCTGATTTAGACACATAGTAGCATCCAATGAATCGGTGTATGATACTACTAAACTCGCTTGTATAATTGGTTTATCCTCTCATGGCCTTGTATAATTATCGGTTATAGTAGGCTACATAACATAAATTGTGTCGAAAGGTGACATGTAGGTCTCCTCAGCTGCGCTGTCTAGTTAAATTTACCACGTCTATAACAAAAAATCTGCCCAACTCCATTCAAGTTAATCGCCTTGGTCGCCCTCCTCCAGGTGCGCAGTCAAAACCCTCGCCACTCTGCCCACAGCCTCTTGCACGGACAGTGCATCTGCCTCCTGGACGAGGCCCATCCATTTCGCTACGAATCGATCTGGATGGTATAGCAATAGGGCCTCTCGCAATCTCTGCTTCCTCGGTTTTCCGATCGAATGGAGCGGGGATAACAAGAAGCTTGTAACAGCCTTTCTTGAGAGAGCTTCGGGAGACAGAGGTAGTTTGGGCGGGGGATAGCTCGGCCAAGGTAGGTCGGTGAAAGCGAGCTCTCCTGGCTGAGCCCGACCGGCCCTCAGCTGGTTCCAGCGCGCGTCATACGCAATCCAGGCGTCGACCGCGTGCTGCTGCTGCTTGACCTGCTGCCGCTTGGCTCTACGCTCTTCTGCTTCACGTTCCATCCTCCGTGTCTCTTCCTTCCGGGCTTTCTCCTTCTCCTTTCGTTTCTGTTTCTGGACCTCGGCTTGCTCTTGCGCTTCAACCTCAGCACGGTGTGTACGTCTCCACATCCCTTCTCTGACCCACTCGGCATATTCCTCATCATCTATGTTGGCCAAATCGCCTCCTGCTACTTTGGCGGTAGGATCACCAGGGTCTCGCCACCTGGGTGGAACATATTCGTTATAATGAGCCCCGATCCCATCCAGACCCGCATCGTCGCCCATCGCGTCAAACAGTTTTTCTCGAAACTGGCGTTCCTCCATCTCCGCGCGTAGAGCGTCCACGTCAATTTTAGATGAGGAAGCAGGAGGTTCCCATCCTTCATCAAACGGCGAGGGAGAGTGACGTTTTTTTCTTCGGGAGGAGGGTGAGCGAGATCTTTTTCGTTTGTGTTTGCGCTCGGACCAAGATGAATGTTCGTCAGAATCGGGGTGACGACCTTTGCGCGCCGCTCGTTGCGCCTTTCGCCAAGCACGCTCTTCTTCTACCTCGAGTTCAGCGGGAGTTTGTTTCATATGGAGCCGGCCCATGATAGAAAGTCGCACACAGAGTCTAGCACGCCGAGCTCCAGTATATGGGATCCGATAGTGCCAAATTCAGGATTCAGACGCAGCGGTTTCCTGTTATAGATCCAGGTACAAAATAAGATAGGGGGCGACCGGTATGCACAAGTTCAATAGCGGCCTGGCTTATTCGGATATCACAGCAGAACAACTTATAGACTCGGGTGATGCCAAGAGTTGTGATGGTCGTCGGACTTGAGTGGAGACGAGCTACAGTGGTTCATATGGCGCATAAGCGACGGCTGACAAAGGCGATATTAAGACCGGTATATAATTTGCAGCCGGATACTTACCGCAAGTTCTCAGTGGTCCAACGGTCAAGACTCGTGCCTGTCACGCACGCAACCGGGGTTCGACTCCCCGCTGGGAAGTTTGTTTTTGCAATCACCTCAAAATCACCTCGTGAACATATGTCAAGTTATTTGAGGCGCACACTTTCAATTTGACTGAGACATCTTGCGAAAGGCTTCCCAAATCAAACAATAGTGTATAACAATACATTGTATTGACCTGCTATGCTGATAACAGTGGACAAGGATTAATTGTGCTTGCTCGAGAGCGAAAGAGCCTGTGCAGTATAAGACTAACACTGTTCACCGGGTATCCCAAAAACCAAAAGAAAGGAAAGCAAGAGAACGGAAGGGGATTAGAACACAACAGCTGCGACCGCACCCATGACTGCCAATCCGAGCGCGCCGAGGCTACCAGCAACACGTCCAGCTCCGTTTTCCTCCTCCACCTCCTCCACCGCCGCTGGGGCTTCCTCCGCCAGTACCGGGCAACGCCTTGGGTACACCGTTGATCGTGGTTGGGTCGATTTGAGGAGGCATACCAGCAGCGCTCAACGATGCCGCACGAGCCGTCTTGAACTCGGCGCTCGCGGCGGTCGCATCCGTCAACGGCAAGAGCTTCATATACGGATCGCCCTGCGCGAGACCCGAAAAGCCTTGGATAAAATCACCATAGTCGTACAGACTGTAAACGTTGCGCAAGAACGCGTCGCCGAGGATATAGTCGACTTCTCCTCCACCGGCGTTGCTCGAGAACGGCTGAAAGGCATTTTGACACATGGTAAAGTTTTGCGAGCGGTCGGTGGTTGTGATGGTGGTGACTTGGGTCAGGTCCAGAGGGTGGATAGGAATATTGTGACCGCTAAACGGCGAGTTAGTTGACATGTTGTGAGAGATTTGAGATCAGGGCTTACGCAATTTGAAACACCAGCTGAGCCTCGGCCATGCATGGAACTGCATAGGTGGTGTTGGTGCCGTCCTCTACCAAGGTACCGCCCATAGCCGTGTAAATCGCATGAGCAAGGTCGGGAGTGAGCTGCGGGAGCGAGTAACCGGTATCCAATACTGCAGAGACCTTTCCCGCGGGTGGAGTTTGCGTGCCACCATTGACGGTAGTCTTCAGAGTCTGGGCCTTGCCATTGAGAGTGACACCATCGACGAGGATATTCCAGTATAGGTTTTGTTGTGAGCTACTCGAGAAGATGGGAATCTCGGCCGTATTGTTGATAGCTTCTAGACCAGAAGCAAAGGTACCAACATCAAACGCCCCAACGTCCGTGCTATTTCCGTCGTCTGTACGGTCAAGCCTGAATGCAATATGATTTGGGGTAGTCGGATCCGAGATGAAGATGTTGGACAAGATTGTGCGACCCCAGGACTGACCACCGGTGCCCTGAGCGACGCTGTTGGCGATTGAGGAAAGCGTGTCAAAGCCCAAGCCGAGGAGCCCGTTGGTGAGGTTCGACTCGATCAAGCTCATGTCTTCTTCATCCTGAACGAGGAGAATCGACTGATTCTGAACCGTGTAACCAGCGAAGCTCATGGTGAGCTGGGAAACGTATCCAGAGACCGAACCTCGGCCGTAGGACAGTTTCAGCGGCAAGTCAGTCTGTTCATGTGAAAAGCTGTCAGTGAAAAAATTTCGGTGTGCGAGGCCAAATGATGAACATACGTAGACAGTAGCATCGCTGAAGAGGTCCTTTGTGTCCCGAGTAGGATAGACCCAAGTATCAGAACTGCCAGTGTCGACCTGCAGGACCAGGTCTACGGAGAAAAGGTCAGTAACGATAGTATAGACATAGCAACCGAGTAAATGAACTCACCCTTGCCCTTGACTTGCACGGTGCTGGTATAAATATTATTCTGAGTGTTCTTGAGTCCGACGCTCCCGCCGGCCGCGAGAATAGTCCCAAAGCCGCGCTTGTTCGGGTTGGGTGGAGCTGTGGCACGCGAGACTTGAGGCGAGTGACAGGAAGAGTGAATGCCGACGCGGTCGACGCGACGGCGAGGATGGTAAATGCAGCTTCGAGCTTCATGGGAAATGGGGGAAACGAGCGAGTGCGGGTGAGGAGAAAAGAAGGCGGGGCCTTTGTATAAGAGAATACGCGGTGGCGGTGATGCGAGAGGTGCGATGACAACTGGCAGGTCATCATGTGCCTGGTCGACGTTGCCAAGGACTCGGTCAAAGCACAACAGCTCCCGGATTAGGAAACATCCGCTTCTTTTATTCGTCCCACATGACTCGATGCGAATAGATGCAAATTCAACCTCCATAAACGTGCATACAGCATGTTTACAGCCAACTACACGAAATACAAAATACATGAATACATAAACCCATAAGGTAGACATTGCATGTGAACTATGCTTTTTTTCACAGCATATTGAGCAAACTGATGCTCATGGGCGTCCGGGCCGCCGCCGTGAGTTGCATTGCCGGTGAGCTGTCGGGCCGACTGCCCTCCATTCATGTGACGTGATCACCACCGCCTCACTATGCTCCCACACAGGAAGTTCGAGCTGGTGGCTCTGCTCAAACGTGGGCGCTAACCTTACTCGCACCTGGTACTGTCGAAAACATGCCAAGCATTAGCTCTCTCGTTCCTGGGCCTAGAAAAATATTTTTAGCATGACTCACAGAAACGCCCGCAAAGCCTCGCACACCCCAACTCTGTTCTCGGCCCCTGGCGCCCGTCTCGATGCATCCTCGAATGACGACCTGACGAGTATTGTCGCCCGGCTTGCTGTTTCGCCAATGACGCTCGTCTTCGTCGATGCGGCATACAGTCCCCACCGCAACTTCGGATTCGCTCTTGGAGACGATACCCCGTACAACAGTCGTGTGTATCCGAACGAGCGACATCTTCATCCCCGCAGTCAGTTGGGGTATATTCGCGCAGGACAAACCGGCACCGCTCAGTGTAACCGCAAACTGAACGGTACATCCAGACGGGTAATTGAGTTTATGCGGGAGGGAGAGGTGCACGCCGACATCTTTGAAGGCCGCAAGAGGCTTAGCGCTCGGAGACGGCTTGAGCGGCACAGGCGACGTGCGCCACTCGTCGTCGCATATCCTCCGCGGCTTTTCACTTCCAGGCAATGGAATATACGGCCGTTCGTAGCGCGAGAGGGTTTAGGCAGGTACAAGATCTCAGTTTGGACACTAAAAAGAATCTATATCAGGATCATCTCGTACAATAAAGAAACTAGCTAAAAACAACCCACCTGTCATGGAAACGCATACCCCGGCGGAACATGTCGACCTTGAGCATATAAAACACATGGCCGGTTGCAGTTCGAGTCGTGATGGAGGACGAAGGTGGCAAGGGCGTGGTCACGTCATCGTACGGCCCGGCACCGTTCACATAGTCTGGGAGCCCAAACACAAAAGGAAAAGTGCTCGGACAGCGGCCGTCAGAGGAACAGGAATCGGAATCGGCCGACCAGATCGTTGATTTCTCGGAGAGGACGGTTCGTGATGAACGGAGCGTGGGGCTCCCGTTGGCCATCATATATGTCAATACGACTCCAACGAGCTGGGAAGGGCAAGGTGCGTTTTAGGATTCGAGTCTAACAGGTTTGATGTAGGCGGCACTTACGCTCAACTCGACACGATCAACGTGCTTGAAGGACTTGATGCCGACACGCCCCTCGATGAGCGCATTTCGGCCGTATGTCGGGAGCTTCGTGGACCATATGCGCTGGCCTAGATCGAGCGTCAGGCGCTTGGAGCTGAAGACATACTTGCCGCTCTCGGCAGTCGCTGGCAGGGGGAGGTCGGACAGCGCAGGAGACAGTGCACCGCTCCGACTCGTCGAGGGGGTCAGAGTCAGTGCAGAGTACGCTGGCGAGCGTTCGAGCTCGAGCGACTGGGAGTAGTTGGGCAGTTCGTCAGAAGAGTATGTTGGAGGTAGTACTGCGGACGACATCTTGAGCGGGCGAGGAAAGTTGAACGAACAATGCGCAGTACCAAAGGTTTATATGAGGTCGTGCCATAGCATAGTGTATTGGAATTGCGAGGTATGACTCGAGGAAACGTTGTTGATCCCTCAGTCAGCATTAAGGAACGCAGACGGCTTGCTGACTGATCTTGCAATCCATGTCGTTGATGGTAAATGAGTTCATATAGCATGGGAGAATCGCAATGCTGGCAGTACCGCTCGTTGTGGATATTCTGTGCAGGTGAACAGCCCTAAGAGCACTCCAGGCCGTGGGGTGCGAGACACGGCTGAAGGAAGCCGAACGGGGAAGTGACTCGCGACTTTATTCGGCCAGATTGTGGCTCGATCGCGATCTACAGCTTCTTCAAATGGCTTCCTGGGCGCTTGTTCTGCTTTGGCTTGGCCGACCTCCACTTTTTTATCTACGTCAGCGACCCCCGATTCACGATCCTTGTAAATAGGTGCCACGTCGTGAAGCCATGTCTAAATTTATAGATTTGTATGGGCGCCTTTTGTGTTGTATTAGTGAGACGAATTGGCTCGAACTGAGGCCATGTCCGATAAGACCGACCCTCTCAATGATCATCACGAAGCAATCCATTAGAATGAACTATATTTAGGAGACCGATATATAAATAAAATACAGGAATTATATCTCAGAGTGCCCATAGGGGCCCATACGACTGAAGTACATGATATGATGCATATATGCGGGTATCTCATAAAAGTGCCATGGAATAACGAATAGTTCGCCTGTGCAAACGTTTTTCTAGCCATCTAAACGGAACAATCAGTCAACCGATACAATGCCGAGACTGGTAGGGTTGCTAACCTTTTAGATGCCGATGTTTACAGAATACCCGCAGCGGAGCCAACACCTGCCGCACCATACTTGTCCATCAAAGCACCAAAGTCTTGGGACTTGGGTATAACGGGCTTTTCAGAGTACTGCGCTGTTGGAGCGGATGGGGTTGATCGACGAGAACAGAGACCACAGTCTTTTGGAACTGGAGCTCGAAGTGGAGCTGGATAGGTGTGAGGCCGTCTTGGACGAAGGGCGGCAGGGAGCTGCGCCAGAAGCACCGTAGGAAGACGCGAGGGAACCAAACGCGGCGGAGTAATCGCGAGGCTGTTGAGTGTGAGACACCAAAGAGGCGGAGGAACTGGCGTATGAGTAGCTCGACATTGCGTATGTAGTGATGAGTGCGAGTAGATGTGTGTAGCTTGGCACGAGTGGAAGCGAGGGGCTAAAACCTGAGTGGTGATGATTTGGCATCGCGTTCCAGATTTATTTTATACGCACGTATCCAACATGTTCAGGCTGTAGATGCGCGCCAGGGTGCGGCGACGGAATTGCTTGCCAATCCATGAACGCTTTCAGCTGATGCTGTGCCGCAGTGGGTGCGGGAACAAGCTCGAGTCACTGCGCGTTGTCATGTTATGACTTGCGTAGGCGATTCTAGCTCTTCCATATGTGAATTTTCTCCAGGAAGTGAACAAGGATGCATGGCATGGGCAACTCGGTCAGGATTCACAGCCGCAGCTGATGAAATGCAAGTCGAGTCACTGTTTCAGGAGCGAGGGGCAGGATGTTGTAACGGTAATGCCGATAGATCGCCGTTGCCGTCGGGAGTAACATGTAACAAAATTTCGCCTTTGGTCTCGCCTTCCGCCTTGGTCCAAACACGATCACGCTCTGGGACTGGCTTGATTGCTCGCAATGGCCATCACGAAGCCTGCCAAAGTCAACAAGGGCAGGAAACAAAAATTTGATACCTCGTCCCAGTTAAAAGGTGCCGTTCGGGCACTTGGCGGCGATGACCAGGATCTTGAGCTTCTCGCTGGGATTGAGAGCGATGATGAAGCGAGCGGGACCAAAAAAGTCACAGGGAAATCACAGGTATGATTGAATATTTTGCAAACGTCGAAGCACGAATATGAACAATCGATTGGCGCAGAACAAACTCGCATCTCGAGAGCTTGCTCGGTTTGTCAAATCACTAAATCTCCCCGCTTCCGTGGACGCCGACCAGACCGTTGCGACGAAAAGCAAGGGAAAGGGAAAAGAGAAGACCCAAGATAGGGCAAATGATGTTCAACAGAGCTCTAATGATACTGCACCTGTGAAGGAAAGCACAAAGTTGAAGCTAAAGGAGAAAAAGGCCGACAAAAAGGTCGAAGAGACAGGGCGAAAGGAGAAGTCGAGGAAAGACAAACAAGAGGATGGAGTTGGGCCCAAGAAGAAGGAAAAGGAATTGTCCAAAGGCAAGACCCGGGACGATCACTCTCGCGCGATCAAGCCGCTTCCTTTAGCCAAACCCTCCACGTCCGTCTCTGTCTCTACGACTCTGCCAGCTACAACTCTCAACAAACCGGGGAAGAAAGCCAAACTGGTAAGCTCAACAGATCACAGGGTAGCGTATCGTACCAAATGTTTCATTAGGTTGTTACTCCTGCGTCCAAGTGGTATGAGGATCTGCCTCCAATCACACCCTCGAGTGTCCGCCTGTCCGAGAGCAAACTCTCAGCGCTCGTAGACCGCGCAGCAGCATTGCACGCGGCAGATACAGCCGCTTTCTCTGATTCTCAATTTGGTCTCTCCACTTCGGATGCACACTTTTTGGAGAGCGTTTTGCAGGGAGGCACAAGGAGTGATAGGCTCAGTGCTTTGACGCTGGTTGTACAGGGAGCCCCGGTCCACAGTGTGCGTTCAATTCTCCAGATGGAAGCCGATAGCACACGACTGATTCAAGGTTTAGACACGTTCGCTCGAGGGCCTTCGAGCAATGGCCTCGAAAAAGGGTGGGCGAGGAGAAAGCCTAAAGGCACTCAGGGCTATTGTCGATTGGTGGGTTGGGGGCGGATGTCCGGATCGTAAACTACGGTGAGCAGATATGAAAAGATTATCGTACAGAGGCTAATCTAGCCAATGTAGCTATTTCCGCGACCAGCCAGTGTCGTCGAGCGATATTACCGATGCCCACCTGATTGTTTGGCATTTCGAAGACTGGCTGAAGAAGTATTTCTTCAGCATACTACAGTTGCTCGAGGTACCGTTTATAATTCTTGTATCATCCGTTATGAATAACTGACACTACGTTATGAAGACACTCTCACTCGACACGCTTCCTTACATCCGAACCCAAACCATGTCCCTCATATTCACCCTTCTTAAGGAAAAGCCCGAACAAGAACAAAACTTGCTTAGGCTTCTTGTCAACAAGCTCGGTGATTCGGACAGAAGCGTAGCCTCCAAAGCCTCATTCCATATCCTCCAACTCCTCGTTCCACACCCTTCAATGAAAGCCGTGATTGTGCGGGAGATGACCTCGCTCGTGCTCAAACCACAAAGCGAGCAAACCAATGCGCAATATTATGGTGTCATCACCCTGAATCAATTTACGCTCGCACCTGGAGAAAAGGACGTCGCTGCAGCGCTGGTTAGCCTTTATTTCCAATTGTTTGAAGATATCCTGGGTAAAGGAGAAGAGCCCTCAGAGGAGGCTGAAGAAGGGTCGGAGGAACGAACACATCGTCCGAGTGCTCGCGAAAAGGCTCGACTCAAGGCAAGGGAAAGGGAAAAAAAGCGAGCGGAAAGGGCACGAACGGCGAGGCCATATTGCAGAAACGCAAGATTCGAACGCAAAGTTGATTGCCGCGATATTGACGGGCGTACACCGTGCGATACCGTTTGCAAAGACCGACACGTCTATGTGAGCATGTTTCGTTTAACTATTTCTTGCGAATGCTCATTATCGGCTCTTACAGATTCGACAAGCACATGCATACGTTATTCCGCATCACTCATTCTGCGCCCTTCACATAAGTATACAAGCTTTGGTTCTTATCGAAAAGGTTTCATCGGCGAACCAGGTAGGTTTTTCCTAAAATAAAATAAAATACAAGAGCCGTCGCTTAAACCACCTTGCAATAGTCTATATCGGATCGGTTCTACAGGACGCTATACGACTCCTCCTGGACCCTCGCCTCCTCAAGTCCTCAAAACAAGCGATGTACCTTAACCTACTATTCAAAGCTATGAAGGCGGACACCTCTTTCCGTAGAGTGACCGCTTTCGTGAAGCGGCTTCTTCAATCACTTACGGTACACCAGCCTCCGTTTATATGCGGAGCTATATCTTTTGGGAGAGGTGAGAGGCTAGGTCATCAATATAAAAATGAATACTGACAGCATATACCCAGCTCTCAGCACTACACCCGGGCTCCGAGAACTACTTCAAGACAACGAAGTAAAACGAAAAATCCAGGTGGCCGAGGATATCGAGGACCCACCTCGGGGAGACGGTTCCTATGACCCCAAGAAGCGTGACCCACAATGGGCTAATGCGCATAGAACTTGTCTTTGGGAACTGGTAAGGGTTGCTATATATTGTGATTTGAGGCGATGCGACCTAATCATTTCCCAGACGCCCTTCCTAACTCATCCATCTGTTTCACTTCATGCCAAGCAACTTCTTACCGGAGCTCAGCTTACCGCTACGCCTGATCTCGGGCTGAATACACTTACTCATTTCCTGGACCGATTCGTCTACCGGAATCCCAAGAAAATCAAGTCTCGTCCTGTGTCGGTCCTACACCCAGCAGCCCACGATCCAGACGGCACCCGCGTTCGCTTGATGAAGGATACCACGGATTCTACGATGAACGTGAACGATGAAGCATTTTGGAGGAAGAACATTAAAGATGTTCCCGCTGATCAGGTATCCACGTCGAGTTTTCGTCGAGGCGGCAGCCAAACCAACCAATGTTTCAGCTTTTCTTCCACAAATTCTTCCTGAAAAAAAATGGAGAAACAACAAGCTCGAGCAGGCAAGGCCGAAAAACGTAAAAAGGACAAGGCCGATAAATCAGAGGTAGCTGATAGTGACGAGGAAAGTGACGACTCCCAAAGTGGTTCAGACTCAGAAAGTGAAACGGAGAGCGAATTGGGTGAAGCCGAGGTCTGGAAGGTAAGCGGCAGGATTTGGCTTAGTGTTGTGGCTCACTCGGACCTTGGGTTTTTAGGCTATGCAATCTTCGATGCCCGAACTTCAACATGCTGGAGATGACAGCGACAGTATACCAAGTGGTCTGGATGATATGTCGGATGGCTCCAGCTCAGACGGCTCGGAAGATAGCGACGTCGGACAAGTTGAAGAGGAAGACGACGGGTCTGAGTCCGAAGCACCAACAGATGGGTCTGTAGCTGGCGGTGATGCCTAATGACCTGGCGACTCTAGCGATGACGAAATCGATTTCGCCGAGGACGAGGGCGATTTGATCGAGCTTTCTGAAGGAGAAGATGTTTCGGAAGAGGAGCCGTCCCATGGTAAACGCAAAAAGTCAAACAAAGATGAAGAGAAACAGAAGAAACGAAGGAAGCTCCCAACCTTCGCTTCCGCTGAGGACTATGCGAAAATGATCGATGAAGCTCCCGAGGATGACATTTGTATCATTCGTACAACATATCTGAAACTGCGTACTGTACCCAAAACCTTCTTGAATGCTATTCGACGTCTTATTATGGCACGTGCACTGCTCGCAGCGACACAATTTTGTCGTGCCACACGGGCCGCGTGTTTGTTTCTACTCGCTTTACCGTCCTTGTTTCATTTGGTTGTGAAATTACTTTTATTACCGATACGAGAGCGCCCTTCGGCGTTGTTTGGTTGTACACGCACACTTGCGCCGCTCTTCTGATAACAGAAACGCTACACCTAGAAACACAGCTAAATCACAGTCCAGATGTACTCCTATCACATCGGTATTTCCTCTGATCGTGGTCCAGGGGCTTATCCTAGCCTCAATAGAGTTAGCTGGAACGTAACCTGAACATCCACTGCAACCAGGAATTGTGGATCGCGTGGAAGTGTATCGGATTGACAGGTACGTCTAAAAAAAGTATTCTGGCCGCTAAGTTTCCCCCCTGGGTGGACCTTGACGGGAAGGCCTCGAACTGCATTTAAAAAATGCGGAGACAGTCCATTTTTTGCAAGGGACAACTCCGGATCGAGAGCCTATGCCTGGATAAAAGTCGAACCCAGACCAAATTCGATTCTGGCGCTGATCCTGACCCCTGGACGGCGAGCCTTAAATTCAGGCGAGTTGGCTTAGACATGTCAATTCCAGCCTCCGTCGTTCTTTTTTCGCTCCGCAACACGGCATCGGCACGTTTGTTTGTCTTGTTTCCATCCTGGGGCTGGTTCGATCACTGAGACTTCCCGTGCACTACTACCATCCAACGCGACCATGCAGCTAAGAAAGAGCATGGTATTTTGCCCCCAAGCGCGGATGAGAATAAGGAAGTTATCACTACGAAAAACGTCCTTGTTGGCCACGATCCTATGTACTCTCGGTGCAGGTGTCTGTTAACCCTATCAGAGCGATTGAGTCAAGTCGCTGGGTGCTGCTGTCAACGAGACTCAGGAGCAACACCGATTACCCTGCGTCTTAGTTGACAGCAACTACTGTACTGTTGAACAACAATGCTACAATTAGATTTCGGGGTAACGCTGACATACGAACCCACTATAGTTGTCACGGTCTAAAACGCGTTTTCAGACAACTTGTCTCCATCCCACAAATACGTGACTACGTTCACCATCGCTGGATTCACAAACCAGGTGATAGCTACCGTGAACTTGATATATTTGGCTATTTTGACTGGCCGTACCCCAATCATTCCTCCACTTTTACCTGACCATTTCGGCAACTTGGACACTGTTGCTCCTATAGCTTTCAGTGATATTTTCGATATCCCCCGTCTAACAAACGAGCTGAATATCCCGGTTATCGAGTGGCACGAAGTCAAGATCCCAACGTCGTCTGAAATCGAGTCCATTGGTTGTTGGAATACTGGGTCTGTGATGGCAGCGACTGGGAACGTCCCCCCATCTTCCGATCATCCTCGTGTATTGAAACTTGGCAAGTCTAGAACGCGCTAGCAGATACGACAACTTGCTTACGCACCTTTTGTAGATGTGTCTTATACACCAGTACCATCAACATTCACACTCAGTCGGGGTGCCATAGCAAACGATATTATGTTCTCGGCATGGGCATTGGCTTCGCTCGCGTACCCCAAATCGCGCCAACTACAGCTGAACTCAAAACGCCCTCATATTCTTCCGGATCATTCGGGCAGGAAGATTGAACCAGATGATCAACTATTATGCTTTGACGCCCTTTACTATGTGGGTTTGATAGATCCATCCCCTGCCTACGACGTACGTGAACCTTTTCAAAGATTGCCTCTTATATCGTGGCTCATGAATTTCTAGTTCTTTGCCGAGTATTCTCCGTTTTGGAGCCGCGTTGGGACCCACTTACACTGGAAAAGCTCTTTGACGGATCTTGCCACCCAATATCTCCGTCGACACTTTGGAGTTGCAGACGATGATCTACCACCACCTCCGGTACGAGCGCAGCCTATATAGAAACGATAGCATTAATCTGATATGGGCATTGGCGTAGTTTATCTCGGTACATATACGACGAACAGACTTTAAACAAGCCTGCAGTGCAGAACTGGAACCGGAGAAGTGCTTCGCGCCTATCAAAGCATACGAGCGTCGAGTCAATGAGATCAAGCAAAGTTTACAGGATCGCCCAGACGGAATCGAGGTAACAAGGGTGCTAGTTACCTCTGATGAGGACGATCCTGAATGGTGGAAGCAAGTGGCTGCGCTCGGCCCTGAGTGGAGTTGGATAGATCATACAGCTGAGAAGACAGCTGAGATGCATGGCCAGTGGTACGAGCTGTGTCATTGTATGCGTGGTTTGGCAGGTGATATTTACGTCGACTCCCTCGTACAGGTATCCCCTATTGGATGCAGTGATTCAGTCCATGGGGATAGGGTTCGTAGGGACGCAGCAAAGCACCATGTCGCAAATCGCTTGGAGAAGAGTTGAAGATTGGCAGAACGGATTGGGTGTTGAAGTTCGATGGGGGGCCTGGTACAGATGACCATTAGATATGGTCTTAGGCCGAACAGGACATTTGCTTGCTAGAACTGTTCATCATTTAGACAAATTATCTGTATTCAGCTTGGACTTTGTTGTTATACTGTACGAATATGATTTATTTACTTGCTAAGCCGTGCATGGCTCCCATGATCACTTTTGTAGCGAGCACGGCTAATTCAATCTTCCCCCTACACATCTAACGTTTTAGTTGAGCTCGATCTCAAGCTCCGACCTGAATCGGTCTAATCCTAATTCCTAGCCACGCAGTCCAAGTTAGATAATGGTGGGAAATTCCCGGGTTTCGCCCCCTCTCGGAGTCTTGGATATTATCAACAAAGCTCTCAATAATCCCATTGTCATGTAGTTTGTCTCAAATTGTGAAATGAATATACACATGCGGAATGAGAGGGCTAGAACAGCCGAGTCAAGCGGGAGATCCGGACGCTTTGTTCGCGAGTTGTTTAATGGATACGCCCTTAGGCACGAATACAAGGCTGTAGGGCTTCACGCATGGCACTGCAACGAATGAATACCGATCAAGAATCTGTTGAGTGACTGAACCTGCGAGCTCCAAGCTCTCTGATGACGACATGGTGTCTTCGTTTCGTCGAACCAGGTAGTGCACTAACTGTGCTGCATTACTAGCGATCGCCTGTGTATATCTGCCAGATCCGTCGTCTCCCTCGGTTGTGGCGGTGCTCGGAGACCTACTTCCTGAAATTGGGTGCGCGGTTCCTGCGATCATTACATCGCTAGACGTAGTAGTAGGTACATCATGGGGGACTTGAGCAGCATCTTCGGTGGTTATTTTCGTTACAACTATCATAGGCTGTAATTCTCGAGTAGCCGGTTCGTATCGCCAGAGTTGAGTTTCAGAGCTGTTACGGTTCGCGATGATAGGTCCAGAGATGTAGGAATCATCACACTGTTGCATTTGCATGGGCGACTCGCTTCCAGGATGTCTACGGGGGTCGATATATGTAACGCAAAGCTCTCGAGCAAGACCTGGTTCGCTGCTAGAAACGCCACCTTTTAGCCTCACCATGATGGGGGCGGTGGATGAGGTTGTGCTCGACTCCTCGCCTGTAGAATTGTAAACCGAGAGACCGCCTGAGAATACAGAGCCATTGCAGAATACGGTTATAGTATCATTTGAGAGCCCAGCACCATAGATGGTCGATGATATCTCCAGGGGTTGTGTACGAGAAAAATGGGCGAACCGACATTTGCCTCCAATCCAAGTTCGAAAGGGAGATGACCGGCCGCACTATGAACTAGTTCAAGGCCCGCAATCTTCACACCGGTAGGACTCTGATCGGAAGGACCAGTGATGCTCATATATCCTTCTATTCCATCGGGACCGGCCTGTTGGGGATCGGGCCATCCAATAGGATACCCAGTGGAACCTCCATCACTCGCGACGCCAATAGGGACAGCCTCGGACGAGTCGGAAACGGAAACGATATGGGATACATCCTCGGTAGTCGTGATATCCACGGGCGTAACGGGACCAATAATATCCAACATAGGCCAAGAGCGGTTTTGGTTCGGGTCCAAAAGAATTGTGCTTGGACTAGGGTCCAAAGAACGCTGCTGCTGCCACTATGGGCCCACACTCTCTACCACTCTGGCATGAAAAGATGTATTTGTATAAATCTAAGTAAACGTAAAAGAGAGCGCCTTACTGGGTACGTAGACACGTCCTTGGCCATACAAGAGGGCGTGGCAGCCCCAGATACTACAACCCCATGAGTTCCGAGCAGCAGTCCCAATGGTATAGCGCTGCCCGATTGAAACATGACCCTAGCCACGAGAGTTTAGTTCTTTTGGGAGAAAATGACCGGTGGTGGTTGTGAATGAAGACCGGAGAGGCTACCAAGCATGAATAAACAAAGCGATCCCTTCTGGCTCTTCATAGTTCCATCGCATCTTGCTTCTACTCGCTAACTCACCTCCGTTTATTTTGCTTATACTTCCCATGTGAATAATCTCTATTGCAGCTAAACTGCAATATGTGCTGAATGGAACTGGATGTTACTTCGTTGAAAATTGAAGCATTGTTAGACTCAAGGCGAAAGGCGATAAGCGCCATGGGACTTGATGGTGTCGAGAGGGATCAAGACGGCGCGGACAATCGGATGGGGCAAGGCCTAAGATCGGCATAAGAGTGAATGGGAGAAACATCCGGCTTTGAATACGATAGGGAACTACGGAGCGCCGCACAAGGCGAGTATACAAGATAGACCAAAGAACAAATAACCTATCAAATATCGGGCCGTGAATATACAAGTGAGCGGAGTGAGGAGCAGCAGGAACAATGCAATGAAGCCATAAATGACGAAAGAAATATAAGGTATATACCAGGGGCCAATAGTCGGCGAGAACGGAACAGGGCGAGCCGCGAGGGCGGTGGAGTGGCGCATACATCCGCCAGGGGCAATGAGGCCTGTGTGTAGAGCCTCATACAGTGCTCTTGAATGAGTTTGGGCCAACAGAGCGAAAGGGACAGTGAGCACGAGCGAGGGCGCAGGTGGAGGTGGCTGAGCGCCGGGCGGTTCGGTTTTATGGCCCTATGTGGCTGATCCTTATAATAACTTGGCATGCCATCTCATCTCCTTCATCCCACGGCCAACTCCTCAGACTCTTCATCATCACCAGCCTGGAGATATATTTAACGCGACCCACTCATTATTGCTTCAACCAGTCGAGTGGGAGCTATGACCGAAGGCTACAAGAAAATCTATCTTATCCGACACGGGCAAGCCGAATGCAAGTGAGTATTCGATGTGATTATCCATCGAGCCACCAGAGTAACTGACAATGGTCAAGTGTTGCCAGCGACTTGACGAGTTAGTAGACTTGTGTTTAGATGTTATGTATACTGAGGTTGCCAGTTTTTGCAGTTCCCGATGCAGTTCTCACCAAGTTTGGCCGTTCCCAGTGTGTCGATTTCAGCCAAGGTTCCCTAGGGGCCACGATTCAGGACTCCGCAGAACTAATACTAACATCTCCGCTACGACGTGCTTTATCGACAACACTCTTGGCACTTCCTCGGGCTGTGGAACGCTTGCTGCCTGATTCTCATGTGCTTCTCGTCCCACAACTCCAGGAGATCAATGATGTAGCGTGTGATCGAGGCTCAGACCGAGCTATACTCGAATCTACCCCCGAATATACGAGCGACCTAAACATATCGGGCAACTAGACTTCAGTCCCCTTACAGAAGATTGGAACAAGAAGCAGGGAATCTACGCAGCTAACCTCGACGCCTTGTGGGCTCGGGCTCAATGGGTTCGAAGGATGATCCGGGACAGGGAAGAGAAGACCATTGTGATTAGCACACGGCAACTTTCTAAGGTTTCTTGTAGGGCTGGACGGTTACTATAATCGAGTGAGAGTAAGTCTATTTCGCGGGGTTTGGCTCGAGGTTATCAATTGATTGGTAACATGATCAGATTTGGTCCAACGTGGAAGCACGCCTATACACGTTCGAATCGTTGGACGACGAACGCGCAAAACTTGTGCCAGTCTACGACGATTCTAGATCGACCGGTTTATTGTAGAAGGGACTTGTATGTATATCAATCATATTGTTGAAACATATATGAACGGTGTCATTTGCATCCTTTGGATAAGTAATCTGATGTCATTTCCCTCAAGTGGTATACCTTGGCAAACCCATGATTTGGTATCTTACATGCCAAATCTAAAAACCCTGAGATGCGGAGCCACCAGGTAATTCTTTTATTTTCCGTTTTGACCATCACCCTACCACCATAGCCAGTTGGCGTCCTTCCTCTCATGTCTGTTGTGCATATAGAAACACATCATCTTGATGACGAAATCCTCAACGTTGAGCAACAACTATGACGAACTGGGGTGATCCCAGACCCTGAGCACTGACGTTTTCAACAACCTTGCTCGTTCGGCTATCGTCATTTGCGGAGCCTCCGCTGTGCGACTCGTTCAGACAGCACGTTTCTTTGTACATCCTTGTCTATATCTCTTGTCTCGACTGGATGATTGCGCTCTATCTCAGCTGGACCTTTCCCCGGAGTCATTCCCTCCAAGCACCCGGGTTTCGCCAGTCTCCCTTACGATGTCTCCTCGGTTTGATAAAACATCTTTCAGTAAAAGACATTCTAAGCCTTCGCAAGGTATTGTTCCATCAGATTTCTGGGATTATATTGGATACTTACGTGTTTATCACAAGACCTGCGGCTATCTTTATCATTTTACTAAAACTCGACCAGTATGGTGAGCCCGGGGTCCGACAGACTTAGCCAGGATAACAAGGACCTAAAAATGCTTCACGTGAACAGGGCGCTCTCGCTGGGATAATTCAACAGAGGAGGGCGATCCCACTACCGCAATGGAGGAGCCTCGAATCGCTCAATGCTACTGAGCTGGAGAGCTCAGTGCTTCATGCAGCACGCGTAGAGGCAAACTTCTTGAGAGAAAGGCCGAGCGCCCGCCCAGTTTTCCAAATAATCAACACAGGTCGGAAGTGGGGACAGATAGGCTGGCTGGGCCAGGTACGTCTCGCAGTCGCTTCAGTGCTTGGAGCATCCGTTTACTCTTAGGCTCTAGGTTGCTGGAGGAGAATATGTCATCATTTTCTTCCGTAACGGAATGCTTTCTGTATGGGACGTCACACCCGAAAAATCCGGGTGTGTAGCGGAACTGCAAACACACATGGATAACTACACCCACACATGTGAGGTACTTCAAGAAGAGCAAGCAACATTAATTGGTTTAGCCACAGGCGCCCATGATGAGTATGCGCAGGTCACTTGTCAGTTATGCTATCTTTGCTGAGTCAATTAATAGTGATGATACCGAGCGGTCTGGGCGATACTGTGTATTCAAAATTAGCTTTCCGCCAGCAAATCCCGGGGTGTCCATCACTCAAGTACTAGACGCCAAGATAGACATTCCGATAACTGGTTTATTTATACACGTGAGTCATCAACTCGAAGTTGCTTCTACCATATCTAACATGTAATCATCCTAGCGGGGGCGGGCGTAGTTGGCCCCTTCAACGATCGGACAACGGCTGCGCTTCAGATATATGATTGGAAAACAGGCCAAGGAATTTTGATCAACACAGGCGTAGAGTTGCAGGTATGATAATACTAGCCTACAGTTCGACTAAGCTCATTACCGTTTCTAGACTGACTGTGACCTTGACGTGATCTCGTTCCCCGACGAGATAGTACTCTACGCTGAAGACTCGAAGCAATCTGTGCTCCACACCTACACTGTCGAGAATATTCGTCGTATGCTTTCTGGTTTCCCATCACGAACCTCACACAGTTGCACGCGTTGGTGGCGGGTTCCTGATCGACACTTATGACAGTGACTCGTCACCCGCATCGCCATATTCAACAGCTTCTGAAGGCGTCGATGATGCACCAGCAACTATGCAGATCAGCTTGCCGCCTAAACGATCCAAAACACGTGAGATCAAGGATCAGGTGGGGACATTCGGTGCGGGTTACACCATGCTGAAAAAGAGTCATATGAGCGCCCGTGATCGCGTGCCATATAGCGGCAAGATGTCCGTCCTAACGTGAGTCGTTAGCATGGTCGTTCGATAACTACTCTGAACATGTGAATAGAATGTCCTTGCGCCACATTGAGGACAACAGCTCAAGGGTGCGATGCATAACCCATCATTTTCTAACACCCCTGGCTTCTCCTGACACACCATCATCGGACACTGGCTCATCTGCCTCCACTTATCTTTCTGCCAACACTTCGCTGTCCACTCCCGAAGATCCTCTCGACGGATCACCACTCAAACACATTCGCACACACTCTTGGCATCAACGCGATTGTCAAGGGACCCACTGGCTACGACCTTATATCCTTCGGTGAAGGTGGTACCAACGTCGTGTGGCTCGCCCGCAGTGACGATACCAACATTGATTCAGACGACGACGACGAGCTCGACGAAGACGAATTCGATAAGCTCGAATACCTTTTACGTCGCAACTTTCCCAACCTCGCACTCCAGTCCGCGCGGAGAATACGTAAGGCGCCTGAAACTTCCGCGTATCATAAAGCCAAGTTTAACCGCGGCCTTGACCTGGATGACACGCAAGGGGTTCTATGCATCGCCACAACGCGTGGAGAGGTATTTAGGTTAAGATTCGACTGAAACCCTGATACCACACTACTATATTTATAGCAACCAAGTATGTAAAAACGGATAATGTTGGAGGGCGTTGTGACTAATAGTATGGTTACCAACTAATAAACGATAAGAAGCGAAGTCGAAGAAAATGGCCGCACGAGGTACTAAGAACTTGTAGCGCCATCCAACGCTGCAGTGAAAAGGCCGATGGATGGGTCCGTGTCAATATCTTCGTCGCTGAAAAGTTCCTCCTGCGTGCATGGGTTTTCATTACGACATCAATAGTGACCTGGCAGGTCGGGAACGCGCTCTCTAAGGCTCGCACGTTGCTGGGAGGCTTAGCCGAAGCTAGCAAGCAGTACTACCGAGTAAGGCGCATAAGGAAGTTACTCGAAGAAACGTGTGCTGAAACATACCTTGACCTCGACAAAGTTCTCGAATTCCCAAGATAATTCCGACCCGCTTCGCCCACCCACTTCCAAGCTGCCGTTCACCACTCGACACCCTCCATGGGGTGGAGCTCGAGGCGGGGTCTCCTTCATCCGTGGTCACGCCTTGATAGTCTGACGTTACAACACCTATTGCCAGTACGACGTCTTTCCGCTTTCGAAGTCCGTGAACCATGACAATAGTGGACTTAATCAACTGGATGCTAACTTCTACGAACGCGAGAGAGCAGGATTACGAGAAGTACCTGCGGTCATGATGACGGTGATTGTATGCGCATAGTATGGTAAGATGGACATGCCGACAGGGTGTTTTGGCTAGGAATAAATAGCTGGAGTCAAACGATATAAATTAGTGTTAGCCTTCATGTGACAAGGATAACTGTTGCATGCCTCGGCAACCATTTCTGGCGGTGCTTCCTTGACACGACCAACAGGTTGAACTGGCATAAGCGTATGACGCTTCCACAAGTCAGGTCCCAGACTTGTTATCTACGTGCATAGGGCGAGTTTCAAGAACAGGCGCAAAGGACTTGGGAGGTACAAGACTTCAACTTCAAATCTTGCATAGGCTTAGCATATAGGTTCTATCGAATTTATATTCGCGTACCGTTTATGCCTTCTTAGTCCCTTTCTAAACAAGTCAACTTGTACTCTATATTGTACCCGTGCTGTTGCCAGATTCGTAACAAATCGACAGGAGGGGGGAAGTGACATGGAGTTGGGACTATCTGGGTGGTTGGGAAACGATATAGCAAAGGCATGACTCGTTTGATGAGGGCTTGCGCCCGAAGTTGAAGAGTCCCACTGATATTTTATGCTTTAGAAACCTTTTGGAGGCACCTTGGGAGGGGACGGCTGCCTCGGAGATGATGTATTCACTTCCCCAACGAGCTAATGGTATGAAGGAATTAGGAAGGATCAAACGGGTCTAAGCGAGCGTCACTCGTACCGAGATCTCAACCTTGGAAACAGTCTCGATCTGATGTACGCGTACCGTCCCCTCTATAATTCCAGCGTACCATAGCACGGAAGTGGACAGTACCAGTTGCGCTCGCCCAAGTCGAGTGTCGCGTGCTGGGTTGTGAACTCAAACTTTGACGGCAGGTCGCGTGTACTGAGCGCGCTGAAAGTTCGGACAGGATGCCCGCGAGCACACGTTCGTTGGGCGAGGCAGAACGTGAATATTGTGGGACAGATGAACTAACAACGTCTGAAGTACTGAAATCCGAGTTGAGTGATGCAGCATGTGGGCGGGACGCGTAGATGTTGATTTTGTTGGGACATTCTTATCGACAAGTCGCTGAAAGAGCGGGGACGGGCTTGTAGCGACTACTCCATTCATTTGGACAGCGGCCAAAGGCCTTTTAATCACGGTTGTCACCGTTCAGCCAGCCGCTGTTTCGGGCAAGCGTGTTTGTTGTATGTACATTCAGGGCTCCCGTGCTCCATGTGGTCCACAGTTGCGAGTCATAACCAGCGGCTCCGTTGTGGGAAAGCGCTGACTCGATCGCGGGGCGAACAAAACTCGTGATGAACTCGCGAACAAAAGCATCATAGTGACTCGCAAAGTGGAGTGGCGTGCCTGTGTAGCGTGTGGTACAACATAGTTTGACTTGCGGCGCAGCTGTGCACAGCAGCGACGATCGCGAAAAGAACCTCTAAAAGGGCATCAACAAATTGCTGACTGATGGTCCCCTATGAAATAATATAGGATTTATTAATACATCGGCTTGGCGGATCTCCAACCCTATCGTGCCGAACGGTCAATGCTGCGCCTGATGAAAGGCTTTCTTTGTTCGACTCTCTGAAGCTATCGGCCTAGCACAACATTTACGGTGCCCTCTGCTAGTTCTAGATTTCCGTCATGTGTCGATCCAATTCGGCCGTCAAAGCCATGGTTCGGCTATCCGGAGTCGAGGGTTGACTGCCCACCCCTCGGCCGGGGTCCCATTTGGGGTGCGATACGTGGGCGTCTTGTTTGAAACGCGCATGTACGAGCAGGGATAGGTTGCGAGTGAGTTGGTGGGGAACCCCATGAGATTTTGCCGAGGACTCCAACAGACGGAGAGTGTTGTCCACTTTTGATGTATACGTGTAAGTTTTTCCACGGTTGACCAAAATGATTACATCACGTACGCCGTTCATCCCATTCTTTGATCTCGGACAAGATCTTGTTTCGGGGTGTTAGGGTACGGTGTAATTGGATGTACTCTTCAAAAACCGGCCGGTATCTACTCCTTAGGCACCTTGTTCCGGTTGAATGGTGTAGTAGACTAGCAGAGTCGCTCGAAGAAAGATTCGGTAGAGTGATCGCACGGAAGGATGAAGAAGTCATCCGCGCTCTGACTCGGTGTAGCCGGCTTCGAGTTCTGTACAGGTCGAGGCAATGGTGGGAGAGAACCGAGAGTGCCTGAGTTGGTAGACATGCTTTCGCGGCATGGTAGGCAGAAGCAGTGGATAGACCGTATGCAAGGATAGCCACAAAGGCACTAGAAGCTCATGTAAATCAATCAATCATAAACTCTTGCCTAGCACGAGTATGGTGGACGGATTGGCAACTGGAGGAGACTCGCATCAAACGCGCCCGGGTAGTATTACGTCATCCGTGGCAAAGCGCCTTCCCTACGACTACAACCACGATGGTAAGTGTCTCATCTCGTGCCTTCCATTAGAAACAATAACCTCTTTGAATAGCTCCCATTATCGCTGCTAAATGCAGCTCAAAACAAACCCATGGTAAGCATATATCCTTCTTGTATCTAGTCAAAACACCAAACGCAACCGGGTCCAGTTGGTCGAACTCAAAAATGGCGAAACATTCAACGGCCATCTTGTCAACTGCGACACTTTTGAACATCACGCTTCGAGAAGTTTACCAGACTAGTCCAGAGGGAGACCATTTCTGGAAGTTGAAGGAGTGTTATATTCGAGGGAGCATGGTACGTCTGCTAATCTTGTCCTTTGATTCCTTCGTTCTAACTGACGGCACGGATAGATCAAGTATCTACGCGTCCAGAAGCGCTTCTTGATACGGTTAAAGAGAGCAATTGAAAGCCCGTGATGCGAACCGTGGACGCGGGGGACATGCACAAGGTGCTGCGCGAGGTGCGTAGTCGTTGGTCGTGTGGAGCGTGTCTACAACGATGTTGGCAGGTGGGCGTGGAGCACCTCCTCGAGGAGGCAAGTATTTCCACAAATCCAATGAATTTATTTCTTACGTTGAGGCTATCTAGGACGCGGTGGACGCGGTGGGCCAATGCCTCGTGGCCGTGGGGTCGAGGGCGAGGCGCGTAATCGTTGGGTGATTGACTCGTTGGATTGGGTGATCCGGATATATTGTTATCGCGACACGATTGTAGATGTTATCTTTATCGTGAGTAATACCTCGACGTCAATAAGAACACATTCTTGACGACAAACACAAAAATTGGCACGAAATTAACATTTTATACACCACACAACTCCGAATCGCAATCCTGAAAGCAAGCTATCGTACAGATCCACAAATCATACAACGTCCGCACTTGAACCTAGTGCAACCTCAAAATCGCACCCCCATTAGTCGTTCGAATATCCGCTTTGCCCATCTCCGGACTTTCGTGGCGTCCGTATTTTGTCCATACGATGGTTCCTTCCCTGTGGGTGTTTCCCCGCTTAATATACTCAACATCGCGGCGGAGTCCTCTACCAGTCGGGTCAGACACATATGCCTCGTCCACTTCAGCCCTGCCGTTGGAGGTCTGAAGCACAAACGAGCCCTCGAAAGAGTTGTGCAAAGACACGTCCGCGATAGCGTTGGACGTCTTGGCAGTAAAGTCAAGGAGCGAGTCGACGGGGGCAGTGGGGAATTTGAGTCAAGCCTGCCGTTGGAAGTCTTGAGTTTGACCGAAAAGTGACCGCCCTTGGGTTGTGGACGTTGGTCATGGGTGGTAAGAAGCGAAATGCGAGGCTCGATACGTCTAGACGCGAGAAGGTTTAGAATGGGTGATGATTTTCGTAAATAAGCTTGACGTACCCGTTCGAACTTTGGATTTCGAGAATCGACGCCCGATGGGTATCGTCGTTTGTCAATCCGACGTCAACATCGACAGCCCCATTCGAAGTCTGTAAAAGCAACGACTCGGTCGCGTTGTACTGCCCGCTAATGCGACCGTTGCTCGTTTTGACGGACCCCTGAGAAAAATACAACGAATCCGATTCGATATTGCCATTCGAGGCCTGTACCGACAGGTGGTCGATCTGAACTCGGTCCCCAAGTCGCTCAAACTTGTGGCGAAAGTTGGGCAAGTTGGTCTCAAAGCCGTTTAGGCGTAAAAGAGAATCGCGAGAGGCGGGTAGTGAGACTGTGACTTGAACGCGGAGAGCATCCCTCATGTCTTTATTGCCCCATTCGAAGCGGTTTCGAGGGGTCTGAACGAACGACATGGTCAGTTGACTGAGTTGCGATCCACAACAGGTTCGACTCACGAAAATCCCAATGCCCATGCCTCCCTCGGGCTTTTGGAGCTTGCACACATTTGCACGAGACAGCGCATCCCGAGATGAATACCAAATAGTCACGTCAACCTTGATGAGATTCGGGTCTGCGCCCTCGACCCCACGGATAATCGCAGCACCGCCGAGCAGAGACCCGCGAGCGATAAGGTAGTGCAACGGAGCATTGGCAGGCAAATCGAATGACTCGGTTACGTTGTATACCGGGTAGGTCGGAAAAGTCATTTGACTAGCCATATCAAGAGGTTGGACGAAATCCTGGGGTGCATCGCTGGTCGACCAGTGAGTGTCACAAGTGAGAACTTTCCCGTCCCTTTCCAGGGGATTGTTGTCCTGTTTTTGGTCAATGCGGTTAGAACGTGTTGCCCAAGTGCACTGCTGTCTCGTGCCCACCCATTCATAGCTGTCCGCGTAGTCAAAGGTCGTACGAACAACGAAGTTAAACGCGAGTACGATGATCCACGCAACGGCAAAGGCCGTAAAGAATCGCCTCGCGACCGACTGGCGAGGTTTTTGTGGCGGACCTGGGAGGAGCGGGCCACCCGGACCGGGGACATACGCCGGCGGCGGCGGTTGAGAGCCGCCTACATCAGGCGAACGCACGACCCCAACAAACTGGGGCGACCGAGGAGAGCTCGGCCCAACACGCGATGACCCGGCCTGGGACCACGTCTGGTGAGACTTGATGGGTGAGTTTGGCTGCGAGTCGGTCAACACGACCATGGCAGTAGTGGTGGTCAAGAGCAGGGGGAGTGGGGAACCAGGCGACGCCGCGTGATGGTATATGTATGCTGCGGATCGCGCAGTCTGTCGCTCCTGCGGTCGTCCATCATGGACTGTGGGTCGACCAATGGGGGGCCTTGGGAGCTCAGGGTGTGACCATATGGCTCGCGCGGACACCAGGCCTTTTCTGATTTCTTGATGACACACCAAGCGCCCGCCGTCGCAAGTTCAATCATTATTTTTGGTTCAAATTCAACTGTCTAGACGGGCACCATACACCTCTTTCGCAACTCTTCTCCACTCTGCCTTGTCCACCGCCCATGGCTCTGCATACTGCACCTCCAGATCGTGTAGTCTGTTTCCAACAATGACCAAACTGAACAACGGTTCGCCGAAATCGTCTTCGCCGAGTTCGGAAAGTTGTTTAAGCGTGCCGCACACGATTCGTTGTTTGTCAGGCGAACCGACTCGAGAAAGGGCGATGGCAAGAGTCGACTCGGGCTTCAAGTAGCCGTGTTGCTTGGGTTCGTCCGACGACGCCGATTCGGCTCGGATGGATTCAGATTCGAGGATTTGAGCAACAGCCGTGACTGGGTTCATGTACCGAGGAGGCTCGTAGATTTTGCGACCACTAGTTGGGACGCGTCAGTACGGACCTTGGCGAGACATCGAGGAGATACGAACCGGGCCATATTCTCCTCGCTCTGTTCTCGAACTTTGATGTCGAGTAGTACAAGTGTATGCATGCCCTTTTCAACATTTTCGACTACCCGGTCATACCACGAGTCGGGTTTCCATGAATCGGTATAGAACGGTAGAGAAACCGCTTGACCTGTGAGACTTTCAAGTCAAAACTTGCACGTACTGACAGATCGGATGCCCTCGATCCGTACCAAAGTTGTAGAGTTGCAGTCCGCAAGCTCCAACAGCATTCATAATTGATGCATTGTGTATCACCGTCGTTGGTATGGATAATTCACGGGCCCTGATGAGCATATCTGTATGCGTGGTTGCGCTAGTATCAGACGGGGTTAGGCATGGAAGATAGTACATGATTGGGCGCGGCTCACCCAAACGGATCTCCAACTACGAGCAGCGCCACGTCTTCTTCTCGGGCGTTGCGTAGGATCTCATCGCTCTCCGTCTCGACCGTTTCACGATACGCCGTGATGATCGGTTTACCATAAAACTCTTCCTGTATATCAGTGTCAGTATCGATATCGCCTAGCCTTGCGCGTGCTGTACTCACCAGCTTTTCTTTATCCACTAGCAAGATACTTGTATATGCCTCGAGGTAGATCCGAGCACATTTCTTGACTGCCTGGCTGCGCACTTGAAACGATCTCGGTACTCAGAAGAGCACTGATACACACCTCGAGGCCTCTTACGGTAATACCTTTTCGTCGCAGAGTCCCAATCCAATCACATAAAACATGGCGGCAAAAGCGAGATCAGTCCGGTGGTGGTCCAAACAAAAAAAGTTTCGAGCGGCCAATCGATTTGAAATTCGTTTCATCCCTTGGGGTATAAGTGGCTACGACGCGCATCCTCTGGACCAACAACCACCATCCCAACATGGACGCGTCGGCGCAGCACCCTGCAACTTGGACCTCTCTCTGAACCACACTCGCAAGAGCTGTACCGTACCTGGATTCGCTCGTGGCAACAACTTGGACCAACCTTGTACACGGTCCAAACCCCCCTCTAACCCTAATACGCTCTTTATGGTCGACACAAGCCTCCATGGCTCAAGCGTTCTCTGTGAAATTCTATTAAATCTCGTTGGTGGACTCGACTCTGGCATCACCTTCATCTCAGCGTCCCAGCTCTCGCTCACATCATCTTTACCCATAAACCCCTGGATACCCATGGCGCCTATTGTCTCTCCGAAACTCCTGAGTCAGATCTTGATGGACGGGTGCGCCGTCATCGCGGCACCGAAATCGGTACGTGTATGCTCCTTGCTGTCTCGGTCTCGAAACGTTAACCCCACATGTTGGAAATAGGTTCCGCTCCTCCCTTACCACCAACCTGTCTCCCGATTGGCTATTATTGTCGAAACCAAAGAGACAATTACCGACGCGCCTGCCGCCACTCTTGCCTCGCTCCCTAACCGTACTTTTATTCGTAAACATGCGGATCGAGAGGTCGATGAAGTGTGTCGCGGTTGAGCTCGGATACTTCGTTATTGGAAGCTCCAGTCGATCCGTGAGTTTCTGCCTATTGTTTAATAACCAAATTTGCTGACAGCTCAAACCTTTTCAGCTCTTGTCAGCGTCCTCTACCGTATACTCAATCGCCGCTCTCTCTCAGGCCTCGTCGACTCGATCCTCCATCGAATCGCCCTCTACTCTACCCACAGCTATTCTACAAGAAAAGTTCATCCTTCCACTCCTACCGTCCCTGTGCCTCGATATAGGCATTCCCGCCCGGTCCCAATTGACTCGCTTCGGATCGCCCGACAACGACGAGCGAGTGAGCCGCCAGAAGCGTCTCTCTTCATCTCTCGTCCACGAAAGGACTCGACCGGCTTCAAACAGTTTGGCAGGAAGCTACTGAAGCGTGTCAAATGGTGAAACAAGCCGGGCTGTATTTGTACAAAAAGGGTCCAACAGTGACCCACTCTATGCATGGACTCTCGTATCATTTGTATTTTTGGGACATTCTTTTGCTGTAGCTCCATGCTTTTTCACTCTCATCTTATTTATTGCTCCGCATCCTCATTCATTCTCTTTCCATTCGAGTTATAGAAGAGTTTTGATCTAATTTCAACCGCCAAGTGTTACACTATCTTTGAACGCCGCTAGAGCTTCTAGGATGAAACAATAGACAACGTGATATCCTGCGTGCGGGCGCTGCCGGTGTAAACCGTGACCTGGGTCGTGCCGCTTGGGACAGAGTCGGCCGTGAACGCGGTCGAGCCACCGTATGCGAGCTTGCCGCCCATCTATGATACTGCCTGAGCATACACCGAACCACGTCAAACCAAAAAGTACGTACCGAAGTGAACACGGTCCCGCTCGGAACCGAGCTACCACACGAGAACGTGCCTCCACTAACTTGGCATGGGCCTGTACATGGTCTACTTGAGCATTGTGTGTCTCTAAAGAAGCCGTTACAATACGCACCCTTGGAAGTTGTGAGCGTGAACCCTCCGGACACGGTGGTGATGGTATAAGTTGCGCAAGTTTGGACGGACCAAGTACCGGCAGTAAGCAAGCAGCCGGTCTTGGTTCCGGACGATGTATAGCCGACAATGGTGGCTTTGCTAGGAACGGATGTGCTAGTCTGTAATGTGGATCATGAGCTTTGTCAACATGCTACCCGAGGTTCGGACTCACGCCACCAGGAGCCTGTACGCACATGTATCGTTAGCTATAATCGTGAATGGTACAAGATAGATACGTACAGACGCTGTAGTAGTCGGGGTGCTAGATCCGGACTTGGGAGGATATTTGAGACCACTCGAACCGCACGTGCCAACCTTCGGAGCGTCTGATGATACCCCTTGAGCCTTAGGGCCTTTGCAAAAGTTACTATGAATGGCTTACTGATGGGAACAAGGGTGCCGTCAATGATAGATCCCTTCAGATTGTAATAGTAGGAGACGGCATTGATTGACCCGCTTGTGCAGTCAAAAGCAGGAGTGAATCCCTGTGGTTCACATTAGGCTGCTACCAATTACGATTTACACTAGCGAGTACCTACCCATTTGGCCTTGACCGCAGAGGTGAGTTGAGACAAGGTGTAGGTTGCGGTCGAAGATGGGTAAATCCCCGCAGCTCCAAGGAACTCGTATGTCGTGAGAGTCTAAAGACGAATTTAATCAGGAAAATATCAGACGAGCGGCAAGTTCAATATACCTTGAAGAGGTTCACAACGCGGGTAAAGTAGTAAATGGCATCCTGGCCCCTGACTGAGGACGAGATGCATGCGGGCTTGAGGGTGCTGAAAACCCATGATTAAGGATTGAGGCGTGCTCGAAAGTACTTGCAACTGACCTCATGCACGTGCCGTGCTTGCCCCACTCGTGCTCCCAGAACGACTCGTCGTCGCCGTTGATATCAACCCAGTATGTCTGCATGTAACTCAAAATGTCGCTTGCACCCCCGTTGCTCAAAATCTGGGAACCAGCAAAGTAAGGTTCCACGGGTTCACGGAATAAATGTCTGTACTTGCCGAAGCAATATCGGTGTATGCACGGGACGGATCGCAGTTCGAGTCGTACGTTCCATCACAACTACGAAACTTTGTTAGAACTCAATTCAATATCTGAAGTTATTTGGAGCGTACTGATCGGGCTGAATGAAACGGTTAAACTCGAGAAATTTGCGATGCAATAGATTTGCTCACCCAAAGGCCATGAATAGTCCAGCTGTCAGAGGGACCGGTGCTGGGGTTAAAGTCCCAGAACTAGACGGGATGTCAGATCGTGCGACGCATCCACAACATCGATTCCATACTTGTGTTTGTAAAAGCTGTCCCTGTTGAGATAAATGTTAGCGGGACACATTCTACCATATATGGCCTTCCAACGCACTCCTGGAGCCTCGAAGCAACACAAGTTACTCTGGGCGGTCGTGTTCTGGCACGAAGTTTGACCAGTGATGGAGCACGAAGTCCGACCAAACAAGGAACGTGTATCGACGCTGACAAGGGGAGAAGCGGAGACTGCGGCTAAAAGCCCGAAGAGGGTAGCAGAAGTACCGAGCATAGCGGCGAGAAGACTTGACAAGGTCGGTTCGAGTTATTCTGGGCGCCCAGCATACTTTGGCTCTTGGCTTTTGTAGGCGGTCGTATCCATCCGCAGCACCTATTGCCACCGAGTTCAATGCCGTTAATCTACGGCTACAGCGGAGGATACACATGCATCGTGTGGAGCGTTCGACGTGCGCACGTTGGACTGTATTTGTCCGGGGAGAATTATTTAGAGCACGTGTAGCTTAGACATGGCCAACGGGAGATGTTATAGGACAAAGTTGGAACAGCCGCAGGATAGGCGAGCATGATCCATGTGGGACTGAGGGGAAGAAGATGCGGCGCAAGTGTGGGCGCAGGCGAGATAATAGGGGGTTCTCTGACAGAGAAGGTCTTATTTAGAAGTGTCTGTAAGCGCCGAAAGGGGTTTGCGGATAGAGTTGTCTCTTTATGCCGAGATTCTGAGCGTGAATGGGGTAGTGGTAACCTTAATCGTTGCCATCAAGCCAGTTCGATTAGCCAGGGGTTCGATTCCCCTTTCACGCAGATATTTTTTGCAGGGGATTCAAAACTCCTACAAATAACATCCCAACCTATGCGATTGAAATGCTATGCTGATGATCGATATGTCTGAGGCACATTCGTTCTTAGCATACTTACTTGTGTAGTATTCGTATTGTTAGCCCCATTCAAAGTTAGACGTTGTTAACCTCCAAAACTGAAATCTTTTGAAACCACAACGTGAGTCTATTAGTCCCTAAATCTGTTACTATCTATACTAGAGAGTATATCGAGCATCTTTCACACTGGAAACTGGCTTATTCGTAGACACCACGCAAGCCGATACAAACTGACGTTGCAAGTACTGGGCTGAGTGGCCGTCCATTTGCATCTTTCTGCGTCAGCACGCTAGGTGCAAACCCGCCACCTACCACATATGCAGATGGGGTCGTGGAGTGATATTATGCATATGACCAGGCCCTGGTACAGGTTATACATTTCCAGCCTCGTTCGACCCAAGCATTATCCTCATCCTCCGCCTTCGATGCAAATACTCGCTCGATCCGATCGCTGGACCATGAATCGCACTTTGCCCATGATTCCGACAAGTACCGAACATCAGGTCTTGACTGATGCTATGCATACTACCTAGAAGACAGGCGGGGTTTCCCTCATGATAACTACCCAATGAAAGCTATATCGATTAGCACTATTATCCCTCTGTACGCGGAAAAGATGCGGAATTACAGTACAATTTGTTGCCCACTTAAATTAAGAGAAGAACAATCCATATATTCTGGCATGTTCTTAATTGTAGTATGACTCTACGAGGGTGTAGCTATTGTTTTTAGTACATACTGAAAACTATGCTACGCTCCAATAGCTCAAAACGGAAATTGCCTAGTTGAGATACTAGAATAATCAACTTTCTGTTATTTACACAGCTCCAACTTTCCCTTTTCGGTATGTTACAAATACGCCTTATATAGACTCGACCATTTCCAATATGATCAATATCCTTATTCAGCCACTCGGCTTCCATCCCCTCTTGACCAAAGGGGCTAAATGCGGCGAAGTACCCACGGACCAAGGTTTGGATGCCCTCGCTTGGGTGCAGGATATCTCTACGCACGTCCTACGTTTCTATCAAAGTTGGCGTTGGCTCCGGGTTGAGTGATCACTTGAAGCGCTTTGCTCCACTCGATCGCCTTGATGATCAATTCGCTAGACTTGGCAAGTTCGCATTGGTCAATGTATGCCGTTTGAATTACACTTAAATCATTACCACGGCTTCTTAGCAAACACTAAAACTACCGGTGGAATAGACGCATAAGATTACTAAAATACATAGTGAAAACGCCTGACTCCGTAGCTTAATTGGAGGGCACAACGTCCTTAACATTTCGTGCGGAAAATCCGCATGTCTCACTCTTCCAGAGTCCTTAAGCAGTTACACCGACAAGTTAGAATATTTAATGACCTTTATGGAGCGGGGTAAGAGAATCTCCATTCAATAGATTAGCATCTCAATATAGCTGTTGATTTTTGTGAAGGCTCCGCCGGCAATCGCCAGCACCAACCTGCGAGCACCATTTGAGCGGACGGATCTGCACCAAAGATTGGCCCACTCAGTACCGCAACTCTGGCCGCTAACCGATCAGTGTACATCCACATGGTGGGAAAATCTGGGAGCATACTGAATAGTTATACGTCGACGTCGTTTGGCGTCTCGGAAGAGTTGATACATGCACCTATTTACACTATCTTTAACTTCTAGCAATGACACTGAACTATCATAATGTTCAACAGCGACGGCGTTTTCGAGTGTCTATCATGATCAAAATAGCTTTGGAATGACTATTACTGCTCTACCACTCAGTCCCAGCCTTTTCGGCTGAGCATATATTCGCAAACCGCCAGGTTTGCCACTGGGCACACAGAACACCGGCGTGGTATTCGAGGCACAGAAGGCTGCACGTTATTTGGATGAGCTGTTCTAACTCCCTCCCCCCCATCTGAGTAGGCTTTTGATGCCGCGCGTGGGCCGTGTCTACATTGAAAAACCAGCCGTGAGAGTGCACAGCCAGAGCCTAGGCCGCACATGTTCAAATTCGAAACAGTCGCCATAGGCCCTACCCGCAACAAGGTAGTTCAATAATAAACGCCGTGGTACTGATATGTGTGCACAGAAGCAGATTCACCGATCGTGAATATCCTATAACGTCTACCATCGACCCAATATCGCTGCATACAGGATGTAGGCGAGCTATCAAACCTACTTGACCGGACGATAAGGAATCGTCGGCTTCAAATATGCTTGGAAATGACATAATTGGCCTACGAAAAGAAGGTCAGTCAAGTTCGCATTGAAAAGGTCAGCGGAAGAAGAATAGCTGACCATGGCAGTGTACGGATCTTGCGAATCACCGAGGGTGAGCTAAGAATTCATCCCGCATATAAAAACCGTCGCGCTCGCTTGGGTTTTGGGTCACCCCGAATTTTCCAGTATTTTTATGATGAAAGCTATTGTACTCTTAGGTCTTGCCCTTGGGTCTACGCTTTCGAACGGGCTCCATTTGCCGATACAGAAGGTCCGAGTTCGAGGACGCCCTGGATCGATTTCGATGAGCAAGTCGGGTGGTAACACCAGCCTCACGAACCTAGGCACGAACCTGGAAAACAGCTTATATGTTGCCGAATTCGACGTAGGAGGATCATGTACGTCGTTCACCGCCTGATACTGTCCTGAAAGTAATTGAACCAAAGCCTTGACTAGCATTCACCCTAGCACTCGATACTGGGAGTAGCGATCTCTGGTTTGTTCCCGGTATTAATGAAGCAGCTTTTGCAGGCTCTAGAATAGCTGTGTGTACTAAAATTTGAATCCCCTACATATGTTACTGATCATGGTTCTAATATCTCAGGACCCCCCATTAACTTTGAATTTTTCTTATGTGACCGGGTCTATCCTTGGAAATGTGGCTCAACTTGACTCGCTCTTGTTCTCCGGGTTCAAGATTACCAATCAGTCTTACCTCTCAGTCACCAAGCAGGACGGTTTCCTACAAAACGCAGAAGAGAGGTTCCTAGGTTCCAAGGAATTGCTGGGCTAAGTTTTGACAAGCTGTCGGAAATCAACAAAGCAGTCTTGAACGCCACCAACGACACTTGGGGGCGGAGCTTCATGTCGAACATTTTCTTGCAGTATCCCTCCACGCCCAATCATATCGCTTTTTTGCTTGATCGAACTGGCGACTTGAACGAAGCCGATACGGGATATTTCGATATCGGAACATATGCCGCCGGTTACGAGGCTGTGGCGAAAGAGCAGAAGCAACAAGTATTCTCTGGATTCGAGAACGTTGTGTCTCAGTGGACGGTGCTCTTGACGGGGCTCAATATCAACGGCAAGTCCCAGAAACTCCAGAGTGGAGTCAAGGTAAACAAGGCCCACGGAGTGACCAACGCGCCACCAGCCGGTAGTATCTCTGTACTCTTTGATACTGGAACTTCGACAGCGCAGATCCCAGCTGAGGCACACAAGGCACTTTATGAATCGATGGGGGGCGTGTCTATTAACCGTACCTCATTATATGCCGTGCCATGCCTGGCCGAAGCGGCTATTAGGTTCACCTTTGGGTGAGTGGCTACAATATTTTTGCGGTCAAAAAATGGCACTGATGTTATTTTGTAAGGAATCAAAACGTCTACATCGATCCCCTTGACCTGACCCAAGTCAACACAGGTACATTCGGCGGCCAAAACTTCACATATTGTACTAGCGTATACGAAGTAGGTGAAGCGGCGGGAGGCACTAATGACGCCATTCTCGGTGACGCGTTCGTGAGTGCCCATTTCTAGTCAGCTTCAGCCGTCATCATACCCATTCGTATGCAAGCTCCGTAACATCTATGCCGTATACAACTATGGTGATTTCGTTAAGACCGAATCAGGGCTCAAGACAAAAAGTCCTTTCATCCAGTTCCTTGCGCTGACGAATGCAACAGCCGCCAGCGCTGGCTTCAAGCAGGCGCGCGCAAAAGCCCTAGCTTCTCTCCCTCCCGAGGTTGATGTCAAAACAATTAACGATCCAAATCCTCGTTCAGTATAGAACAGCTCGTTCGGTTGCTTGGGATCGACTTTAGGTTTATGAGCCTCGTGCTCGGCACGACTCGCAATACAGGGACTGAAGCGGACCGTCTCTTTGTTTATTCTGCAACACAAAAAGAACTTTTGGGTTCTATTATCTTTGATATTGAATTTCTTTGCTACTGTAACATCTATGTCTCTACAAGACCGATAAAAATTGAATACAAACATGTGTTGTTCAGATTCCAGAAATTTCCACAGATAGACTCTGCAAAAACTGTAGGTGTAATAAAACAGGGGGGAAGGATAATGGTGTCATGGCATATCATGAGTGCTCATAACACCATTACACCAGGGTTATTGGACCTCATGACACCATTATCCTTCCCTCAATTATAATACATATCATGACACCTCATAACACCCTGCATTTTTTGCAGAGGATATCTACGCCTTCCCCCTTACGATTTTGTGCGTGGCGGCTACTTTAACGCACGTAGAACTGTGCCAGAAATGAGCCATACTCCTACTCTACAATCACACACATTTAATTCTCTCCCATACTCGGTTCATTAGCGCATCGATCCTTTTTGGGCAACACGTCGAAACAGTCAACTTTGCAAGGGCTTTACAGATTTGACATGTAAATGATTACATAGTTTTGACAACAAGTTGTGCTCGCAGTCCCCTATCGAATGTACGCCGCGTTTGTCCCCCGTCCGCCGACACGTCTAAATGGCTAGTGAGATACTCTCACATTTGGGAACCGGTTGGGTTCGCGTCGACAAGCGATTGGAGCTGATGGAATGGGGCGGCTTGGGGATAGGTCGTTTATTGACTATAACGCTTGGTCCGGTTTATGAGCATATATATTCGAGATCATTTAACCTCGTTGTTTGATGCACACAATTCGGCCATGCGGGACAAACTAAGCTTGTATCGAACAGTAGTAGCATATATCAGCAGCTGTATACTTGCTAACTAGCATTTGTGATGTGCTAATGGACGACTTCCCCTGGGCGCTAAAGCTATTCTAAGCTATTCTAAACTACTGCTAAACCGCTCTAAAGCAGGTGACGTTATAATTTGCCGATATTAAAATTTGCCGAAAATTCAGCCAGCTCGCTCGTTGCGCATTCACCGGTCGTTTATTCATATGTGGAGTGTAAAATACATATATACGAACAGCGCAATTGCGATAATAAACTGTCGGCGCTCGTGGCGACGACCAGGCTCGGTCGACGAGCCGGGTCGATCTCGAACGGACGACGCACCAGCTCGGTGTTCTTGACCTGGGCTGGC
The DNA here is from genome assembly GCA_016906575.1 of Ceratobasidium sp. AG-Ba. Taxonomy (NCBI): domain Eukaryota; kingdom Fungi; phylum Basidiomycota; class Agaricomycetes; order Cantharellales; family Ceratobasidiaceae; genus Ceratobasidium; species Ceratobasidium sp. AG-Ba. Next base: position 1,521,023 of record CP059622.1, on the reverse strand, counting down.
CACAAACAGCAGGCGGGTCAGCGATGTCCGTATACAAATGGGGGCTGACCAGGGCCTACTACCAAAATCCCGATTTTGCAAGGGCTGTATCTCAGCAATCGAGCGCCCGTTTGGGATGAACTAAAGTGCAATGATCTCCTGGTAGGTATCTCAATACGACTGTATTATTGGATATTTTCCACGGTGGCTCACTATGGCGCTGGATTTTTGCTCGTTGGACCTCCCTCGGCCTTTCCCCTTGTAGCGTCGCCCGGTTTAGTTGGTTTGGTCTAATTTTTTGCGTGGATAGTCTCGCTGGGTACTTTATATTCATATGTATTGGTTGCGCGTCCATTGTTTCATGTATGCGGTGTAATTACAAAATTTGGGTGGTTCGTTTCTTTTGCACGTAAGTGTATGTTTCAGACCCATTTTTAGGATACCACGCATTCCTAACATGGTATATTGTGTCGAAGCAATAATATGTACCCAGTTCAAGCGTGGGCTATAAGCAAAATATATGACTTTTTTGACCACTGTAACATCTTCAGCAACATGGCCTCGCGATAACTCGGTTGTCAGAGAACGCCAGAGTCCTTTGGCGCTCACTTTGAGTCTTGCTCTCTCCACCATCGTTCGTCATCGCTTTGTTCCTCATATATACGCTCTTTTCTAGAATTTTTGCACCCGCCCACCACTCCACTCTGATAGCATATCAGGTGGTCGCTCGACCCACAAGCCAATCCTCGCGTCTCCGGTACCCCGGTTTCCCCTTTGGCTGCTTCGTAGCCTAGGTCCCCCACTCCCCGATCCTTTCGCGCTTCATGTCTTCCTCATTCCTTTCGCCCCTTTACCTTCGGCTCTATTCTGTATATCCCGATTAGATAGATTCGTTTCTACCAAGACGTTGGCGTGGTCATTAGGCTGAGTATAGGGTTAAGAGCTTATAATCGAACTTGAAGTCTATCGAACAGAGTGTCTGGCAAGTAATTTGTACGTCTGCCACCATGTGTTTCCATGCGCAAACCTTACTTTTCTTCAATTCAGCACTGTTATTGAGAGTCTTAGTGTAACGCCCGGCCTTCGGCCGGGCATGTGTTGGCACATTTACCTTGGTTGTAGCCACGGACCCTACGCACTGAGCGATTTGTTTCAGGACATGTGTTTTTGTCTCTCCCACACCGTTCCTCTCATTTTATTCTGTCTAATTTATATACCCAATCCAATATATAAATTCGTTTTATCCATTGAGCCTCGTTGTGACTACGCTCGCTTCGCCCGCTTGTTCGACACGAATGCTCTTACTCGCGCCCGCACTCATCTATATTTAGCCAACCTCGAACCAAGTATGAGTGCTGCGCTACAAGCGAACGGCATGCTATATGGTAGATAATATTTGAATACACTATGTATATATGCTAGAATACTAGACGCATGACCAAGTCAGGCCTGGTCTCTCACAGAGCTTCACTTCTTCTTTTGGTGGGCGGACAGAATAGAACGTTGAAATTGAACGCTCAAAAAAGATTTCACTGAATCAGAACTCGTATATATATGCAAAACTACAATAACCTTCCGTCACTTCGACATAAAAGTAAACGCAAGCTAACTGAGATAGTGTCTCTGGACAAGATAGGAATACGCTAGATCAATACATCCCTGGCAATTCTATAAGGTGATCTACGCATGACTCCCTCCCGAGGTCCCTCTTGCGTCCCCATACGTCAGGAAAAACGCCTGGGGTAAATTTGCCCCGATTCGGCAAACCGGGTTGGTTAAATCTTATAACCGACCGGGCTGTGTAATATAAGTTAGCTAAATTTACCCGGTTTACCCATGGCAAATCGGGTAAACCGGGGTAAATAACGGTTGGTTTCCGCCGGGGGAAGGCACATCGGGCAAATGAGTAAATAACAGTAAATTACATGAAATTTGCATCGCTGGTTTCTCCCGGCGCATCGTCTTCAATCCAACCCTCATAGGCTAATATGACCAGCCAAATCTCCGTGCTAATCCTTGGAGCGGGATGTTTTGGACTCTCAACTGCACTCGAACTCCTATCACGAGGCTACAAGAACGTAACCCTCATCGATCGCGCACCTGAACTTCCTGCCCCAGATGCTGCGTCCACAGGTGAGCGACGGTTGCCTGCTATGACATGAAAAGTTAGGTCACTCGAAGACGAGTCAATTTGTGCCGCCTCGTTTTTTCACATCAGTGTTTTCGGCCTGTTGGGGTTGGGTAATTGACTAATGAGCGCTATTTTATTTTGGTCCGATCAAGACCTGAACAAGATCGTGCGCTCTGCATATCGTAAGGATGCATACACTCGACTGGCTAGAGAATCAATCAAGGAATGGAAAACGGGGGATTGGGATCATGCTTATCACGAGTTACGTTGGAAATCATGCTCCGAATCAGCCCAAATCAGCATAACTAACGGCCGGCGCGTTATTCTTCAGGTCTGGGATCTTGGGCGGCGGTGCTACTGGTACACCGTATTCTAGAGCAGCACAGGAAAACGACATTGCTGCCGGCGGCCGTGTAACACTGCTCCCGACGGTCGAAAGCATCAAAAGCATCTTTCCAGCGGGCATCACAATAGGTGAGATCGCAGAAGCAGAGGACCGGGGTCAAGGAATTACGGCCAAGAACTCTTGCTACCTTAATGCGGATGGAGGATGGGTCGAAGCCACGACGGCGATGAAAGCGCTTTTGCGGAAGGTGCGCGCATACGAAGGTCATGGTGTGAATATTTTGGCCGGATGTCGAGTTACTGGGTTGGAAATCGATGCAGATGGAAGCGCGGCTGGAGTTAAAATCGTAAGGAACGAGGAACAAGACCAGGGAAAAGAAGGTGTATTGAAAGCGGACGTGATTGTTCTTGCTACGGGCGCGTGGTCGTCGTCGTTGTTCCCGGACGATTCATTTGGGTTATCGCGGTTGATGAAAGCAACTGGGTACGCATTTGTTGCATCAAGTGAGATTTTCGTGCTGATCTACCCAACAGACAGAGTGTATTGTCCGTTCAACTCACCCCAGAAGAGCTCGCAAAGTATAGCACATGTCCTTCCTTCTTCGATACTGCAACCGGACTGTATACCATGCCCGTAAGCAGCTCCTATCTTGTTATCATCCGAAACTTAAACTTTACTCGCCATCCAGCCCACAGCATCCGGACTGCTGAAGTGGGGCTTGCACCATACTGGCGCACTGTCTTCTCACAAAGTCTCGACTCCTCGAACCGGGCTTGCAGCTGACAACACCGCCCCACTGAATCCGAACGCAAAAATCGGGGTTGATGGCGCAGGCGTGCCTTGCGCCGTACCCAATCCATCATAATGCCGATGAGGGACGCAATGAGAAAATTATATCCTGATATAGCTGATCGAGACGCTGCGTCAAGTCGCATATGTTGGGTGCGTAATCCAGATTTCATAATCGCATACACTGAACATACGCGTCGACTCAGTACGCCGACACCATCGACGAAGACTGGATTATCGACTACCACCCAAATCACCCGCGTATACTCTTCGCAACGGGGGGCTCTGGCCACGCATTCAAAGTACGCACAACCCCGTTTTTTTTCTCTTTCACTCAACCGGGCTAGCGTGATTGATGTCGGAGAGAAGTTCCTCCCAGTGTTGGGTCGTGTTATCGCCGACAGACTCGAGAACAAACTGGACAAGGAATCGAACGAGCTGTTTTCGTTCACGCGTCCACGCTCGGCGGAACACGTTGAACGAGTTGGGGAACATATCCGGATCGACGAAACGCAGTTGAGCACCACGGCGGATCTCAGGGGTGTGGTGGCGTGAAATTGGGGGGTCAATGTTAGAGACAGTAAATTAATGTCCTTTTTGGGTGACCCCTGTTTTGGAAGCGATCAACGACCAAGGGTCGAGCATCTATGCGCTGGTTTCATCTCTCCAACGAAGGCAGCAACTTGGATTTGCAAGAAGTGCGAATCACTAGCCCCAATAACCCTTGGTTTCGCGTCTGAAATACATTTGTATAGCACACGCGAGAGAGAGATTGCATCGCATAGCCATTCTATTTGTAACACTACGCTCCAGACCGCCAACCAGACAAACAGAGAGCAATCGACAGACAGACAGACCAGAGCGAGAACAGCAAAAACTATATAAACTACAATTTGAGGATACCCGTTGGCGGGCATACCAACACGACTTGATCGGCGCATTCGGCTCAACCGAACCACAACGCCGTTCTTTTTGAGAACAAAGGGATGGACACGAAGAGAGAAATGCAAACGCTCAAGTCGGGGTCGGATGGCTGAAGTCAGACGAATAGATGGAACGCCAGAGTCACGCACGTGTTTCAAGCGACAGGACAGCAGCGAATCGTAAAGGGGCGGAGATAAAATAAACGAGAGAGAACAGTCAAAGAGAGCAAGGGCAGGGGTAGAATCTACAAGGTTAAAGGTGAAGGCGGATCGGAGCGGATGGGGCGAAGGTGTGGCAACAATAGGACCGTTTACGGAGCAAAGGGATGATGAGAACGCTTGCCAGCGTCGAGGCTCTCGTCATCATCGTTGATATCGTCCTGGCGGGCAAACCGGACCGTATCGACGGTACGCGTTCCGAGCTCGATATCGTGTCCATGCGACTTGGTGTCATCCACATTTTGCTGGTAACTCGTCGTGACCTGATTTGGAAGTGCAGATCAGGTTAGTAGTCAAATACGTTGATCCAGAAAGTAGGACGTACAACAACACCACCGCTAGGAACACTTGCGTTTGTCTGGGCACGGCCACGAGTAGACTCGTAGTAGCTCGTGGTCGGAGGCGAGGACATGATGTCCTGCAGGTCCTTGCGCGAGCTGAGGGTAATCATGACCGAGATAGCGTACCTGTTGGCACGGTGAGTAGAAGGAAAACAAACTACCAGATCGAGATGACGTACATCTTCCCCATGATCAACTGCGGCAGGAGATGGTATGCAAGCCCAGGGAGCGCAAGGTACTACGAAATCGTTGCGTAAGCGGATGATAGAAACACTCAGGGAAGCCCAGCTTACCAAGACCAGGTTAATAACGGCAATCTTAGGCAAAACTGGGTTAGACCCAAAGTGGCGCGAAAAGGATTCAAAGTAACACATACGGAAGCAGTCACGGTGCTTGTCTCGGCCGTCACACGAATGATCTTGGTGATGACGGCTTCGGTCCTGGATGAGCGTTAGAAACTAAGATGCTAGACATTGCTGTCGCACTTACTTGCGGAAAGGCGTCTTGACACGCAAGAGAGTATAGATCAGGATGGCCGAGATCAAGACATCGAGGACAGCAGTTGCTGTAAGCCAGCCAATAATGGGCACGGGGATCTAATGGGGTGATTAGTCTTTGGTTGGGGCCCAGTAAATTGTCTAAAGCTTACTTCAGGAACCAGACTCAGGTGGACAATCCTCTGGAACTCGACAGATGAGCTGTCGACGGATAGTAAGTCGGGGCGGCGTGGCCGGGATTAGGGTCTACGTACGCAATGCCAAATCCAAGGGAGGTCAAAATCACGAGCAAGACGACAATGCCGACGATCTTGTTCTTGGTCGCCTAGATTTGGGACCAGAAGTTAATAAGGTAAACGGGAGTTTGAAAAAGAGACTTGCACTGTAGCAACGCTCCAAGAAGAAGATTTGTGCGACGGTTCCGATGAGCGCGGTGACACCAATCTCCCAGAACAAAGACCCTTGAAACTATTAGATCAGTGCAGCAAACGGGAGGCGCAACACTTACAATCTTGCTCATCGAACATGGTAAAGTCGCCATAGTACTTGACGGCACAACGATACAGGTTGATGTAGTCCATCGTTCCTTGGAGTACAGTCAAGATGGTCACTGTGCATGCGTTAGACAGAGTTCAGAGCGAGGATGCCAACAAAACGCACAAGCGGCGACCGTTGCTCGATTGAAGATGGTGTCAGTCGGGAAGATACGCTGAAAGACAAAGTCAGAACAAGTCCAATCGGAAAGGAGAATGTACTTGCCCAGTAATCGTACACCTGAACGCAGAAAACGCCCAAGAACAGCTGCTGCATCATGATGCCAGTCACGAACGGTCCAAAGGTCGCAGTGACGACCTCCTCGGGCATCTTGATGTTGTAGCCGGGGATGGGAGTAGGAGCAGCCATCTCGAGGGAGAGCACCAGGCGAGAGATGCAAAGGGGGAGGGGCAACGGGGGAAACGGTTCGGAGCGGGGAGTATTTAACAAGCCCGACGACACTAAACGAGGCAAGCCTGGTCTTGGGGGGGGTCAATAGGATTGCTCTGTGACGATCAAACGGCGAGCAATGATCGGCCAAAGTCCAGAAGAAGCGAACGTTGACCAGAACCGGTGAGCGCAGGACCAGATCGTTCGTCGCCGGGTGATTGTGGTTCGGCGTCGCCAGGCAAGTTGCGTGGAACAAGGGTAGAAGCCGGAGAGAATATGATGGCGGTGGTGCGGACGACTCGCGTTTTTAGAGTCGATGCGAACGACAGCCTGGAAGGGGCGAGTGGCGCAAAAAACAGAGCACCAACTGAACAGGGGCATCGCCCAAGTCGCCGTGTCCGGGACATGACTGCATCAGATTCGCCGAACATGGGCCCTGAGAAGCCTAGTCACGATAGGGCATGGCACAGAAGCGCCAAAAGCCAGAGTGCATATAGCTTCCATCGGGCATATCACCGCCGTCGAGGAACGCTCGAAAAACAGGGTTGCTTCCCGATGCACAGTGTATTGGGCGGCGCTTCTCGCAATGACGGCGAGATCGCCCCTGCGGTTCTAGCATTGCACCTACGGTTTCGGGTGGAGTTCCCCACGTTGCAGACTAGTGTCAGCATCACAGCGGTGATAGCCCCTGTTAGATTTTCGCCACCAAATTACGGTTGATTTGTTGCCCTTCCAGCGCATTCGCGAATCCATTTTTGCCCCCGGCGCGCGAGCTGGTCCCAACAAACCCCCCTCTATCCCATCCCCTCCTTGAACTTCCATTTCTTTTCGTTATTCAACCATGAGCAACAACGTCGTTGTCCCCGTTGTGCTCGGCTCGGCCTTGGTCTATGTCGTTGCAAAGGCGATGAGCATCGGCCAACGCGAGACCTATCTTCCTCCCGGTCCTCCTACCGCGCCTCTGCTTGGCAATCTCCACATCTTTCCCAAAACCGAAGCTCATTTCAAGTGCGTCTTGTCCCTCTGAACACATTCCTACCCTACTTCTCTTTACAATACCAATTCTCATCGCCTCTATTCTAGACTTACGGAATGGGCTCGTACCTATGGTGGCATTTATTCTGTGAGTTTGCTCCCTTGCGTAATTTCGTTCGCGATCCCATACTGACGCGATCCAATTTCAGTTGAAACTTGGTCCTGGAACCGCAATTGTCCTCACCGATGTCGCCGCCGTCAAGGAGCTCATGGACAAACGCTCCCAGTCTACCGTCGACCGCCCTCCGAACCACATGGCCGACCTCGTCGCTGGAGGCATGAACATGGTTCTCGCTCGATACAGTCAGTCTACATACCTCCCCGTCTTGTTTTTCAAATCACTAACGATCTGAATCTACGCAGCCGAGGATTGGCGTACCCTTCGTCGTGCTGCGCATGCGATCCTGACGCCTCAGGCCTGCGCTGGGCACTTGCCCATTCAGCGTGCCGAGGCTAGCCAACTCATGCACGACATTCTTACCAACCCCGAGGTGAGCCCTCTGAATATATCCACTAGCTCGCTCTCACATATGTTATTCAGGGTTTCTACACTCACATTCGTCGCTATTCGTCCTCTGTCATCCTCTCTGTGCTCTGGGGCAAGCGAGCCCCCCGCTATGAGACCAAGGAGGTCACCGATTTCTTCCACGCTCAACACAAGTGGGAAGAGGTCCTCGAGCCCGGTACGCCTGTGCCGTCGCGGCGTTGAAATGTGACTGACGGTCCTGCTCTCAGGGGCCCATCCGCCAATGGACCTTATCCCGATCCTCAAGAAGGTTCCTGAGGCGTTGGCTCCATGGAAGACCCTCTGCAAGGAGACTCGCAACCTGCAGCGCGACCTCTATTTTGGCCTGCTTACCGAAACCGAGCAACGTATCGCCAACCACCAGGAAAACAACTGCTTCATGGAACAGATCATCGCCCGCAAGGACGAGTTTGGTCTGAACCGCGAACTCATTGGCTACCTTGGTGGCGTCCTTCTCGAGGGTGCTTCGGATACGACTAGCTCGACCTTGCAGTCTTTGGTTCTCGCCTTGACTGCTTTCCCTGACGTTCAGAAGAAAGCTCAGGTATGTGCTCCACGTGGCTAGTGCGAGCTTGAGCTAAATATATGCACTATCCCTAGGCTGAAATCGATTCCGTAATCGGCCGGGACCACGCTCCGACCCCCGACGATTTTGCTCGCCTCCCTTACGTCCAAGCTGTCGTAAAGGAGTCTCTTCGCTGGCGCCCGGTCGCTCCACTCGCTATCCCTCACGGTACCATCCAAGAGGAAGTCTACCGTGGCTACCGCATCCCCGCCGGTTCGACCATCTTTGTCAACAACTGGGGCATGTTCCACGACCCTGATGTCTACGAACGCCCCGACGACTTTTGGCCCGATCGTTTCTTGCTCAACGAATTTGGCACCAAGGCCGGCGTGGACAACACTGACCGTCGCGCAAACATGGCGTTTGGCAGCGGCCGTCGTCTGCCCAGGCATCCACTTGGCCAACAGCAACTTGGTGCGTAAATTGTGGCCACCGGCTGATTAGGTTTCAGGATCTAATGTGTCACATCTAGATGTTGAACACGATGAACCTGATTTGGGCCTTTGATTTTAGTCCCGCTGTTGATGCCGAGACGCAAAAACCGATCCCTGTCGATATCCATGATTACGCCAAGGTATGTCTGGACCTGACTTAAACCCGTCCTATCCTCACTCACATGCACGTTTCACAGGGTATCCTGACCGCACCTAATCCGTTCAAGTGCACCATCAAGCCCCGTAGCGCACACCACGCCGAGGTGATCCACCATGACTTTGTCGCCGCCGGTCCTGCGTTTGAGCCTTTTGAGCGTGACCTCAGGCAAGAGGATCTCGACTATATCAAAATCCAGCGCAAGTAAAATAAAAATTTAGTCTGTATTGCATTCTCCTTTCTTTTTTTCCTGTTTTTCTCCGTCTGTCGATCAGATTTTCATTGCATTAGGTTCATTCATAGTTGGGGTTCTCTTAGTCGTAATCAGAATCAATCGTTTCTTTTCCATCTCAGAGTAATAGGTTGTGGGATCTAAGTGCTCAGCTGGCTCAAGGATAGGCCATTCATAGTGTGGAAGTTGCAAGTGGTAGGAAGCTCCCCGGGCAACCCAGATACCCCTTACTCCTTTGTCAAACCGGTAGTATGCATATTGGGGTGGCAGATCAATCGATCCACACTGAAAAATCTGCATGTCTAGGTTTACGTGATCCAATATATGCGCGGTGCAACATCGCAGTTCACTCCCACCCTATTCCCCCATGATACACACTAACTGGTAAGTCTATGCCAAGAACTAGGGTTAAAATAGCACACATATTTCGAGTTGACGCGAAGCGAGAGCCATAGGCAAGTTCGACAAGACCCAACAAACAGAAAGAAGCGCGAGGATGCGGCTCGGTGGTGGTCGACCGAGCCAACGCGAAAATAGAAGGCGCACGGCTTTATAATAAGAGCTGGGCGCCTGACATGAACAAACATGAGTGGTTCTACAACACAAACATACGTGTCGTTGGTTTTGGCCGATTGTGCACTATTACAGCCGAACCGATCTCTCAAGCCACTCCCCCAGTTTTTTTTTTGTCTTTTCTTTGTTTTGTGTGTGCATATAGATCCTCAGATGATTGTCCCACTAACTTGGTAGTAAATGAAACTTGATGTTCAAGGCGGCCGAGTTGCCCATCTATTCCTTCGTCCCCGACTCGGTCCCGTTTGGCACTTCCCTCACGATGACTCCAAGTGGGACCACTCCCAAACACATGGAAATTAGCCAGCTGTTCAGTGCAAAGGTGCAGCTGGTCCATATTATCCCGGACCCAATACTCCGCCAAGCAGTGTGTCAAGTGTAGAATCATTCATCCTAGGTGGCCGTGGTAGTGTAGTACGGTGTCGGCCGAGATGCCCTAGCATGTTTTGCCTTGCTAGTGCTCGTTACGGGTAACATTTTATACGTAAGTATTCTGCGATAGGTACTAGTATGTGGCTACTAGTGCAATATGTCAATGAACCTGTATAGAAGCGGCCTTTATCAAGTCATTTCAACAAACTCACAGTCGTGGGTTACACATCTTATCTGCTTGGCTCGGCCGGAACCGTTATCTGAGCGTATTATGCTAATCTTAATTCAGTACAACGGGGACGTTTGGCTGCTGCAAGTTTAAGACAAAGCATATTTGATTAGAGGCCAGGTAAAACCTAGCTGGTGTCATTAGCAAGGGTTGTACATATCAGGAGCCGTCTGGGCTAGCTGGATCTGCAGAAATTGAAAATCTAGCCGATCGTATTAACACCTGATTGACCAGAAGCACCGTGGCCCTTTTGGCAAAGCACCCCATTAGGCCGCGTGGCATAGGGCCAGCTTTCGCGATTTCTGTTACTTGTGTAATGTGCTTGTTTGGTCACACAAAAATTTTGACTTAGAGCTTCAAATCACTACGTTTGTTTAACGTCGTCGCACGGTCAGATCTTGATTGCGGAAACGTGGGTGCCACAATCTTGACATCGTCTCGACCAGTAGCTGGACTTTAGTAGCTAACGGACTTGACAACGAGATTTGCTAGTGGGGTCTTTGGCTTCAACTTTGACGTATTCGACACGGAAGCGAGTGGCTCCAAAGTGGCGCGGCGATCTAATATTGGCACATAGATTCGTTGCGATATCGATCTTAACCCCGACTTTTGGAGACTCCGAATACTCTTCACGGAGATCCGGATTGTTCACAATGGCTTAACCCTGAGTTGGCAAGGCTCACATTCGCTTGATCAAGCTGCTCAGAGCACAGCCACGAAAAGAACTGGAATGTTTTGACTCGGGTAAGGCACTTCAATAGCCTACAACTGCCCTTGAGTGAAATTTAGCTGTCCACACGGCCATTTGTTCAAGGCACTCTACGCTCATAATATTTGCTCAGAGCATACAGCCTCGACTGTTTCAGCGTTCGCGAGAACGACCGGAGGACCATTCCAGATTACCCTATTTCGTTTTGGTTAGTGCATCGCCGAAAAGGGTCCAATTTTATGATGCCCGCGGGAGGTGTAGCATACACTTGGTACACCCCGACTAGAGCCGCTCCATCAACCACGAGAGATGTTTGGGCAACCCTGTGATCGACTACACTCAGTCATCAGGGTCACCTAGAGGTGGTTTGTTCATCGTAGCGACTTGCACTATTCTCGACAGTCTTGTGTTTCCTCAACCCCCTTTGGCGTAGTAGTTGAGCATTGACATGTGATCGCATAAATCGAACTACGGCAAGCGTAGCCGCTTTAACCCTTGGTCTTGTAGCGATTTTTCTTTTAGTTCTGAGGCTCTTGGCTGGGAGCAATCGCCCATGTTTGCTTTATAGGTGGAGGTGAAGCGCGGCCCAAAGGACGTAGCAACTTTAAGTATTACAACAAAATAATAACATGTGCCTAGCAACTGGTTCGCATAGCCATCGTATTTCGTACAGGCCGATGTTAAAAAGTCTGCGTGAAAGGGGAATCGAACCCCTGGCTAATCGAACTGGCTTGATGGCAACGATTAAGGTTACCACTACCCCATTCACGCTTGGAATAGGGGCTACAATAAAAATAACAACATACATGTCATTATGGCCTGCAGAAAACAGGAAATAGTCCGTGTGCTGTAGGCTGCTGAACCGGCCTGCACAATGACACAGGCCCAGGATAGACAATAGTGCTTGTGAACGATCTGAAAATTTCCTGTAACAACCAAAGCTTTTCGAAACCGTCTGCATCCTAGTCTCGGATGTGCGGTTTTTCCAGAGCCAACTGAGGACAACCTTAGGCATAGGCTATCAACTTAGGCTCCCGTATCTTATGCTGACAACTAGCTAACCGGTGTTATTGGAGCCTGACGGCGGTAAAGTGAGCCGCGGGGAGGGAGTCTACTCGTGACCGTACGTGATCCAATGATTGTAGTTCGGGTGTGGTGGTACGGCCATCTACCTAATGGGTAACCGCCTGTCTGTATATTGGCAAAGTTGAGGCGCTCGGTTCTCATTGGTTGATCGGCTCGGATTGGGTGTATCGGATTAAGCGAATTCGTAACTTCGGTCGAGGCGTATCTAAATGCCGGTGTGGAACTTGTCTTCCAGGTTTCTGCTTCTAAGAATACTCCTTGCCAAGAGTCTCGGCTAACGTTTTCCAATCACCGTCAACCTCGCGGATTGGCTGGGAGTCAGGCTTCGGCCCGAATATTTCAGATTTTGTGAGAGAGACAGCCTGAGTTTGTTCTATATAGAACGCATCCGCCCTCTGGAAGCTTCAGAGCGCACGAATGTTGGGGTTAATCGTGCTTGCGGTCCGGAGAAATGCGGAGCCCCGTGGAGGGATATAAGATGTGGTACTCCTGCCTGCCTATCGTAAGGCAGTTCTGCCCTCGTCTTCCCACTTCTCCTCAGAGTCATGGCCACGACCAATCAAAATATCGAAATTGACGAAAAGGAGGTGCCTCAGCACAGGGACTTTGCTGCTGATGGCGGTGATGTCAAGATGGCAGCACCAATCGATGCGGCAGAACGACGCTTGCTACGAAAGGTGCGACATTTTCTTAGGAGCCTTGCATATTATTGACAGTATTACTACCCAGCTCGATTGCTTGATCATGCCCATTACGTGGATCCTATATGCTTGCCTGTGAGCTTCAGCTTTTTGACTTTTCTGGGTATTTACTCATTCACTACTGGATAAAGACCTCGATAGAAGCAGTGAGCATTGTAATTTGTGTATGCCTTAGTTAGTATTCACGCGGCATTTTCAGATCTTGGGAACGCCAAGCTTCAAGGTCTCGAAGCCACTCTTATGCCCAACGATGAATCCGGAGACCAATTCGCCTTATTGTCGGCTATGTTTTGTAGGTCGTATCAGAGTTGACTTGGACGATTAGACTAATCAGAGTTGGTTATAGACGTTGCGTATCTCTGCTGGCGTTAGTCGATTAGATCCCAGTCTAGTCCTTCAAACTGACGCATATAATCCTAGAATTCCTCTCACCTTAACTGCAAAGCGATTTGTGAGGCTTTATACAATGTTTCAAAGCTCTCCTGCTCATCACACGCAGCTATAGCCCCCGAACATTGTTATTGGAGTAGTCACTATCGCATGGGGAGCTGCCTCTGCACTCCAGGCTACAGCATTCAACTATGCGGGTGTCACTACTGCACGCTACTTCCTTGGTCTCTTTGAAGCTGGGTTGTAAGCCCATTCAAGAACGGCTTGGTGCTTGGCTAATTATTCGTCACATAGCGGGCCTGTGATCCCATTCTACTACTCGCTTTTCTACTTGAAATCCGAGCATGGTTTCCGTACTTCTTTCTTCATCAGTGCCGCTCCACTTGCCGGTGCCTTTGGTGGTTTGATCGCTTATGGCGTGCAACACATCCATAGTCATATCGCAACCTGGCGCATCCTGTTGTAAGTCATGCTACCGCTGTATGCATCTCTTCCTTAGTGAACGGTTGTTTCTAGCCTCATTGAGGGTCTGCCTACCGTATTAGTTGGGGTCTTGGTGCTCCTATTCCTGCCATCCCGCCCTGAGACTACCAAATGGTTGAGCGAGGACGAGCGCAAGCTTGCCCAACGCAGGCTCAATCGTGAGGTTGCCTCGGAAGGCCAATCGATCAACTGGAAGCACGTTCTCATGAGCGTCACTGACTACAAGGTCTGGATGGTGAGTGTATGCACCAGTAATGCAGTATCATAGCTCTAACAGTGGTCACATTAGATCTGTCTTATGTACCAATCGTTGAACGTCGCGCTTTCCTCGATCTCGATCTTTTTGCCCTCAATCGTCAAGACACTTGGGTATACGAACGCCAAGGCTCAGTTGATGACGGTCCCGCCTTATGCTTGCGCAGGAGTGGTTATGCTCCTCGTTGCAAAGGCTAGTGATCGTATGAAACTGAGGGGTCCATTCGTCGCTGGGGTTCTCGTCCTTAGTGGGATTGGGTACACGATTTTGTAAGTCCTTTGAGAATTCACTCTGGGCCAGAACTCATCACGACTGGTTCAGGTTGGCCGTGCCTGCTACCAACAACCATGCTCGCTACGGTGCGATATTCCTCGCCGTAACCGGTACATACTGTGGTATTCCTCTTGCGTGAGTTATACTGTATTCGACGCACACACTATTTTCTAACATTTTGATCAAGCATGTCTTGGACCACCGGTAACGCTGGCTCTGAAACTCGCCGTGGTGTCAACATGGCCATGTTGAACACAATTGGACACAGCATGGCAGTACTTGGGTCTTACATTTATCCATCACGCGAGGGGCCTTCCTATAAGCGTGGCTTCGCGATCTGCTGTGGCTTCGCATGGTGGGGTGCCTTCCTTGCACTCGTACTTTCGTTCCTTTTGCATTTGGAGAACCGCCGTCGTGACCGGAGGGAGGGCGGACGACCTACTCCTGGGGAAACGCCAAACACGGCTATTCACGCAGACAAGGCTGAAGGATTCCGTTATGTTCTTTGAATTGCTGTCATGATCGACATTGCCCATTGTAATTCTATCATGAATTTTATGTTCCCGGACGTGCTTGTAGTTTGGCGGCTAAGTCTGGTCGGTCCACATTTTGGGGTGGCACATGGATATGAAGATGGCCGAGCGACCCCGCTTCAGTCGATCGCTTTTAATTGCCCTCGATCAATCCCACAGATGACATCACGTCAGCGGTTGGCGCTGTTTGCCATCCACCATCAGCACACCAGTTCTGCCCACGACGCCGTAGGAAGACCGTCAGAGAGATTAGCCTGAAAAACATCCCTCAAATTACCCGGCGTATTATATATACAAGAAGTTCCTGTCTATAAATATCGTCCAATTACGATCCGAGTTCAGAGTGTTCGCAGCAGCGAATGTACCGAGCCGGTCCACTATCAGCACTTCTTCGGCAGGCGTAACGAAGATGATATTTGAAGTACTATTCCATTGGATCATGAATGGATTCCGACTGAGAGCTATTTAAGCAGTGGAACCTTCGTCGGAAGTACTATGTCCCTCTCCTTTCCTCTCCTCTCATGTCACTGCACGAGAAGCCGTCCGAGGTTCGAATCGAATCGAGTAAAGTAGAAAAGGAGGAGATAGATGAAGGCGCCATTTTTATCACGGGTTCTGTCAACAATGAGAATGAAGTCAAACTGGTTCGAAAGGTAAGCTACGCCCCAACATAAATTACCGGCGGTCGCTCAGTACTAGTAGCTGGACTGCATTATCATGCCGTTATCGTGGATTCTTTACCTGTGTGCATGTAAGAGAAAATTATTTTACGGTTTCGACTATCTGCTGATAGTTCTTTGAAGACTTGGATAGGAGCAGTCAGTCTTGAGCGCTTTTCCATGAGACGCAACTTATAATCTTCTAGACCTTGGGAACGCAAAGCTCCAAGGATTAGAGAGAACACTCATCCCGAATGATCCGTCAGGCAACAAGTTTGGGCTCCTCT
The DNA here is from genome assembly GCA_016906575.1 of Ceratobasidium sp. AG-Ba. Lineage (NCBI taxonomy): Eukaryota > Fungi > Basidiomycota > Agaricomycetes > Cantharellales > Ceratobasidiaceae > Ceratobasidium > Ceratobasidium sp. AG-Ba. The sequence continues at coordinate 1,505,374 of CP059622.1, read as the reverse complement.
CAGCGATATTCTGTAAGTATGACATGTATATTTGATGCTCACTAATGAACATATATTTGCAGATGTCTCCTATCTTACTTGGCGTACGTCCTGTCAATGTCGTTCTCTCGTAGATTGGCCCCTTGATCTGACATTTTTTAAATTAAAAAAACAACAACAGAGTTTCCAATGATGCTCATCGTCAAACGATTTGCAAGTACCTTTTCCTGCGGCTGCTCGGGCTGAGAACTGACCGCTTTATAGTCCCCAAGTCGTGTAATTGGATTTGTTACAGTCATGTGGGGTGTGTGCTCGTCTCTGCAAGCAGCGGCTTTTAGTTATCCTGGGATCGTCACTGCGCGGTACTTCATGGGCATGTTTGAGGCTGGTTTGTGAGTGCGATTGTTCATGACATCGTTCGCCTTCATCTCTAATAATAAAAACCTTCAGTGGGCCTGTGATCCCTTTCTACTACAGCTTGTTCTACCTTAAATCGGAGCATGCACTTCGGACATCGTTCTTCATTAGCGCAGGCCCACTAGCCGGGGCATTTGGTGGACTGATTGCGTACGGCGTACAGTCTATCAAATCTCATATAGGGACATGGAGGATCTTGTTGTGAGTATATCTATAACGGTATATGCGCGTGCGTCTAGATCACATCCCTGTGATTTTTAGTTTGATTGAAGGCTGTCCAACTATATTAGTTGGTGTCCTGGCTTGGATGATCTTACCGTCGCGTCCCGAGACCACTAAATGGTTTTCTGAAGCGGAACGAAAGACTGCAACCGAACGTTTAAAACGCGAGGTAAAACCAGAGGCACGCTCCGTCAACTGGAACCATGTTCGTAGGAGCGTTCTGGATTATAGGGCGTGGATGGTGAGTGATACCAACTACTCGACCGTCCTCGGGATTCCCTTTTTTGATGTTACTTAACACAGATCTCGTTCCTCTACCAATCACTCAATATTGCCCTATCCTCCATTTCAGTATTTTTACCGACCATCATAAAAACGCTCGGGTATACGGACGCAAAGGCACAGCTCATGTCGGTTCCGCCTTATGCATGCGCGGGCGTCGTGATGCTCATTATGGCAAAGGCGAGTGATAAGCTGAATTTACGTGGTCCATTCGTAGCCGGTTCTCTTGCAGTAAGCGGGATTGGGTACATTTTATTGTGAGTAAAGGTTGTTGGCGCATATTAGCTGGTTCCTGACCTGTTGATTACAGGCTCGTGAGTCCGCCGGAGCATGCTCATGCTCGCTATGGAGCGATATTCCTTGCTGTTGCGGGTACATATACTGGCATACCCATCGCGTACGTGTACATAAGATACTGTTCGTGTAGCTTGTCTGAGTTGTTTTCCTAACAGGATGTCTTGGACCACCGGTAACGGTGGATCTGAAACTAGACGCGCGGTGAACATGGCGATGCTGAACACCATCGGTCAAGCTATGGCTGTCTTGGGCTCCTATATCTATCCTGCCGAAGATTCCCCTAGATATACGCGTGGATTCGCAATTTGTTGTGGATTCGCGTGGTGGGGATGTCTGCTAGCATGCGTATTGTCCGTGTTACTCTGGTTGGAGAATCGAAAAAGAGATAGGGAGGAGGGTGGTAGGCTTCCGCCGGATGTAGCTCCCGACACAGCAGCGCATGCGGACAAGGCGGAAGGGTTCCGCTACACTATCTAGGCCATATTCATTGGGGTCTAGTTTGTATTTGTATATATCATCAGACGAGTGAAAGCTTGAAACTAAGATCGATTTACACTTCAGAATGGTAACAGAGCTATAACAGGGGAATAAAGAAACAGAAAGCAGTGAGAACTATTCGAGGTGGTTCTTTTATTCATTTTTGTTTTACGCAGCGTGACCAACAAACTCTCGCCACGACTTGACCTCGGAGGGAATACGGCCTTCGTAATACGGCCGCAATGCACCCTCAGGGATCTTTTTCGCCAGTGCCTCAACAAAGAGCTGAGCACACCGGGCGTTGTTCAACAGTGGGAGGCCAAAGTCGACCGCGTTCCTATTGCGTGTTTCAGCAAGTGTATCAAAACATTAATTAGGAGATAGCTAGGGGCCTACCTGCGCGCGACGTAGTCCTCATCTGTGGCATCCTTGCCTCTCGACTTCGCAAGGTTAATGACGCACTGAATGTTGTGCTCATCAAAACCTCTCGGAGTTTACGCTTGTCCTTGGTTGGGAAGAATATCCGCTTGCACGATACATAGGGGATAGAGTTCAAGAATTCCTCAACCTTGGGAGACGAGCAGTGAAGCTTGAACCGAGTTCGACCAGTTGCTTGGCGATGGTCACCATCTCGGGTTGGGTTATATCTCCACCTATGAGCATGCCAGAGCCTAGTTTAGGTGGCTTGAAGCCGGTGGTACTGAGGAGTGACGCCCAGTACGCTTCGTGCACATCCTTCCCGAATGATGCAACTTCGCCTGTACTAGCCATTTCTATAAACGTGCATATATCCATACATCAGCTGCAGATATTGTGTAAATCATTGTGCTTACCAACACCAAGGAATGGATCTGCACCACCCAATCGAGTCCAAGAGAACAGCGCAACTTTCACCGAATAATAATCACGTTTCTCCTTCATCAAGTCTACCGGTTCAGGGACGTTTTCGCCCGTAATCGCAGCCGTAGCGACCTGGATGAAGTTGGTTCCCAGCACTTTGCTCACGAATGGGAAGCTGCGAGACGCCCGCAAGTTGCACTCAATGACTTTGAGCGCCGTCGGTTCGCCCTGGCCTTGGTCTTGACGGATGATCTGCATGTTGAACGGACCAGAAATCTCAAAGGCAGAGGCAACCTTTTCAGCGATTTCCTTGAGCCTGTCCATATCAGACTCGGGGAGAGGAATGGGGGAAGAACGAGCGTCGCATCGCCAGAGTGCACGCCTGCGTTTTCAACGTGCTCCGAAACCGCATGAATCAAAAGCTTGCCCTTGTGAGCAACGGCATCGACGTCGATCTCCTGTGCACCATCGATAAACTTGGTGATGACGACAGGGTGGAGCGGAGAGACTGAAGCGGCAGCAGATAGATGGTGTTCGAGAGTCGACTCCTCGTACGACGTTCATCGCGGCACCAGAAAGGACGTAAGACGGTCGGATGAGCACAGGATAACTACAAACAACAGCCATTAGTTTAAAGTCTGAAATATAACGACAAAAAAGGTGTACCTGACACGATTGGCGAATTCCTTGGCGGCCTCCAGGCTAGTGACCTCGGCCCACTCGGGTTGATCAACGCCAATTTTGTCAAGGACAGCTGAGAACTTGTGACGGTCCTCAGCGGTATCAATCATCGACGGGTCGGTCCCTAGAACATTAATACCAGTCTCCTTGAGACGAAGAGCAATGTTTTGCGGGAGTTGGCCTGAAATCGAACTCAGTCAAGGAGTTTGTTTTCTATGGTTGATAACATACCTCCGACGCTAACAATTACACCCTGCGCCTTTTCCAACTCGTAGATGTCCATCACACGTTCAAACCCAAGTTCCTCAAAGTACATACGATCTGCTTCATCGTAGTCGGTAGACACAGTCTCGGGGTTGTAGTTGATCATAATCGTCCTACGTCCACCCTCGCGCAAGCTTCGGGCACATGTCACGGCGCACCAGTCGAATTCGACACTGGATCCGATGCGGTACACTCCCGAGCCAAGAACGATTGTACCATGTTCATCAAATTCGACGTCGTGCTCAGACGCATTGTAAGTTGTGTAAAGATAGTTCGTGTGTGCTGGGTATTCGGCAGCGAGGGTATCGATACGCTTCACGAACGGTGTAATTCCAAGGGATTTTCGGTGCGCACGGACAGTGGCTTCGGTACTGTTTGTGAGGCTCGCAAGTTGGTCGGAGAAACCCATCTTCTTGGCACGATGCATGAGGTCACGGTCAATGGCCTCGATAGAACCGGCGGCTTTGATGGTGCGGTTGGTTTGAACAATGTTGTCGATTTTATAGAGATACCACTATCATAATGTTAGTCTAGTTGTGCATAAAAATCAACACTCGCATGATCATACCTTGTCGATTTTAGTCAAGTCGTGGATTCGATCCACCGTGTATCCACAGTTATACATGGCATGTGCAATGACGAACAGACGCATATCGGTCGGGACACTCAACGCACGGTCGAGCTCGGGACCTTCCTTGGGCTGAGCGTAGGCTTCAAAGCCCACCCACCTCGGGTCAACTTGTCGAATTGCCTTTTGGAGCGACTCTTCCCAGGTTCGTCCAATGGCCATAACCTCTCCCACACTCTTCATTGACGAACCGACCTCGCGGTTAACCTGGGACGAGAATTTGGCGAGATCCCACTTGGGAATTTTGGTCACGATGTAATCGAGCGATGGCTCAAAGCACGCAGTCGTGGTTTTGGTGACAGCATTGGGAAGTTCAGGGAGTGTATGGCCGAGAGCGATCTTGGCTGCAGTGTATGCGAGCGGGTAACCAGTTGCCTTAGAGGCGAGCGCGCTACAAAGGGCGTCAATGAATATCAAGATATGTTAGTATTTAACTAACCTGGAACGACTTAAGCTGAGGAGCGGAAGAACAGAATAAGTTCAATCAGTTCCCCAGGCACTGGATAAGAGCGTACCGAGCATTGACTTCGATGACACAGTATTCCCTAGAATCGGGGCTGAGAGCATACTGAATGTTGCACTCCCCTACGACACCCAAGTGTCGGATGACTTTAAGTGCAGCCGAGCGGAGCATATGATACTCGTCGTCATTGAGAGTTTGGCTGGGGGCGACGACAATAGAATCGCCGGTATGAGTACCTAGTGGGTCGAAGTTCTCCATGTTACAGCAGATAATGGTGTTCTGTTACAATTACGATGTAAGTAGCTAATCGAGCTGAGGTAACAGAAAAGTGAACCTACATCAGCCGCATCACGAACAACTTCATATTCGAGCTCCTTCCATCCCTTCATACTCTTTTCGATGAGAACTTGGGGGCTGAGAGATAAGGATTTTGCAGCCAAATCTCGAAGTTCATCAGGGTTGTTGGCGAAACCAGAACCCAGTCCCCCAAGAGTAAAGGCAGAGCGCAAAATGACGGGATATCCAATGGCTTCACCGGCTGCCAGGGCTGCATTGACGGATGAGACTGCGGTAGAACGAGCAACGGGAATATCGATTTCTGTGTTCAAATGTCAGTTCCGAGGCGATAACGAAAAGAGTAAAGGAGCACGTGCCGTTCAGAGCTTGCACAAACAAATCACGATCTTCGGAAACCTCAAGGGTGCGGATTGGGGTACCAAGGACCTTAACGCCGAGCCGTTCGAAGACACCCATCCTATCGAGCTCGATACCCACATTCAGCGCACTTTGCCCGCCGAAAGTGAGGAGCACACCGTCAGGGCGTTCTTTCTCGAGAACATAGGCGACGTAGTCAGGGGTAATGGGTAAGAAATAAACCTCGCTTGCGAGCTGATGGCTGGTTTGCCATGTCGCAATGTTTGGGTTGATTAGGACAGCTTCGACACCAGCCTCCCGTAACGCCTTCATTGCTTGCGATCCCGAATAGTCAAATTCGCCCGCTTGGCCAATACTCAGCCCTCCGGAGCCGACGACAACCACCTTGCGGACATCCGGCCGTTCAAGCTTGGGTAGAACCCGAGCAGATATCTTCCGTGCGAGCTCAGAGGGGGAGCTAAGGACGTGTTCGTTATTGGGCGCATAGTCTCCGACAGCAGGTGCTGCGACGGCAAGTGTCCGAGTGGTTGGTGCGATACGGATAGGGCGGGATACATGCAGTGAACGGCTGAGAGGAAGAGCCAGGCTGCGCGACGACTGAGCTTTCCGAGCTGCTATACTCGTCACAGAACGGACTGCAGGTCGGGCGAACGCCATGGTGTGACGGAATGAAAAAAGTTGCGTCGAGGTCGAGTCAGTGCCCAAAATATAAAGCAAATTGCGGTTAGCCTTGTTTGGAGATCCATCGGATTGATCGGACGTAAGGACTCCTATTTCATCTCCCCTGCGATCGACCTTTATAACCGGCCGAGAACAAACTCTATGTGCGTAGATTAGCCGAGAGGTTCAATTAGAATATAATCTGGGGTAAAATTTTATTGTCGGCCGGTGCAAATCACTTACAGCAAGTATATGACGTGATTCAATCATCCTTTCACATTCTCAGTGGTCCAACGGTCAAGACTCGTGCCTGTCACGCACGCAACCGGGGTTCGACTCCCCGCTGGGAAGTTCTTTTTGCTTGATTAGAGTCTGAAACATCTTTGTATCACTTGAGACAAGTATCCTGGAACAAGAGACCACTAAGCATGAAACACTGGACTTGTGAACTGCTTTCCCCGTCGAGATGGTATATGTACTCGTCCCTCCCCCAAAAGCGATCGCAAGATGGCGGGAGACGGCTTAATCAAGAACAGCCAGAGCGATCACCATAAAACATTATTATCCCGAAACTCTTTCCCTCAAGGCGCTTTCCTCAACCATCCCAACTCTGAGCAAGCAAAAAGAACTTCCCAGCGGGGAGTCGAACCCCGGTTGCGTGCGTGACAGGCACGAGTCTTGACCGTTGGACCACTGAGAATGTAGAATTGGTAATCACTAGCTCTTTATAAAGGCGGCTCAGTAGAGTCAACAACGCCCATGTGTTTTGCAATTGAGTTCGCATCTATAACAAGTTCATATATTAAAATCGGTATCTATATATTTCCATATCCTCGTTCAAACACTCATTCCAGAGGCAGAGGTTCACTTGGGCCACGGTACAACACGAGTAACATCAATATATCAATATTGACATATACGTAGGGAACAGTACCAAACCTTGCCTACACCGGTCTTTCTATAACATTTCTCTGTAAGATCAACATGACCTAAGTCTGGAAAGAGCACTTCTAAAGTGTTTAGGAGTGCAGGGGTACAATCTCGCCCAGCCCTTTGGACCGAATATGGCCTAATATGAGGATTCGGCCAGTCGTCTCCTGGTCGCAGAAAAATAAGCTCCTTGACTGATGACCACAGTGGCTCGGCGTAGCGTTGAGCAAGATGTTCGGCATGTTGCCAGCTCTTCTCAGTATTCTCCTAAATTGTGTTTGCGTTAGCTATGTAGGGCTTTTGCGCACCGCTTCCACTCACGAATCGATCGCATTTAAATCCAGGGAGGATCAACGATAGTCTTGTGACTTGGGGAAACGCGTGTTTGTAGTCAAGTAAATCGATAAAACTATTATCTCCAAAGACGCTCTCATAAGTCAGCGTCAGGCTCTTAAGTGTTTCGTGCCCTCCGGTTTCAGCGAGATTGTAAACACAATTTTCCCATGCAAGACGGTCCTCAGAACTCGCATCTTCCAGCAATCCTAAATATTCGAGTGGTGAGCGGGGAACTATAAAACTGCACCACTGCGGAGCTGCCCAAAGCTTGCGCAACTGCGGCAACTTCAGCATAGAGGTCGATAACTGGGGGAAAGTGGTATGCTCAGTGTCAGGTAATAAATCAAGCTCGATGAGCCCCGTTTGCTGTTCTAGAAATTTCAGCGTGCCGTCCACAGCGGGAAGCGATAAGTGCCGCAAACCGAAAGAGTATGGATCCTGCAGCCAGAACGCTATAGTGCTCCATGGCATATACGAGTCGCGGCCAAAGTTTGATATGTTCAGGCACTTCAGGCGTGGAGCTAATTTGAGCACCAAAAATGTACCTTCGACAAGTGTCCGCCGCCGAGCGTAGTAAAACTCCTTGGTAATATCACCACCAAAGTGCCGATCAAAGCGGTGCCCTGGTGGGAACATGACATCCAAATACAGGATTGCGTTACTTCGAACGTCATCCCCAAGTAATGTCCTTACGAGAAGATCGATTTTGCACTTTACATAGAGGTTGATGCGTCGATAAAGTGCACATCCCAATGCAGCATAATGCCATCTAGAAGTCAATAATAGAGATAGTTTGTCTCCTGGGTATTCAAGTTGTTCAACGATCTTCAGAAGAACGTCACTGTCGAGGCAAGGGTTTGGAACTGGGCGGGAAGCCCAACTATGGACCACTATTACAACAGTAAGTCTGCTGAAAGATTTTTGATGTACACAGACGCTTACGATACTCGGAGTAACTGCTAGGCTTCCCCTCGGTCGCTACAGCAAACGATCCTTTGAACTTTTCTAAGGTATTGAAAATTAGCTGACTAGATGTTGGAGATGTGTCCGTATCGCTACCATACGGACACGATTGGACGGGGTCCGAGGCCATGGTAGTATCGTTCAGCTCGAGGCTATGGCTAGCCATCGACCCAAATTGCAGTGATGGGCGGATTTCGCGCCTGCTGAATGCTGTGTTGGAAGGAGATGGTGGCTGAAGAGCCTAATATATAAACATCTCTGTAAGATGTAGACGTTCTGAAATTCCGCATGAAACAGCTTTTTTGACGTAACGTACCTAAATCGGTCTATCTAAGCGTCCGGAAACCATTTGACCCGGACGATTAGATAGGCCGTTTTCGGTACGCTTCTGACCCGCCTCTTGGGGAAGCCGGAGAAGCTGGGATGACACACATCAGTTTCTGGCACGTTTCCGACCGGATGTCATAAGGTCGTTTCTTACTGACTTTCCGCATGTTCATCTGGCACAGTGCATCACGACGAAATCTGATATCAGCTGGTGTAAGTGCATATACCCAGAGCCTACGCTCAATAACAATTTATATTACACTAATAACGACCCCATCTAAACATCGAGCATCAAGGCTTTCGAAAATTTCTCCATCGAATAAGTTGTCAATGGTCAATCGTTTGCCGGATAGACGCCCTACTATCTATGCGCAACCCACCCGTGTGAATTAAAGATACATGTTTGTTTTGCTTAATCGAAGAATCTCCATTGATAGCAGTAATTATACAACCAATATCATGTTAACAATATATTAATGCCTACATTGTCGGAGGCTTACACACCAATCGTTACCCTCTGTCCGTTTCTTGTAGCAACTCTTAGTGAAATCAACGTGCATCAAGTTGGGAAAAAGTATATCTAGGGCGTTCAAAAGCTCTGTCTCGTAGTTTGACTCTTCTATTTCAATCCGATATGGCTTAGCGTAAGGATTAGGCCAATCGTCTTCTGCTCGAAGAAATATAAACTCTTGAACCGATGGCCACAGAAGTTTACCATACTGCTCTATGAGCTTATTCGCATAATTTAGAGTTATGTTCGTGTTTTCCTAGGAAATCGGGCTCAATAAAATCGTAAATAATCTGAATTGACAGGTCGCTTACGAAACGCTCCGGTCCCAGCCCATGAGGGATTATGCATAACTTGGATACACCAGCGAAGGACATTCCAAGTTGACGCGGGTTTGAAGCCCCATGGTCCCAAAAGAAACAGTCATATGGTAACGCTAATGTGTGGACACTAGTATTACCCCCCTCTTCATCCAGCTTCCTAAGAAATTTGCGCCAGCTTTGAAGCGCGCTCGGCTGCTTATCCTCGCACAGAAGTCCAAGAAAATCAACTGAGGTATGAGGTAGTATAGAGCTACAGTATGAAGAACTCGCCCATAGTTCGCGCAGGAGTGGTAAAGACGTAGCAGAAAAGTTTTGGTGGCCATATGGACTTAGAACAACGAGTCGGGAAATCTGATTTTGTTGCTCGAAGAATTTTGGCTTGATGCTGATCCTATGATCGACCCATAGCGTTTTTAAGCTGAAGGGGTATACATCAAGTAAACAATCGTTCATAAAGCCCCACTGAACATAGCCCGTCGGCTCGCATTTTAGACGAAGACTTTCAAGCCCAGGTGCAAGCTTCAACACGACAAAGAACCCAGCAATGATTTGTTCTTGCCGGTTGCTGAATGATACCCAGTCGATCGTTCTATGGCGAAGAGCGTTAAAGTCAGAAGGCAGTAAGATGTCGAGATGGCGAATGCATCCGCATAAGCCTTCATTCGCGAGCAGATCTTCAACCAGAGACAGAATCTTGGTGTTTTGCGTTAATGAAAGGTAATAAGGAATAGCAGAACGCAGTATCGCATAATGCCATTTGGATACCATCGCTAGCGCTAACCTATCGCTAGTTCTAACCAGATATTTAGATATGCTTAAAAGGGTATCCGAGTTCAGCGAAGTTTTGAGAGCAGCACCTAAAGGAGGCTTGAAAGAAGCTAAATATGTGTGAACTTAAGTCCACTCGCCAGAAGAAACCAACTTACTATACCCCGGCTTAGGTGCGTTGTTCCGGGATGGTCTTTGAATTGACCATCCCCTGAGCTTGATCCAAGTTTCGGTGAGACTCAGTGCGCCAGGAGACATGTCCGGGTTTGTTCAGAAAGAATGTTTTATCGGACAGGGTTTATATACTACTTCAAGACACCTGGTGTCAACGTGGCTGCTACGTCCGCTATCATATACCAACTATTCACAATTATCCATGCAGAGCCGCACGACACTGGTCAAGCGCTAACCGATGGCGACGTGGCTGTACTGACAAATAGTGTATTGTATGTCTATGTACCTTATTTGTTGTAGAAGATCACCCAGCAAAATGAAAGCAAGCTTCATGCATGCGTAAGGGCTGATAGAAAACGCTTGCTCAGCGTATTCCGTAACCTCTACCGCTACATAAGCTGCCAAGTTGGACAAACCAAACGTTGAACTATTATAAGTAACCCAGATAACAGCGATACCGCATCAAGGGCCCAGATATACGCAAAAGGTTCTCGCCGCTATCTTTCAACAGGATGGGTGCTCTACCCCACATTTCTTGAATACTGAGTGACCCATGCCCACGGCGATCCGGCCTTGTTCTCTCCCACGAGGCGTTCTACGTAGTGATGATGAGACGCGGGAGCCCCGTGCCTCGAGGCGTAGTGATTCCGGAGGTCGGCCCAGTCGATTTACGTGTGTAGGGAAATACAGGGGGCAAACAGCTGATCTAGCTCCGAGTTGGTCAATGACGACAGGAACTGTTTCAGCATGATCGTCTGTGTATCCGAGCGTCAGCTGAGCAAACAATTTCAGTTTATTCAGGAGAAACAGCCACCTAGTCGACTCGTGATTTAGCGTCGTGCGAAAGCTAAACAGGTTATATGGTCTGTGTGGGACATGAATGAGATGGTGGGAAAAAAACTTCCCAGCGGGGAGTCGAACCCCGGTTGCGTGCGTGACAGGCACGAGTCTTGACCGTTGGACCACTGAGAATCGTCTCCCAAAATGAATATTCATCATGTGATCGGGGCGTGCCTGTGAGTTTTGACCTGTGGTTATGCACAATCGAACAAGGTTTTATTCATTTGACCGTTTGACGCCATTATTGGCCTCAGCCAGAGCTGGGGGCTCCCGATTTTCTAACTCTGGTTTCTTTTACGTCAGATTTTTGTCCCTGCTTCATCCACCATATCCTTGTAGGCTAAGTGGAGGGCCGCGTATATGATGTGAGGCGCAAGGAGGATTGCGTCTGACTGAAAATCATTGCCTTCATTTTTGTATGTATAAGACTATGTGAATCGATAGAAAAAGTTACAGGCTTTAGTCAAGGCGAACAAGGCGGGGTGCAAAGCGACCAGTCGCTTGAACTGCGACTCGCATCCAATTACCGGCGCTAGTCTTAGCGCACCTGTGGGCACCTTTAATCGATGAAACGCATGGTCTAAACCGATGTGCCTGCCAGCTCTTGCTCAAGACAAACTATTGAAGAGGGAAATCCACTACACAATGACAAAAGTACGAAAACAAACGCACTAGGAACGAGCGGGTATCGAGCCCCGAGAGACCGGCATCATAATGTATGGGTAAATCTCTGATCGGTGTATCACACCGAATGCCCGCTCTCATCGGCCGGATGGCCTGTCAGGATTTTGTTTTCAGAGTGATATAAGGAAATCGAATAGCTCGAGCTTTCAGAGGCGGCTAGCTTTGACTTGGGCTATCGAGCGACCGACTGTAGATTCCGGCTACGTGATTCGGAAGCATCCTTCGGAAACTCATACAAGGTTAAACTCTGCAAAACGGCATCTGCAGCACTAAGGCCTTGATAGATATGAAAATTTGCGTCTCGCTACCGGATACAATAATATCGTTGGGGGAGCAACGTTGGGGACACGGGATGATATCATTGCTTGTCAGAATTCTCCTCTATCACTACTCGTTCTACTCGGCTCCATAGCGTCTGTGGTAAATGAAGTAGTAAACAAAGCCGTCTTTATTTTAATGATAGCTTATCTTCATTCAGCCCAGTTTCAGCCCCTAAAACATCGCGAGGCTACTTCTCATAGAGTACTGATAGGCTGAGTGGTATCTTGGCCTGTTGGTGAGACTGAAATCTGTGATGGAGAAAGTGCTTCGTGCCATGTAGTGAATTGTGGCGTATAGTAATCTACGTACAAACGGCTCGGATGATGTCAATGAATAGTCAGCCAGTATACAATGACTGAATGATATCCACAAAGTGGTGCCTCCCAGTTTCAGACAACGAGGACCAAGAGTTCGCAGATCCGAAAGCTACCCGCACACTAGTCCAGCCTCCACTCCTAGCTTCGATCCATGCACAACACCGTCATTGTGTTATGGCCCTGTCACCGATCCTCATTGAACGGGTGTGAAAAAAGTGAAGCTTTTGGGCGTATCACGCCGACCCCATACCATGTAACTGCGCCGCCTGAAATTACGGATCAAGAACCCCAACGTTCTCCTCGGTCGCTGGCCATGTGCAGGAAGGATAATATGACGAGCGCTCATGTCGGGTTATCATGAAGAATGGGACCTAAGAGTCTAGGTAAGAGATGGAACCGCCGGAAGCCCTCAAGCGACGTCAGACGCGTCGAGCGCGTACCTAGCGATTCGTAGGGGAACGTGATTGCATTGAAACAAGCGCATATGTGCTGGGATAATCACATTGAAGGACGCATGCACCGTAGGGGATTGCCTGTTATGGAGCCTGAACGGATGGAATGCGAGTATGGGCCGCAGGACATTGACGTGCAGAAGATAATGAGCCCGAGACGGAGACGGCTCGGGAAGAGAGAGAAGGACAAGTATAGCGACAGGTGGTGATTTCTGAGAGTGCGGTCCAGATGGGGTCAAGCGTCAAGAAGAAAGATAGCTGCGTTCAGCTCTAGAGATAACGAGCTACAGCAATATCTACACGCATACACACTCCCCATTTAGACACAACCAAGCAAAGGCGCACAATTGCCGGAAATGCATCATATGGTCGGTCGGCCATCCAGGTCATACAAAGAAAGAAGCTAGTCAAGCGCCACACGGAGGGGAGTAGGGGGGGCATAATCCCAAGGACTCGCTGGGTACCTGTTTGCTGACATCAGACAGCCGGTGGGTAAGACGTACGAGGATCCCCCACACGGCCGGATCACAGCAAAAGGAAACCGCGCGGTGGACCGTTATCAAATAGCGAGTTTATCGTCACTCTAATGGCGCCCACCACCTAACAAGTTCAGGATTTAGGTTCGGACGGATCTTAAAATGTAGTAAACGCTTACTCGCGACCGTGGAAGAAGTCATAATCGCGGACTGGTTATTGACCTTGCGCCTCATCACCGATCGTTCTATCCTTTCCCGGATTCTGCTGTGGCCATATCATGTGTGCCGTTTTTTTTTCTGGGCGAGCTAGCGCGCCCTGAATCAAGCGCGCCTTCTCGAGACAGGAGGGTGGAAATTTCCCTGTGGTGAGGGTATATAATAGGTGGCCAACCTGGTCTAATGACGAACAACAACGCACCTCTCCCCCTCGCCGCTTTGACTATCCCAGTCTCCACCTCATTTGACCTCTGCGATATGATCATGGCTATCGACGCCGCAGTCTCGACGACCACCAACGGCTACTCCAACGGCCACAAGATGTCGTCATACTCGGCCCCTGTCCCATCGACCTCGGCCCCCACGTTGCTTGACACGTTCATGGCTAGCCAAGCAGCCGTCGATGCACACAAGTAGGTCACTCGATCTAGGCGTTTTTTGATCCGTGTTCTGAGCTCTGTTCGTCCGACCAATTTAGATCAGGCAAACCGGTCACCATTGACGGCCACAACCTCACTATCCCGGCTGTCGTTGCTGCTGCACGATACTCTGCCCCCATCTCCCTCGATGGTTCGTCTGAGATCAAGTCGCGTATGTTCAAGGCCGAACGTGCGATCGACGAAAAGCTCGAAACTGGCAAGAGCGTGTACGGTATTTCGACCGGCTTCGGCGGAAGCGGTATGTCCTCGATTCATCTCATCAAAGACTCACAATTTGATTGACGCCATCCATAGCCGATACACGGACAAACCAGCATCTCGCCCTGGGCAAGGCGCTGCTCCAACACCAACATTCGGGTGTTTTGCCTAGCTTTACGCACCCGGGTCATGTCGCGTCTGAGGATACCAAGCCGCTCCCACTCTCTGACCCGCTCAACACGCTGTCGATGCCCGAGGCTTGGGTCCGTGCAGCCATCCTCATCCGCATCAACTCGCTCATCCGAGGCCACTCGGGTGTGCGCTGGGTCTTGCTCGAGCGCATGGTCGAGATACTTGAAAAGAACATTACGCCGCTTGTTCCTCTACGTGGGAGCATTAGCGCATCGGGTGGTAAGTTTCTCTCATTCGTATGACCAAACCCGTTCTCACGCTGGTTATAGACCTCTCGCCGTTGTCGTATGTAGCAGGCACCATCTTTGGCAATGAGCAAATCCGTGTCTATCACGGCAAGCGATGCGCCGAAGCACCTCGTGAGATCACATCCTCTCGCGCAGCGCTCGAAGCTGCCGGCATCGAGCCACTGAAGCTCGCTCCCAAGGAGCACCTCGGTTTGCTCAACGGTACCGCATTCTCGGCTGCCGTCGCGAGTCTTGCGCTGAACGATGCTGTACACATGGGCATGTTGGCGCAGGTCTTGACTGCCATGGGTACGGAAGCGCTCGTTGGAACCCAAGGTAAGTTTGAATTAGACTTTGATTAGGCGTCGTCTGAATCTGGGTTCTAGCGTCCCACCATCCGTTTATTCATGCTGTTGCTCGTCCTCACCCTGGTCAAGTCGAGTCGGCTCAGCAGATTTGGAACTTGCTAGAGGGTAGTTCGTTGGCCCAGCGTGGTGAGGAAAAGGAGGTGACGATTGAGAAGACGAGGGTACGCTTCGCCAGGATAGGTATCCTCTCCGCACTGCTCCCCAATTCATTGGACCCCAACTTGAGGATATCCTCCACGCTTGGTCTGTGGTTACCCAAGAGTGCAATACGAGTGAGTAAATCTCAGCTCTTTTCAAGTTGTCCATACTCATCGTGATGTAGCTACCGACAACCCGTTGGTCGATGGCGAGACTGGACATGTCCACCACGGAGGTAACTTCCAGGCGATGGCTGTCACCAACGCAATGGAAAAGACCAGACTTGCACTCCACCATCTCGGCAAGATTCTGTTTGCCCAATCGACCGAGCTGTTGAACCCTGCGTTTAACCGTGGGCTGCCTCCCTCGCTCGCTGCGTCTGACCCGTCGGTCAACTACCATGCCAAGGGCCTCGATATCGCCACCGCTGCGTACGTTAGCGAGCTCGGGTTCTGGCCAACCCCGTGTCGACGCACATCCAGAGCGCGGAGATGCATAACCAGGCGGTCAAGTGAGTGTATTGAGATGGAGTATAGATATGTGCTGACAATCTGGACAGCTCCCTCGCATTGATTTCGGCTCGTGCGACGATCCAGGCCTTGGACGTTTTGTCGCTGTTGACGGCATCGTACATGTACCTCGTTGCCAAGCCGTCGACCTCCGTGCCCAACACATGAACTCGCCGAGGGCATGGCCCAGATTGTGAACGAGGAGCTCGCAAACAACTTTACTTCATCTGGGCTGCACTCGCCCGTCTTCAAGCATCATGGCGTCGTTCGAGGCGACCTCGACGATGGATGCTGTGCCCCGCATGCGTACTGCTGCTGCTGCAGCTTCTGCACCACTCATCGACGCTCTCTCGGCTCGGAGCTCGGTGCGATCCCGGCGTTCCGCGAGTCGGTCGCGGTCCGATCGGCAGAGTTG
Source organism: Ceratobasidium sp. AG-Ba (assembly GCA_016906575.1). Classification (NCBI taxonomy): domain Eukaryota; kingdom Fungi; phylum Basidiomycota; class Agaricomycetes; order Cantharellales; family Ceratobasidiaceae; genus Ceratobasidium; species Ceratobasidium sp. AG-Ba. The sequence continues at coordinate 1,489,388 of CP059622.1, read as the reverse complement.
TACGAGCGCCTGCGGGCCGAGTATCTGACTGGCAAGCGTGGCCCTGCGCCGGCTGCTGAGCTGCTGGGCAACACCCGTCCGGTATACGAGTTTGTGCGCGTCAAGCTGGGCGTGAAGATGCACGGATTGGATAACCTGAACCGGTTCGAGCACGGTTGGACTGATCTGTCGATCGGACAGAATGTGGCGCTCATTTACGAGGTGGGTTGTTGTTTGCGATCTCGGGTGTTACCGGTGCTGACACTGTTTCATAGGCGATTCGCGATGGGAGGATGCAAGAGGTCGTGGCTTCGTTGTGGAAGCACTGAGATCGGCCGAGGTGTTTGTGTATAGATGAATGCATATTTCGGGTATGGACCCCAATCAAGTAAATGGGGGATCTTCGGGCTTGGGACTTGTTCGTCATTTCTCTCTCATTGTAATAGTGTCAAATGCATCGTTGTTTTTTTTCTTCCTATGGAGTGTGTGGGGTGCCTTGGCGCAGTGCGGTAACCGAGGATGAAAAAATAGTTTTAGATGAGGGAGATATGCGTGAGGCACCGGCGTCGAGCGAGATATGCACAGGCGAATGCCGATCTGCGATAAAGTGTTTAGCCGGCACCTGTGCTTGGCCTACTGAGACAAGTATGTGCCTGGGTGATTCACATGGCGGGAGGGGTTCTTATCGGTATGGACGGATATAATGGGTGTTGGCCTGAGACATTCGTGGCACTCCCTCTTTGTTCGTCTCATCCGAGCTGTATTGTTCCACCCAATTGCTCCGACTGCGCTTCTGTTGATCATGTCCAAGTCGGTGAATTCGCTCCAGGCGCCGGGGGCTGAAGACGCACACAGTCGACCGAGCGTGGACGTGCGTATCAGTCGATATATTAGTGTGTAGACTTGGGCTGATTCAAATTTACGCATCTTAGAACACGAGCAGCGGTGGTGGGTCGTTTCCGGAGCGCCACGTCCATCAGATCCGTTCAGGACTGATTATATTTTTGCTGTGCTTTTTCCCTTTTGTTCAGGTGCACCCTCTGTCAAGTCATCGTCCAACTCGAGTGGGAAGAGCAAGGAGAAAAAGCCCCGCAGGTGAGTCCGAGGTCTATGCGCTCGGCAAGCCCCTTGGATCCCTCTCTTCCGTGTTCATCCCCATTTGTTTTTTTTTCTCTACCATTAGCTCTTGTCGTCCAACTGCCTGGTATGCGTCGTCCTATCCCTATTATCTCCATCTTTTACTCCAAAATATTCTTCCAGCCTCGTCTGGCAGTTCTAGCATGTGCTAGACCATAATTTTCATATGAAAATGGCCAAGATTCAGGGCTGGTTTGCGAGCTCGCGAGTTTCCTGCCTAGTCCGCCCGAGCATTCGGGATAGATCCAGAGCCGTGTTCCTTCAATACACCGTCCCACCACCTACCAGTACGCTAACTATATAGCTGCGCAGAAACACATCCCCCGTCTCGTTCTACGCTCCCCCTCCGATGAAGAGAAAGACTCCGACGACACCCAGCAAGGTCAAGCTGCCCGCCCCTAGCGTTAGGTCCGGCGCGAGCGACGAAACTTTTGACTCGACACGCACGGCACGGCCCAAAGTCAACTCGGAGCCTGCCTCGCTCTACCACCCAGCGCCCTTGCCGAGCAAGAAGAGCAGAGATTTGCGAAGCATGTCCAAATCGACGCTCGACCTGCGTACGCCAACACGCGATACGTTTTCGGTATTCAGCGGGAGCAGTGGAAGCGGGAGTGCCAACGGTACATCGAGCATGTCTCCGAGCGTGGCGAGCACGAGCCTGTCGCCGAGCACGCCGGTCAGCGAAGAGCCCAAGACGGGTCTTCGTCTGCCTGCTCTCAGCCGACGCAAGTCAGCACCGTTGCACAAGCCGAGCGTGCCTCCGTCGAGCGAACTGCCACCTGTGCCAAACGATCAGGCCCCGGCTAGGGTCAGTTCGTTCAGAAGCGCCCCGCGCGTGCAGACGCCCACCACACGCGACGGAAACACCAGCGATCACGTCGCCCTTGCCATGGTCAGTGCCGGTTTTCTCATTCCTATTTCCAACGCTGACGATCCTCTAGCCCCTTCAAAAAGTGGCACGGTCGTGAGCACTCAGCCCGAGTGTGTGCTCGGCATCGTTGGCTCCAAGGGCTCTGGCAAATCGACCCTCATCAAACATGCGATCAACGCCGTCGAGACTGAAGAATCGCGCGTCGTAGCCGCTAGTGCCGATGGTCCAACGATGACCCGTGAGTGCGGCTGATCTAACATAGTTTTTTTCGGTCGCCCACAGTTTGACAGTTGCCTCGACCACTTTTGCCCGCGGGGTTGTCCGTATCCTCGAAATCAATGCCGACGAGCTGCTCGATCTGTCCGAGATCAAGTCGGACAAGTGGCGTCTCTGGCCCGATGGGTTCCCAAGCTTCACGGCGTTGCCGTCTGCTACGACGCCCAGGACGAAAAGAGCTTCAATCAGGCCAAACAAGTTCTCTGTGCGTCGCTTTGTTCGCCTTGTCTTGCTTTGTGCTCACGGAAAATCCAGCCGGTATTGGCACGAGCTTCACCGATCCCTCATTCATCACGCTTCTGATCGCCTGCAAATCCGACTCGCTAGACGAATCGTGCAACACCCCGAGATCATTCCCGAGCGTGGTTCCAAACTGGGCATAGAACATGGCGCTAGATTCCTGCGCGCCACCCATCGCACGCCCGCCGGCGTCAACCAGATGGTCAATGCCGTGCAATGGATGCTCGACCACCTTGCCAAATTCCGAGGTGAGTGTTATGGGCTCATGCCCGGGGGCTTCCCAACCCGATCGTCATGGTCACGTGTACCGTTGTAATGGCCGCCTCCCGAGCTCTCCCTCATTCCCACCACGATTCTCACGACTTGCATGTTCTGGCTAGGCACCAAACGAGTCATTATTATACCCCGCTCCAAGAAATCTGCACCTGTACCAGCGACGACGGAGCTGCCCAAGTCGGCGTTGGCGCGCACTCGGTCGGCGGGCGACATCATCTCTGCCTGGATCTCGGACAGCTCCGATGCAAGCCGTCCTACTCCTCCTGTCTTTCATCCACCCCCGCCCCCACCCCAAGAGGAGACACCTAGGCATAGTATCGGCGAGGAAAGCTTGCTGTCGTTTGGATTCCCCAAGGTCCCAAACACCCTTCCGTCACCCATCCCCGAGCAAGTTCAACAAGTCCCGACGCCCAAGCCGAGTGAAGAGGCTCCGCACGTCCGGGCACCCCCTCTCCAGCTCAAAATTGATGGGACACCGTCCGAGGCGCCGCCACGCAAACAGCCCGCTCCGTGAGTCATCTTGCCGTAATAGGTGTGTCCGAGGCTGACGCCGTCTAGGCTATGTATGCGCTGGGCCACGCCCGAAGAGTTGTTGGACAAGCTGTTCTTTGCTGGGTGTCTGAAGATGGTGCGTAGATTGTTCAATTTGGCGACCAAGGCTGATTGAGTTCCGTAGAACCCTGGTTCACATTCAATTTCTTCCTCACCTATCGATTGTTCATGACCCCCCGCACCGTCCTTCTCAGTTTCCAGAAACGGCTTCGCGACTTGGACGAGTATTCAGACGACCCGATTCTAGCAGGTTTCGTCCAGCAACGACTGTGCGAGCTTCTCCAGTCCTGGATTGAAGACTACCCCAACGATTTTGCTGCCCCGGGCGCTCCAAGTGCGCTCGCAGCCGTCGTACGCACCGCATGCGAAAACACGCATCTCATGTACTACGGCTCCGAGTTTACGTACTTTTTGGACGAGCTTCCTAGCTTGACGGACGACGCCGCCTCGTGGGCGTTTGTCAGTGCGGATACGCCCATCGAAGATGCCGACTCGGTGTACGAATTCGACCTCGATTTCAATCACGATTTTGATCACGGGCTATTTGGGGATGGACAAGTGTTGTTCGACCCCGGGTATAGCGTCGCGGGTGCTGTCAACGGCACCAGCGCCCCAGCGAGGAACCGATTGCGCCCGAGGCGAGTCGGTCCCCGCCTGTGACGGCGAGCGACTTTGGCGGACGCCGGTTGACGCGCAACGAATCGATCCAGGATGAGATGGGCGTACGCGGGATGAGTCCGGATGCACGCCGAGGTGTCTCGCCCGTGATCAAGATGTTGGCGAGCGTAGCCATGCAGTTGCTAGAATACTCCCCCGCCCAGGTCGCTGATGAGATCACGAGACTTGAAACCGAGCTGTTTTTGAAGATCAAGCCTCGGGATTGGGTCAGGAGAGGTGTCAAGGAGGACAAGCTTGGGAAACCCAAGTCGATTATCGAGATGAACGCGTTTTTCGATCGGATCGGCAAGTGGTGAGTGCGGATTATCTGGGTTTCGTTCTGTGTCTCATGTGACGATAGGGTCATGTCTCTTGTCGTGTCGCTCAACCGGGCGCAGGAGCGTGCGCGGCTGGTTACGCACTTGTGCGAGGTTGCTCACCACCTTCGTAATTTGAACAACTATTCGAGTCTCCGCGCGTTCCATGTGGGGATCAATTGTGTATGCGAGCAGGGTGATGTGGTGCAGTCGCAGGTGCCGAGCACAGTGTGGCGTAAATATCAGAGCGCGGACAAGCTGTTGCGCGTCAACGAGAACCATTTGTTGTACCGGATGGCGGTCAAGAACACTTTTGGTGCTGGTATCCTTCCTTGTAGGTTTATTCATGTGTTGGTGACTTTTTGCTAACAGGATGAACAGGGAGGTCCACTCGAGTGATTTGACTCGAATTGGAGAGATGCCGAGCACCAATGCCGAGGGTCATATTCACTGGGCCAAGTTTACGCACTTGGGCAACAATATTCATGAAATCAATGGATTCCAAGAGCGGATTCGAGAGGACGGCCAGTATGCGTTCGAGCCGAACATGTCGTTGATGCGACTGATTTCTGATCCCGAGTTGTTGGATATGGATGTGAGTTTATAGTGTTGCTCTCGCTATTCGGATGCTGATGAGGATCTAGACGATATATGAGCGGTGTTCACAGGTTGATCGGGACTTGCAGGGTGGATATCCTGTCCCGATGCCTACTTCTACAGCGAGCAGGATACACAAGTACCTCCGCCGTTGATCAATCTTTCTCGTTTTCTTCTGGTCTACTGCATTCTGTCATTTTGGCCCCCCTATACCCGTCGACACTCGCTTACCTTTTGTTTGTGGATTAAGCCTTGGGCGGATCGTTCGTTTGTACAGTATCTCATTCCCTGTCTGGTGTTTATGCTCTTCTCTGTGGTGTAGTTGTAGAAGACGGACGATTGATTTTGTCTTTATGTGATACTAAGTGTGAATACAATGACAAATCTTTATCCTTCCATTCAAGGTACTCGTGGGAGTTTCTGGGAAGATAATTTCAAGCGTGAATGGGGTAGTGGTAACCTTAATCGTTGCCATCAAGCCAGTTCGATTAGCCAGGGGTTCGATTCCCCTTTCACGCACTCGACAGAAATCTTTTTATTTCTTTTTTTCTTGCCTGCTTGCGTCCTTGGGCTCACGTGGGTGGCGTCTTACATCCCTGCCTTGTGCGGGGATCATGCTGGAGAATGACCACCGGGGCTCGAGTTTGGTTGTCTTTTGACTTTTCTACTCCTTGACGCGACAATGTTGAGACTAGGTCGAACTTGCGAGCTCCCAGGATTTCTCGCGTCCTTGGTGTGCGCGGTATACACGATGCATCGAGGCTGCCTTCGTTGTTGTCGACGAGTAGTCCAGACTTTGTAGAAAAGTCCGAGGCTATGGACGGACTGGTGAGTCGAGGTGTTGAGCTCGATGGTGTGTTTCGATATACTCATGTGAAATTGAAGGTCTCGAAATACGAGGAGCTTGTTAGAACCGCGCGACAAGGTGGAGGGCTGAAAGCCCAAGAGAAGATGAAGTCCAAGGGAAAGATGCCGCCTCGAGAGAGGTGTGTTATGTTTACGGGTTAATATGAACCTTATTCATACTAGCGTTCTGTCTTAGGATTGCCGCACTGTTGGATCCTCATTCACCATTCCTCGAGCTTTCGTCCCTTGCTGCCAATGGGTTGTACGGGGACAGTGTACCCGGAGCTGGAATTATCACTGGTATAGGAACGATTAATGGTCGGGAATGCATGGTAGTTTGTAATGACGCAACTGTCAAGGGTGGAAGCTATTTCCCAATGACCGTAAGCAGTCAAGTTTACTATGTGTTTGGGTTTACTGAGCTTGGTTCGCTAGGTCAAGAAGCATTTAAGAGCGCAGGAGATTGCTATGCAGAACGGGTTGCCTTGTGTCTATCTCGGTTCGTAAAGTCATACCCACGTGTTGTCGTCTGTCTAACGAGCGTCATATAGTTGAATCCGGAGGAGCTGCTCTGCCACACCAGGCCAATGTGTTCCCGGATCGAGAACACTTTGGGCGAATTTTCTTCAATATGGCACAGATGAGTCGGATGGGTATCCCACAGGTGAGTAGGCTAGCGCTTATTCAACTGCTCAACTAGTTGTAACGCTTTGTCAACAGATTAGTGTGGTTCATGGTATCAGTGTCGCAGGAGGGGCCTATGTTCCTGCGATGGCCGATGAAAACATTATTGTAAGACAGCAAGGTGGGTATCCGACATATACTCCACCTGTTGAGGTATTGACGATATTATGTAGGTCGAATCTTCCTCGCTGGTCCGCCTCTGGTCAAAGCGGCAACGGGTGAAGTCGTAGATGACGAAACGTTGGGAGGAGGCGATATGCATTCGTCCGAGTCTGGTGTAACCGACCATCTCGCGCGGGATGATGCGCATGCAATTGAGATTGCGCGTGCATGTGTGGCTGATCTTGGGAGCGGCTCTTGGGTAGCAGCGCCGGTAAGTGCCTGGAGCTCGCGATCTAACATCAAAACTCAGACTCTATTACCTAGCCTCCTAAAGCTCCTGAGGAACCATTGTATCCAGCGCATGAGCTCCATGGAATAGTGGGCACTGATGTTCGACAAGGTTTTGATATGCGAGACGTCATTGCTCGGATTGTAGATGGGTCGAGCTTTAGGGAGTTCAAAAAAGAGTATGGTCCGACTATCGTCACGGTGAGTAGATCATCTGTTGGAGCTTTGAGGTGTCTGATTCACATGTTTGGCTAGGGATTTGCACACGTCCACGGCTATTCTGTGGGCATTATCGCCAACAATGGCATCTTGTTTTCTCCTTCCGCTTTGAAAGCCACACATTTCATTGAGCTTTGCTCTCAGCGCAAAATCCCATTGCTCTTCCTGGTCAACGTGACTGGTATGTATGCTATTTTCAACTTCTTTATAAACTCATGTTCTTCTCTGAAAGGATACATGGTGGGCTCCAAGGCGGAGAAAGGGGGTATTGCAAAGGATGGTGCAAAGATGGTCAGGGCAGTAGCTTGTGTAGATGTCCCCAAGTTGACGGTAATCGTCGGCGGATCGTTTGGAGCGGGTAATTATGGTAAGTTAGCCTAGCTGGTTAATGTCGCACTATATTTACTGATTGCGCCTATCAAAGGAATGTGTGGTCGTGCAGTGAGTTCCAGACTTCTCAAATGCGATTCTTGTATAAACCTCTTTACGTAGTACTCACCAAGATTCCTATGGATGTGGCCGGTCAGTTTAAGGTTATTGCCGTGATTGTGGAGCTAATATTTGTACGCATATAGAACGCCAAAGTTTCCGTCATGGGGTCCGGACAGCTGTCCGAAGTAATGGCTACAGTCTCCAAGTGCGTTAGATCTGTGCTTTCTAGCTTGTTTGCTGACTCGAGCTCTGCGCGTAACAGAGACCCGGCCCAGCACGCGTCATTGAAAGCTGAAATAGAAGATCAATCCACGGCTCTGTATGCCACTGCACGATTATGGGACGATGGAATCATTCGCCCTCAGGACACACGAAATGCTGTTGGATTAGGCTTGGCGCTGGCCGCGAGGGAAAAGAGGGGTGGTTCAATTACAGGAAGTGCTGGAGGTTTTGGTGTATTCCGCATGTGAATAAGAAATTTTGAAAGGGGCGACGCATGTATAAATGGCCCCCATGGCTGTTAATTCGTGTGTGCGTAGTCAAGTCACAAATCGAACAGTAAACAAAGCCCGACATCATGCAGTCACGTGTTGGGCCCACACCTCCTTCCGAGTCGGCAGTGGGGATGTGTTCTAGGCTGGAGGTGTCCAGAGCTCGAAAATCAGCTCCAGACCCACTCTAGACCACTGCGTTTGTACCCTGCTTGGCGCAACCATCTACGGCAGAGTTAGGCTTGTGCTCGGTTCTGCAGTGATGGCCGAAACTCGATTCACCAATTCAGGAACTCTCAAAGATGGTGTGTGATGTTTCTTGGATGTGCGGCCGAGCGAACGTTGTGTACGAAATTGTTCCAGGGTGCTAACACTGCACAGCGTTAGCGCCTCGGCTCGTCTTGGCTCCATCATCCCCGGACCCGACCACCACATGAAGTCGACAGTTCACCCGGTTTTTCAATCTCAGTTACCTTGGATAGAGCGCCTCCCTGATGTCGAGTTTGGTGACAATTGAAGATATAGCGGACAAAATAAGTGCTCTATGGAAAATATGTCGTAATGTTGAGGTTCACCAGGTGAGTATTCATTGTCGTGGGCAAGTAACTTGAGGAACAGATGAGTATGCTAGCATCGTTGCACTAGAATACATCGATGTGCCAGGGATATGTTGGATGCTGTTCAAGACATGGGAGGAGAACCAGGGTTGGAGCCGGTGATATCAGACATCAATTGGTGAGCGGCTCCAGTCTAGTCGGGCTTACGTTCCCTTACAACCTTCGAGTGCACTCGAACATGCGCTACAGGCTTTGAAACAATGGGCGTCCATCTCTCCCTATCAAGCCGTCTTGGATGAAGCCAAATTCATCGCATGTATTGAAGGGGAGCTCCAGATACTGGGCGAGTGTAACATGCACTACGTGGTTAGTTTTATTCGGCATCCGTTCAAGGCATTTCGATGACGAGTTGTCTCCAGCTCGGCTTTGAGCACCAGTGGAGTTCAAGTTACGCTCGAGCTAAAATGCGGGATGAAAGTGACCTGGAGGAGAAATTATTGCAGATTGCGGAAGAGGAACTTGAACAAGACGCAGACGGGACGAACTCTAGGGCTCAATCTCCGCCACCGAAGACTTCTCCTTCTACCGCAATGGAGCGTTTGTTGGCAGAAGGGGTATGTTTTCCAAGTTTACCTTCGCTTGTTCCCTGATATTGATACATATATCATGCATAGTTTAAACGTTCAGGCATGAAGCGTATCCAGATCAACAACGAAACGGCCCCAGATCCTCTGGGGTTGGACATCGAGACGCTGTCACGAGAATATAACGACTCCGTTCAGATGACCTCTCAGTATCAGCCACCATTGCTGATACCAAACGACCTTTCTCCCGTCGTCGCGCCCTTAGTTCAAGAGCTAGCCTCGGCGGACCCAGGATATCTGGGGGATCCGGATGACGTTTCCATGCATCAGGTCTCGCACGTCCCATTCGTAACGATATCCGACATCAACAAAATGGAAAGCGCCACGTATCTCCACAACATCAGAGATCTGAGTCTTCAGATACGGCTTTTTGGCGGTCACCCGATGCGTAGAACTGGCTCTATTATGACGTATCTAGGAAGCAAAGTTGAAGACCGGTTTAATCCAGACACAGTTGAAGAAACTACGCTATCCCTCCAACAACTCGATAACCACTCTCTAGTTGCTGTTCGATTATGTTCGCCACATCCGAGCGACCAGCTGCTCCACAGCATGATCCAGCGGGTGCGTATTCCTGATCGGGTCCAACGTTCACCTAGCTTATCTTTCGTATGAATAGCGCCTGTTGCAGGAGGCTTGCATCTGGTCGCGCCTGACCCACAGAAATATTGTTCCATTTTTAGGGATGTGCCGGTACCTTAAACTGGAAAAGACTCCTATAGTCGCATTGGTTTCACCTTGGCATGAACGAACACTGTCAGATTACGTCAAGGTATTCGAGGACGTGGATCACATCGCCCTAGTAAGTGTATCGTTTTGGAGACCGAGACCGAATAAACATCCGTATTATAGGCTACAGGGGTCGCACAGGGGCTGTACTATCTCCATTCTAATGGCCTGCATCACGGAGGACTACATGCGGTATGAAATAGGTGTTTCATAGTATGTATGCAATCAACTGATTTCATAGAAAGGGCTCAGTGTTTGTGAGCGAATATGGACACGCTCAAATCGGAAACTTTTCTATGTGCTCAAAATTCGAGCTTAATCCCCCTCTCAATCTCGTCATTCGCTTAATGGGACATGGTGTTTTGCGATGCATGGCTCCAGAGGTAAGTAACTTTTGTTCCCGGGAAGGTCCAAATAATCTCACCTGCAATCCAGTACATCCAAGGCCGAGTTCGCTCTTCCACGATGATGCTCAACGCGGACGTGTGGTCATTGGCCATGGTTATACTTCAGGTATGAAGTGGATTCTCGAAGGGACCGCCTTTTGAGAGCGTTTTACAGATATTCACTCATAAAACCCCGTTTGAGGGAGTCCCGATGCCCCATGGGCTGGTACCATTCCTCTACCAAGGCCCTACCCCTGCTCATCCGTCTATGAACGAGCTCTCCGACGTCCTTGCGTCTAGAGTTCCGCACAAACGGAAACGAACCCCAGGGTTCTCAATGCCTCAGTCACAAGCTGCCGCGCTAGAGGCTGCAGCAGAGGCAGCTGCTGCGGTCGTCCCATCGAAAGCCGAGGGGCACAGCGCAGTCGGTCGCGGGTTGACGACCGATATGTGGTCCCTTTTACAATGGTGCTGGAAGTACGACCCCCGGGCTCGCCCCACGATGGACGAGGTCGTCCAGTGCTTGAAAGAAATCTCAGAATCGAGTTGTATTGGATTGAAAAACATCACCACTCGGGTTAGGAAAACCAAGCTTATCCCGGTCGCGAATGGAGGACAGTGTGATGTAAGTCCAAACTCACATATGTGCCCCTTCCTTTTCTAAGTGCCCCTATATAGGTATTCATCGGTGAATTTGTGGCTTACCCGCACGAGAAGGTGGCCATGAAAAAATTCAGGTTATACGACAACGACGACATTGATTTAGAACGCAAGGTATGAGGTACCAGGTTCGCCAGTATTCTTGATCATTAAACACCTCTTTAGAAACTCATTCGAGAAGTACGGCTTTGGAGTGAGCTGAAACATCCAAACATACTCGAGCTCTATGGTCTCTATGATACTGGCGGCACGTCTATATATATGGTCTCGAAATGGATGTCCAATGGCACCGCTCCGGAATATCTGAAAAAACATCCAGATGCAAACCGAAAGAACATAGTAAGCGATACGCTCGCCCAATTGACCTTTTGTCTAATACAAATTATATCACCCCTCAGGTTTCTGACGCGTTGCATGGCCTCTGTTATCTACACGAACTATATATCCTACACGGAGACTTGAAAGGAGTATGTGATTCGATGACCTCGCGAGCTGCTGCTAAGATTCAAATTAGACAAATATCCTCATAAAAGACGATGGCACGGCTTGTCTGGCCGACATGGGTCTATCTCGGACTTCCCATGAGCCAACGACTAACTCTTTGCGCGGGAGTGGGAGTACTCAGTATATGAGCCCGGAAATCCTGATGACCGATGAAGCCAATGGTATTCAGAAAGTGCCAATAAAAACGATGGAGAGTGATATCTTCGCTTTTGGGCTAGTTATACGTGAGGTATGTAGAACTGTCTCCGCTTGGGGCTTTGTATAAACTGTCTGTACACAGATCCTTGGAGACGAACGTCCATATGCCGAGGTACAAAATCCTGCACGCGTTATCCGATTAATCGTGGATGGATATACCCTTCCTCGGCCTAACAACCCGATCGCGAAACAGTGGCTTTGTGATAGGATGTGGGAAATCGTCCAAGCTGCTACGAACAAAGATCCTACAGCCCGGCCTGTTGCTGCTGACCTCGAAAAACAGTTCCAATCTGTCCCCTTAAAGGAACGATGCAGTCCTAAAAGAAAAACATCTAGCCCCGGAAATTAGCCATTCAGAGCGAATGCCTTGGCGCTGTCTCGATCTCTCCAGTCTCAGTGCACTTTAAATTCCGCAACCGTTGCCCATTCAGTTTATTTAACTCTCACTGTATCATCCAATACTGTAACAATATTCGATTTCATCTCAAGCCATTTAATGTATAACTGTCTTGTAATATCATGCATTCGAGCGCTCAGATGGTAGTTGTGAAGACGATGTGGCTACCACGTGGCTAGCACGATCATCAAAGGATCGCAGAAGCGACCCTCACTGCGAACGCGTTTATGACTAAACGGGTAATCATATCCGAACCCAGTGTCCTAAACCCAACCACCACAAGCGCACTAACCGCACCTTGAACTGCTAACCCAGACCCCCCTTACCAACTACCAACCACTATGGCCGCCCAACGACATGCCATCCAGGCACTGAACCAGCAGTTTGTCATCGATGCCGAGTATACGTTCGTGAAGGAGCTCGGTCAGGGCGCATACGGATGTGTCTTGGCTGCAAAACACCGTAGGTCGGGCGAAGGGTGCGCGATCAAGAAGATTACGAATATATTCACCAAGGTACGTCCATGTGTCTACTCAGTGTGCATAGCTCATGCCGCTCCTGCTCGCATAGCGTATCTTGACCAAGCGCTGCCTGCGAGAGATCAAGCTGCTTCACCATTTCCGAGGACACAAGAACGTGAGTTCATGTCTGACAATTCGCAACTACTAGTGGTTGACACAATTTTGTCATTCAGATCACTTGCCTATACGACATGGACATCGTGCAGGACCCTGCTGGAAACTTCAATGAGGTGTACCTCTACGAAGAACTCATGGAAGCCGATCTCCATGCAATTATTCGCTCGGGACAGCCCCTTTCTGATGCGCATTTCCAGAGTTTCCTATATCAGACGCTGTGCGGCCTCAAGGTAACAGCGCCGCTTCCCAATTGGGCTCCCCCTCTAACCCAGTCGATGTAGTATATCCACTCGGCCAAAGTCCTCCACCGAGATCTCAAGCCCGGCAACCTCCTTGTCAATGCGGACTGCGAGCTGAAGATCTGCGATTTTGGCCTGGCTCGCGGGTATGTTCCATCAGGAGGGGAGGCGCGAAGTAACGCGTCAGGGAACCAAGGCTTCATGACGGAGTATGTGGCCACGAGGTGGTATCGTGCCCCGGAGATCATGCTTAGTTTTGCGAATTATGTGAGTTTCTGTGGGGCATCGGCTAGGTAAATTGGGGACTGATCCATCGTGGGGTTAGACTACTGCCAGTGAGTAGCGGTATAGGGTTCTGGTTTATGACCGGGCTGATTGTATATGCGCTCACAGTTGATGTTTGGTCTATCGGCTGCATCCTGGCCGAACTGCTCGGCGGGAAACCTATATAAAGGCAGAGAGTAAGCTGTATACCTTTTTTGTATTGTATAAGGTCTAAACTTTTGGTAGTTACGTCGACCAACTCAACCAGATCCTTCATCATTTGGGTACTCCTAGCGAGGACACCCTCCGCCGTGTTGGTTCCCCTCGCGTACGTGTTCACAAAATGTAGTTATGTATGTTTATGTACCCATCCATATCGCAGGCACAAGACTACATTCGATCCCTCCCGATCAAGCCCCGCATTCCTTTCAGCCACCTCTATCCACATGCTAACCCTCTCGCAATCGACCTGTTGGGCAAGCTACTTGCGTTCGATCCGGCCAAGCGTATCAGCTGCGAAGAGGCGTTGGCGCACCCATATCTTGCTGTGTGGCATGACCCCAACGATGAGCCTGTATGCTCCTCGGTACGTAATTTCTCCCCAGTTCTGATTGAATCTTCTAACAAATTATGCGAAAGGCATTCGATTTCGGATTCGAAGAAGAGGACTCTGTCGAAGGCATGCGTCAATTGATTCTGGACGAGGTCAACGCATTCCGTTCTGCGGTAAGGTCGCAAGCTCGGGCAGCTGGAGGGCCCAAGCGACAGGACACGTACGTATCCTTTTTCCATCCGATTATACACTGATGATTCATTTACATAATCTACCTAAATGATACAGTTTGCCAGTACCGACGCGTGAGGAGGTTATCAACTCGCCGATTCGGGATACTGTGCCTGCCAACGGTTCGACTTCGAGCTACAGCAATCCCAATCGAGCTCCATCCCCCGTCATAGATGATCCTTCAGAGGAGCTGGCGAGGGAGCTGGAACAAATGAGGCACTGAGGATATTGAAAGACAGCAGGGAATCGGGACTGGGAATAGAGTGTCACTGGATGAATTTGGTTCAGTTTGTGATCTAAATATTCGATTGAACGTGATTTGAAATTGAACGCATTTGGGAACAACGCGCACTCCGCCAAACCCGTCGGCCGAAAGCGAATCGATGATAAATGGTGCCTGCGCGTTCATGCTACTCTTTTTAACATATTCCGCTCTTGCAGCGGGATTACTGTAGCTCGCCAAGCCCAGGAGGCGTGCGCGTTGAGTCTGCGGCTGACTGATGATCAATTTGTAACTCAGTCAGCACGTGCAATCAGCAATTGATGAGATTAGCTACGGCCGTCACTGTCGGTGGACCGATTCGATCGAATGCAAGTACGATAGCCAACTATGCCGACGCTAGCGCGGAGAAAGATAGCTGACCGAGCATACGAAATGGACATCAGTCTGAATCTATAAAAGGACCTTCAGCTAGGTCACCACCAGTATCATTCGCCTTTTCACCTCTCCTAGAGTCACCAGTAGTCTCTTGCACGCCTACTATCTACCACCCCATCTGCTACCATGTCTACCTATAACTCTGCCTACACTGCCCCTTTCCCTTCGGACACCAAGATCACCATTGATCAGGCGTTCGAGGCGCTCCGAATCAAGTGCCGCGAGCCTATGAAATTTGTTCCTGCCATCGTGGCCTGCGATGTTCTCGAAGAAACTTCTACTTTCATCAAACGCAAGGCAACGACTCGGGATGGAAAGGAGATGCTTGAAGACATGGATTTGTACAAGCCAGCTTTAGTAAGTCTTGATATGATGCTTCACTCGACCAGCAATTGAATCAACTCTGTCGAATAGGTGACGTTCAAGTCAAACACTGGGTCGTTTGTGACCAATCTGCTTTCCTACAACGCCGAGGGGACTCTGCTCCTGACGTTTACTTTTTCGTTCCCTCGCCCGCCGCACCTGACTGTCGGCACAGTTGAGAGCGCCGAATGGGAGAAAGGAATGTCCGAGGGAGGCAAGGTAGCTGTAACGAACAGCATAAATACAACCCTGGAGATGTTTGAAGAAGGAAAGCTGAACTAAGGAGTTGTATTATCGTATCAGCGTGTTTGGCTGTTGAACGAATGCAAACTGGAATCAGTTGGAGTTGAAGCTGTGTGATTTAATGCCAGTATCATCTTAGTGGTCCAACTCCTCTTTTATAATAGTGTCATGTCTCCTGGCATCGTTCGTTTATGGCTTCGATCCGAGCTGTTCACGATGGGAAGTCCACAGAGGTGTGCGGGTATATTGGTCAAAGTAGCGCCACAAGTAAACATGGCACGGCAAATGCAAGACGACGGGCTAACAGGTACGCGCATATATGCTAGGGCTATGAAACATATAAAACAAGTATGACTGATAGTCGGATGTCGCCAATCGTCTTTCTAGAGAACGCATGCAATGAGCCCTAGGAACGAGGAAATACACTGCGCGGTCTACGCACAACTAAATATCTCGAAATGTTTTTCGTATGAGGCTGTGGGTCTGGTTTGGATGGTGAATAGTTGCATGTGGTGGAGCGTTGATACATGTCGTGTAAAAAGGGTTGCGTAGAACTCTGGGATACTCATTTAAGCTCGCATGAGTGGTCGTCCGGTACAAGTACAGCATAAAACACACAAAAAGACTCGGTGCACCGTGCTGCACCTATCCTGTTTTGTCTCAGTTGCTGTCTCCCCGGTATACTACGCGCACTGCACAGTATAAATATCCTGAATTTTAACACCAAATTCTTAAAATCTTACATTCGCGTTTCAAGCGCGATTATTCTGATTCGGATTGAGTTTGGAAAAACCAATCCGCCAGCGTTGGTAAGAACGCATGTTGCTACAAGATTGCTAGTCTGTAACTTCCAAACTCTCAGTGGGGTAACACATGGGTCAGATGTTGTGCAAAGTTCAATTTCCACGCGTCAGTCAGTCAACATATATAGTCATGTACACCGGCAATGACTCTAGTAGAAAACAAAAATATACTAGTGTACGAGAATCAATTCTTGTCGTTGAGGGCCTTGTAGCCCAACAGACTATTGTTAACCTTTGCGATATCCCTCAATTACAATACGGATACTAAGACCAAAACAATCTAGACTGTGAGCAAGGAGGAAATAACTATGTGAAGTGACTCAGTGGGCCATGCGCTTCCAGATGCGCTCCACCCGAATGGCTGCTGGCTTGTAGACTATGGAAACTTAGCTGTTCAAAAGAACATTGCCAAGGTTCAGTTGACATGTAGAAGAAAAATGAGCACTTCTCACCTTTTGCTCAAAGACCTCAGTGTACTAAAGCGTACTCTGCGACTAGACAGACAAGTTCGAGTGAGGGACAATGCGATTTGGCTTTTGTGCCCTGCAAAGAGCCAAAGTGGTGACAGGAGAGTGCGGAGACAAGGCTCTTGCACGATTACTCCTGATGACGCACGTGTGACGTCAGGCAACTAAGCGCCAATCAAAGGCAATTCACGATAGCAAAGATTGCATTTTATTCCTTCCAGAGGTAACCAATCTGCTTGTAAATCATACCATTCGATGCGCAGCAGCAGTGCGCATCGGATCATACGACTGACTTCCTCATGAGCCAGGCGTTCTGGTTGCGTTATGTAATGTTGCACAGCCAGCTCACCCGCGGATTCAGATGCTCCACCGCAGATCGAAGTTGACTTTGTGCGCTCCACCAGCTCGCTCCCGTCTAGGTATTTCCCCTCCCAACTTCCGTTCGACTTCAACGCTGACGACTAATTAGGCTTCGCGCAGAGGATTCGAGTGTCAAGTTGAAGCCAGCTTCGTGTAGTCGCCTCTTGCAATCTCTTGTGGACGAGCCTCGACCTTGGCATGTACAGGTCCCGCGGCCCCTTATAGACGGTTCGAAGGTAAACCATGCCACCTTACGCCGCCGCTTCTCGTGCTTGTGGCTCACTGTCTTTGTGTCCTCGATAGTAGTTCTTATATCCGTGCCCAATGGGGATGCACCTGGACTACCAGGTACGAATGCCAAGTATTCCGCTAGCTTCCGCCCACTGAAAGACCATAGATAATGACACTAGTGATGCTAGGTTAACGGAGCAAGTTCAATAGAGAGGCAGGTGGAGTTCTGACGTAGCCTTAGCGCTATCCCGCCGAATAACGAATGATGCCAATGACTCTTGCACCGCCGGCTGGTCGGACTGGACGGCTTTCGTTTCACTTGATGTATCATGTCCAGCACAACCGTTGTACGCTATGCTGTTCTATACCCTCCTGTACCGTACATTTGAAATATGAAACAACCAGCGTATTGTCTCATCCGTGCAACTGGGAGTACTAGGGCATATTTAAAAATTGCACCAGGAGAGCTGTATGATTCAGTGTCCATTCCGCGTAAATGACGAGCCAGCAATATCGTTTTCTTCCGCCCAGAGTGTTGGAATCGGTCGTTCCAATGTCTGTGAATTCCAAACTCATTTGGGATCGAAAACCGGACTTGCAGTGCTCAATTCCAAGCCCGTAGCTTGCAAATACCAAAACTCCGGCACCGAATCTGAATGTTGGAATTCCGCACTTCTGGAGTGCCAAGTGCGCGCTACCTTAAGCACATGTTTTTATGTTTGGCTTCAAGCTTCGACCCATTTTCCACCGGTGCTATACGCAATTATCAGATACGAATAAAAGGGATACAAGCTTCGCAGTTGGCTGAGAGGATCCGCTTTTTTCACCCCTCGGCCAGCGATTACCATGCACACTTGCGCTAATTCCTTACACAGGTCATATCTTATCTTCAGTACACAAAGGCAGGTAGATTCAATGCTGCAGATCGTGATGTATGCATATCATTAGGCTCTAACAGAATCCCTTTCGCTAGGAGCAAACTACACGAATCCCTTGCTTCCTAGTCCGCTACAGTCTGGATGTATTTATACAAGTTTGCTTATACTGTCCCATTCCCCAAGGGAACAAAATCACGAAGGACCAGGTTTTCGCGGCCTTTCGTCGGAAATATCATGGGCCGCAGAAAATTGTCCCAGTTATCATGGCTGCCGAAGTGCTGGAGGAGACTTCGACCTTTATAAGTCGGACGATGACAGCTAGAGCCAGGAACACGATCGTGGAGGGTGCCGACAGGCGTTACCCTTCTTTTGTGAGTCTTGCTCGTGAGATATTCGAGTAATGCCACATCAAATGTTATCTCAGGTCACGTCTAAGGGCAGCAATGATGCTATTTTGATCAATTGGATCGCCGAAGATACCGAAGGGAACCTGTCCTTGACATTTTCATTCTCTTTTCCGATGCCTAGTGATGCACAGCCTGGGAGTGAAGGGGCGCTTGCGGCGCAGAAGATGCACTACGACATATGGAAGAGTGCTGTAGACAAGAGTATAGTGACTACGCTGGGGTTATTTGAGGCTGGGAAGTTGTGATGAACCTGTAACGGCCTGGTGATTGGATACACAAATCGACAAGAACCCTGTTGCAGAAGTGATGAGATCATGTGACGTTGTTGCTCATCTCCTGTACGCGCTACACGTGACCACGCCTCACCCAACTTGATCCATTGCCCACCCGGAAAGGGTTAGTTGAATTGTGCAGCGTGTCCGGCACACACAATCCCGGTAACACTATTTTTATTAGATCCAACGCATATCAGCCAGCCAATGACCCTGTAACGAACGATCTACTCTGGGCACGATTGATACTACTCGCCAATTGAAACGTTATTCCAGCACTAGCTATGTCTGTGCCTCCGTGAGTGAAAAAACGAATGATTCAGCAATCGCTAAAAACACCTCCAGCCCCAAGATGCACAAGTCTCACGCTCCCGTCATCAACCCCTACGACAAGCTCTCCCAGACCCAGTTCGATTCTTATGTCTCTAACATCCAAGCTAAAATCCAGCTTGCTCTCAACCCTCCGTCCCCCGAGCCACAACATGTCTCGCGATCGATTGCAGAAATTTCTCACTCGACCATTGCCTCGCCAGCCCCAACACCGGCCCCTTTGTCAAAGCGCTCAAGCCTCGAGCCTCGGGCACCCATACATTCCTATACACCAATCGGCGCTGGGACGCCGAACGAACCTTTTGAACTATCAGATGACGAAGATGGCGGTGACGAAGACGATGAACCTGCGCCCCAGGCTAAACCACTCCTTTCGTCCGGATCGGAGGCTGACGACGAGAGCAATGATGAACAAGAACCAGTCCCCTTGAGTGCGATCCCCGAGGATGTTGAACAGGCCGACGAGTCAGAAGAGGAGCATGGAACAGACGAAGCAGAATATAGTGAACACGAAAACGAAAACGGCCCGCAAGAAGTGGAATGGGACTACTCTGGCGAGGAGGCATCTGACGAGGAAGAGGCATCCGGCGTTGAAGAGGGAGAAGAGGCAGAGGAGGAAGACGTTTTCATCGGGAAGGGCAAAGGACGACATCCAGCTGAAGGCCCAGGTTTATCTGCGTTGCTCCATAGTTCCGGAACGCGGGCTGGTGTGACTGGTGCGCTCGAGGATGCTGGTCGCCATCCCCGAATGCTCGATGATAGCTTCGAACAAGGTGTAGGTCGTATGCGAGCCCTTGGAACGACGTCAACTCCGTTCATTTCACGCCTGCGCGCTCGGCCCACGGGCTCTCAAGAGACTCGGATGATGGCGAAGATGCAGCATCACCGCCCTGGGAGGTCAGCCAGGGTATGTCTGCGCCTGCAGTTGCTACATATCAAGAGGAAGAGAGCGAAGAAGGATCTTATGAGGAGTCTGATCGGGAGGATAGAGCGGGGGCGGCTCGCGAGGATGCCATCGAAGTATTGGACAGCGACGAAGAGGAACAAGTAGCTTCGACGCCAAAGGGGATCGAAGCTGACGAAATGGCGCACTCTCCCATGACGCATAGCGGGGCTCAGCGTCTACATGACAACACCGAGTTCGACCAACTTCAGTTTGACGATTCTGCCGCATATCCCGACGAAGCCCAAGAACCAGATAGCTTGTTGGACGATACCATGGATGGGGATGATTCGATGCGCTTGCAGGTTTTCACGGGTATGTTCCTTCATTTGCTGTTGTGCAAGTCTTACGGTATTTGCAGATGGTTTACCTCAAGGCCCATCGAGTCTGTTTAGCGCTTCAAGCATTGCGGTCACACGGGAGCCATCGCAATCGAAGGACACTGAAGAGCTCGAACATAGCGCTGACACTGTTCATGCGCCCGAATACAACGTCGAAGAGCCAGACATCGACTTGGCTGCTGCCGATCCAGAGCGCGAATTTGACCAATCCATTCAAAAGAGCTTGGATTATTCAGACTTTATTGGCGAACGCTCTCTTCTTGGACAGCAGGACACCTCAACCACTCAGGCTGAACAGCAACTCCACGAAGTCACGGTGTACGAGCTCGAGAATGGTTCACGTTACTATGATTTTGATGGCGTCAGACACTTTTTGAACCCCGAAGGAGAGGTTTATGAGACAGCAGCTATCCCCCTCCAAGGCCTACGATTCAACAGGCCCCGACCTGACCATGATCGAAGAGGTGACAGAGTATGATATTACGCGGAGGATGGGTAGGCTGGATGAGGAGGACGGAGAAGAGGGAGAGAATTTCGATTTTTTGAAAGGGCTTAACGAATCGTTCTCATCTGGTGAGCCATTCGTAGAACAAACCATAGTTCGTGTCTAAATGAGCTGCTTATCAGTTGGCGGGCCCATGCCCCGTTATCAAACTGAGGACACAAGCGGGGCTTTCGAAATCGATGATACCCCAACGTCCTGGCGCTGCCCTAGGCTTCCGTTCACGAAATGGTCCTGGTGCAGATTCGAGCGGGTTTTTATCGGATAGCGTAGTGCTTGGAGACGACCTAACCGCCGAGCATGACACGAGCCAACCCCATGCGATCTTGAACCAACTCGGACCGAAAAGTAGCTTTGTTAGCGCCACAGGGACGATTGAGGAATCTGTGACTGGGCGGGGTGCTGATGATCTAGTCAGCGAGGACGATATAGTCAGCGCCAGTGAGGCAGGAGGCGACGCCGATGCAGACGAATCGCACGACTCTATTTTAGACGATGATGATGACGACACTACTCGCGAACTAGATAGCCGTATCCTGGACCGCGATGACCTGGCTACTCCCGTACCTCCAAAGGCGGACGAAAGCGGAATGGAGAGCCAGTTATTACTAGACGAGAAAGGGGTTACGGACGCATTGGCGGCCGTGGCACAGCTGGCCGAGGAGACATCGTTTGAAGAGTTCCTAAGCGCTAGTGGAGTGGAGGTTTCTGATGTCAATGGCAAGCATCGTCCTAAACTTTCGCTCGAGATTTATTCACTTCTGACAAATACTTCTAGACCCGATATTTGGCCCAACTCAGGACCTTGAAAATCTACTAAAGGAGGTCCCGAGCATGAGCGCGGAAGAGGAAGATATGCTAGCACGTTCATTTAACATGGCCGACGCTCTACATGATGCCACAATCCCCCTGGGCGAACTGCCGACCTTTGACGACGCATCCACTCAGATAGCCGAAACCACTGTGGAGACCAGCATACTGGGCGAATTGAATCCTATTCCGTTGATAACTGTGGAGGGCGCCCACGAAAAGCTCGCTTCAGATGTGCTTGCAGAAGTCTTTGAAGGCGTTGAGCCTGTGTCAATGTCTAGCGCCCCTGGAACCGGAACTGTTACCCCATCCGGAGATCCAGAGAATTCCGCGCAGATCGAAGAGATTGAAGTACAATCCAGGTCGCCCACACCCGAGCAATCTCTTACAGAGCCTGAGAGCGTAGCGCCATCACCTCGTCGAACCCCTCCAACGCCAACACTCTCAGTTGGCCAATCACTTACTGCTCCTGAACTCTCGGTTGCGACGTCGATATCTGAACCTTCTGTAGCTCAACCTAATGTCTCTGTCTACGAAGGTTCGCCTACTTCGTCGACTCACCAAGAAAATACCGATCAAGTTATTCCTCCAATACAAGCTGAGACAACGGAACTGCCCGATCCGAACTTACCGCCCTCTCCGACCCATTTGAGCATGCCCACTTTGCTAAGCACCCTAGTATCACTGAGGTTCAAGGAGCCCAGCGCGAGTGTAGTGGTAGAGCCCCCCACCCCTCAAGCAACCAGCGAGGATGGGGCCACCGAGGCCAATGCAACCGCAAAGCCGGCAGAGACGGATGGTTCGGCAGAAGCATCTGAGCGTTTGCCTCTCGAGGATGGAGTGGTGGAGGCACTCGATGAGCCTACCAAGGCCGAAAAGGAACAAACTGACGAAGAAACCGACGTGATTGGCCCTCTTGCCCAGGGGATAAACACCCCAAGTCGTAGACCACGGTATGTTGCGTTCTCCATTTCTTAACGAGGCCGTCAACGGAACGTTTAGCAGGGCTCGCTCTCTCAGTACACGCAGTTCAGCCAGGGAATCAAGGTAGGTAGTTTATCAGTGTAGTCGCCCAGAGCTAAAGCTTTCGAATAGTACATCAAGGACAACTCCATCTCCTGATGAGAAAGCACAAGTTGGCGAGAAACGCAAACGACTCGAAGACCTTCCTTCACCCACGCCTACTCCCTTGAGACGCAGTACGAGATCTCCCGCGCGGAAGAACGAAGAAATCGGGTCACCTCTGGACACCACAAATCAAGCCCCAGGCAGTCCGACGCCGCGGCAAATCCGATCTCCATTTAGGCGCACCCCTTCAAAGCCACTATCGACCGGGTCTGGAACTCCATCGAGGAAAACCTCTGGCTCCGACCAAGCTCCAGCTCCTTGGCCTTTGAGGCAGCTCACCCACCGCCACGGCGCCGCGAATCAGTCCTTAACCAGTCCTA
The DNA here is from genome assembly GCA_016906575.1 of Ceratobasidium sp. AG-Ba. Classification (NCBI taxonomy): domain Eukaryota; kingdom Fungi; phylum Basidiomycota; class Agaricomycetes; order Cantharellales; family Ceratobasidiaceae; genus Ceratobasidium; species Ceratobasidium sp. AG-Ba. The sequence goes on along the minus strand of CP059622.1, from coordinate 1,466,368 downwards.
GGCGCTCTAAAGGAACATCTACGGGTTCGCCGACCCCCAGGTCGAGCTGTCGGTTTCACAAGGTTGTCATAACGCAAGACAATGAAAGCAACAGCACCGAATTTGTTATTCCTGCCTGTGCTCTTAATCGACCAGAGATACTGAAAGAGCTCGGTGCTAAAGATTGTGGACTTTCTACTGCCGAAGAAGAAGCGGCGATGATTACGGATTTCAGCAGCGCTGAACCGAATGTTGTTGACAAACTCAAGGCTCTTGTCGGTACCTCGCTATTCGATGAAGGCACCTGTGGTTATCTTCCCAAGCCAACCGCGGTAGCTTCACGCCCGATTCCAGCCCGACTCAAAGGATCTCTGCGTGGTTCGATAGGAGACTTCAAGTTTGAACCAAATCCAGAGAGCGAAGATAAAACGGCGCCGATCCAAACGAAGCCCAAACCTCGTTCCCGCCCCAGCATTCGTCATGACGATCGTTTATACAAACCCCCTGTTGAAAGCGAGTCGAATGGCTCGACTGACGAGGAACCTACGCGGAAACGACCTAAACATAAGCCAAGAGATAGAATTGGATCGATGTCGTCTGTGAAATTCCCTTCGTTGGGACAAGATAGCCCCCAGAAACCGGTTCCGCAGCAGCCCGAGAGCCGTGTCCTCATTTCGAGGCGCATGAAACGTGCTCGGAAGCCCGCCGACGCCCAACCCTATAAACCAGATCCAAGCCAGGATGAGTCTAGCCCAGACGACGAAAACAAAGGGAACCCGCGCAAACGTATCAAGAATAGGGCTCCCACTACCCGGAGGACAAGCTCTATTACTTCAACACAGGGGTCTAAACCGGCCGAGGACGACGAAAATCCTTTCAAACCCAAGCATGAGCTCAACCGAATGCGCTCGCCGGATCCAACTGCAAACGAGACGGGAGAGCAGAGTGCGCCTTCCTTGCAAGACTCGAAACCCAGCCCCGATGAACAGAAAGATCTCGAGCATCATGTCCAACTTGGGGATCACCCGGGTGAAGTAGTAACTGAGGAAGGTGAACACATGGACGCGAAACAACTCCCAGAGCCGGCCCCAGCCAAGGTGGCTGCATATGTTGATCGTGACGCCCCTAGCGATGTTGGTAAAAATGAGTCTAACAGCGCGGGAGAGAATGCTCTGGGGACTAAGAATAACGCAAAGAAAGGGTGGTCTAAATTCTTAAGATTCTAGTTGACTTTATTCTATTAGTATATGTTAGTGATTTTCTGGCTTTCGTGTTTTGTAGCAATTGCGGCGGATATTTCGGTTTATCTACAGAGCCTTATGCAACCCTGAGCAGCTCGAAAGAGAGATGTGTGTCGTAAACGAGCGCATATATTGGTGAGGCGTGACAAGTTGCAAGAAACAAGAGTAAATATCCACAGCAACACGAAAATCCAAATGTTTTTAGCTAATCACACCCAACAGGCCAAAAAGAGCTGCTCCTCAAAATCTGCGGATTTTCTTAGGCCTTTTAGTCGTCTCCTCGTCGGAGCTTGAGTCATCTATCTGAGGTTTAACTGCCGGTTTGGCCATCGCTGAGGGTTTGTTTTTCGGTGGGGGCGCTGACGCGATGGGTGGTTCGTCTGGCTCGCTTTCTGTTGCCGAGTCATCGGGAGCTGGAGCTGTTGGCTCCGAGGTAGCAGGCGCTTTGGTCGTGGGGTTAGAAGGTATGTTTGTTTCTGAATTCTCTGCAGCTGGCCCTTTGCTCTCCGAACCGTTAGCGTCAACTTCGTCGAATACATGGTCGTCGTCCGAATCCTCAGCTTTTCTCTTGACCTTGGCAGTTTTTTTCGCCGGCTTGTCAGAGGTCTGGTTTGGGTCGTCCACCTCGGAGCCTATTGCAGGTTTTTTATTGACCTCCGCCCAATAAGCCTCGATTATTGACTAACGTAACAAGTGCTCAGTACGGAAACGTACAATAATCTAGAACATACCTTCAGTTCTGTCTCGGGAATAAGATCATGAGGGTTCCAGATCTAAGAGGTATGAAGTCTGGGCTTGTAGGATGTTCAAAAATGCTGACGTACCGTGCTCTTGATCCCACTCGGATGCTTACTATCTAATCCAATCGTAGTATACAAATCCGTCTTCGCACTGTTGGGACGAACCCCCGCGGATTGACATACCACTCGCAACACCTCATGTTTATTTAGCCATTATCACGGGCAACCCAAACACAGGCTACGAAACACACCTTTGTGACCGCATCCTTGTCATACAAGTCAGGTAGATACAGGCATACAACATGGCGATAGTTAGGTTCTGCGCTTGAAGGGGTAGTAGCCACCTTGGCGCAAAATGCTGAGGTCTCAGATAGAGGCCCCTCTACAAGATCATGCGCTAAGCGCGTAAACAGCCTAAAACCACTCTGTTTCAGCCTGGGTATTCCAAAAACCAAACCTTTAACCTACGCGTCAACGTGATCTGGTGTGGCAAAGAAGAGCCTTCCTCGATGTCAATCAGTTACGAGTCGGAAGGAAGAGAAACAGGAATAACCACCATTTGCCACAAGTCAATTTACTCTCTTGCGAAATTCTCTGGAATTCTTTACTAGCTTCGGCCATGATCTAAGTAGATGAATTCCTTTTAACGTTACTTATTAAAGAGTGTGTAGGAGCGACTTGCCTCTTCCCGGACTTCTTTCTTGCTCCTCAACCCCTTCTTCTTGTTTGCCCTGACAGGTATACTATCATCTTTCTGAAACAGTTACTTGTTCATGACTACTTGTATCCCATGCGTGGCGTCGCTACTTACCTGAATAGCAATGATTTTCTCTGTGTATTCACTCACTGGGGTATAAGTGTTAGGTTTGGTGTACTGTGTATAAGCAAAGATAGAGTATACTAACAAAGCTGCTTGGCCTGTTCTATCTTAGACGTCTCCTCGCTGGCTTCACTCGCATCGGCTTCATCGAGAGGCTTTCGGTCAATACGACGAACCCAGACCCACTACGAAAATGCTAAGTTTGAGTTTTGTTCTTATTCATATATATCCCTACCGGCTTAGTTCCATCGTCGACTATCATGGACGGCTTGTTCTGTAGGTTTCAGCCAGGTCAAAAAGTTAATTCGGCTATAATCTGCCAACAATTTACCTTCTTCAAGAAGTCGTCCAAGGCGATACTAGATGACGGTGTCCATGAGTAAGGATAGTCGCTCATAGTAAAAGTCTAATCGGAATTGATAGATAGTTGTAGCAGCCGCAATAAGTATGATGTTCGAACAGGCCACCGGCGCTTAACTATAACCACGTGACTACATTTTCCAGAGCTAGCGGTTGCGCCTGCTAGAGGACATTCTTCACTCAATGATTAGCATGTGTTGTTCCAAGATACACGTGTACACACGAGGAGGGCCAAATTATATATCACTCGTTAGATATACCCACGTTATGTTCAATCAAGCGGTTGCGATAGCCACAGTTTTTCAGTCAACGGGAGGGAGTATATGCAAGGCCCGGACCCATGCGAAACAGGAACGGGCAGGGGGAGTTGCGCCACGCCTGGCGACCGTACTAGGAAATCTAATATATCATCTATGGAGTAGTTCTACTTTCCGAGTCTCAAGTTTCCCGGGACAGGCCGCGGAAAAATTCCCGAGGCGATCTAATATTCCTCCCGTAAACCTATGCTTTAGTGTACAGTATTGCCCTTGCCATGAACAGAAGACAACATTATACGCAGGTTAGGAATGAGCCCCCTAAAGCGTTAAAGACGCCCGCGTAACTCGAGCGCTTGGCGAGGTAAAAGTGCTTCAAGCTTTTTGCCGTGGTTAGTATGCAAACCAAGGTTTGGGCAACGAGAATAGCGGGTGGAGCGCTAGCCCGAAGACCACCTATGAGTATCTCTCATATAAGCAGAGAAGACCCAACAGCACAATGCCATAAAAATCTCTTTCTGGGCAGAATAGTCGGCTGTACCGTATCTAGAACAAGCAAAAGTGACAATATGATAGAGGAGCTATATGCGTAAAACCAAACGGCCCAATTTATCGCCGATAGTACGTAGACCTAATCCCCGAAACTCTTGACAAACTTCAATCGTCATCAAACAACCGCCGCGGGCTGCGCAATTGCACCAGAACTCTAAACGAGCAACGACGAAAAGGGAATGAAAGGCAAGGCTCAATTAGGCAACAACGGTTGAGCCCTTATGCACGTGGCTGGTCCAGATTGCAGGGTTTGAGAAGCCAGGTGGCGGTGCATCTCCCGATGACGCGGGAGATCATGCGTCAAGGCGAAGATCATCCGAATTCAACGATTGACGCCATATATAACAGGGTAGTTCTTCTGTAAAAACACGAATAATTCATACTTTCAATCATTTACTTTCGAACATGTACGACGCAAACAGTGCAGCTGGCAAGGAATAGACCGCTGGGCACAAGCTTTGATTGGCCACGTGACTCTTGTGCCTCTGCTCGCTGGACACTTCGAGCGTCATCCTGTCAAGTACTGCACCAACACTCGCAGAAACTTCTCAAGGGATGTGGCGAAGAGGCTTTGCGGCAACGCAGTATGGTCCGCACATATAAGAAGGGGGTAAGCGTGCTATCCCCCTTCACCACACTTCCACTGCTCCGTCATACAACAGCACTCTCGCCATGCAGTCCTGCGTCTACCTGCCCCACTCATTGACAAACTCGGACTTTACCGGGGCCCACGGCCAGTACTCCCATTCATTAGACCCCAACTTCGCCACCACAGTCTACAATAACTTCGCATGCGTCAATCCACCATCTGCGCCCATACCTGCTCCCGAAGTACCCACTCAACTCTCGCCCGAGGAGCTCAACTCTATAGGAGATCTCGACTTTGAGACCAAGCAGTCGCTTAACGACTGGATGTCCAGTTTCCAGTTCAGTTCCGATTTCTCTCAGTTCCAGGACCTCGTTACACAAGAGTTCTTGCCGCTCACTCCCTCCTCGTCCGCGGCTCCTTCCTCAGTTGTGACTCCTTCCCCCAATTCGGCTATCGCTCAGCCAGCATTTATCGCGTCTGGTAAACCTTCCGGCTCTAATCCTGCCTCTAATCAACCTCAGTCGTCTATAAGCGCTATCTATGTCTTTGAAGCCAACGTTCACCTCAATGAGAATCATGCATCGGATATGATGCCATGGGAGAACATGACCAGGAAGGCAAACCTCCAAGGAGTGGGCTCGACTAAACAGGCGATTGATTGGAACGACGCTGCTTGCACTTTGGGTCGCAGTGACTTCCGAGCTTTCTATTATCGCCAACGAGAGCACGCACGCGCTCAAAGTGAGTTGCTCTGCCTTTGAATCTGCGTGAGAGCTAGCTGACAGCATTCGGCTTGGTAGACACACCTATTCCGATACTCCCAGCATGGATCGTACAAGCGTTTTTCAACGGCCGATCGCCTGAAGGGAACCGACAAGAGCGACTGCCACGGCCTGCTACTAACAGTGGCCATGTAGTCGTAGAACGCACCCCCAATCGAAATGCCTCGACATACCTCGATCAAATGAAGGGCAAGTACCGTGCGGCCCCTTACTCTCGGCCTCATGCTTCCACCAGCCGCGTGCACTAAATACCCGAAAGCCTCTTTACCATGGTCTCCTACTTATATGCTCCTTGCCATGAACTTTGAATCGTCTACACTTTGTATCATATGAATACTGTATTATCATTCGTAAGGCCTTTGGATTTGGCTCAGCTTATGCTTATTCGATGTTTCGTTACTGTAAATAGATATTTTCATAGTTTTTGACACGACAGAAGAAGGTCTGCAGTATATAGTATATCCGCTGTGCGTCTGGTCCGACTATTACCATTGCTTCAAATCCGCGAGTTGTTTGACTTGAAGACCTGCAGTCTAATATCAGTGGGACAAACATACCAACAAGCAGGGCGAGTGCATTTACTCAGCACAGGGTAAGTAGCTACAAGGCGACTCATGCACCGCTCCACCACAGCTAACTGCTCCTCTTTTTGTTTGGCCTGCTGTATAAGGCCGTTCGATCGTAGTCTCGGTACCTCCCGTACCAAGACCACTGAAGCACATATCCATGCTAATCCAATGAACATATTCATATATGTCAGATCAGCGTCCTCTACCAGTGCCGCGGCTAAGGACATCCCCTAACATGCCTCAGTAAAACGCATATAACTGAGTCCGCCTGGCGAACCATCAGACTGCATGCCCCTAGGATCTCCACGGGCGCCGGCTTCCAGCTCCATGTCCGCCAGAGCACTGTGCAGCTGGACGTTAGAACAATAGGCTGTAACTGTTGCGTCGCGTTAGGTCCCACGCTTGTGCATCTTGGTGTGGGTTTAGATGAACTGTGAATGAGTACCAAGTGCATAAGTTCCTGAAGGTTGCTTGCGGATTGAGCGGGTGGCATAGTACGGGTATACCGGTCGATAGCACGGTCGCAGCTTTCAAACCGTGCCCACCATCCATCAGGACCTGAAGGGTCTATGAGGGCAAGTACATATAAGCTCATTAGGGATTTGTTGGCGACTTACTTGCGATCCTTTCCATATCTAACTTTCCTGCATAATGCAGCACTTTGCTACCGCTGACTTGGCGCCATCTCTTGAGATGTCCGCAACTACACAGAAAAGCTCAGGATCAAATAGTGCAGCGACAGAGTAATCGTCGTCTGAAAGCGGATAGCCCTGTACTTCCAGATTAAAATCGTACCAGCTGATGGAAGCCAACCACACAGGACCTACGTCTTCGAAATCAGCGAGCAAGCATGGCCAAACGGTCGTGATATCATCTCGAGCTACAGAAGGGGGCAACCCGTTTATAGTGGAACCCGGATACTCGAATATGCAACAGGTCCTAAATGTCTGCTGATTAGTACCCAGCTCTACCATGATAAAGAAGAGTTTACCACCAGAGGTTGAACGCTTCCCCAAGTTCAACCGAGCTCTGTGGTCGCCAGGTAGTTCGGCCAAGGGATTGTTGGGTCTTCCCACTGGAATAGTCGTTTTGAAAGACGCGCGAATTAAGCATGTGCAAATTCAAAGCTACAGCAAATTGGGTAGCGTTGGAACAGTGAACATGTCCCTCGAGTAACCGGCCTTTGATGCAATAGTACTGGCCCAGCATACTCATGGCTCTATCAGGATATAATTACCAAGAGGGAACGTTTATGCATATTTTAAGTAACACTTAATGAAGATGATGTAGAGCGTTGTACTTGTCATGGTGCATATAGGCCTCGCCCAGGTTGTCCTCGGTTGACTTCTTCGTCCGAAGAAGAAAGACATCCTCCCAAGTATTTTTTTATCGCAATGTCATTTATAAAATTGCAGGCCTGTAGGCGAATATCAGATAAAAATAGTGAATAGAAAGATGATGCTAGCCATGAGCAGAACGGCGTTTAATAAGGCAGGGATGATTGTCCCAGGCCTGTCCCCTCTCAAACTTTCTATGGTCTGATCCAGATGAAGTTCGAGACCGCATTGTACATTTAGAGACACAAATACATCTAGTCTGATGGCGCAGATATCTCAACACATACATATTCGGGCACCATTAAAACTCACAGTTTTTCGATGCGGTCGGGTGGGGGGGGGGGATGCTTCAGGCAACTTGTATATGTCTCCACTCAGATCAAGCATATTAGGAAACGAGCCCCGGAGCTCAATATGGACATGATCGGTTTGTGATGTCGATGGCCAGGAGGGGCTTCTGGAGGTGCCATAGGAACCCGTCGACGACTCAGCAAAAAGCAGAATATCTTACTAGCGCCCACTATGACCTCACTGTCTAACTAAGATTTTTAGCGCCAACTAGATCCTGGTAGCGCCGGTAGCCCGTGCTACCCATGATCTAGTGCGCGCTAAAAAGCTTAGTTAGACGTTCGGAGCTACTTTCCGCTAGTTAGAGTTTCGGCTTTTGGCTGAGGATTTGGGAGAAATACTTGTCCAATGCAACGCCTGAGGCTGCCCACGGCTCGCTGTCGAAGAAAATTTCACTTCCAGCTCTTGAATCTTTGTTTCAAGCTCTTTGATTCTTTCCTATGAATTGTTTCACAGTGGTAGACTTTTCAGAGCGAGCGGCACGGAACTCACAAACATTTTTTCTATTATTGAGTGGTGAATGATATCCTCATATTGGCAATCCCGGCCAGAGTTTAGACATTCGTTACATGCTGGTCTGTCTCCGTGACATTTCTGAGGCATAAGCGAATCTGTTTGAATATTTGGTGAATTACCAGCCGAGATCCCACCCACTATTTTTCTCTTCCGACAGACGAGGCATGCGTTATTCCTAGGAAGAACAGTGTAAAACATCAGAGCGTTGAGGCGCACAGGATCCAATGGTGACACAGTAACTAGAATCACTATGCGGTATTCAAGTCGTTGGGTGATTTTGTGGATCCGATAGTCAAAAAACCTTGTAGTGCAAGAAAATTGATGTCCCTTGTGCGGCTTGATCCAGTAAATAACTAAACTTAGTGAGGCTACCCGAGTACCGTATGGCGGAGTCCCTTGGGTAATGTGTCGATACGAAGTGAAATGAGCCATTCTGGGCTTGAGTGGGTCGCGCTCATATGTATCCTTTATTATTTTACTGGAAACGAGTATAGGTAAGTGGTCGTTTTCCGAACAAGGCCCAGGGCTTGAAAGATAGCGTCACCTACCAGTTGCAACCGCGCTCATCAAACGTAACTCGGGTAAATATAAAGTCTGAATTATGGTATTTTAGCCAGATGGTATCTACACAAAAGGTAACTCAGAATTTTCGGCATCCTGTCTCGTTACATTCCGGGTGCGAATCGGATCAGCGTGGTGCGTAGCTACCAGTTCTTGAGTGCTTGGAGATGCCGAACTTGTAAATCTTCCGATTACTCGTTAGCTGTTTGCCTCTGGTTACGAGTATATTCGAATCTCTCACCGAGAACTGGATATGTCGCCACCAGCCTGCTCATGCATTGTTCCATTACGTCCAACTGCTCCGCCTTTTCCCTTGCCTTTTCTATTTGTCCAGCTTGCCGCAATCTCGGTACGTCACGGGTTAGAACTTCAGCGACGCAGACCCACGACAGACCGATAAACATGTGCATATACTTCATGTCAAGATCTGCGATGAGCCTAGCAGCCAATGTAGTGGCGCGACACGCCTCGGTACAACGGATCCAACTGAGACCGCCCAGAGTACCATCTGGTTGTATGCCCCTAGGATCGCCTTGTGCTCCAATGACGATCTCAAATTCGGCCAGGGCGCTATGAAGCTGCACTGTAGCACAGTATGCGAGTGCTACATGTAAAGTAAGGGGTGAGTTAGTGAAATCCATCGGCCATATTTGTACGCACTATGAATGAATACGAGATATGCAAGCTCTTCAACGTTTCGAGCTGTCCGGACAGGTGGAAGAGTTTCTATGAACCGTACGGTCGCGCGGTCGCAGCTCTCGAATCGCTTCCACCACTGTTCTGAAACTGCCGGATCTGACAGATGGGTGTGTTAATAGGCCGATTCTACAACGCGCAAAATACTCACTAGCAACACGTTCGATATCCAGCTGCCCAGCACAAGTCATGAGAATTATAGCCTTTGAGATGCACCCCTTGACGTTATCTTTAGAGGCATTCGCTACATCGTAGAACAATTTGGGGTCCAGTAGAGCAGCTATGGAGTAATTGTCATTCGGGACTAGACCCTATAAGGCGGTTTCAGTCGCAGCCGTAGGTTTGAGAGCATGTCACGTACCGCTTCAAAATCGACGAGCATGCATGGCCATACAGTGGAAATATCGTTCATAGATACAGATGGTGGGAGCCCATTCATTGCAGACCCCCCGCCGTCTAAGAGACAGCAAGTCCTATGAAGAACCAAATCTCAGTTTACAGTTACCATCTCGAATGTTCATGCACATACCACCACAAGTTAATCGCCTCGCCGAGCTCAACGGGATCCCGAGGCCGCCATTGGTCAGATTCGAAAAGCCTTTTAAATTTCCTAGCTGGTGAGTTTGGCTTGAACGTGCGCGAGGAGATCTGATTTAAGCCCAGCGAAACGGCGAATCGTATAGCGCTCGTGCAATGATGGTGCCCCTCTAGGAGTCGTCCTTTGATGTAATAGTATAAGCCAACCATGCACATAGCCCTGATTCAACGGATTAGTCCACCCTGATTGAAAGTCATAGAGAGCGCTTACTGGAGATGATGGACGCTGTTGTACTGCTTGCCTCGTATAGCCTTCTCCAAGTTTTCGTCGATCTCTTTTTGTGCGTTCTAAAAGCACAGGTTCCAAATGCTTCAATGACTGATCTTCTATAAAATGAGATCCCTACAAATATATCAACCTCCTAACTTACGGGACTGCCCCGACCAAACGGCTTACCATCAACAGCATTGCATTCAACAGGACCGGTAGCACAGGCTCGGTCGCGCCCGACCGGAGATTCGCGATCACCCGGTCGGTGTTGAGCTCGAAAGCGCATTGTACTTGATGCAAGACAAATGCCTCAAGTCTGTAAGTGGGAACAAAACACTTCGTCACCTAGACCACAAAGGTCGAATTGGGACAACGTACAATCGCCTTGTTTGATCTGATGTAGGCTCGTAAGGTGCAACACCAGAGCGATTGGACCCATTTGATGATAGGTCAGAAGCGGAGCGATGAGCGGGGCTGAGCAACACTGGTGGGGACAATGAGTTCCCGGGCGAGTGGGTTCCAGTTCGGCTTCCAATTGCAACCGTGCTCCCGCCATTGGTGTAGGATCCGTTGGATGGGGAGCCTCCCGACGAAGAATTCGACGTCCGGGGTTTGGATGAAATTGAAGATCCTTGGCTCTCGGCTTCTTTGATCCTCGCCTCAAGTTCTTTGATTCTGTCCTAGAGACAATGCGTGCTCGGTAAATGCAAATTACGTGAGCGAGGGAGAGAGGATGTACCTGCAGTTGTTGAGTCCTGGATCGGTAGGTTTCGTCTTCATAATGACACGTTCGGCCAGTAGCTAGACATTCGTGACACTCGGGTTTAGTCGCGTCGCATTTCTGAAACCCCAACAGATGCAATCAGACAGGACACGGCTTTAAAGGAAGTGTGCATACCAGTTTTCGTTTCCTGCATACAAGACAAGCACCATGTCTGGGCAGAACATTGCTACCAGCATTTTCAGTACTGGAAGGAGGCTTCATTTCAGCAAGCACAAAGGTGAAACCAGTTGGGGGAGTCGAGCACGGACAAGTGTGCTTATATGGCCAAGCCAGATCAGTCCCTGGCGACTGGTTGCTCGAGAAGGATGTTGAATATGCGCAGGTCGATCACGAGTCTGAACACTGCACAACCATGGCTGATAGATCAGGCGCCCAAGCATGGCGTGGCAGCCGACAGGTTGTCCTTGTTTGCATACGCCAGTACCAAACCTTCCACATCGAAACCTCGACTCGGGGATACACAAGGGTACCATTAGAACTCGAAGACATAAGGTTATGACGCGCGAGCACGAGATCACGGCCTAGAAAGACGATGCACAAAGTGTGCCGCCAGGGCAAGCGTGAGCATTATTACAAGAGTATTCCCTATTTTAACAAAAATGATGTACTGTACCCGTACCAAGAAACAATGGCCGGAAACGAAAAGGACAGATCACACATCCGCGAATTAGCAAAAAAGAAAAACAGGTATACTATCATCACAGCCTCCGCCGCACCTCGTCTGACTCGACCTCGTGCCTAAGCCAGCTTCATCAGCTCCTTCATAGCTTTGGCGACTCCAAAGCTATTGGACGCGATCGTCTGCCGCTCGGTCTTGTTCAGCTCAGCTTTGCCCTGGAGCTCGCTCAACCGGCCACACTGCTCCGTTAACTGCGCGACAATCTCCATTCCTTGCTTCGCTTGGCCACGCGGTAGGCTGTCCTTGCTGACAGCAATGATGCTCGACACGATCGTGATAATCTGCGATAAATGTTCGTTGACCTCCGGCCCTTGTGCGCCGGTCCTGATCGCACTCAGAAGTGCCTGAATGGAAAACGCAATAGATTCGGATTGGGCTTCGAGGTATGGCTGTGGAAATTGTTGGCCGCGCAATATTTTCTCAAAAGAGAGGTTTCATACCTTGAGTTCCTCCCAACCTTCATCTGAGCCCGCAGAATCCACCGGAGTGTCGAATATAGCGGGATGGGATGGGCTTCCCATTGAACTCGAATCTGATCGTTTGCCATGGCCATTCAGTTCATCTTCAATGTGTGCCCAATGTACATTTCCCGTTTGACTGTTCTTTCGCCCATCGTCTCGCCTAACCAGAACTTCCCTCACCAATGATGTCACCGTTGTTGACACATGGCTTGCGGCGGCGTCGAGTAGACTGACGGGAGAAGTACCATAGCTCATTGCATGCGTACGAGCCGCCGCAACGAGATTGCTCAGGGTGGCACGCAGCCGTTCGACTAGTTGGCTCGCAGCCTCGTGGTCACCTGGCGACCGGCGCATGTAGGATTCAACGTCGTCTCCAATCGCGCTGACAGACGTCACAACAGATTTCATAGCAGTTAGAGCTGTCGAAGGCGCACTTGATCTATAAGAATATAATCTCAGTCGTTTGGAGGTGCGAATCTCCTATCATACTTACCGTGCAGCCATAAGCATGGTGTCCATTGCGCTCTGGAATGCAGTGATATGCGTATCCACAATTCCGCCACGCTCCGAAATAGGCAGCTGGTCCTGTTTAGAAATGTTTGCCGGTTGCTGAACGTACAACTGCGATGTAGCTACTCGAGTGCATCAATATCGTATTAGGCTAGACTCCAAGGTTAAAGAAACGAACCTTTGAGCCCGCGAAGTTCAGTCTTGGCAGCCTCGTACTTGCGTTTGTACTCTTGCATCTGGGAGGAGAGCTCCCGGATGGTTTGAGTATCCGCATCTCGCTCTGCGGCCAAGTCGTCGCGACTTGCGGCCATTTCACGCAAGTCTTCCAACAATGTTTGCATCTCGCGTCGCAGCTGTTCAGTTGCTGCACCGTTCTATATCGCACGAACATGAGTATGCGATCATAACAAAAGTAAAAAGACTACAATGAATGCACTCACCGGCGCACCATTGGGTTGACCACTTTGCGCATCCTGAAGATCGTCTTCCAATTGTTCACACCGGTCTCGCACCCGCACGAGTTCTGAATCTCGGTCGCTCAACGTTCGGCGTAAATCTCGTTCCCTCTGTGCCCTCGGTTAGCCGAATCGCGCTCAGATCAGAAGAAAGACTCACGTCAGCGGCGGCCCTCGCCTCGTTCTCCAGCGCAGCAATCCTGTTCTGCATAGTCGCAATCTTGAACTCGTACTCTTTCCGCACATCTTCAATTGCCGTGTTTCTTCGTTCTCCGCCTCCGCCGCCACCTTGACTGGATGTCACGCTTGCGCGACCAAACGACATTTTCGTAATAGTCGGATGTGGCACGCCCATTAAGACCATTAGGCGCCGTCCCATCATCGCTGGTCGGACTGAGCGGTGTGGAGAGCAGACCGAAGCCCAGTGCATGGAGTCCACCTTGAGAGGGCTTCTTCCCGTGTCCGGCTGCATCTTCCTCACTACCGGGCGCTGAGCCGTATCCTCACGATCGTCAAAGTCTTCATCCTCAGTGCCTTCATCTCGACCATATGGAACCTGGATAACCTCCTCGGCAATCGTGCTCTTGTTCGGTGTCACATACGACGAAGACGCCATCCCAGACGGCTTGTCCTGGGACGGGCGCCTCGTGACCTGCGCATCCTGCGACGGTCTACGGAACGGACCCTCATCGCCAGACGGGCGTCGCCTCACTCCATCCACCGAAGGCTGACGCCTTGGTTCGTCCTGCGACGGCCTGCGACGGACACCATAATCGTCCTGCGATGGCCTTCGTCGATCCGACCCACTCCCAGCACCCATTCCAGCACCTCCCATATCTCTCGATCCTTGTCGCATCGGTGCCCGTCCACCTACGAGTTCCGGCGTCGGAGGGTCATAGTCCGACTGGGGTGTGTCCGGGGTTTCAGGTAAAGTCTCGGGCTCCTTGAACTCTGGATACCTCCTCCCAAGCTCGTAAAAAACGTCGGATGAGAGGTCTTTGAACCGTATAGGCGGTAGAGTAGCTAGCTTTTGTCGCGCCTGGTTCCGCTTCGGGTGAAAGTCGTCTCGAACAGGCAAAAAGGGGGTCTCGGCTGCCCCGCCTTTTTCGTTGTTGTTCCGGCGCATGAGCTCATCGTATACGTCGGTAGAAAGTTCCTGGAATTGCTGTCGTGTGAGTCGCGTGAGCTTTTCTCGAGCGTTGGCGCGGGAGTTTTGGGGCTCTGTGTGGGATGGTGGGTGAGCAGAGCGATCCACAAACGGTGGGGAGGCATACCCCTGAGCATGTGGTCTTGGAGCGAACGCTTAAGCTCTTCATAATGCGTGCGTGCAACCACTCGCGGGTCGGGACCTTGGGCGTTGGGAGCACCGGGGCGGGGGCTGGCCGTCGGCGTTGGGCCAGTGCGGTACGACTCAGACCGATAATTGCTGATCCCAGAATATGTCGTCGACGCCGACGGAGACGGTGCTCGGCGCGGAGTAGCCATTCACCACCACAAACGGAAAAGTTCAAATATTCAAAAGGCAAAAAACGAGCGCGAGAGTCTACAGAAGAGAGCGTTGTTTCCACGTGCCACCAATAAGTCTCTTTTCTACACCGAGTCACGTGATCATCCCAGTGTCGCCCGTCCTCCCACTCCGCTCAACCCGGGCGGTACTCTGTGCTCACCCGTCCGATCCGTCTGGAACGCGTCGTATCTACAGCATCATCAGTATGTGCGCGCACACCAATTGATAGCACCCACATCGCCTGCAGTCTGAATCGCTCCTCGGGTGAAACCGAGGGCCGATGATTCTCCAGCGAACGTTCCAAATGCGCGAGCGTGATCTGGCTCGGTTTCTATTATTCTCTCAGTCTATTGACCTTTTCACTTAATCGATCAACTCACTTTCTGCTTTTCCTCTCCGGCCCCAGTTTTGCGCCGCGTGTCCCGCTTTGGTGCCCGAGCCGCAAGTATCGTCGCGACCTATCAAAATAAGATCAGCACCTGAACGCGATCCTGGCTTAATAAACCGACCCGTTTTTCTAAAGCAGCACTCTCCGCCCGGGTCATTGTTGTCCCATTTCCGCCAACAATCTCCACTTTGACTCGCTTCTCCTCGACATCCTTCCCGCTCGTGCTCAGCTCGCGACTCGCAACTGCCAGTTCTTCATGCACCACTTCCAGTTGAGCGTTGTAAACTAACGCCTGAATATCAGCACCGGAGAACCCTTCGGTGCGTTTCGCGACAACCGACAAATCCACGTCTGGTGCCAAGGATACCTTGCGGGATACCGCTCGGAGGATCTAAATCCGTGAACCAATGCGCATATAGCCGGTTCAAACTATCACGCTTACCTCTTCCCTCTCTTGCTCCGTTGGCATGTGACACAGCAGTGACTTGTCCAGCCGCCCAGGACGAAGCAGTGCAGGATCAATTAGATCCGGGCGACTATATTCCATATTTATGGTGTGTTGCCCAGAATAATAAGTACCTAAAGCATACCTTGTAGCGGCGAGAACATAAACCCCATCCAGCCCTTCTGCACCATCCATCTGCGTCAACATTTGATTCACTACCCGATCTGTGACGCCTGTACTATCATGTCCACTATACATACATTTGTGAGTAGCGTGCAATGATATCATGGTGACACGCACCGCTTCGGTGCAATCGAATCAAACTCGTCCAAGAACAAAACACAAGGCTTTGCAGCACTTGCTCTGTCGAATATATCTCTCACCTATCCCCCATCAACCCCTATTTTAATATGTACGGTAGGAAGGAACTTACAGACTGTTCACTCTGTCCAATATACTTGTTCAGAAGCTCCGGTCCCTTGACGCTGAAAAGTTTAGGCCACATTCTTTTGCCACAGCCGACGCAAGCAGTGTTTTCCCACATCCAGGATACCCATACAAGAGTAACCTAGACTTATTCAGTACTATTTCTGTGGAGTAGATGCAACAAAATAAACCCACCCAGACCGAAGTCTCAAAGGGCACTTGGCAAAAATGGCGCCGTACTTGGTTGGCCATTCCAGTGTCTCCCTCAATACTCTTCTCGTCTCCTCCAGACCTACGATTTCCGGTCAATTTTACATAAACGAAAGCGTGAGGTATGAACTGACCTCCAATATCAGACCATGACACATCGGATTTTTGCAACTTCACACCTCTTAGCGAAAGAGGCACAAATCTTCCTGAGCTTTCGCAAAGTCTTCGGGAAGTAGTACAGGCTGCATATATCTCAGCGTCAGGAAGTCTTTACCAATAGATATGGAACAAGTCGCACCGAGTTGTCCGAATCGCTCGCTGACCGAACCGCAGCGGCATGCACCGCTCTTCCCACCAAGTCTTGCAGATCCGTAGCAGAGTATCCTTCAGTATCCGTTGCAAGTGCCACAAAATTCAACGGCCGTTCAGAATCACTACTCAAATCCGACGTAGCGAATCGACGTTTGACAATCCTTGATAATATCTGCATGGCTTAGGTTACGCAATCGAATCAGGAGCCAAAGAGATGACTTACATCTCGTCTAGCATTCTTATCTGGGGCCCTCAATTGGACTTTGTGCGCAAACACATGGGATGCGTTTAAAAGCGGATGTAACGCGCTAGGACTCGTACAGCTCGCAAGAATTGCCACACCAGGTGCAGGAGCCGAGGCAAAAACGTCAAGAAAGTGTTCAGCTAGGTGACGCGCACGGGACGAGTCTGTATGCTACATGAAACCCGGTCAGCACCCTGTTGCTGGATACATGAGAAAAATGGATTTACTTCAACTTCTGCGGAAACTACCTTGTCCAGGTTGTCCAGCACGAGCACTGAGGGTCGACGCCATGCTGCAACTGATCTCCAAGT
This sequence comes from Ceratobasidium sp. AG-Ba, assembly GCA_016906575.1. Lineage (NCBI taxonomy): Eukaryota > Fungi > Basidiomycota > Agaricomycetes > Cantharellales > Ceratobasidiaceae > Ceratobasidium > Ceratobasidium sp. AG-Ba. The sequence continues at coordinate 1,449,484 of CP059622.1, read as the reverse complement.
CTTGAACTTGGAGCGAAGTGAAGAAGTGTGTTCGTCAGCCATTTGAGCCAAATCCACGTATACGATACCTTTTCATTACTTGTCAGTTACGCGAAACTGAGGCAAATCTGGGGTACATACATGCATGTATGCACGGGTCTACTTCCAATTTCTTCGCAACTGATTTTGCGACAGACGTCTTGCCAGATCCGGTAGCCCCGTGTAACAATAAACCTGGCACTAAAAACGCCATCAAATTTCAGTTAAGGTTTTAAGTACCGACTTACGCTGGGACCCTCCTGCAGTTCCAAACGCCCGAGGCTGCATATAAGTACGCACAAAAAACTCGTGGCATTCTGACAAAATCCCATCCACGCCGGCGAGTTCATTCGCTTCATTATCGATTCTTGGTTTTTGAACTTGTACTTCTGTGGCTGTAGTCTGACTCGGACTGCTTGATCGGCTGGTTTGCTCAGGTCCATTGTCAGAATATGATAATCTATAATTGAGCCGCTAGTCAATTTGCATTCGGGGGACGAAACATAAGCTTACAAAACCGTGTCCCAGTCCTGAAGCTTACCCTCTAGCCCAACCACTATACCATGCCCGACAGGCACGCCGTCCTGTGCTTTGACTCGTACAAGGACGCCAGGCACACGGGGTTCCGCTTCACCCTGTTTCTTTTCTTTGTTTTGTTGTAACACAACGGGTGAGGGAGCGGCCTTTTCTGTTGGTTTTCCGTGTTTGTCAAACTCGCGTACGCTTGTGGTGGCCGAGCACGAACGAGCCAGGCATGTGTCAGAGACGAGGAGCTAGGTTTTTGGACAGAGAGCTTTTCGATGTCCGTGAAAGATATAAAAGCTTCTGGAACCGAGGGGTCTGCGCATGTATTTCATGAGCTTATGAATCCAAGCTGTGAGCAAACATACGAACCAGTACTGATGGTTGGAGGGCCAACCGAGCAGGGAGTACACGCAAGGCCAGGGCAGTGGGTCGTGTGGACTAGTTGCAAAATGTGATTCAGACTGAGCCTCGGACATTGGGTATTTGCCCTCGCTGATCTTGCGGGGCTGGGACTTGGCAGTCGATGGAGGAGCCCGCAGCTTAGGTGCGATAGCAACTTCAGTGTCCGGACCAAGCAGGACGGCTTGGCCTTCAGGTTTAGTGGATACTGGTAGCTAACCATGAGCGGGGAGCCATACGGGCTGGATTGCATGGCACTCACCCACACGGAACTGAACACGGGAGCGACCTAGTGCCCAACGCTGACTTCCTGCCCAACGGCTACAGCACGTACTTGACCGAGCAGGTTTTGCTCAACGTATTCCGCATGTGTTTCCTGTGACAGATATAAATTTGGGAAAGAAAAGATTGGCTGTTGACTCACAAGAATTTCCCAATCATCCGAGGAAAGCGGGACTGTCTCGACGCTCGTAGCAATCGGAAGGTTGTGCACCAGCCCAATCTCAACCTTCGTGGTGTTTATAAGCAAATTCCAGGGCACTGCTGTCAACTTACAGTAGTTCCGTCTTTAAATCCATAACTCTGCGCGACTTGGGGGTCAATTTCAATTGTATCCAGTGCTTCGGCTGCAGCCTGCGCTCCTTGCTGCCACTTGGACAACGAGGAAGCAGCAGCCATCCCAGACCATCCTAATAGACGCCTTCAGATGAACCGGGGAGAGATACATGCACTGCAAGCCGTTGAGGACGCTTGGTAGAATAAATCTTTATCTCGCGAGGCTAGGAAATCCTAAGGGTGCTCACCACTTGCTTGGCGGCAAGCGGTCCGTATAGGCTCATGGGAAGATTAACAAGACATGTTCTCAGAGGGGTGTATCTGATGCTGAACAGCCGGGGCATCCTTTCCTACGTCGAAGTCGAGAGCAGCCGGAACGTCGGCCAATAGACCATTGCCGACCGCATGTGAATAAAGACACGACCACGTGATCATTAGTCTATGAATTCTCGCGGTCAGCCATCTCCATCCCCATCCCCGACCTCCGACATGGGTCTCTGTGATTCATTTGCCAGCATCGCGCGCGACCATGCATGCGCGACTCTCTGCCTCTCTGCAGGGGGCGGCTGTCGTTGCAGGCCTCGCGTTTAGCGTGGTCAATTTCCTGCTTCAGACATTTGTCCTGTCTGGACAGAGCGTGAGTCGGTTTGAGACGGACTCCCCGATCTATACTCAGACACCCCTTTCAGTTCTCAAAATACGGTGCTAAGAAGGGTGCATGGGCCGGTATGTCATGTTAAGCTGGAGCAAAGACGTCATCTTGCTAAAGTGATACGTGTTCCATTTAGTTGTAACTGGCGCTACCGACGGCATTGGACGCGAATTCGCGAGCCAGTTGGCCAAGGTTGGGTTCAATATCTAATTGCCTCCCGTACTCAGGAGAAATTGGACGCGTTTGCTTCTGAGCTCCGTGAGTTTACGTGCCATTGCATCACACGACAACACAAACTAACTTACCCGCAAGAATCCAAGTATTCTGTCTCGACCAAAACCTATGCTATCGACTTTTCTCGTCGTGATACGGCCGCATATGCTGGATTTGCCGAGGCACTCGAGGGCCTTGACATTGGAGTGCTCGGTATGTTGACTTCTACAACACAACCCAAGATGGAGTGCTTGACATATTTCTCAGTCAACAACGTTGGCAAGTCCCACGACCTCCCGGCCGACTTCCATGAGATCCCTCTCATTGAACACGAAGACATTGTTGAGATCAATGTGAATGCAACGATCAAGGTCACCCGTCTGGTCGTCCCGGTCATGATTGCCCGGTATTTCAATTATATTCGCGCTGAAACTCACGTTTCTGACTATCTATGCAGTCGCAGTGGTCTTATCCTTAACCTCGGGTCCTTTGCCGGTGCCGTTCCCTCCCCGATGCTTGCTACATACTCTGGAACCAAAGCATTCCTCACCTCGTGGTCTCGCGCACTTGCGTCGGAACTTCGTCCCAAAGGCGTCGATGTTCAGCTTGTCAACACGTACTTTGTGGTAGGCCACCTCTATTATTGATGGGTTGTACCGCGTTTGACTATTTTGACCATCAGGTGTCGAATATGTCCAAGATTCGTCGTGCAACCGCCATGATCCCTCTTCCTTCGACTTATGTTCGTGCCGTCCTTTCCAAGATTGGCGTCCAAGGCGATTATTCTACCCCGTATTGGGCCCATGGAGCTCTAGCATACGTAATGGGCTTTGCACCGACCTCATTCCTCATCAACTACACCCTTAGTAAGCAATGCATCTGCCTTTCAAGCAAAACCCAGACCTAACCCGACGTTATCACAGACCTACACAAAGATATCCGCCGTCGTGCACTGAGGAAGCGCGAGCGCGAGGCCGCAGCCGCCAAAAAGGAGTAAAGCGAAGTTGCAGTGACGTGTACCAATAATGTACGAGGTAGATATTTGTGGGGTACCTAATGGTGTTATACAATGTGTTTTGTCCTTGGGCACCCTCGTTTGCTGATCCTTCCCGGCATGGTGGTTCGATCTTCAGACGTGATGGGCAAGTCGAGACCTTTGATCGAGTGGCCGGTCACGGCCGCATATCATTGGGGTACTCGGCGACTTGAGAGACTCGCGTTGATCTTTCGATCCCACCCGTCGATCACGTGCACTCCGGATGGCGGTGTTTCGCATTGAGCCTCGTTGAAACCACACTTCAAACGACGACACGAGGCTCGCTAGTTTTCCGAGTCAATCATCCCAGCTTGGCAATTAGCCATTGATCCTTCCAAGTGATGACTCGGCTCCCCCGTTCACCCGGCTGTCCGAGCCGCATTCTTTTGTCTGAGCCGACATGAGGACTGAGGGGGAGCACGTTCCCGATATCCTTGTGTTTGTGTAAAATTGTAATCGGCCCGTCCCACCTGGTTAACACGCCTGTTGCGCACGGCTGGCAGTGTCGCATGGGTTGGTTTAAATGGCTGGGCCTCTTCGCCCTGGGAATGACAGCACCAACTGACCTTGAACTAGACACGACCACTCTACTCGTTAGAGACTAGACACGATGTTGCCTATTCTTCATCTTATTCGCATGGCTCTCTACACTTTTGTGTTCCTTTCTCGGTTGTTCTGTTTTCGCTCACGATCGTACGACTGAGCTATACCGACCGTAAGCGAGATCCAAGGGTTGATCCTCTTAGGAACGGAGTGGCATTCTATGGTATGCTACCCACTCTTCTCGCACAAAGTTGAAAAGGGATTAACCATGTTGTGATAGACCCTCCTGTTCCCGAGCTCCTTGTAGCTCATTTCTTTCGATGTGCTTCGCCCCTTGGATGTGAGTCAAAATAATGCCTAATCATTCTTGCTTGCTTGCTGAGCAGACGAATCATAGGATGTTCGTGCTCCACCGCCGGTATGGCCACCGCATTTTGAGCAAGACTTGGTTCGAACTCTTGTGTTTGTTCCTTTGGGCTCTATGGCTCGGAGGTGCCGCGTCTGCCGCCGTAAGTCCCACTCGTACTACACTCGCAAGCACACATTTTGACATGATAAATATAGGCACTCTGGCCGAACCTCAACTGGTGCCAGATCTACAAGCCCTGCCGGATTCTTGTCGGTAAGTAATCGCTGATCAGATAAACGCTTTTGTATGATACTTACTATGATTATATGCAGCTCTCATGGCCTTCGCATGGATGGGGGATCTTGCTTACCTTCCTCCTCATCGGCACGCTCTTCGTTTCATCCACTCGTGGAGCGTGGTACGATCACACACATGGAGAATGGAGCTTTGATACCCGTGGCTACGGAGCACAGGACGGACAGGGTACGAAACACCGCACGTACCCCCGGTACTAAGCAGGTGGTAGCAGACGTATTAGATCGGGTTAGGATATTTCACGACACATATATATTTATGCTTGCATGTTTTGTTCATTGGGTTTGAATCTTCTACTTCACATGTCTTTTATAGAGTGTTATTTATCAATAATGAAATCTGAATCGCTTGTACTATGGCAGATAACAGGACATTGAGGGCTTGTCCTCCCCTAGGTGGATTATCGGTATTAATAATTCAGAAGCTCGCGACCTCGGGGCTTTAAGGGAACAACGCACGCTCCCTATCACCGCATAGCAGCTTGTATGCTTCACTAAATGCGGTTCGAGCATCACTTGCAATTGAGTAGTGGATATTAATAACAATTAACACCAGAAATAGGACCTATATGCGCTCCTCAGTAGTCCCTCATGTGTAAATTATTGAATATACCTTAACTCATCTGTGAATGGGTTGCACGGTTTGTCATTGAAGACAACCCGATGAAGCCGAATCATTCACTAGAACAACTTATGTCGCGCGTCCCGCTGGTAATCAAAGAACCCCCCCCCCTTGGAACAAATGGAGCAGCCATTGCTGGTAGCCCTTATTCGATGCCGAAACCAACAATTTGTCTTCTCTGCATACAGAACGCTCCCTCTATTGCATCAATAGGTAGTTGAAACCCACCGGGGCCCCAGTCACGATATAGTGTGAGGTTTCAAGTGGAACTTAAACAAGAAGAAGTACGGGTACAGTAACACTGAACCGGAAGCTTGCTTGTTATTTGATTCGACCACGGTTTATCCAGTACTCGCATTCAACATGAGCCGGCTTGATGCGACAAGGAAAATAACTTGAAACTGCGGAAGCTACACGGAAGAAGAAATTCAAGCTTGCTTGGTGCCAAAAACCCATTCTTTGATACGATCTTGGACAAACGAGGTGTCCATACTTCCTCCAATGGATCTACCCCTAGTACCGCATGAGCCACATGGAGCATTGAGTACGCACACGGGCCTCCTCTCGTACCCCCGACACAAATATCACTGTTTCCATTCCAAGTCGGCGACCTTCATCGAGGGTAAGCCCACCAGATCGAGTGACTAATTCGGTTAGGCAAGATGTTTTCCAGCTTGAGACATGAAGCTCTTGTGCTAAAATAAGCCGCTCAACAACTCCATAGTACATTCCAGTTTCTTTAGAATTGTATCACGTAATTCAGCAAACTCCCACTTGATAGAAGGCACCAGGGCAAGCCGATATGTTTCAAATGGTAGCTTGTCAATGGCATAGAACCTTCGAATCGCGTAGCGTTTTCAAGATTGTGAAGCAACCAGGAGCAAACATAAGCACATACGGTGTGTATAGGAAATCCAGTAACGCCTCAAGCTCCGCTGACTTGATATTAAACTCAAGACTACAGTTGGGTTTGTTGATAGCAAAGCAAGTTGGCAGGATGCGCTTGATGCTTGGTGATCATCGATAAAATTCGTGAGAATAGGCGAAATCTCAAGGATGTGACGATGTATATGGTAGGACGTGCCGTCCACCTAAGAGGGTCCGTAAGTTGTTATACGAAATAGTATGATGAGTTACGTACTTGCAACCTCAGGGAACCGTCCACGTACTGGTTTGGATATTTGGGTTGACCGTGATCCCTGCAGGTGGGGCGGTACGCAATCGCTAGCTTCCGTTGCTGCATCTCCCTCAGTTTGGTTCGTAGTTATGGCTCAAAGGGTAAATTCGAACCAAAATCATAGCTGGACCTACCTCTTTATCTTCGAGTTATATTTTCCTGTACTTGTAACGGGCCCGAGTGCCTTTTCATCGTTCCCGTGGTCTCTATATTTTACTTTTCTAGTTATATTCTTCTAGAAGGACCGGAGCCAAAGACTGCACACTAACCTAACGAGCCCATAGGATTATTAGAGGGGATGTTGGAGTTTGGATCTGTTGGAGCTGATGTAGTCAGAGTGTGTGCAAAGCAATACTGAAAGCACTGGCCTGGTCGGCATCCGGTTCAATGGGCAGCGTCTTGGATAACAACCGTGCAGCAATCGCGGCAGCACGGCGTTTCTGAGCAGCAGATTTCTTTCTGGCCATTTAGTCCCGGTTGTAGGAAGGAGGCTGGTGGTAGCCACTAGACAATCAGCAAAACCCATGCATCATCGCCGTAGAGTCCCTTCCCCCAAAGGTTCGCAGCACGTGCCAATGTAGGTAGATCATGCTAATGAATGATCAACCATGTATGCGCTCCAAGCGCCTACTGTATTGTTAGGCTTTGGGACATGTATGGTTTATAGGTAGGGTTAACTTTGTTTTCTTCATTATAAAATTGACTCTGACGAAACCTTTGTTTGATGACTCTCCTTCTATAGCGGAGTTTATTACATATTGGCTGATAATTAGCAAAATCTGCACACATGATCTGAGTGCGAATCGCTCTGTGCACATGTGCTGGTGATCATTTAAAGACTGCAAGCGCCTTGTTACAAATATATAAATTAAAATCGTACGGAGGGCTCGTAAACCAAAGGCATCCGAAGTTACTGCCAACCAGGAGTGTACTGTGCGTCTTTGAGCCAGTCGTGCACTCGCTTCTGAACGTCAGTTGGGCTAGAGTTTGGTCTTTTCCGGGAGTGTTTTTTGACCTCGCGAGGATTGGATACCGTACGCTGGAAGGAGCTTGTAGCGTGAGCCTCCCGCATTCCTGAGATCAATATTACTGTCTCAATCCCCAATCGATGCCCTTCGTCAAGAGTGAGCCCGGCCGAGTAACCAGCCGATCAAGACAATGCTTCTCCCAGTCCGATATATTCAGTTCGCGTGCCAGTATATAAGATCAACTAATTCCAAAGTACCCTCTAGCTTCGATACAATAGTATCGCGGAGTCGTCCAAAACCCCACCTTATAGCAAGGGGCAAAGCCAGCCGACAGGTTTCAGATTTAACATCATCTGCAGCATAAAAGCTGTAAATTTGTTAGATAGAGACTCGTATAGTAGGTACTATGAAATCCATACGGCGTGTATAAAGATCCAGTAACGCTTCAAACTCGAGTGGTTTTATGCCCACCAAGCAGAGTGGTGATGTTGTGTCGGTAAGGTATTTGCCACTGCGGCTGCCCTTTGTCGATCGACGAGTTGCGCAAGAACAGGCGAAGTGTTAATTATGTGTTGATGTATACGATATATGTCACCCTCCACCTACGAGAGTGTCAGTAAACTATCTCATACAGTGAGGCTGGTCTAAGTTACCTGGAGGAGAAGTGATCCATCCAAATAATTGTATTTCGGATGAATATTTCCTCGACAGTATTTTCCTTCGGCATGGGTCGGCGTCGGACCACCTTCCCGAGTGACGCTGTTATCCTGAGGCTGTTTGTTCAATAAATCTGAGGATTTTGGTTGCCCGGCCCTTTGAGAAGCACTCACATGCGAGTGTGAGACCGCTACATAGTCCTCTTCGTGCTGACTGGCTGACTGGTTCGGCGCGATACACAACAGAGACATGGCGCCATCAACTTCTTGAGGTTCGGATAACGAACTACGCAGGAAAGAAGTTGCCTGGTGTTGTGGTGGCGGCGCTGCGACCCTAATTTCCGACCCGCTGGATGAAGGAGAGTCATAGCAGCTGGTAACGTATTCCAAATCCGAGTCTTTTCATAACCCTATCGGCCATGTACAAAATACAGAGGGAGGAATACAAACCTGTGAGTTGATCTTCTGGCAACGTGGGCTGCACTTCCAACTTTCTCCCGCTTTGTGGCGACGACGGCTCCATGATACATTCGATGATTGCAGGAATAGAAGATTCTCCTATGGACATGGCGTGAATAAGCACCCGAGATATAGGCCTGTAGATGGCAGATTGAAGCGAGCAACAGGTTGCAGGACTGCGCAATGTTACTTTCTATCTTACGTCAGCAGTGCTGCGCATGTATGCAGTACTGGCGCTTATGCCCAGCAGTGACCAAATTATTGTTGTATTCAGTCTCAACCATGCGAGTTCACAAAACAAAAGTTGTTAAGTACGTTCAAGCCAGCTTTTTACTTGTTCTTGGATAAAAGTGATATCATCCTTCCAGCGCTCATGCGACTCTTTCCGTCACACGAAATGCAGGTATGTGAACACTGGCCACGCGTGCGAGCCTCTTCGCGCAGTCCTGATATGAATATCACGGACTCGACCCCTAAACTTCGACCTTCTTCGAGCGTGAGTCCATCTGGCCGAGCAACAAACTCGATCAGGCAGGACCTTTCCCAGTCTGCGGTGTTAAGCTGTCGTGCCAAGATGCATCGATCCAACAAACTCAAAGTGTCCTCCAACCTCGAAAGAATAGTATCACGCAGCTCCTCAAACCCCCACCATACAAAGAGGTAATGCAAGTTGATACGTTTCAGTTTGAATGCGACCACTTGCATAAAAGCTACAAAACAATCAGCCTAATGCTCTCAACTAGCCATGTGTTCAACAACGCACGGAGTATAAAGAAGTTCAAGTAGAGCACTGAACTCATCATATTTACTCCGGCGAGCTGAATCTGCAAAATCTGCTTTTGGGAGTGTCTTGTTGGCCGAGTCTGACACTCGATCAACCAGGCTCATGAGCACAGGTGAGGTATCGACAACATGACGGTGTATACGACACATATGCTCCACCTTTGAATACATCAGAACCAGTTTAAAAGGTAATAGCCTCTGATGAAACGCACCTGGAAAACCAGCGATCCGTCTGCATAATTGTGCTGAGGGTGCATATTTAAGTGGGTGGCAGCCACTTCAACCTCAACCGATCCGCCGTTTGAAATTGGGGCAGAACCATCTTCCTGAAGTCATTGATTTTATCCGCATAAAAGTGAGTTAGCTTCGGCAGATTATTTAAGTTGATCATTACGAGAAAACATACCGGTAAAATTGGGACCTTCACAAAACTATCTTCAGTTTGACTATCGGTCCTGGCCAGATTTTCGCTAGAAGTCTGTTCTATGTCTCTGGATACCAGTCCAGTGTCCATCTGTAACTTCAGCTTAGACGAGGAGAGTCGATCGGGCGAGGGAGGCGCCGAAATGAAGAGATGGGAATCGGACACAGGCTGCCTAGGTTCAGGTGACGAATAATGCTTTGACTCTGTCAAAATAATATTGAGAATCAGGGCTAGACTCTAGGTAACGTCTATCTAACCATACGATTGCACGAGCGATTTCGGGGGTTCAGAGGCCTGCATGACGGCTCTACACGGTGGATTGAACTAGGTGGCGTGGGCACTTCAGCGACCATGGCTGCTGCTGCCCTGAGAGCCGCACGGCGTGCTTTAGCGGCCTTCGTTAAAGCCATATGTAATTAGAGCTGTGTCAAACGAAGTTCACTAGAATTGGGAAGACTGGTTGAGAGGGGGATGCCTCCTCAAGTTGAATAGCGGGTGCTTAAGTAGGCTACCTATCTACATCTTCGTTGGGAAAGCCTCCGCACGCAAGCCGCTTTTTTAACTCTATGACAAAATCGTACGAGAGGTCACATCCCTAAGAAAGGAGTAACACTCTATATTCACTGCAACGATTAGCGAAGAACTCTAATCATCTCTGTGTAGCCAATGAGCATCCCTTATCTGGGCTCTAGAGTAAAAGTCGGTTCAGCTTAACTTGTGTTCTCCGTCGGTCACGAGGAGAGTTTCTTGGTATAACTGGCACGTTTTCGTCCCGTTCGAGAAACATACATGCTATGTTGTATATAGTGCCCCAAACAGGCGGTATTCTGCTGCAGATGAACCAAATGTATAGTCATCTGCGTGCTCATGCCTTCAAAAATAACGACGCGGGTTTTAGATTAACACCGAGTGCATATGGTCTTCTTTACGTGCCGATCCCCTGATGCCCACGTATGAGTATGAAGAAGTCGCAACGAGTTCTGTTAGACTAAACATCAGGGGACTGCGTCAGATGAAGCGGCGGAAACACGGTGTGTATACTTAGTAGTTGAATTCGGACACTAATTCAATAAGTTTTGCTGTGTTAGGGAAACAGCACGTAGTAGCGAGTCCGAGTTTGCTTTGTCCCGTGCGGCGGGAGCAGCAGCTTCTCTGTATCCACTAAAGAAGTAAGGTAAGCCCGTCCCACCTCCGCACCGCAAGTTTAAACGGATATGCTCAAACGTGCGTGATTTTTGAATATCAGCGTTGGTACTAGTGGCAGATAGTGCTCTGGTGTACGGGCTATGGCGCGTAGTGATCTTCTCGTAGTCCTGAAATGAATATAACTATTTCAACCCTCATGTATCTCTTCTCGCCAAGAGTGATTCAGCCAGGCCTTTGCCATAACAAGCTTGGCCAAGCAGCGCTTCCCCTAGTTCTAAGTAATACTTTGAGCCAAAAGACAGCAATCGACAACCTCTAGCGTACTATCTAGCTTTGCTACAATCGCACTTGTCCTATCATGAAACTGTTACTTCACGCCAAGTAGCACAGCGAGTTAATCTCTCCCACAGGTAGTTTATCAACGTCATGAGACTCGGTTACTTGAACGTCATGTGGCAAGGGAATCGATTATAGAAACTTACAGTATATACGAGATCTAGTGGGGCTTCAGGTTTCACTTATTTGGCCCCCGATATCAAGAAAGTATTAGCTTTTCTCATAGCCTCATGTTATACTCTAGACCATGTTTGAATGATCCTCCTTCTCCTTTTTGATCGAAAACAAAGGTCACACGATTGAATAGGGCGAACCTGGCACGAAGCCCGCTGAGTGTTATTTCGCCCACCAGTGAAAATGATATTCTTGTCAACATTTCATGCGCATACAACCACCGTTGTCACCTAAAGCGCAATAATATTTGGACAGTGATATTTTCTGTCACTTCCCTCACAACACACATAGGGTTCACCACCAAACCCGTGGTTTGAACGCACGTTGGTTTCAGCGTGTTCTAAAGATCTGGAGACGTATTGGCAAAAAGTAGTCTGAACCAATTATCTTCCCAGCGGGGAGTCGAACCCCGGTTGCGTGCGTGACAGGCACGAGTCTTGACCGTTGGACCACTGAGAACTTGCTTGAGTTTAGGAATCATTCATCAGATCACCTAAACCATTATGTTTAGTATGGCAAGCATACTTAGCTCGTCGCATTCTCTCAAGCACAACGGTATTCTGTTTAAAAAACGACCTGGAATGCATTCATATAAAATACATTAACAGACATAGATACACAGCCACACAACCGAACCGACAGCAACAAAACTACAAGTTACATCGATCAACAAACGAAACAGTAAAAGAATTATAATAAGCTCATTTCATCCCAGGCAAACTATAGAAAGACCTTAGTTCTCTACTCCGACTCCCAAGAAAGGAGGGGGGATTAAGAAGATGAAGAAAAGAAAGAAGGTCCTGCCATTTTTCAGTTTTTCTTTTGGACCGGCCAGCGTGGACTCGGGGGCTACGAGCCAAGATCTAGACGTTTGACCCCGTTTCCGGCACCGTCCACCTGTCGCTCCCGTTCTCGTTCCTCTCGACTGCCGTTTCCGTTGACACCAAGTCCAAGGCCCCTAACCGGTCTAAGAATAGGGGATGAAATGATAGGCGAGCCATACAACATCATCGGCGCGTATGCGCTCGTATTTGGTAGGCGTATGACAGCCACCGCGAGGAATCGCGATAGGGGGAGAAGGGCGAGCGAAGTTGGACGTGGCGCAGCCGTGGTGATGGGCGAACGTGGAACAGTATTCGCCGGAAGGATGTACGGATTGGGCGTCGAATTGGAGAACGAAGTGGGAGAGATACCGCGTGCGCGTTTCTGTGGATAGGGCTCGTAGCGCTCATCGACTGGGGTGGATGTCAGTTTAAGAGTGGCGAGCAAGGAAGAAGAGGACCAACGTTTTCGCTTGCCTATTCGGGAAGGTGCAACTGTCGGGGTGGAGTCTGCCGCCATCCTTTCATCGAGAACAGCGAGCTCATCACAGGAGGAGAGCCATACGATCCCTGGAGCAGTCAGACGATGCCAAACTGCAGTAGATCGAGCTCACCATATCGATATCCATCCTGGCCGGACTATCAAGTATATCATCCATCGTAAATTCATCTGCGCCTTGGGAGGATGGTAACCGGGCAGCATTCGGCAGAGTTTCGTTTGAATTTGAACCGGAGCGGATGACCTCGTCATCGTCGTCCTCGCTCTCATCGACCGGCTGCTCGTCTTCGTCGAGATAAACCTCCGGGAACCGGCCCCGGTCCCTCCGGCGCGGGTGGGGTGCGAACGAGGGCGCCGGGCAGGTCCATTGGACGCGAGGAGCCGCTGGAACGAAGCCTCGGACTTGAGCTCAGCGTCAGCAGGGTTTGCGAGCTCAGATTGGATGGACAGCAACCGGGGGAGCTTAAACTGTGACCGCATCAGCGAGGCGTCATATCACAGCTATCAATAACAACTCACATGTGTGCCGCCGAGTTGTTGCGCCTGTGAAGCACTCCAGGGCGTGAGGGGGGCGTGCTCGGCGACCTAGGCCGCGAGTCGAGCGACATCTGGGGCGGCGTCCCAGAGCCAGAGTGGTGATGGTTCGCCTTGGGTCTTGCCGCCGACTTGGAGCGCCCTCGAGTGAGATGGGTGGCAGGGCTGGCCAGCTCCTGGGGGATGTTTAGCATCGGACCAAATGACGTTGCGAGCGGGCTCTGCGGCGCACTGCTCGTCGTCGACATTGCGCTCGGCTTGCTCACCAGACCCAGGAGACTTGGTCGCCTCAGCTTGCGGAGCTGAGCCATGCCCCGCTGGCGATGGGTCGTCCATGAACATCATCGGTGACGATGGGGAGGGCGGTGCGAACGTGGCGAGTGAGCGAGCGCGAATTCAGCGAGCGAGGAGGGCAGAACCGTGCGCGGGGACGCAAACGACGACGAGGATGAGCTCCCAGACGTCGAGGACGAGACTCTTGCGTCGGCCATGTCAAAGTCGCAGCTAGGCTTGGTGCTCGGCGGGGTTCCCGCGCGTGAACAGGTCTGCATTATTACCAAACAGTGCTGGCCGTCGGACTCGGGTACTTGATCTTGGTACGAAGTCTGCACTTATTTGGACTTAGACCCTATCGCTGCTTGGGTCTGTCTATGCCCACTAATCCTGCCGCGCGAATAATCTTTTCTCCACAATTCTCCCACCAAAAAGCCGTACACGTCGCAAGAAAAGTACCACAATCCACAATCCATGAGCACTAACTTGGGGCTCCCTGGTCCGGCAAGCGCTCAATGGCATATCGCCTCCTCACAATGTACATCAACGGCACACCAGGAACCTGGCCCCCGAAAATCAAACAAAAATCCCGGGCGCAGTTAGCGAACTCGAACGGAAGTTCTAGTTCCGGACCCACCTTTCGTATCCGCCTCCTCAGCTCCCGGTCACAGGTGCCACGATGTAACACTTGTTCGCTGTCACGCGATGGACAAGGCAGTCGTCCGCATACGTGCCTGTGTGCGAGCACGGCAGCCGCTCGAATCGAGGGTCCCGGGCCACTCGGAGCGCGATACGGTACTTGGGTCCCAGCTTTTCCAGCTCGGCGATCACGCAGTCGGTCACACATGGGATGCCTGCGAGCAGCAGTTCCGTTTGAATGGAATCCAGGGATGGGTGCAAGGTGACAGCTTAATATCGAGCACATGGGGCACGTGTGGCCAGGCCAACTCACATTTCGCATACAAGCAATCCATCATTCCCTGGACCAGTTCCAGCTTGTTCTGCAGGCTAAAGTTGATAAAGTTTGTATCGATCAGCACACGGTACGGTGGCGCGAGTGCTGTGTTGTGCGCAAAGAACAGGGAGGATGCTGTTTGCGGTCTGTCATTTCACACCGGCATCGTCAGTTCTGCACCGAAACTCAAGATGGATTAGCGGCACTCACAATCGACGGACCGCCGCTTCCTTCTCCTTTTCCTCCTTCTGCTTCTGCTTCAGCTGATTTTCCTTCCTGTGCGCCCGTTAGCGGAGCCAACCTACGCCACGCACTACTCACAGCCGGATGTCGTTTGGGTTGAGCATCCTCTTCACCGCTGCATATTTTCGCGTCGTCTTGGCTTTCCCCTATCCATTTTGTGCTGTGAGCTCGATGTCTCTGTACTACTGTACCGAAAGTGCTCTTGCCATGGTTGTGGTCGTCGACTGTCAGTATCCACCAAAATTGGATAACGTAATCCTTAGTCACATCATCAAAAATAGAGCGAAAAGATGTTAAGTAGATTTCTAAACGATGGGTATGTACTGGATATCTGTACAACAAAACACGAAGCCAGAGAAAAGTTCATTTCATAGCACCATCCACGTTCACGTCCAGCGTCAAACGTCCGTCAATATCACCCCCGGTAAGTACCCCTTCCAGCAAAGTTCGACTCGCTCGGTCCATAACCCGGGCCAGCGCTCCCCTGTCGCGACATGGGCGGTGCTTGAGGTTGATGCGTGTAGCTCGGCGGCAGCGACCATTGGGACCCAGCTTGAGACTCTTGGTGGTACATCAATCCTTGCTGTGAGTCTTGCCTGTATATCTGCTGTGGTGGGGCGATCCTCCCGACTCCGACACCTGTCATGCCGGTCCCAAGATCTACCTCAGTCGCAAGTCTCGACCCGGGCCTCGATGGGATATCTGAGACTGTGCGGTTCATGCCTGGACGATTGAGCAGAGGGAGTTGATCAGTCGATCCCATCCTCGTAAGCTCAATCTCCGAACCGTTGGACGCCGAGGGACCATGGGAGATGTACCGGTCGTATCCTGTTGGTCGGCTCGGGTACATTCCGGTTTTTTGCTGGGAAATTGATGCTGAATCGTCGAACATCGCGGTAGAGGCCATGCTTCGGGCATCCCAGTCCAACTCGCCGCGATCGCGTTGGTAGAGCGTGGTGTCCATCTCGAGATCGTGTTGCGCAACCGAGGCAAATTTGAGACCGCCTGGGCGGCAACTTTAGAAATTTGATCAATATACCGTAATGAAACAAGGCTTACTGGGTAAAACGGACACAGCCATCTGCTTTCCTCCGTACTCTTCCATCCGAGTCTGCTCCTTTGCAAGCCGACCCTGATACACCTCTGCGAGCAAATGTGTCATATTGCTGTGTACCATAGGCGTGAATAGCTCCGTATGTAGCGCTATTTCGCCGTTAGCTCCCATTCGCAAAACACCTGGACAACTCAAGCTCACAAGGATGCCCGAACCGTGAAGCTAGACGACCGCCGCTGGCATCCTGCTTGTGTACCCGACTCCGCGCGATCTCGTCCTCGCCGGGCACAAAATGCCGAAACTGTTTGTCAAACGTGGCACGCATCCAGATCTTGAATATCAATACCATGACCGTCGGCGGAATTGTCGAGACCCAGATATAAGATCTCCAGCCACGCTGGAGACCAATGGCTAATATTCGATGTTCGTTAGCGGGCGCGCAGGCACACAAAGCATGCTACTAACTCAGAGTCATCAGCAGGTTCATCATTATCACGCTTGCAAGCATGCGGTTCATGACCACGTTCCAGAGACGCTGTGTAATAATCAGCCAAAGATCTTCAGATGTTCGAAATGATCATCGTACTCCACCGCTCTCGACCTTCGAGACAAACACAAACATCAGCTGGTACTTGTAGACCACGCTTGAGATCCAGAATACAACGGCAGCTGTGATTGTATGAGTGCCTAGTTGTCAAGCCATTTAAGAATGCTCACCTGCGAGGGACACAAGAGGAGCAAGAGGCGCGTAGATCAAGCCGACAGCCACCATAAACAAGATGTTCGAGCTACAGTAGCACTCAGCTCCGTCACCAACTTCAGTATTAGAACCAAACGCACTAATAAACGGCGAAATCGAACTCGGGGGCTTAGTCCACTCTCGAATGTCACGAGGGGTACGGCCAAACAGGCTAGAAAACCTCGTTAAATTATATCGGCACCACTCTCGATAGATAGACGTACTGAGTCTTGATGAACACCAAAACTAAACTGATCACTTGAGCCAGGTCAAAGACAGCCAAAAAACCACGCAGGGGAAGAATGTGAGCCAGTAAGAAGACTGCTGGATATAGGTTGATTGAATGCGACCTGGGACCTCTGGTACATTGGGTTAGGTATAAATTGGGACCGGACATCTGCCACACTTACTGTGCAAACTTTTCAACACTTCCGAGATTCCTTGGTGCTTCCCAATCACAAAATGACCTCCGTGATAGTAGCTGCGGGTTTGATTGTCAGATGTCATCATGTTACACAGTACCTAAGTCCACTTACTGAAGCGACGCCCAACAAACTAAAGATGAAGAATTGGGAGATGATCAAAAAGGCAAAGTAACGCGCAACTACTGCACGGTCTAGACGCGAGTGAGTGATGGCGCCCTGGTAGGTTGAAATCTTGCGCATGACAATAGGGAAAAAGAAGCCAAAGATTGCGCTGATGGCCGGGGGCAATACACCTGTACGTTCAGGAGGTAAGTACCACTAGACTACTCGTAACCAGCAGGCAAGAGCGCACCAGAGGCGAGGGAGAACGTCCACGCGCTCTTCTCAGACCACGTGTCCAGAAACGGGACATACTCAGAGATCGACGCGAGGTTAGCAGGGCGGATATCACCAGCAGGGGGATAGTATTGAAGAAGCAAACTGCCGCAATGAGGAACCAGCCTGTCAATCGAGAACTGGCAAGAGCAGCATCGCCTTTGGTTAGGTTGCTCCAAATCTAAGTCTAGCGTCAGCCAGACAAGACTTCTAAAAGGCTAAACTTCTTACAATATCCTTTGGATTAGGGGCAAGAGTGATAGTGGTACCTTTGGGACTTTTACCACGAAGTATCTGCGCGACGACATGTGCATAAGGGACGGCGCCCATCGAAGCAAAACCTATTATTCAAGAGTTAGGATGTATGGGCTGCAAAAACATCGAGGCCAACTAACCATAGTTTTCAGCCTTCCTTGAATCGATCTGAGAGCGAGCGTTCTCGACGGCTCTTTCGGCCTTGGCAATCTTTTCCCTAAGTTGAAGCATTAGCTCTAGCACTTAAGACCATGCGGTAAACACATACGAATAATAGTCAATGGCGTCCTTCTTCTCGCCGCCAAAGCCAAGAAAGCCTCCGATAGTAATAGTAGGCCTTTTCTTGCCAAGTTTGCCGCCCTTGAGATATGTAACTAACACCTGCTCTAGTTGTCTGACGGCCTCATTGTGTTGCTCAATTAGCTCGGGGAGTCTACCAACTCGCCGTCCTATGTGGACGCAGTGGTCGGGTAGGGCACTCGCAGGTCGTCGAATAGCCCAGCGAGACCCGGGTCTGACTGCAACTTCTTGGGGACTTGCGTGATCATCAGAGTGCGCGCATAGAACGACTTGAGATATTCGTCGGAGCGGAACCACATATGCCGTAGTTCGACCATCTTTTTCCAGTGCCACCACATCGCACCCAATATAATCAGAGCTAGCAAATTACAGTTAGTACAACTTGCTCACATGCGAAGGCTGTGTATTGTTATGGATCACCGCAAAGTACTCACTAATTGCATAGCTGGCAACAACATGAGCGTACAGAGAGAGATCATGTACGTTTTCAATGGTGAACATGCTAAGAGTGTTGCGTTTGCCGGATGCGACGTTCTTGAGGTTGTAAAATACGTCAACTGGTCCAAGGCCAAGACAGCTGACAGCAGCTACTGCAGTGAAGCTCCAGCGCAACAGACGAAGAAAACCTGACAGCAAGTACCATTTCTTTTAGATCTATTGATAAAAGACGAGAGAAAAGAGACCAACGAAGGAAGGTCACAGCATCCAAACCGATTTTATCGAGTAGCTCCGGCTCCTTGGTGTGTATGAGAGGTGAAACCCAAGAAAAGAAGCCGGAGCTGATTTTTGGTGGGGCCTTGTCGCCTTCATGATACTTGACCTTGGGTTCATAGATAACCTAATGCATGGAACTGGGTTACAATCGTAGCTTGAAGAAGTACGGCGCCAGAAGACACACCCTGTTCCTCGGACGAAGGATGTTGAAAGCAATGACGGTAGCGAACTGACTGAATTGAGCGCAAAGCCCGCGAATAAAACAGGACAAATGCTCACTGAGATACTACCCCAAAGCGCCAAGTTAGATAGCACGGCCCGAGGCCCCACTGTAGACAACTTGTCCTCATAGTCTTTGATAAACTGGTCGATAGTTTCCTGGGCAGACATGGTGGAACGAGCGAAGGATGTCGAAGGACGCTATATTTGCTGGCTGATCACGAAGGCGAGACGAGCACTGTACTGGAATCACGCGGCTCGTTATCCTCGTACTTTTAGACAACAGATATTTGTACTTACCTAGAGTTAATGGACAAAGAGGAGCTTTGTTCAACGCCCCAACGATCATTCAAAACTTGGAGCAACTTACAACAACCGAAGCGAAAACGATATATAGGTGGCGAGGTAAGCTTTAACCAGCAAGCCAACCAGTGGGGATGTAGAGAGTGTCAGGGACGTTGAGAATACCGTAAAGACTGATGCCGGCGTGTAGTCAGTCGTCGTCGTTGAGCAAACCGGCGTTATCTTCTGTTCAGTTCCATTGTTGCAGTAAAACTCAGGGAAATCAGCCGAAATCAGGGATTTCTCAGCGCATGACGTTACAGTTGCCTAGACAATCGTTACAATTTAAATCCGAAGCAGAGGATACAAGCGTTTTGCGTTCAATGATTGTCTTCGTCTAGCCCAGGGCAGTTTTGCTCCAGATCCTCCTTGCTGTCGTACCTTGCTCCGCACCAGAAGCAATATGGTATTTTGAGCGCAAATACTGGAGTAGTGTATCGAGTCGCTCTTGCACCTGATGAACGGTCAGCAAGCACGAAACAGCCTTGCTTCTACTCACGTTCCGTTGGAGATACTCCCTCGCAGCATCCACTGTGTCCTCATCAAAATCGGGCTGGTCATTCACAGTAGACCCTTCTTTCGGAGCAGCCTCTTCTTGTAGTGCATCCTTCATTGCCAGTGTTTTGTCCTCGTCAAGTGTTTCCTCCAGTGGCCGTAGGCTATCCGCCTTCATTTGTTCTTTCAGTCTCGCTGCGACAGCCCGGTCAGCTCCGGGGCCCACATCCTCGTCAAAGTCCGATTCGCCAAGCAACACCCGAGAGCCCGGCTTAGCAGCCAGCGGTGCTTCTTCCAGTCCGTCGAACGAAGTGCGAGTAAGAAGGTCGTATAACGCTGGCGGAACTGATGATGGGTCTGTTGGGTTGAGTTGGAGTACGTTGAACTGTAATTATTGAGTTGACAATATCAACTCGAGCAATAACGCATACACACCTGTATGCCTTGAGCCTCATCCAAAGTAGCGCGAGTTCTTAGTGCAGCCCTCAACCGGCCTTCATTACGTTTCTCCTCGTATTCCCCTCTTGCCTGGCTCCGGAAGTTCTCATTTCTGCTTTTTTCCGCCGCGTCTTCCTCGGCTGACACCTTTGTTACCTTGAAGATCCTGTAAGAGGCGGAGACATGGCACGTTTGCCCAGACCAAGACCTTTCCTGCCTTGTAGATGACGTGTTGACACCGAAGAATAAGCTTCAATGACAGGAACGCTCACCAGCCCACATGGCCAGAGGCAAAGGCTCTGTCAAGTGTCCCGACTTGAGTTTCTTCCCTCCTTCCTCCACTTCCTCCTTTTCATCTCCAGGCTCAGGTGGTTCCTCCGACTTCAGTTTAGGCTCCTTTTCTTTCCCAGCGACTCTCCGGGTTTAAACCCCATCCTCTCAGCATCATGGACATCGCCTTGCTACCTCCTCCACTTCCTTGCTGCTCGGCATCCTTCTCTTTCTCGAATAAGCTCCTGCTCAGCCCTTCTCGACGAGCTTCCTCCTCCAATTCCCGTCGGGACTTGATTCGGCCTTCGAGTCGCTTGCGCTCTGACTCACGTTGAGCTATTCGGCGTCGTTCAGCGTAGCTGGCGTTTCCGGTAGCAGGAGGTTTGGATGATTCAAGTGAAGCCAGAAATTTATCAGACAGATAGTCTTCTTCCTCATCTGACATGACTAGAAACTATCAATGCTGACAGTAGAAATAACGATTCGACGTCGTCGGTCGATTGTTGGGCCTGGTTGGATGAAATAGAGTTGAAAATAAAGTCACGAGAAGCTAGTCCTATGATATCTTGAATTACCACTAGCGAGGAACTAGGGCCTAGCTGGGGTTGTAATGGAATAGTCTAATCGAGCCAAGTGCTGGTAGCCTTGTGGTAGTCTAGCGCATGGACAACGGTGGCGGCGCTTAGCCATCATTGCTCACCAAAAGGTTGACTGCGTGAAAGGGGAATCGAACCCCTGGCTAATCGAACTGGCTTGATGGCAACGATTAAGGTTACCACTACCCCATTCACGCTTATTATGTCACGTGAATCAATCCTTGAGAATCCCAAATCCTGGTGGTCCTGTAGAACAATGTTGGTGAACTCGAACTGTGGACCCAACCATCCGCAACGTGAACCAGATAACTTACAGCACTCGTCATATCGATAGGCCGTTGCAGGAATCGCATACACAGGGTCTATTGTTTGCTCAGTAGGCTGGGCGCCTCCGCTACTCGCGTCCAAGGACCACAGTCACATATTCGGGCAATTAAGAGGATGCCAAAAGGAAGAGAAACCACCATGTTGAACGAGGGGGCATACATGAGAACCACTTCCAAGATAAATGAATACACTCTAGATGAATTCCGGCACTGAATACTTCTTGGATTCTGTATCTACAAATTTTCCGCACCTCCCGCTAGTGGAACTAGACCCACAGAAGCGAATGCGGATCGACTCGCCGTATACTCTTGAATAGGGTTGTTCCGTTTGTGTGACTTCAAGTTAAAGCCTGCAGTTCACAGCTAGGAGGTGCGCACACATGTTCTACTTGATGCAAGCTCGGAAGTACTAGGATGAGTATCGACACAAGTGCAGGCTAACGATATTGTTCAGCTATTCATATATCATAGAGGTAATCTATCCTTGAAATTCCCGTAACATTCAGTTTCAAGTTGGCTCCTCTTTATAGCCCAAACGACGGGATGTGGTAGTTGGACGCGGCCAGCGAAAGCGCTCAGCCTCAATTTTCTCCTGAGGTTTTGAGCAAACTATAGACCCTGTGTACGCGACTCGTACAACGGCCCATCGATATGGTGAGCGCTGTACCAAAAAATAAATAAATAAGCGCGCTCGATCGGATTCGAACTCCTGAACTCCGTGGGCGGATCATGCATCATACATGTATGTATGCAACTGCCGAGCGCACTAGCATCAAACTCAACCGCCCAGCGGCCTCTGCGAGTTCAGGTGTTCTCGATCTACCAACTTACCCAAATCGGCTCATCAGCATCGGCTCGGAAACATGGACAAGCGTCAACCTTCACCATGCATCGAAATAAACTGCCGACGAGTCGAGATCTTAACCTATGAGTTTTACGACTCGTTTGAGCACTTTAAAAAACGAGAATAAGAATAAAACGAAACAACTTGAACACCCACAAGAACCGGCCTTGCTGGCACGCCAGTTGCACTTGTGTCGATACTCATCCTAGTACTTCCGAGCTTGCATCAAGTAGAACATGTGTGCGCACCTCCTAGCTGTGAACTGCAGGCTTTAACTTGAAGTCACACAAACGGAACAACCCTATTCAAGAGTATACGGCGAGTCGATCCGCATTCGCTTCTGTGGGTCTAGTTCCACTAGCGGGAGGTGCGGAAAAATTGTAGATACAGAATCCAAGAAGTATTCAGTGCCGGAATTCATCTAGAGTGTATTCATTTGTCTTGGAAGTGGTTCTCATGTATGCCCCCTCGTTCAACATGGTGGTTTCTCTTCCTTTTGGCATCCTCTTAATTGCCCGAATATGTGACTGTGGTCCTTGGACGCGAGTAGCGGAGGCGCCCAGCCTACTGAGCAAACAATAGACCCTGTGTATGCGATTCCTGCAACGGCCTATCGATATGACGAGTGCTGTATCTATATAGTATGACAAATAATAAACATACATTTAAGTTTGGGTTTTTGTTTACATTGCCTACTCAACCCAGGGCTATAGGTGAATACCTTTTGCCCCATCACATCATTTCCCCTCAGCCCTTCATCGCATGCTCTAGACAACGCCCAAAGGACTTGCCTACGTTCCCTCCCCCTCCAGCTTTTCAATCGTACACAACCGTTTTGGAACCTCGGAACAACCTGCCGTACATCTTGTAATCGTTCTGGGAAACGGACGATTTGGCACCTAGGTTGCAATCAAAATCCAACCTCCAATCAATCTAATACTCAATGACGACATCTTCGGAGACGTCCAGTCCACTCATCGCTTCCGGGTGTCCGTGTGAAGCAGGTCCTCAAGAAATCAACATGCTTGAGACCGGGAAAAATTCCACCCAGCACAACGAGCAGTTCCACCACGAAGCACCGTCCCATTTGATCAATTTGGTAAGGCTCGTCGTACGGATTTGGCCAGTAGTCTCCCGGTCTTAAGAATACCAGCTCCTTTAGTGAAGGAAACGGACAGTTTGGGTATTTCTCAGCGAGTTGTTTAATATAAACTAGATAGATCTCGATATTCTCCTGTAAAGTTTGAGTTAGCGCATACATACAATTAACGATAATGCACTTGCAATACGGATAGGGCCAACGCCCGGAAGAGCGATGCATATTTTCCTAGCATTTGGGAAGGCGGCACCATATCGGTCAAGTCCAACCGTCTCGTGGTCCCACATAAAATCTTCATAGCAAAGAGTCAAGCATTCTATGGTCGGATGGCCTCCTTCTTCGACCAAGGCATCAATCAAACTCCGCAAGATGTAGCGCTCATCTGCACGGGACCCATCGTGAAGGAGACCAAAAGAGTTGGCAGAGCAGTGAGGAAGTATGAGTTTACTCCACCATGGGGTCGCCCACAGAGATTTCAACGGAAGAATGATAGGAGGAAGGTCCGGTTCGATGTCTGGGTCAGGCTCCTGGGTCTCTCTAGGCCTAGTGCTTGAGAACAGAACGAGTTGAACTACCTGTGTTTGATCCCGTACGAAATCGATCGTACTATCGATAGACTGGGTCAGTGACAGCGACCTTAAGCGGAAAGGGTATGAGTCGTGCATATAGCCACTCAAAGCTTCCCAGTTTACGTAGCCACAGTGCGTGTTGCGTATGTGGAGGCTTTTCAGCTGTCTAGAGAGTTTCAGCATGCAGAACACTTGTCTGACAAACAAATGTTCTCGAGAACTGTGCGCATTCTCTCCAGGTGGCGCTGTAGCCTGCTTCCATAGCCTAGGGAACAGAATATCAATGTGAAGTACACTACCGCATAGAGTTTGGCCTTCAGACAGTTGTGTGACCAAGGAATCTACTTGAACGTCTTGGGTAAGAACAAGGTGATTATATGGAGTACACCTCAAGACCAAATAATACCATCGACAGGCCCTAGCTAGAGCCATTTTATCACGAGTATTGTGTAAGTGGCCCGTGATAGTTAGAAGGATATCCTGGTTAAATCGGGATTGTTGAGTTGCGTTAGGATAGAAGTGAGCTAAATCGACAGATCAATCCGCGTCGGCTAGCGAACATGAACATGATTACTTACGTACACCATCCTGCTGTGGTATGCGTGCAACGGGAGCGATTGGTGGCGGCCTTGTTGAGCCGGGCCATCTAATCAAGCTCGATAGCACTTTGGAGAGGCTGAACATGAGGATCGCCATGAGGGCTCCTGATACGCGTTGCCCATTTAAGACAGTCTGTTGCTTGAGTAAACGTGGCGCCAGCAAATACAGTTTGTTAGAATTTACCCTAACCTGGTGCCCAACAGCGCTTTGGCTGTGTTGGAAGAATGCATTAGTCATATCAACAGGCATCCATCCGAAGGAAATGAACCCGTTTGGGATAGCTTTCACGCCAACGGACACGTAAGACACGTAGTTGTGAATCCTCCAGAAGATCGATAGTCCAATTAAGATATGTAAAAACTGACACTGGGGTATGAAGGCATAGGCCTATCGACATATTACAACAGCTAGTCAAAGCCAACCGAATATCACAAATCGCATAAGACACTGATTACTCTTCTTCCTCTTCTTCCTCCTCTTCTTGAATAGGGTTACTACGTAGACCAGGCCCACGCCCGGATTGTAGATTACCTCGCCGCCCGCTCGCAGTTCGCTGTAGGGATTGAGTGCTCTCCGACGGTCCGGATAGGACTTCTGTTTTGATGATAGTCGAGGTAGCAGGCGGAAGCCCCGAAGGGTTTTGCAGCGGCGAAAGTCTATTCCCGCGCCTCTGAGTATTCACCCTCAACGACGTGCCAGATCCAGCAGATGGAAGCTCCATTCGCTTGAACCCGGGCGACCCAGAAAACCCTGCAGACTGATTGAGCAAATTCTCCGTCGTGAGTTGCCGTTTGTTCCGATTCTGCCCAAACCCGCCCAAAAACTCCTCTTCGTCCGTCCACTCGTCCTCATCGTCAGGGCTAAGCGACGGCCGCCCGGTAAATACATCTCGCAAATTCGCCTTGCCGCTCGTACTCGTTGAAGACGGGGATTCGGACTCGCGCGGGGGAGCATGTGCAATGACTTTGGATGACCAGCCAGGTGGTTCGGTCCCCCACGATTTTCTCCAGCTCGTCCGTGCGACTCCAGCATAGGTAACTGGCTTCTTCTGCGCAACAAAGTTCGTGGTTGTGTACTGTGCTCGCCTGGGCTCGGGCGAGTTTGAATAAGAGGTAGCCACGGCGTCCGAATCAAGAGCCGAGAATGCTTCGTGGAATGAAGTCGGGCGAGAGTTGGGCACCGAGCGTATAGACGAAGCAGCAGATCCGCTCCGACCATGGCGCGTCTGTACAGTCTTGACTTGTCGCACAACCTTGGTCGACGAACCCGACCCAGCCCGTCGATGATACTGCTGAAGCGGAGACTGAGTACTCCGTCGGGGTATCCGCCCAGACCCAGCTGACGAATTGGATGGGCTCTTGGAATGGCGGGGCCGTCGCATATTAGGCGTCACAGGAGTCATTGAAAACGACCTGATGGATGATGGCCTAGACGGGTAATCTCCACGCTCGCTCGTGGGTGTCCGAGTTCCAATCGAGTGTCGGCTAGCATCGCTCCGCTGTCTGCTAATCGGAATTGCTCCGTCAAGTTGTGGGTGGTGAGCAGATACGACTGATGAACGACGTGAATTTGCGCTACTTGATCTTCTGGAAGAAACAGACACACGGTGCTCGTGGTGCCTGTGACGGCTCTTGTAGCTGTCGGCTCGAACTGCTGCCCGCGGTCGGCCACGCAAAGAAGTAGCAGATGTCGGGGTGGAAACATTCGTGCGCCTCTGGCCTGCGATGTGAACACTAACCATAGGATCTTTGCGCTTCTTCTTGTCGTCTTGGAACCATGTTCGGAAAGCAGTTAACAAGCTCGCACGTTGCCGCGTCTTGGAGCTGGATGCAATCCGAGGCAAGGATGAAAGAGTATCTTCGGGCGATTCTTCTGGGGTCTGAGAATCGGTAGGAGCAGTAGCAGCCGACTTGGCCCCAACTGAGCTGGTCCCAGCAAGAACCCACGGTGAAGCGGGAATCGCGCTTGTTGGTGTTGTCGAACTCTTTTCGGATGGTGCCTCACTCGGTGCAGGCTGGAGCTTTGTCAATTTGGCCGGCTTGGTCTCTTCAGTATCCATCAGCCTGCTCCTTGGATTCTCCTCCGACTTTTTCCTGACCAGTACGGCCGTGCTTAATGCGGTCGAAGCCCGTTGGAGGATGCTAACCGAGCCGGAACGGCCTTTACCACTCTCGGACCGCGTACGCTTTGTTTGACCGGGCGTGGTCGGGGTGGATCTGGATGAGCCAGCTTCGGGAGACAGTGAACGGCCAAGCGAACTATTGCTGTGCGAGAGTTGACCATAGCTGTTCTTTGGAGAGATCGTAGGTGGGGTCTTGGCACCAATCGGCAAAATCGACCCAGTCGGGGTGGCTGGCACGAAGGACAATGCAGGTGCTATGGGCTTGGGAGGCGGTGGAGGTGGAGGTGGTGACAAATCCAAGCCGAGTCCCTCTTCCGGTGCAGCAGTAGGCTTGGTAGGGGTTTCAGGTGGAGCGTCAACCACGGGCGTTGGCTTTTTAGGCCTTTCCTTCTCCTTCTCCTTTTCCTTGGACACCGCTGCCTTTTCCTTTCTCAGCCTCGATTGCTCTTTGTGTTCCGCTTTGCGCTTTATCATCCACCAGAGTGCACCTGTCGAATCGCAAGCATCCGAAAGAACACTGTGTACAATCTGCGAGGCGTCCAATCCAAGCTTGCTCATCCGCTCCAAAAGTTCGTTCTCCAGTGGAGTCGAGAACAACACCGGAACGGGGGCTTCGAGTTCAGAGAGATAGTCGACCCGCAGCTCGGGGTATGTGGGTGAAGTAGGAGAAGCTGGTGGGGATAGTGTGGATGATATCGATCGCCGCTTGGTTCGTACGGGGGTTCGAGACGGGAACGAGCTGGGCGGATGGTTCCTAGACAACGCTGAACGCAGCTGCGAATCCTCTCCGTCGACACCAGCGGACAGCGTGCGCTTCATGATGAGAGGCGCGAGTGTTTGCTGCTTGGACTTTCTAGGCACCAGAATCTCCTCGTTTTGGCTGTCTTCCTCGGTCTCAGGGACGGCCTCAAAACTGGGTGCACTATTCGAGCTGGGTGTGACTGAGACATCAATCTTGCGTAATGTCGTCTCGCTCTCGTTCCCGACTAAAATCCCTTGGGTGTCGACGCCAATAACAGGATAATCATCCTCTAGGGCAGGCGCTGCAATGCCATCAGAAGTAGTGGGAGTAGTCAGCCCGCGAGAGTCAGATCGGGTATCGTCAGAGACAGAAGCACCTGAGCCGACTGATAAGTCCGAGGCCGCAGAGTGGTAAACGGTTGTGTCCGACCCCGAGACGGATTTGGACGGACTAAAGCCCAGCGTAGATGAGCGCGAAGGAGGCGCGTCTAATTGAGGCTGGGGAAGTAGGACAATTTCGGTCGAGGGCGAGGGGTGAGGAGAGGGGTGTGCAGGAGGATCAGATTCGGTTGGAGTGACCTCTTTGAGGGTAGGAAGGGTGACTGTCACATCCTCATTATCGGGAGAATAAACCAGGGATGGCCCAGTATTTGGGGAATGGTATATCGTTTGTTAGCATCCTGTTGAAGTATGTGACCGATGAGATCAGCCGCATCTACAGAATTGATTAAAAACTCGGGTAGTTAACTCGGAGGAATGCTGTACCTGTATTAAGCCAATCTGGGATGTCGTATTGCCCAGCAATAATCTTATCCCGCATTACGTTTTCATCGTCATCGTCGAAAGGGAGTGTGCCCACTAGGAGACAATAGAGAATGATACCAAGAGACCAGACATCGACCTCTGCAAGCGACGTCAGATGACCCTTCCATAAGAGGCAATAGATACACATACCCGCACCCAAATATTTCTTTCCGGCAAGCATCTCCGGAGCAGCGTAGCTAGGGTGATAGTGTCAACTCCGAGCCCATAGCCAGACTGGGAAAGCACTCACCCCGTGGTTCCGCAAAAGGTATCCAAAAACTTGCCCTTTTCATACTCGCGGGTGAACCCAAAGTCTCCGAGCTTGACAGAGCATTTTTCATCAAGCAGCACATTTTCAAGTTTGAGATCGCGATGAACAGCACCCTCCCGATGGACATAGTCAAGAGCCAAGCAGAGTTCCCCGACTATCCTCCGAGCTTCTGTTTCTGTTAATCGACCGCCTTTTTCGACCAAATAGTCAAAAAGTTCTCCTCCAGCGCACAGCTCTGTGACGAGCCATATGGATGACTCTGTGGCAATGACTTCGAAGAGCTGGGTGATGTGTTTGTGGTGGAGACGTCGGTGATGATGGATCTCTCGGGTTAGTTGAGCAGAATGGGCTTTGGGGATTTGTTTGATTGCGACACGCGTTTGGGTCAGACGGTGGGTTCCGAGCCTGACTTTGCCGTAAGTGCCTTTGATGGGTGAGCCATGGCTTTGGACAGACGTGGCACGAGACAACGTACCTTCGCCGATGACCTTGCCAAGCGTGTAGTTTCCTATGACTCTGATCTTTTCGCTCACTAGCTCTTTGCCCAGCTCTTGGTAGGCGTTTACGAGCTGTCGGGGAGGCAGGGGGAGGAAAAGGAACGGGGTAAACAATTTGTCAGTCGGTGACGACATGAAGCACGAACCTGTGCGCGCTGGTTGATCGTCTGAGAGTCTGACCGGCGATGAGCTGTGCCTTGCATGTTGAGATTATTCGTACAGATATTATGTCGTTTGGCGGCGAGAGCTGGGCGTGCTGGGGAACGAGAGTAGGGGATACCCGGCGAGCCAGGGCGCGCGACAAACAGCAAGAACGATGGAAAGCAAGTTGACGGATAGATACGAACAGCAGATGCAGGCAGCAGATATGGATATTTACGATAGAAAGCGGGGAGAGCAACGACGGTGGTGGTGGTGTTTGAAGTGACCAGTCCGAAAGGGGCTGACCAAACAAGTGAAGCGCCTGGTTCTTGTCTTCGCAACTACGGCCTGGCCAATGCAGCGTCTTGCTACTGCCAGACTATCTGGGCTTGGCCTCTCCAAGTATGCTGCCAGGACAACCAACTCTCTCGCAGTCGTCGTGCTTGTGCGGCGCGCATCCGATCTAAGCCGCGCGAGACATATGAGGTCACCACCCACGCCAACCACTTCAACAGAGCCTCCGTCTCGTATACCTAAAACCTCGGACGGCACTCATCTAAACTCTGCCGCTGACAACGCCGCAAGGGAAACTATTGCTGCCGCCCAGCCTTCAGACGAGCCAGGCTCTCAAACCGGAAAGGAGGAAATCCTCTACGAACGAAGCCCCAGCTGGTGGATAAAATGGGTCTGGGTGTTGATCGGCATGGACATCATCTGGTCGTGGGTCAATCCTGCACGAGCACATCCCAAGTAAACTGACCTGTCTTCAAGTGGAAATTTCGCAGAATTCATTTGGAATAGATGGACACGCCAAGTGTCGGACAAAAAAGGTCAAGGCCCAAACGATGACGTCGAATGGAAACCACGTCCAATGTGGCAGCGCGCTGGGCTCACCTTGTTGGTCCTTGCTGGAGGCACCGGTATAGCTCTCGCTCTGCTCCTTGCCCAAGCTCGCACGATCACTCGAATTATTCGGCTACCTCGGGCGTCGAACCAAGTACGGGTCGAGACTGCGAGGAACTGGCATGGAAAAGGGCGAGTGGTTGACCCTGCCGATATCACTGCAAGAAACGGCAGAGGTACGTGTTGACATGCCCACGGGCCGGAGATACTCAATCAATCGCAGACGATACCGAGTTGATCATTAAACTTCCTCATTCACGTGGAGAATTTCTCCTAGGCTTGGACGGAGCATACGTTCGAGGCACGACTGGCGATGCCTCTCAAGTGAGGTCGGTATTAGCACCTCCATTCTGAAGAGAGCCCCTGAATCAGGATACATGACCCACAGACAAAACTTCCAGCGGACATTTCCTCAGCTGAAAGGCTTCAGACGGGATGCGAATCTCGTCGCCCCAGGAATGGGCCGTTGGAAATCGGGGCCAGCTGCTTAATAAATAGGCCAAAACTAGAATGTGAGGAGCATGTCACCCATGCATATATCGACTATGCTAAATCAGCACAAGTTATCTGTAGTCCGCAACACTTGAGCAATTGTATATGCATATAGTGAACAAAATCAATCAATCGCATCACAACTCTTGTCATCAAGCGTAAGCACGAAGATAGGGGGGATCGTCTGAAGCTTTACCGAACCATTGGGGAGCTCGATTCGCCATTCAGATTGATCACTGCCCGATCGACTTCTTAATGAAGCAGCACACGCATATCCGGTCCGGATAACTACTGCATAGTATTTCACACTTGACACGTATGAGCGATCTAGTTCAAAAGCATCTACTCACAAATCAGTTCCCAAGGAAAACTTCATGAACTTTACTCTCACCAAACCTGTACGACCTTCGGCTAGGATGGCGCCCACTGTCACTCTTCTTTAGGATCCTCAGGCAATGCCCAACAGACGAGTCTATCTCCCTCACCATCCAATCGTGTCTGATCGCTTTACAGCCTCGAGGTGACCCCTAACGCATCTAGTTGCCGCCCCCGGCTCTGCCTTCCACAGTTTTACGTCTGTTCATTTGAGCCTATATATTCATGCCTCGCTCTCCTCTCCATCTTGTTAGCTAGGCTTTCTATCAGGGCGTAGAAAGCTATCCGACCTGCCAGCTCGCAGCCAGAGCAGGTAGAGTCTAACCTCTTGATCATATGGAAGTACTAGTAGGTTATATTCCAGTCAAAGTCCGACGAGGATTGCGCAGTCCCTTCTCCATGGATCTTTCGTCTTTTCATATAACCGTCGTAGCACCTGTTCTGAACAGGGCCTCCACTCATATCTTGGGGTTACACAAGCGTAACGTGAGGTTCGAATACCAGCATGCCTCATAAAGAGACAATGCGGTTAACTCGGGTGAAGACTGACCTTAGGCCTCGAATTAGGCTAAATGCTGGTTAGTGTCGCCCGCATGCATAGAATGACTCGTTATTCAGCGCTAATCCCGGGAAGACGTCTTTAATTCAGACCTCGCGGGGACCGAGTCTTACGAAGTATATCTTAGTCCTATATACCATATAATATCGCTCGGTAACTAAGTGTATTGGAACAGACTATATCCTGAGGTTGAAAGTCCAACCCGCTACGGCGTCCCTCACGGGGTAAGGTGAACGGAGATATGTGTGCTGGATGAGCTACAAACCCTTCCGTGGTTTATCCTAAGCAAAGTTCGGGAGCATATTAACCGTACTTACCACAGCCACTCGCCTCTTAATACTTGAGGTTCCGCATCCCAAAAATCAACGTAAATAATGAAAAACAACTACTTTACTTTACTACAATTAGGCATATAGACAGACAGTAGTAGCTCGATAGTGGTTCTTATGTGCATAGCTGTCCTCTAATAAGCTTATTTCCTTTTCCCCTCGTGCGGCGCTCTTCCTCTGTTTTGCTTCTTATCACACAATTTAGTGCCACGACGCGAGGTCCAGAGGACTTAGAGCAAATGCATATGCATATAGTCAACAAAGAAAAGTAATCACACTGCAGCTCTTTCGGTACTTTATCGCACTAGTGATGAGCTAGGTTGACAATTCAGGTTGATCCTTGCCCGATCTATTTTACAATAAACAGAACACTCAAATCTGATCTAGACCACCACCGCATAATACCTTACCTCCGAGACACATGGGCGAGGCTGCTGAAAAGCGCGCACTCGTTCTAATCCAGCCTGGAACAGTACCTGAAGACCTCAAATCCCTGAGTTCATATATCACCCATTTCCAATGCGCAGCCGATCCCTCGCTCTCTCCGGACCATCAGTTCAATGCATCTCTCCTCTGGCTTCTCACCGCTCGTGAACACAATGATCCCACCCTTCTCTTGGCCTACCAGCACATCGCTAGTACGTTTGATCAACTAGGCTTACTAGGATTCGATCTCTGGGCTCGACAGCGAATTTTGGATCGTCTGCCCACGGATCTAGCGACCTCGGCTGCACGATGTGCAATTCAACACAACCGTCTAGAGCTTGCTGTATCTCTACTGGATAAGTGCCGAGGGTTGAGTTGGCGACAGATGCTACGGACGCTTCCCTCTACCGACGAAATCGATCACCTGGCAGAGAGTTACCCAGGACTAGGTGTTCCTCTCCGGGGCTATCTCCGAGCTTTACACATTGGGAGTATGTCCAACAGGGCTAAATCCAACCGGTCACAGGAGATCACTCAACAGGAGATTGATGCGCATTTAGAGATAGCTCGAGACACGGCTAGCCTGATCGCGCAAGTGCGCAAATCGGTCCCAGGGTATGAAGATTTTATGAATCCGGACCCTATCAAACATGCGCGAACTCTGGCCCAAGCGGCACCTGTTGTCGTGCTTGTTCCAGATACGGCATCTACGCATATTGTAGTGTTGCGTAAAGGCGCCGTAGATTTTGAATACAGGTGTGTTGAGGGACTAGGGACAGAAGTTCTACAAGATATGGCCAAGAAGATTAAAGATGCAATCAGCGCAAGCGGAAGATTAGCTCGGGGCCCGAATGCAGAGGAAGCTGGGGGCTTGTACAACAATGTCAATGATGTATCATCGGAAGGTGAGCATCATTCTACCTCTCTATTCATTTAGGAGGATTAAAAATCCTGCAGTAGCGCCAACGGAACGAAAGTTTGCGCCAAAGCCGTTCAAGAGAAGTGATGAAACCACACAAGACGAGCTGAACCATCTGCTATCGACGCTATGGAGCACCATTGGGATAGCTATGAAAGACTTCCTTTCTTTGCAGGCAAGTCAGCTGCATAAAAGCGGAGATATAAAAAAATAGGGCTAACATTGATCAATTTACGTAGCGCAAACCGGACTCGGCACCCAAGGTTTACTTGTACCCGACTGGTCTACTCGCCCATATACCTATACACGCTGCTGGAGAATACATACATATTGGAAGAGATTCGCTCCTAGATTATTTTACCCCCTCTTACATCGCGAGTTTTCAAAATCTTATCTTTCCGGCAGAGTCTTCGAACCATACGATCCCGCTTCGTGTCCTAGCTATCAGCCAGCCAAACCCCAGGTCAGAATCCCCTTCCTGCAGCAAAAACGGAAATAGAGATAATACAGAAATATGTGCCTTCAAATCAACTTCTGGTCGCGCAGCACGAAAAAGGCAATAAAGCTAGTATCCTTAGCGGATCTTGGATATATTCCCAAGACCGTCCTTTGGTCTTGCATTGTGCATGCCACGCCCGACAAGATCCCCATGACCCACTCTCTAGCTCAATATATCTTTATGACGGAGAAGTAAAGCTTTCTCAGCTCCTGGGTCAACGTAATAAAATGGGGTTTCTCGCCGTCATGAGCGCGTGCGAAACTGCTATGGGGGACACATTTCGGCCTGACGAAGCGCTTCACGTCGGCGCCGCTCTGAACTACTTGCAAGGGTTTCAGAGTGTGATTGCAACAGTGTGGGCGATGCACGACAAGGATGGGCCGGCGCTGGCCGAGGTGATTTATAAAGGACTATTTTCTAGTCACACTGAAGGCAGAGCTGATCCAGCTGCTTTGTTAAGGCTAGCAGTAAACGGCATGCGGAGGGATGGTGCTCCGTTGATTCGATGGGTTCCATTCGTACATTATGGATTTTGATTTCAAGCTCTGACATCGAAGCAGCTGTATGCGCATCCAGATCTTATACATAGACTGGATACTGTATCAAAGCTGATGAAATTTCATATTTTTATCTAACTAGACAGGATCTTTGAACTTGAGTTGGCTGACATACATACAATCGGATTCGTGTTGATTTTTATTGATTGAAAAACTTATATTACGCCGCCTGTTAGATTAACAATATGGAAGCCGCCATTATATCGGAACTATGTTGTACTTGTATGGCACTGCTTGGCTGATCGGGTAGGGTGACTAAACAATACAAGCGCTGTACGTATTTGCAAGTGCCCCCCCTCGGCTGCTGGTAGTTGCGATTTGCTCACGCCTCACCTATATAAGAAGCTAAACCTCTATATCGAAAATAGAATCATACATCATAATGTCCTTCCATTCATATGTCGCGGGTTTAAACATTCGGATCACTGATGGCCAAGCCCTCAATTGCCTAGGTTGGGTTGCGGGTGGTACAGCGTGTTATCTCATTTGGCCAGGCTCTAATCACCTCAAAAAAGTAGAGAAAGAAGGGGGTCGTAGAATTGAGCCATCTCCCGCACTCAAGACCAAGGCGCAAATCCTGACTAGCGCGCATGGTCTTGGATTCCTCGCATCTGCTGCAGCCTTTCTATTGTCTCTTCCTCTGAATCGCTTTGTCATGCCTGAGTGGCTAGCGAAGTACGAGTTACCTCCTCTGTACTCCCCTCTTGCTTGTACCGTCTTGAGGATAGCTGCATCCGCAGGCTCGGTCGCTATTTCTCTCACCTCAGCCAGTGCAACTAAACATTTAGGTTCACAATGGAATTATTTTGGGGTAAGTTGCCCAGCTGTCAATATGCATTGCAGAGGTCTTTATTATATGTTAGCTTCGTGAGCGACCCAAAGTCGTCAAGACTGGGCCGTATAGTATTGTACGTCATCCTATGTACAGGTATGTACTATGTGTTATGATAGCACGAATTGCTAACAAGAAGCAAAGCTGTGGTATAGTTCTAGAAGTTTGCTTTGCGGTGAGTTTCTGACCCGCAACTCCCGAAATCGATTTACCAAACTATACCTCTCTCTATAGGGAATGTTTTGGAACTGGATGCCGCTCGCTGTACTGGGAACCGTGTTGATCCCAGCATTTGTCATTAAAATACCTATGGAAGTGGGTGTATGCTCACAGAACTCTGTAACCAAACTCACTCCCTTTAGGAAAAGGCTATTCTGGAGAGCAAGATTGGCGCGGAGTACAAGGAGTATCAAAAGATAGTCCGATGGCGCCTCTGCCCTTATTTATGGTAGTTAAACAGTGTCACAAAACGAGGCTCGCTGCAGAGCTATTGGATGCACCTTATGTTAATATTGACCGTGGATCCAACGAGCTCCACTTTGTTGTTTGTTTGTATAGAGGTCCGAATGGGCCCTTCGCGGTAGATACTTGGAAGACTCGTGGCTCCATCATCTGCGCTTTATTGGTCTTCTATTACCCGCGCGGTCAATTTTATGTCGCCAGGACCCTAGCCTGTATAATACAACGTCCGTTTGCCTCTAAATTTTGTCCGTATTCAGATACCATCACGTATGTTTCCCATGATCCACCATATTGAACCAGTAAATATCCGATAGGGGCATAGAATTTGTGAGACGCATTGCATCTTACTAACTAGCGAGCGGGGATCTCGGTATATCCTTCTACATAATAGTTCGCAACTGCTTAGCTCCTCAGACACCCCAACACTTCGCAATTGCTTTTATCATGTCATTCCGCTCGTACATAGCTGGCCTAGGTATCCCTGCATTTACAGAGATTCAAACAATGAACGGCGTCGCAGTTGTAGCTCTTGGGTTTTCTTTCTACCTGTCATGGCCGGGTTCCGAGTTCAAAGCCAAAGTCGAGCGTGAAGCTGGCAAACCCGTAAAGATGGAGCCGGGGTCACAAGGAGAGCCATGGCGGTTACTGGAGTCCACGCCCTCGGGCTCTTGTTCCTGCTCTGACATTCCTAGTTGCCCTGCCAGTCAATCAGTTTGTAATGCCAAAGTGGCTTGCTCGAGCTGACCTACCTTGGACCCCTCGCCCAATGTTTACTATGCGGTTAGAGCCGCAGGTTGCGTTGGGGCCATCAGCCTCGGTGCGCTCATGGTTTCTGTGTTTAATACGTTGGGTTCGCAGTGGAACTTTCTTGGAGTAAGCTGGTTGAAATAATGCATATACTGTTCGGATACTTACGAACTACATAGGTTCGCGAACGACCCAAGCGTTAATTCTGGTGTCTACAGTCTCGTTCGACACCCGATGTACAGGTGAGCTCCCATCACCAAGAACGATGGAGATACAAAACCAACTGATTCGTCTGAACAGCCTTGCTATGGGAGAAGAGGTGTTATGGCTGTGCGTCGGCCTTAATTTCCCACTTGTGCTATTTTAGGACACTAAATCAACTTCTTATAAATAGATGATGTTCTGGAATTGGATGCCCCTTGTTGCACTGGCTACTGTCCTGATTCCCGCGTTCGCAATCAAGATGCCGATGGAGGTGAGAGGAAGACACGCGCTTTTGCTAGCTATTGACATAAGGGTATAGGAACAAGCAATGTTGGACAACAAGGAGATGGGTGATGCATACAAAGCGTACAAGAAACAGGTTCCATGGCGTGTTTTCCCATACATCTGGTAGTTGCCTCGATTTACTGCATACATTCTGACTTGAAGCTAGTAAATAGTCAAATGTATGCAGCCGCTTTACGTCGATTCGCGCGCTCTACATATTCTAGGTATATGCGCCAAGAGCTGGGACATCAACATATCTCATCCACATCATATACAAAACTAACCATATGTGAAACCGCAACCCCAAGTAAAAAGTAAAACAAGGATAGTCAAAAGTAGAACAAAGACGGCTAAGAAAACTCAGCTCTAGCTGCTGTCCATATCCATTGGGGACGACCGTATAGAACCAGACTCGGCCCTCAGGTATAAGCCACGGGGACTCTGACTCCGCCTCCTGGCTCCAACTTGTGATCGAACGTCTTGCGGGCTTTTCGCTCCTGCACTGGTAATAGCTCCGGTCCCGGCCGTGCTTGGACTACCGCTTTTCCTTGAAGGCGGGGGCGATCGTTCGCGTATCTGTCCAGTAGAGGCAGGGGGCGGAAGAGGCTGGTTCTGGCTTCGAGGTGTGTGCGGGCTCTGGTCGCGTCGGGTGCTATTGAGCGGAACCGGACGCGGTTGGGTATTTGACCGAGGAGCGGGCTGCCAATTGTCCACAGCAGTCGAACCACGCTTATCCGTCGAGACCGAGTCCCGTCTATCGTCTTTGGACCCTGAATCTCGCCTTTCTTCTCGGACTCCAACGTCCCGTCTAGGGTCATATCGCCCAGCTGCAGAATCTCGTCGATTTGTGTCTTGTGATCGACTCATTGGAGCGATGATCGACAAATCGCGAGCCGGATGCTGCGCTACCGGACTCGGACCCGACGGTCGACGAGGAACACTATCCGGTAACGGCGGGAGACGTCCATCGCTAGGGGTAAGGACGGGACGCTCCGTGTTCCCGTTTTTGGTAGGTCCGCGACTTCCGTTGACTTCATTTTCTTCTTGCCGGTTCACAGAATTGTCATGGAGTTCGGGCCGACATCGGGGTCCCTGTGCCTGGTCATCACGGCTTGATGTGGGGCGCGAACGATTCGGGCTGGTGTTACCGTTTTGCAAAGGAACGTCGGTGATTTGTCCAGGTTCGTCTGTAATCGGGCGGCCTGTCGTGCTGCCCACACTGGAACCCATCGCCTCGCCTTCGCTCATTCGAGCTCGATGAGGCAGGACCTTCGTGAACGAACCCGTCTATCGGTCCATTCGATCCCGAATTGGCTTTTGCATGAATGAGGCTGGCATCTCGTGTTCGACCAGAGGGAGAGACAATCACACCATTCACGGGTGAAGAAGCATCCCAGGTGGAGCCCGTACGTCTCCAATTACACGTTCGGTCGTCGGAGGACGGATACGGAGGCCGTGACATGGGATGATCTCGTGATTCAGGGGGCTTGAACAGCTTCGCAGGGGCTCGGTCGAGTTCACCCTGTGCTTCATTTTGGCCACTCCACCTCCTGGGTGTTGTAGAGGCTGAGCCTGGGGTGTGGATGGCGTCCATGTTTTAGGTTGAGGTGGTGAAAGCCCTGGCGGTGACTGGGCGGTCGAGCGCGGGACGGTGTCGGGAGTGGGATTGGATTTGTGAGGGTTGATTGGCCGGGAGAGCGACCTGAATGGATGAATTACGGGAATGAGTATGCGAAGGGGCGGGTGGTCGAGAAGGAGACGTTGCTGATATAGACGATCTAGGTCCAGATGTAGATCTCGGAACGTTATCTATGGGTGATCGTATCGCCTCCACACCAAACCCAGCAGGCAGCCCGTTGGGCCCGGACATGGATCGCTGTCGGTTGTGACGGGACTCGGGCTTGCATTGGCGCTCGCGTTGATTGGAGGAGGCGTAAGCCCCGTTTGGTTGAGCGGGCCGGGGGCTTCGTGATGGGTGGATGGTCGGCTGTCCACGCGTTGGAGAGGGATGTGTGTTGCTTGTGCCCCCTCGGTGCGGAGTGGCATCTTTTTGTCGAGTGTGCATTGCACTCTGCCGCGGGAACTGGTGCGCATAAGACGCAGGCTCGGGATACGCGCATTGCAAGTTTCGTCGTACGCAATTAACGCAGGTTGGGAAGTCGCCTGTACAAGGAAGTTCGACCTCTGGAATCACAAAAGCTGAGTCAGATGGACAAAAACCGAAGCAACGTGGACGGCATACTTATGCAGAAGAAACACGCGACAGGGCGTGTGCAGTTTGTCCCATCTGGGTTGCGCGTAGATCCTGCCTGTCCGAGACCGTTTCCTTGCGGGTAGCGTGGCCGATTTGGGTCGAGTGGCGTCGTGGGCGACTCTGTAGGCAGGACGTCTGGGGTATGTGGGCGAGAAGGCATGACAACGTCGGACTCTTCGCCTTCGGAAGGAAGACGAGGTAGGAGGCTGTTGATGGCGAGGCATCATCGGGATTGATGCGGGGCCCGAGTACACACAAGGTTCTCCTCGTTTGATACAGCTCTGACACGAGGGACGGAGGCCGTCACACTTGCGACGGAGATCATCTGCACGAGTGTCAATGAACATAGGGGGACAATTAAAGGGTGGCAACTAACTCCTGCAAAAGTCACAAGATGTCTGGCCGCGGCAGCCCGCTTTCGTTGCCTAGATTCTTTTATTTGTGCGTAGGTCGAAGTGGGTGCTGGTCGCTTCCGACTCGTACTGGCAGCCGCAGCGCAGCAGCAGCGCGCACCGGTGTTGTCTGAGCTGGTTCGTCATACTTGCATGCCTGTCTATCGACACGCAGGCGGTACACTGAGGCCGTTCGCCAGTGCATTTGAGATCGTGTTCTGTACGGAATGAATAGGAAGCACGACAACAAATTTCTTGCAAGTGCTTACCGCGACAGTAGACGCAGCCCGGGCCGTTCTCTCGCAGGTATCGCAGGTCGCGAGTGACCACAGCAATCGGTCGCTTGCTCATGCGGCGCGGAGCAGGCGCCTCGACTTGCTCCATCGTGGTACGGTCTGACACGACTAACAAGCGCCGGGCGTCTCTTGCAAGTGCAACACGCTGCTTCTCTGGTCTGTGCACTCAGGGTCCTAGGGTCCCATCAAGGGTGCAGTGACATCATGAACCCCAAATCAGCCTCGGCAAGCCCGGCTTCGCTCCATTAAGATCTTTTTACATCTCTACCACCCATTTCCTTTCGTTTTTTCAACCGTCGTCGCCATGTCTCAGCGGGACGAGCACGGCTCCCGCCGCAACTCTCACGACGCCAACGCCACTCCAACGCTGACGTGCACCTACGTCCCCAAGATGCCGCACGCCGCCGGCTACCCTCACTGGCCTCTCTCAGTCCCGGAGCGACCTGTTCGAAGCGGAACGACCCACCCCCAACTCCCCCTTATCGTCTCGACGCGTCCAAGTCTCAGGAAGTGATGAGCGAGCCCACCCACCGACTATGAGCGCGAACACCGTGAACACAAGCACGAGCACAAACCAAGCGGGGCACATGTACACTACACAGAAGACGACAGTGGACAACACGCTCGACCCGCTCGACCTACCCCGTCACGTACGTTTTCTGCCGTCAGCGCTACGTCAGCGGGAAGCGACCTCGAAGATGACCTCGAAGAAGACTATAACTGGAGCGATGATGAAGACTTGCTCGACCAAGAGGCCAAGTTTGAGCAAAAGACTGGCCAACGTAAAAAGGTTCGCACCGGTTGCGGAATAGGCAGGTCAGTGTCTCCAGCACTTGCCTTTTTTCCGCTA
Organism: Ceratobasidium sp. AG-Ba; assembly: GCA_016906575.1. Taxonomy (NCBI): domain Eukaryota; kingdom Fungi; phylum Basidiomycota; class Agaricomycetes; order Cantharellales; family Ceratobasidiaceae; genus Ceratobasidium; species Ceratobasidium sp. AG-Ba. The sequence goes on along the minus strand of CP059622.1, from coordinate 1,409,193 downwards.
AATAGTTTTGCAGGATCATCATATTTTCTTTTCCACGCTCATTGGCTCCACAATCACTGCCGGTCTTCTTGCCGTTGCCCCGATTCTCCTTCGAATCTACTATCTCAAGCCTCATCGTACGGAACATCGAACCTATGTTACTAATACGGTCTCGGCCTGGCTCTTTTGGGCAGCAGCCAACGTCCTGATTTCCTGGTACATTGCCGTTCTCATCGATCTCATCCCACACATCATCGCATTCGCAGTCGACACCGTCTGGGGTACGGTCTCTGAGCAACTCAAAGGCCGGATTGAAGTCTACAACGCGACCAAGGGGTGGATCAAACCTCCGTTTTACGCTGCCACGGCCTGGGTCGCGTGGTACATTCTTCGCCAACATCTTCAAGCTTTATAACCCAAGTGACGAGCACGCGAGCCTTGCCTCGTATACGCCCATCGTGAGTAGCCATCCCGTCCCGTTTTGGGCATAGCTCGAAATTGATCTGCGTTACCCCATTTGGCAGGTCTACCAAGTGATCATTTTCTTGTTTTTCCTCACTCTGCTTTACTGCATTCAAAAGATGTTCACCCAGTTTATCGCAATCTCGTTCCATCGTACGGCTTACAAGGAGCGCCTTGACGAGGTCAACACTGCTATCAAAGTCATTGATCATCTCCGGGATTACAAACCTAAACGCAAAACCCATGCTCCTCAGCAGTCTTCGGGCTATTTTGGAAGCCGTGTTGAGCCAATGGAGCTCGAGGAAGGCCTCACTGATTCAGGAAAAGGAAAGGCCAAAGCCAAGAGCAAGGGCTGGTTCAGGTCCGGAGACAGGAATCGTACCAAGTCTCATTCTCGCTCTCGTTCCCGATCGAGCTCTCCGGGTGGTTCGAACAAGCACTCGTACCCACCTAGGCGATCAACACCCGACAGGGATGGCGCGGACGAACTTTTGGCTCAGGCTGCGCGCACAGTAAAGCGCGCTGTGATGCACGATGCCCGTAACATGCGAGGAGGAAACGGAAATGGTGGCTATGGCGGTGCCGGTGGAGATGATGATGAGACTGGGTTGAAGTTCAAGATGGGTAGTACCAAGGAGGCCAAGGTAATTAATCCTATGTTTCATTGGACGGGACTGGCTATTAACAGCATGAACAGAAAGTTGCTCGTGACATTTACTTTGCATTTAAGCAGGATCGTCGACGCCAGTACCTCATTCCTGCCGACTTTTTCCCAGCTTATCCGACGCCGGACGAAGCTCGGGCGGCGTTCAAGGTGTTTGACACTGACGGGAACGGTGACATTACCCGGGCTGAGATCAAGACAATAGTCGTCAAGGTCTATCGCGAGCGACGATTCTTGAGTCGTAGTATGCGGTGAGTCTATCTTAGGCTGGCCTCGCGGAACTGTGGCTCATAGCTTTCCCATAGTGATATTAGCGCAGCGATTCAGACACTCGATCGCATTTTGTTGTTCTTTGCGGCTGTTGTTTTATTCTTCAGTGAGTTTGCTATTTCCGAAAAGAGCTTGGATATTCATCGGTATCTATAGTCTCTCTTAGCGTTTTCGGTGTGGCTATCGGGAATAGTCTTACGTCGGTCTACTCGCTCGGTATTGCCGCGAGCTTCATTTTCAAGAACGCCGCTAGTTCTGCCTTTGATGCGATCATGTTTATCTTTGTTACTCAGTAAGTGCATATACAGCTTGAAATTCGCACCTACTTACTGTTATTACTAGTCCCTTTGACACTGGCGACCGCTGCTTCATCGAGCAAGAAAACCTGATTGTCAAACGCATGGGCTTATTTGCAACCGAATTTGTGCGTGCAGACGGGACGACACTTTATTACTTCAACAGCAACTTGTTTACTAAGTTTATGTAAGTTGTTCGCGTAGAGTTGCGTGTATGCGTCGTACTGACTTGGTAATGGGCCAGTACGAACGTTCGACGAAGCGGAGTACGTCTCTTTATCGCAGCCTTATTTGGCTAAACTAACAAGTGCCTCCAGAAACAATTCGAAGGTCTTACGCTTCAAGTAGACTGGCGTACTCCCATGTCCAAACTTGACCAGCTCGAGCAAAAGATGAATGAGTGGCTCCAGTCTGACGAGAACAGGTGGTATGACCCTCCAACCGGTGTTATGCTGCAGCATATCGATTTCCAGAGGTGCTTGGAGCTGACTATGGGTATTCCGCATAACGGGTAAGTGTTCCTTTCCGTCTCATTAGAGCACAAGTGACTAATTTTTCATCTGCCTTACAGAACCTGGCAAGACTGGGGTTTGCGCAATGCTCGCAAAACTGCTTTCCATGCTGCCGCTCAGTTCTATTGCCGTCAACTTGGAATCACATGCGGCAACTCGCCCCAGCCTGTACTTATTCAACAGAGCCGGCCGGAGCTTGAGCCGCGGTTCCATTCGGACCAGACGGTCGATGGTGATCTACTCTCTGCTCCCGACGAGACAGCCGCAGAACCTTCAGCGACCCCTGCCAAAGCGGGTGCACTTGGATTTGTTCCACCGCCTGAGGAGCAAAACAGGCTGAGACAGCGCAAGATCAAGAGTCATAAGAGTGCGAATCGGGGTATGGTAGAAGGCTGATGTAGTGTACAAAGTTAACTCTTCCTCCTCATTGTTTGGTTTCAAGACTTTCTCCGTGTCGTCATACTACACTTTACATAAGAACCAGTGCATAGTAAACTTTCCTTCCTGGACATACTCAACTTTTACCACCCATTTTTTGTCATGCTGAGCATGTAGATAGATTTCTGTTCTTTGATAATTCAAAGGGTTGGAACATGGGATTGCGCAAGCTACTAGCATATTGTAGACTCGTCCATCTTGCGTTGTCGGCCGGAGAACTGTTATTGCGCTCGTGTGGTTCTTGGGCAATCGCAACGCTTCAGGAACAAAGGCTATGTGGGATGTTTAGATTCTCGGCTCTTCGTTATCGCTCGTCGCATTGTTATCAAATGAAGGTACATCGTACCCCAGACTACAACTGAAATATACCATGATGAATGACAACCTGGTTGACCGTTTGACATAGTGCCTGTGCCTTCACAGTTCAGTCTAGCCGATATTGGCTGCTTTTTTTGACGGACTCAAGGGTGCTGGAGCTTATTCACCGAGACTACATGTGTGCGGTTTTTCATACGTTACGTCTTACGTCTGCCTCTTCGCAATACCGCGTCGGGTGTTGTACTCCGGCAATAGCGGTCTCGCCCTTGTGCCTGGAGTTGCTTGAAGTAATAGACCTACCTCGGGTCAATAAATAGCGCCCTCTGTGGTTCATGTCCGATCCAACCATCTTTCACCCGGCTGGCCTCAAAGTTTAGTTTCGATGCATCGAAACATTAGAACTAAATCTTCATTACAAGCGTCTTCCGAGGACGAATGTCGATCAAAGGATGCGTCGAAAGTCCACAGAAACGAGCACGGAAGCTTACTGGTCACAACCTGTACGCCCTTTACTATGTTTCTACGCAAACTAGCATTTCCATAGGCTTCGCGTAGGAGTCATCCGTAACTTTTTGAGCTGACATATCACCTATATGCAGTCAGACACAGAGCAAGACTTGTCGTTGCGTTGGCTGCGGCAACCCTCTTGGCCTTTGTCGCATACACCCTTTCTAATCCTGCAAAGTCGGCCTTACCTTCTAGCGGGGCTCGTAACGCCGCGTGGCCAAGTATGCCCAGCTATAGCCTTAGCCCGGAGGTTGCTCACAATGTATGTTCAAACCACTCGTATATTTGCTCATTTTAACATACTGCTTCCTTTTAGCTAGGAGCGTATGCCGCTCGTTACGTGGTGCCTGGCCCGATTTCTACCGAAGTCCCCTCAGGGTGTAATGTCAGCATGATAAGCATTGTGAGTACATGGTACTCTCGCTCTAGACAGCAACTTCTATTTCAAGTTTGATTTATAACAATTACACCTAAAAGTTGCAACGCCATGGTGCTAGGTATCCTATAGAAGAATCAAGTGTCGCCATCCAAAAGGCCCTCAGTAAAGCCAGGTCCGCGCGGAACATCACCAACCCATTGCTCAAGTTTGTTCCTGGGTTCAGTTATCCGAATCAAAGTGAACAGCTTGTTCCATTTGGTCGCAACCAGTCAGTAAATGAACTGACTACTTTCGCGCCCGGCTGAATACCGTATTGCAGATTTATCTCTGGGCAGATCATCGCCGCAAAATACGCAGCGCTGGGAAATTCGAGTTTTGTCCGTTCGGCACCTCTAGAGCGAGTCGTGAATCTTCCCGATGGTGGCGACAAGGTTTCGACGGCGGTCTCCCCAATGTTCCGATTTCTAACCTGCCCAGCCCAGACCTTATTCTCTCGGTGAGTCTCTTCAAGATTCGAAGGGAAAGCACCTGACCATTTCTTGAAGGCTAGTTTGAATACACATGTGAAGCAGCCCAAAAGCTTTCCCAAAGCCTGGTGATGTCAAGAGCAAAGAGTGGATTCCTCACTTTGTGCCAAGCATTACGCGTTTTCTCAATGATGGTCTCCATGGTGCCAATCTAGACGACAAGGATACGATACATCTCATGGACCTGTGTGGGTTTGATACAGCCTTCAAAAACGGCACTGCTAGTCCATGGTGCAGTGTATTTAACACTATCGACTTTGAGAATTATGAGTATCTCAGAGATCTGAGGGTAAGCATAACACGCCCCTTTGCTCAAAGTTGCCAACCAATTTTGATTGTTCGCTAGGAATATTATTCCAACTCTATGGTTCTGCGTACGCCCCTTCTGAAGGCGTAGGCTGGGTGAATGAACTGCTATCACGCCTTAGAGGCAGACCTGTATACGACCATACACGACCAACGCAACCTTGGATGCCAATCAGGCGACCTTTCCGTATGGCCCGTCCGCTCTAAAATTGTGCGCCTATTCTTGTTCAATTGATCACATACTGACTTTAAACTTCACAGTTTGCTGATTTTTCCAGCGACAACGACATCACCAAGATACTTTCGGGCCTTGGTATCCTTCGTGGCAACACTCCACTCCCTGCGGACGGACCTATCCCGACTAACCGTCAATTCTATGTATCCAAGATCGTCCCGTTTGCGGGTCAACCGTTGTTGAAAAGTTGACCTGTTCTGAAACAAGCTCTAGGCCAGCAGGGCACTATGTACGCATCCTTGTCAACGATGCCGTAGTCACGCAGGAATCGGCTTGCTGCCAACCTTGGGGGACATCGGAAGGCTTCTGTCCCTCGGTGGTTTCCTGAGTAGCCAGGTCTTTGCTGTTAGTGGAGGAGACTGGGCATCTTGCTCCTTGAATAGTACACAGGATGTTGGAGAGCGCTGTAGTGGGATTCAGCAATCTACCTCACAGTTTGGTTCCCTTCAGTCGTGTAGCCTCATTAATGTATGCCACTCACTCTATTCGAGGCGTTTACAATTTATAGAGAAGTCTTCTATACGTCATCTAAGCATAGTCCACTAAGCATATACGCGGTTACTGTGATACAATCGCGGTTATGATTCTGCAGCTCTGGTAGGCACATTGCGATCGAGCAGCGAATTAGTACAGCTCCAAGTACATGAATCTACTTGCTATACTAGCTCACATATGCAAATATCACATAATCTATTGTCTCTTTGAGCTTATTTACTTTTTCCACTCTCCGAAAACGCGTGAGCTACACGAAACAGTCTCGTACACGCATACAGTCTTGGAGGTCTACGTTTGTAAGCGCGGCCTGATGGTCATCACGTGCACCCAATTTCTGTCCTTTGTGGTGAGCCAACAACACATTTGCTGTCTGAGCACCGAGCAGTCAATGAACACAAACACAAGATCCATTTACACTTTCGGACAACAGATTCTCGTGCAAACTGCGCCCTTTCCTCTGTTGCTTGGCCGTCGATCGTCGGTGGTGCCTGCAGGAAGCGACTAGTATGCCACATGTGTCAAATAACTATTTAGCGCACCCTAACCCGCGATATAAAACATCTACTGCACACGTTTGATGGACAGTAATAGGTTCCGCCCCTAAATAATCGCCTTAAGATCCGGCCAACTAATTAACATCTCTTTGTCCACCAAGTCTCGTCACTTGGGTGCAATGCACGGAAACGGCGGGAATATCGGGTCGGCTCCTAAGGCTGAGCCAAGAATGCGCAAACGAGAGCATGGAAACCTGGCGGTTGTGAACTGTGCGTTGTTATACAACTTTATTAGCTACTACGATGTACTCGTGCTTACTTCTGACCTGTTGGACATATATTTGGCTTACGCAGTCGAACGAAAAACAAGATTCGCCAGCACATTGACTTTGGCTGGCCTCTTGGCTGTCACCACATATGTACTCATCAATCCTACGAGATCGAGATCAATTTGTGGCCGGACTGAACTTACCTCAATTCCGAGCTTGCCCAGCTACGAGCTTGACGGATATTGCACACAATGTATGTTCAGTCTATTATACCAACCCTTCCGCCCAATCAGTTCGGCTTAGCTAGGGGTATATCAGCTCGCTACGGTGCCAGTCTGATATTACGGAAGTTCCTACGGGATGTAGTGTCAATATGATTAGCATCGTGAGTACATCGCCCACTTGCTCTAGCAAACAAAGCTTATGGCAAACCTTTCGTATATGCTCAAAAGTTGCCAGCGACATGGTGCAGATACCCTACGGAAGGCGCTGGCCTTGATATCGAAGCGACTCTCGCTAAACTCAAGGTTGCTCATGACATCACAGATCCCGCGCTTCAGTTTGTGTATAATTACACCTATACATATATTCCCGAACAACTTGTTTGGTTTGGTCGCAAACAGTCAGTAAAACGCTTTGTACACGCACTGATCTCACAATTACTCTTTATTCAAGGTCGTACATTTCCGGGCAGATTATTGCTAAGAGATATGCCACGCTTGGAACTTCGAATTTCGTTCGTGCGGCAAGTCTCAATCGGATAGTTGAATCTTCTCGATGGTGGCGACAGGGCTTCGAAGGTGGCCCTTTCGGCGTCTCGATCCCTAGTCTTCCTGAGCCAGATCTTGTTATTTCAGTGAGTGTTTCACGGACAGTGAGAGGTAGTTATACTGACAGCTCGCTTGAGGGGACCAACAACACTTTGGATGTTGCATCTTGTCGAGCGGCTGAAGCTATTCGTCCCAAGCCCGGCTACTTTAAAAGCCAAGAGTGGATATCCAAATTTGCCCCGGACACTACGCGGGCTCTCAATAATGGCCTCCCAGGCGCAAACCTGACCGATGATGACACTGCAAACCTTATGGGCCTGTGTGGGTTTGATACGGCTGCCAAAAATGGAGCCGCTAGCCCTTGGTGTAACGTTTTCAACAAGACTGACTTTGAGAACTACGAATATTCGGTGGATCTAAGCGTAAGCGTAGTACCCTTTAGTACACCACTAGATTCTTAACACCTCCTAGAAATACTACTCCGAGTCATATGGCTCTGCATATGGACCTTCCCAGGGCGTCGGTTGGGTGAACGAACTGCTGGCGCGCCTTACAGACACGGAAGTACAAGACCATACAACAACCAACACTACTTTGGATGCTAATCGGACTACTTTTCCCCTCGGTCCATCGGCTCCCAAAATTGTAGGTCCGAACTCGCTTGTCTGTTGTAACACAAGGTTTATCTTTACAGTTTGCCGACTTCTCTACCGACAACAATATTGCAACAGTTCTTTCGGCCTTGGGCGTCTTTCGTGACGAAGTACCATTGCCCGTGACTTCTCCTATTCCGGCGAATCGCCAGTTCTATGCCTCTAGGCTTGTTCCATTTGCTGGGTCAACTGTTGTGGAAAAGTTGAGCTGTTCCGAAACAAGCGCTAGGCCAGGCGGGGACTATGTGCGTATTTTGATCAACGACGCAGCGGTTAAGCTGGAATCCTCGCACTGTGAACCTTTGGGGAAGAAACACGGCCTGTGTTCCTTGAGCGGTTTTTTGGATAGCCAGAAGTTTGCTCGCAGCGGAGGGGACTGGGCATCTTGTTTCTCAGATAGCATACAGGTCAGCTAAATCCTTCACTAAGCTTTAACGTCTTAAATCGCTCGTTTGTTGCGTCAAACCGAACTTGTCCCGCTTATGTATATTGATTACTCGATAGAGCATGATTGTTTTCTTTGGGCATTCAGCAACTTCTTTGATGAAATTGATAGGGCGGTGCTTCTAAAGTTCAGTGGATGACTTCCCGTAACGGCTAAAGCTAAAGCTAGACTATTCTAAAGGTAGAGCGGTTACAATGAGGAGAAATCAGACATTAGTAGTAAATTATGACGTCATCCAGACTTTAGCTTAGCCTAGCTTAGCTTTAGCTCTTACGGGAAGTCATCCAGTGAAGAGCGGCAGTTATAGCTCCGTTGGTGGAAAAGTATTAAGAATGAAACCAAGGGGGTTCGATAGTAAAACCTCCCTTAGCACCTATAGGGATCTACTACAGTCGAGTTTCTATAAAGCACGCCTAAAAACACATAGCATTGGGTTTCTGGGTTCCCATGACCTACGCATCAATAGGCTTGCCGTCGACGGCAATTTCCCGTCCTTCGCGGCACGACGAAATCAAAGCATTTTCCAGTCGAGCACTGAACGGCTGATACGCCCGGAATCTGGGTGCAATCTCGACCGTTGGTCTTTCTACCGACAAACGGAACCACGCATTCACCACCTGAAGTACGCGGGCTAAAATGAGAAAGGATTTGAGACGCAAAATTAAGGGTGAACTTGCAGCTCTTAAGATCAGACTGCGTGTCGACGCACTCGTAAGCATGGTGCGAGCCTTCTGACCATTGCCTCCACAGCCCGCATTTTTTGTCCCGGATGGGCATGTACCGCTATCCTTATTCTGGCGCGTGCCGCGTCTTTATCTCAAGCCCCCCCCCCCCCCCCGATGGACAAGTTACAGCGGTACGAATGTCGTTGCACGTCGTTTTAGGTGTGTATGTACAACTGCTGCCCGTTTCATCGAGTCCGTTTGAACAATCAAAGTTGCAAGGACTGACCGGGTTGCAAGTGGGTGCGGCACTATCCGGATATGTGCAAGTCTGAATTCCTCGGATTTGTCTAAGCTAGAAAGACAGAATTGACAAAAACTTGAGGTAGTCTTTGTCATAATAGACATACCACTGTAAGAAGATGGCGTTGCTATAGGTGTCTGCAAAGCTCTGTGAGCTGGCAAGGCACACGCAACTGTCAGTTATGTTGCGTTGATTGGCCGCAGCCCGCGTGTGGCGCAGACGGCTGGGTCTAGCCGTCCCTAGTGCGAGCGATGCCCAAAGAACCACGAGTAAGAAGAGCTGCATTGGGCAAGCAAAATAAAGCAGCACAACACAGCAGTCGGAATCCAACACACATTTTCAATTTGTAGACGGAATTATCAACAGAATAAGGCCGGCAGTCAAAGTTTGGGTGGTGGTGCCGGCCTAATGGGCCGGCCAGAGCGCGATCCCACGTGACCAACGGCATTGGTTTCGTTTCCTATGTCCTATGGAGGCGCGCGCGTGTAGTCATCCATCTGGAAGCACGGTTTCGTTGACATGCCCATTCGACGCAGCTCAAATGCTATACGAGCGCTGCATTGGCGGGATACATTTCTACTACATAATACTTGAGCCACAACCCTTGCTCTCAGTAGCGACCCCCCGAATTCTTCCTGCCCTCTCCCTACCATATGCCGGCCCTTACAATGAAACTCAAACCTCGAAGGATGAATATGGTCAAGAAAAAATCAGCCGCTATTGATCTAGCCGCGCTAGAACAGATGGATAACGGGCGCGGACCGAGCTCCTCCTCAAAGGGCCGGCGTATGCATCAGATATTTCTCAACGCCGATGTCATCATCCTCATATGCGTTCTCTTGGACACGACGTTAGACCGGCTGTCTTTCTACGGAACATCGCGCTGGTGTAGTTCCGTGCTCAAGAACGTGATCCACACGGATACCATCCTACGACCAGACGGCCCTACAATTGCCCTCCTGAGCATGTTCCTTCGAGAGCCCTCCCGACGCGCAGGTATCGTCTGTTTGGATGTGCGGTTTTCGCTGAGGACTTCGTTTTATGTGCCGGGCCGGGACGATCTTGCACAGCTCTGGCGCAAACGAGAGGACTTTGTGTATGGCGTACGGACTTTGCTCGAACGAGTCCCAAACTTGAAAAGCCTACATTTCAAGTTTGAACACGACGAAAAATCGCTTTACCATTGTTTGTCACTTGGGAGGCCCAAGTTTCCATTCACACTTCAATCATGTAGACTAGCTGGGCCAACTCATCATAGCTTGAATTTTATCGACTCGCAAGCAGAACTCACTCGCCTCGTCTTGGCTGAAAGTAGCGAAAATCATCCTGCTCAACTCCCAGACTGGGCACAAGGCTTCACATCGTCGAACAAGCTTCGGCCATTATGGGCCACTCCGGGTTGGGCGCGTACGCTCCTCGTCCGCTCGCCTGTTCAAACGTTTGGCCTTATTCGCGACTCTCGCAAAGTCCAGTCTGGGTGGGGCTGGAACGGTGATATGGTCATATTCAACCGAATGGCCGAAACGTTTGCCGGGATGGGTGGGCATCCGACTGTGAGATATCTTGCTCTCCCGGCTCGCGAGTTTTACTTTGTGGGTACGCTAATGGAACTAAAGACAGTTTCGGATGGGTTCCCGAACGTCGAAAAGCTCGGGATCACGTTGGAACCTAGGGACTATGTGAGTCTAGTGTATGCTCTTTTTGAGGACCGATGATTTTAACAATCATTGTTATGATAATTCGAGCAACAGTTTGATCACTAACGTACCAGCTCAAATCGAGTATGCAGAACGCGAGGGTCCAACTTTTCAATCTGCTCGCGAGTTTTCATTGCTCTTACCTGGGACATGGCCCCGCGAGGACTTTGGAACTAGTCCTCCGTATTCTGTTGGCTCGTTTGGATTGAACGATGATAGAGATTTTGATCTTCTGGTGGAACTGCTCAAAATAATGCCTCGGCTTGTTCACGTTGATACCATCAGTCGGTGTTATTCTAGAGTCGGCGCTGGAGTTGATGGATGTGATCCAGATCGAGTGTTTGGTTCTGAGATTAGCAAGGGAGAGGAGAGTGGGGGCATTTGTTCGCTCAAGAATGTTTGGTTTGGGCGACCAAGGAATGAGCGCTGTCTGTCCGATGACTGGAGCCAATTTTAGGGAAGTTTCTGTATGATTTCTGATTATTGTATGCGCTGTTTTCTTACCTTGAAGATGTATCATTTGGTTTCAACCCTGTGTAAGTCTTGTATTTTTACATAAACATGTTTCCACATTGGGTGTACCGTAGGACCCCGGGAAGTGGGACGGATTTGGGATGTTGCCCATTCTAAGCTTGAACAAGAATTATAACTACACGGTTTTTTGAGGATACCATATAGCCGCCGATCAATACTACCTCTAGTTAAAGTTTCAAGCCTAAGTGGTCTTAACTTCTGGAGATACAATGGATCTAATCTTTCGGTCGTTTATGCATCAGACCCCGGGAAGTGGGACAGAGCCTATAAAGTGTTATTGGGATACCAAATGAAGAGGTAAACTGCGGTGATGAATGAGTAGGGAATCTTCCCTTTCCATATTACAGAATGTGTCCGTTCAAATCGATTTCGGTGAGCAAAAATACAGCAAACCTGCGCATAGAGCCTCTCAATTTGAAATTTGAGCATCGCTGGTCTTAACTCACATTTTCTGCCTGTGTTGGTGCCCACAGGTGATGAAATCAATGCATGGCGAGGGCAAGGCTCTACTTAGGACTTTGAACGCTTAAGAATATGTTTCTAGATTGGCTGGAACGTAGGAAAATGGCAGGTGGGCTTGCCCGCGGTCACTAGACAGGAGTCGGACTAATAACCAAAGTCTCACTATGCAACATAAAGCTAATATACGCCACAAGACTCTCATATCTGTGTTCGAAATGGGTTATGTTGCGCTTCTAACCCCAAGTCAAGCATACTAAGATTATGCGATTAGTTCTGGATCGCTGCCATGTGCTTCAAGTCCTTTTGTCTCTAATTGTGGTCGAAATAATGCAGCCGTGATTAAATAACGTCTGGCGACGTTTTGAAGCTCAAAAATTCATCGGACAGTTCACAAATGCGAAATGTCCCACTTCTAGGGGTTGTCCTACTTCCCCGGCGCTTACGGTAATCAAATTATTTTCTGAATGACTAAGTTCCAAGTCCGATGACAAGCGAACGACGATATGCTCTTCCAAAAAAGAATAACCTGTATACTCCCCTCCACCCTATACTAGGGTTCCAGACCAAGCTTAGAAGACATGTCTACGCCCGAGTCGAACGCTGAAAGCTCATCTCGGGCTGCACCTATCCCTGATACACCCATCGGCCGTCGACTGAAAAACGTCAAACGGATCATCCTCGTCCTATCGGGCAAAGGTGGCGTCGGCAAATCCTCAGTCTCGACCCAACTCGCGCTATCACTCTATGCGTCTGCGCCTACCGCCCGAGTTGGGATTCTTGACGTCGATTTGACGGGGCCGAGTATTCCTCGAATGCTTGGTGTAGACGGACGACCGGTGCATCAGAGTACGGACGGATGGGTGCCTGTGTATGCCGATTGGGCTCTTGGTACGGGACAAGTTCAGGGACAGGGGGCAAGGATGCTTTGTATGAGTGTCGGGTTCTTGCTCAAGAATAGGGGTGATTCGGTCGTTTGGAGGGGTCCAAAGAAGAATGCGATGATTCGTCAGTTTCTGAGTGATGTGAGGTGGGGAGAGTTGGATTATCTTGTGGTTGATACGCCTCCTGGTATGTAATTGGCTTGTCTTTTTGTTTCTAGCTGGGCTGATCTATTTAAAGGCACATCTGACGAGCATCTGTCGTTGATGGAACATCTTGCACCTGTTCATGATCGCCTATCCGCTGTTGTGGTGACTACACCTCAGGCTGTCGCTCTTGCAGACGCCGTCAAGGGTGTTTCATTTACACGAACGGTGAACCTCCCGGTATTGGGGGTGATTGAGAATATGAGTGGGTATGCATGCCCTTGTTGCGGAGAGGTGAGTACAATACAATTTCTGTTTGACTCATTCCATTAAACTGCACTTTTTGCTAGATCACCAACGTATTCTCCAAAGGTGGCGGAAAGTCGATGGCTGAGCGAGAAAAGGTGCATTTCCTGGGCAGTCTTCCTATTGACACCCAACTGGTCGAGCTGCTTGATTCTGCTCAACCTACGCCCTCATCTCAACCCCAACCCACAGAGGCCCCTACCCCACCATCTGAACCAACGGATCTTTCTCCCGTAACCCAGCTCAACACTCTTTCTGGTGCGCAAAACGGGAGTTCTGCCGCTGTGAATCCCGAGCGAACGTTCGAGGTTCTGAGAAGATATCAGCAGACCCCAACCTGGGGATTGTTCAAACCCATGGCTGAATATATCATCGAACAGTTGGGGCGATAGGGCTGCCGTTCTCCTGTGTATCATACATCCTGAATTATAGAATACGTTGTCATGCATACTGTGCAATAAACTCGCGAGCGTCAAATATAAATTAGTGCAAAGAGAGCCGCGGGTCAGGTGACCGGCGCGTGCACACAACCTCGCCTTTACCTCATACTCACGCCCAGATGCCGCGCGAAGTGTTTCTCGCACCAGGCGGCTCACCGTTTGTTCAGAACAACAATACACGCAACGACGACGCGGATACATCTCTGCCTGACATGTCGTCCCGTTACTTTCGCGCGAATGCCAACCCAGAGGACCTCAACTCGTCAGGTGCACTGGCCGGTCTGGATGACATTAGCGCTGATATGGCTGAGGACGAGAGCCCTATGAGGTTCCGTGCGAGTGTATCAGACGAGCTACTTATGGGTGTCAACGGCGGAGAGTTCCTGGCAGACGACAGTGCCATGGGGTTTGACACTTCGCTTGTCGCCAAACCATTCGATTCTCGTCCAAAGCTTATGGATTCGACGAGTATACCTCCTGCTGTATCTGAGGAACCGGAGGAGGAGAAGCCTAAGCGCAAGAAGTCGAGTGAGTGGGTTTATTGTTTGGATATTTTAAGCTAACGGAGTGTGATAGCTCGTTCGCGCTCCAAATCGCCCTCGAAGAAGAGTGTTTCTGTTGATCCGGTGGCAGGTGCTAGCACCTCATTTCCGAGTGAACATGTAGATCATGTTACGCAGAACCTAGAACCTGGTAAGCCTGTGTATATTGTGTCTTGTCCCATGCTTGTTTGCTCACGGATACTTTATGATTAGAAGCTGAGCCCGAGCCTGAAACTAAACCTACGCCGAGCCCTCGCAAGGCTCGCACCACACGTACTACATCCTCGACCGAACCTCCCCCAGCATTCTCGATTACCCCATCCAGCTCGACCTCGAATCCATTTTCCAGTCCGCCAGTTGCAGATTCTACGCCCACTGCCCCCTCTGAGCATGCGGGGGCTGATGTACAAGCGCCCCAAACCACCAAACCTAAACGCACATCACGGACGGCAGGTCGGTCCAAATCCAAGACACGGTCGAAGAACATGCCAGCCGAGGTCGAGGAAGAGCCTAGCGCTGAGGCTCCAGCGGCTCTAGAGACTATAAGCTCTTCCCCGCCTGTCGATCAACGCATCTCGCCTCCGGCAGAGGTAGCCCAGCCCCCCACATTCAGCAACAAATATCTGGATATTGCGAACGAACATGAACCAAAGCACGTCCTAACCGAGTCTGCTCCTACTTCTTCCCCGTTCAAATTTCAGACTAGAAGTTTGGCTAGGAATAGTCGAAGCAAGAGCTTAACACCCCCTGTTTCTTCTAATGCTCCTGTGGCCGAAACATCTAGTCCGGACCCCTCTGCAGAAAGAGAGCCGACTGAAGAGGAAGAAGCTGAAGCTGTTGCTAGTGCGCTCCGCATCCTTAGACGAGACTCTTCCATCTTTCCTCGCCTCCGGCAGTCGATCGCTCCTAGCCCCACACCTATCCTCGAATCAGAGGCGGCACCCACTCAAGATGAAGCGCCTGCTCCTGTAGAAGAGGGTGCGGCCACAGAAGTACAGGCAGAACCTATTCACAAACGCACACGGGTCGGTCGGGCATCAACTCGTGCGCGTGGTGGATCTAGCGCTGCTGGTCGAAGTAGGATGGACCAAGTCGCAGAGGAGGAAGCTTTCAAATCGGAAGTAGCTGCTGTTCAAGTAGAGGCCCCTGCTGTGATTGCGCCTGAGGGACAAGCCGGCGAAGATGAGCCTACAGTAACTGACGATATTGCGGTTCCTGTCAACTTTGGCTCTCGGACACCGTCCCCAGTCCCTGCCCCTGTTGCAGTCCAAGCCCCTCCTCAGCCAGAACCAGAGCCAGAGGTTGTAAATGCGTTTATAGACTCCAAGCCCGCCCGCGCCCCAGGACTCGATCTTCGACTGCACCAAATACTTCAATACCGCCAACCGGAACAAAGTCCCGAGTCACTCGAGCTTCGCTGCCTGCGCAGACAGCTCGCGTTACACGCACAACCCGGATGTCAGAAGGACGCCTCCCCTCGGTTGCCAACACCCGAAGTACTAAATCCAAAGAACCCGAGCTGGTCGAAGAGAATGAAGAGCAGGAGCGAATGATGGAGGAAGAACCTGCAATAGCTCCAAATGTAGACGCTTCAGCTCCGGCTCCTGAACCCTTAGTAGAGGAAGCTGCTCAATCTGTCGTTGTTCCATGCCCCGCCACTCCAGCAGAGCCCGATATGATTGCACAGAATGCTATTGAGGCCGAACTTGAACCCAAGCTCGAACAGGCGCGAGAGCCAACAGAATCCTCACCTACTCCAGCCCCGGTTCCGGCCAAGCCAGCTGTGCAGAGGAAAGCCCTAGGTGCGAGCGATAAAGGCGGTCCACAGCGAGTTCCTACAACTTCACAGAAGCCACCATCGAAAACCGGTGCACGTACTGCCTCTGGCCAAAGGACTGCTTCAGGGACACAGAAGCCGCCTTCGAAAACGACCACAACAACTGGAGCGGTGTCAAAAGTCGCTACTACAACTGCCCGCAAGGCTAGCCCCGCAACTCAGAAACCACCATCAACGTCTGGCCCGACCCGGGTTAGTGTTTCCCAAAGCCTGCCAAAGAGCAAGGACGATGTCGGTGCTCGTCCAACTAGAACTCTTCCAAAACGCGCCTCGGCTACTTCAAGAGAACAGGAGTCGATGGAGACACTCCAAGAGGAGTTAGCTACTCCAGCTGGCCGCGTTGTCATAGAAGCTGAAGACCACGTTATGTGAGCTCAACCTCACTATATGCGCGACAATTCACTGACCAATACTCGTATGTTAGGGACGAACCTGTCAAAGAACCAGCCCCAGAACCTATTAGGGCGGGCCCTTTCGAACACAAGCGGCCCGCTTTCCAACCGATCCTCACTCGTGCGGACTCTTCAAGCGAGCTATCGTCAGTTTCGGATACCTCCCCTCCTCGACCAAACAAACGGCGTGCGTCTCCTGAGGCCGAGGTCGAACAGCCTGTGCTGGATTCGCCGAGCAAACGTGTACGATTCAGCGCCGATCTTGAAGCCGGCCCAACACCACGAGCCGGTCCGAGCCAAACCAAGCCGAAACCAAGCATCAAGCCGTTTGCGAAGCCCAGTTTCCAGCTCAAAGCTAGCCGCCCTAAAACCAAGGCAAAACCGAAGCGAACACTAACCCGGAGCGGTGCTACACCATCCTATGCGGCACCTCTAAAGCGAAATGTATCAGAGACAGCCGAATCTGAGGCCGAGGCTACCGGATCGGAACGTCCACCGCTGTCCGAGTCTCGAGTACGTTTCTCGCACATTCAAACTATCTAGACTAACTAAAATATATTGACCAGGCTAATACGCGCTCGGTTACAAACAAGTTGAAACCTACAGTACCAGTCGAGTTTACATTCCGTTCTGATCTGCGAATGAAGCCCCCTGTCGAAACCCCACTTCCAAACGCTATTCCGGTCGCATTACCTATGCCAGACTTTGCTGCAGCGCATGCTGCGGCCGAGGCGCCAACCTTGCACGACGTGAACGGGCACAAGCCGCTTTCCTGCTGCCCAAGCCGAGCTGGAGTCTTTCCGCACATCCAAACATATGATTGGGGGTGAGACTGCCCGACGAGCAGCTGAGCGTGCGGTATTCGACGCGGCAATGAAAGTGAAGGAGGCTGAGGCTGAAAGGTTGCGTGTCGAAGAGAAGAGGCTAGCAGATGAGAGGGAAGCTGCTGAGATTAAAGAGATGAGGAAGCGGATGGTCCCCAAGGCGAATCCTGTTCCGGAGTGGTATAACCATATTGGTCGGAATGAGAACGGGAGTGAAGGAATCGAAGCGTAGATAACCCAATGTTGTTATTATTTGAACATTGCTTTCGTGATTTTATGCACTCCTTATGCGATCCTTGAATATCCCTATGAATATGATGACCTTGCACGTAACTCGATTGTTATGTATCCGGATGCTGGTGCACATTGATCAATAAGGTCGGGCGCATCATATTACTTGCTAACCAGCTTTCGACTAAGTCGGTATAGCAAAGTGGTTACTGCGTTTGACTTGAACGTTGTTATGCAGCGAGTTATCAAATTCCCTTCGGGAGCGTAGGTTCGAACCCTACTGCCGACGCTTTTACTACTGCGACTATTGAATACTTTCATAAAACCGCGTGCACTAATGTTACCTCCAAGGCGATAATTACTTCCGTAGCGCTACTCCCCAAGAACACTTGCAATCTCTCTTTGACGTTGGTACCCGATGGTTGCATCCTCCACCTGATGAATCTCTGGCATATTTCAGCCCCGTTTTGAGATCCTTAGCATCCTCCTCTGTCATCTCTTCGTCCAGGAGCAAGCCGATTTCGTCGCGTTTCAACACGTTGCTACAAGGCCTCTGAAGATCAGCATCAAACCGTTCTTAGATGCGAGTGCCCTTGCCTTATGAAGCATGCACGTTCTACGATTCTAGACTCCTTGAATAGAGGATTGATTTAGCTTGTGTTTTAGAGAACGTATGACCTACTAAGCCGTATGATCTTGCACACACTGCCGCGTAGGATTCTAGACACAGCCCAGGGACAATCTGGTGGTCATCAGTAACCCACTAATGAATCATAATCAGAGTTTACTACTCACTTGTAGAGGTATGTAATCTCGGCTTGATCACTGGTAACGTCTTGTTCACGGTCATTTTGCGTAAGCAAAATGTTCATATATGCATACGATATAGGAAGAGTGGAGGATATTAGACCTCTTGTGAAAAGCTCGTGAAAGTGAGTGGAAGCAATAACTTTGGGGCATTCGGCCCCACGCCTAAGAAGATGGAGTATCACACCGGCAAACAACCCAGCTCCGTCTAAGAGGTATGTCAGGCGGAAGTGATAATGCTGCTTCAGGCGCACCTGTAGATAATGACCCTTTGCCAAACTTAAGGTGGTTGTCAGTCAGGCTGCCACAAACGAATGAGCTAACATACCTCGTCCATCACTATGAGACTTCGAGCCGTGGAGTTTCGTAAGGCGAGGGAAATTTGAGACAAATCGATCATAAACGAAGATTGGAGCTTCAGGTTGGCTCCAGGTTACTTTCGCCGATCGCTAAATACAATTAGGATCACACCTTAGAGATTCCCTCTTGTGTTTGCACCCTCGTGAAAACTGAGAAATAAGGTTAACTAAGACCTCTTTATCCGGCTGAACCTACTTTTGTCTATTACTCCTAAACGAGCTGATCTTGCGGGGACGAAGCTACGTTGCTATCATAAGATGATGACACGAGAATAGGGCCTATCCTACCAGCCAACCTACAATCATATACGCGAATAAGTGTCGATATCACCTTACCAGCATTACTGACCTGTGCCATAAAGGGTATTAGCGCATTTTGTTTGAGGTAGACGCTCTGATCGGTTTGAAGTTAGCAACGTCTTCCTAGTGCGTCTAATGCGTCAGTGGCTTGCCTTGCCACCTGGTCCCGTAGCTCTAATATCAATGCGAGAAGATATCGTAGAGATTAGACTTACATGCGTTAGCACCGGTCACTATCATAATACTTTTGGGTTTATTATCATCCATGATCTCCGGTACTACTCCCTGCCCCCCGTTTAGGTGAATATCGTTGGGGACAAACGTGGAAACCTGAAGATTCTGTAGCGGGTGACTGGAGAAAACACAATGAAACCAGAAGCAGGGTGTATCATAAAATAGTGCTTACTATCCCCCTTGTATGTCAAGAACATTCTCCTGTGCCATCTCCGGTTTAACCCAGTCGTGTAGGCGGGACGAATGTGCCAGAGACAACAAACTGAGGCAAATGTAAGTCAGATTCTAGGCCAAGTTGTTGGATAGCTCACCAATCCATCTCAGCTGCTATTTCGCACACTGCAATAATTGCCTTATCGTATTGAAGCACACGAGCAAGTGTATTTTCGATGATTTCAATTTCCCTGTGATCAGCGACAATGGAGCCTGATACTTTCGTCAAATGCGTATCACGCCTCCTCACCTATCTGCTTTTCATCTTGGTCATCCCTGATCGTCAATATGGACAGGATAACTTACCTACTATATGCGAATGTATGTCTCCAATGTGATATCTAGATCTATTGCGTATGATCTTAGTTGATGCGAAGTAACGGATGGAGGCGATAAACACCTCGCATTTTGGGGGACTTGTAGAATACGTTGTCGCTAAAGGCCCCAATTAGCTTTTGTATTCGACCAAAAGAAATGGCGCTCACTCGGTTTTCCACTGGCAAATAAGCACAACGGTTAAAGTCAGAGGCAGCCCAATAAACTGAGTACTTTACCTGGTGAACCCAGTCTGGCACCTGCTCAAAATCCCTTTGGGAGCTCCATTCTGGTCTCCTCGGTATACGGATTACGAATCCTGAAACTTAAAGTTAGCCTTTAGCAGTCAAATAGATGTATGCGCACCAATTTGTGGGAAATAGAGTACTTGAAGCTCAGTCGCGAACTCCTCGGGGATCGATCGGCTGATCCCTCGAGCGACTCGAATCTGGAACCGAGTATCCATTTCATCTCAGCAACCGCAAACTAAATTGAAAACCGAAATGCGTACTAGCAAATCATCTAATCCATTGTAGGTTTGTTTCTTTTTATCTAAATCGTCATCGACGCCTGGGTTAACGCATATAGTCTTGGTATTCTGCGATTCTTCCCAATCGATCTACTCGTAGCAGCGCTGGGAACCCGTTCATCTAAGACGAAGTTGCTATCACGCACGATGGTGTTGATCAGGAGTCCCGTGTCTTTTGGGCTGACATCGTCGATTGCTTCCAAAAACTAAATGTCAAGGTGTCAACTTCGGTTTCATTGTGGAATGTGGAATAACCGGATTACCTGCTCAAGCACGTTGACATTATCGTGACCAACCACTCGCATATCTTGTCCTTGAGCATCATCAAGTGATAAGAGAACTGGAATAGTGATGTCATAAAATCAATCAGCTCCAAATCATATTTTCCGCTCACACCTCACCTTGGCCACCGCCCGCCACTCAGGAAGTCTCCCACGTCCTGCTCTCAACAAAGACATAGCTTTTGGTACTTGGCACAGTGCACGAAGATTGGAGCTGAGCGCATCAGAGACAGAGACATTATCAGGAAGATTAAAGCACTCGAGTGCGGCGTGTCGGGCTTGAATGACAGGTATTGAAAGAGACGGACGAAGACACCACCGGCGAAGCAGTTCTCTCCCGAGATGGGTTGAAGTATGGTTAATGATTTCTGGTATTCTTGATATGAAATCCTACTAGAATTTTAAGTCTGAGAACTGATACTCACGGAACAAAGAATGGCCTTCTTTTGTTTTGTCCGAGTGAAGTGAAGCATGGTTTTCGTCATCGAAAACCTGTAAGGACCTACGAAAAAGCTGTGTATGAATCGCTGGAAGCTACTGCCTCACTCTACATACGATAGGGCGTCCGCATTTATTTGCATAACTTCATTCCTGTGGTTGCAAACTCATCAGATGGGACGTACAGATAACTATACGCCATATACAATGCCATAACCTCGATGCTGTCGATGTCGAGGACCCCATATGGTTCTGTGTTTCGTCCAACTCGGAAGCAGCATGTACCCGTAGCAACTGGTCGAGTAAAGCAGCTGTCGCAGCCATCTATTGGAGCCCTCAGCAAAAATCAGTACAGACCCGACTAAACGCACATACGCAAAGCGGAGCATTGTCGCCACCGAAATTGAGCCTTCGTATCGCTGTCAGGCTTCGTTGGGTTGAAGGGTCGCCGATATAGTCGTTTCGAGGACGAATAAAATCGTCCGCGTTTTGGGTTACGGTGTTGGTTACACATGAAGCGTCGCTATTGAATAGTCCTTTGGTGTGTCTGAGAATATCCGTAGTTGCTGGAGCTTTTCTTGACCTTTAATCCAACAAACTCGCGTTGCGGCCGTAAAACGCATTGCCCGCCAGTGAGCTCCACTGGATGGAGAAAATATTGAGCATTGAGTTCAAGTCCACAACGGCTCACGAACTATATTCTTGGCAGAACAATATTAGAGGCTCATCGGCTCGAGAGCTAATGAGACACGTATCAGGTTTTGTTTGTTCCAAAACTGATGCATTTTAGCCACCGTTGCCACGACATCGATAATTTAATTGAACGTACACATTTTTATCAATCAAAGTGAACACGTCTTTGGTGTCCTCTAAAATTTGCAGGGTTGCCGATGCTGAGTTGTAATAAGCTCCGCCGACTCGCCCTCTTACAAATTGTTGCGTTAGCGCGAGCTGGCTAGTGGTCTAGGCTGCACCTACTTAAGGCTGGTTACCGAGACGAAAACCTGATGGGGTGGCGCATACATTCTCATGAGGATTCAACGCACTTCCAAATAGGAGAAAAGGATTACGTTTGAGTCCGTAATAACATCTGACGAACTGAGCCGGTGAGAGCTTGGCTGGATCTAGTTTCCTCAGTGGTCCATCTAACGCGTTTTCGAAATTCTGTGGCATCGTTTCCCTCTTCTTCTATTTCTGGGCTTCTTTCGGCGTTTGTACTTTTATCCGTCATGGCTGGGGATGGACAGGGCGGTCGTTGTTGGGTGGCGAGCGTTGGGTGGCGCTTCGCAGGCTGAACTACGATCACGTGCGTTGCTGGAGCCTCGGTCAACACAAAGCCTTCTTCGATCAATATCACATTTCGCCCAGCCCGACAAAACTGAAGTCCGCCGCGCAAACAGAAATCCGTACCATACATTTGATGGAGCAAGTGCGGCTCTGCTGTAATCCGCTAGGCGCATTGCTGTAATCCGCCTATGAACCATCGATCCTCGAAGCTATAAAGGCTAAAGCCAAGGGCCAGGGAGACCCATCAAGAAACTCAGCCTCCAACTTGACAAACAACAACGAAGCACTTTCAGCCACTATGTCTCAAGTCACAAGCGTTGGTACTCCTTCCGAGGGCAACAAGTGGGTAGTTTGTCCCCCCCTGACTCCTGACCTAATTTCCCGACGTAACAAGAGCTATTGGTGGAATCCCTACCGTGTACTAGTAGGTTAAATCCTCTTATTAATTATAATTACTTGTACTAAAACTCGCCGATTTAGCTTTAACCTTCAGTCTCGTGGTCGTGGGGAGGTCATCCGCTTGTTCCTGGAGGTGCGTCTTGAGTTTCTATGGCTACAGAGAGAACAGGCATAAATCCAGTTTTTTAGGATGCCGGAATTTCATTCAATGATCATCGCTTGTCGCTCGATGCCTACAACATGATGGTTAAATCGGGAGAGATAGCTAAACTGAAGTCTGTACAATCACCCACGCCGGTCTCCCTAAACGTCTAACATCAATTAGCCCACTCAAATCACTTCCAGTTGTAGAAATTGAAGGATCCAAATACGTTCAGAGTTATGCTATCCTCCGCCTCTGGGCTCGTCAGCTAGGTTCTTATGATGGCAAGACGGATTTGGAACGCTACTATGTCGATGCCATAACAGACATCGCCTCAGACTGGCGATCTAAATGTAAATTCCCTGTTTGTTTGTATTAGAAGCACCTATGCTGAATACCAATACTAGGGGTCGATTCTGCGTTCCGCGCGAGCGACAGCGGCCTGGGACCCAAGGGCGATCAGGAAGAAATCGAATATCATAAATCATTCACGATTTCAAGTATGTATTCTATAGTATACCTTGTCTAGCTTATCGAACCACTTTTGGGTGTTTAGAGTATGCATCTGCTTTGAACACTCACTTGAGCACAAATCCTCTTTCTGCTGGTGGACCATTCGTATTAGGGAAAGAGATTACATATGCTGATTTTGTAAGTGCATTTGCTACGCGATCACACACGGTTTAAACTCTTTCAATCTGCAGGTAATCTTCCAAATCGCTCACGACGAAGGTTGGGCGGACTTGAGAGTAATCCGCGCCTTAAGGAATTGGTAGATGGCGTCAAAGCACGTCCCCGCGTGGCGTGAGTCTCCTTTGGCTTTCATACTACAATCAGTATTAACTGAACTTATTTTCTAGTGACTATTTCAAAGTGATCGTTATTTTGACTAGCAGAGCTTCGTGTAGGAATTAGTTTGAATTGAAGTGGTTATCCACCTTTCCTGCAACAGTAGCAAGTTTGATGCCTCAGTCCTCAAAACTTTTGTATACGACGACTGCGTCAAAATAAGCCTCGCCCTCAGCGGTTTTCAACCGGCCAGCCTTTGGAATGAGACCGACGCGTGTGAAACCTAGCCTATCCCAAATCGCCAAGGACCCTGCATTGTTTGCATACTAAGTGCGCCGCGAGCGTGATTATCAATGGGATTGAATGCGCATATACTTTGAACCAGCTACTCACAACAAGATTGAACACACTTGCTTTGTATCCCAAAAGTGGTGCGTTCTTAACGTAGGACTGCCCCAGAATCTACCCACTCCAAGGCGACGAAAGCGGGAACGAACAACAAATCCGGCATTACAGATCTGCATCGTACAGGCTGAATGGTAAGAAGGCACACGCTGTTATTGAAATCGCGGCGATCTTACATGGGAGGAACGGCCTGGATAATTAGGTTTAACCTAGGGGTAAATATGATTTCAGCGATTGACGTAGGTTCGTGTCTATATCTGGTGGCTCACGTAGTAAGATCTTATACAACGTGGAGCGATAGCATCAGTTTCAATGATCATGAGCCTATTTCAAAAGTAAAATAGACATACCCCACCACTGATTCGTCCCAGCTTCGC
Source organism: Ceratobasidium sp. AG-Ba (assembly GCA_016906575.1). NCBI lineage: Eukaryota > Fungi > Basidiomycota > Agaricomycetes > Cantharellales > Ceratobasidiaceae > Ceratobasidium > Ceratobasidium sp. AG-Ba. The sequence goes on along the minus strand of CP059622.1, from coordinate 1,385,043 downwards.
GTGCCACGCACGTCTTCAATATTTCGTGTACTAGGGTGGCGACTTCATCATCTGGGACAGCCATGCCGACAAATACATCAGCAGCGAAGAAGTAGCCTTCGAAAGCGGCTCGGTCCATCGGCCCTTCTTGCGGATAGGTTTGCCCAGCTTCGAGCTCCGCTCGAACTCTTTGTGGAGTATGTCAATGAGCCCAGTTGGCGCAGATTGGCGAGTTACATGCAATACCAGAACACTATAGCCTGGTTTCTTTTCAAACGGATTCACGATAGTTTTGAGGGGCTGAGTGGGACGACTAGCAGGCAGAGGAACAACACCATAGGCCGACATGTCGAGGTAACGGACACAGTAAGTGATCGTCAGACGCAGATCGAGTCATGTTCCCCGTCTCGATTTCAATCGTAGGATAGCCGCTTTGTCAGCAGACGGCGTGTGGTTACTTCAAACTATTTCGTATGCAGATCAGACAAAAAAGGGGCGTACGCGGCTCTGTAGGGGAAGTTGCCCCAACAGGCATAGGGAGGTCGAAAGGTCTTTTGGAGTTGACCCAACACAGAAGTAGAGACAAATCGCATTGTAAACCGGTCATCGGGGAAGTGTCTCAGTTGCGAGGGGATGAAAGAAACCATATATACACCAAGGTCTGTCCGCGTAGTTTTCCCTTGGCGGAAGAGACTTAGGCCGAGGAAAAGATCGTGCTGAGCCTGTTGCCACCTACCTAATGAAGAAGAGAATAGCCAGTGTTCGTCAACCATTCCCAGCCGCGTGAGCGTTGCGGGTGAGAATTTAGGGGTCCTGCAGGGTGCATTCATCGATGCATCTTGAATATTTACCTCACCAGCCTCGATAGTTCATACTATGACATGAAAATATATCTCAGTTCGTCAGTCTCGCACGAATCGTCTACTGTATCTGGTTTGTGATGAGGCATTAATGTCATCGGTTCACGTAGCAGAGGTTCAGTTCATAGATGCCGGCAAAAAAAGGCGGATGATACCTCCGGCCCTATTTGTCGAAAGCGCAACAGAATCGAGAAGCAGGACAAAGCGTGGTCGTCCTTTATCGAGATGAAATTTCACACAGACCAGGCTCAACCAGAGCCAGATATAGACATTAGTATCAGTTTGAACCAACCTTTAACCATCAGAGCGATGGTTCCGGTCCGTATGAGTAAAGCCCATATGGGACAATGGCTTGTGATTTCGGTAGCCTAGGCTGCAAGCGCGCGCTAATCGGCATCAAACGGTTGCGGAAACACGATCGGCCTCGGCTTCTGCAAACGATTTACAATGGAGACACAAAAAAGTTTTCTGCGACCTGGGCGTCCTCATCGAGTATCGCGGATGTTCGTGCGAGTTTCAATTCAAGTCCGCCAGGTCCAGTCGAAATCTGGGAATTTGTACCCTAACCCTCGCATCCTTTTGGTTTATCGGCACACATCAAGCTTTTCGATGGTTTCTGAGCGTCCCGATGGTCCGATGTTTGTCCACCAGCACACATAAGAGCCCGGCTCCAGTACGCAATTTGGCGATGACGGCAACCTATGGTTGCAGACGATGTCAGTGAACAGCAATATTTCATTCGTACTCATTCTGCGAGACAGAACCAGACGACAAGGGAGACCCGGACAATACCCAATTAGGCAGGCATCCTATTGAACCCAAGCACACCACCTGACGGCAACAAAGAGCAGCTGATTTCAACCGGCCCCTGAACCCTGCCATCGCCAGACAGGGTACATGCGTTGGGAATGAGCCCCCTGAGGAACGTATTTGCAGCGGTCGGCATATTTCGGCTCCATCGCGGCAAGAAGGCACCGCAGCGCAGACTCGAAGGTTATTCCGGGAAGGCCGCCCCCTCAACCGTCGCTCGTCGATATGGAATGCCCCAGGAAAAATTCTTGCCCCCAAACTCGCATGGCAAACGACATAAAGTCTCGAATCGCCTATCTCTGTGGAGCGAAAGCCGTTGATTTAGGGTCAGCGGCTGTTCAGATACTTGATACTGCCCCAATCGAGCTCGATATGCCAGTTGGAGCGCATCCGTTGGCCACATGCAAACGTAAATTTCGACAGGAACCACCAGCCCCTGGCACGCCGGCCGTAGAATGCTCGAAGAGCAATTTTCATAGAAGTGATCTTGGGCTTGGAAAGAACACCACACGATTCTCCTTGACCAGATAAGGATTCCACGCGTAGGCTATCGGAGATCGGGGCTGCTCACCCGCAAAATCTACGTCGAAACCCCATCTCGTGTTGAGCTCCGAGGTTTCGCTGGCGTATCTCGGTGTGTGCCCGTCAGGTGCGAACAGCCAGCGAGCGCTGTACGGAGAAACTCTAGATATTTCGCCGAGTCGACGATGGACGACCGGACCCGTAAATCATTGGTCAACGAGCGTCTTACCACATTTTGTCATCCAGCCGGACGCTTCTCCTAGGTTACCTAAATGAGATCAGGAATCGGGAGCGCTGATCAAGATCGGCTTCTTGACGCGGAGGTGGCGCTCGGCGTTTACTTGGTGGCCATGATTCTACCACGACGATCACTGCCCTTCGCTCAGCAAGCGCTCATGAAATGGACCGAATGGCAATCTTAATAGGGCGTTGGCGCTTTGGACTATTATGTGGTGGCATAATTCCTCTTTGCCATATCGCCTTTGTTCGGCCTGCAGCTTTTGCGAACTGCTTCCCGGCATGGATAACTTTGGCCGCTGGCGAGGTGTCCAAGTGGAGCGATAACAATTTTGCGTGTTCCGCCTAATAAAAGACAGAATATGAACGATGCGGGTCATTTCGGAACATGGCTATCGACAATAATATTACGCAACTCTTGCCGACGGTCCACATTTTAGACATTTTGACACATACCTTGACAGGTACCACTCGGTTCTAGTGTTCTGAATTCTGGTGATCTACGCGCTAGGCAGGTACGACTCGCCTACGCTCCTTAGGCGTCAACGTCAATATGGAACAGCCACTTCGACAGGAATCTTACAGGAGCGTTCAAATCGCATCACTTCTTCGTGACAAGCGGCGAGTCAGTTAATTTTTTCTTCACAGCTGGGTTTCGGCCGCCGACAGGAGCATGCTGGAGCTTGTGGTCTAGACATGTACACTTCAAATTTCAAACTGGAGGTATCTTTGGGACCGAGATCCGACGAAGCCTAGCCACCTAATCATATGCACGGACGGACCTTTTAGGATACCTCCTCGGCGCATTCGCTATCAGTCCTGAGTGCATCTCGACTAAGCGCGAACATTCCTCTCCCGCCGGCAGCGGACAACAGCATTCTTCGGGCTTCCGTTTCATTCGGATCTATGTAGGCTTACAGTCTTATCCCAATCTTAATTATGTTGTTTCCAGCTCCGAGTGGGTGACTCCATATGTAGTTGCCTTGTTCGGATCTCAAGTGAGACGATAGACCTGACACTCAAAATTCCAGGGGTGTGCTTTTGTGTCACGTGCCAGGCCCCTGTCCATCAATCCTCGCATGCGACGAGCCGCATGTATTGATTGTCAAACGAGCGAGGTAGGCAGTGTGCGTTTCGAACGTGTTGGGGGAGCGTGCTCGTGCCGTTCAATTTCCTTGATCTGGGGTGAAAGATAGACGGGGGAACGGACGGCGAAGAGTTTGATGCACCCCGCCGCGCCAGGATGACGTAGCTTATTTAAATTTCCATACTGTGTCAAAGCTGTGGCGCCGCGGCCCATCAATACCCCGTTCCAGATTCGAGAACGTCTCGAGCTACACGGCCTCAGTACGAGACAACGACGAAGTTGCGGCCGCGACTTGAGCTCCTATGCGAGACGCTTTTAGAAGAACGATAGAGTTACCAACGTGTCGCTCATCGGCTACTCTGATGTAGATCGAGAACAAGCGCGTTTGTTCTGTTGGATCGCGTCCGTGTAAAAGATGGATGCCATCGCGTAGAAACTCTTGCCATCTTGGCAAACACGTGATGGTGCATGCCGTGCGTGATGGCGTGGATGCAGAGCGTATGCACGCCGCCTCAGCCCGAGGCTACGACACGAATAGGTTCATTTCAGAGGGTTCAGTCCCTGAGTCGGACTGCGCGACAACCGAGGTGCTTGCGCTGTTCGAGCGTCTGGGCAGATCGCGATGTCTCGGAGGCGGAATGTGGGGAAACACGTCATGTTTCGACTAGCGCTCGGTATGGGGAACGAAATCCGAGTCGGCGCCATGTCCGAGACTGCGTAACAGTAATATAGGATTCGGCAGATATGGCTGCAAAACGGATATCGTTGACATTATGGCGTGGATTCCAACTCCACCATGCGTGGAGGATGTGGTTATCCGCGTATCGTGATTGTCAGGCCGGATTGTCGTGTGGTGCAGGGATGATTGCGAATGGCGCTGGTGACTGAGGAGAGTGGCGGACTGTATGCTTCGTGCCAGCTCAGTCACCGGTCTGAACTCGCAGTGGATCTTTATTGCACCCTTGCAAAGTAATCAAGTCGAATCTTCCAGCGTATATCGGGCTGACTGAGCGACAGAAGCGATGGAATGGGGAGATTGGACCGTGCGAACGGTGGTTGAGCATGGTCGAGTTGGCGGTCGCACGGTTGTATAACCAGATATGGTAACATACCTAGCGGTCCGATGTAGCATGTATGCAGGTCCGATGTGTATGCGCGCCAGGCAGGAGATCTATTAATTTCGCCGATGGGGACGGCTAGCCCAGCCCCGTCACCGAGGTGGATATCGCAGTCAGCGCCAGTTTGCTCAGCCTTCCTCATCCGTCATACCCGCGGCAGTGATCGCCCGGATCAGGGCACATCGGCTAAGCGCTTGGCGATTTACCGAGAGCGGAACGTAACCAATTGAAATCTCGGTCGGAGGAGCTCGGGATGCGGGGAAGGCGGGCCGTGTGTAGGATTGAGCTGTCGTATGGACAGGGGTCATGTGGAAGATGGATGTATGCACGGAGATGATGAATACAGGCAGGGCGAATAAGCATTTTCAGGATGTCGAGAGAGTTCCTTTTTGTGGCCCGACTAATCGCCTTGGCGCCAGTTTAGGCCGAGCAGTGTGCCTTTGTGTGCAAGACAGGTGCTAGTTCTGGACGAGTGGCACACCGATTTGCCGTGCTGAACAAGGCGACGCTCCTGGCCGCGTTGTGCATAATAGAATTCTGGGCAACACAGGCGCGCTGCGGGTCGGCGGTGCTAGCACGTGACACGCGGCGGCGTAGGCATAGCAGTGAGTCAAATTGCGCGTCACTACAGGCGGCTGGGGATATTGCATTATCCGAATTATCACTGCGCGCGGTATTAGGGTCGCGAAGGTGCGGCGTCGGTGTAAATGCAGAAACATTAGTCACGGCGACCGATGGTGCGTAGTAAGAGTGCATGCGGTGACGCTATTCGTGTCTGATGGGGCTCGGGGTGGGACAAGAGTGGAGGCCGCGACTGGGTCGGTGCCGACTCAGCAAGGCTGCAGCGACGACCCCTAGGCGGGTGTATGCGCGCCGCAGCCCCATGCCCAGCGTGCTCGCTGTTGTGCATGGAAGCTGGGGGCGTGGACGGATGTGCATAGATGGCCAGGACGGCATGCCTAATGCGGAAGCGGCATAGGAGACGAAAAGCTGGTGTTTCTAGAAGCGGGCGCTTTTGGGGGGTGGGTGCCGCAAGGGTTTCAGGCCAGGGTCGGACCCATGGTTCCGGACCGGGTACGTCTGTCATCTCGCCTCATGCAAGGGACATATAAGAACAGGCAGCCACCACCGCTCACCGACACCGCCAGCTCTACCTAGCGCTCTCCCTCGACAGCACCAACGACATGGCCTCCACCGCCCACTACCAGTCCCGCTCGCCCCGCCGAGCCACCAAGGCCGCCGCCCACGGCACCACCCAGGCCAAGTACTCTGTGAGTCGCACACCGCTTGCACCGACCGCCCGCTGACTTGCCAGTCTACGCCGACCAGTTCTATGGCCACGAAGACACGGCCAAGATGTGCGCCAGATTCATCACCCACCTGTTCTCCTGCCCCGACGTCCCGCCCGCGACCTCCTCGTCCGCGGTGACGCCCAGCCTGGCGCACTTTGTTGCCTACGCCCTCCACAGGACCAGGCTACACTCCTCGGTCACATTCTGCGCGCTTACTTGCTCTCGCGTTTGAAGAACCGATTCCCGGCCGCTCGTGGCTCTTCTGGCCACCGCCTCTACATTTCCGCGTTTATGATCGCTTCCAAGGTCATCTGCGACGACACCTACTCGAACAAGTCTTGGTGCGTCGTCGGCCAGGGCATGTTCACCCTCCGCGAGATCAACCAGATGGAGCGCGAGATGTGCGGATACCTCGAATGGGTCCTCAACGTCAAGCCCGAGGATCTCCGCGACTTTGAGGCCATGGTCCGAAAGGAATACGGCTCCGCCTCGGCCGCCCCCGCCCCGGTCGCCGTACCCATCCCCAGACAACCGGTCGAGCCCAGGAAACAGTCCTCGGCCGACTACGCCAACGGCAACCCCTACCCCTCGCCGGTGTCCACACCCCCCTCGCCCTCTCACTCCAACTCCACCTCGCCCGCGTCCTCGACGTGCCAAACACCGCCGTCTGCCGACCCGGTCAAGGTACCGACAAAGGACGTCGCACCTGTTGAGCGAAGTCAACCGTTTGCATACGCCGCACCCAGCGTGTGGTAGAGTCTCACTTAGCATTCGTTCTACCTCCGCGCTTTGACTGCGGCGCGGCGAATGTGCAGGACCACCTTCCCGCGCGCCGCCTCTGCATCTCGATCGACTCGCAACAGTGTATTTTTTATTGGGCCGTTTCCTCTCTATCTCAATGTGTGGGCAATTGTGTTTTTATTATGGATCTATCGTTTGTGTGTTATCTTGGCTCCTGCATCTTGCATCCGTACACGCTCGCTCTCACGTTTCTTTCATGCCGATCCCCTATTTGCTGGCGTTGCAGCCCTCGGCTCCTTTTTTATAATATTCGTACATCTAATGTTGATTTGTCCCATCTCCTGTTTTCTATCTCTCATTTATCTCTTCTGTGCTACATGCTCCCATGTCTTGTAGTGGTTTCTTATGACAATCCAAAACGAACAGTCACGACAGTACATTCACGCGTGTGTGCAAGACCCGACCAGCGACCCTCCCGTCATCGGTGGAGTGGGCACGTTGGGGTGCGTCTCGCTCCTGGCGGTAAGTCCCACGTACGATCCTTCGGACTTGGGATTATCGGTCCGGTCGAGGTGAGAACGCTGTGATCCTGGGCAATCTCGGCGCATGCTCATCATCCGTCTCAGCTGAGCGGCGCAACGGGCCACGACGGGCGTTCGTTCGGCGCACGGCGTCAGTCCCGCTCGGCACTCGGGGCTGTACGTGGACGTCTTGGCTATATCGGACTCTATACGGTCCATATGACTGTTTTGGGACCGAGCTTCCGTGCGGTACAAGTTCGGTGAGTGTTTCCTTCGGTCAGCATTTCCCTGGGCGCGTGTTCTTGCTGAAATTTGTTCTTTGGAATGCAGCGTCTGACGGAACACCGATCCGCGAGTCATGATGCGACATGCGGGAGGCGTTCCTATCTCAGAACACACGTCTGAAATGCGTGTCGCCTAAAGTTTTGCGATGCCGTTCTCGAAGGAAAGGGCAGCGCCGGTTTCAGCCGTTCGGTCATTTGGCGCGGATAATGGACTTGTATGCGCCGACTCCACATTCGTCTACGCCTGACAAAAACTTATCATTGCCGGCAGCGGATACCCCAGATATGGATTCTGATATACGTCACTGACAAAGTACGTACAACTCGACTCAACGCATGGAGAAACTGAGCCGGGTCCCCAGTCCCCTCCATTTCTGTGCAGGGAGCTCCTGTCCGGGGTAAAGGGATACGCTCTACTCGTTTGCTCAGGACTGCCCTCGGCCGCAGGCACACACACGCGCTTTCAAGGCTCCAACCTCGCCCACGCAGGCGGACACCGGCCGCGCATGCAATCTGCCTCAGTTCCCGCTGGCGTGAGTAACCGAGGTGTCCCGCGGCGTGCCGTATGGAGCCAAGGCTCATGAAAGCGACCTTTTGCTCCTGAATTCATGGTGATCTGCCCAACTTTGTGTCCCCTGCTTGCGCCGAATCGGACACGTGCGCCGCGAGAATGTGCTATCATCCACTTATCGCCCCGATGGCTTTTTCGACTCTTGGGTCACCGGCCGAGCCTCAGCATGCCTGGATGGGGAACCCTCGACGGTGTGCCGAGCCCCATCGCGAGGACAGAAGCGCGGTACACGATGGGCCGATGCCTTATTGCAGCAAGCGCTGGGAGCGCACGTTGGGACGAAATGCGGTCGCGCTCTTCGACCAGCTGCAACCGGTCTTCCTCTGGACATTCTGGCTTCGTAATACATGATCGGGCTCAGGAGGCGAGGCACCCGGTCTACACTGGCCATATCGGGCACAGTGAGCGCTTGGTTCGTTGCTCGTCTATCACCAAAGTGGCTCTTACCTCTACGCCAGCCAAATGATGGGCCTAGATACACTTGGTTATGGCATGATACTCGGTCAAACGCTTGAGATCTCCATCTGGACCGACTGATCCCCTACCGAGACCGGCTACGCCAGCGCACATGGCTCTGACTGTTGGCGTCTGACAGGCGTCTTACGCGATGGCACTGCCCTCCGGAACCCGGTCTTTCCGCAGCGCTCACTGGACTGTCCCTCGCGCTGCGCTGTCGGCCTCGTTGCTGCCCATTTCATTAGGACACAGATGATGGCAAGCTACATGTGGGGGATTTCGAGTGATATTCGGGATGAACGTGCGGATGAACGTCAATCAGACGTTCTTCCCATGTGAACGATGTAGATCGGCGCAATCCCGTATGCCATTCTATTTTGTGTCGAAATTTCGGATCACTCTGATTGGCAGCTGTGTTCGCTTCAGCGCGTATTCGGTATATATGCGCTGGAATGTTGACTGGTTGGATCGATTGGAGTGCCCTCGGGAGGACATATAAACGTGGCTACCTTCTTGAACACGCGTCGGGCTAGTGCAGGGTGAGCGACCATCTCAACATCGCCGCAATAAGCGGCCACAACGTTGCCCACTGGCAACGAGCCCTAATCCGCGTCGACCGACCCACACAGGACACGCGCGTGATTGTTCGCCAAACAGACCCTTGCATCGCCACCGAATACTCCTTTCTTTAGAACAGATCGACCCGATCGTCACTCGGACCGGGTCCCGGCTTTTTTCTGGATTCGGCTCGTCCACGTGCTCCGAGGAAACCGAGGTTGGGAGCTGAAATATTAAAATGCTGGAATACTGTCGTCATCATCGACACCGACGTGTCTCCGAACGCGCTGCGCTTGGCTCGACGACCGGCAGCCGGGCCTGTAGGGCTTGGGTAGGTATATCGGACCACGGCAACCATGATAAGCCCTCGTGACATTCCGTCTGGTGGAACAGCCTACGTAGAGGGAAATCCTCCATCGGGTGGTGCTATGCGTCAGTGCCCAGGCCCTCGAAGCTTGTTCTACGGATCTCTCGATAACTCGGTCGATGCGCCTTCAGTACGTCCGCGCTACGTCACAAAGTTCATTCCGTATAGATTCCCACCTGGAATATGACATCATCATGTGCTCTCAAGCCCCTGCCATGCAGTTTTTGGCGTGTGATTCTTGTCACCGCGCTATGGAGCGTCGCTTTTCTTACTATGGCCAGCATAATTTCAGCGATGCTCCTCCTAGTCGCTCAGGACCATCGTCCCACGCCAACAACGGAGCCTTGCTATGCTTAGAGTCATAACGTACCTCGGCTACGAATGACTCTGCTCCGCTCGCTTCGCAAAATTACTTTATCCTGGACAATCGTGGCTCAGCCAGGTACACCCGCCGTCGGCGCTCAAAATTTCGGTGGCTATAGTTGGCTTTGAAACGAGATTTGCTACGTCACATGGATAATCCGCCGGTGTTCTGCGTAGTGCCCTTGGCGAAGGTTGCTCGGAATGGTCTCTCGGTGGGGCGTCGGTGCTCGGATGTTTGTAATTTCTGCCAACCGATTACGGGATGATAATTCAATCAATCATTTGCTCGCTTTCTGTCAGTTTCCAAAGGAAACAACTGCGTGGCCGCTATGAAATCAAGGTCTGGATCGATACTTGAATGCGATCTTGTCCTTGTGCGTCACCCCAATCCGATGTGCCTCGACCACCAGCAGTTGTGTACACGTGTACGGTGTTACTGGTGGGGCGATTAATAATTCCGTGCTTGTTACCGCCGTTCGATTTGCTCGCTTTTCTAGGGATGAAGGAAACAAGGGAGGCGCAAGCATGTTTTAGGTAAACACGTTGAGGGTCGTCGACTCATGCGTGTTCAAGGCTATGTACGCATTTCATCACTGATCCGCCGTTTTTACTCGCACACATACAGTAGTTGCCCTCAGAAGGATGTGCCCATCAGGGCTGTATTCTCAACGTGTAATGGTTGCTAGTTAAGTTAATACCCGTGTTGGGCCGGACCTGGCTGAAACGCAATGCAGGGAGTGGACTGCACAACTGAACAAGGTGTGCTCGTCCCGTTTGTCCACGAACACGAAGTACGGTTTGGTCAGTAGCTTCGACAGAGGAACCATCGGATAATTTCAACACTATCTAGGATTGTCCAAACTGAGTGGCGCCCGTAACGCCACTACGCCACTTGGATCGACAGTCACATGACCCATCAAGAAATATAACAAAATGTTTCATGTTTCATGACCTGTGTTTCAGATGTCTCGGGTGGATCTGAACTCAACTTGACAGAATGTGAGCTGGACACAGAACGCAGCGACAGGGCGCTCAACCTCATCCGAATCATGTTTCATCCCAGGTTAGCCCGCCGCACCGCATCTGGTGTCAAAACTCAGCTCTCCCACGTTGAGCGCTACGTCGTTTCGAGCTGTCTTGTCGGCATGCTTGAATCGTGGCACGATCTGCGCATTCGGTCCGAGCAGAGCCCCCTTGCGTTTATTGCACTCCTATGGTTCTTGTGCGCAAGGGTATATGATTGCCTTCTTGCTGTTTGGGCCAGGTATAGCTTCATCGATCTTCATCCGATAGTGGAGCGACTTAGGGGCAGAAACCCAGTCAGACCAGAATCGGGGGTGTACTGACTCGCCAGTCCGCCGTACAATGCCGAACTCGCATACCATCCAACTTACGCCTGGTCTCAGTTGCTTTTGATTACTGTTTTGAACCTATGCTTTGCGCCTTGCGCCTATGTTGGTTTGGTTTGGTGATATCATTGAACCCATGAGGCTAGTTCTCTGGACGATTAATTGAATTCCTACGTCGTTCCGTCGGCGTGCGGATCGGTCGGAGCGACTGCGCTTTTCTGCGGCGCAAGGGGGATGTACGCTCTCTAGGCAGGATTTGGCGGGCTCAGCCAGTTTAGCCGCATACAGCCGATCCACGAGGTCTCATCGGGTACAGTCCGAATGGATCTGTGCGCCGACATTCTCCGGTGGACTTCCTTTTACGGCTCGGACGAGCGTCGAGCGAGCTCGATAGATCATCATTGCCTGTTTTGAGTTTGCGTCCTCTCGATTCGACCCCGCACTTTCAGCACGAGGGGGATAGAAGGCGGATAATATCACCAGAAATCGTAAAGGAAGAGGCACAAGGTTAAGTTGTGTCGTTATCGAAAAGTCTTTCTTGCCTCCCCCGCTGACGTCGACGGAGCGAGGCAGAACATGCTCGATGTGAGAAGGGCACGGTGGTACCCCGGACTTGTGATCTACGATAACGCCAGTACCCAAAGTGTACATGCCGGTGTGTTCCAACCGAAGAATGAAATGAGATTGTGATTTGAGAGCAGAGATTATGAAGTGGCTTTCGATTTCTTGTTCCCTTCAGCCACAGCAAGAAGCGAGCTTGTCGGCAGAAACCAGGTTGTTCGGGTTCAGAGGAGGGTAGAAGATCAAGGTGGAATTGGAGTGGAATGTACTCTACAAAGCGGGGTTGGTGGATCGGCGTGGGCGCAATGCATCGAGAATCGGGGGTCTAGGACATCAGCCATGGTTGCCGCATTTGGTATATACGCGCACGTGGGCCTGTCTGTGCCTTTTCTCGGCTCTGCTGCGCTGGCAGGTCTGTCGTTCAAACGCGAGGGCGATGTTCTGAGGCAACTCGGATGGGGAATAGGCGGTCTCGCTGGTGGAAATCCCCGAGGTTTGCCAGGGCGGCGGAGTGGAGAGCGCCGAGGCACATAAAAGCGGTTTTTTCGTGATAGGTACGTTGGGCATATGATAACTATAGAGCGTCTATGTCAACGGGCGAGGGACGCATGTATTCCTAGGCGCGTAAAAGGCGGAATGTGCAGGACTCGCACCCGGTGTGTCTCCTTGCGAGTAGGCGATATCCGAACAATCGACCGCCGGGCCCGAGTGCAATGTATCAAGGGTCATTGGCAAAGGCGACTCGTGGTGGCAGTTTCCTTCGAACGAGTGGCGGAATGTGGGTACAGGTCATAAGCGAGTATGTTAGGGCACTAAGGGTGGAATTCCAACTACATAGACACGGTCCGGCAAGTGCATTGATACTCGGAGGTTTGGTCGCTGAAATATAGTTTTCTACTATTTCTCGGATCCAACGGTTGGCTCAAACTTATTTAATGTCTAACTAGGAGAAGCATGGCCAGCAAAAGCTCCAAGGATACTGTCGATGGTATCTTGAACATATTGGCTCAAGTAAGCTTGCTTTTACTAGATATATGCAGGTGCTTTTGTAGTGATCACTTGCTGTCTCGGCTATGGAATTACACCTTCAGATATTACAGCAACAGTCCCCCGAGACAGACGGAGACAGAGGAATATCACTTCTTAACAACACCCGACTCATCTGACATACTCTTGCTGAGCTGCCCGTGAGTGGTCGATAGCCGGGGCGCGGCTACCGTCGAATGCGCGCTAGGGAGTCCGATTACAGGGAGGGAAGCCCAGGGGTTATCTCACGGGCGCCGGCAGTATTCTTGGGGTTGTTCCAGTGAGCGGCTGGATTGGGAGATGGGTTGCTGGTCATCTTAGCCAGGCAGTTCCCCGTCTCTATTCTTTTGACGGCGAAACGGTGCGGCCGAATGAGCTCCGGAGGCCCTCCCTGGTGGTTCAGCTGCGCCGCGAAGAGGTGTTCGACAGGCACCCAACCCCATCGAAATCCTCGTGGTCGAGATGAAGCTGCTCCCCTGGCCGGCAACCCGTCAAGAAATGAATTTAGCAGAGCATTGATCTGCGCGAAAACGTGCCTGTAATCGACCGAAATAGAATCAATCCTTTCGGTCACCAAGTTGTATACGCAGAACACTCCCAAATTTCAGTTGCCGCAGTGGTAATAATGTTCGCAGCAGTCCCAGATGAACGAAAGATACGGCCCACCGCAGTTCTGTATGCGTGAGCCCTCGCAGATCGATGATCCTCGGGCGCGACCACGTGATGGGGCTGTGCAAAATCGTGCCAAGGGCGAGACTTTTGCGCCCTTGACCATACTGCCAGAGACGTGCTGGTAACGCATTCTGCATATAACACTCTTTTTCGTGATCAAAAGCCTGTCCCCAACCCCTCTCCACTCTTTAATTTCAGTTTTTTGCACAAAAATGCTCGGCGTGTCGCGCGTAGGACTTGGCTTCGGGATGCTTGCCTTGCGTGCAGGCCCAGCTTCAGCTCGTTTACGCGCACTCAAAACACCACCTCCGGAATTCTGTCGTCGACGGATCAGTCTTTTTCCGCGTTTCTTCAACAGGATGCAGCCACCACACCAGCAACAGACACCACAGGACTCTGATGGAAATCCCAAGCAGGCGCAAAAACACGCGGATACGGGTATCGTGAACCCGGTTAGCTTTCCAGGGACCGGTGTCGGAATGTTTGGGTTCGGAGCAGGAGGAGGGCTTGACGCGGTTATCACTACCTTGATCGGTATTGCAGTTGGTGCGTCCATTACGGTATCAGGTTCTCGTTATGGCATGTTAACCAAAACTTGCTTCGGACGAGCAGTATTCATCGGAGGAGTTGCCTACATAGAATGGTACAAATCCAATGTACTCAAAAAGGTGTGCGCGTCAATTTCTGGTCGTCTCCTCGACTTATTGTATAACAGATCGAGCAAGCTTTTGAGGCTGGTTATGACCCGTGTTGGCGCTTGCAGACCATCCAAGACGACAGCGTGGTGGGCTGGACGAGGACGGTGAGTCCATGAAATTCGAAGTTGAATCAAAAACATATGTGCAAATCAATGCAGGAGAACGCAGTTATCCCCAATCGACCCAGCATATGCAACGAAAGGAGCAGGAGTTGGTAGATTCGATCATGAAAGGGGAGGAGGCCGGACACTACTTCCTTTACTTGGGACCCAAAGTAAGTTGTTGTCAACTCGTAGTCCCTCTTCTACGAAGCTTAGACGAAACGATATTATAGGGTTCTGGAAAGGCTACGATGATTGTAGACGCAATGCGCAAGGTCGACGCTGATGGCGTAGCATTGTGCGATGCCCACCCAGACTTGGAAGTTTTCCGGTAGGTACATATTCGACACGTTGATCTTGTCGAGATAACTCAGTCACGTAGGCTGCGCCTAGGCAAAGCACTGAACTACGAATTCAACGAAGACTCTCAAACTGGACTCTTCCAACGCCGTGATCCTCGCGAAGGTATGCAACTCGCATTCTTGTAAAACTGGCTCAACTCAACGTCTGCGTTCAGGTGGCCCTCGACTCGACATCGAGCGGGGTTTGTGTTTGAAATTTGATGTTTTCTGTTTAGCTGATATAATTTTAATAGCTATGAATAAGCTCGAAAAAGTGGCAATCAGAAGGGCCGAGAGGACAGGGCGTCCTATCGTTATCGTATTTAACAACATTCATCTCTTCAACAACGATGATGAAGGGAGGTTACTGCTGCAACAACTTCAGCAGAGAGCCGAAAGCTGGGCGGAGAGCGGTATTGCTACAATGGTGTTTACCAGGTTAGCGCGCTAGTCCTCTTGCCAGACCGGGAACTCATGAACCCATTCGTTTCCCAGCGATGACTTCTGGCCCTTTCCAGTTATGCGTAAGCTTATGCGCCTGCTCGTATCGACCCGAACCTCATTTTGCCGGTTGTAGGTCAAATCGCGAATCGCATGCACACGGTTTCGCTCAAAGACCTGGACCCAGAGGACGCATTTATGGCTCTGAAGAAACTCCGATGGGATAGTATACGGGACAGAAAGCTACTTGAGAATGACGATGTGATTAGGGAGGCGGCTGATGTTGCTGGTGCGGTTATCTAGAGTTCAGTGCGCCCGACCTCTAGTACTGATGCTGTCACAACAGGTGGAAGACTTGCATACCTGAGCCGACTCGCTCAATCGCGGGATTTGCTTGGTCATGCAAAAAGACTCAAGGACGGAGAGCGGGCTTGGCTAACAACCAACATCGGACTTATTGCAGACTGTGACGATGACGTGATGGATGAGGTTTGTTGTTTAGGATGCTCGTTCAAAACATGTTGCGCTGATGCATCCATATACAGCAAAAATGGTCCAGTTGCTCGTGGCTGCTTCTACGAGAGTTTGTCAAGCGCAGAAGAGTTCAGGAAGAGGAATTCGAAAAGGAAAAAGCAGCGAATCCCGATAATTGGAAGGGCCCTGAGACAGCTGCAGAGTTACCTATGCCCAGCATCCCTTATCATGAATGCAGGAGCATCATGACAAGAACAGACTTTTTGGATGGTACGCTCTTATCAACTCTTCTGTTACCTGTTAAAAACTCTGATCTCCTTCAGGCTTGGATCACTTGAACATTATCTCTATCGACGTATGTGGACGGATATGTATCTTCTGGGTTTAAGCTAACCGACCGTGGGTTGACAGGTGCACCATGATATACGGCCAGACTCTATGTTGACCTTGCAGGCCGCGCGTGAAGTAGTTGAGGAGGAAGGTTTCGATGAATTGCTGGAAGGTGTCCGTGATCGAATCGACGAGATCGAGAGCTTGCATCGCACCCGAACTGACAGTAAGTCCATTCACTACTCACATGTGATCTTAATAATAGTCATACCACTTGCCCAGTTCAAAGACGTTCAAGACGGTGATCGTGTGAGGGTCATGGTCGACAAGGGTGGTTGGCGATTGTGGAAGTGATGGTGATTGTGATTTGCTGTTTTGGACTCTATCCTCTTGCTCTCCTGTATTTTCGTCTGTTATACCACCATCTGTAATCCAATATTGTTTCGGACTCCTTGGCTATAGGACAGGAAATGACCGGTTGGAAGCCTGGGTGACAGGAAGGCTACTATATGCGCGATAAATCGTGCAGAATGGTATTGCTTTCGTACTGGATAGCCGGCGTAAATAGCTGAAATTCCTGGCCAGCAACGTGCACAGTACAAACGTTTGTATTCTTCAGCCGAATACCATGGGGCGATGGGCTTATTTTGTCCCGTGTAACTTCCGTTATCCAACAACTGCATTTGGTTTCGCCACTGCCGCAGTATTTCGCTGACATCAGGTGGATTATATATGCCAGAAGTCCTGATATAGTGATATGAAGGGTTGATGGCTAACCCCTAATCCCTAACCCCTACTCTTTCCTCTGTGTGGCTTTGTTTCTTATGCCGCGTGTAGGAGTCGGTCTTGGAATGCTTGCCTTGCGTACAGGCCTGGGTAGGGCCCGCTTGCGCGGACCCGGCGCTCTGCCCCCAAGATACCACCTCGGACAACTCAAACATTTCCAGAGGTTTTTTGCTAGAACATCGCCACGCCGGCAGCAACAGCTACCGCCAAGTGCGCAGCCGGTCCAAGAGAAAGCACCGTCAAATGGTGACCCGAAGCAGGGGAATAAGAATAAACTTGCGGATGCAGGCATAGTGAACCCAGTTAACTTCCCAGAAACTGGCGTTGGAACGTTTGGAGCAGGAGGGGGGCTTGACGCAGTTATTACCACCTTGGTCGGTCTTGCAGTTGGTGCGTCCGCTATGATATTGGGTCCTAACGACGTGGTATTGATCGGAGCGTGGCTTGGCGTGCAGTATTCTTTAGTGGTGTCGCATATTTAAGATGGTACAAAGCCAACGTGCTCAACAAGGTGTGACGTCTATATTCAGGGCAAGTTATGTATCTCACTCGATCGAAGATCGAAGTTGCCTTTGAGCCTGGATATGACCCGACGTTGGCACTAGCGGACCTGCGGATAGGGCGCCGGCGTAGAGGAATGGACGCCTATGGTGGGTTGGAATAGTTCTAGCCTAAATCCAATCTAAACATGTAATTCGTTATAGGCGAACGCAATTATCCCCAGTCAACCCAAAACATGGAACGTGTAGAGCAGAAGACCATTGATTCGATCATGAAAGGGGAAGAGGCTGGACACTACTTTCTTTTGTTGGGACCCAAGGTGGGTGTTTATCAGTTGGGAGGTGGGATAGTGCCAGCATTGAGAACGGTACCATTGCAGGGCGCAGGAAAAGCTACGCTAATAATAGATGCAATGCGCAATATTAACGCGGATGGTGTCGCAATGTGTGATGCGCACCCAGACTTGGAGGTTTTCCGGTGCGTTCAGTTTGTCGCAGGGAGATATTCAGTAGATATAACAGGATCCTATGCCAAAGACTACGCCTAGGTAAAGCACTCAACTATGAGTATAACGAGGATACGCAAACTGGACTATTCCAGCGACGGGACCCACGCGAAGGCACGTAGCAAGTGCATTCAAACGGAACTAATCCACAATTAAATTCTCGCACTCAGGTGGCCCTCGGCTTGATATTGAGCGAGGTTGGTACTCTCCGTGCAATGATTTTTTCTACTCGATTGATATCAATCCACTAGCCATGAATAAACTCGAAAAAGTGGCCATCAGAAGGGCGAACAGGACAGAGCGCCCCATCGTTGTTGTATTCAACAACATCCATCTCTTCAACAATGACGATGAAGGAAGACTGCTGTTGAAGCAACTTCAGCAGAAAGCTGAAAGCTGGGCAGAGAGTGGTATTGCCACAATGGTGTTTACTAGGTCGGTATCTCCTAGTCCGGACAACTAGACTAGAAGCTCATAGACTGATGTGTTTAGTGACGATTTCTGGCCGTTTCCGGTAATGCGTGAGTCTATTTGTTGAGCGTAGCAAATTCGAATTTCAGTCAATTTGGCCGATCTAGGCCAAATCGCACATCGCATGCATACAATCTCCATAAAGGACCTCGAGCCAGAAGAAGCGTTCACTGCTCTTAGGACACTGCGATGGAATAGTATTAGAGACGAAAAGCTGTTCGAGGATGATGATACACTTAGGAAAGCGGCTGAAGTTGTTGGTAAGAATTACCGGGATTCGATAGCCCTCAGGTTGGGCACTCGTGCCACTAGGAAGGCGGGCGACTGGCATACTTAGGTCGACTAGCTCAAGCGCAAAATCTGCAGCATCATGCTGATAGACTCAAACAAGGCGAGAAGGCTTGGCTAACCACCAACATTGGGCTTATTGCGGACTTCGATGACGATGCCTTGGATGAGGTCCGTATTCCCACTAGTCGCCAAACTCTTTGCCGTTAATCCACCTATATCAAGCAAAAATGGTCGGGTTATTCATGGGTATTGCTAAGAGAATTTGTCAGGCGCAGAAAGGCTCAGGAAACAGAACTCGAGAAGGAAAAGGCGGCAAATCCTGATAAAAATGCTGCTCTTGCTGAGCTACCTATGCC
This sequence comes from Ceratobasidium sp. AG-Ba, assembly GCA_016906575.1. NCBI lineage: Eukaryota > Fungi > Basidiomycota > Agaricomycetes > Cantharellales > Ceratobasidiaceae > Ceratobasidium > Ceratobasidium sp. AG-Ba. Next base: position 1,366,374 of record CP059622.1, on the reverse strand, counting down.
CAGTATTCCTTATCACGAGTGCAGAACCATCATGACAAGGGCGGACTTTTTAGACGGTTCGTCTTCCATGAACAAACTACGACTCGTTCCATAACATCTGAGCAATTTAGGTTTGGATCATTTGAATATTATTGCTGTCGATGTGCGTCAGCGGGTACATGTTCCCCGAGGATCTGAATAAACCAATTCGTCTAAAAGGCATATCATGATGTACGGCCAGACTCTATGTTGACACTGGGGGCTATGCGTGAAGTTGTCGAGCAAGAGGGTTTTGATGAACTCCTGGAGAATGTATGCGATCGCATCGACGCGATCGAAAGTCTGCATCGCACCCGCGAGCTAACAGTAGGTCTATTTAATATGGGATAGCTATTTTGATATTAACTAGGTAATTTTTTCAGTATAAAGACGCTCGAGAGGGTGATTATGTGAGGGTTATAGTTGACAAGGGCGGTTGGCGACTATGGAAATAGTTAAGTATTACTGATACAGACACTACACATCAATAATACTATGTCATATTATGCTATACCATTACGTCGAATCCAATCTGATTTTGGTCGACTTGGTGGTGAATAAGTAGTGGCTAGGGCGTGGCTCCGAATGACAAAGCCCCGCGCTTTCAAGTATGTGGCTGTGCTATCGGTGTCGCGCCACTTGTGGTTGTTGTGAACCACCACCACCCTACTCCTCTATCTGTATTTTTGCTCTAAACATGGGATCTGAACTGGTTATGGGTACGCCCGAGGCAGGAGCCTTGCAGGTCTGTCATATTTCATCAGAAAACCATCTCGTTAACCAGTGTGCTACAGTCTGCCATCCAGAAGGAGCTTGTCACCAAAGGCTACAGTGATGAATCTGGTACATATAACGCAGTTCTCGACCTACGTGACGCTAACATCTATGTAGATATGGTTATGGCCGAGTACATTACTATAATGCTTATCAACTCGAAAACTGCTGGTGAGTTGGCTTGTTTTCCTTCGCACGAACAATGTTGATTTTTTTGTCCGTCTATAGAACAAATCACGTCTGAGCTGGTCGACTGTATGTGAACTACCACCGTAGCCATCATGCTTGCTAACTGATAGAACAAAAGTGGTCGGGCCTGAATACGGTCAGCAGCTATAGCATTATTCTAAATCTATCACTTATGTGCCAACAGATACCTCGTTCACTTCTTGGCTGTTTGACGAGGTGGCTAAGATATCCGGCTCAACCGGAGCCTCCTCTGACCCGAAGCCAGTGATCCAACCGGATGCCCAACCGTGAGTTCTCAGCTTGGATTTCGGCACGAGCTCATACTTTTTGGTTGCCTAGGCGGAACGCTTCTGCCAATCCTCGTATACTGAACCAAGCTCTGAACGAAGCAAAAGCTGCCGCCTCTCCTCCTCAAAAGCGTCGCGCAGACGGCCGGTCGCCTTCCCCTGCATCCAAGGCGCGGCGTACAACGGACCTCCCTGACCGCCCGCGCGCTATGCGCGATGGCCCATCCAACAACGAGCCTCAGCCTGTACGGAGCTTGCTTGATCGGGTTGAGCCTCCACGAAGGCATGGAGGCTTCGACCACGTCCAAGCGCAGATAGATGCCGTTACACGCGGGGGGGCCCTCATGGTGGCGGTCGAGTGATGGGACGCGGCGGGATGGGCATGAACGGTCATCATCACCAACAGCAGCAGCCACAACAACAAATGATGATGAACCAAATGATGGGCGGCGTCAACCCCATGATGTTCCAGGAGATGATGGCGAACCAAATGGCAATTATGTCCCAGATGGCCGCAAACTTGGGCATGCTGCCGGGTAACCAACAAATGTTAGGGCAGGGCGGCCCTGGATTCAATGGGTTTCCAAATGGTCATGGTCAAGGGCCCAACGCGAATGGAAGGGGTCGAGGAGGGCATCGCGGCGGGCGCGGCGGAAACATGGGCGATCGACCTCCAAACGGACCTCCGCCCCAGCAGTCACCACCTCAACAACAAGCCTCACAACTTACAGCTCCCCAACCACGTCCTCCTCAGCCTCCCGTCCCAGTAAATGTTCCAACCCGCCCCAATCACCAACGTTGTGCAAGTTTGGGATGAAATGCACCAACGCGTCTTGTAGATATTCTCATCCTTCAGCCGAGGGAGGATTAGTGCTGAGTAGTGAGTACTGCGAGAAGGGTTTAGAATGTAAGGATGCGGATTGCACCAAGGGGCACCCAAGTCCCGCGGCCATCAACGGTTAGTCTATGTTTTCGTTGTGAATGCTTGCCTGACCCCCGTGTATAGGTGTTCCTGTGGTGGCCCAGGCTCCTCCAGCCGCAAGGCCGGCTCCCCTGCAGGGGGGGTTCCATGTAAATTTGGCCTTGCATGCACGCGACCCGGATGTACATTTGTGCACCCCCAGAAGAGCGGCAAGCCTTGCAGATTTGGGATTAACTGTACCCGGTGCGTCGGTTGATTCCCTATCCCAGTTTTCATAGCCTGACCCGACCCATCATAGGGCCGACTGTTCGTTTGATCATCCCCCGGGTCGAGTACTACCTGGCGCCTCTCTCGCCACTCAAAAGCCATCTCACAAGTCCATGACGTTCCGAGCTCCTGCTGCTTCTACCTCCACGATGGAAAGTGGCCCTGTATCCAAAAAGTTTGGACCGGGTGGGGCGGTGGCGACCAATGTCAACGGGGGTGCAGGCACCAAGCCGGAGAATGAAAACGCTGGCGATGAGGATGACGTGGAGGCTGCATTGGCTGCCGCGTAGGCATAGCTGACCTAAAGGAACACTAAAGATGTAGACCTTGCAACGATGCTCTTCTTGCCTTTGTTCTCTGTTCTCGTGTTATTATCATGTATTGTGGATGGGGTGGATTGGGTCCAATTGATATAACGCCTGGAGCGCTTAGCCATGAGCTGGGTGTCTCTATGCGACCAATTCGTGTCGCCCATCCTGCTCAAGTATCCGCCATTGCAAAGTCTAAATCCGTCCGGTGCACAAGTATCAAGGGCAGAGGTTATAACAAGATTGGGCCATTGTTACAATAAAAGCCTATTTACATACGTAAGACGGATAACAAGATAGTGAAACGATGAGCGGTGAACAAAAGCAGCGTAAGTATATTTTACATGGGAAACGCCCGTCACTTGGACGCTTTCGCATTCGGTTTCTTGTTGGGTCCGTAATATTTCTTCGACTGTTTGCCAGACCCTTTGCTAGACTCCTCGGGAGTGGCCTGAGTGGTTGATGACTCTCCACTTGAACGGATTGTCCAAGCTGTGCGTCGTGGCCGGATAGTTGGCCCAGACGCCACACTCGTCTTAGGTGCCTGGCGATTACTGTCTGGGGTAGGAGGGGGGAAATTGGCCCCGTTCATCTCACTGATTCGAGGACGGTTTGACGTCGATTGCGGCCTCGAAGTAGGAGCAGCTGGCTTGGGTGTTGTCGGTCGAGACAGCCCAAGCACGGCGTATGGATCATCCTCTGGAAGCATCCAATCCGGGATTTCGTCCTCGGGGACTCCTGTACTTTGGTCAGCGAATATCTTTCCTGTTTACAGTAGAGAACGGACCTTGCGGTGTCGGGGCTGGCTCGAGTTCAGAGGGCTGAGAACTCTCTACTATGCTCTCGGTAGCCCAGGACGAATCGGTTTTGGCATGGTTTTCTAGGAATATTATTCAGATCCATCTCGGACATGGCTTCTTTAAACTTACCTGCCCATTCATCGAGGTCCCCCACAGCCTGGTGCTGGTCTGGCTCCTTTTGCTGGACCGGTTCTTTTTGCTTTCCCTTCCCTTTCGCATTTTGGTTTTTCTGGCTAGTCTGAGCTATGCTCTCCCAAGGGGACGTTGAATGGGTGGGCAACTCCTCGGCGCCCCATCCCGATGTCTCAACTGGACCCCACGACCCGTACATGGAACTAGGCGCAATTGTGTCCAGGGCAGGAGGTTCCCCAGGAGTCTGCTCGTCGGAGTTGGCTTTGGCCAACGGCTCATCCCCCCACGCAAACGGCGTGGCAGGATTTTCCGATTCCGAAAGGCTGGATAAGGAGTTTGATGCATCCTCTGGTTCCAAAGCGGGTGTCGGCTAAGCGCAGGGTAAGTATTCGGATTGACATATTGTTACAGTAGCGTACCAATGAATCAACGATAGCGTCGACAACAGAAGGCTGATCAGCATTTGGGGTAGCTGCGTCAGCCAACGGTTCCGATGCGGGCGCATGTGCGACCTCGGTTGGCTCTGGTTGGCATAAAACAGTAGACTGATTGGACGCGGGCTGAGGGGATGAGGCTACGCGCTCTTTTTGACCTTTTTTGCCCTTGTCAACGTTTGGTTTGGTTCCAGCAGGCGCTTTCTTCGACTTGTTCACAGAACTTGGCCGGGCAGTACTGGAGGATCCGCTGGGGTTTCCCCAGTCGCTGCTTGCTGGGGCTCCCCAATCATTGGTCGAGGGTGCCCCCCAGTCGTTATTCGATGATACTCCCCAGTCATTCGATGGTTTAACCTCCCAGCTCTCCCATTTGTTGTCAGATTCGGTGGTGGTAGCTTCTTGTTCGGTATGCCAGTTATCATCCGAGTTTTGCACTCCCCAACCTTGATCAGTAGCCGAGTCATCGGCCGGGGCGGGTGTGTGCTGATCAGTTGTCGATTCAGGAGCATGAGTGGGAGGAGTCCAGCCCGGTGGATGAGTAAACCAACACTTCTTCCTACGGTGCAGAATTTAATATTGCTAGAAAGGTCAACAATACGACTCAAGCTTACCGTGTGCAATTCTCGCCATATCGACACTCCTGTTTAGGTTTGGTGCTTTCGTCTGGCGGTTTAGAGTAATCGCCTCGGTTCGATGCCGTGTTATCGCTGGGTTGATTGGGCGAATGCGTCGAGTTTGGAGTGTCATTGCGCGCGAGATCTGGTTTAGCCGGGCCAGAATGATCAAACCAACAAGTGGGCCTAAAGAGACTCAAGCAAATGGATCTGGTATAAACCCTTGAGTACCTACCGGTTGCACTGGTCACCAAATTTACATGGCTTAGCCTTAGACTTATTTTTCTTCGCCGTACTGCCGGCTAACGAAGTTGGAGCAGCATCTTCTGCAGATTGGCCCCAGCCAGAAGTTGCCTCGGAGTTCTGCTCGACAGTTGTTGCCTGAGCGTCGACTACGCTAGCAGCCGGGGTGCTAGTGGAATGGCCGGCTACTGAAGGTTGATTTGGAGGAGGACCCCAGTTTGGTGGCGGATAGTGTGGGTGCATGGGGTAGTAGTATCCTGGGTATGGGCCATAGGAATAGCCAAACGGCGGTGGAGAAAACGTCAAAGCTTCGCGGCTAACGGATACGGATGGTGAAGGCGACGACGGGTGTGACTGAGAAGACAATGACTCGGCGTGCGCTTTAGATAGCGCCGGTAGTATGCCGCTATGAGGAGGAATAGGAACCGGCGATGCGATGGAAGAGGCTCCCGAGATGCGACCCTCGAGTAAGACAACACGATCGCTGAGTTGTTGAATCATGAGCTATGATTATGTCAATACATAATGTGGGTGCATCGAGCCCAAAAAGGCTCACTTTTTGTTCCTCAAACTTGCTCAGGAGGATTGCCATGGCATCAGTGCCGAGGACTATGGCATTCGTTAGATTAAATGGAGTAAAGACAGAGCCCAAGACGTACCAGAGTCTGATGGCGAAGATACGTCCTCAGGCATACTGTCTAGTGATGCTAGTGATCGTGGCTCTTATATGATCCGTTGGGAGAAAACAACCGGGAGTTCAACGGCGCCTGGGCGCGGGGTTTGGGTGGCTACCAGGCCGAAAAAAAACTGTGCTCGAATTTGAGTAGGTAATCTCTGTTTTTTAGAAGCTTTGTTTCATAGTCTCAGTCTTGATACTCGTTGACAAGAGAAAAGGGCCAGGCGAAAGCCCTTGTGGTGGTTAACTGGGGGAACGACAGCGTGGCAAGCCTCGCTCCTATTACGTGAGACGTCGATCGGATCATCAACACCCTCCTGCCATTCATTTGGCCGTCGATTGGGACAAGGGGCTTAACAGTTCCTCTACGCTCTCACATACAACAGTCGGGTTCTTGTTTCACGAGCACTTTATATCTGGCACATCACTCATGAGAATCATGAAACTATTGTACAGTTGAAGCTATCAAGCAATATCCTACACTGCAACGGTTTAATAAACATAGCGGACTATTGGAGCTCGATCAATACAGTACCGGTTTGAAAGATGCGGTAAACTTACAATCAGGATTTTCCTTGTCCGTAAGATCATCAAAGGCATGGCTATGTTTAACCTTGTCGGCCTCTCCTTCGACTTCACCGCTCGTGCCTTCTTCCTTGATGTGTTGAGCACGGCGCTTGAGCACGTTTTGACGCAGCAGGTAGAGGCGAAGCACTACGATGGCCCCGAGCTGGATGCCGTACATGACAATATGCACTGCGAAGCCCTTGGGGTAGCGGGGCGCATCGTTGGCACGGAACACCTGTGGGCCAATAGCGTTTCCAACGGCCCAAGTACTACGGGACCCATATTCAGCGACAGAGAATAATATAACGAGTTGTCGCACTCACATGAAGGTACCGGTGACAGTCACGAGCTGCTTGGTGCGGCCTCCAGTATTGCCAGTCACGAGGGCAAGATTGAGTACCGCAACGGCTCCGAATCCTTGACACAAGTAAAAGGCGATCAAGAGGCCGACGCGAGTGTCATGGCGAGTTGGAACAGTCAGGAACACGACTGTACCGATCACGTTCGGCAAAGTATATGCGAACATGAAAATGCACTTTTGACTCGTGCGGGTTGAAAAGTATGCGGCGGTGAATAGGAAGAGCATAATGATTACGCCCTGAGCAATCGCAAGCAAGTCAGTCTGGAGAGTGGTGAACCCAAACGACTTGAGAATCAAGTTGGAGAATGCGCCAAGGCCACCGGTGGGGAGGGCGTTGGTAAACGAGATGACGTAGAAACACCAAGTCTTGAGGTCGGTGAGCGCCTCAATGGCCTGGTACATCTTGAACTCTTTGTTCTGAATGCCCGTCTCGTTGGCTCGCACGCGTTCGACCATGAGGAGACGGTCTTCGGGCGAGAAACATTTGGCTCGGATGGGCGAGTCGGGAAGCCACCAGAAGACGAATATACCCCAAAGTACTGTGATGCAGCCGAGGAGGGTGAAGAGTACCTGCCAGGACGTGATGGGCCTCCCTTGATATGGTAGACACCGTATGCAGGAGCCCGCCACACACTGCTGAAGCCCGTTCATAGCATAAAGCAACCAATGGCAATAGCTTGCTCATTTTTCGTGTACCACATAGTAGACCTGGAGACACGTTAAGCATGCTTTCAGATGCGTAAAAAGAACGAAACGTACAAAAGCACGAAAGCAGGTTGACAAACACACTCAAACATACCGAGCAGCGTGCGAACGATGACAAGGCCGGTAAAATTCTTGCAGGCAGCAGTGCACGCAAGCACAATACCCCAAGCGGTGATGCTAGGTACGATTTTAGGCCATTATGATTTGGGTAATATGAACAGACTAACTTGAAAGCCAGATATTTTGCGACTGGTAGCATTTGAAGCAAGCGGTTGGTGGGGAACTCCCATACGAGAATTGCAATGTACACTGAGAATAGTGAGCGGGGTATAATTGCAAGAAACTAAAAAATCAAACCCACAGCAAGTAGTGAGCCAGCTATACTGCTGGCCAACGAGATGTGTGTCTTGTTGGATCCCCATGATGGACGCAAAGCTGATGGTTCTACACTCGAGGTGGATTAGTTTGAAGGCTGCTTTCAGCATAAAAACACACACCCTTTATCAAGAGCCTGGCAGAAGTATGTCGTGACCTAAGCAAGTAACAGAATTTAGCTTCACGCAAAGAGTAACGCATATACTTCATCGTATAGGCTTGAGGTCGCGTCGTGTAAGACGACTAGCAACACTCGACCATGCATGAGTATGGCAGACTAGACCCACCATAACAAAAAGCACGCGCTTGTCTATCATACGCTTCAGCCTCTTGTTTGTAGCCTCGTCAATGACTGGATTAGAGTTATGAGCGAGAACATGTACTGAAATTGGGTGAGCACATACCAATCTTCTTGTCCCCTTGGGCGGCAAAAAAGTTGGCAACCTCGGCATCGATCCCCGCATGGTGTGCCTGTCCGCCCGCATTACTGCTCACAGGGGACATGTTTGAATCGCTCCGATAGTCAGGATGGAGTTTAGCATCTTCAATGTCTCCCTGCTTCAGATTATCGTCCACTCGTAGCTCGGTAACATCGGTTTTCGACATGACGGGCCTTGACAGATATTGCGGAGAGGATGAGGGTCAACGCGGGGCCGCGTAAACCATTTCTCTCCCCATGGGGGTTATATAGGGGGAAGGCAGAGGGAAGCTGAGAACCAGTTGCGAAAATAACCGGTGTCTTCTCCGTATGGGGTTCCATACCGTGGCTCATCAAGGAACATATCCAAGGTCGTTGGAGTTCTCGTGCCGATGGCGAGGCCGGACATAGAACGCCAAGGCACAAGAAGGAATGAAACGCTAACAAAAGGTCGGATGACGCTTGGCTTGGGCTGCACGCCAATTGATTGGGTACGTGAACTGTACGGGAAAGGGCAAGCTTTGCGGGAGAGCCGGGCCGCTCGCTCTTCGCGAGCCGCATCGTGGCCCACGAGCCTTAAAGAGAAGGCGGTCCGATATATCAGTACGACATAAAGAGGAATTACGGGAGTGGCATATCAAGCGAAGCTGATTACAGAGGGTTGTACTTGACCAATTCTACCCGAACGGCAAGACGAATAGTCGTATGTTAGTGAATTGTATCCGGGTGGCCGAACGTCGTGCATAGCTACGTCACTGGTCAAATACGCGTTTACACCAAGTTAAGACGTTAGATTATTAGTCTCGTGGAGGTAGCCGTCAAGGCTAGCGGCCCGGGATGAATTATCGATCCGAAAGTTGAGATAGCATTCGAGGCGCCTGTTCAGGCTGCTGCCTTGCTCGTGTCGCCAACTCCCTGACCGGGGCTTGGAGAAGTGGAACCCGATCGCCCATCTTAAGCCAAGTATTTTCAAGCAATTTAGACCAATGACAACCTGGGTATGGATTGATAAACATACATATTGTTTTAATACACTAACATGTTTATTGTTGGTCGTAGCTGCACATACACAAGGACAAACATACTCGCATTCAGGGTCTATTCCTCGCCAAACAAAATTTGGCGGCGCTTGACACCCACAATCAAATACAGCAGATAGTCTGTACTGTGCGATATCTCATTTGGGCTCATGGGACTATCAGAGCGAAAGGTAAAGCAGAGGATTGGGTCCGACCCTCGAAACTTGGCATGGGCAGAAAGTAAGACAATGCTACGATTGTCAGTCGGATACTCACCAGAATTTAGATGCCGCCAAGTTTGGACACACCTACCTTGCTAAACATGGCTGGAATCCTACCATGGGTCTTGGTGTTGCCGGTGACGGGCGTGTATCACATATTGCTGTTGCCCAAAAGCTGGACCAACTTGGTATCGGGGCCGGACGACCAGACGGACCAGACGCAATTGCCTGGAAGCAGGCAAAAGAGTTCGAGGGGTTGCTGGAAAGACTAAACGCGGCAGGGGGAGGCGGGGAGGAGAAGGTTGAAGCCACAGAAGAGACAGCCGAGGTAGTAGAGGCTGCTGAAGTTGCCGAGGAGCCCAAGGAGGACAAGGAGGACAAAGCAAAGAGGAAAGAGAGACGGAGGGAGGAAAAACGAAAGGCCAAAGAGGCCAAGGCCGCGCTGGAGGAATCAACCACGTCTTCCTCATCAGCAACTCCAGAGAGTACACCCGTTGCAGCTCCTGCTCCAAGGCGATTAGCGTGAGTCGACTTTTGTGTCCCTGAACTCTATCAATATTAAGCACTGAGCGATAGCCATCGCGCACGTTTCCTCGCTGCAAAACGTCTTGCCGGCACATCCTCTACTGCATTATCCGAAATTCTGGGCGTATCATCCACACCAGCATCTACATCCACCTCTGCTCCGTCCACACCCACCCCAGCCCAACCAACCCTCACCACCATCCCAGTTCTCGACGATGGGAACCAAATCACAACCTCTTCTCAGAGCGTAGCAGACTACTTCAAGAGCAGGATGCGCGCCAAAGCGGCCGCCTCCAGTGCAAGCGCAAGCTCAAGCTCAACACCAATTGTAACATTCGAGGAACCAGAAGTCGATATGCCGAGAGCCGGGCTTGGCTCGACTCGGCAAAACAAAGCCGACGGCGACGACGACGACGAAGAAGCTCGGCCGACTGGTCTAGGATTTGCCGGCGGCGGCTTGGGCTTCAAGCGGGCATCATCACCAGCTCCATCTCCCCCAGCAACGACCGAAATTCTCGTTTCCACCGCACAAGTCCCTGCAGATAACGACGATCGACGGTCAAAGAAAGAAAAGAGGAAACGGAAGGAAGCTGAGCGAGCCGCAGCTACCGCCGGTTCTCAGGTCACCGAGCTGGAGACGGAGGAAGAGCGCAAAGCTGCGAAACGCGCTCGAAAGGAGGCGAAACGCGCTGCACGCCAGCAGGCGGACTTGGAAACAGGGATCGAGTCAAATGATCGTCCCAAGAAGAACGAAAGGCAGCAGAGGCGTAGGGTGGTCCTGGAGCCGCAGCTGGTCCAAAAATAACACGGGATGTGCCTTGCATTTGTTGCTGTGGATGCGTGCAACGATAAATGCTCCTTGTTACTGCGTGTCATTGTAGATCCGTAGCATTCATCGATTATGATAACGAAGAAACAACAAAGCAAATGAGGGTACTCTAACAACGAATTCGTATGATTCAATAAATCCCGAGCCAAAGAGCGAACGAGCCAACTACCAAGTATGAGCCCAACCAAGAGAGAAAAAAAAGTACAATGTAGATGCAAAATAATAGATCACTCATCCGTGCACCTATAGCAATAAATTAGAACGCATTGAATCAAAGGATAGAGCATGTACTAACCAGATCTCCAATTTACCCTCTGGTCGCCCCTTGGCCGACTCTCGCGCAGTTTCAATTGCGAGTTCATAATCGCTATCATCTCGCAGAGACACCCTCCCACCATCTTCATCCTTGAACTTGAGTCCAAGGGTGCCAAATGCTCGGCCAAACTTGGAGGATACTTTTTCGAGAAATTCTTCGAATCGCATCTCCGGAGAGATAGCCATCCCACGGACATCGTCCTTGTAGTGTAGCTAAACCCAATGTAAGCCAATAGGTATAGAAGCAAAGGAGTGAAGACATACCTTGACTCGAATCTTGACCAACTCGAATGGAGCATCCGAGTACTCTCCACTGACATAGCCCTCTTCTTCCTCTTCATAGGCCTGACGTGTTGGTCTCCTCGACATTTTACGACGCAGACTCATACTGCTCCCACCATAAGAGCTCGGAGGTGCTCTCGAACGCTCGTCATACGCGGACCTCTCATAGCCCGACCTCGAACGCTCATCATACCCGCGAGCCAACCCAGCACCAACAGATGGAGATCGAGAAGGCGGGCCCGAAGGCGGCGGCGGCGCACCCTTGGTCTTGGCAGCCCACGCCGCAACTCCCTCGGGCATAGGCGGAGCAGGCTCTTCATACGCCCCAAGATACTCGTCGTAAAACTCGGTCATGCGCGGCGTCCTCTCTCTGCTGCCAGACGGACCCTGCGACCGATCCCTGCCCACCGGGCTCTGGATCCGGTCTCGTCCAACAGGGCTCTGCATCATATCTTGTGGACTCCGGCTCCGTTCGGGCGTCATGAGTGGTTCGATGCGCGGCAACCGAGGCGGACCTTGACCTTGGTTCTGTGAATTCGTCGAGTTGCCCGTACCCGGTCGACGAACGCTCAGACCGCGCACAGGCAGAGGTCCGCCTCCCGAACTGCCGCTCGCGCTGGTGGTACGGCTGAGATCAGCTGCCGAGGTCGGATTCCTCGTGAGCCCAGCAGGTCCCGCCATGCTCGGATTACGCGAAAGCCCTGGCTTGCGAGTGGGGTCTCCAGGGCCGATGCTCGCGCTCTTCTGCAACGTGGCCGCGTCGGGTTTCGGTTCGTCCTTGGGTGCCGGCGTGGTTTCGACACGTGCAGCTGCAGTTACCGCACGGGACAAGGGAGGGATCGGTCGACCGTCGATGATGGGTGCACCGGACGGAGTGAGGCCTTGTTGGAGACGGGTTACGCCAGTAAAGGTCGTAAAGGCGTCCTTGGCATCAGATGCAGCAATAAGCTGAGCTTTTCCAAGAAAGTCTTTGGTTTTCGCATTTTTTAGTTTGGACTCGGAGGGACGATAGAGAATTCCAACGGGCTGGTGTGGTAGTGAGTAAAGCAACGAAGCAAACGATGAAAGGATGACATACGATGGAAAAGACGGTGTATCCCTCTCCCCGATCTTGGATGGCTTCGTCAATGACACCATGTTCCTCGGTAACTTTTGCTGCTTGGGCATCTCGCATGTCTCGAAGACCTTCGTCGGCTCGACCCAAATAGATTAAACATAATCCCCTGTATAGAACATTAGTTGCCGTCACAAGACGGATGTAGCTATACGTACTTGTTGAAGAGGACCTCGGCAGAGTACAGACGGAACTTGAGCCCAAGCTGCTCATAGTTGCTAGCGTGGCATAATGAGTATCATGCCGTGTTGCACGACGAAACAGGACTCACATGGCTTGATTGCCCCTCAGATAGAGGAGCGCCTCTTTAAACTCCGAGTGGGCCTCTTCGTACCGCCCGAGCAAAAAGTTGCTGACACCGCACTGAAAGTAGGCGACGGCGAGATACTTGTCGAGCGTGACGGCCTCGCGGAAGAATTGGACGGCGGTCTCGTGCTCGCCGAGCGTGGCGTAGATGAGACCGATGTTCGTGAGGATCTTGGACGATTCGGCGATGCGCTGCGCAATGGCCGTCAGCCTTGGTCAGGGTGGGATGGATGGAAGACTCACGCTAAACGTCTGGAGCGACTTGTCAAAGTCCTCTTCGTCGTAGGCTTTGAGCGCAGCGGCCCAGGTTTCGAGTTCGAGCTGCGGAGCGTGAGTGGCAGGCTAGTCGGTTGGGGGCAGGGCTTACCTTGAGGGACATGGTTAGCGAACGGGGCGCAGTCGGCCGGTATATATCGTCGGCAGAAAATGCGGGGGTTTATTCTTGGCGGGAAATGTTGTAATTAGTTTTCAGGTGCCGAGAGCCTAAAATCCGGCCTGCGGATGGTGCGACTGGCAAGAGAGAAGAAGTCGACTGTCAGCTCTGCCGCCACACGCTCCAGAACCGGCGGGGTCGCGCACCTTCTAGCCGTAGGTTGGTCGGTTCAGACGGTGGGTATCCCGCCGGGGGCTCGCGCACAACTAACTTTCTGATTGACAGAGCGGCAGCTTTGTGTGATTTTGTAGTGCGACCATCAGCATGCGGGCGGCAACCGCGTCCGAGCACTTCCGATTCCCAGGTCTACACGCAACATGTAATTGTCCTTCTTTGGCTTGCCTAATCGGACCGGTTCTAGTCCGACTTTGGCCTGTCTACTTTGTCGCGTCTATCGCAACAAAGGGTCTGGCCCCGTTCAATAGCGTTTCGCGCCCGCGTAAACGTTTACCAGCCTCGATTTGCACGCTTCAACAGCATGCAATTGACATGCAAGCTCTCCACCTCAACTCGCGCTGCCCATTATCGCTTGGCTTGGATCAAATCCGAAATCACGCCCACGCGACGATCAGGCAACCAGTCGAGGCCCATCACTGGCCCATCCTCGTTACTCAATATTCACCCATGTTCTCCCGTGGATACCGCCGGCATCCACAGGCACTCGAGATGACGCTTGGCGGGCAGAATTATTACGCCCCGAACTCGTTCGGACATGCTCTTCTGTGCTCGAGAGAATGCATACACCGCCGCTTTGTCCGTCGATTTTGTAGTTGCCACCGCGTTCACGTCATGCGACCACTGCCGATCTAGGTTCTCCCGCTCGGCAAAAACGCCCGAGCCGTCCTACATAGCCTTGATCATTCTATCGTTTCAGTAGGGGAGCCGTAACACCATACAGCTGAAATTCTTGCGCTGCTAAAAAAAAGGATCACGTCATCTGCTGTACTGTATAACCGCTTCGGGGCGGCTCTTCAGCCTCCGACAGCGACGTATCTCAAGAACGTCGACCAATTGTTGTGAATACTGGAGCTGCGGATTCGATGCAGTGGGTGCCTGTTTGCTCATTGGATCTGTATCGGGCCACCTTTGTATGCGAGGCATCTAGGTGGCGAGAAATATGCCAGGTGGCCCTCCTCATGTTCTGCAACCTTGGTACTTCCTTGTTGATATCACCCACATCCACTCGCCAAACGCAACTGAACGCATGCTTGATATAGGACTTAGGTTTCCGTTTCCAGGCTGTGGGAACAAATTTAGAGACTATCTCGCATGGCCAGCAGCTAAATGACAGCAACAATGCAACGGCTTTAGCCTGGACATATCATGTGGCGCAGAGACGCCACTGGTCATCTCTCGGCGCTTACGGCACAGTGGCAACCACTCTTGAGTTCGGCGCTTCCATGTCAGCAACCACATCGGCGTCGGACCGACTGGCAACTTCCCGGCCAACCGCACCTTCAACATGGCGGGCCCAACGGCATATCAGTCCTCTGCCCCGGCCACCCGTAGACCCGGACATTGATGCACCACCCAAAATGGGACCCGATGGTCGAATTATCAAAAAAGTTCGACCGAGGAGGACGGTGGACCTCTGGGCGGGCGTCGGAAGATGGGAAATGGCGAGTGTGTTGGTTGTATACAGTATAGAACAATTGAATAAACGGGTTCTTGTTGCAGATAAAGAAAGTGAAACCTGTTGGCTCGCGTGTGCCAGTGTTAAAACCGGCAGCTTCGTATATCATCGACGTATGTTGATTCACCAGACAATTCTTATGGAATATGCACTGATAAATGGTGTAGATGCTGCCTCCAAAAGCATATCCCGACAATGCGGCCACAAGTATCACTACCAAATTTGTTCACACAAGTACGAACAAAGTACGGTGTCCTGTCAACTGTGTCGTCGTGAGTCACTCTAGTTTTATTCAATTATACATGGCTCTCAATCTACATTGCAGTGGACGCCTGAAGGGCGACGTATTCTCACCGGTTCCACCAGCGGCGAATTCACCCTCTGGAACGGCCTGACCTTCAACTTTGAGACCATTCTTCAAGCACACGAAACCGCCATCCGCGCGCTCACGTTTTCCCACTCGGGCGCGTATTTGATTAGTGCCGACCAGTCTGGTGTCATCAAGTACTACCAACCGAACATGAACAATCTCGTTACGTGGCAAGCCCATCGTGAAGCTGTTCGCGGAGTCAGTTTTGCACCTGGAGACAGCCGGTTTGCGAGCTGCGGAGATGATGCGAGTGTACGTGTTTGGGCGTTTGAAGAGATGCGGGAGGAAAGGTGTATCACGGGCGAGTCATACTTTGGACGCTATCATCGCTGTGTTACTGAAACGACCTTAGGTCACGGCTGGGATGTCAAGTGTATAGAGTGGCACCCAACTCGAGGTCTCCTTGTGTCCGGAAGCAAGGATAATCTTGTCAAGTTTTGGGATCCTAGGACAGGACAAAATCTAAGTACACTGTGAGTCCAGATTCGAACTGGGTGAAACATCGTTTGACCTCTCGGCCACTAGCCACCAACACAAAAATACCATCCAAGCAATCAAATGGAACCCCAACGGCAATCTCGTCGCAACAGCTTCCCGCGATCAGACCGTTCGCGTCTTTGACATTCGTGCGATGAAAGAGTTGCATATTCTCAAGGGTCACAAGAAGGAAGTTTGCTGTGCGTACACGAATTTGTCCATTCTGACGATCACCTTACAATCCAATCCTTGTAGCTCTCACATGGCACCCTGTACACCACGACCTTCTAGTTTCGGGCGGTGCAGAAGGCTCGGTCTATTTCTGGACCCTTTCTGCCGCGACTCCTTCGGCGCCGCGAGCCGCGATGGATCAGGCGCATGAATCAAACGTATGGGCCTTGGCATACCACCCTCTCGGCCACATTCTCTGCACAGGCTCAAACGATCATACCACACGCTTCTGGTGCCGCGATCGTCCTGGCGAAGGCCTCAGTGGTACGGGCACGGGCGGGATGGAGGAAAGCACAGAGGAAGACGGAGGGTATGATGCGTTGCCTGGGTTTGGATACTCTGGAGCCGGGGCTGCGGTTGGATCTCAGGGCGGGGATGGTGGCGGGATGGACTGGGAAACCGCAGCAGGAGGAATGCGCGCGCCGACTGCGGGATGGGGCTCTGCTCAGGGAGACGAGTTTATTCCTGGATTCGGAAGGACTACGTTGCCGCAGCAGCCTGTTAATGATGGAGCTGGGTCTGGGCGTGCTCCTCCTCCCCTGGGTTTGGTATGGAAGATGCATATGATGGTCGAGGAGGTGGTGGGAGAGGTGGACAGTACGGCGGCGGCGGCTACGGTCAAGATAGGGATCGAGATTATGGTCATCAGCGCGGGGGACGAGGAGGTGGTGATGGGAGGCGAGGAGGCCGAGGAGGTCGTCGTTGGGAATGATAAGTTGCACACTTATGCAATTGTGAGCTGGTTTCGGAAACAAATAGCTTAGTGGATCGCTTTCTTTGGTTCAATGGGCTACAGCTATCCACATATTTCAATCGGATTCAAAGAGGCCTATGGCTTGTCGCTTGATATTCAAGATATTTTTCGGCAGCATAACAAGTAACCCTCCGAGGGGCAGTCAAACGCGATGCGCAAGCTGATATGGTGCACACATGTTACTGATGCTAGCCCCTTGTGCATACCGCCTGCACAAAGGATTCAATCAACTTGTGCAGATGTGCTCTTCAATACAGCCCCAAGGGGCGCCCCTGCAATGCCTGTACTGTGGTTAGGGGCAACCCCACGGGCTTAAACCGAATACCATATACTATATCTAGTTTGGTCTTGGCTTCGGATTTGGATACCAACGTCATTCTTTGGCTGGAAGGGGCGATGACTCGTCAAATCTCACTCAGCATATGCACCTCCTGAAGGTCTGGGGTTCGGACCACTCGACCCAGTTGTATCGATGGGCGCGGGGGATTGGGCGTTTTTGACTTTGGAATAATATGTTGAGCAGATCCCCCACTTTATCCTCGCATGGGGATGTGGTTGTAAGACAAAAATTAGAGGAGGCATTTGTTGTCCAACTGATCGGCGGTATTTCTGTGGCCGCTCCACCAACGATCCTACGTACGTCATTGATGAACTGGCGTAGGTCAGGCGCTCACTCTTCGCCGCCGGGTACTTCAGGCACGCAGGGATAACAACCCCTTCATTCGACACCAAGCCCGCCTACCGTTCAATGAATTCAACTCTAGTTGAAGGTATTCTAGAAAAAGTGAATACTATATGGAAAATATGTCCGAATGTTGAAGTTCATCAGGTATAGAATCACGCCAAACATGGTATAAGAGACTCTTTCTCACAACTTCTAAAATAGCACCGTCATAGGCGACTCCATATTTGCGCTCGTGATATGTTTGACGCCGTGCAAGATATGGAGGGCGAACCAGGACTAGAATTGGCAATTCCAGACATCGACAGGTACTGCTACAACGCCATTTATGCTCTTACTATGTTGAATTATTCGTACAGCACGCTAGGCCATGTCGTACAGAACATAAAGGCGTGGAGCTTTGCAGATCCCCATCAGGCTCTTGGAGACCAGGAAGAAATTTTGGCTCGGGTCGATGTCGAGCTGAGAATAATGGATGAATGTGGCAGGCTTCACGTCGTACATGTTAACTATATGCGTACATTATAACCCGTATTTTTCTGATGCTTAAATAGCTCGGACTTGAGAAACAGTGGGAATTAGCGTACGCTAAAGCTAAGGCCCGCGATGAAGCTGAACCGGAGGATAAACTGTTGAAAATCGCAGAAATTGCTGATTTGGAACCAGAAAGCACCTCTAAAGCTGGGTACCCGATACCGAACAACTAATACCTTCAACAGCAATGGAGCGCCTGATGGACGAGGGTGTGAGTGAAACCAAACACTAAGCGTAGTTATGTTATCCTATTATTTCGTTCCAAGTTCAGGCGTTCATCCACCCATCGAACAGCCAATGGCGAAACAGAGGCTAAAGCTACCAATCTTGATATCAAAGGACTCTCACAAGAGTACAATGACTCTGTAGACGCAGTTGCCAGCTACTATCCGCTTTCTTTGGTCCCCAGTGAGCTCGTGCCGGTTATTTTGTTAGCAACACAGGATGCACCCGCGTCTACAGGAGGTTCTGCTGGCCACAACACTCGAATGATGCAGAAATCTCACATATCCGTTATGTGACAATATCTGATATCAAGAAGGTTGAAAATACTTGGTATCTTCACAACATTCGTGATCTGGCATCTCAGGTGCAATTATATGGTGGTAGGCCAACGCGCTGCCATGGGTCAATAATGACCTATTTAGGCAAGCTTGAAGACAAGCCAGGCTCCAATGATGCTTTGGTTCGTCCCTTAGCCCCAAAAACTTCAACTCCAATCATGTCTGCATCCAGCTATGCCAAGTCCATCCAAGCAATACCTTATTAAATAGTATGATGCAGCGAGTGAGTGAACCAAAAAGATGTTTGAGTTAGGCTGAACTTCCACAAAGCGTCTGCTTCAGGAAGCTTGCACTTGGTCCCGTTTGATACACAAAAATATTGTAGAATTCCTGGGAATTTGCCGATACCTTCAATTTGGGGAGATGTGTTGAGTGACGGAGTCACTGGAGCATAGCTCCGTATCGCCGGCACTCTTTTGGAACCGCCGCATCCAGGGGGATCTTTGTTGGCGGATGTTTCCATTTTTGGTTGCTTATTCATTCTCCCTCTCGGGCTCTTTCTTTTGCCTTTGTTTGTTTGATGTTTGTCTTAGGAGTATGGCTGTATATATATACGCCGCCCCTCCTTCTGTATCCCTCAGCTCGACTCCATTCGTGCTGAGGTATGTTATTCATGTCCTGTCTCTTGATGTCGCTTCTCACCGATGTATAGATTCTATTTGTTCTTAGGTAGAGTAGTTTATACATTGGAGCTCGACTCCATTCGTGCTGAGATCTATTTGTTCTTAGCTCTGCACGTCGCGCTTTGTGCAACAAGATGCACACAATTGTTGATCTCGTCTTGGCAACCTCAAACTTTGTCCAACTACATCGGCAAATCTCAGACCTTGAAGTCGACCACGCCAAACTAGTAAGGAAGTCAGTACAATCATAGTGCACACCAACAATGCGTTCTCTCAGGCCAGTGATGTTGCTCAAGGCTTGCATTATCTGTACTCCCATGGCCTGCATCATGGTGGATTGTATGCGGTACAGTTGAATAACTATCAGTCTATAAGCGAACTACTTATGCTGAACACAGGGAACTGTATTTATTACTGAACAGGGACGTGCTCAAGTCAGAAACTTTTCATTGTGTTCAAAATTTGAGCTCAATCCACCGCTCAATCTCATTGTGCATCTAATGGGAAGAGATGTACTCAGGTGCATGGCTCCAGAGGTATAGGGCACTCACCTATATCCACTTTTAAGATTAAGCATCCAGTTATAGTATATAGAGGTCGAGTATGCTCCCCTGAAATGATGCTGAATGCGGATGTATGGTCACTTGCCATGGTGATGCTGCAGGTAAGAAAAAGGACACTTTTTAAGCTTTCCGAGTCCTCCTAACAATCTGATCGTAGATATTTACACACAAAGTGCTGTACGAAAATATCCCCGTGTACCATGGCCTAGTAGCTTACATCATTCAGGGAGCCATCCCTGCTCACCCTTCGGCTGTTTCACATGAAAGATCAAACGGAAAGGAAGTACTATCTTTGCTGTCATGAGCCGTACACATGACCTCTATCTTTTTCTCGTGGCTTACACGCTGTATAAGCCACTAACTTCCTTTCTTCCACTTAGTAAGACTGATTGGTGTATCACTAAGCCTCCACATGGATGCTTACTGAGCAAAGCTATCTTTAGCGTGCATACAGTCTTCTTGGACTATTCTTAGCTATGCCCTATTCTTAAATCACCTTCTTTTAGAAACATGTACTATCTTTAACTCATGTATTCTTGGAACTGTACGCACAGACCATGTACTCATGAGTATAAATACACGGTGTGCAAGCTGCTCTCAAACCAGCTTGCTCTACCTCGTCGATCTCCCCTCAAGGGTGATAACTACTAAGAGATACACATCAGATTTACATACTCAAGACTCAACTATCGGTACTAGGTCCTATTAACTTAGGTACTTACATCAGCAAAAATTGACTAAGATTTAGGTCAGTTTAGAGTGAACTTTTATTTCATTGGGTTGCTGCAGCCAATTTGAACCCACCTTGTGGCTGTGAAGCAGTCTTGGCCAGTCTAAATTAAGCGCCTGAATTTTGGGCAATTTTGACTGGGTGGTTGAATTGATAGCACTCAAAACTGGTTTTGACCCAAATAGGAAAGTTCAAGGCAGTTTAAACTGCTCCAGATCAAAGTTGCCTTTTTTGGTAATTCCCAAAAAAGGAAAAAGGTAGAGGGGAAAATTACAAAAATATCATTATTTTTTCCATTTATGGAATTACCAAAAAAGGCAACTTTGATCTGGAGCAGTTTAAACTGCCTCGAACTTTCCTATTTGGGTCAAAACCAGTTTTGAGTGCTATCAATTCAACCACCCAGTCAAAATTGCCCAAAATTCAGGCGCTTAATTTAGACTGGCCAAGACTGCTTCACAGCCACAAGGTGGGTTCAAATTGGCTGCAGCAACCCAATGAAATAAAAGTTCACTCTAAACTGACCTAAATCTTAGTCGTTTTGCTGATGTAGTAATACACTGCAAGCCACGAGTCAATCACAGTCTCTCAAGAGACGGGTGCCTTCGACGTCCTACTCGAGACGAAGCAGAGGACTACAATCCTAAGACCAAGAGGCTCGACACCCTACACCGGGCTGTCGTCGACGCTTCAACACTAGATTACATCTACAAACAGCCACAGGAGGCTGCCACGCATCAGGCTAAGATCCGACGCCGACGCCGTCGTATCCAGAACAGAAAGTAAACACCCTTAAAAACAAGGGTTGTGACATTTGCCAAAACAAAGAAGAGCATTCAATTTTTTGGAATTGATACCAAGGACCAAATTGGCTGCTCCCTCACCAGGACTCCAGAGCCACAGTGCTACTAGCTGTGGCCCTACTGGTGAGATGTGGTCATTGTTACAATGGTGTTGGGAGTACGACCCTCGGGCTCGCCCTACGATCGACATGATTGTTCAGAGACTGAGGGAGTTAGCAGCGATCTCGTCAGTTGGGCTGAAGAACATCACGGCTCATGTCAGGCAGAAGACTGTGTATCCCATTGCAATGGGAGGGCAGTGCAATGTAAGTATCTTCCAGATCTTGTAGCCATTCCCAAATTATCATGCTGAGCAGATATACCTTGGGGAATTTGTCACCCATCCATATGAGAGAGTTGCAATGAAGTGACCAAGAATGTTTAGCGGTTGCAGCTGCGAGCCAGGTCAAAAGGTAATTCACTTTGTCATAACACTTCAAACTCCTTCAATATGGTACTATACAGGAGCTTATTCGTGAAGTGCGACTTTGGAGCAAGCTCAGTCACCCCAACATATTGGAATTTATGGGATATACAATGCTGGAGGTTCATTTGTGTATATGATACCAAAATGGATGGCTAATGGGAGCGCACCGGATTATCTTCTGAAGACCCCCCATGCAAACCGGCGGAGCATAGTAAAGCACACAAGCTGTCCATTCCTGCATTAAACTAATAGAATCATTGATAGGTCGCCAACGCATTAAGCGGTCTCTGTTATTTGCATAATATTAATATACTGCACAGGATCTAAAGGGGGTGAGCTGATGCTGAATGCCTGAATTTTGATAGCACCAACTAATTGGTTAGACGAACATACTAATTAAGGACGACCTCACAGCCTACCTCTCCGATTTAGGACTAGCACGTTCTATTAGCAAAACCACTACGGCAAGTCTACGAGGGATCGGGAGCATACGCTATATGAGCCCAGAAATACTTCTGGCTGGCGATACTAAGGGCATACAGACAATACCTGTAAAAACCGTGGAGAGTGATATTTTTGCCTTTGGGCTCGTGATGCGGGAGGTACGCCTAATTTTACTCTCTAAATTGTATGCTGATAGTGGTGCGCATACATTCAGATATTAGGCGATGAACTACCATATTCTAACATTAATAACATAGCACACCTTGTCCGAGTTATTATAGGTGGTCATCCCGTGTCACGCCCGGCTAACGCCATTGCGCGACGGTGGCTCTGCGATCGTATGTGGGAAATAATCCAGAGCGCCACGCACAAAAGCCCAAATGCAAGGCCAACAGTGGTTGAGCTCGAACGCCAAACGAATTGCATTCCCGGCAACGATTGTTTCGCTTCGCCTTATATTTCTGTGGCGACTCACAACTTGTCCTAGAATTGAAATAAACACTGACTAAATTCCACTGTGCATATTACCCTTACGATTTTTATACCTCAAGAATTCACTACTGCTGTTATCCCTAGCCAAAATACTATGCGGTTCTATTGTTCGGTGTGATTTATTAATTTCGTCCGTATTGTATGTAATCGCATGGCTTGATCAATTTTCGGTTGCCTGCCATGGATGGCTCTCATGCTAATGTTCCCAGCCCGTTGTTTAAGGCGAACCCCCATAGCATTTAATCAAGTATAAAACAGGGAATGGTGCAAAAGATACCATCTATTTAAATAGACTGGCCTCCGGGACTCTTTGCTCAAGCAAGGTTAGCAAATCCGACCTGGGAGTTGTCTGCGTCAAACACAGTGTATACGTTCCTCATGAACGAGTCCCCAACGATCCACGCATCCTTGGCACGCCATCAGCGGCCATAATCGAGCCCGCGCAGGTGGTATTGGTACTATCGGTAGTGCCAACTAAAAGCAGAAACGTACAGTTAGTTGAGCTTATTTCAGATGCATAGGGTCTACCACACTGCTCAAGGAGTCGCTAGACATAGCAAAAGGACACCGCCAAAGTTAAAGGCGACGCTAGGCGGATTCGCGCAATCGAATGTGTAGAACCCGTCGCCTCCACAATCTTGTGAATCGCACTTTCTTACCACCCGCAGTTTGCCAAACTTGTCAACGCTATCGGTCGGCCCAACGATCAGGGTGGTACCAGAATCGATGATCATGCCGCCGCTATAGCCCTCCTGCGCGCCAGCAGTAGCAGAGCCGGTAGTCAACCAGTAAGTTTTGCTTGTCAAAGGTGCGAACGTGATATCCCACAGTGAAAAGTTGGGAGTTGGTGCCACCAAAGTACAACTCGGAACCGGTGGGAGCGAGCTTGAATGCGAAAACATTGGACTTAACCATACCGGCACTCTTGAGGTTCTCGGGGAACGTCGGTTGACCGATTTGGGAAATAGACGAGAAAGCAAGGCCCATAAGACCGTCACTTGGGTCTTGTGCGAAGCTGTCTGACTCGGCGGTAACCGCTGAAAAACACTGTCTATACAAACGTTAGTACTCAAGCGCAGGGTGCGCCAGGTTATGTATAAGCTCACCGTGGACGGTCAAACCTGCAACCATGACAGTATCAGATATGGGGCCAGAAGAGGTGCTCCCGTCTCCGTAAGAGATGCTGAAATTGCCCGTCTGCGGCTGGACGGTCGAAGACTTGCTCACATCAAACGTCTTATGGCCTTTACACCCCCCGGTGGTGCATCCTGCATTCGGAACCCAAAGATCGGCGGATCCACTAGAAAGCTGGTCAATTTGATTGCGCATATAACCGATAAAATATTACCCACGTATCAAAGTCGACCAGGAAACTCTGTGAGGGGTTCCAATGGTGATCTCGCCAGCCCAAACTTTATGAAAACTATGAACTAAACCATACGGGATAGCCAACGGTTACAACACTCACGCTCCTCCTGTTCGTCAGTCAATGCCTCGGCTTGCCGCTTAACTAAAGTAGCCCCGAAGTCGAACAAGTCTTCTCCAAATCGTTGTTTGTAGGCAGCGTTCCCTCTTGTATATTTGCTGATTAAAATCTATGGGTTACCGATTTCGTTAACGTAGCTGGCTCATATCTACTCACACTTGTACTCGTTTCGCAGCGTTGGCGAGAGCACTTGGAACAATGACGCCGTTATTGCTCAAGGAAGCATGACCACGCTTGTGCAAGGGAACAACCACGCCAATTCGTTTGGGAGCATCGAGCGGCACAGCCGAGACGAGACCAGCAAGTACGAGACCGGCAAGTGTGTTGGTAGCGGAAATGAACATTTTGGAGCGAAGGTACAAGAAAACGGAAGTTGATGTGCGGTTGTTTTTGAGTGAATGGTCCATCAATCGAACGGTTTTATGCTCGAAGAACTTCAAGGCCGCCATACATCAGAGAATCGGAGCACGCTGAGGCCGGTGTAAAAATATGTATCTCACACGCGGCCGCCAAACTTCGTTGGGTAGCCCATGCGCTCCGCAATGAGGCAATAAACTTGCCATTGTCGCTTTGCCAAAAACAATCACCTATTTTCACATTCGCTCAACAGCCCATTACCATATACGACGCGAGTTCAGTGGCACCTGTCATTGCTGGAGAAGTCCGACTTCGGAGGAAGCGCCGTTCTTGACGACGTCCACACGGAGACCCAGTCGAAGAGAGCCGTGATTAAATAGCAGCATGCTTTGTTTCTAGCGAAGCCAAGGACAGAGGAAATAGAACTAATATCGGGGGCTATTTTTAGGTCGAGAGTGAACCACGCTTTTGTCGTGGCATGCGTCCCAAGACAACGGATCGTTCTAGCGCAAGGGGGTGGAGCATATGAAGGAGCCGGTAGCGACAATAAGCCAAGGCTGAATAGTAGAGTCTCATTGGGTATATAGGTGGAGCGCATTGGCATGGACCAGGCATCGGTCTGACCATCAATTATAGAGCTACTGCTTGATCGAAACCAAGCAATGGCCTGCGAGGTGTAAGGCCATGTGTTAGTGGATCAGCATTTTTGTGAATCTAAATGCTTATTTTGGTCAAATTTATATTCACAATACGCTGCAGCCATCTTCCGTCTGTACCATAATTGGAATAACTTATGTTCGAGTTGATATAACAGTTTGATTCTGGCATGCGTCGGTTTCACTGCGAGGCGCCAGGCTGCCACGTGACTCCCTCCTTAGGTCAAACTTTGGAGACAATGCTGACGATAGGCAAGACCAAGGCCCCTCCTGCAGCTGAAGGAGACAGCTACCTATCCACAATGTTCCAAACGAAGGTCGCACATTACACATTATCACGTACTACCGAAGCTCATCTAATGCCCAGAATACGAAAACAAAAGCGGAGTACTTAAGATTGTAACCGAGCGGAAATTTATGCGCACGCAAATCAAAAAAGTAGAGTCACTTCGTGTTGCCTCCATACTTGGCCTTACGTCCAATGTCGAATGGAACGTACTTATACTTGATCATATGACTGTATGGAAATATTAAGTGAGCCGGTTATTTCATTCGCAGGTAAACTCACCGAATCTGTCGCTTCATTGTGATTCCAAACAGGATGAAGAAGTAGACAACCAGAATCGGCCAGTAGACTGGGACGTCAAACATCTCGGATGTGGTGCATAGAATTGCAACTACGGTTGCTTTTGTAGTAGAGAGCCTGTGAAACATGGGCGTTACGATCATTGCGGCATATGCGTTAGGACGAAGCTCACCAAAATTGCCATTCTGGCAGACGCCGGATGAAAGGGCGGAATTCTTCATCTTTGCCTGTTCTCCTACCTCCTCCGTCATACGCATTTTCATAAGTTGATGCTGTGGGGCAGTTAGTAAGGGTTGGGATAGACTCAGAAGACAAAATGTTACCTTCGGGTTCTCCGCCTTCTTCAATCTCATCGGCCCGAAGATCCTGAGCCAGGCTAGGGTCGAACTTTGGTTGAAGGAACGCCAACAGCAAGTTGAGCAAGTAGATAGCGTGGGCGTAGCACACTGGTATATTGTCAGTGCTGAAAGTGCAATATGGAGGGAATTGGTTTACCTATATACCACTGAGGGGTCAAACCCGTTAGCTTTGATGTTCACAGAAAACACGTATACACTTACCCCTTGGGAAAGCACGATCCGCACAAGAACAATGCGACCAGCCCACCAGTCGCAAGCCATCTATTGAGAGTATGCGGTGTCGTTCGGTCAATCAGCTGCTGATATTGCCGCTGGTACTTCAAGTACTGCGCCTCGAGTGGCTGAAGTGCTGGAGGCAGCGAGAAGGGAGCTTGATCGCCAGAAAGTCCATCGTCGTTCATCATCTTGGGAAAGAAAGCAGGGAATAAACAAGTATAGTACCAAGTTTGTACAAGTATAAGTTACACCACAGTCCTACGTTCTATGGTGATCGTTGGCGCGTTTTGGATTATTTCTCCGTTGGGGTTTGCAAACCGTGGGCGCTTAGCCGTCTGTTCCTTAGGCGCCTGGCGCCTGGTTCGATTATATGCTCAAGACCAGCAATTGGCAGCCAGGATTTGCCAACAATTTGTACATGCCGGATGAGATTAGTGCCCTGGAATATTCCGACTTGCATACTCCGCAGCTAGCTATATAACACTGTATTGACGGCTTCAAGTTGAGACGTGAACGAGGGAACTATGGTTTGTAAACACGCAAGTACTAGCTTGCCATTGCGAGATCGTCTGCGTAACGCAGTTCGCGGTATGCGGTGAAAAAATACGTGTTTTGACACCTAATCTCACAAACAGGTCATAACGGTTGCAAACATGTATGCCATGTTACCAGCTGAGATAGCGTCTACACCTCCGCTGGGCACCGACTTTCAGCCCCAAAATGGCTAGCCGAAGCAACCAAGGCGGCCGTTCACCGCCCCGCACTATCCAAAAAAGATGTAGGCGCTCCCATCGTCATAGAGTACTACGTAAGCACAAGGACGTGCCTATCTCACTCGAGTCTCTGCGTTCCCGAAACGTTCGGCAATCCAGTCGGATCATGGTTCTGATTCAGACCGTAGTCTAGTTCCTAATTTAGGTAGCAAGTTCCAGACGGCTAAGGGGGAGCAAGAGGCAACATATAAGAGGCGGGCAAGGCTGTCATCGGCTACCACCATTCCTCGTGGTCCCATCAGCTCTCATACCTTTAAGTGTCTCTCGAACCGCCTCTTCTTCCTGCACCTCTTCTCCAGAATGCGTTTCTTCTACCCCGCTCTCGTTGCGTCTGCATTGGCGACGGCGGTATCTGGTATTGCCATCGACCTATCCAAGTTGACCTTGACCGACTTGGAGAGCGTGGCTGAGATCGTCATCCAAGAACAGTGCCGAGGCTCAGTCAAATGGACCGAGGAGGGTTTCTTCCGTTCGGGAACGACCGTTCGCTACCACGGCCACTTGTGGCAATGCACTCACTGGAACCGTGGTGTAAGTACCAAGCCTATTCTGTCCAATGCGTGAGTTTACTCACGTCCATTACAGGAAAATCCCGAGACTTCGCCAGTGTGGCGTGACCTTGGCGAGTGCGACCCCGATCTGCAGCACGAGTCGCAAACGACATTTGGCAAGCGCTCATTGGCGCAAAATCTTGTAGATGATGATGACGACAATACTTGTGTCGGTGTTATCGATTGGGAGAGCGGCGCGACGTACCGAAGTGGAACAACTGTGCACTATGGTAATCATTTGTGGCAGGCATACAAATGGAACAAGGGAGTATGTAACTGGACCACTATTACGCAACTAATTTATACACTAACCATAAATTTTAGGACGAACCCGACAAGAGTGAAATCTGGAAGGTCGTCGGAGACTGCAAACATCCAAAGGCGAAGATGGCAAAGCGCGCTGAATGCGACATCCATGGTCTGCGTTTCTTCGACAAGGACGCATACTACCGCTCGGGCACCACTATCAATTTCGAGGGCAAACAGTACCAGGCTAAGAAATGGGCTAAGGTAAGAGTCAGCTTCGTCTGGTGCAATCTGGTGTACTCAATGGAGCAACACAGGGCAAGAACCCCACTGATACTGAGTTCTGGAGGGTACTCGACTGCTGAGCGCTAACGTGCAACCGAAGCTTGTATTTGCGTTTTAGGGTATCATTGTTGTTAATCGATTTTTATTTTAAACATGAGCGAGTTTGTCCAAAAGAAAGAATCTGAAAAACACATCAAAAACGTAAGGGGGGAAAGACAAGGTTATTGGCACATACACAAAAAAGATATGTAACAGGTACTCGATTCTCGCATATCGCCTAGTCGACGTCCATTCCAGTACCACGAGCTCTTCCGCGTCCACCACGGCGACCGCCACGACCGCCGCGGGCCGGGGCAAATGGACGAGTCACAACGATCGAAGAAGGATCGTCCAAGAGCGCATCAGAATACATTTTACTAAGGATACCATCAATCAGTTCGCTATCAGTGCAAGCGCTCGTGATCAACACCCACCTACTGCTTTCTGGCTGTGCCAGAATATCAACTGACTTGTCGATCTTTCCCCCAGAAGATAGCAAGGAAGCCGTTCCCTCTACTAGTGGGGCATCGCAGATGCGAACGGAGAGTACGCGACCGTCCGCCTTTTGTCCATGGTATGTTTGCACGACAGCTTCTGCATCTTTCTGGTTTGCGAATTTCAAGCGAACTGTGACGCTATCGGCTGAATGACCGGCGGGAAGTGGTTTGACCTCTTTATGACTCAAGATCTCGCCATGTTGTTGGAAGATTTCCTAGAAGCAACTTCATGCTTAACGAAGATCATAGCTATCCCGAATGGTTGGCTCACCTTGACGTCGGCACTGGTGGTTCCAGCAACCAGTTCTCGGACCTCCACGGTAGCTCCCGAACTGGCGCCACGAATCTCCAACCCGGATCCTGCCCTGTTGAGCGGAACCGGGCGTCCTCCAGTCCCATTCTTCGCATTCGCCTCCCCGATCGCGCGAGCCAAGCGCGCACTGTCGACCGCAACACGTGTCTTTCCAGCTCCACCAGACGTGCGAGTCGAGCCAGTAAAAAGTCGTGCGCCAAGTACACCGCCAGCAATGTCGTTGACCTCGGCGAACTTGTCGTGCTTCCACTGGGCATCTGTGTTACGTTCTGGTGTGGGCGGGCGGTCCTGTGGTGTTTTTGTTTGTGAGCGAGTTTATTGGTGGAGCGATGGTTACGAACATATGGGCTTTTCCGTGAGCCAGAGACCTGACGAGTTGCAGTACCCCGCGTACGGTTGGTGGGTATCCCAAGGCGTTCGGCAAGAGAAAGGCTCATGGTTGTAGACGAGGGTGGTGGAGAGATGGAGGCTGGCGGCGAGAGCTCAGGAACCCGCGTTAGGTAATCACGGAGCTGGCGCTTAGATTGTCGTAGGCTTTGGCGCCAATCGTCTGGTGCCAGAGACCACAGCTATCTCCTTGACCGACGACTGAATTGTAGTATCTAGCACAATTTAACACTGTTGACATTATTCTTTCAGGCTAGAATACCCTAAATAGATGTCCCAACAAGTTTGTGGCACAGGGTCATAGACGTAGTTCAACCGCACAAGGCTGCGAGATCGAGGAACCGTGGGGTTTGAACCGCTCCTTTTATTCCGCTCTCAAATATTC
Organism: Ceratobasidium sp. AG-Ba; assembly: GCA_016906575.1. Taxonomy (NCBI): domain Eukaryota; kingdom Fungi; phylum Basidiomycota; class Agaricomycetes; order Cantharellales; family Ceratobasidiaceae; genus Ceratobasidium; species Ceratobasidium sp. AG-Ba. The sequence continues at coordinate 1,336,739 of CP059622.1, read as the reverse complement.
AGCTTTGGAACTTCTACCTTTTATGTTTGTGCACGAACATTTAGTCAAAGTCTGGGTATATACACATTGCTCTATATCATAAATCCTCAAGTAACTTCGCATGGGCATCGGATCGGGGCTCAAAGACGCAATCAAATGGCAAAGGATGGCTAGATCATCATTAATTTGACACGAGATTGTAAAAACAAAGGCGTTGACTTACCTGACTAGAGCATGAGTAGTCACTTTTGCCTCTGGGATCAACAAGTTGCTTGTCACAGGATCTATGGGTGGCTTGAGGTTGAAAACTGCCAACAGCGAGGCAAATATGATGAACAGAGATTTCTCAGCGAATTCATTTCCTGGACACAGACTATGAAAAAGCATTAACAGACTATACTGTGTCAGCGTGATGAAAAGCTCACCGACGGCCAAATCCAAATGCAGGGGGGTTGGGTACAGTAACATCTAAAAATCGATCCGGGTCGAACGAGTCAGGCTCAACGTATATCGATTTATCTCGATCCATCGCCCTACGTTGTGAGTTATTAGACTCTTATTATATAAAAAGAACTACTGGTATACCATATATTGGCTATACTGTGAACAAATTCAAATGAGTCCGGTGAGTAACCCATTAGATCTCCTCAACTTACACGATTGAGCCTTTTGGGATGAAATATCCTTTGTATATGTCGTCTTTAGCTACAGCATGGGGAAATCCTTTTGGAAACCCCTATTAAACAATACGTGCAGAGGCAAACTACGCGAACTAACCTAACGGGAGCGCAGGCTGCCAGCGTAGAACTTCGTGGACCACCCTCCGCATATAGGGCATAGAATATGTCGCTAACTTCGGGAAGTCTTTCCTTGCCAATGACTTCATCAATTTCTCTCTGAGCTCGAGCCTGACTCTCAGGATGGCGAAGCATAGCTACTATGAAGCTGAGCACTGTAGAGACCGTCTGGAACACTGGATTAGAATCGAGGCCATTAAACGTCAACACGACCACCGAATCGGAACCTCCTCCAAAGAGAGTCGCCGCAGCCCATTTTAAGTAGCTCTCTGATTCTGCTGGGTTAACATTAGGGTTGCTGTTGATACTTGCTAGGCCCGTCTTAACCATGGACGGCAAAGCGGTACCAGCGGACTGTTTGATTAAAAGTACAATCAGGTGCTTTATGCGTCTGAAGCAAACCAATTACGACTCACGATTTGAGACTTTGCCCATTCATAAGGTTCCTCAACCATTGTATCACGTTGGTGGCGCCATTCCCTAACCTTGTTTTTCCACCCCGTACCTGGAACCCACTCTGGGATGTACTTTAGCCAGGGAATAAAGTTTACTGCGAAATCTGGACCAAGTGTCAATGCCAAGTGAAATCGGAGAGCGAGACCACACCATTGCTTACTGGCTGGTATGGCGGCCTGGCAAAAGTGTTCGACTGCGGTTTGAAACCCTCGAACGAAGTAGTCGTCGCTGGATGTGACTTTTATCCGTAGACTGCCGATATAATCTGAGCACTGACGGCTCTTTTTGTGGTACGATCAGACTCTTCTGCAACTCAAGTTTCTTGGGGAATATCTTACCTTCGGACTTCTTTTTCAATATTACAAGAGCCTCCTAACAGTCGCCTGAGCATCAATCGTGTCTCGGTTTCCATGAGTTCGAAATGCTCGTGATCTGTGAAATTCTTGAGGACATCATGCGTCATGCGCCTCTGCTTCCTCCAGCGCTCGCCATATGGAGCCGAGCCGGTATTGTAGCTCCAATCCAACCTGATCGTGGTTTGGGCGTGTTATTCCTGAATCAGACAAAAAGGTTGCCACTTACAATTCTGTATCAGAAATGACAGGAATCTGAGGGCGATCAGAATAGATGGCAGAACGGCCCTCGAGCAGCTCGGTTGCAGCCTGGACAGAGTTGAGAACGACAATTGACCGACCAAAGGCTTCAAGTGATATGATGTCACCTAGAGAGCGGGATAACTAGCGTTTGTACTGGCATTCGTTGACTGAAATAGGCACTGACTGTTCAATTCTTTTGACCACTTGGCGTACGTCAAGTGTTCGTCGCCTGTTGGTAGAACAAATGCATGTCCTACAAGTGGGTAAGAGCCCTTGGGAGAAGGAGGAAGCGGAGAACTTCGCCGTTGTCGCTGTTTGAGCGTATACAGCACATATAATGCGGCAAGCACAGCGATGCTCGTTAGCGTAGACCCTTGGTAGGTCATGGCACAGTGCGGCAAATTTTATGAATGAAGCAGGGGCGGGAGGTATAAAAACATGCCAGCCATCGCATCATCATATCGTATGTTTGGGGAAAGGCACAGTGATTCCTGATCAAATAGTCGTAACTTGGAACTTTGCCACACATTACTGATTACAATCAGAGAGGGTCGAACCAGGTTGGTGTCGGCCAGGGGGCTACTGACTAATCGTCAATTCGTGAGGCTCACGTCTTAATGACAAGGGACAGCTTAGCCACATTTGTTCAAGCAAACTAATCCAGGCGGTGAATTCGATGGGCTCGAAGGGGGGATAGAGAGCTCGGACGTTTGTGTTTCTCAGTTACGAAGTTAGCTGACAATTATACCCAGCCACGCGGTGGCTTATAATTGTTCTGTAACCAAGCGAGCTGCGCATATAGTCTGCTATCAAATCCCAAAAATGATCACGTTTTTCACATGCATTTCGTATCTACTTTTCCGCATGCACCGCTACTACATATCATCGAATAGTTTCGCGCGTAGGTCCGATCGAGGCTCAAGGGTACAAGCGAAGGGCAACGGGTGACTAAAACATCCAACGCTCAGTACAACCTACGCCAACGCAGAAGCCTTGACCTACCTAACTAGCGCGTGTGTTGTTACTTTGGCCTCGGGAACAATATCTTCACCCGTTACAGGATCTCTTCCAGGTTTAATGTTGAAGGCCGTGAGCATAGAAGCAAACGTAATAAAAAGGGACGCTTCAGCAAAGCTTGCTCCTGGACAGATGCTGCCGACACATTTGAAGCGTTGTTTTACGTAGATATTATCAAAAACCTACCGGCGGCCAAATCCAAACGCAGGCGCATCTGGGACTGAGATGTCTAGAAATCGATCGGGGTTGAATCTTTCTGGGTCGATGTACACGGATTGGTCTCTGGTCATGGCCCTAGAATTTATTAGTTACGGGACTAGGGACAATGTCAGATGCAGATGCAACGCACCAAGTGTTAGACATCCTAAAAATATACGCATAAAACTTAACGAAGCTCTTAAAGCGTAGTCACAGCAGTGTACTGGCTCACACAATAGAGCCCTTTGGGATAAAATATCCCTTGTATACATCGTCTTCGGTCGAAGCGTGAGGAAAGCCTAACCGTAAAATATATCACGTTACTCCTCGACGTAAACACTGTTAGCTCACCTAGAGGGAGTACAGGCTGCCAACGCAAGGCTTCGCGTACAATGTTTCGTACATACGGCATTCTATCTCTATCCTTGATATCCGGAAGCCTACCGTCCCCAACAACACTGTCGATCTCTCTCTGGGCTTTGGCTTGAACGTCTGGATACAAGATCATTGCTATCATGAAACTCAATGTCGAAGACACGGTCTAAGACCATTTGGATTAGAATTAGAGCTAATAAAATATTTTGATTCCTTACTGTGTCGGATGCCCCTTTTTGTGAATCGACGACTTAGTTTATCGCATGAAAGTGTCTTAGGCAATTCTTACCAGCGAAAAGAGTTGATGCAGCCCATTTGAGGTGGTCTTCTTCGTCAGCCAGATCGAGGGTAGGGTTGTTCGCAACGTTGATTAAATGCGTTTCAACCATGGATGGCTCAGCGGCACCGCTGGACTGTTACAAGTCAAGAGTTTTTAGCACTCATCCTAGTTTTCTAACTTATGGAGCACCTACAATCTGAGACTTTGTCCAGTCAAATGGCTCTTGAACCATTGCATCACGTTGGACGCGCCATTCTTTTATTAGACGCTTCCATCCTGTACCTGGGACCCATTCCGGTATATACTTCAACCAAGGGACGAAATTTACCAAGAAATCTTGGCGCATACATCAACAGCCGTTATAGTGGCGATAATTCAGAGTCAAAACTTACTTGCAGGGAGTGCAGCTATGCTAAAGTGCTCTACGGCAGTCTGGACACCACGCACAAAGTAGTCATCTGACGATTTCACGGTATACCCGTAAACAGTTGCCATTATCTGGGCGGCCACGTTTCTGTTTCGGATTGCCGTCAACCTACTTCTCTCGTCACCCGATGTTGAAATTTACGTTACCTCCGGATCTCTTTCTCAGGATCGCTTGATCCCTGCAACATTCGTTTTACCATAGCTCTCGTTTCACCCTCCATACGCGCAAAATGTTGATCATCGGCAGAGCTTTTCAGAATCTCGTGGGTGATACGTCTCTGTTTCCTCCAGCGGCTACCGTATGGGAGCGACCCTGTGTTGTAGCTCCAGTCTAGTCTACGTGGCCTTGAGCGAAGGGATGGTGATTCATTGATAAAAGAAACTCACAAATCGGGGTCGGAAATTACACGAAGTTGAGGTCGGTCCGAATAGATTGCTGAACGGCCCTCGAGCAATTCAGTCGCACTTCGTACAGAGCTGAGAATAATGATGGTCTGTCCGAGGGCCTGAAGATATATTATATCACCTGAATAGATTGACTGGTATTAGCTGATCACACTTCCAAGCTCGTCAATTATAATTCGTAATTAACTATTCAAATCTTTAGACCATTTTGCGTATGTCAAGTGCTCCTCGCCTACAGGGAGAACAAAAGCGTGCCCAACCAGTGGTAAGGAGCCTCCGGGTGATGGGGGAAGGTGACGTTGTGAAGATTTGCGCTGCTTCAACCCGTAGAGAGCACTTATGGTGGCGAATATTCCTGCAACCACGAGCGTAAGATTTTCGTATGCCATAATATAGTGAGGGGAGGGGTCAGAGACATTATTGAGAAGTGCAGGATATATAGCTGCCATGCGCGGTGTGACCCTGACCACATTCCCTGGAATTTAGAAGGCAGATCTCCATAAAGAGAAGCGTTTGGGGCATGGTTCTATGCTACCGGAAAATATTAGGCCTGCACCGATTTCAATCGATCCTGGTCATTCCCCTCTCCCGTTTCTCCTCAACCAAATAATGAAAACATCTCGTTTTTGGTACGATATTAGCCCACAAATCTGGCCCCTTCTAAAAGATCAGGTCGTTAGATTTCTCATATCGCTCTGAAAACCTAATTCTGAGGGTTCATTTGGCTGATGAGAGCGGGCATTCGGTGTGGCACACCGATCACAAATTTACCTAAGCATCGCGGTTTCTCTCGAGGCTCAATATCCGGTCGCTGCCGGTATGGTTGCTCTCTCACCTATGCCATTCTCTAGTTGCCCTCTTTGGTGCTGTGTTCTGGACAAGAGCTACGGGGCATCATCAGCAAAGTTGGGTTTTTCTATATACCAATACATACCAGGTATATAGCAAAATAGCGCTTTTTCCATGTTACCCCCTGTGGTACTTAGTATATACTCCTACATACCTCTGAGGTTTGGCACATACCAGCCACATACCCGCTCCATACTATGTCATGTGACCTATATATCCATCCGCATATCAGATTCATACCCGCTAGATATCAGGTATTTACTCATGTTGGGCGCTATATGGAGCGCATATATTCACATACACAGGTGTATGGCCCGTCTACACTAATCCCAATGTGTACATAGTAACTTGAAGTTGAGACCGTATCTTAGCTGTTTCTCAAGCCGTCCTTGGTCAATCTTTGGCCAATCTTAGTCCGCGAAAGATACTAGTGGGCTGCATCAATTGCATTTTATACAGGTACAAGGGAAAGGTTACACGAGCGTTCGGGATTGGCGTGGGAAGAGACCAAGGAGCAATACCTTCCAGCAGACATATTCAACGTGAACAGCAATGTGGAAATATATCACAATTTGCATGAGATGGTGACCGCCGTGTGCAAATATGCCGTTCTTGATTTAGACCCGCCCAAGCTGCGAGTAGGATCGCCCCCAAGTAGCTAGCTCATTGCACAATAAGTAAATGATATACAACAGCTTTCGAGCATAGGGACACTTACGGGGTTTGCATTCGATAGAGCAACCCTGAATCACATCTACACATCCAGTCCAAGCCAACCCAATAATTCATCCTATCCATACGAGCAATTCACCCTCAATCTCAACTTGTCTCGATCTATACATTATACTCTCAGTTACAATTCAACACACTGGCACTTATGGAATGTGGCGGACACTTACCATTGACCCATACGCTTCCAGTACTCTGATAGCGACCAGAAGTAATGACTGCTGTGTCGATTGAGAAAGAACCTTGAGCAACGACCCAAGAGGTCGGTTTTAGCCAAGATGAGGTGTGGGAGATCAAAAGTGGAGTAGCGAGGCGAGATGACAAGCCATACAAATTTCGGACACAGGGACAACTCGTGTGACGCGATTGTTGTTACGAATACTGTGCGATGTTTGAGCCAGACCATGAGGGGTAGTTGGCCGGTAGGAAAACTGGTTGAACAACTCAACAAACGCCAGTGGTTCCGCACTAAGCTCATGGCAGAAAGACGGTAACTGAAAAATGACCCGTATACGTGCTGCGCAGTAGCCTAAACAAAATCGGTGTACTGAGATCGTGCTTTGCATAACCAGAACTAGAACATACCACGAATCCCCTCCGCCTCCGGATCCGTCTTTAATAACACTGTATCAAATCGACTAGGGCGGTGGCGAGAAAGACGTCGACTAAAGTGGGCTGGGCGAGCTCGGATTGAATCCATTCTGGGTCCAACTAGATGTCACAACCCACTACTTGCTTGCTTATGGATGCATAGTGGATGTGTAGGGACAGGCTGGTGAAACCAGCCTGCCCCCCTATGATGTGGGGAGATTGTCAAGATGAAGCAATCTGGGGACTCCAGAGTTGCTTCATGACTCTGTATTTATACTCTAAGTACATGGTCTGTGCATGCATCTATAAATAGACACTACATCTTGTTTGTGGGTCAAGTGAGATAGATCTGCACTTGATAGCTAAAGATAGTATCAGAAGCCATCTGATAAACTAAATATAGCCCTGATCAGTCAGCAGATGATTGGCAGTTGCCAATCATGGAAGCCACATGACTAATCCACAGTCTGTGGCTGACTGATCACATCAGTCAGCCCATTACTCATCACAATTACACAGATTACTAAGATATTTGGTCATAGCCACAAGTTCCTGTAATGAGCCAGATTTGGCTCATGACACTAGAGGGGCAAACGGAAGCGGGCCATGCTGGAGAGAGAGGCGAGTCCAGATACCAAAACGAAAAGTATCATCAAGTAAGCGAGCGTGTTCTTCACCACCCGGCAAGCTGGAGACAAAGGATTTGACAGCATCAATAAAATCTGGTGCTTTGTGGTCGCGGATGATGTCGTGGCCGTAAACGTTTAACCTAGTTGGGCGTTTCGCGTGGCGGACAACTGGCTCGGGGTAGTAATCAACGTGGTTGTGGCGTTGTTTGCGACTGGTTGGTAGCAATGTGAGTTCGTCCTCTCCAATCTGTTGATCAGCACCCTCATCGTCGCTCTCGCTATTCATGGCCTCCTGACTGACCCCGTTCGCGTCCGTAGTTTCCTCATCAAGCTCCCGTCTCCGTGGTCGTATTTTGATCTTGCCCGCTGCCTCCAACTGTTTTCGTTGCATAAGCCACGCTTCCCTTCGTTGAAGCATGGTGACCATCTGTTCGATTGGATTGACCTTATTCGACAATCGGTAGAAACACTTGACGTAGTCAATGTGAAGGCGTTCCGAGATTTCGGTGTTGAACCCGTCTGGTACTCCATACTCTCAAATAAGATGGACGTAGTGGCTCAGCATATGGATTTTAGGTATGCCATCGTACCCGTCTTCCGTATCTATGGCTCCTTCCAAGACGAATATGTGTTTGACCCGATGGAACTCCGCCAGGTCCTCCTCTAGCTGGGCCAAGTCGTCATCATCGAGCTGGGGTAGATGAACACGGTACATGAAATCGACAAGGCAGCGAGTGGCACGAACTGCATCCGTTGGTCGACTTTCCGCAACCATAGGCAGCAAAACCTTTCCGGCTGCTTTAGACTCTGTTCCACGCCATTTCGCCTTGAAGAAACTCGAAATCCCCGTCTTGAAATGCCGGATTCCCGGGAAGTGTGGAACACCCATAAATCGTTCGTCAAGTGTTTGGTTGCCTAGTATGTGCTTCCATTTCCCCAGCAGGTGGTCTTTGAATACGCCGTTGTGTATCTGATGTAGCATATCAGGTACAAGGCTCGAGTGTCCCGTTGCAAAAGGTAGCTTGGCCCAGTATGGCATTGTCGGCCGTATCCCCAAATGGTGGCGTGTCCATGTGTATCCCTGGCGGTCATGTCGAAGGGCCTCTAGTGTCTGCAGACGGGTACGTATTTTTGCTTCGCCTTGGCCATCTCCTCGTCCTTCATGGGGCACGTCGCATATAGGACACCGCGTTCGATAGGTGCAGGCAACCGTACACTGTTCCTCAAAATCGGCCATGTGCGCCGCAGCAATTGGGTGGACGCGCCGCACAGCCCCATCCGCGCATACCATCTCTACTCCGTCCTTCGATGCTTCCTTGAGCGACGCGAGGATCTCGGACATGCATGCATGGTAGACTTCCCACTTCTTCTCTCGACGCTCAACCTCGTCGGAGATGAACGATAGGTCGGCAACCGGTATGTACCCGATCAACATCGTCGCTTGTTCACTCGGGGCGCGCCTGACCTCCTTGTCGATGTTTCCAATAGTCAAGTACACTGGCCATACTTTCTGACCCGTAAACAACGACAATAACGTCGCATCTGTTGCAAGAATGATTGGCGCAATGGTTGCGTCTCCTCCAAGCAAATCCTGCAACGCCCAGTGAGTGCAATACAAGCATACCGGTCAGACAACTAACCTGCATCCTCCACCACCAGTCTCCTGAACAAATGTCCCCTCGAACTCGAACCTGCCGCCCATCTGCGGTAGTCCTATAATGGACCTCTGGTGCGTATCGAATGTTTTGACGAAGTCGACTCAGTCCAATGAGGTGCCTTGTAGAATCGACCGGACATCGCTTATAAAGATCGAGCACCTCAGTTCCCTCGCTTGTGGTAACAACCATGGTTTTGTGCCTCCAGTTTGGACCATGAGGGAGAGCATCGACCGATTTGTAGAACTCGGGAAGATTTTCCCATGGAAGATCGTATTTATGCTAAAAGGTAATGTACATTAATACGAATGTTAATCAGAAATCGATTGAACTCACTCGCTCAATATCGAAATATCGTGCACGACTAGAATCGCTGATTGGGAGTTCGCAAAGCCACTCGCCCGTCTCAAATAGACTTGGATTGTCCAGTGGATTGTTCAACTCGGTTTGTGGCTCCAGGTTCTCATACCGTAGCACTTTAGCGGCGTTTGGGTGAGTTTTAACTGTTGCATAGCCGTAGTTACGACGCGGCCGATCTAAAGTTGTTTTCATCAGCATAAAGAGCGATCGATTCGGAACAACTAACAATCACCTGGTGGGCTCAGGGTATCTTCCAATGGTATGTCTTCATCTTGGATCATTGGCTGTGCCGTTAAAATATCTTGTTCGCTTTGTAGCGCGTGGAGAAGCGATAGATCAACTGCAGCCACGCGTCGATCGTATAGCAGAACGGGACGAAGTGGATCATGGGAATTAGGGACTGGTTGTGGGAGGGACGGTGGCCGGGATATTTCGGGCTTGGTAGTACGAGTATGGTGAGCCTTTTCTCCCTTTTCTTTCAGATGTCGCTCATAACGAGCTTGGCACTCCTCCCTCTTCGAATAGTGCGTCCGTAGTTTCCATTCGGCATCAAATCCAGACTTGCATCGTAGACATCGGTGTGATTTTTCTGCGGAAGACATTGGAAGCAATGGCGGCTGAATGAAAGACGAGGGGTGATGAAAGGTAGGAGACAAGTGGAACCTTGTGAAACACTAAGGCAGGAGAGTGCGTCATGGGCTAGAGCTGGTCATTTTTTTCACCCCAATCAACGCCCTTGCACCCCATATCGTCAACATATGCGGATTTCGCGAAGCTATATGCAAGCTAATTTGGACGTATTCGGGTTGTGAGCCCTGTGTACATCACGGAATTACGTTGTACATCACTGGTAAATCACTTGAGGCAAATTCGAAGCGGCATCGGAGTGCTAAAAGAAGCAGCTTGGACTGCCAAGTGAAGATCACTTACGGCTTCTTATTTTTTTTTCAGTTCTGGCTTTGCTCAGTCGTCACAATGTGCGTCATCGCCAAGGCACCGACACTGCTGCTATATATTCCTTGAATAAAGTAGGGATACCATCGAGTCGATATCTCTTCCTGACTTGCGTTTTTGTGTTTCCTGCTAGCCTACTATTTCATTTACTCAATATCCCATTCCACCTACCCAAAATTCTTCTTCCACGATGTCACGCAAGGCAAATGAGGCCAATCAGCCGAGTCTTGCGGCCTCGCGGGCTCGACGCCCGAACGCTGGCGTTCCACCAGAAGCCTTCGACTCAGGTACGCTGAACACTACGCATCAGCTGTCTCGCTAACCCAAAGATTAGTGGCTGAACGGATAGAGCGTCGTAATAAACAAGCAGCGATCCATGCCAAAGCCGCAGTTGCTTCAAAGATTGAGTCGAATCCCTACAATGGCGACGACTTGCCTGAGCGCGATCCTTTAGAGGCATTCCGTGCACCAACACCCACTGGTGGTTTGTTGCATTTTTTTTGCGTTTTCTATTGTCGCTAAGTGCCATCACAGATCCAAGTGTGGATGAAGTCAACTGGGAACGGGCCCGCGTTAAGTGGCTCATTTCATTCCTGGCTCATCGGGATGGTGTCGACGTGCGACCATCTCTGCATGCCCGAAGAATTGGTTTGCCGGAGCTTGAAGAAATACACGACAATCCTGAAGCTGCTCAAGATTTGCTTACGTTTGACGAACATGACCCAAACCCAGCTGACAAGGAGAAGGGGAAACAGCCGGCCGTACCTTCTGCTGCCAGCCAACACGTATCGAAGCACGGCCCCCCTCAAGTTCAAACAAACTATGCTGGGGTATGTATGCTACTTATTTCTCGTAGACTGCTCATCTAAAATCTTCCAGATTTCGGTCGACTCAGAGGACTACACAATCCGGGCCAAACATGGGCCAAAATGTGAGTCGCATAGCTGATCATATTTTCATACTTTGACCTTAGTGTTTCTACCCACTCCTGGACGAGTAGCAACTTCGTCTGGGGTTAAGCGGAAGTTTGAACAGGGGCCTGGTTCTACGTCCATGCGTTGCGAGGATAGGGTTGATCCGCATTCCAACATCGAGTCTAATATGCACGGACTTTGGCTTGCCACTGCGGGTCAAGCTCAAGCATCACTTCGTCGTACCGATAGCACTACAGTACTGGATGGTGAGCGTGTGGTGTACCCTGTGTATCAAAATCCTCGAGGCCCGTTGTCAGCACCTCAGAAAACACGGCCAATCGCTGGTCCCAAGGCCGTACAGCATGGTTCAAACCCACCACCTCCGCCCGCCTCTGCTTCACATGCCTCAAAATTGGCACCACAAAATCCACCACCCACCCAAGGCCAACCACCCTCGAAAAAACCTCGAATGATGAATAACCCAGGCCCGGTCCAAGTCAAACAACGTGCCGATGCCCAAGTCGGTCCAAATCATTCATACGTTGACAATACCGGAAATCCAGCATCCGTGAAGTCAAGACATCGAGTGCCCAACCTATTGTCTGAATCAAGTGGCGTTGTGAATGGCCAGCCGCCTCAGGCAAACCAAGCTGGTATGTTTTCTCATGTATACTTCCAAACGAATATTTACATTCGATACAGCCGATGCGACTCGTTTACTCCAGGGTCCAGCATTAGCCATGGCTCCTGACCAAGAAGTACTTTGTTTGTCCCCTACGCATGCCGATCACGAAGTATTAGAAGTCAACAAGGAGATTGACGGGGATAGCGAGCAAAATGCGGCTCCAAGTGAGAAAACAGTAAGTAGTTCACTACGTACTTGATGCATATCCTGATGCATGAACTCTCCAGGTAGTTACCAAGGGGAAAGCAACCATTAAGAGCTTTGCTGCTGATGAACAACCGATCGTTGAACGAATGTCAAAACTTGCCAAGGCGTATATAATTGCAAATGGACCGTACGACGATTCACCCATCGAACTAACAACCCAGTATAATGATTGGCCGGAGGATTGGGTGCCACACGCATCTCGCCTGGACCTCGTCTCAAAGTGCTTGGAGGAAGCTTGTAATGAGTACGATGTGGTTTTGCGATTCATCCCTCAACATGTCAAATGCGTGAGTATTCTTCAACCTTGAATTTTGAAAATGATTTTACAATGCGTATTCTGGGTAGGTGACCGAACTAGTACGAACTCATCACACCGGTGCTGCTGATCGTATCAAGCCACTTGTTGATCATGCATTCGGTTTTACGCTAGAGAAGTCGGATCACAACAAGACAACGTCGAAGGCACTTCTTCCTTTCAATTTCCACTATCGGGTGAGTTCCAAAATCTCATATCTTTCGTTGTTGATAGATAGGCTTTCAGGACACTAAAAGAAAACGAGGCCCGTTAGAAAATGCCGTTATTGCAAAGGCTTGCCGTGCTGCGGCGTTCCAGAAAGCTTCGGCTGTTGGCCCAAAGAATGACCGGATATTTGACGCAACCCCAGTCGGATATCTTGCTTATACGTGTGCAATGGTATTTTTCGATTTTATTTACATGGGCAGACTGATTAAGCGACAACTTTCAGATACACTATGTGATCTGGGCTTATCGAAGTGGCGAGTTCAGCAATGAAAACCTCGATGCTGATATACAAGGAGCAGCTTTCCGCCGAGCACTACGATTCTTGATATCCATGCATCAAAACAAGGCACGGCAACTAGAAAATATTCGCTATAAATATATGACCAGTGCATGTGTGTAAGATTTGTAGCCGTATATTGTTCCCTGACTAACAATCACTTGTGCAATCAGGACGGGCTTTGAGCCCAAAAGCACTGTTCGGGACCCCACACCAGAACCAGAGCGTGAATGGACTCCTGATACTGAGGAGCAGTACATTCGTCGCTACAAAGGTAAACTGCCAGCAAATTTGTTTACGTGTTATTCAACTTGATTTTAGCGGGTCACAATCGAGCTGATGACCTTGATAGCATCGGGGTAGGTGGACCTGAGGACGGCTTGGAGAATTAGGCAATGAAAGCGGGCTTCTGATGGTATTCATCGCACCTACTAAAGCCGTAAATATAGACTGACGATTCAATTTTGTTCTTTTGCCAGCTGTACACTGGACCCAGAACCTGCTATTTATGTGGCCGCTTTTGCACGTATATTGTTCTATTCCTATAACATGTCTCATCTTCTCTGCTGAATGCGGTAGCTTGTCTTGAATGACTTGCATTGGTTTCATTGACTGATTTTCTCCCTGTAATATGTTCGATTTTACCCCCCTATTGCAAACCCGAACCGTCATGTTATCTTTCCCATGTACATTTGTTATAGAATGCAAGTATGCGACCCAGTACTACCTGTATCAATTTAAGACTATTCAAATCTCAAAACCGGCCAAAAAGTGAGATTCCGAGAATCACAGCTTGAAGAACATGTAAGATACAGTCTCAACTTTAAGTTACTATGTACACATTGGGATTAGTGTAGACAGGCCATGCACCTGTGTGTGTGAATATATGCGCTCCATATAGCGCCCAACATGAGTAAATACCTGATATCTAGCGGGTATGAATCTGATATGTGGATGGATATATAGGTCACATGACATAGTATGGAGCGGGTATGTGGCTGGTATGTGCCAAACCTCAGAGGTATGTAGGAGTATATACTAAGTACCACAGGGGGTAACATGGAAAAAGCGCTATTTTGCTATATACCTGGTATGTATTGGTATATAGAAAAAACCAACTTTGCTGATGATATCGATCCAGACCACTCGTGGGTGTGTTACGATTAGCGCTGACGATTAATGCAAGTTGCTGTCCAAGTGATCAGTCGCTTTGCGCCTCGCTCTGGTCGCCTCGACTAGAGCTTGAGGTTGCATTATTGTTATGGGTCTACATGATCTTGTACATAAAACTGAAGGCAATGGCTTTCAGTTGGACACAAGCCTCCTTGTGTCCAGGATCGTATGTACGGTTCTCGAGTTAGCCTACGAGGACATGGCAGATGTAGTAAAGGCAGCAAAATGGGATGGAAGGATCCAGAATTTAGAAACCGAGAGCCTGTAGCTTTGACTGAGGCTGTTGGTAGAAATGCTCAATTATACACGTATCGTCTCTATATACTATACGCAAAACTTTTAACAAAATGGCAGTGTTGGTTGGATTCCAAGGGACAGTCATAAGTAGACCAAATAGCGAAGTTAAAACCAAATACCTTAGGCACCGGTAAATTTTACCGGTTCAAATTCGACCGGTCCGAATTTCAAAATTTACCGGGAATCACGCCGCCGAGTAATTAACGCAGTTCTACCACGTTCATACCTCCTCACGCCCGTAAAAACCGTTCTGATGCAACTGAGAGCTCCGAGTCAAAAAAAGAGCGCCTCAATTCCCCTCCTCACGGTGTCATGGGAAGGGCGATTGGGCGACCAGATCCGGGCAAGCAAGATAGCCAGGGTAATGTTTGAGTTCACAGGAATATGCTTTGAGGTTCGAAACGAATGTTTGATTCGTAGCAGTAAAGTTAGATACCCGATCTTGAGTTTTGTAAATCTACTCAATTGATCGTATACAAAATTCTTCGAGATATTGATTCATAACTTACTGAGAAAGTTCCAAACATCTGTCATAGTTGAAATTCTCCCATCTCAGCTGATTATAGTGTCGCTCGTTTCACGATTGAGCCCCTTTCTCGCTACGGCTTCGTTGGGTGGGTCCAAGCGACTCACAGTGCCGCAGCGCTCAAGAGCGAAACTCGACCGATATAAGTAGATGAGCTGTAGATTTGTCAGACGACACCGGTGTCTTGTAGGCGTTTAGTAGAGGCCTGAGAGCTGCTCTCCTCGCTGTCATTATCGCTGTCGGGGTGTGGGACGGCGCATCTAGTCAAATTTGAAAACAAAGACTCGATTCTGGACGACGTACCACAAGATACCCTATACATCGAATCATCTTAGAATTTGGTAGGCTAATTGTTACGAGTTTCAATTTTCCACTGACCGAGTCTGGTGGGGCGGTTTGGGTGTATGGCTCTTGTAGCGTAAAATTTACTGGACATCCAGACAAATTGGAATCTGAGTCCAATCAAATTTACTGGGGCCTAAGGTGTCTATTGTCGCTTAGTACTGAAACGTCCGGTTGCGCATACATGCCAGGTACATGCCGAATTTCTAGAGAAAATTTAAGCGAAACCGATACGGATGATATTGAAATGGAATTATATGCCAGTACACATACCATATACATCATATTCTCTATATAATAGATCGTCAAACGGTTTCTCCGATCCTTTAGGCCGCTCTTATTGCTTCTGCCTTTCGCATTCATATTTGGATGCTTCGATCGGCACTAAAGTCATACATTCACTATGGCAGATCAATTACACTGTAATGAGCTTGGCCGTCCAGCGTTTTTCCTGCCGTGCATGACGTATTGACCAGCCCAGCCTCTGGCGAGGTTTGCGTAGCCGGATCTCTGATGCGTGAATAATTTACGACTCGACGACACCCGAGCCAAACTTACACGCCGGAGAAGATATTAAGCCTCTCAATCAGTTATGATAGTTACGAATATATGACGGTGGGCGGGAGAGAAAAACTCGTTCGCGCGACGGCGGGCGATGTCACACTGATGCGGAGGCGAAGCACAAGAACCAATTCTTCGCAGCCTCGTTGTGTATTTTCCTCTTAGCGCCGGGCGTTCCCATGGTTCTGTCTCACAAGTAATAATGCTCCTGCGAAACTGCTCCCCCGACATACCCTAACAGTGGGTCAAGAAGTAGGTACACCTTCCAAGTGGCAGAAGCGGGCCTACCGGCAGCCAAGACTCTTGTTTGATGCAGGTTAAGCAGTCCATCTTCAACATGCTCAACGTCCACTACGTCTTTATCTATCCCCCTCGCGCCTCGTCTGATTTTGTCAGAACCTGGAGCAAGGGTGACTAAACGGGTTTGCGTAAGTTGTGGCCTTGTTTTATCTATTCCTCAAACAATGTTCTAACGTGCTGCAGCCAAGGCAGTAGCCTTGCACAAGCAAGGCGATCCCATTACGAAGCTAACCAGTGATTTCCGGTATGCACGAAACCAGTTATCTGCAAATTTTCTTGATTTAATTTGTCTTATTCAAAATGAGCCCGAGTACATTTGGTTCATCTACAAGGATATCAACAGCTATACGCTTTGAGGATTCAATCCATTCTGTCCGCACAGGCCTGAAGCTAGTTGCCTTGTATAATATTCCAAATTGCTCGGATAAATAAACTTGGCTGCATACGACACAGTCAAGGAATTGATATAGCACAGACCGTGGTGAAGGGGCCAACACACTCACCCTTAACAAATCGAGTGGCGGCGCAATCAGTTGCAAAGACTTGATGACGTCCACTGCCGTTGCTTTGTCCTGCGGAAATTTTAATGTAAGTGAAAACCTACATCTAGGAATCGAGTATCTTTTACCTGGCTCGCAATACCAAGGATTCTACGCCAGTAATTCCTTCCAAAACTTCCCAGGTCGGATGATTCGCCAGGTATCAATACTGTGCTTCGCCTTCCGTAATCCTGTTGTGCGGGAACTTAAGCACAAACAGATGATACGCGAACTCATAGGTCCAACTCACTGAATCCTTGGTGGAATCCCACATATGCATGACGCGAGGGTGTTGTCGTGCAATCATTTCCAAGGAGAATGTGTCAGGAAGCGAATATCCTTGTTTTTCCGAGAGTTTTGCGTCCAGCAGCGCACCGTTGAGTGATGCGACATCAATCAATGCCTTGCTAACACCCTGTCCATAGACTGGGTTCACTCCTACCAATTAATCTAACTAGTCAGCTCTCCATATTCAGTTCACCTTGCTCGGACTCACGCAAGAAGCTGTCACCGACTGCGACAAAATTCGAAGGCAAGGGTGCCTTAGAGTAATCGATTTTGTGACATGGGCCTGCGCGCGTTACTTAGTCAAGCAGGCATAATAGCCATAAGCAACTTACTGGCTTTACAAAACTTGAAATGCGGGACCACTTCGTCATCTGTCAAAGCACTCTCAATAGCATATAGACTATCCATTACGGCGGTGCGATTCGGATCTTCAGTAGCAAGCGCCCCATTGGTTATGTTCTGCCATATAGAATCGATCTGCTGAATATAATCAGCGAAACTTAAAGGACGCATATCTGGGGATAAGTCCCATCCGCCTATGCCGCACATTACTGGCATCGACAAGTTTAAGTACTGATCAATGATAAGAAAAATCAAGCGCACGGTTGTCATCGTCCGTCCTGATCATACACGCTATGCGATCGTCCTGGTCCGCGTTTGGTATCAAACCTTTCAGGTACCCAAGCTTCTCGTAGGAGGAGTAGCCGTCCACCTCACGAGTAAATATAGGCAACGTTCTCCTCAACCGATCCGCAATTGGCACAAGGGCAGTCGCATAGCTGATCTTCGGATCTACAGCAAAGCAAATCGGACTGAATTTCTCCTTCGATGCTACACGAGGCTACATACCGTACGAGAGCTTTGGGTACGGACCCCAACCGGCCCCTTGAGCCTTTTCGAGTAGTTTCCAACTGATGGCCGCTGGGCCACTGCAGTCTGCCAGTATCGCCGTTTCAAGATTGATTGTAGCAGCCTCATCTTCCTTGAGCTGAATAATGGCTTTTGAGATACGAGCATTCGTGGCATCCGGCACAACTCCAGTTACTATCCCTTGTATAGTATCAACGTTTGGTATTTCTTGGATATAATCTCGGAGTAAATGCTCGAGCGACAATCTCGAGATGAAAACGGTATCCGGAAGGGTTCCAGGAGCAGATTTGAGATCTGTCGTACCCAGCTGAAACTTTAGATCGGCCTCGAGGATCCTCCCTCCGAATCTAGGGACTCTCTCATCAAAGTTTGGAATAATGCCGCGAAGGATAGCCAAGAGATGGCATGTATGGCTAGCAGAGTAAATTCGAGTTATTTTATCCACTTGACATAGGAGCCAATGAAACTCACCATGGATCTGTTCTGATTGTGCGACCCGGCTTCGCGTCGGTTTGCTCATAGAATCAGGTTCGACAATAATGACCTGTTCAAAGAAACGACTGCATACAATAGCTGTCGCCAGGCCTGCTATACTTTGTATCGTCGTCGATGTTTCAAAATCGTTCGTTATGGCAAAAGCGGTAACATACCTTCCCCCAGCAATGACGGCTTTTCCGCTGATGTATCCGGACACGCGGGAACTCCGCAACCTCCCAACCTCACCTAATGCCGTAGTAGTATTCAACGCGTAGCTCCGGGCGATCAGCCAGAGTAACTCTGGTATGACCAACACCAAGATCAGTGCGAGCAACACATATTGGACAACCATGGCTATAATATCAAGCATCCCAGTCAGCGACTAAATGTGTGAGGGGACAAGGACTTGAGCCTAGCTCCTACGAACGTATGCACCTTTTATTGACAACTGTGTAAGGATGGGCTGTGTGTAAAGGCGATAGATGATCGGATAACCCGCGATGTTGGCAGCTCTGGAGCCGCTTCCAACGCATGTGAGGTCATTGGTGACACAATATGTCCTTTCCAAGAATGTGGCTGAAGCTTTAACGTGAACTTGATAACGATACGCCACTTGTAAAGGTGAAATACAATTGGATAACTCCTGATGTCGGAGACTCTGGAGCTCTATCCAACATCTATGAGGTCAACGGCTGGAGCCGTGTCTCCTTTCTGGAGTCCGACCCAGCCTTCCGAATGTTTTCACCTAGTAGGGCAGCTATCAAGTGAACGTACATCCTACACTCGAAGCTGCTGTGTCAATAGACCACACACGCAATATTTGGGTTACCAGTACCACAGCTAACAATGAAAGGGGATATATGCGTCATAAAATATCTTCCGCAGCCATACCCCTGGTTTGATATATCTACAGTAGTGTCGGGCGCAGCCCAAAACCCAACATGCCTTTACGTCGTAATCACATCCAAAAGTACATATTGTGCTAGCCACTAAGCCCATAGATGGCTGATGCAGCTCCAGAGCCTCCAGCATCCTGGGTTATCCGATTATCTATCATCTTCACGCGCGGCCTATCGTTACGAAGTTCGCCACAAGTAGTGCCCGATTTTACCGTGTAGGCAAATTCTGATAAGAAGAGGAACAACCACCTGGTAACTATATTTTCTATGGTGGAAGCCGCTGTTACTGGAGCGTGTTATTTTGATTCGTATATTGGCGTGTCTTCATCGTAATAGTGAGCACGCCTAAAGTTTGCGTTGCTGGCTTCACACCTCCCGTAGGAAAGAGACCGTATGCGCGATCAATCTTTCTTCCGGATCGTACGTGTTGCTAGTCAAAATCTGAAAACATACTTATACTTATTGTACTTAACAATCTCTTTGAGAAGCTGTTCTATTAGACACGTTGAGCTAGAGCCAAATTGGCCCAAACATGTGCCATTTTCGGATCTTGATACGGCTACTTTCGCCATTAGGAAACTGGCCTGTAGAGCCTTGTGGAGCCATTTTGACAGGCTCTAGAATCATTTTCACATGGGTCAAATAGATCCCAGCTTAACGTATCTATTGAGCTCGCGATAGAAGTGATTTTGTGCGCACGCAATGTAGCGACTCGGAGAATGCCGGGACATTGCAACGACACTGCTTCAGAAAGGACATACTGTATCAGTCACAGGCCGGAGTTGTAGCTCCAAAATCGCTAACATCACGGGTTATCCGATTGTCCATCACCTCTATACGCGGACTGCCAATATGAAACTTGCGGTAGGAGCATTCTCTAATCTCGGAGGGTCGCTCTGAGTCGGACTTGTCGATATATGTGAGGTGTATGCACCGAGCCCAGCATACGCGGTGTGCTTGGGGGAGTCGGTCCGCTGCAGGCAGACCGACGAGTGGCCGGGCCGCCCAGAGTGCGACCGCGGGGATCGCCCCCACAAACGCATTCTGGGCGGCACTGGGCTCGGTTTCATATCAAACAACTTACAGTATCGACTGTTAAAAGCTAACTCTAACTGAGGGCGGGCGGTGGGCTAAAAAGAACGCGAGGGCGCACACACACACGCACCTCGTCGTCGGCCTCTATACGAGGCCAAGGGGTCACCTGAGCTGTCCTTTTTTTGGTACACTGTGCGGCAAGAGAAGAACGTCGCTTATGTAAAAGCGACGGGCGTCTAAGGCCGGTTGCACTTATTTGGTATCTGTGTCTCGCTGCGTCGACTCTGCCAAATCCGCCGGAGATCATGAGCGCTCGAAGCGCTCCTAAGTGCTCGTTTTAATACCGACCGATTACGATCACAACCTCACGATCAGTCTGGATTGAAACGAGCACTCACGAGCACTCGCAGCGCTCGTGAGCCCCGGTCGATTTTGGTGATGGACAAGGGATGGGACGTGGGACACTCAACCGTAAAATGTCGCAGGATCGACTCATTTTTCTCCTAAATGATATAATAAGGCATCTCATGCCCTATATTAGCGATAAGATAAGTAAAATTTGTACTTTCAGTGTTTACTGACCACCTATCGTCGTGGCAAACGAGGTTATAAACAACAACAAACAATGTCCCCCTGCGTCGAACAACGCCAGGACATGGGACATTGGAAATGATTTACGTCGCGTCGAGCCCGGCTGGGACCAGGACCGACGTTCTTCTCTTGCCGCTACAGTACATATTTTACTAGCTACATGAACACGAGGTTAAAACGCTAGGGTTCCGAAACACACGAAAACCGAGTCAGCCTCAAGGGCGGGGGTGCACGTGAGCTGTCCGACCCGCTCTTCTTTCAGTTGAGTATTCACGATGCTTCCTCCGCAGGCTTCGTCTCATCGTGTCACTGAGAACTGCGTAATGCTATATACGTGATCATGCTGTAATATACACATCTTGCTAAATTTCTCACTTAGCGCTCTGTAAGAAATAAGCGTCCTGAACTTCCGCAGGAAGTAGCTTTGCTTACAAAACGTACCTAAAACGGTCTATATAAACGTCCGGAAGTTTTTAGCCCGGACGATTACATAGACCGTTTTTAGCACGATTCCCATTGGTTGCTCGAGGAAGCTGTAGAAACCCCAATGTCACATACCAGCTTTTGGCACGTTTCTAAGCAGAATCACGAGGCTTTTTCTTTCGGGTTTTCCGTATTCTATGTGGGCACAGTGGCGACATAGGGCAAACAAAATACACGCCCAGTAGCTACTACTTGAGTTCATCTAGAAACAGCATACGGATTGGGGTAATAGGATGAGCAAATGGTCCAACATGAGAGCTGGAACACAAGGTAACTCGATGGTTTTGAAAATACCCCGAGTTTGAGTTAAGCCCAAGGATGAGTCTGGGCCCTACATCGCAATATAAGTACGGGACAACAAGTGTCACAATCGGGGAAGTTCAGACAGGCACAAATCTGCGCTGCGCCAGTTTACCTGTGAAATATTTTTATATCCGACTTTCCTAATGAGTCTATCTTGTACTGTAGTTGCGAACCTTACGCCAAGGCAGCGCATTTAGACTACCCTACAGATATCTTCTACCAATGATCGAAGCGTATTGATGAAAACGTATTCGCGTGTATTATAGCATAAACACTACTAAGGCTATTTTATCATTGAGTTAGGTTTGTGATTCACGGCGGATCTGTACAGCACATCAGCTGACCAAGCACAGCTTTACCTGCTTCGGCACAAACTCGTCCCTCACCACCATGGGGGTCCACGGTCTCACCACCTTTCTTCGAGAGAATCGACGTGTATTGAGTAGGACTCAAACGTTTACAAACTCATTTAATGCGTATACCCCACTTGTAGTCGATGGCTGGTCGTAAGTCCCTTCGGTTTTGTCCCCATTAAACGACTGACGAGGTTTGGTAATAGCTTAATTTATACGCTTTACACTGACTCGGGGCTCCAATGGGTCTATGGAGGAGAGTATGAGTTATTTGTCAAGTGTGTGCAAGCAATCGTGAGCGCTTGGTTGGCAGTCGGACTGGAGCCTTATTTTGTCTTTGACGGTGCGTTCGCCAACTGGATAGATATACACAACCAACTCATGCCAATTGCTTCAATAGGCCCGATTCCCCTAACAAAGATACCGACGACGCTCAAACGCCTCACCGAAGTAGTCCAATCAACCAACATATTCTTTCGAACCTCAGCAGGTGCACGAGCTACACTAAGTTTCCTCTCAGCCAATCGAATCATCCCTCCACTCCTACTCGACGCTTGTATAGATGCTCTACGAGAGCTCAAATCCGAGCGCGTGCACATTGTCATGGCTGATGGAGAAGCCGATCCGTCATGTGTTGCTCTGGCTGGGGCGTTGGGTGGCGGGTTAGTGGTGGCACTTGATTCGGACTTTGCTGTCTTGAACGCGGAAGGATATGGCGGATACGTTCCTACAGACGAAATGCTCTGGCAATCGACCGGGGTAGAAGAGGCCACATTAATGACGGATAGTCAGGACCTGGATGGCTTCCAAACGATCACCACCAAGCCTCGGACAAAGCGCAAATCAAGTGGCCTCATTCCCCCTGCCACATCGTCACAAGATGTCTCTCTCACTCTTACAATCTACCATCCGCACATACTCGCCTCGCATCTCCAGCTTCCACCTGCACTCCTCCCACTATTCAGCGCACTCGTCGGAAACGACTTTTCTAATCCCACCCATGTGCGCAAGTTTTTCGAGAATCGGTCGAATGTGGTGGAGAGGATATGGAAAGTCGCTAGAGCAGTATCAAGTGCTGTCAAGCAGAAACAAGAAAAGGCTAGTGGTGACGCGGTCTTGGACGTGATCCGCGCGGCGGTGATGAAACTTCTTGTCCGGCCCGACTTGATGGCGAGCGGAGAAATCGACAATCGTGGACGAACGGTCGATGCGGCGCTCGAGTGTACTATTACTGCTATCGACGGGACTTGCCTTCCAATTTCCTTGTCATCCGGAGCTTGCCCAATCCACTTGCAGGACGAATGTCCACTCAGCACGATCTCGTCGAACTTTCTTCGAGCTTACCGGGCGGGTAACCTTAGCCCTCGTTTAATGAACGCTGTTACAACCGGGATTGTTCTACCCAAACCCTTCCTTGAGGATCCGGATCAAAAGTCGTGCTCAAATGTTGCGAGCGGTATTTGGTCTTGGATTTGGGCTATCCTCGCCGCCGGGGGACACGTTCAAGTTCCTCCCAACCCGTCCGAGGCCAAGTCTCCCCTGGGTGGTCTGAAATCGCCTCTGGGCGGAATCAAGTCGCCTCAGGATACCGATTCACGTCTTGACGATTCAGAGTTGATCAGCGTTGTCGAAGAGTTTACGGCGACCGAGCCTTCAGTGTGCTCCGAGAACCTGGCGTCAGAGTTGGCCGAAAGGTTACGGGGGCTCGCCGGGAGCCTGGATGATTTTGATTCTGGCACGGACAAGCCGGATGAGCCGGAGAAGACTCTAGTACAGTACACGAGGAGAGGGCTAAAGCTCGTTCCCGAGCCTGTCGCCATCGATTTGGGGAGGCTCGAAGGGCTGGGGTCGGGATTACCCGAAGATTGGACCAAGGCAGACCGAGTGAAGGTATTCTTGCAGGGAACCAAGAGTTTCACGCCCGCCCTGAAGAGCGCTGTCGAAGGCTCCACCCATCCTATCGGTGTCTTGCTCTGGGTCTGTGCTCTCAGAACGGTCATCCAAGCTTCAGCCGAATCTGTCGTGACGAGTTCGAGTCCGGCGTTGGTGGGGAAATGGAAAAGGGGCGAAGCGCAAGCTTTTCTTGCTGCCTTATCCATTAGCGAGTTTAATCACGCTGATGAACTCCCTCCGCTAGACGTTCGCACGATCCAACGCGTCGCTCAGCTGTTGCATGCGTTTGATGCTGGCGCTCGGTTGGCTGAACTAGTCTACCTTTTTGGCTTGGAAGGAAACGGGAGAAATATTGTTGGACAAGCTGTGCGAATGTTCAGCGGACGTACTGTGCATTCTAATCGCTCGTCCGAGGTGAACCAGGATCTTTGGGCTCTTGTATGCGATGGGATTCAAGAGGACGTTTGGGCTTTTGACCAGTCTCCGAAGAAGACGAAGAATAAGGCCAAGGAGAAAGACAATGGTAAAGGTAGTGGGAAACCTGTCATAAAGGGTGTTGGATTTGGGGTATTGGCTATGTTGGACGACGAATGAACGATAATGACCTTGCAATTAGGATCTAATGTAATTTAGTATAATTTGTATCGAGTAAATACCTGGACATAAATGACATATTCGAAGCAAGCGCCAAATTAGGTTTGCTCAGACTACGCCAAGACCGATAAGAGCAGATTACGATTTCCAACAAAAAGAGCTCGTTACACAGAAGTCCAGTACACACATCTAAATTACAAGCATTTTTTCTTGAACCAAGCTTCCACGTAATGAGAGCGCTTATTCTGTCGCAAGAAAGGTGACGTCAGCATGTGAGCTCTTCGGGGCGAGGGGTATGGATGGCTCTTACCTGAGATGAGCGCAAGAATCATGCTAAACGAATAAGCCGGGAACGTTAGTTGGACACGTGGATGACGAATGGGGATGACGCACCGGTAGAGGTAATAGAAAAATGAGAGGAGGTAGAATCCAAGCTTGATAAAGGACTCTTTTTTGCTGAGAGAGCGTTCGGAATATCTCTGTTGCGTCGTAGGTGTGCTGGTTTTGGCGGACTCTGAAACAGAGATATTTTAGAATCAGTGAGCGGTGTGGCGAGTAGTGGACAAAAGACGCACTTGTTTACGTTGAATGCGACGAGTGGGAGGTTGAGCAAGAGCGCGATCCATTGGAAAGAGAGGAGGAACAGGAGGGTGAGGAAAGCGTGTGCGCCCATCTCGGGCAAGACAAACTGCGTCATTGATCAGTGCCAATGGAGGTACGGTGAGAACAGGAAGAGCGTACGGCATTGAGCTTGTTGCATAGGTCAATGGGGTTGATGTAGTCGCATTCGAGGTCGGAGAACATGATTATCTGCGCTGGCTTGAGTATAATGATTCGTGCGCACGACAGATGGCACGTACGAAGAAGACCATTGTGAACAACAGCCCGGCGGCCATGAGCACCGCAAAGAGAAAGAGCCATCCTAGGGATGTGTTAGCACAAGTCGAGTGGCGAGAGGAGAGCATACCTGCGCCCATCATCGTGGAAGGTGGTGTGTGGTGGAGAGGAAGAGTGTGGGACCAGATCACGTGCGATTAAAATCTCTCGGTCAGTGCTCGACCTCACCTCGTGTGCTCTTCATGCTGCTGCGACGACTTCCCAAAGGCAGCTCGCGACGCTACTCGGTCGTCGCCGCCAAGACCGCCGTCCCCCGCTACGACACCATCCCCCATGTCGTCCCCGTCTCGCCACTGCGCTCGTATCCCGTCCTCCAGCGGGTCGAAGAGCGACGGACGCGTCCACTCACCCTGCTTCCTACTCCACTCCCCGAAACAGAGCCGCAAGACGACACGTACTTTCCCTCGTCCAAGAAACAACAGTCACTTGCGGTGATCGCAGCCTGCCTCCGAGATCTCTACGACGTCAAGCGAGCGGAAAATGTCTTTGATCGGCTGAGAAGCGACGCAACGGCCGGCTCGAGTGTGATCACGGTCGATACGTACAACGCATTTATGCTGGCCTACGCTCAGCTCCAGGGCGCCGACGTCGGCGATCACAAGGAACAGGCAGCCTGGGCCAACAAGCTCTGGGACGTTTGGTCTACGCTTGAGCAGGGGGAGGAAGGCGTGTATCCGAACTCTACGACGGTTGCTATTGCATTCCTCGCCCTTGTTCGGTATGCATTGTTTCCATTTTTACCTGCCCATGCTCATGGTTTAATTAATTAGTGCCCCAATCGATCTAGTCGGGCGACCCACTACGACAGACCTTGTCCGACATATACTCGATCGAAAACTTTCAGTCGAGGATATCCTAGGCTCTCCTGTTCTAGCCACCCCAGGTGACCTCGCGCAAGCAAAATCTATGCTCTCGCTCGCAGCTCAGGAAATGGGTCGATCGGACGTTCAAGAGGCGTTGGACAACATAGATCGATCGATGCCTACTTTGACAGCGCCGAGATCCAATCTGGAGGTACCAGAGGTTATGCCTGTCCGAGTACCCGTAAAAGTACGTTCTTACTCGATTTGATTTTGTCCTGCTTCTTATTGTGATATAGGACGGACCAGCCGACGCAGCCGGACAACCCATATCAACTGAACTCCCCTATAATCTCCGCTCGCTCCAAACAAACCTTGAAATAGTTATAAAAGATACAACGTCGGCTCCCTCTTCTCGCCAAGTCAAGCTCGAAGAATCAGCCATCGAGACAACAGTAGAGCGATTGCGCCATGAGATGGAGAAACTGGACAAGCTGGAGCTAGGAGGTGTGTCGAACAATCTAACAAATGGGTATCAAACGAACTGAACACGCGCATACAGCTGCGTCGATGATGAAAAACGCGAGTCTCCAGACATGGATGTGCCAGTGGATGAAGGCGACCGAAGAATCGCTTGTAACAGATATCGAGGAACAGGCTGTGAAAGAACAGGGACGGGTCTCTACTTGTACATTCTTCCGTTTTCCTGCTACTTTTACGACTCACTAATCCAATCTTTACACAACCAGCCAACCCAGTCGATGCACCTCTAACACCTTTCCTCCGACTGTTACACCCTCGAAGTTGGCAGTGATTACCATTCTCGAGCTTATGCGGTTACATGGCACAGGCGGCGTCGCGGAGGGCATGAAAACCGGTCGAGCACTCGTTAGTGTTGGAAAAGCCGTCGAGGTCGAATGTCGAGCAGTGTGGGGGAGGAAGCAGCGTAGGGCTATGATCGACAAGGTTCGTAGCCGTCGCTCAATGGAAAGGACAGGGGTGCTGATTTTAATGTCCGGGTCAGGACAAGGAGAACACAAAGGATAAGGGAAAAGGAAAAAAGAGCGAGAAAGATACGGAGGAAAAAGTCGAATCTGAGGCACCTGTGGATCTAGTAGAGAGCAATCATTTGGGTAACCTAGTGGCCGGTATGCCCGAATGGACTCAAGTCGTTCGAGTACGACTCGGGAGCTTTTTGGTTGATCGACTGATGGCGAACGCGACCGTTACACGAAAAGGGGTTGATTCTGCGGGCAACCATGTGTGAGTCTCCGCATGTCTAGTTTCGCTTCACGTTGGCTGACTGTTTCCGTTTTTCTTCAGCGAGGAAGTTCAACCCGCGTTTACACACGGATATGAATACATTCGGGGCAAAAAACTAGGTGTTATTCGACTGAACCCCATGGTCAACGAGCGAATGGCTCGAGATTCTGTCCGAGAGACGATCCACCCTAGGCATTTGCCGATGCTAGTCAAGCCCCGACCTTGGGAAGATTATGACAAGGGCGGGTATTTGACACTGAAATGTGCGCATTTATCACTCCCCGATAAGATATTCTACGGATTCTAATGTGGCGAATGCATATAGCCATGATGATGCGTGTCAAAGACTCGTTTGAGCAATTGTCGTATCTTAAACACGCTTCGGCCGCTGGTCATTTGGATCTAGTCTACGAATGCCTGGATGCGTTGGGCGAAACGCCTTGGAGGATCAACGAAAAGATCCTCAAGGTCGTGCTAGAGGTATGGAATAGCGGAGAGGCGAAAGCCGGTATTCCACCTGCTCAGTAAGTCCTGCTCCGCGTAGTGTCTTGAAGGGTAGATGCTGATCGGGTGCAAAGATTAACAGTAGAGGAACCGGCCAAGCCTGCAGACTTTGATGAGAACCCCCGTGCGAGGGCAAATTATTTGCTTCAGATGAAGGGAATTCTGAACGATAAGCGAAATAATCACGGAGAACGTTGTTATATGAATTACAAGTTAGAAGTAGCTAGAGCTGTACGTCCTGTTTCATCCGAGAGCTCATAAATCATACTGACCCGATGATCCTCAGTACATCAACGACGAATTTTATATGCCACACAACGTCGATTTTCGAGGTCGAGCCTACCCAATCCCTCCTCACCTAAACCACATTGGCGATGACCTCTCGCGTGGACTCTTACTCTTTGCCGAATCTCGTCCGTTGGGAGAACGCGGTCTCAGGTGGTTGCACATTCACCTGGCCAATGTATTTGGATATGACAAGGCTAGCTTTGACGAACGTGTCAAATTTGTTGAGGATCACATGGAAGATATCAAGGATAGTGTCAAGAATCCCTTGAATGTGAGTTGACTTGGCTTCTTTCGGGTTCATTACAAGTACTAATGTTGCTTCTATAGGGAAATGGATGGTGGCAAAAAGCAGATGATCCATGGCAATGCCTCGCGACATGCAACGAACTCGTCGCCGCGCTCGAAAGTCCTGCACCAGCGCTATACCACTCTCGCCTGCCTGTGCACCAAGACGGGACGTGTAACGGTCTTCAGCATTACGCTGCTTTGGGTGGTGATCAAGCTGGAGCGCAACACGTCAATCTGGAACAGGGTGATCGACCGGCGGACGTGTATTCACATGTTGCACGCATGGTTGACAAGGTTGTCAACGCCGAGGCTGAGAAAGGAGACGAGGCGGCGCTGACGGTGCGGGGAAAGATTACGAGGAAAGTTGTGAAACAGACGGTGAGCATCCTATTAAATAAAGTCAGAGTTGATCGTTGATTGAATACGCGCAGGTCATGACTACCGTATACGGTGTCACATTTATTGGTGC
This sequence comes from Ceratobasidium sp. AG-Ba, assembly GCA_016906575.1. NCBI lineage: Eukaryota > Fungi > Basidiomycota > Agaricomycetes > Cantharellales > Ceratobasidiaceae > Ceratobasidium > Ceratobasidium sp. AG-Ba. The sequence goes on along the minus strand of CP059622.1, from coordinate 1,307,804 downwards.
GCGAGACCAGATCGAGAAGCAACTAAGGGATCAGGTCGGGATTTCTCGTGAAGAGGCTTGGAATGTTGCCACTTATCTAGCAAAGCGAGTGAGTCCGATACCGTCAACATTTCGCATACAGTTACTCATCCATTCCTAGGTTCTGGACTGCATCGGAGACTTGTTCCACGGGGCCTCCCAAATTCAACACTGGCTGAGTCTTTCAGCACGACTCGTCTCTAAATCCATTCCGGCCGAACGGATGGAGCTTGTCGAAGGTGCTAGGGTTCGGGATATTGCTCAAGAACGCATGACATCTGTGATTTGGACAACGGCTCTGGGTCTTCCAATCGTGCAGCCATACCGACGGCCTAAGAAAAAGCAAGTTATGACATCGCTCCAAACCGTCTTCATTTCCGACCCAAATCTGCCAACCCAAGTCGATCCTATGAAACAATCTGCTGCGTTCCCGCCAAACTTTGTACACAGTCTGGATGCAACACACATGATGTTGACCGCACTTGAGTGCCGAGTGAGTGCCTGTCGTTTGTTGTTTGGAGATGTGGTGCTCATATTCTCTAGTCTGCGGCCATCACGTTTGCGTCGGTACACGACTCGTACTGGACTCATGCCGCAACAGTCGATGACATGTCCGCTATCATTCGCGATACATTTATCGCTTTACACAGCTCGGACATCCTACTCAAACTTCGCGCCGAGTTCATGGAACGATACGCTGGTTATCGTGTTCCCCTTTCGAGCTTGACCGACAAGGAACTCTGCCAGATTCTAACGAGGCTTGCCAATCCCAATAACAACTCTTCGCGAGAGCTCCTGTCTTTGATTTTGGCACTCGTCAAGCGTATTCCTGGCAAGTCGACTCAAGAACAGAAAATCAAGATGCGATCAAGGCTGCGGAGGATATTCTCAGCCAATCGGAGCTTGAAGCCGGCCAAATTTCTGTGAGCAATGCTGTCGAACTTGTTCAGCAGGAGGAAGAGGCAGCTCAGGCCGAGTCGATCGAAGAAGTGGACGAGGAAGAACCGGCGCCGAAAAAGAAGAAAGCTTCAAAGAAGCCAACCACCAAGGGCCTGGTGAAAGCTGGCGCACTCCCGAGGGACTTGCAATACATCTTGCTTACAGACATCCTCCCTCTACTGCCAGAAAAGGGAAACTTTGATGTGAACCACATCAGGGATTCTCAGTACTTCTTTTCGTAAATGGATTTATGCTGTTGGATTGGATGTCTGTTTGTGTAACCCTACATCTTCGCTCTGTTCTTCATACGGATATTTATAAGCTCAGCCCCTATATACACCACTCAGCAGTAGGCTATCGCAATCCCCCCATGTTGAAAAAGAATGCACATATAGTGATGAATATTGCCACGTCTAGAGTAGAAGGAATAGCTCTATGTAAAAACATCGAAAGACGACCTATGTGTTGACTCAACATAGCCATTGGAATAACTTCTGGCGATGAGACGATTCAGAATCAGAAGGATCTCGAGAGATTGCAGCTTCCTGGCGCTCTGTTCGAATGTCGTCAAATTCTGATAGATCAATTTTGGTCGCGGGGTGGTAGAAGTAGCGCGACTTCGTCCAGATTTTCCACCCGGCATACAGTCCTACGATCAAATCTCAGTTGATACCTTGTACCTCAAAACTTTACCGAGAGGATACACTTACCGATAAATGCAAATACGTTGACATAGTTGCTCAAAAAGTCCGCCGCTGAAAAGTTACCACGTAGGAAAACTTTGAAACCTGTATGCATACCATGTTAAGTGACACTTCTACCAATGTTCACTATCGATGGCCTACCGCTGAAGAATGTTATTAAAGACACCATTATTAGTGCGAACCACGCGGTATATGGTTGTAACGGCGACTTGTACGGCAACTCTGCCAATATTAGGATCAATGTCGTCATCAGCGATCGTCGGCAACTCAATTGGTACTGGGGATTAACTAACCATTCCGAGAGTAACCTTGGGCTTTCATTGCCGCATAAAACCTCAAGTAGCCGATGCAGAGGATGATCCAACTCACGAGCCCCGCAACAGAGGCCAAGTTGATAAGCCAAAGAAGAACGCGCATTGACTGTTTTGTGACGCTCAAATAGGCTAGAGCACCAAAAGAAGATGAACAGAGAACCGCCACCCAGGGATTACTAGGTTCGGTGGGACAAAATGCATAAGCCAGGTTGAACACCGGGCCAGAGGTGATTCATGCTCACCCGAGGCGATTAGTGCGTGCGAAGACAGCCGGCGCGTTTCCGTCCTCGGCGAGACCGATCAGAGCACGAGAAGCAATGAAAATGCAAGATACACCCTATATCCATGGGGAATTCAATAATGAGCTTGTGTTAGGGCAAGCTAACTCACCGAGCTGAACGCCGAGCTTAGGACGACCGCATTTACAATGTCTGGCAACACGCGTATCCGTGCTCTGTTCATAGCGATAACAAATGGACTCTGAGCAGCAGTTCCAGTGTCGTTCAGAAGCATTGGGTCGGTAGATGGTAAAAGTAATCCGATCATGAATATTGACGAGACGTAGAAGAGAACTACTCGGGTAAATGTCTTGTTTACCGCCTTTGGAATCGCCACTCGGGGCTGTCTTGTCTCGGCTCCAGCGATGGCCACTACTTGAATGTTTCCATACGCTTTATGGAGCAGTGTTGGTCAGTAGAATTAAAAACGGTAAGATATGACGTACCAAAGGTAGCATTTATTAGCGTTGACCATATGGCCAGGAATCGGCCCCAGCTCCCCTCAATAGCTTCTCCACCACTAAGCTTGAGCTATAGTACTTGTCAGGAACGCGCAAAAGTCACAAAGGTAAACTGTACTTGTTGAAATGGGCCTGGGTCTTTCCAGTATCTAAATCCAATGCTTTCGTGTGTTGGGCCGCCTCCTGAAGTAATTATCAATCCAACCAGTAGTAGGACCACGATTAGCGTGATCTAGACGTCCTGCGTTAGATCAAACACAAAGTGACATGGAGGAGTTCAACCTTTAGCAACGCAAATCCGAATTCGATCTGCAGGAGAAAGTTTCAGCATAAGCCACAATATTTAGAGGATGACTTACTTCGCCATAATAGCGCACAGGCCCGATATTAATAGACCATTGGGATCCAAAACACAGTGACCACTTTTAAATAGAGTTAGGACGGTGCGGTTTGACAAGTGAATGATCGACCTACAAATAGCAACGTTTACTTGGGGAGCCCAGTATGAAACTAAGTGCGCATATACATGGTTTATTTCTGGCCCGTAGAGCTATTGGGATGAACTCACCAAGAATGCAAGTTGCAACAAGTTCGACGGTCGCGTTGATCGAAATGGAATACCAAAAGTTCCAACCGGTCACTGCCCCGAGTCCTATCGTCACGTCAGCATCTTGATGCCACCCAAATCAATCAATGACTAAGTACCTGGATCAATGAACTGGGATGTACAATCAGCTTTGAGTAAGAGTAATCTGAACCTAAACCATACCTTGGTCGTGTGTCGTACAAATCCTCCTGATACAGGGGAGCTAAAATAGTGGTAAGGTCGCTGCTGGACTACCTTGGATGTACAAAACCTACAAAGCCGACATCTCCGAGGCCGTGTATGCGACTAGAATTCAGGGTCGGGTCATAAGCATACACTTCGTTTGTAAGAAGGATGCAGCTTACCTGCCGCAGTTACGATACCCATCTGGATCCCAAGGCATGGGGATGTAAGCGGAATGCTTCAGTTGTATCAGATCAAGCCGCTTACGATGGAGTAGCCCAGGAAGGCGCCCAGTGGTCCAGCCTCTGCCAGCGCTTTTCCAGATGACAAAAACAGCCCGGTGCCTGCGCATGCGAGTGTTGAACCACGTTAAGTAATTCGACTAAGTATTGATGCTAAAGCTATTGAATTTGCTCACCGATAGTTCCAGCTAAGGCGAACCTAAAACAAACAGGGGATAAAGTTCAGCAACACATGCATGGTTCGATACAAAATTTGAACTGCTGACATGTGGATATGTCGTAGTTTTAGCCCTCTTCGGACGTCTGCCACTCGTTGAGGGCTGGCCTCCCATGGGACGTCATTGGACTGGATTGAACTGCGCTCCACATCCTTTTCGATTCGTTTCACAGTACTGCCAGGTGCTCGGTCCAAGTTTGAGCTTGAAGGAGAATCAAACGGTAGAGGTTCACGGTCAGTGATCGTGGTTGAACGCGACGTCATTGCAGTTGTCAATGGACTTGAGACGATCCGGCTGGCCTTTTATACCTTTCGATCGCTGGTGTCACAGGCACTGCGTTCAAATGGGGTCGTCGACGGTACTGGCCGAACGAAAGACCGGATGATACCGGCTACTTAAGCTCGTTTACCGGCGGGTGGCCAACACTAGTGACCCTGGGGGCAGAGAAGATTGAAGATCGGGGACTTTTGGGTTGCCGAGTGAGGCGAGAGGCGCTTAGGGGCTGAGGGGGATAAGTCGTGGGAGGTCGAGTACACGAAGGGTGCCGATCCATCTTGAAATTTAAGAGAACAGAGTGTCTAGGTTTGATCGTTACACCCTGGCAAACGTGATCAGCGTATGTGCATGGTCGGCGGCTGAAGGGGGGTTGTCGGATAACACCATGTGTTCCCAAGAAACGGAACACGGCACGGAGGCCTTATCCCGCTGTGGATCAAGTTCTTCATGCAACGAACAATGCGCTTGAAAATGGACAGGCAGTTGGTTATGCCGGAGGCCGGAGGAAGTGTCACTGGCGTGGGAGGTGATATATGAGATATGAATAGTGTGGCATTGTGCTGTATTATAATTACAGCTAAAGAATACTGGTGCGTGGGGAGTATTGGCCCATCACCTTCGGGATAACAGCGCGCATCAAACCGAAGAATCAATACCAGGGGGTTGGGTCGAGACGCAACCAACAGGGCGGAATTAGACAAAGATGGATGGGTAGATTCGGAGGAGACTTACCAATGAACCTTCGTCCCCGATCCTCCCTCGGTGGCAGAGTGGTTGTCCTATGTCGATACTGAGACTCAAAAGGCTTCAAAAGGGGCTACGACCGCCTGCGTGGCCCTCCGGCATTTGGTGTAAGAATCCTTCCAAGAGGCCAAGGCGGAAAACGGAAGACACGAAGGTAGCAATGCGTGATCGGGTGTTTTGGCTACCAGTAAGTTAGCCTGTGGAGAGTAATGTGCAAAGCTCAGCGATCATGGTCAACAACGGGTGCATTAAAGTGAATATAGCTCTCGAGCTCGGAATCAGCATCCTGACAGCCCAGGGTGTGATGTGGTTGTGGTCAATTTGCTCGAGTTTTCTCGAGCTCACGTGCTAAGCTCTGGCGCCTCGCCAAGCCATGACGTCGGAGTGGGTCTCTGGAATGGATGAATGATTACGAAGCGAGCAAACGTGATTATCTCCGAAGAGGAAGAAATGCCACGAATTTGACCAGTGCGTACCTTTTCGCAAATGTGAATTTGGATCCAACCGCTTGCTTATCGTCGCCGCTGTCGCTAAGTGGGCTCCCCACGATAGGCGACACGTCCGATCAAGCTCGCTTGCTTATAGCCCAGGTTCGACCACCTGAGCACCACTTCTCCCCACCACCACTATCCAACATGGCCACCTTGAGCGAAAAGCGCACGCGGGACAGTGCCGTGGGGCACCATGGTGCCGATGATACCGCCGCAGAGGCGAGGTTAGCACGAATGGGCTACAAGTGAGTTGTTGGCTCCCACTCATCAGCACTGTATTGAGGTATTGGACATTTCTAGGCAAGAATTACCCCGAAGCTTGTCTATGATATCAATTCTTGGTCGTGAGTATCTCGCGTAAGGTATTCGATAATACACTGACGCTGGGACCTATCCTCATAGTCAGTTTTGCCATCATGGGTTCGTACCAAAGTATGCCCGGTTCAAGAAATTGGTCACTGACATCACAGGGGCATAGCTGTGCCTTTTGGGACTAGCACAACCCTAGCGCTAGCCCTTACGGATGGAGGCCAGTCACAATCCTATACGGGTGTGTATGTTGCCTTGAAATTCGAGCCGACACTAATAGTTCTTATGATGCAGTTGGATAATCGTGTCTTTAATTTCGTTGGCTATCGCAGCATCGCTCGCAGAAATCTGCTCGGTCTTCCCAACCGCCGGTGGTGTCTACTACTGGTCACATATGCTTGCCTCTCCTCGCTATGCTCCTATCTCATCTTGGACAACCGGATGGTTTGGCCTAGTCGGAAACTGGACTGTCACAGCCAGTATCAATTTTTCACTTTCCCAACTCATTCTCAGCGCGATTGGACTTTGGCGAGAAGGCTGGGTTGCTACGCCATGGCAGACTCTGCTGTGTTACTGGGCAGTTATGATATTCTGTGCCCTTGTGAACATCTTCGGCAATAGATGGTTGGACCGGCTGAATACTTGGTGTATTTACTGGACAGCGGTCGGTGACACTTCCTAATGAGTCACTTCGTTTTGATCCCCTAACGCTTCTCTATTCTCTTAGGCCTCAGTTGTGATCATCATTGTGACCCTGCTTGTCATGGCCGATGATAGGCGTTCCGGCAAATTCGTGTTCTCGAACTACGATGCGAGTGCAGGGGTGGCCGAGCGGATGGGCATTCTTCGTTGGGCTTTTGCAGGCCGCATATACATTGTAAGTTAGCTTGTACTCTGATTCGTGACATATCGCCTCTAACTTGATCCCGATAGAACTGGATACGGCATGGTTGCTGCAATGTGTGAAGAAGTCCAGAATCCTGAACGGGAGGTGCCAAAAGCAATGGTTCTGTCAGTCGCCGCGGCAGCCGTCACCGGTGAGTGCTGAACAATCTCGTTCCTGTCTTCTCACCGATCATGCTCTCACAGGCATCGTGTATTTGATCCCCATTCTGTTTGTTCTGCCGGATATCCCAACGCTACTTGGGGTCGCGTCTGGTCAGCCGATGCCGTTGCTGTACATGATAGTCACCGGCAGCCCGGGTGGAGGATTTGGCTTGCTCTTCTTGATTATCGGAATTGGCTTCTTCGCCGGTATTGGGGCCCTCACTGCGGCTTGTAAGTTTTAGCCTTGTCAGGTTCAGAGAAGTATTCACTGGTTCTTCTTGAAGCCCGCTGTACCTGGGCCTTCTCGCGCGATGGTGCTATCCCATTCTCCGGAATCTGGTCGCGCGTCAACTCTCGGTTCGGTCTCCCTATCTGGGCATTAGTGCTGAGCACCGTCGTGGATTGTCTGCTCGGGTTCTTGTATCTTGGGTCTAGCGCAGGTTAGTATCATTACCCCATATTCCCCAACCTTCCTCACCCTGATATTCGCTCATGTGTTACTATTTATATACTTATCATCTTTGCCACTCAGCGTTCAATGCTTTTACCGGAGTCGCGACTATCTGTCTTTCGGTATCTTACGGTCTGCCTATTCTTGTTTCGCTCTTGAGAAGGCGAAAGCTTGTCCGGACAGCGACCTATAGCTTGGTAAGTGGTCGCTATGAGCCACTGGGAGGGCATTGCTCACACAATACGTATTATGACCTTAGGGGAAATTCGGGTTCATCATCAATGCTATCACTGTTGCGTGGATTGCCCTCGCCATTGTGCTCTTCACTATGCCTACTGCCATCCCGGTGACACCCCAAAGCATGAGTATGCCCATTTCTTCAGTTTCTCGCATTCCCCATCTGATGTCACTCTTCATCTAGATTATGCCTCGGTCGTCTTTGCAGGCTTCACTATGATCTCTGCAATGTGGTATGCTATATGGGGGCGGCAACATTATCGTGGGCCACAGGTCTCTGCTGCAGACTTCCTGGGTGACGATGTACCAGTTGCGACGACTGGCCATCCTGGAACGAAAGAGGTCAGGGATGAGGAAGCGTCTGCTGGGAATGGCAAGGTGGCGGAGAAGGTTGCTGAGTATTAGCGTGTATTTTTCATATTTTCTGTATTATTCGCGTAGTGTATGGTGGGTTCAGTAACGAGACATAGTTTGATGACCTCCCCGGAGCAAGTTTACATGTCGGAGCGATGCGATCCGACTTGACTGCGCATGTTTGCCGCGATGTGCAATAGGTATACTTAGAAGTATGCATAGTGTACGGTTTAACTTTTCGAGGGAGGATGTCCCTGCCTGGGCGACAGAGATTGTGACAAATAAACCCCGCCCGCACTCCCGGCTGATCTAACCGCCATAAACACAGCCACTTTTTCGCGAGGTGTGGCGCTGGATTCGTACTGACATCCACAATGAGCTCTCCCTCGCGCAACTCCAACAACCCGCCTAATCCTTCAAGTTCTGCTGCAGATCCTAAGCCTCCGCAAACAACTAACCCAAATGTTCAGAGAGACCATTCGGAACAATACAAGCCCGGTACTTCAGAGATCTATCGCAGCTGGAACGCTCGTACAATACCCGAACGAGCTGATCTTCCTAAAACCGACGAGAGATGCATCTTCTACTGTACGCAGGGTGTAGAGGATCGCTACAGAGCTCGACGGCCTGTTTGCTATACATTATGCTGGCGTCGAGTATTTCCTCACGAGAGCCACCAAACGACCAAAGCTCCCCAGGCACTGACTTGGCCTGAATACTGGTCCTTGGAGTCTCGAACCCGACCAGCTGACGAGAAACATCCGAAGGAATGGGCACCTCTGGCTGGACGATACATATACTTTTCGCGAGGCCGATTTGTCGCGACTAGACATATGTTCGGGATGAAGGGAAGCGGTATACCGAGTCCGGTGAACTTTGTCCCTGGGAATGGCGATGATCCTCCAGCCTCTTTGACCGAGAAACACGCGAGTACTAGATCCAACAGCCCACCTAGCAAAGCAGTTGCAAAACCTCCACCATCTTTGCAGCCCGAGTAAGCATTTATTCCAACAAGTTGCCGTTAGGCTTCCCTACCTACGATTCCACAGAACATACGAAAAGGTCATTGCACTTGGCCCTTTGCCATACGACATCGCGAACTATGTCAGCACCGGATTTGACCAGTTGTTCGGGCCAACTCAAAGAATCTTATCCAAAGGGACCAAGCTTTGGGATGATGGGGTTCCCGTCCGAGTCGCTAAGGTTCGTCTTCCGCGCTATCACCACACAGTAAACTTTTCTGACACCCACTTAGAGTCTATATGATTTAGCGCTTGCTGGAGAACCATTCACACTTGCCGGAAAGGCAGTCGAGCTCATCATCAAATCATCACGAGGCAATGGCGGATCTGGCCCGTCTCCACAATGACTTAACCTTACGTTCTACTGTTACTCTTAATGTTTGATTTCACTGAACTCTTTAGAGGGTTGCTAAACTAGAAGATCTCCTCTTTTGAGACTATCTCTTGCCGCTTATGGATATTATGTACATTTATGTAAATACACATATTTAATGTGGGGTCGCATAGAATTTGCCCCAAGCGACAGCAACGCAACTCCTAGCTCGACCCTAGGCCGCGTCAGCGCTTCATCCTCACGTGTCAAAAAAAATGCATACAGAGGGCGCCTCCCGAACCAGTTCCTTCCGACCTCCACCAGCTTTTATGATATTTTATGCTAATATCTCAACTGTACACACTCGTAAACTTTCGAAAACAGATGAGCACAGTCGTATCCATGGATGGGGGTATAAAATGCCTCCCGTCACACACGCCACATGCTCTTGCCACGACTCGGAGTGCTAGCCGAAAAAATCCGACTTCTAGCTCTGCTTCAGTACTCGCAGTTCTTGACCGCAGCGAAAAGGATGACGACTTTGAACTTGACTTTGATTCTGAATCTATTATTGGACTGGGCGACGAATTTGTGATGACTGGTGGCAAGCATCCTCGTTTTTGGCTTGAAGATGGGAATGTAATGCTGGTCGCCTCGCAGCCCTGTCAAACTCATTTTCGAGTACATCAGTCTGTGCTGTGTAAGTGAGCGCAATCTACCATAGACCATTCAACAAAACTGATATTCCTGCCAGCACGACAATCCCGTGTGTTTAAAGAGATGTTCTCCTCTCTCAATCTCGTACGCCTGAAAGAGATGGACGACTGTCCGGTGGTTCCGCTCAACGATACAGAGGATGATATAGCAGCACTTTTATCAGCCCTGTATGATGGGTTGTGAGTCCGTTTGGTCCTATCTATGATTTGTATTTGACATTGCGATACTGCACAGAACGCTACAGCGAGACACCCCATTCGACGTCGAGACCATCTCTGGCCAACTGCGTCTAGCTACCAAATATGAAATCACCAATATCCGCCGCAAAATCGTCGCCCACCTACGCGACGAATACCCCCTCACTCTCGCGGACATTGACCGCAAAGAAAGCTCCGTTTCGGAGCAAGCTTCGCGCAAAGCGGCCGATCAGCTCTACGACCCAATCGCCGTGATTAAACTGGCAGAGCAGGGATGCAACGTACCCGAGGTCCTCCCATATGCGTGGTACCGTCTTGCACGACATTCTTTTTCAGACGATGGTGATATGCGGTGTGCGCGACTATCAAGCGACGATATGCGTCGCCTGCTCGTAGGACGGGAACGACTCAGGAGTAGGCTAGTCCAGTTTGCTATCGCGAGTGTTCCGGTCCCACCTCAAGAGATTTCATCTCGCTGTACCGGACCGGAAGCGAACGCAGAAACTGGCCTTGGCTGGTGCAGATCCGTCGCGCGACACTATTGGTCAAGCGCAGTCTTGCCATTGGCGGCGCAGTCTCTCGATCCTTTGGCGGCGCTGAACAAGCTGGCTCGCATACCCGAGGAGCGACTTGGGTTTTGTCCACAGTGCGCGGCATGGTGCTCGCACGTACTCAACCAAAAGAGGGCCGAAATTTGGAATGCAGTCCCTCACGATTTCGATATTCGCCTTGAAAGGGCGACAAAAGAGTAGGTGCGCTGGCTGCACTAAGACTCATTATGTTTGTTACTTCTGTTGGCCTATGCATTTGTGACGCATTCTCCTATAATCGTCTGTACGTGCTTCGTATAATGTTTGCTGTCCTGCCTTTCCCACAGTTGGCTAATGTATGAAGTACGAGTCAATTATTTCGAATTTTTGAACTAAATACAAAATGTCGGAACTACCGACCCATCTCGAGCTCAAAGGACGCGAGCAAGTGATAAAAGGGTACTAAGACATTCCAGAGTTGCTCGGGGCACGGCTTGACACTCGAACTACCACGTGTAACATTCGCAGAGGTGAGCAACAGGGGAAAATTGCAGAGCCGTGCCGCCGCACTAAAGTTTCAACCATCCAAATTTTGGATCTTTATACCCTCGAATGGTCCGTGCGCGTTCCACGGTGTTGGCGCTTAATCATCCCATGTTGAACGCGCATATCAAGAAGACGAGATCTATTTGTGGTTTAGCCAGTGGGTATACTAAATGCACACTGAAAAGTGTTGATACACAACAGAAATACGACAACAGACCAGGGAGTAAGGATGATGATATATACAACAGCCAGGAGATCACGTATCGGGTCAAACAATATACGAGGAAAGGTAGAGATAGGGGGTCCACGAGACAAAACCGGCATCCAGAAAGAGACCAACAAGCCAATAAATCGTGAGATATCTGAACAGAGGTGATTGTGCGCATTTAGACGTGCGATTGAGTGATTTGGAGCGGTGGCCTCCTTTGTGGGGGGACCATTTGGAAGCCAACCTAAGAGCCAGATGAGAAAACGTATTACAAGCTGGGATGGAGAACTCACCCCAATGTGTGCCATGAATTTGTTGAGCATTCGTTCAGTTGGGTCGTCGTGCGCGTAAGTGAGTTCGTAATCATCAAGCAGGCGCTTGGCAGTATCGTCTGAGGAACACGTCAGTCGATTGACATGATAGCACAAGGAGATGCACTTACTACTATATCCAAAGAGTTGCGCAAGATCCTGCGGCCAGAGCTCGCTGGGGTTGCCGTCGGCCATGAGGAGCTCATGTAGAGGTTCGCGAATAGCAGAACCGTGGTTTCGCAATGTAGCGTTGGCACGGCGCGCTTCGGAATTGTGCAGGCAGCGCTTGACCTCGGCCAGATGTAGGCGGTGCTCCTTGACTTGCTGTCTCAGTTTCTCAGGAATTTGTCGAGTGAGCTGTAGGGGTTTCATGAGCGCCGGCCATAGCACACGTTTTGATGAATTGAACTCACAGCTTCCTTGACCCGGTCTGCGACGAGCTCTTCGACCTTTTCACGAATCATTTCAAAGACGTGGGCCCGGAGGTGCTCTGCAATCTAATGATGCGGATTAGGAGATGCAGTGCGAAACCAACACGGATGACAAACCTGTTCCTTGAGAACATCCTGCAGCAAACTCTTGATCTCTTGCATCCGCTCTTCTTGCTTACGGTCTACAGAGAATCTCAGTCAGATTATGCTCTGCAGAAGAGTATGTAGTAGCCATACCCTGGGCATGGACCTGACGGCGCAGTTGGTGAATCTGGTGACTCGCCTCAACGGCGGGACCGAGCGAGGCGACGCGCGCAGTCTGTTCACCGAGGTAGTCAAATGTCGAGCCAAGCATGCCTATACCCCGAAAAAGGATAAATGAGCGACAAGCGGCGTTATGGGTAAGATCTACGTACCCATTGTAGCCTGCATGGTCTGTCGTAGCTGATCAAGTCCAGCAACGTCAGGGCTTTGTCCAGCCGGGGGCCCATGCTGAGCAGAAGATCGGCCGCTGGCCGAGCGCATGCGACTGGCCGCTGGGCCGTGGTTTACGAACTACGGCATCGGGGTTTTCTGGATCTACCTCGAGCAGAGAGCGTGCAGGAGACGCGGGTGGTCGCTCAGACTTCATGACAGACGACATCTTGAGGGGAGAGGGGGTGTGCTTGCGCTCAGACACCACATGCCTGGGGGAGTTGTGGATGGAGCCATTGTGATTGTTTCTAGAGTTCTGCACGACGCGGGTGGGTGAGTCCCTGGATGGGGAGCAGGCGGGTGGGGGACGTACCAGTCGCGTGAAAAGACAAAAGTACAGTTGTGGGCACAGCCGAGTACAAGCGTGACAGAGTGAGGGGGCGTGAAGAGAGGGGGAGAGAACGAGATGTATTGGAGCGATGCGTAGATTCAGGCGCGGTTATAGCCTGCGTGAGGTTTGTGTGACCAGGTGCCTCGAGGCACGACCCTGAGTTGCACATGTTTGGCGTGGCTATTTGCAGAAAAACAAACAACAAAAAGTCACCCACCACATCACGGACAAACAGCATCGCATCGAGCAGCCAGAGTTCCAGACATACAAATGGCTGTCCTCCTCCACTAACCTCATGTTAAACGAGAGGAGCGCCACAGAGCCTCGGTCCATCCCTGTTTCATTAATAAGGACAAATGTGGCCGATAGCCACATGGCTCACAGATTCATGTCACGTCACTTGGGAGATCGGGTTCCAGATGCAGGGAGCTCTCGTGTGGCATTCTCAAATATGATTGTCAATTGCACAGCTAAAAGGCCCGATCTATGCGCCTAACAAGCAATTAACCATTTATTAATTCATTTTGGTTGGGTCTTGGACTGATGCGTTGTGACATCCAACGGACTCATCAACACGCGTACGGAGACCGCCATTAGGTCGTTCCCATGAACACTGGGCTAGAATACTGGTGGAGCTGCTAGATCGGCCGTATCAAAAACCCCTACGCGATCGTGTCTGCCCTCAATCTTGCGACGGGTCGTTCTCGAAATGAACATCGCGTACTTGGTCATGTCCGAAACTTGCATTCTGTTGATTCGACCTCGGCGCAGCACCAACATACACCTTGTAAATCTTCTCTCGATCGGACTCGCGATACGAGCGATGATTTTATGCGCTTCGCTCATCAATACTCCAACGTCGGAGAGCACAAAAAGCAGGCTGTATGCAAGCACATGTTACGCAAAATCCAGCCTCTCCATTCTCTACGACCATCTGCCACGCCGGGTGGGGAAACAACTTCAGACGATCTGCTTTTATTCACCCCCAGAAATCTTTCGAGACCGTCGGACGAGCATCCATGCCGGATCCTTTAGACCCATCTTAAGCGATGGGGCCTCAGCTGAGCTCCACACAGTCCCCCACTCTATGGTGATCTTGGCCTCGCAAGAAAAGGACCAAAGCTCAATTGCTGGCGTTCTCCTCATCTCTAAACTTCCGGGCTTGCACATTGATAGGCAGAGTGCCAGTATTCAGGGGTACGCACCGAGCACTCCCGGACAGGGGTTTGATTCTACGGCTAGCACACCCGAAATTAATTACTTTAACGAGGCATACGGTCCTCGCTCCATTGAGAATTCAGATACCTCCAACCCTCGCCTCAAACGTCGTTTATCTATCTCACTCTTTGGGTTTTTTTCTGCCGGATGGTCCGATGGGAGTAAGCGTATCTTTGAGCACAAAAATTCTTGCTCATCTCTCTTGCAATACAGCCACTGGCATAGTGCTACCTCTTTTCGAGGAGACATACCATAGCAATATTTTGACCTTTTTGCTCCTGTTTGTCGCTCAAACTGTGGGGTACGAGTTTGGTATCTATTCAATCCAACAAGTTTAAGCGAACTTCGTAGTTATGCAATCGCCACACTCACAATTGGGCCCTTCTGTAATGTAGTTGGGTATATAATCCTACATTTCAACATAAAAGGTTCCTTCCACCCATGATCCTAACCCACCAAACACGATCACCTATAGATGTCGTTCGGCAAATGCCAAGGCGGGCTTGCTCTCTCGAGGCCAATACACCATGCTCTTCCTCGGTGGGCTATATAAATGCATTTACTTCTCGATCTCGGCAGCCAAGAGTCTGTTCTGGGCGATGGTGACTGTATTCGGATTCGCTGGGACGGCAAAATCGTATCTTAGTGGTGGGTAACGCCGAGTTTGGGTGGCGTGGCGGGCTTGACTATATGCTACTATAGGCTAGTCAAACGTATACGTTTCGTCACAGAAATTTGCTGGAAGGTATCTCGGTACGTGCCTCCAAGTTTGATAAACAAAAAACATTATACAGATAAATTGTCCTTCAGGATGGCTGCACGGATGTTACGGCAAGCTACCTTAAGTTCGTTCTACCCCTGACTGATACCTGTTGGCGCCTTCGCGTCCCTTCCCGTTGGTCAAATACTTCTGACTCGAGGCTGTTAATGGCTTCAATTATTTGCTATCTCGGCTTGCATTGGTGATTTGAACACGTTGGGTACTGCTGTAACATTCCATACCCAAGGGTGGAATTTCACGAAGAACGAAGTGAATCCTTGCGGGTAGCCCGGGAGGAGATTGAGCTCGAAGATATGAACCGAGAGCGAGTGATAGGGGTAAGTGTACGTGGGAGAACCAGAACAGGGGCGAGGCGACGTGAGTGTTGAAGCTTTAGTATGAAGGGTTACTGCACTGATGGCACGTTTATAGAATGAAGCCATGATGGCCACCTTGACCCATCCGATTGTTTGGATTTTCGCTGCGTTTTCATGTCTTTATGACGGCGTGAGTTGAAAGTGCGACTCTCTTCGTTGCTATAATGCACTAATAATCAAGTTTTGTGCAGAGTGAGACCATGAATGGTGGCTGGAGCATGTCGTCGGCCGACGCCGTCCCCCAGATCTTGCTCTATCTGATTTTACCCCACGATTCCACCCCGCGGTTGTGACATTCTTGCTCAAAGAACGAAATGCGAACCCCAAGACAGTGGGATACGTGGTTAGTGGTACGTATCAAGATGGGACTTGATACAGGATCAATTCATTTGCCCATTGATTAGGATTTTGGGGTGGTCTAGCGTTGGGTCGTATTCTCGATGGACAAGTGTCCCCCTAGTAAGTTATACAGTCCAACGTATGGGTAGGCTAACACCTGATACTAGCACTGGTATCAAGCGCGAGAAGCATCTGGTACACGCCTACCTGGGTTGGTTTATGTCGACTTTCCTGCGTTCCTTTCTGATAATTCAAAGTACGCATATATCTAGCTATAGCGTTGACTCGACCATGACCGCCCTCGTTTGGAAGGTCCCGTCCTTCTTGACCAACGCATTCTGCGCTACTTTGATCGGGTTTGTTCTTGGAAGTAAGTTGAAATATTTGGCGATACGTAGATTTCAAAAGAGATTATTTGACCAAAAATCTTGTCGTAGCCCTATACCCAATTAGTTTGGCACTAGCGGCGAAGGTTAGTGAGACAACAGTTATGTTGCTGCGCAAGCTTATTGTGTCTTCGTGCAACTTCTCTCCATTGAGATTTACATGACAATGTATAATTGTGCACAGATGGGCTCCGCAATATGCCCGTTTATTACTGGAACATTGGCGAAGGCCAAGGGGATTGGCCTTTTGCAGTCTATCTTACTCGGATCGCTGTTTTTAATGGCAGGATTGAGGTGCTTGTTCCCAACGAGAAGTATATAGCTTGATATACTGTGGGTGCTGTTTTTTTACCTATGAAATAAAAAGGCCCTAAAAACGTCAAAGAATGGACTGTTTATATACTGTGGTATTTGACAACTACGAGGGGGGCTTAGTAGTACATATAGTCTACTTGCTCTCTCAAGAGCCTTTCCGCTTGAGATCCTTTCTTTCCTTCTACAAAACCCATAGCAGGTCGTTTATTGTCCTTTTGACTCAACGAGTCTCCTTGCTTCTCCGTCTCGTCCACCCAGGGAGTTTCTCGACGTTTCGAACGGAATTCTATTCCTAGGGCCTGCCACCCTTTGGCGCTCGTAGGGTAGACTGAGACAAACTCGCTCACGTCGTCCGACAGGCTCTCACGAAGTTTCTCTGGGAACCAGTCAAAAGTACCCTTCTTTTTGACCACCAATGGCAGAAGAGAAGAAATGTCAAGAGCGAAGTTTGATTGCTTCGTCTTGGCGCGTTGATTATTTAAGTCTTTGCGTAGCAAATTGGTGTTCCAAACCCAGCCGTGTAATTGAAGCCAGAGCTGATACGGAAGTGGAGGAACGGGTACAGTTCCACCACGGGTTGTTTGAGTCTCTTCAGAAAAAAGTTCTGGCATATTTTCTTTTGAATACTTGGTCCAGATCGGAATGAAGCAGACCCGGCGCTTGACAGTTGAATCGACCGGTTTATATACGAGGATTGGTGAGAGGTGTGAGAGAGTTTGTTTTGGTGGGATAATCGTGAAAATATCAGGCCTGGTATTTGTAAGGAGATCGTTAAGAGAGCGTTGGTGATTAGAGTATGCGAATGTGAGGAAATCGATGGTCTAACCACGACTAGTGTATCAGCTCCAGTCTTCAGTCCAGGAAGTTCGTTTTACCCCAGGATCGCGTATACATTGGCGAGTAGAATCACATGCCATAGCAGTACTACCAATGGCACATGCTAGAATGTCATTGTCTTTCAGGATAGCGTATACGAGCTCTGCCGCAGCCACAACTTCCTCTTTGGCCTGGCTGGTAGGCCATGATTTAGCAGATTTGTTGCCTAGTGTCGCCGCTTTATTACGCAGCTTATTGGATTTATTTACTGGCATGTTAGCTGCGAGGGGAGAAGGCGGATGAAGTGGCAAGATGGACGTGATGATCTACTTTATCCCTTGCCACTCACGTGTGCATCGCTCTTATAGCATAGACGACATACCCGATCCCACATGTCCATGTGACCATTACACAGTCCAGACTATCAAGCACGTGCTGAGGGAGTGTCCGCTACACTCCGACTCCACAAGTCTGCAAATCGTCTTTGGGTTTGAGACACCGAAAGCATCGGGTACTAAAAATGGCCTCCGTACCGGTCGGAAAATACCATCCGCGTTTACAATGACCGGTAGCAACTCGGAGGCGAGCATACATGGTCCTTTGATACACATCGTTACATGTCTCCTCATCCGACAAGCAATTGTATAGTCCGTCTGCTTTGATGCGGCCGCTTAACGGAACGAAAACGGCACGAAGGGACCCGCAAAGAAGCATTTCAGCCTGCGCAACGAGTCGAGGCGAGATGATGAAGGGTACACGTACGTGGACAGCGATAGCCACATATTGCCACTTGAGCACTTAAGAACGGCATCATTCGGGTAGATATAGCCACACTTGTCTTGTTCGCATCAGGCTATATTGGACGACGCTGAAACGGTAGGCTAACAGCGTCTGGACACAAATGACCGGCCATGCAGGTTTTCAGGTCTAGTAGTGTTAACACATCTCCAGCCCTAATCGAACAAGATCAAGAGACTCAACTAACTAAGAAATACATATTCGAGTACTCGTGAAAACATAGGCGGGTCTGTGACTAGGGTACATATTGGTCCACTGACGATATAAAACCTGTATGAAGACTTGATTAGAGAGTAGAGAATTAGAGCAATGGGCTCTACTGTCGAAGAACCGAAACATTAGGCAGTGTATGATGTAATCTAGTTGTAGCGCACCCGCGCGGTCGCCGTAAACCCTTCCATATGTATAGTATTACTCGCGCACCGGTTCAGTTCCCTTGCAACAACCTCCTTGAACAAAAGTAAAATATAGCCACAACCTTACTCACTGGAATAGTCTAGTCTTCGCCCGATCTACGAAGAGATTGTTTCACTAGAAACGTTGGAAGCTCAAGTACCCGTAGCATATATCCGAGCTAGTGAGCTCACTTCTCTTCGACGGTGGTTGTTTAACACTCGCACGCCGCATCCACCACAACTCTTTAAACATTCTTAAACATTGATACGTATCTATCAAAAAAGCTTTTGGTCACTAGTGTAAGTAGCACCTCTGGATGTTTACCAATCCTATTGTCTCTTTTCGTCTTTTGTGCTCAAGTCGCGACTTGGCCATTGTGGCATGATAGTTTGGCACTCATTCTTAAGTTTGGTGTTTATTTATTCCCATAACGCCGTAATTTAATCAAAGGATACGATCGGCCATGATGAAAACAACAAATAGCACAGGTCGAGTGCCGAACAAACACACGAGGATTTACGTGGCACATAGTGATTGTACTGACTAATATCATTCGATGTTACAGGTAGTATGAGATTGACGTGATAGTTATATGCGATATTTGGTCATTACGTTTGAGAGTCATGTCAAGCAGAAAGCATATGCCATTATAGAAAATAAAAGGGTAGAGTAGAGAGTAGAGAAACGGGTCAAAGAGGCCGGTATTGAGTCTACGAAAGCGCAAGTCAGCCGGGGTTCGGGCACATCCGTCGACTTACAGTTCGCGAGCTATCGTCGGGCGTGCGGGTGTCCAGTAATCCCGGCCCTCATCTTGCAGGCACACGTTCGGCCCGGACACCCGCGCGCAAGCCCAGCACCCGGCCCTCATCTTGCAGGCACACGTTCGGGCCAGGCCGCGCATCACAGTATAGTGGTCCCGTTCGAGAAAAGGGCCAGATGCTGGAGGAAAGACAAGGTCAGTGGCGTGATCCTAGCGGGCGCAGATAAGAGTCTCTTACCGAATTTCAACGACGTCGTACGTACGAATACAGTCGAATATAGGTCTGGCTAGATAAAGGCCCAGATGAGAGAGGGGGCACTTGGAAGAGCTAGAGTACCTACCGCATGGTGAGTTACGCTGTGCGACGGTGTCTAGCAAGTGCAGCGCTCAGGAGGTCCGAAGGCCAAGAGGCTCGAAGGCACCTTTGTCCAGGTTGTTAGTGTTGAGCACAAGGCGGCGTCAAGAGACTCGCTTACCATAAGGCAAGAGTAGAGCCGGCGACCAAGTCGAGCTCGGTCCATAGCGGCGAGAGTGTGAGAGTGGGCGACCGCGGACTCGAGTCGAGGAGTAGAACAGTAGAGTATGGGAGATGGGAGAGCTGGGTAGCTGTCGTCTATCGTCTCAGAGTCGCACTACTTATACCGCCTGGGACTGGCTTGTGCGCCGGATACAGATTGTGTGAACATCGCGCCAGCTCGGGGGAGTAGCGTGCCCAGTCAAGGTCCAACACAGACCCCGCCCCCTATCTCCTAGCATTCAACCTCCGACGACCGAAGCGTCGCTCCAAGGTACTTGCAGATATCGAGGGTGCGCACTAACATTGAGACTTGGTACGGGCAACAAGCACAGAGTCCCCAGCAGCAGGCATCGGGATGTTTGTACGAGTGTTTGCGTGTCTTTTTCCCGATGCGAGACACCGAGAAATCACGGTGCCGACGACGCATATAGGCTGCTGGTAGCTTATCTCCGTCGATGCCAAGACAACGCAGATCTCTGAGTCAGCGTGGTGTCATCGGTCAGGCGGACTAGCGGTGGAGACGGTCCTAGTCGATGCTCGGTCCTCTCGAGCCCCCGTCTATCGAACGATCCGGCCGGTAAGTCTAAATCAAGACTCTAGCTCGGCGCCAAGGTGTCATGAGCCGTGCACATGACCCTTAT
This sequence comes from Ceratobasidium sp. AG-Ba, assembly GCA_016906575.1. Classification (NCBI taxonomy): domain Eukaryota; kingdom Fungi; phylum Basidiomycota; class Agaricomycetes; order Cantharellales; family Ceratobasidiaceae; genus Ceratobasidium; species Ceratobasidium sp. AG-Ba. Next base: position 1,287,549 of record CP059622.1, on the reverse strand, counting down.
CTTTTTCTCGTGGCTCATACGCTTTATAAGCCACTTACTTCTTTTTCTTCCACTTAGTAAGACTGATTGGCATATCACTAAGCCTCCACATGGATGCTTACTGATCAAGCTATCTTTAGCGCGCATACGGTCTTCTCGGACTATTCTTAGCTACATCCTATTCTTAATCCACCTTCTTTTAGAAACACGTACTATCTTTAACTCATGTATTCTTGGAACTGTGAGCACAGACCATGTACCCATGAGTATAAATACTCGGTGTGCAAGCTGCTCCTAGACCAGCTTGCTCTACCTCGTCGATCTCCCCTCAAGGGTGATAACTACTAAGAGATACATATAAGACTTACATACTTAAGACTCAACCATCGATACTAGGTCCTATTAACTTAGGTACTTAGTAATACACCGCAAGCCACGAGTCAATCACAGTCTCTCCAAGAGACGGGTGCTTTCGACGTCCTACTTGCTAGGCAAGCAGAGGACTATACTCCTAAGACTAAGAGGCTCGATACCCTACACAGGGCTGTCATCGACGCTTCTACACTCGACTACATCTACGAACAGCCACAGGAGGCTGCCACGCATCAGGCTAGGATCCGACGTAGACGCCGCCGTATCCAGAACAGAAAGTAAACACCCTTAGAAACGAGGGTTGTGACATTGTAGAGCAAGCTTCACACTGATCCGTGGCTATGTCTCAACGATCTTCATCAAGAGTAACCAGGAGCCAGTCGGCTCAAGGAGAACCGCTAGTGCCACCGGTAGATAACCCTGACCGGCCGTCGGTAGCTAGATCGGACAACGCAACGTCCCTATCTGCTTTAAGGGAACAAGTATTACAGATGACAACAGAAGCAACAGATGCTATCCACGCACGAGTCAGCATACCAGGATCATACGCAGATCCTGATGAAACTATCCAAGCTGAACCTACCATTATAGTGGGTGAAGGAAACCCAAACGAGTCAACTGCAACAGCAGCCGATATTGTAGGGGGAAGATCTATACCACGGACCACTGTAGAATCAGTATCAGACCCCGAGGAATCCCGACTCTCCGAAGATATAGGACGAACCCCAGATACAACTGAGCCTGTAGCAACACAAGAAGAAACAGTACAAACGACAGGACATGAACCCTTTTGGAATGCAAGGGCCAGCATATCCCCAGGAAGGATAATTCCCGTAAGAAGAAGGGCACAAATTGACCCCACAGCAGGGATAGAAGACCAAATCGACCCTGTACCTCCATATGCACCAAACCCCTTAGAGATACCTGCCGGGAGATATGGTCCCACAAACATTCCAAGAGAGGAAAGACACCTATACTCGGCACACCCCCTCACAGGGATAAGAACCCGATCACAAGCATCGAATGCCATCGAAGCGCCCATACCACAGAGACCCATACAAGTAACGGAACAGATAGAAGCCCCTCCCCAAATTAGGATCGAGCAGAGACCAGCGAATCCTACACCTCACTCAGCGTCACCTGCACCTGAAGAAGTACCAGGGGAAAGAAATGAAGACGAATATGAAAGGCTTCTTAATGGACCTATAGAAGATATCCGAAGAGCAGCAGCAAGGGACCCCACACTGGGATTCTTCTTCAGGGTACTAGACGACATCAAGGACCAACTTCTTGAAGGGATTACAGCCCAAATACAGGTACAAGAGAACCGACAGGATACAGGAGTACAAACACTCAATACCACCCTACAACAAATGACTAATTCCATTTCCAAAATGGAAGCATCCACTGTCAACATTAGGCAGCAAGTAGAGAGTGCAACCCAGAACGCATGGACGGCAGCAAACAGCTCTCAATTAGGAGTCAATGAACAAATAAAGACTCAGAACGCCATCGACAAACTCAGCCAACAAATGGATACTATCGTCGTAGCCATGGGGGCTATGGGTAAACAAGTATCCGCTGCCCTAAATAAACAAGAAGAAGCTATTAAGAAACTCAAGGCCGACACAGAAACCCTTCAAGAAACACTACAAGTAGTAGAAGAAAGGGTCTCAAACATCGATATCATGGACCAAGACCACCAATGGGAACCAGAAGCTGAATCCTCTCGAGCACAAGTCCCAAAAAGGCCTCAAGGACTATTCCCAGGGGATAATCCCCCAGGACCCCCATCGGGACCTCCATCAAGGGGAAATACACCCCCTCCTAGAACCCAAAGCCTCATAGAAAGGAAGGGGGTACCAAAGACGAAATCCCAAAAGGAGCTAGAGCCAAGAAACCTGAGGCATTCAATGGGAAAAGAGGACAAGAAGCGGAAATCTTCCTCATGAAAATGGAAATCTACTTCAATGATTACGGTACTGCCTTTGACAACAATCGGAAAATGGCTACCTTCCTCACCAACATGGGAGAAGGAGAAGCAGCCAAATGGGCCAAACCCTTACTCAGGAAAATCCTCGACGAAGAACCACACGAATACCTTGCAAATTGGAATGCTTTGAAGAACGCTTTCCTCCTTGCCTTTTCGGACCCCATGAAAAAGGAAAGAGCAATCCAAAATATTCACAAACTCCAACAAACAGGATCAGCACAACACTATGTCACTGCCTTCCGCACCCTTATGCAGGAATTAGACTGGGACGAACATGCCTTCATAGACGTCTTCAAGAAAGGACTTAAGAATAATGTCCAACAAGAGCTTCTAAAGGCAACCATCACCCAGGATACATCTACATTCTCCCTAGAAAAATGGATGGAAGTCTCTATTAGAATAGATGATCTTCTATTCACTGGAAGAAGTCTAAGAGATAACGGCTCCTCAGGAAATCAAGACAGGAAATTCCAACCAAAGACAACCCAAGCCAAAGTAGGAATAGTGCCGTCTGAAGTCATCCAAAAGAGGAGAGAAGAAGGGAGATGCATCAAATGTGGAAGAAGGGGACACCGCATGCGAGAATGCAAATTCAAGGAATGGCAACAAGAACCCCAAGCTATCAAAGGGAAAGAAGCAAAGATTGAAGAAGTAAAGGAAGAGGAGAAATCCTCTGACTCGGAGTCGGAAAACTAGAACAGCAGGCTGAGTCCATGTCAGTACCTGCCCAGAAACCCTTGACCAAGAATCAGAAAAGAAAGAAGCGTGTATTATACCTAAAGAAATCCGAACAAACTGCATCTATCTTTACAATGGTCAAGGGAATCATGGACCCTATCCCCACTCTAGTCGACTCTGGATCTTCAAAAAACTTCCTAGACATCAACTTTGCACAAAACAACAAGATTCCCCTAATACCCCTAGTCAATCCACGAACGGTAATCGCTATAGACGGTAAAGAACTACCGAACAAAATAAAGAATAAAGCAACCCTAGAAGTGGAAATCGAAGGATGGACCTTTGACATAACCTTCTTTGTGATGGATTTAGGAGACACTGATATGATCCTAGGGCTGGATTGGCTACAAGAAGCCGACCCAGACATAAACTGGAAGACCCTAGAAATTTCATGGAAAGGAAGGCCCATCACTGCCAAAGCCGGAAAGGATCTACCTACTATACCAGAAGAATTCATGGAATTCATTGACGTCTTTAGCGAAGAACTCTTCAAGAAGCTCCCGGAACATCGGTCCTTCGACTGTAACATAGACTTTGCGGAAGGATCAGATCTCCCAAAACCAGCAAAAGTATATCCCCTCTCGCCAATCGAGAGCAGAACGATAAAGGAATTCATTGATCAAGAATTGGCCGACGGAAAAATCCGGCCCAGTAAATCCCCTATAGCCTCACCTTGCTTCTTTGTCAAAAAAAGGATGGATCTCTACGGCTAGTAACAGATTACCGAAAAATCAACAATATCACTATACCAGATCAATTTCCTATGCCTCTCCAGGTGGAACTTGTCGACCAAGTCAAGAATGCGAAGATCTATTCAAAATTAGACCTTAGATGGGGATTCAATAACATCCGTATCAAGGAAGGCGATGAATGGAAAACTGCTTTCAGGACAGCTTATGGAATATACGAATACTTAGTCATGCCCTTTGGACTCAAGAACGCTCCCGCCGTCCTCCAAAGAATGATGAACGACATCTTCAGACACCTTCTAGGTGTCACAGTGGTAGTCTACATGGATGATATCCTTATCTTTTCAGAAAAGGAGGAAGACCATGCAGAACACGTCAAAGAAGTACTCAAAATCCTAAGAGAAAACAATCTCTACGCCAAACTATCCAAATGCGAATTCTTTGTCAAGAAGGTCATTTTCCTTGGGTTGGTAATTACCCCTGAAGGAATTTCCATGGAAGAAGAGAAAATCAAGGCAATCATGGAATGGAGCGCACCTAGGAAAATAAAGGAAGTCCAAGCCTTCCTTGGCTTTGTAAACTTCTACAGAAGGTTTATAGCCGAATTTAGCAAGATAGCCACTACATGACTTAACAAAAAAGGATACCAAATTTGAATGGACCCAAGAATGCCAACAAGCCTTCGAGGAAATCAAGAAACGTGTCAGCCAAGATCCAGTATTAATACATCCCAACCCGATAAACCCTTTATTTTGGAAACCGATGCATCAGGAATAGCCATAGGAGCTATACTTAGCCAACGAGGTGAAGATGGATACCTCCACCCAGTAGCATACTTATCAAAAAGCTACAACGATGCACAAAGAAACTATGATACCGCCAACAAGGAATTACTTGCCATTGTGGAATCATTAAAACATTGGCGCATATACCTTGAAGGGACTATATTACCGGTGACTGTCTTCACCGACCACCGAAATCTAGAAAGATGGAAGAATGCAGAAACCTTCAACAGAAGGCATGCCAGATGGCATATGGAACTTGCTTCTTTCAACTTTGAAATCCACTACAGGCCTGGTAAAATGTCTAATAAACCAGACGCCCTGTCAAGAAGACATGACCATGAGGATATCCCAAATCCCCAGCAAATCATGATCAATGCCGAACGCTTCAAGGGCTTCAAAGCAAACATAGAAATTGACATCATTTCTATGATTAGGGAAAGCCTCAGCGATGATGAATCTCTAACAACCCTTATCGAGAGTACAAAGAAAAAGGAAGACCTTCCACCTCTATTAGGAAACAATATGACAAATACGAATGGAAGGAAGACCTCTTATGGTACGAGGGACGAATAGTAATCCCTGAAAACAAAGAGATACGACTAGCCATTCTAGAAATGCACCATGACAACCCAATAGCTGGCCATCAGGGACAAGCCAGAACTTTGGAACTCATCTCTAGAAGATACTATTGGCCGGCTATGAAACAACAAGTCAACCGATTTGTCGAAACATGTGAAATCTGTCAAAGGAGTAAAGGCCACAAACAATACGCACCCCAAAAACCTCTACCAATACCCCAAAAACCTTGGGAAGACATCGCATATGACTTCATCGTCAAGCTCCCTGAATCACAGGGCATGGATAGTATACTGGTAGTAATCGATCGCTTCTCTCGGCAAGCGCATTTCATCCCTTGCCTTGAAAGCACCAATGCAGAGGGAGTAGCCGACCTTTTCATCAAGGAAGTCTGGAAATTACATGGATTACCCAAGACAACCGTGTCAGACAGAGGGCCGACCTTCAATAGCCAATTTTTGAAAGCCCTCTATGCCAAACTGGGTATCAACCCCAAATTTTCCACAGCCTTCCACCCAGAAACTGATGGAATAACGAAAGAACCAACCAATGGCTAGAAGGCTTCTTAAGAAGCTTTTGCAATTATAGACAGGACGATTGGGTCAGATGGCTACCAATAGCAGAATTCTGCCATAACAACCAAGTCAATTCCGCCACAGGGAAGACAGCCTTCGAGACAATCTATGGACTACACCCCAGATGGGATCTTGTAGACCTAGAAGTCAATGCACCTAATGCCGCTGACATGGCGGACTCGATGCAAGAAATATGGGATGAGGCTATAGCCTCCATGGAATTCTACAGATCAAAAGAAAGCGACCCAAAACGTGAATACAAAGTAGGGGACAAAGTATGGCTAGTAGGCCAGAACATCACCACAAGGCGACCCTCAAAGAAGCTAGACAACAAGAAATTAGGGCCCTTTGTCATATCAGAAAAGATTTCCTCACATGCTTACCGGCTAGAACTTCCAAAGACCATGCGGACACACAATGTGTTCCACATCAACCTTCTCACACCCTTCACAGAAGACAAAGACTTTCACAGACGTCAAGCAAGACCACCCCCAATTATGACAGAAGAAGGAGAAGAAGAATACGAAGTGGACCATGTGGTCGCATGGGAACAACGGAAGAACGGCCTGTACTACCAAATCAGGTGGAAGGGGTATGATCCGATAGAAGACACCATGGAAAGGGCTGAAAAAATAGCCGAACTACCCCAAATCATGGAAGATCTACTCAAACGACACCCCAAAGCTCCCTTACCAAAGAACTACAATCTATACAAAGAGAAGTATAAAAGAGTGGGGGGGAAAGCCTCAAACTTCACCACCAGCAGCCTCAGCTTCACTTCCAAACCACCACTCCAATCAACAAACTCTTTTATACCACCTCCTACACAATGGCCCCAGTCCGCAACGTCAAGTCTGCCAAGACCACCGGCATCCGCTACGACCCCCGTGACGCCAAGGTCGTCGTCGACCACACCCCCAAGTCAGTATGGGGAAAACAGCGTGTATCACATAAACTCACATGGGGCCATGGCGGCGATAGACTCTATAGCTACCAAGACGCTATCAGGCGCTGCGATAGCTTCATTAGAAGCGCGGACTACGCCAAATCCCTCGACCCTACCCTTACCCTCGACTACATCCCTATGGCCGAGCGGTGGAACTGCCGATGGCTCGCCACCCATACCCTCCAATGCCCTAAACGGGGCAACCTATACTGGGTCGGCAAAGGACCCCGGCCGGAGTCTGATAGGGCCATGCAGGCCACCAAATTATTTGTGATTGAAGAATGGGTGGGGAGTGAGGTCGAGCACCTGGTGAAGGAGGTGCAAAAGGTCAAGAAAATGAGCTGGTATGAAGATTACACCAAAACCAAGGAACAAAACAACCGGCTCACTCGAAAATCAATAAACTCTTTTAGCACCCCCCACCTCATTAGGAGGCTGGAAGAATGGGAGAAGGAAGGGAAGGAGAAGGCGACACCCAAGTGGGTGGAAAACTCAACGGAATGGTGGTTCCGACTGAGTGATATAGAAGAAATGAAGGAGGAGTGGATGAGGTCGATCGGTGACAAGGGTCAAAAAATGGCCATTGTAGCAAGGGCGGTCAAGGACTGGTGCCAAGAACCCGACATCTCGAAAACTTACCAGGAAGTCCTCAAAGAAATCCCCTTTGGGGAAGTCATTGATTTGGTAGAGAAGGAGAGATGGTCAAAGAGGGAACTACTGGACTGGCTGGACCAGAAGGCCTGGGACAAGGGCAATGAGGACCTCTCGGTCGATATGGCTGACCTTCTGCTTGAACCCCTAGAAGAAGATGAGGAGTGGGTGAAACTGAAGGAAGAAGTCTGGGGAGCAGAGGCCCCCAATGGCGACCACAATATCAAATCTCACCTCCCTCCTGCGGACTTCTAAATATGGACATTTGCTGTATACGGACTCAAAAAATTTTTTGTAACTTTTTTACCTTTCTCAATCTATCCCTCACGAACTCTTTGTCTTGTCCGCTCGTCTCATGTCCCCTAAGACTCGCCTTAAGAGGGGGGTAATGTCATGAGCCGTGCACATGACCCTTATCTTTTTCTCGTGGCTCATACGCTTTATAAGCCACTTACTTCTTTTTCTTCCACTTAGTAAGACTGATTGGCATATCACTAAGCCTCCACATGGATGCTTACTGATCAAAGCTATCTTTAGCGCGCATACGGTCTTCTTGGACTATTCTTAGCTACATCCTATTCTTAATCCACCTTCTTTTAGAAACACGTACTATCTTTAACTCATGTATTCTTGGAACTGTGAGCACAGACCATGTACCCATGAGTATAAATACTCGGTGTGCAAGCTGCTCCTAGACCAGCTTGCTCTACCTCGTCGATCTCCCCTCAAGGGTGATAACTACTAAGAGATACATATAAGACTTACATACTTAAGACTCAACCATCGATACTAGGTCCTATTAACTTAGGTACTTAGTAATACACCGCAAGCCACGAGTCAATCACAGTCTCTCCAAGAGACGGGTGCCTTCGACGTCCTACTTGCTAGGCAAGCAGAGGACTATACTCCTAAGACTAAGAGGCTCGATACCCTACACAGGGCTGTCATCGACGCTTCTACACTCGACTACATCTACGAACAGCCACAGGAGGCTGCCACGCATCAGGCTAGGATCCGACGCAGACGCCGCCGTATCCAGAACAGAAAGTAAACACCCTTAGAAACGAGGGTTGTGACACAAGGCGCGATTCTTGTTGAATGAAGCATGTAGAAAGTCGTACGTGTACAAAAGTTAATAAACAGGCGCCTGCGAACAAGTGTTTTTCACTTAAGCTTTAACTGTCATGAGCCGCGCACATGACCTCTATCTTTTCTTGTGGCTTACACGCTGTATAAGCCACTCACTTCTTCCCCTTAGTAAGGCTGATTGGCGTATTAACTAAGCCTCCACATGGACGCTTACTGATCAAAGCTATCTTTAGCACGCACCACATGGATGCTTACTGATCAAGGCTATTTGTAGCACGCATACAGTCTTCTTGGACTATTCTTAGCTACGCTCTACTTTTAGACACACACTCTTTTAGAAACACGTACTATCTTTAGCTCATGTATTGGAACTGTACGCACAGACCATGTACCCATGAGTATAAATACTCGGTGTGCAAGCTGCTCCAAGACCAGCTTGCTCTACCTCGTCGATCTCCCCTCAAGGGTGATAACTACTAAAAGATACATAAGACTTACATACTTAAGACTCACTATCGGTACTCGGTCCTATTAACTTAGGTACTAAGTACATTTAACTTGCAAGCCACGAGTCCTTCACAGTCTCCGCTGGAGACGGGTGCCTTCGACGTCCTACTTGCTAGACGAGCAGAGGACTATACTCCTAAGACTAAGAGGCTCGACACCCTACACAGGGCTGTCGTCGACGCTTCCACACTCGACTACATCTACGAACAGCCACAGGAGGCTGCCACGCATCAGGCTAAGATCCGACGTCGACGCCGTCGTATCCAGAACAGAAAGTAAACACCCTTAGAAACAAGGGTTGTGACATTGTAGAGCAAGCTTCACACTGATCCGTGGCTATGTCTCAACGATCTTCATCAAGAGTAACCAGGAGCCAGTCGGCTCAAGGAGAACCACTAGTGCCACCGGTAGATAACCCTGACCGGCCGTCGGTAGCTAGATCAGACAACGCAACATCCCTATCTGCTTTAAGGGAACAAGTATTACAGATGACAACGGAAGCAACCGATGCTATCCACGCACGGGTCAGCATACCAGGATCATACGCGGATCCTGACGAAACCATCCAAGCTGAACCTACCATTATTGTGGGTGAAGGAAATCCAAACGAGTCAACTGCAACAGCAGCCGATATCATTGGTGGAAGATCTATACCACGAACCACTGTGGAATCAGTATCAGACCCGATGAATCCAGACTCTCCGAGGATATAGGACGAACCCCAGATACAACTGAACCGTAGCAACACAAGTAGAAACAGCACAAACAACAGGACCGGAATCACTTTTGGAATGCGAGGGCTAGCATATCCCCAAGAGGAATAATCTCCGTAAGAAGAAGAGTACCAGTCGATCCCACAGCAGGGATAGAAGACCAGATCGACCCAGTACCACCATACGCACCAAATCCCTTGGAATTACCCACTGGGAGATATGGTCCCACGAACATCCCAAGAGAAGAAAGACACCTATACTCGGCACATCCCCTGACAGGGGTAAGAACCCGATCGCAGGCATCAAATGCCATAGAAGCACCCATACCACAAAGACCCATACAAGTAACGGAACAAATAGAAGCTCCTCCCCAGATCAGAATTGAGGAAAGACCAGCAAACCCTACACCACCTAGACCCCACTCGTCATCACCAGCACCTGAAGAAGTACCACCAGAAGGGGACGAATACGAAAGACTGCTGAACGGACCCATAGAAGACATCCGAAGAGCAGCGGCAAGGGATCCCACATTAGGATTCTTCTTCAGGGTGCTAGACGATATCAAGGATCAACTTCTTGAAGGGATCACAGCTCAAATACAGGTGCAAGAGAACAGACAAGATACGGGGGTACAAACGCTCAATACCACTCTACAACAAATGACTAATTCCATCTCCAAACTGGAAGCATCCACCGGCAACATTAGGCAGCAAGTAGAAAGTGCAGCCCAGAACGCATGGACAGCTGCAAACAGCTCCCAATTGGGAGTCAATGAACAAATAAAAACTCAAAACGCTATCGACAAACTCAGTCAACAAATGGACACCATAGTCGTGGCCATGGGAGCTATGGGTAAACAAGTATCCGCTGCCCTGAATAAACAAGAGGAAGCCATTAAGAAACTTAAGGCCGCACAGAAACCCTTCAAGAAACACTACAAGTAGTAGAAGAAAGGATCTCAAACACTGATATCATGGACCAACACCATCAATGGGAACCAGAAGCCGAGTCTTCTCGGGCACAAGTCCCAAAAAGGCCTCAAGGACTATTCCCAGGGGATAATCCCCCAGGACCTCCATCGGGACCCCCATCAAGGGGAAATACACCTCCTCTCCGACCCCCAAAACCTCCAAAAAGGAAGGAAGTACCAAAGATGAAATCCCAAAGGGAGCTAGAGCCAAAAAGCCTGAGGCATTTAATGGGAAAAGAGGACCAGAAGCGGAAATCTTCCTCATGAAAATGGAAATCTACTTCAACGATTACGGTACTGCCTTTGACAACAACCGGAAGATGGCCACCTTCCTCACTAACATGGGAGAAGGAGAAGCAGCCAAATGGGCCAAACCCCTACTCAGGAAAATCCTTGATGAAGAACCACACGAATACCTTGCAAACTGGAATGCTTTAAAGAACGCCTTCCTTCTCGCCTTCTCAGATCCCATGAAAAAGGAAAGGGCGATTCAGAACATTCATAAACTTCAACAAACAGGATCAGCACAACACTATGTAACCGCCTTCCGCACCCTTATGCAGGAATTAGATTGGGACGAACATGCCTTCATAGATGTCTTCAAGAAAGGCCTTAAGAATAACGTCCAACAGGAACTCCTAAAGGCAACTATTACCCAAGATACATCTACATTCTCCTTAGAAAAATGGATGGAAGTCTCTATTAGGATAGACGATCTTCTATTCACTGGAAGAAGTCTAAGAGATAATGGCTCCTCAGGAAATCAAGAAAGGAAATTCCAACCAAGAACAACCCAAGCCAAAGCAGGAATAGTGCCGTCCGAAGTCATCCAAAAAAGAAGAGAAGAAGGGAGATGCATCAAATGCGGAAGAAGAGGACACCGTATGAGAGAATGCAAATTCAAGGAATGGCAACAAGAAACTCAAGCTGTCAAAGGAAAGGAAGCGAAGATCGAAGAAGTAAAGGAAGAAGAGAAATCCTCTGACTCGGAGTCGGAAAACTAGAACAGCAGGCTGAGTCCATGTCAGTACCTGCCCAGAAACCCTTGACCAAGAATCAGAAAAGAAAGAAACGTGTATTATACCTAAAGAAATCCGAACAAACTGCGTCTATCTTTACAATGGTCAAGGGAATCATGGACCCTATCCCCACTCTGGTCGACTCTGGATCTTCAAAAAACTTCCTAGACATCAACTTTGCCCAAAACAACAAAATTCCGCTGATACCCCTAGTCAATCCACGAACGGTAATCGCCATAGACGGTAAAGAACTACCAAACAAAATAAAGAATAAAGCGACCCTAGAAGTGGAAATCGAAGGATGGACCTTTGACATAACCTTCTTTGTAATGGATCTAGGAGACACCGATATGATCCTAGGGCTAGACTGGCTACAAGAAACCCGGACATAAATTGGAAGACCCTAGAAATTTCATGGAAAGGAAGGCCCATCACCGCCAAAGCCGGAAAAGATCTACCTACCATACCAGAAGAATTCATGGAATTCATCGACGTCTTCAGCGAAGAACTCTTCAAGAAGCTCCCAGAACATCGGTCCTTCGATTGCAACATCGACTTTGAGGAAGGATCAGATCTCCCAAAACCGGCAAAAGTATATCCCCTTTCACCAATTGAAAGCAGAACGATAAAGGAATTCATTGATCAAGAATTGGCCGACGGAAAAATCCGGCCTAGCAAATCCCCTATAGCCTCACCTTGCTTCTTTGTCAAAAAGAAGGATGGATCCTTAAGGCTAGTGACGGATTACCGGAAGATCAACAACATCACTATACCAGATCAATTTCCTATGCCCCTCCAAGTGGAACTTGTCGACCAGGTGAAGAAGGCTAAGATCTATTCAAAATTAGACCTTAGATGGGGATTCAATAACATCCGTATCAAAGAAGGTGATGAATGGAAAACCGCTTTCAGGACAGCATATGGAATATATGAGTATCTAGTCATGCCCTTTGGACTCAAGAACGCCCCAGCAGTCCTCCAAAGAATGATGAACGACATCTTTAGACACCTTTTAGGTGTCACAGTAGTAGTCTACATGGATGATATCCTCATCTTTTCAGAAAAGGAAGAGGACCATGCAAAACACGTCAAAGAAGTACTCAAGATTCTAAGAGAAAACAACCTTTACGCCAAACTATCCAAATGCGAATTCTTTGTCAAGAGGGTCATCTTTCTTGGGTTGGTAATTACCCCTGAAGGAATTTCCATGGAAGAAGAAAAAATTAAAGCAATCATGGATTGGGGCGCACCCAGGAAAATAAAGGAAGTCCAGGCCTTCCTTGGCTTTGTAAACTTCTACAGGAGGTTCATAGCCGAATTCAGCAAGATAGCCAGACCATTACACGACCTAACAAAGAAGGACACCAGATTTGAATGGAATCAGGAGTGCCAACAAGCTTTTGAGGAAATCAAGAAACGGGTCAGTCAAGACCCAGTACTAATACATCCTGACTCCGATAAACCCTTTATCTTGGAAACCGATGCGTCTGGAATAGCCATAGGAGCTATACTTAGCCAACGAGGTGAAGATGGATACCTCCATCCAGTAGCATACTTATCAAAAAGCTACAACGACGCACAAAGGAACTATGATACCGCCAACAAGGAACTACTCGCTATTGTGGAATCATTAAAACATTGGCGCATATACCTTGAAGGGACTATATTACCTGTGACTGTCTTCACCGATCACCAAAATCTAGAAAGATGGAAGAACGCAGAAACCTTCAACAGAAGGCATGCCAGATGGCATATGGAACTCGCTTCTTTCAACTTTGAAATCCATTACAGGCCCGGTAAAATGTCTAATAAACCAGACGCCCTTTCAAGAAGACATGACCATGAGGATATCCCAAATCCCCAGCAAATCATGATCAATGCCGAACGATTCAAGGGCTTCAAAGCAAACATAGAAATCGACATCATTTCTATGATTAGGGAGAGCCTCAGCGATGATGAATCCCTAACGACCCTTATCGAGAGTACAAAGAAAAAGGAAGATCTTCCACCCTCTATTAGGAAACAATATGACAAGTATGCATGGAAGGAAGATCTCCTATGGTACGAAGGACGGATAGTAATCCCTGAGAACAAAGAGATACGACTAGCCATCCTGGAAATGCACCATGACAACCCAATAGCGGGTCATCAAGGACAAGCCAGAACTTTGGAACTCATATCCAGAAGATACTACTGGCCGGCAATGAAACAACAAGTCAACAGATTTGTCGAAACATGTGAAATCTGTCAAAGGAGTAAAGGTCACAAACATTACACACCCCAAAAACCTTTACCAATACCCCAAAAACCTTGGGAGGACATCGCATATGACTTCATTGTCAAGCTCCCTGAATCACAGGGCATGGATAGTATACTGGTAGTAATCGATCGCTTCTCTCGGCAAGCACATTTCATCCCTTGCCTTGAAAGCACCAATGCAGAAGGAGTAGCGGACCTTTTCATCAAGGAAGTCTGGAAACTACATGGATTACCCAAGACAACTGTGTCAGACAGAGGGCCGACCTTCAATAGCCAATTCTTGAAAGCCCTCTATACCAAACTGGGTATCAACCCCAAATTTTCCACGGCCTTCCACCCTGAAACTGATGGAATAACGGAAAGGACCAACCAATGGCTAGAAGGCTTCTTAAGAAGCTTTTGCAATTATAGACAAGACGATTGGGTCAGATGGCTACCAATAGCAGAATTCTGCCATAACAACCAAGTCAATTCCGCCACAGGGAAGACAGCCTTCGAGACAATCTATGGATTACACCCCAGATGGGATCTCGTAGATCTGGAAGTCAATGCACCTAATGCCGCCGACATGGCGGACTCTATGCAAGAAATATGGGACGAGGTCATAGCTTCCATGGAATTTTACAGATCAAAAGAAAGTGACCCAAAACGCGAATACAAAGTAGGGGACAAAGTATGGCTAGTGGGCCAGAACATCACCACGAGGCGCCCCTCAAAGAAGCTAGACAACAAGAAATTAGGGCCCTTTGTCATATCAGAAAAGATTTCCTCACACGCTTACCGGCTAGAACTTCCAAAAACCATGCGGACACACAATGTGTTCCACATCAACCTTCTCGCACCCTTCACAGAAGACAAAGACTTTCACAGACGTCAAGCAAGACCACCCCCAATTGTAACAGAAGAAGGGGAAGAAGAATATGAAGTGGACCATGTGGTCGCATGGGAACAACGGAAAAACGGCCTATACTACCAAATCAGATGGAAGGGGTATGATCCGATAGAAGATACCATGGAAAGGGCTGAAAAAATAGCCGAACTGCCCCAAGTCATGGAGGATCTACTCAAACGACATCCCAAAGCCCCAGTGCCAAAGAATTACAAACATCCTGGAAAAGAATATAAAAGAACGGAAGGAAAAGCCTCAAACCTCACCACCAGCTACTCCAGCTCTCCACCGAACAACCAATCCCAACTCACAAACTCTCCAAATCCCTTTTCACTACCATGGCCCCCATCCGCTCCAACAAGTCTGCCAAGGCCACCACCGTCCGCTACGATCCCCGTGACGCTCGGGTCGTCGTCGACCACACCCCCAAGTCAGTATGGGGAAAACAGCGTGTATCACATAAACTCACATGGGGCCATGGCGGCGATAGACTCTATAGCTACCAAGACGCCATTAGGCGCTGCGACAGCTTCATTAGAAGCGCCGACTACGCCAAGTCCCTCGACCCGGGCCTTACCCTCGACTATATCCCCATGGCCGAGCGGTGGAACTGCAGGTGGCTCGCCACCCACACCCTCCAATGCCCTAAACGGGGCAACCTGTACTGGGTCGGCAAGGGGCCCCGGAGTCCGATAGGGCCATGCAGGCCACCAAACTATTTGTAATTGAAGAATGGGTGGGGAGTGAAGTCGAGCACCTGGTGAAGGAGGTGCAAAAGGTCAAGAAGATGAGCTGGTACGAAGATTATACCAGGACCAAAGATCGAAATGACCGGCTAATTAAAAAATCAATAAACCAATTCAGCACCCCCCACCTCATCAAGCGACTGGAAGAATGGGAGAACCAAGGAAAGGAGAAAGCGGTGCCCAAATGGGTGGAAAACTCGACGGAATGGTGGTTCCGTCTGAGTGACATAGAGGAGATGAAGAAGGAGTGGATGGGGTCGATAGGCGATAAGGGTCAGAAGATGGCCATCGTAGCAAGGGTAGTCGAAGAGTGGTGCCAGGCACCTGACATCTCAAAAAGCTACCAGGAGGTCCTGAAGGAAATATCCTTCGGGGAAGTAGTCGAGCTAGCTGAGAAGGAAAGGTGGTCAAAGAGGGAGCTACTGGACTGGCTGGATCAGAGGGCCTGGGACAAAGGCAATGAAGACCTTTCGGTCGACATGGCCGACCTCCTTCTCGAACCCCTAGATGAAGACGAAGAGTGGGTCAAGCTGAAGGAAGAAGTCTGGGGAGCCGAGGCCCCTAATGGCGCCGGAGTATACCACCCTAAGGACACTGAGGAATTCTAAAATTATGGACATTTTACGGACTCAAAAGAAATTTTTTGTGTAATCCTTTACTTTTTCAATTCATCCTCCACGAACTTTTTGTCTTGCTTGCTCGTTTCATGTCCCCTAAAACTCGCCATTAAGAGGGGGGTAATGTCATGAGCCGCGCACATGACCTCTATCTTTTCTTGTGGCTTACACGCTGTATAAGCCACTCACTTCTTTTCTTCCCCTTAGTAAGGCTGATTGGCGTATTAACTAAGCCTCCACATGGACGCTTACTGATCAAAGCTATCTTTAGCACGCACCACATGGATGCTTACTGATCAAGGCTATTTGTAGCACGCATACAGTCTTCTTGGACTATTCTTAGCTACGCTCTACTTTTAGACACACACTCTTTTAGAAACACGTACTATCTTTAGCTCATGTATTATTGGAACTGTACGCACAGACCATGTACCCATGAGTATAAATACTCGGTGTGCAAGCTGCTCCAAGACCAGCTTGCTCTACCTCGTCGATCTCCCCTCAAGGGTGATAACTACTAAAAGATACATAAGACTTACATACTTAAGACTCACTATCGGTACTCGGTCCTATTAACTTAGGTACTAAGTACATTTAACTTGCAAGCCACGAGTCCTTCACAGTCTCCGCTGGAGACGGGTGCCTTCGACGTCCTACTCGCTAGACGAGCAGAGGACTATACTCCTAAGACTAAGAGGCTCGACACCCTACACAGGGCTGTCGTCGACGCTTCCACACTCGACTACATCTACGAACAGCCACAGGAGGCTGCCACGCATCAGGCTAAGATCCGACGTCGACGCCGTCGTATCCAGAACAGAAAGTAAACACCCTTAGAAACAAGGGTTGTGACATTAACTAGAGACATATCATTCATGACTACTCTACAATAGCATATACACAAGACGCAGACTGTTCTTCCAAACCTTGGTATTCATCCGATAGGAACGGCTGCCTTGGCGCCGAGCTGGAGTCTTGATTTAGACTTACCGGCCGGATCGTTCGATAGACGGGGGCTCGAGAGGACCGAGCATCGACTAGGACCGTCTCCACCGCTAGTCCGCCTGACCGATGACACCACGCTGACTCAGAGATGCGTTGTCTTGGCATCGACGGAGATAAGCTACCAGCAGCCTATATGCGTCGTCGGCACCGTGATTTCTCGGTGTCTCGCATCGGGAAAAAGACACGCAAACACTTGTACAAACATCCCGATGCCTGCTGCTGGGGACTCTGCGCTTGTTGCCCGTACCAAGTCTCAATGTTAGTGCGCACCCTCGATATCTGCAAGTACCTTGGAGCGACGCTTCGGTCGTCGGAGGTTGAATGCTAGGAGATAGGGGGCGGGGTCTGTGTTGGACCTTGACTGGGCACGCTACTCCCCCGAGCTGGCGCGATGTTCACACAATCTGTATCCGGCGCACGAGCCAGTCCCAGGCGGTATAAGTAGTGCGACTCTGAGACGATAGACGACAGCTACCCAGCTCTCCCATCTCCCATACTCTACTGTTCTACTCCTCGACTCGAGTCCGCGGTCGCCCACTCTCACACTCTCGCCGCTATGGACCGAGCTCGACTTGGTCGCCGGCTCTACTCTTGCCTTATGGTAAGCGAGTCTCTTGACGCCGCCTTGTGCTCAACACTGACAACCTGGACAAAGGTGCCTTCGAGCATCTTGGCCCTTGGATTTCTCGAGCGCCGCACTTGCTAGACACCGTCGCACAGCATAGTTCACCATGCGGTAGGTGCTCTAGCTTCATGAATCGCACCCTTGCTCATCACCGTTCCTATACAGCCGCACCTCTGCTCGATTGGATAAGTATTGAGCAGGTACGTGGCTAAGCCTGCGGTCATTGCCCAGGTTGGCCATCCTCCGTTCGCTTGTGGGTAGCCTACAGGCTCCGCCTTGATGTAAGCTATTGATCAGATTCTTGTATGCGTACCGTGCGGTTTACTAATGTATCGTATCCAGGTTTCTATTGGATCTTAAACAAAACAAAACAAAAAACTCAAATATATTTCTTCTTCCGTCTCATACTCTCTCTGATGTCTATTTTTTATTTTTATTTTTTTATTCATGCCGTGCCTTGTACATTGCGCTTTGAATTCGGCGATAGCCTCTCCGATCGGTATGTTTATCTCGCTCACCTCCCGCGATCACTACTGACTCTGCCTTAGCACTCTTCTTCACGCATTTGCCGCTCGCCTATAACCCGACCACCGGTCCCTGGTTCGCCCGCATCCTGCGTCGTGTCCGTAGCGGACACGGCTGCCTTCGCGATCGGCGCGACCCGGACCGGCGACTCGGCTTGGACAAAACGCTGCACCAGTCTCCGGCCGTCAACACCGTACCAGACTCGAACTCGACCGACGTCGGGAGGCCCTCTGAGCGCCCGGCAGGTCGAGGAACTCGTGCCTAGTGTACGCGGCCGGACGTCTCGTCAGCGCCGAGCGGATGGCCAGAGTCGGACGCTAGGTCATGCGTTCATCGAGAGATGAGCTGCGCTGAAGTGGCTCGCGGCGACTCTGGTAAGTCTTGCGCGTTGGGAGTGTCCTCGTCCAACGCTATAGGCTTGGCGAGGTCGTCATGCGTCTGTTCGCACAAGCGAACGGGCTGCCTGAAATGACGAGCGAACACTGAGAGGTGGTGAAGTGATTTGAAGATCGAATTATTCTATGTGCTAGTCCTGCTCCGTAAAAAGTACGTGCTCTACATCTAAGATTCTTGGTGCTAACGGTTATTACAGAAAACACCAAGATCTTGACTCATGCGAAAGTGTACGGAGCCGGGCTGGTCTATGGTCTTAGGATATATGATACCGTAGTGATTTGAATGCATACCCATACTAAAACGCCCAATAACATGTGAAGATGGAAGCAGAAGTGCTGGTTTACTATGGCGAAGACTATATGCGAGTGTTCCTCTCGACAACCAGATACCGACCAAGAGCCGGATCCTCTACTCCTGACTAAGTAATCGATTGCGAAATTCTCAGACGGCTAAATTTCTGATGTCGTGCTTGGACACGCTCCTGGTTCGATACGAGTATATGATGCACTTCGAATAGTAACATTCATGTCCATTTGTGAACCGAGGTCGTCGTGCTTTGAGTGAGAAAGAACCTTGTGTTTGTGTCAAGTAATTTGATACTCGTCTATCTGAGGTATTACATTGAGGCGGCCGGAAAGTTACATGATGACGTAGAACATGCATGCGCGAAATAGAACGAAGAGAGAGACCAGAAATAAGATAGAACACGCTTGATAACCGAGCAATATTACAATAGAAGACCATATGAATACCTTGATTAAGCGGACCAGGTGTCCCAAAAAATGGCAGCGAGTAAAATAAAGGCGAGAAAGCCGAATGAAAAGTGAGCATGTACCGCAGCGTCAGCTAACTATGACCCGATGGTGTCGAAAATGCCCAGGGGGACGCCTAGTTCGAGACAATTTGAGTTGATAGAGTGTGAGGCGTTGGTTGAATAGGTGTGCCAGGCCCAGTCAGAGGCGGCCTGGCCATCATGTGTTCCTCGCGGTGGCTCTTACGCATTGGATCACCGTCCATCCAGATGGCCACCCTCTTCGGCACCCTCAAGGGACTCTGGTCTCTCGTCGATTTTCTCAAAGACTCTGGCGCTTTCCGCTTTCCCCGTTCCGTCCTTACTTAATTTTGTTGTGGTGCTTGTTTGTCCGTTTGTCCTGACCCTGCCCCGTTGAGATGTTGCCTTGAGCTGTTTTACCGCTGTCCCCCGTTCCGCCCCTTTTCTTTTCCTGCTCTTGTTTGTTCTGGTTTCCTCTCTCGTGTCCGGTTCGACCCTGTTCGTGTAGGACGTTAAATATGAATCCAAAAAAAAAAAAATTGCCACTCACGTGCGTCAGATAGCCACGTGTAGATATCATCACAGTCATATCTTCTTTCGGACAACAAATCCGACAAAACACAGTTACTGGTATCGGGAAAAGTCCTGTTAATGGAACTTTCCTGTTGTTTTCACCACCAGATTATACCTGATTCATTAGATTGACTATTCCCTTATGCATACACGGCCATTTCAAGGCGTGATGAGCGTACTGCTATTCCACCGCTCGGTGAATTTCTTCTTCTCAAGATATATTATTAGAGTTAGGACGAAGTTTGAAGATTAACAGGAAGGATATGAACGTTGGGCAAGCGGCGCTGGTACTGCCCTGGCTGCTTTCTTATAACATCTGTAGTGTAGCTTTCAAGTTCGTATAGATTAGCACTCTTATTTTCTCCATCATTCCTTCCTCCAAAGAACCTCTGCCTACCTTTCTGACGTGCAATGTGCAGGAAATAGGAAGGAGAAGGCAGTCGACATATAGCTGCCTGCCCTTCCGAGTTTTCGGAAATGATATTTTTCTTCAACGACGCCACCCGATACAATTTTAGGTAGCGTGTAGTTCCGCCTATACCAGTTATAGTCGAGGCGCGGCGTCACAAATGCCTGCTCGGGAGTAGTCTTCAAGGTTCTTAACAAGTGACATTATATTTGAATAGCTGAATAGGGTTCTCGCAGCGAGAATTAGGACGGTAGGACGGGGGGGGTCTGGCGGGGCAGATGGTACATATTCAAACTGCCTTGAAGCTCTCCATATCAGCTAGGAGAATGTCAACCATTTAGCCCGAATGATGATACGGCATGGGATGAAGGTTTGGATACAGTAGTCGAGACTGGGCTGATACGGTGCAAGGTTAGGGTTCAAGCTTGGCTTGGTATGACCGCATTCACTGTCCTGTTTCATCTTTCTAGAGGAACATATAAAAGTAGTTTAGCACAGCTCTAATCCGGGATACGACTGCTGGTGTTAGCCACTTGGTTGAGCACGTGATCACTGATTAGCATGATCGATACACGTGACTCGGCTCAACAACCACGCGCTTTCCCTTCCGTGGGCGTGTGGATCACTTGGGGCGACGCCATCAATACACCATCACTTGCGATATCTATCCCCTTTATACAAATTAAATTAATCCGAGTCTGCATAGTTGCGAGCACTGAGGACATGCCGCCACGAAAGAAGGCGGCACGCGGGACACTCAAGCGGTCGTCGTCTGACGGCCCCGAGCTGGAGGACATGGGCAGTGAACCAAAGCGACAGCGGGCAGATGGTAAGTGAGCTGCGACTGGTTGAAATTGGCTGAACCACTCTGCAGTACCTGCTGTGTCAACCTCACACATCACGCTTAACAATAGCCCAGCGCACAGGGCGCGAAAGCCGGTCACCTATACATCCAAGGCAACAAAAGCACGTCAAAAGAGTAGAGTCAGCGGTGGATCCCCAAAGATTACCCACTTCTTCAATGCCGAGAACAAACCAAAGGCTGGCCGTGCACTCTTCCATCTCAGCCCGAGTCCACGTTCGAAAGCCAAGGCAAAATCTAAGTTATTCGGGAGTCCCAAGGCGTCTCTCAAGCGACGGGGATCCAAAGCAAGTGCTAGCGCGAAACAACAGCCGAATGGATATATCCGTAGACCAGCCGGAATTGGAGGAGGATGAGGAAATAACGGCTCCAGCGCCGGGTCGGTTACTTCCCGTGTCTACGCCACCCCGACCGAGCAGCGCTGACAACGCCTTAGACGAACACGACGAACAAGATGATCAACCTGCTCCGCTCCCCTTCCTCTCTCCCGTTAAGCCGATTGAAGGGCCAGGTTTAGAGATCCGCACCCCACTCAAGGGCCGAATAAGTAAGCACCCTACATCGTGATCGTCTATGCTCGCGCTTACGATGCACAGTCCCCGCGTCCATACAATCGCTCTCTAAACGCGTCGCGCGAGCTGATGGACCTTCCATTCCTCTATTCGCTGCGACACCCCGCGTCTTTCCCTCTGAGATACCGGAGCAGCTGACCGACGATTCACCGACCAAGTCGCGTACAGCCCCAGTGTTCGCACCTGCTCCTACACCTGTTATGGTGCCCTCCACACCCGCCCCGAAGAACAACTCTGTACCCAGTTTTGCTCCCAGCGCTCAGCGAGTCCCAACTGTGACTGAAGAAGGATCACCCACGAAGAGACCTGCGCCGGTATTTGGACCCACTCCCGCACGCCCTCCTCCTTCTCTTCGAAGAGAAGAAGACTCGAAGGCTATTCACCGCCCGCTGTTTGCCCCAGCTGACTCTGTCACAACTCCTGCACACCATGCCCAAACCCTACCTGCAGCTCCTCCCCCACTTCCTACCATGTCTTCCGCCGTTCCCGAAACTACGATACCCGACACTCCTACAGCTCAAAGGCGTACTCCAACCTTTGCACCAGGACTTCTCTTCCCTCCTCCCGATCAAGCAAACGGAGGAAACCAGAAGGCAAAGGTCAGTCGGGCACCTATATTTGGAGTGCTAGATGAAGGGGAGGAAGAAGGCACGCCACGCACAGCAAAGCTCGACTCTGTGCCTGAGCAAAACGAGACCAAATCCAAGGCAGAGAAGAACGAG
The DNA here is from genome assembly GCA_016906575.1 of Ceratobasidium sp. AG-Ba. NCBI lineage: Eukaryota > Fungi > Basidiomycota > Agaricomycetes > Cantharellales > Ceratobasidiaceae > Ceratobasidium > Ceratobasidium sp. AG-Ba. The sequence continues at coordinate 1,264,975 of CP059622.1, read as the reverse complement.
GACCAGGAGGGGGCTAATATTAGCATGGAAGACATATTTGCGACTGCAATGGTACCATCTATGGACCAACTGGGTCTCAGCGAAGCAAATCTTGCTACTCCCTCAGCTCCAGCGAATGAACCCATTGCATCCACCTCAACTGATACACTTGGCCCATTGGTTTCGCTAAACGGCCCAGTGTTGACAGAAGAGCCAGCTTCTGTTTCTGCCGCATCTGGTCCATCCGTCGTAACCCGCTCGCGGTCGAGGTCCGCATCTGCTTCGGGTTCAGTCCCTCTCCAAGCATCAACCAAAGCCGGTTCGCGAGCCGGTTCTGTTTCGGCGACTTCTCGTACAGGCTCTGTGTCTAATTCTAGGGCAAACTCTGTTTCCGCTCCTGCGCGACCTGGATCTCGGCGCGGGTCTAACATTTCGCTCCCGCCCTTGTCACTGATCCTGTCACACTCTCGCGCACAAACTCGTTAGACCAGTCGAATCCCAATCCTTTAAGCCATCTGCAGTATAGGATCAGTCAAACTGCCGCGGCGATGATGGATACCCCTGGCGAAGAAATACCATCTGCATTTCCAGATGCTGGTGGTGGTAATGCGACGGATGATGACGGAAACATAAGCACCAGTCCGTTGTCCAGCCTTCCCGAGGAGATGAGTTTTGATATGCTTGGTGTCGGGGATAAGACGGCGGAGACAGCACGATGAAGAACGGCGATGAAACCGTGAGGGAGGGGGATGATACCATCCAAAACGAAGACACTACGATGCGGGATCCTGATCGCAGTATGTCTATGCGGGATCCGCGCCAGACAATATTCTCGCCATCATCTTCACTACCCGCTCCGACCTCGCCTGTATCCTCTGTTCATGGTGATACGGCTATGGATGAGGATGCTGTGATTGACGTCGTAGGCCTATCGAGCCCGCCTCGACCCTTACCGCGACCAGAGGTAATACCACATTCTCCGGGTGCATCGACCTCTAGCCTTACCAGCATCGATACCGATACTGAGGAGGAAGCACAGGAAAAGGCACCTGCTAAATCCATGATTCCTGTTCCAAAGCGGCCGCTCACCCCTGGGGGTGATGTTGGAGGGCCCGCGAAGAAGCAGAACGGGATCGCTCCTGGGCCCAACAAAGCCGAGTCGACTAAGAATGGCATTGCGCCAGGGCCGACTAAACAGGCACCTAGTAGGAGCGGGACGACACCTGCACCAACGCGAAATGGGACTATACCTGCTTCAGCAAAAGCTACCGCTCGAGTGCCGCCCACTCCTATTCGAGCACCCACTGGACCTCCCGCTCGGCCATCCCACGCTCCTACGAACGCAGCTGAATCATCGACATCTGGGTTGGGTATCGGCAAACCATCGACGGCAAAGGCTGGGATGGGAACACGTACACGAACTAGTATTAGCAGAACAGCCCGTTCGCTTGCTGCACCAACTGCTTCAACCGCGGCGAAGACCCGAGCCAAGGTCGTCACTGCTCCCCCTCCACCTCGTGGGCGTATCACGAGCTTTATGAAACCCAATGCGCCAACAAGGGTGGTATCCACTACAATGGCTCCGCCTCCGATCCCTGCTTCAGGTTCGAAGACTCCTCACAAGGGCATGTCCAAAGATGACTCGGATATTCGTGGTCCTCGCAGATCAATGATTTCAGACGACACACAAGCATCCTTGTCCAGTCTTTCAAACGCTCTAGAAAAACTTGCGCGTCTTTTGGGAGTGCGAGTACGAGTACTCGTCCGGGAGAGATTCCACCCCGCCCTGGAACTTCGATGGGGTTTTCATCCAGGCCGAGTTCGTCTATGGGTTTTACACGGCCTACAAAGCCAGGTCCAAGTGCCTCTGGGTCACGGCCCGCGCAACCGGCTGGTGGAATCAAGCGTACTGCAGATCCAGTTGCCGGGAAGGGTTTGAAATCGTCAACTGGGGCTGAAACAACCAAGGTTGGTGGTACGACCTCGGTGTTGGGCAAGGGCAAAGGAAAGGCAAAGGATGGTGACACTAGCCGGAACGACGACGACGCAGAATACGGAGATGGGAAAAAGCTCAAAGCAAAAGATGATCCAAACGCACCTTTGCGCTCATGTGCTATCTTTGTGGACGTTCGGACGGCGGAGGGAGAGGATGCAGGGAGCTTGTTCTGCGACATGTTGCGTGATTTGGGTGCCAAGGTCAGCGATATTGCCATATCCCGTTCAGATTGTCCCCTAACCCCCAAATGCAGATAGTATCAAGGCCCACACCTTCAACCACACACTTTGTGTTCAAGTCAGGGCATCAGTCAACTCTGACGAAACACAAGCTATATGATGACCCGAAGCCATTCCTCGTTGGTATAGGGTGGGTTGTAGAGTGTGTCGAAAAGAGGGAGCACGTTGGCGAGGAACGGTTTGCGATCAAGACCGACGAGGTTTCTGCGCTTGACCTACGAGAGGTACGATTTACACTGATTTTTCCTATCCGTGGCTAAGTCGTTATGGGGCTTTATAGCGCCGTAAATCTCAATTGCCCCATCAAATGCAAGATATGGCGAGAGATCCGAATCCCAATGGCCCTAAATTTGGAACTGTATCTGCGGAGGCAGCCGCAGTCGCTAAATGTATGCGCGAAACGTTATGGGTCCGTGGCTTCTACTGACTTGAATTGTTTAGCTCTGGAAGCCAGCATGGCTGAAGTCGAACGAGAAGCTGAAGCCGCCGCAGAACGTAGCAAGAAACGCGCGCAACAGAAGTTGTTCCCAAGAGTGTAAGTTCAGCTCTCGGTCCCTCGTATATATAGCTGAACGCTGACGCGCGTGCTTATAGTAGAGACCGGTCTCCAACATAGAGTAACTGCATGCATACGCAAAAATGGGCTTTCTCGCTTTGCTTAGTATCCAATATAATTGCTTTATCTCATTTATGTAGCTTTCATTCTCGTTTTGAATACGGATTCCTGCGGGATTTATGTTGTCTATTGATGTACACCAGAATTTATCTTATTCAACATTGATTGCCCACCAGCCATTAAGCTGTACAGCCAACAGATTTGACACATGGGCTTCCCGTTTCGTTTCATGTGGCTATCTCTAAGAGGTAACCACAACGTGCTCGCGTGGCTAAACGTAGTGTTCGATCAGTGGGTGATGTCGTTCTGATTCCCCTCACCTCCCACGAGTTTCAGCGCATACCCCCACCCCACCCCGAAAGATGTGGTACGGAAACTCGTTGAGATCAGCTCAGAGCGATCACAGATGGGCAGCGCGCACAAGTCCCACGTATTCAGACGTTGTTGCAGCCCAACTGCCGCGGTTCGCGTGTTCGAGGCTCGAAATATCCCTATCTGTGCCGTAGGCGGACTGGCGTGCAAGCTATTCGGGAACCCTCGAACACCAAATGTGTGTATACCATGCTTTAACGTGACTCCTACTGCTAACATTTCCCACCTTGCCCTGATAAGGACGCTGACCTGCTACTGTTGAATACTACCATGAGCCAAGAGGAGCTCAAGAGGATATTAGTCAACGCCGATTCCCAGTTTTATCTCATTCCTGCCAAGAATCCTTTGGACACCTACAAGGTCCTCTGGTTCCGTACGTCTTCAGATGTGCGCGTCAAAGTCGATCTCCTTCAGCCTGGGATAATGTCAATTCCAAACTTTTCTTCCAGCGAGATCGATTACAAGAGCACACAAGTCACCACATACAGTAGCACACGAGCTCGTATTCCAGTCGCGCCCTTTGGTCTCGTGCTCCTCTTAAAGCTTCAAGCTTGGGAGCAGCATCGAGACTCTTCAGAATATCGGTTCCAGCAGAAACAACATGTCGATTCCCGTGATATCGACGTGCTCCTTCCCCTCGCGGCCTCGTCCAACGCTAAGTTTGACTCCCTTCCGGAAGAATTCTTGCAGGAGGCGCGCAGACGAGTTATTTCGTACACCCGGACTTTCCCATCATCCGACGAGGGGTGGAAGCGGCTCGGGTTCAAGACATTCAAGGTGCAGGTAGCTCCGAGGAGCTCAATACCTCGTACGATTACATCTGTTAATTCGCCTGCTACGCGAGTTTACGGCCGGACATCGTCCTCGTTGACGGGAGAGGACGAACTCTCCAGGCTTCTTGATCGTATGCAGGTTTCATCTGCGACTCGTCCTGTGACGAGGGATTACGACTGGTATGATTGATACAATATCTACCCCCGTTTATATAACTTTTGTACGAATACGCCATTTAACTTGGGGCAAAATTAAAAACTGTCCGTCAGTCAGGAAGCACGAGAGGGACGCCCCAGGTCTCACGTAACTTTACCCTATAAGTTACTTACGTACTGCGCCACTGGCCACCATGAAGTGCACCCACCCAACGGACAATCCGTACGGCACATAAGTAATATATTAATACCTGCGATCAAAGGGCTGTATTATACACGGGCGAATCTATCGACGAGCACTCGTTCAATCTTCCGGACTAAATGTAGATAACATTGGAACTGTTGGAATGATACTCGGCACTCTGATCAATTCAGATCTATGTTTGTGTATTCGGAAGTCTCGTATGCAATGCTATTCTGTGCCTCTCGTAACTCGGGCTTGGGTAAACGCACCCCTTACTATTGAAAGGCTGAGCAATGCGATGATCTCCCCGGAGGAGCACGGTGGCTTCCTAGCAAGGATTAACACGCAATCTTATGCAGCTCTGGCTCATGGTTTTACCGTTTTCTCCTTTTGAATAATATGGCTTCGTACGTCTCGTAAACCCTGTGTCAAATTCTGGACACCAGTCTCAACCGATTTTTGTGCAGGCGAAAATCGTCTGAAGAGGTATCTTGTTGTGTTCCTCGAGTTTGTTTGTGGATCAAGTCACAGGGTTGGGACGATCGACGATTGTATGCAGAAGCCGAGAACCTCCTCAGCCAACAGCCTAGGAATCCAGAACCCGCGTACTCGAGGGAATGCCCCGGTTCAAACCCAATCATCGATCAACCGAATCGACAATTAGAGCACAAGTGCGCATATCTTTGTTTACTGACATGGTCTCGGATATCATTGCTGGTTGGGGATGACTCATTTTCGGCGGGTGGGTTCGGCGGAGTGTCTGAAGATTTGTAGTTCTCCTGGCTCGCTCCCGAGACTCTGTTTGTTTGGCTGTCTCTATTCATGTGAAATCAATCTCCCTCTGTTCTGTCCGTTTCAATTCCGGGTCCGCCACACTTGGTCTCGCCTTCTTCATACATGGTTTAGCCCAAGAGTTTTATGAACCCAATTGTACGGATTCATTTCGGAGCTGTAAACGTCCCGATTCAAGAAGAGAGCCGGTCCACTGCGTAAGATTACAATAAGAAAGAAAGCAAGAAAAACGAAATTCACGACGAGAAACAATCATATCTTGAAAGCGCAAAGCGTATGGTATCTCGCTGCAACCGCGACATCCGTGCGATCGATGTCGCTAACTGCCCCTTGCACAACCTCCTTTGCCTCCTCCGGAGTCATACCGAACATCTGAAATGGTATCTCCATACTTGTCCACATGCTCTTCCACGTTGGGCCTACAAGTTCACTCAGCGCTTTCAAGCGTGCATCCGTTGGCCATGGGCTCCCAGGGAGGATGTGCGCCTTGTGTCTGATACTCCTAAACCCCATACCCTTGCCTCTCTTTGTAGTTCGAGACGAAACCCATAAGTCAGATTCCGGAGAAAGTAGTGCAGGTAGATCCCGCCACAAGTAGATGCACACGTTTTGCTTGCCAAGTGCCTCTCGGACTACCCGAAATGCTTTTGTCAGTCCAGGGAGCTTGTCGCCAGCAGGAACCTCCGGGTTGAGGCCGTCATACACGTCGATCTCGGAATCACAGAATAGAAAGAGCCCCCCAGGCTTGAGCACCCTGTGGATGTCTCGGATAAGATCCTTTGGGTTTCGTAGCTGTGTCCGTTGAGACATAGAGTTATGGCATAGGACAAACGTAAGCTTACATTTGCCGTGGCTTGTCGCATATGTACAATGTCAAAGGATTCGTCTGGAGCCGCGATTCCATTATACAGATCATAGACTTCGAACGTGATATTTGATCGAGGTACGTGAGCCGTAAGTGGGACGGCATCCACACTTACAAAATCGACGTGAGGGAATTGATGTGCCATTTCCTGTACCCTATACGGTATGATATACCTTGCCAGGTCGATGTCTAGAACGCACGTACCACGTTCCCTCGGCCGTCATCATGTCAAGAACCTGCTTCCGCTCTACCTCCCCGGGAATAGGGGTGAGCACTTGCTCACTGGTCCCCAGTAATTCCGCTTTAAGACCGCTTTGAAAACTCGGTGCTGGTTTATGCACCGTTGGAGTTCCGCCGAATCTGTTGGTAGATTGATGGCCACGCCCTCGTCGGATGGGAACATGCGGCCGTTTACTTCTTGAAAAAAATCTGGTAAAGCACGTGAAGACATCAAGCGTGTTGAATTTTCAAGAGCGGATGCTTACCGTGAACCTCTGAAGATGCCAGAGTTTCCGCGCTACGACTGGCCGAGGATGAGCTCGAATATAGCTCGGGATCGCTTTGCTCGTCATCCGAGTGAATATCGTCGATGAAGTAGATTGGCGCTCCGTCCAGCTCCATTGGATAGGCATTCATACGGACACGTTTTCGCCAGAGTATTCTGGCGGATAGGCTATAACCTGTAGTAGGTGGGGATGATTCATGAGTGTGAGTGGGGCGCAGCGGTATATATGGTTCGAGGCCGGGTGAAGCCGAAACCATCAGTGTTCACGTGTGTGTATTGGTCTTTTGACAGAGTGTGGCGCCAGGATAGGCTCAATTTCATAACAGAGATAGCCAATCAATCGTATGCCACAATGACACAAGCGGCCGGCGCGAGTGCTCGGTCCCATGTATACTACGGCCTGACGGCCGACTCAGCTACCAGCAAGGGCCGGGAGACGCAGGCGCCACCGAAGGCAGCGACGCGTGCGTGGCCGGTTCTCGGCCGCGAGAGCGACTCGCTGGGCGGGACGGTCTAGCTGAGCCAACTATCTGGCGTAGCCAGGGGATGGTGGGTGGGACGAAAATTTTAAGACGCGCACCGACAGGCGCCGGCACAATGTCGTGGTCGAGCGCAACTAAATATGTTGGTGCGTGGCCCACATGACCTGCGCGTCCGCGCCAGCTTTCCCTTGCGTCATTATCCATTGAGCGCGCTCCGCAGGCTGCGGCCCACAGTGCCACAAATATCTCAATCCCCAGAGCGTCAGGCGCCGCCGCTATACAGCAGGTGCAACGATCCTAGCGGGCCTTGCTCATCAGCTCCAGTTCCCGAGTTCATGCAGATACATACCGCTGAACATGAATGGTCATCTGATCGTACCCAAATGTATGGTAACGAAAATTATCTGGATAAGCCAGTTTGGATGAGTACCGAACTTGATCAAGGGATGGTCGCAATGTCTCAGCCTTCGTCGAGCATAGGTATTCCATCAGCGAAAGCACCATATACTTTGGGCTCACTCCGACCATCCCAGGAGTAAAGGGTATGTATGTACGTCACACTTATTTAGCGCATTGACACTTTAAAATAGTTGTATTAGTCTTCATTCAAAACAAGAGCGACTCGTCCAACCCAAAACTATACGTAGAGTGTCTCAAGGTCATTTGATTTTTCGTTGATCGTTCTCAGCTCACAGTTTGTCTCGACTCCAATCTTAAGCTCACCTCGACCGATTCACTGCGCTAAAACCACAGGAGTGAAACGGACTGGGCTATATGCGCTCTGATATCGATCGGATTGGTCTCATTGGTCTTATGGTGAATGAAAAAATCATTACATCGACGTAATCTAGACTACTAGTGGGTATACAAACGTTGCACACTTAGCTAGCTGTAGCATTGCCACCTTGACTGCTACATGACATGGATTTTTATCACGTCTCTTCGAGTTATCTGTCGCATCTGGGCACGAAGAAGTGTTAGCGAAAAATAGAGCACTTTATTGATGAAATATTGAGAGGGGGACTTGAAAATTTAAGAGCAGATCATGATACCGGAGGATGAAGATTCAATCCGAGTGTGAAACTATCCTAAAACTGTCCCAGGAAAGCCGGCTTTTGCTTTTTCATGCTTATGTTGCATTTTGACCGAGAGTGTCCTGATATTGTGAGAACGGACTAGCATCACTGCTTGCCCGAGTGCGCTTTCTTTATACGTATTCGGTGTTCTACATGAATACAAGGTCGGGCCTGGAGGGGAAAGACTGTCACGTGGCTGAACTTTTTTTTTTTGGCATACATATTTAACGTCCTACACGAACACAGGGTCGAACCGGACACGAGAGACAACAAGACGAACAAGAGCAGGAAACAAGGGGCGGGACGGGGGACAGCGGTAAACAGCACAGGGCAAACTAGGGAAATCACGTGGCTGAACTAATTTTCTCTGATTGGGTCATCGCCTATTGTTTTCGACCAGTGTACTGCTACGGCGATCGATGTGTCATTCCATTCGTTTATTATACAGACCTGTCTCGTTGACCTCATGCATACGTTCCTCTCGTATGCATGGGATCTCTGGCCGATGTCCTCGCAACATCTACCAAGCGACCAGCTGTGCTTCTAGAGCTTATTCAGACGACACTAAATCGACCGCTTTTTATACTGGACCGCTTTCTGCCACTTTCCGCAATCTGAAAATATTTTCACTGAGCTCTTTGACGCTTGCTGTCGCACTCACGCCCTTTATTTTCATCATCGAATCACCACTGAGTCTGTCTGCACGCATAGCTCTTGCTGCAACTGCCCTCGGTACAAGCGCGTCCTCCACCGCTCTAATAGGATGGTGCGGAAAGCCTTATGTTATTTCCATGCGTAGAATTCCAGATTCGAACGCTGTTGAGCTTATAACTACGAACACACTCTTGCGTGAAAGATGCACTACTGTATTCGACCCGCAATTCCTTCAACCAACCCCGCGCCCATTTGCAACATGGGAAATTCCGAATACTTTTACAGCCGATTTAGAGCCTGGAGGGAAGCGCTCTCGTGGTAACATCGAGATGATCACAATCACCCGTGATACTTCTGGAAGCGTTCTTGGACAATGTAATATAGAGTGGAAGGAGGAGAAGGAAAACTGGTTGGGACAGTACAGCGGTCAGGAGACCCGATAAGGTTAGTTACGGGGGTGACTGCTGAGACTTGTTGCCGACACCTACTCATAAAAATCCTAGACACTTCAACGTCCATGAAGAGCTTCTCGACTCGTCACTATAGTATTACATACAACGAAACACCAGCTTTATATAAAAGACCAAACAAAGATCTGGTGATCCTTGGTGTTATATAGATTGAAAGACAACACAAACACATACTGTTTCAAAGTACAAAAGTAACACAATCGATATTCTTCAATAACACATCAAAACCTCGGCCTAAGACTTCATTTGCACAGCACCCTACTGGGAGTTGCTTGACCCTTGGGATGGAGTAGTGGTTTCAGATGTACCATTACTTATCCCGTCATCAGACTTGCCACGGTCGAGTAGGTTACTACTCAATATGTACGTCAGCTGGCGACCTAAAAACCCTACCACACTTACCAAAAATGGCAGGTGAAAAAGGCCTCCATGTTATAACGAGGAGCTTTTTACGAGTAGTATGCTGGTATTAATACCATTGAGCCGTGTAACTCCAAACATTCTTATCCACTCCCACTCACCTTTAGCTGGATGTCCCGAGGCTAGAGTTGGCTCTGAGGCACTGGGAACAACTGCTTGACCATTTGCGCCACTATTTTATAGAGCCGAGCTCACTTTTTAGTGACGGAACCGTATCAGCGTGCCTGTTCCGTTTGTTAGGAGCTGCTCAGTTGGGTACGACGGCGTTGTATGGGTGCAGGGCAAGTGCATATCTCTTTCTAGCTCCTTACACGCGAACGCGAAGGTAACGACACTCTTGCACAACGAGGTGCCGGAGATTGCATTCGACCAGTGGAGTAGCTTCTACACGTGTTCCATTGAGCACTCATCTCCATCGCTCCTATAACGACAGTCTGGTGCTATAACACTGGTATACTTTGGGTCGATAGGTCACTCCATGGCCAATGCACAGTCTGCGGTTCATGTTTTGATACTCTTTCTCTGCATCATCGAACTCATGCTTGAAGTTTAACCTAAATGTCTCGGGACGAATCAGCCTGCTGTGATTGGTGCGCCTTACAAGTGCTTTACGAAGCTCAGCCTGTCAAACTTTCAATCAAATGGCGCTACACGAGGTAATATAGATGTATGCGTTGCGACATGTCGCCCACGTCTTTGGTTACGCTCACACAATGTCTAAGAGAACGATGTTGGCATGAGGATCGAGATTTTCGGCGCGGATTGTGCCGTATAGGACGGCCGATGCCAACGATAACCTGTGCAGTTTGGCGTGTAAGCGCCCCGCAGAACGTGCCCTATACGTACGTGGATTTAGTAATCACTCACGCATGGTTGTACAAGAAATAGCTTCACCGGACCAAGTGGTGGGTACTCACTATAACCAGGATGTGAATGCGATGCGTTCGGGCCTGCTGCACCTCACTGGGTGCAACGCTGTGGGCAAAGACGGTACAACGCTGAGGTACCTTCCGCAAGAGTATGAATAAAATGTGATAGGGGTGAATAACAAACCGAGTCCCCGTATCGGTTCATGGATGCCTGGACCTCAGTTACTCGTCCTAGTGCCCTCTCATGGGTTGGGGTTAAGGTCACCATAACCTTGATGCGAATGATATGCTATCATTCTAGCAACATCCCTAAAACTGCAGCCATCACGGTTGATTTTTCGGTAAGGCGTTTTGAAATGCAGGTGTTATTGATAGGGGGGGGGGTGTAGGCGTAGGCGTAGGCTATGAGGAAAGCGGGTTGAGTTCGAGCGAGCTAATTGTTTGAAGGACCTCAGCCTATGTCGTGTAGAAATATTTTCACTTCCAATTCTACCCATGCATCGATGTAGGATGTTCAGAAAGGTTCAAAAAATACATTCGTTTGCTACGCTTTACAAGTTTATGGAGGCTATTCCAGACATACAATGCGACTTGGGTGTTCAATACTTCTCAGTTGCGTCTGAACCCGGAGGGGGCAACGGCGACTGCGGGGGGCTTGGTTCTGGCTCTGTACCAGGATTTGGCTTGCCAAAATCCGTGTCACTATTGTTTAGTCAGTTAAAATCGATTTAGACGCGATTTTAAGCAAAACATAGTGTGGGCATGCATCTTACCGAGTTAGTGACGTGAAAAGGACCATGTTGTTAGGGCGCAGGACTTTTCACTGTGGTGTGCCAGGCCTATAAGATCCTCAGTGAGCGGCTGCGAGGTTCGCGACTAGTCACCAACTGCACGCACGAAGTCAGGAAGAATCTGCACTCAGAGATGCTCAGACACAGCACTGCGTATTCTGTAGTTTGCTTGGCTATATATTTGCTCACCCCTCTTCGTAACGGCGAGCCGGCTGTTGTATGTCAATTGCTTGGCCGTTGTTTATCACGATTAGTCTCGAGGATTTAAATGAGGACACGGTGTGCTCTCGTTGGGACCTTACTTTCGGCTTGACCTATGTGCCTGCTGGGGTCTCACGTTTTCGGGCATTTTGGACTACCGAGGGAGTGGGATTGGGTTGTATTTTAGCTCAGCTCATTGTTTGAACGCGCGTCCTCGCTGGTCGACTCTGTCGGAGCTACGAAAAAAGAAACAGGTGTTGTTGGTGACCGTCCTGGTTGGCTGGAAACTTCCGAAGCGATCTCTACTCATGTTTGCACCATTTTTAAGTTCGGTCGACCATTAGGGAGTCAGGTCGGATCTTTGTGAGGCCAGGCTCTCCTTCCAGCTAGCAGATAGGCCACATGGAGCAGGTGATCCTGAAAATCCGAATTTGTGGCCGCATACATCCCCTGCATCAGCGTTCCGTATGATTTCTCGGCTTATGACAAATTCCAACGCGCCGAGTAGCGGGTTAGGCTGTTCATGCCATGTAACTTGGCCGTAGAATTTGGGAGCAATCTTTTATTCAAGAAATCCCTCATATCTAGCATTCTGACAAAAACGCAGCCACGCCCGTCATGCTTGCTGCAATTTGTTACGCCCACGATGTGGCTCCGGCTACAGGCTAGGCGAGTGCGGTCGCCGCGTCACATTAATTCTCAGGGGCCACATTCGATATTCACGACCGTTGATCGAGGTGTGTGTCATCTTCTTCACACTATCAATCCGTGAAGTTGACACCTTGCATACATGTGGTATTTAAGGACCAGATCAACACCACCGTATTATCGGACCCGTGAATTCTGAATCTGGTTAGCCTGTACCCGCAAATCGCTGCTGTCTATGGGGGATGTCTACTGCTACGTTGAGATAGGGCTAAACCACCGCGCTCGAGTAATCCCATGGCTGGCTGCGGCAGTTTTTCACGGAGCGGAATAGTCAATACGTGACCTTTTTCCTGTATGAGATCCAGCGCAGCGATTTCCCGTCTAAGATGCAGGTCATGCGCCGTTCCCCACCATGAAAATCCTCGCCAACCCATCAGATTCTAGCTGCTTGAAAAGTAAAAGCGTTCTCATGCTTTAATTTACATGGCTACGCTAGGATCAGAAGCCGGACATAACTCTACCTTATTCATAATATCTGAATAAAGCAGAGATCAAGGGGGTACGTAGTAGTTATGAATATCTTTAAAATTGATTTTATTGTAAGGACCGGGGTGTGTACAATAAGTTTGTAGATGTACACTAATTCTAGAGACAAAAATATGGGGTCTTGTTGCTGTTTATCGTCACGTGAGTCTGCTTAGCCTGTCCCCTTCCCGCCTTCCCCTCACCTCCTCTTCTTTGCCTCTTCTCGCCTGTTTCTCTTCTCTCCCGAGCGGTTTGACCCTGTTTTCATGTAGCTCGTTGAATATGTATTTAGAAAATATATTGTCACGTGAGGTATCTCCGAACGGCGGCGACATCGGGGTTTTGTCACAAGCTTTGATCCGCGCTCTACTCCCGCGGGCCAGCAATCACCTGGACACGTCGTCAACTGTGACGTGGTAAGCGGTATGTTGGCGAAATATTCGAGCCTTCGTTAACCTACATCATTCGTAGGCACTATGTCAACTAAATCCAACAAGCGAAGCACCAATGCTGCATCAAGCGGCCAAAAATCTCAATCGAAGACGAGTGCTGGTAACTCAAGTGCAACTCCAAACAACAAAGATAAACCATCAGCCTCCAGGAATACTACGACCTCAAAATCAGCTACAGAAATGCTTGCTATTGCTGGTAAATGCCTTGCATTAGCCGCTGGCCTCACAATCGCGAGCATATCCTTCCAAGAGGTTTTGCATCCCTTATATGGGTCGGTCCCGACATCCTACCACTATCGAAAAGTTACTTTAGGGGCAGCCATGTTGTCCGTTCCGTTGGGTGCATTTACTGGCCTTAGTGAACAAAGTGCTTTGACTGCAATAGCCTCCTTTCTTGCTGCAGCCCCGCTGTCTGCTCTTTGGATTGGATCTTGGGCTGCTCGCCTTGGAAGCGCAATCTGGGGCCCGGTCTTGACACAGGTATTCATTGCCGTTCCAGTATGGTGCCTATCTACCTTCTTGATTTCAAAATGGATGGTGAGTATGATTTGACACTCTACACTACAGATAATCTGAAGGGAATGCTAGTCGTCGATGTCAACAGATACTTCAGGCAATCCCGCCATCTCGCCGCCGGCGGTTGCTTTTCAGCTGTGGTCACTAGTTCATGCTTTCGAGCCCATTATGTTTGGCCAGATACATACCAGGATTAGGCCGACTACAATTCTCATCAATCTAAGCTCCGTGGCTGGCGCAGCATGCGGTATTTCTTATGTGTCTTACATCAATAATTATACTACGATCACCCCTTCAGCCAACTCGCCTCGCCCCCCACGTACAACCTGGCGTTCATACATTCCTCTCGTGATCCCTGTCCTGCTCGCTCAGATATCCAAACGTACATCACCCCACCTTATCTCGAACGAGCCATGGACCTCCCGTGGGGGGAATGTTCGCGTATTAGCCCGATCGGATAGTATGACTGGGACCGTGGTTGTTGCCGAAAACCTCATAAACAACTTCCGCTTCTTGCGCTGCGATCACTCTCTTCTTGGAGGGGCATGGATGCCTGGAAGTCAAGGAAAAATATATAGTAATGGACTAGGGGATAGCATATATAGCGCCTTCGTTGTTCAAGAAGCAGTTCGATTGGTGGACCGCTCGTCGCACTCGAAGTCACAAGAAAATGCTTTGGCTATGTGAGTCGTTCGAGGGCTTGGATGTAGTAGATAGGCTAACAATGTTCCTCAGTGGCTTGGGGATCGGAGTCGCTGCTGGGGCGCTGGAAGCCCATGGCACTTCCGTCACGGTTGTTGAAATTGATCCCGCGGTATACCTATATGCGAGGGAGTATTTTGGACTCCCTGAGCCTACTGGGGGCGTATTCCTCGAAGATGCTCGAGGTTGGGTCGACACCCGCGCCTCGACTGTTCAAAACGGAAGATACACCGAGCATACAACCACCAAAGAGGGAACGCAGGAGATCTCCAAGGAGCTATTTGATTATATTGTACACGATTGTTTCTCGGGAGGGAGCGTGCCGACCATGCTATTCTCCAACGGATTCTTTGGGGCCATCAAGAAGATGCTTAAAGATGATGGTGTCCTGGCTGTGGTATGTCCGGGGTCTGATTCAAGGTGACAACCGTGACAACTAACCAATCCCGACTTCAGAATTTTGCTGGTAAAGTGGGATCGGACCCGGCACACGCAATTTTGAACACGTTATTGGATGTCTTCCCAACGTGTCGGGTTTTCCATGACAAGATTGTGCCACCCCCTGGCCAAGAGGCGCCAACTGATGAACACGACGATTTTTTGAACATGGTAAGCACCTCTTCGACTCGTCCAAATTCGAATTCAGCTCATTGTCATTTTTTACATCACCTCAAAGGTGTTTTTCTGCACTAGTGCACCTGCACTGACGTTCCGACCTCCAGCAGAATCTGATATGTTGGAGTCCCCCCTGCGGGAACACATTCTTAGTACTATGAGCCAACGTGAGGTCTCGTTCGCTGAAATTCGGGGCAATAGCACCGAGCCAGCCGGAAAACCCTTACCAGGTGTTGAAGGCGAGCGTAGATGGGTGCTGACGGACGGAGATGGAAGACTTGGCGAATGGCAACAGGGGACCGCTCTTGAGCACTGGAGCGGTAAGTAGACTAAACAACCATGCAGATACACAGCTGACCAAACTTATTTTCCAGTTATGCGCCATGTCATGAAGGACGAGATCTGGGAGGCATACTAATTGTACTAGTATAACCCCGAATAATGTATGAACAGCTTAGGCATTTTGGAGCTTGTTTGTGGTTTTACACTGTGTAACGATACAAGATGCAACTAAAGTTTGGCCACGGCTTCTCTGAGCCTCGCCCCTGACAAGGACTCGTCTGAATATTAAAGACGAATTTCAATATTTCATTACGTTGAAGGGGTTGTTACTCACAGTTGGTATAGTAAAGGGAATCCTGGGGGACTGCAACAATGTGGCTCTTCAAAGAAGTAGTATCGACCATCGAAGGTACAACGTCTTTGAGCGTTGGTGCTCCAAGGAGACGCATGTTCATCTCGAACTCGTCCTATGGTGGCCTAGTTTAACATTCAGACATGAGGCTATACACTTTGCACGCACGTTGAGTATCCTTAGAGCTGCCTCCACTCCATCTTGCCCATATGCAGAGTATGCGTAGATAAAGGGACGACCGACACCTACTGCTGTTGCACCCATAGCAACCGCCTTCAAAACATCCGTTGCACGGCGGACACCACCATCCACAAAGATTTCAAATTTAGGGTTGGGAAATAAGCCACGCTCCCGTAAAGCAGTAACGACCTCTTCGAGGACTTCAATCCCAGAGCGTGCGGTATCAAGCTGTCTCCCTCCATGGTTGGAGAGAACAACTCCAGCGCATCCACACTCCGCGGCAAGAACAGCATCCTCCCAGCACTGTACACCCTTGAGGATGATCGGCACTAAATGTGGAATAGCAAGTTAAACATGGTGTAACCTTAACACAACAGAGTGGAACCGTACTCTTGGTAATGGTCTTGAACCAGTCTAGGTCTCTCCATGAGAGTCCGGGGTCAATAAACGACTGGAACAGAATGAATTCGGGATCCAACCATGCGGATCTTGGCTCACACTGATAGCTCTCGCAGCACCTTGGGTGCGATCGATCCCCGACGAGCCCCTCTGCACCTCACTCCCCTCGTCGTCGAACTTCTGACGCATGTCCTTCTCGCGGCGGCCCAGCTGAGGGGCGTCGACGGTAATGAAGAGACCTTTGATCCCCCTCTTTTCCGCATGTTGCACGATCTTTTTGGTAATCTCCCTATCTTTGTTCACATAGCTAAATGAAGTGTGGGGATAGGCGTTCGATCGAGAGTCGAGAGACGACATACAGTTGCATGAACTGAACTTGGTTAGGGGCCGCTGCATCTCTAATTTCGTCAAAGGAGCAAGACGCAAGAGTAGGAATCTACAGGTTGAGACCACGAGTTAGAGTTGGTGCCCCTCGCACGCATGAGTCGGGTCTGGACTACTCGCCATCTGGATGACCCCAAACTTTGCGGCTGCCCTCGTCAGGTTCAGCTCGCCCTCCGGATGGCCAAGTTTGCCGAGTGCGGTTGCAGTCTAGGCACACACGTCAGAACTTGCTCGCTTGGACTACTGATCGTTGCTCACAATGTATACTGGCATGCTTGACTTCTGTCCCAGGATCGTTGTCGACCAGTCTACCTTCGTCACATCGCGTAGCACTCGAGGTCGGAACCAGATTCGCTGGTAAGCTGCGTGGTTCTCGCGGTGTGTAATTTCATCGTCGGCAGCTGAGGAATAGTACGCCCACGCCTTCTCTGGCATTACAGCGCGAGCAATGCCTTCAAAGTCGTGCAGGTTAAGACATTCAGACAGTGGGGGGCGACGGTTGACCCGTTCAAGGCGAGCCTTCTCTTCGGGGTAATCTCCTTGATCGCTTTGGTAATTGTCCTTGGGTCGATTTTCCCAAGGCTATATGGGTGCACTCAGTCAAGCGCCGCTCGGATATGCATTTGGTACGCACTGTTTTTCCTTTGGTAGATTAGTAGTAATGGCGTCGGTGGGTGGATCGGGTCATATTCTTCACTGGAGCTGAAGTTAGGCACACTCGATAGATTACAGACCAACCAAGTGAACATACGTGGCGTCCTTCCCAGCATACTTCAAGATAATTTTGCTTCCCCCAGGGTGGTCATTGAGGAATTCCGTAACATCGTAGACGTGATCTTGGTAAATGCGTTCATGAGTGACGGCGCGGTAGAACTAGAGCAAACTACTTGTGCGTACCATGAACAATGATCCAACAGCTTTCCCGGTTGTTGTGTTTGGCTACAGCTTCGGCCGACAGCATTTCCTGAACCATATCGTTACTAAAAGACAGCAGATAACTTTCTGTTTCTTGATTGAACACCTCAATCTAAAGCTTTGCGTGTCAAGAACACTCACCAGACCAAGCGATTAGGTTGCTATCAGGCAAGGTATTGTTGAAGTACGACCCAATTCAATTATTTACACTCAAGATTTACACTTGGGTGGTGGTGGTGGAAGAGGACAACAGAGAGGCTAAGGGATTGTCTCGGTGGGATGCAATGACAAGAACATGCGTCGGCTTGAAGGCCTGAAAGGGGAATACGATCGGTGTTATTACGTCAGCCTCCTCAGACTTGGAATTCTTTGATCCGTCATTGGCCGCTCCCGATCGAACTTTCGACAAAACTATATTAATGATACATGTAACCTACAACCACTGCATGCCCAAAGAAGTGGAAATTGTTCAATAAATCATACTCTCATTGGCATGTAGCCAATCGGCTTCTTCAGCAAAGCGGCAGGTGTTGGGACAAGCGAAAGGTCAGGAGAACTCGAAGAGCCGTAACTTCCCGAAAGCCCCAAAACTGGTATCGTATGGTCAAGATACGCGAGTTGTGGTTGAAACGAGGTAGGCAATGTGACACGAAGGGCGTACTGTAATCTTGATTAGATATTTAAGTGACAAAATGGCTATTCTACTCACAGTGATTTTTGAAACGCCTTCAACCTCCCAGCTTGTCCAAGTCGTGCTCGTCGGCTGTAACGAACCCATCATGAAGATCAAGTATTGGCCTTCTGTTTTACTGGACAGCTCGGGGACACGAAGAGCTCCGTGAGCACAAACCGTGTCTTCTATGGAAGATTGACCCTTTGCTGTTAAAGTGACCGATCTAACCAGCCTCACGGATATATGCGACGCAAGCTGTAGTATCTTTCTACAGGTTGTGTTTGTGACGAAAGGTATATGCCAAAATGGACCGGGGAGCCTTCAGAGAAGGTAATGGCTCGCGGACAAGCCAACTAGTAGGTTGAATTCGGCGATTCAGTTGACAGATTCTCGAAATACTCCGCAAAGACTTACATGCGCCTTGACCTCGGATGCCACTTGTTTCCCAGCTGTCGACTGTTTGACAGGTAGCTCCACCACGCTCGTATCATAGAGTGACTCCACTGGGCCAGAAGTTGTTTCTATACTCGTTGATCCCTGGTGAGGCGTACGCTCGGTGGGACGCGGGAGGTAGAAAACTTCCGATTCGACGCTGTAAAAACCGTGCAGAAGGTTTCAGTGGTATTGTCATGGATATATGCGCTTAAACTTACGTAGTATTCCCTCGCCAACCAGTGCGCCGAACATGAGCGACTACTGTATATTTTACTCGGATGGATCCTTCCGCTGATGACCCTATAAACGAGGGTGGAAGTGGTCCTCCTCGTCCCTTGATAGTATCCGGGAATACGAAGGAGAATGGGACGATATGAGGAACTGACGCGTTGGGCTCTTGTGGTAGAGGCCACGCGACGCAGGGCTGGTCGATAAGTATGGTTTTTGAAGTCAATGTGGGACGGGTTGAGGTTTCAATAGTAGTTTTGATTTCGCCCTTTAACTAGTTATCGGAGCCTCTTGATGAGAGTCTTTTTCAGCAATAATTTTTACCACACTCACTGAAATTATGATGCTTTCAACATGATTAGTAGACGTAGAGATATCTCTCCATCGACTATACCCCCGCGTCCGTATGCGGGAAGCCTAACACTAGTACGTTTGCACTGGGAGAAACGCAGAACAGTATTTTTTGAGCTGTACTCGTATACATTGTTATCACACGAGTCGGTTGAGAATAAGCTGCTCGCTGCCGAGTTAGTCATAGGCGAGTACGCAGGGGCAGCTCGAACATAAGGCGGAGGAAGATCGAGCGTCCGGGATACTGTGATCATGATATTAGCGAGGGAATGGAGTATCCTTCACACAACCACAATGCACCTGTTATAACTTAGCAGGCCGAACAGGGATCGGCCAACTTTGTTGTTCAATAGCCGAACATGGCACTCGACGCAACAGCATGTCAATTTTCAGCTGTTTATAGCTCCAGGGTTGACCTATCGGGTATGTCAGACCGTGTCGCCTTCTAAGCAAGCGGACTGGGGATGCCGAGCTCTGTCAGCACAAGATGAGATCACCGGCAACATCGGAACCTCCTCATAACCGGTTAAGCGCGACACCCGTTACATGCGGTAACGTGGAGGTGGTTCCAATACGTCATTCCGTCAAGTTGTGGACAGCGTCCATAGCCATGCTATCGAAGCAAAAGGCACAGCCCGAACATTTGTATCGGGGCCATCGAAGGTGACAAACATATAGCCTTTGGCTCCTGCCTGCTCATCGCTTGGCAGAGAAAGCTTTGTCCCACTCGATGTCTCCGAAATGGTAGAGCTCCGAGCCCGCGGCCGGACTTTTCATGGTGCATACGCCCGAACAGCTCTTGGGTAAGCACTAAGTCGCATCGCATCCGGAGAAGTCTAACACGACTACCTTGAACAGCAACCTTGGGTACAGCGCTGTTGTTTTGAAGCTCTTTGATAAGCGATTTTATCGAAGTGAGTTACTTTGTTCGGGGGCAAATTCACTACCTCACGTTCCGATACATAGTTGGCCTTTTGTATGTCATACTGGCCGTTTTGCTTTTCATACTCTCCGTGATTCGGCGGAGACATTCTCGACACGATTTTAGCGACTATTATGCCGATTGTGGTCGGTTTGATGGCGTTCATTCGACCAACGAACACCATCATGACGACGCGAGACCTTCGGCCCCACGCAAGCGCATTTTCGGCCGCCCGTTCGTGACCGCCGGTTGGGTCGTAGTTATCCTTACTGCTGTCGTCGCGATCATCGAAATTACACTTCTAGTATTCCTCCTCGAGCTTTGATTTTAGATTTGTTTTGTGTGTATCTGTAGCCAAATAATGTAGCACGTGACATACTAACATTGATACAAAGTTAACGGTGTGCTACGAAAAGGTGCCTTCAATGTAAAATAAACATACATATGCGAGAAGTAGCGCGCCAGATCATCGTCGTTTCTGAGCGGCGCGTGCACGAGCCTGAGCTTCTTGCGCTTGCTGTTCACGCGCCTTTTGTGCGGCATCTTGCACACCTTTTTAAGAGCGCGCAAGCTATCCATGAAGGTTGGCGGCGCGTCAGGCTTGACTCCGGGGAGAGGGGCTGGTTTGTCAAGGATGCCATACCTACGGCGAACCGCAGGAATCTTAGATAACCCAGTTTGAACGAGCATGAATGCTCCGTTTGTAATGAAATATATCAACACGCCCTGGGGTTGTATATAAGTTAGCGCATAAAAACAGGACGCTCAAGTTTTGCGGCTCACAGACGGAAGGTAGGAGACAACCGGGATCGTAATAACCGCTAGAGCTCTGAAGAAATTTCGCGTGTGGGAGGCGGGGGGCGGCCGAGGCTGTCTCGACTGCGCTCGTCTATATGCAAAGAACCTATCACTATACGATAATTCGAATAGTAGCGGATGCATACCTCTATAGAATATCATAGCTGCCGACTCATCACTGGCAAGACCCAGGTTGGGTCTGCCACAGTCAGTCGGTGAACCACCCGAATCCTCCATGTTGTAGCGTAGCCAATTCGCATTGCAAAGGTTTGGATTCCGAAGAAGAAGACAAGGCAATTGGCATTTGGACGGGGGCCAAGCAACCTGAACGGACTCGCGTTCGCCTCCTCCATCAGTTTTGGGCCTTGAATCCGGCGTGCTGTAATGCGGCGCTATCTCCAGCTTGACGAGCGCGTTTGACTTCTTCGGTGAGCGCAGCAAACTGAGGCTGTACTCGCACAAGTCGACTGGCGTTCCCATGAGTGTCAAATTCAGAGGTAGGACGGCCGATCGAACAATTGCAGTAAGTAAAATGATCGATGCCCACCACGGCAAGCCCGTTTGAACATGAATAAGTTCAGAGCCGATTGAACTAGTCCGGTAGGCCAACGGCTAGAGAAACCTTGAGCGGCAAAATCCCCTAATTGATGAGCTACTGGAGCAGAGGCAAGTGCATCAAGAGTCGAGGAGGTGGACGAAACAAGGTCGACTGGGATGACATTTGGCTCGGCGTTGGTAAGTTCGACAGGAGGTGATGCCGTTGTATTGTCCATCACGGGTTCAGGTTCAGGTTGCGTTGTATGCGTATCGAAGGTCGGCGAGGGTGTAGCCGGCGCAGATTCTGTTGGCTTAGATTTGGCCCCACCAAAGAGACAGGGACCTTGAGCCTGATGGGACCCCAACGATATGTGTTTTGTGCGCCATGATGAATCTTTCTCATGCGGTGATCTCAGTTGTGGATTAACATGGAGGTCGTACCAACCTATTCGCCGGGCCGCTGCAAAGCTCGAGTTGCGATGGAGCGAAGACAGCCGAACACTTGTTGATACAGAGCCGTAGAATTGTTCTGTCTCTGATTCACCTCAATGTTGCTGTTCGCTGTATAGTTCGTGTCGCCAGCATATTTGATAGTCACAACTCGAATCGAAGGTTTGGAAAATGTAGCGCCGCAGTGGTTCTATACAGATCCAGAGCTATATCACGTGAATCGGAGATGTTCCTCTTTCCCTCTCACTTTCGACGTTCTCGCTCTAAAGGTTGAGATCATATAGCCTCAATAAGCTCGGGGAAAACAAATAAACCAAACAATTGAACGAAGTAACTAAAAAAGAATATGCTATTACACGAAAGTCTCCCACCCGAGTGTTTGATTAGGATTTGGCATTCTTACTCTGCATGATTGTTCCAGGCTCTCCTCACCACGTCGAAACGGTGGAATAGTTTAATATGTCATAATGAGAACTCTATATACTCTAAGCTAGCCTTTAACCATGGATTTATATCGTCTCCGTCCACTTCGCTTGAAGTAGCTTGTCACGGATGGATTAGCCGCGCTTTCGAAGGTATATCTACGTGGAAACAATATTGTGAGGCTAACAGTATATTCTGATGACCGTGGGACTCACGAGAACATGATCAAGGCCGAGTCCAATTGGGGACGAAGCGACGTTGGGAGGGAAAAGAAAGTGCCTTTGCCACTAGCGATTTATTTGGAAACGAACAAGAAATCTACCCACACCGATTCAAGATTGACGTCGAAAAGCAGCTGCTAGCTATGACCTCAGGTCTTGGAGCCGGTAGGTCCCCGAGTTCCATGTGTTCAACGAGTATATTAATGAGTATGCCGATGGATAAGCTGCCTTGGTGGTCCATTGCCTGCGGAGCAGTCGTCGGAATTCGCTATTTAGCTTGAATAGAGTGAGTCTTTTATAATACGAATAGCAAAAGATGCCAAATTATCTCAGGTCAAAGCATTTTCGCATCTGGAGATGTCCAACGGATATTTGGTCTTCACTTGCGCGGACGCGAATGCCCTAGAAGTGTGGAGATGGGCTGAAGATCAACAACGAGATCCTATTGATTGCACACCAGAACCCCAACAAGTATCCGCCTATCAGGTAAGGAACTAATTTTGGGCTGGATGAAATCGGCCCTTACTGTATCAGGCCGCTTTGGTGCTCGTGAATATACCCCTGGAGACGTCGCAATCCGAGGCACGTTAATTCCAGTCGGTATCCTACGTCATCCAGGAAGTCTTCAAGCGCTCCGTCTTGTGTACCCATCTTTATGCGTTGGCAGCCAGGATGGAACTCGCCTTTGGCTCTGGAATATTCGCACACGAGAGCTTACGCAGACCATCGAGATGCCCTCATCGAATTCTCTGATGTTTGGTATGCGCTATGTGGATGTAAACGAAACGCACGCATTCGTTGCAACAGATATTGTTTCTATCTACAACAGAAGAACTGGGCAGTGCGTTTTTCGATTGTCCGCCGACCGACTACATGGGTTCTGCTCTTCGGTACACTCACCGATCCGAGCGAAGGATCTCGAAAATTGCTTCCATCAGCTTACGCTCCATCCCTACTCGCCGGAACTGAAGACTACAAACCGAGTTCCGCCAGACGACCGAGTGGTTGCAATTCATGTCTCGCCTTCTGGGCAGGATTTTGTGGCAATCACATTTTGTGGATATGTCTTATACGTTACCTTGTTTGATAATACACTAGAAGAGCAATCGCATTCGGGTTCACTTCGAGACGAGATAGAAAACACTCAGCCACATTTCTGTCACTCGGGTCTGCAACAGTTTTCTATCGCATTTAGCATACGATGGTGAATGTGTTGCAGTTACGGGGGTAAGTGCTAATCAATCTGTATTCGCTCAAGTAAATTATCATCACCTCTCAGTCTAGTGGAGTTTGCATCATGAAGCTGCAACCGCACTTGCACAAAGAAATTCCTGAAGGGTCGGATCCAGAACTATATCCGTTTCCAGCACAAACGGCTAGCTTGGTACCACCATTCGGTGGAGGGAACTCGTCATATGAAGGAGCCAGTTGTCTTCAGTTGACGAAGGAAGGGTTCTGGATAGCTTGCCCAGTCCCCAATTTGTCAGTGGGACGAGAGGTTCCGTTTCGTAGAGCGCGTGAGCCATTTCATCCGAATATATGCATACTCTCAGTAAACAGGGATCAACAGGTAAAGCTATTGGAATGGTTGATTTCACGCGTCCACGAATGTCTGGGCTTGGACCAAATGTTGCATCTAAAACCCGCCGGTTATCATGGGGATAATTCCGATTGCCTACAGGCTATCTATGCCTGTTTCTTTCAGCAGAAACTCTAAAAGACATGTTAATTCAATGACTGTGGAGCCTGCTAATGGCGGCCGACCTTTTGTAAGCTCATATGCCGCAAACGTAGACGCTGCTGCTGGTATACTTCGTAGCACTGTCAAATCATTAGCTTTAAATATGACCACAAGTATAAGCCACTGACGAGATGGGGACAAGCCTCGAAATAGGCCAGACCTATTCGGCCATATAAGTTGTATTGTCAGCATAACTTCCTTAAAATGCTTGCATCAATCCACCTACATTCCTCCCTCGCGCGCGATGGTGCGCAGCTCCTGTGCAATGTAATCGAGTCCCTTGGGCGGGGTATTGGCAAGTTGCACCCGAGACTTTACGACATCTGGATCGACATCAGCATGGTCAATTCAATTAATGCGGAGTAGCCGTACCAAGTGGGTAGCATGACAGCCAGTAGCATATCTGGCAGTTGATTATGGTTATCGGAGGAAATCGTTTTGAGAGGTACTGACTCACACCACCACACGAGCCACTTGCAAGTAGCGCCCATACCGGCACGTTGCTCCGTATTTGGCCTGAAATTTACGCTTCGTGAATTCATAGCCAGTGTAGAATCTGTTTTGCTTTGAGTAGGGATTCGGGGACCTCAATTGCGTACATACCCTGCATATGCAGGAATCTCTCGTGCCACTGTTGCCTAAGGCCATCGGGTCAGTTAGCCGCTCACCATAGCAAACATAAGTAGCATACCCAGAAACCCCATCACGCCTTTTCGGAATCCCCATTCTCTCCACATATCCCAAAATACGGTTGAAAGCTTCTTATCACCTACAGCGCCATACTGCCCTTGCATGCGCACCTTAAACATCTCGACTTTTCGATTGCTCGATCAATACATACTAGTATTCAGAATCGAGCTCACCAGGACTGGCGAGAACCGAATTGGCTGCTCCAGCCATAGCTCCTGCGGCCGCTATTTGAGGGAGAGATAAATCGGGAAATGGTGATACAATTCGTTTGGACATTGCGTAAGAGGTAAAAAGCAGAGAGTTGACTCCCGCAATACCAATGAGAGGTGATGCCATCCCTGTATCATAGGCTTCAAGATAATTCAATATGCTAGCAGGGGTCACCCTACCTTTATATAAGGCCAAGAAACCCTCCTTGCGGATAGTTTGGGTCAAAATATCCATAGGACCTTTCTATTCCAAGGAAGGAGCAACTCAATTGAGCGAGGCTCATAAGACGATTCTACTTACAAACATGCCCTCTTAGAGGATAATTAGTTAAACATTTGAACAAGTTACAATTACTCACTGGGTGCGATTTGTGCCCGAGTCTTGATGGTGTCAAGTGGTTGCCCAACAATCACCTGGGCGGCTCCTCCGACACTCCCAGCAATCAGGTCGATCCCTACATTCGGTCCTAGTATGTCCTTCATAGAAAGATTTTTTGCCATGGCTGTCGTAAACCGTTGTCACCTTCCCTGCATTTTCGAGAATAGGCAATCATGACGCCATATCCTGGCGCTTGTGGTCCTTTATCTCACCATTGTGTGGTAAGCGCCTGTAGCGGCGCTGCGTTCGTCCACCACAGTAAATTCGATAACGGAACACCTTCCTCGATTATGGCTGAACCTTTCGATTAGTTATATATGACGAGGCTACTCAACGATAACTCGTATAGATCCGGAAACTCCATGAGATGCACCGGCGCCAAGGCAAGCGAAGCCGAGTGCTGCGCGTGGCCGCCAACATCGAACCGCTCAGCCTACTTCCTTGGGGCCTTGGTAAATACCAATTGTCTTCCGTATTTATCGCATTGCGTCTTACTCTGTCGTTATCACCCAACGTTATCCCTGCTTCGCCAAGGCACCTGCTGGTGATTCTAAGATTTGGAATACGCTTGTGCCTTCAGCCGAATATAAATCTTGCTATGGCGCCTGTTTTATGCGAGGTTTTAAGAGGTGAAAACACAATAAGACACCGTAGCGTTCAGGCTGAAACGAATACTTCGGCTCAGAAGTGGACCTCTAGGCCACTAGGAATAGGTTATCCAAAGCCAATTGTCTTTCCAGAGTGAACCTGTACCTGATCTGGCGTTATCTCGACCTTCTTAAAGTAATGTTCCTATCCTTGGCGTGGTCGAGGTCGGGCGGAGTCCTTTCCTATCTGTCCCCCTAGCACATGGTTCCAAGCATTGCGTTTACCCATAAACACAACGCTTGCTCCCGCCGTAGGTGACCGTGCCCCTCATCGGTTACCTCTCTTGTGACCATCTCGCTCGATGGATTCCAAAGTTACGAACTCGTCCTCAGAAATTCCTCATCTTTCAGAGAGGAAAGCGAGCAGCGGCTCTGTGAGTCTCGATGAGAAGGACCCTCAGGTATGCTGCGCTTCTTTATCATTCAAGAGCCAGCAACTCATTGCATATGCTCATTCTCATAGGCGTTTGGCAGGGAGGAAGGTTCTGAAGTCGCCCGTGACTTGGAAATAGACTCCCAGCAGCTTGATCGCCTCGCAAGACTAGCAGAGCAGATTACAGATGAGGAAGCCGAGTCTATCATTCGAGAAGTATTGGACGACCATAGGTCTGTAGGGTTCATCTCTGTCGGCCCCTCGAGGCTCACTATAGCCGCTCCGTAGATACGATCCACTGTATCCGAATAGCGTGCTTGATGTAGCTAAACGCTTCCTAGAAGATCCCACCATACACGATGACCCACCCCTATACCAAAAGACACTCCAAGAAGTCAAGATGGAGGTTGCTTTAATCATCCATGACTCCCCCTATGCAGAGGTCAGCCTCCGAGGTAGTCGTCCTTGCCTTAAACTGAAACCACTTCTAGGTCCGCGCTGTGGTCTCTCCCGAGGATGATCCCTCAATGCCATGCAGCACTATTCGAGCCTGGGTCATTGGATTGTTCTTCGCGTGTGCCGGTGCTGTCATCAACCAGCTTTTTTCTTTACGCTATCCTCGTATTGAGGTAGGATGCCTAAGCTCTATCTCCGAATTCCATTGACCCGTGCCGTTCTAGATTGACGAAATCGTGGCCCAACTGCTGGCATACCGTAAGTGATTCTTACTTGATACTCATGCTTTTCTGTAACCACCCAATAATCTCAGCTGTTGGTACCGCCTGGGCTCGTTGGATACCAAATAAATCTATTAGTTTGTTTGGCTACAACTTGGTAAGCCGGTTACTGGTGAGACAACGAATCGCGGCTGACACTTCAAGATCTTTTAGGCACTCAACCCCGGTCCGTTCAACAAGAAGGAGCACATGGTACGATCTTCCATCTTCGTTCGTTTATATAAGCTTATCATCTCCATTTAAAGCTCATTACCATTATGGCCAATGTGTCGTTTAATGTTGGATACTCCGGCTATGTAATCGTCGTTCAGCGCGTACCTACCTTCTTCAATCAAGACTGGGCTAAACAATTCGGCTATCAAATCACCTTGTCTTTATCGTTCCAGTTGATTGGATATGGCCTCGCGGGACTGTCTAGGCGATTCTTGGTGTACCCAGCAGCTGCAATCTGGCCAAGAAATTTGGTACGCCGTGGTCTGAGCGTTCGACTTTGATTTGGCTAACGAAGTCCTCGCATACAGGCGTCTATTGCACTCAACAACAGCTTTCACGCGAATACCAACCCAGTTGTCAATGGTTGGAAGATCAGCCAGATGCGATTCTTCATGTATGCGTAAGTAAAATTTTAATTGAGACTGGTGCAGTCACTGACTCGAACTAGATTTGGTGGAATGGTAAGAGGATTAAGCTAAAACAATCATGGTAACCTCTGACTGGGACAACATAAACAGTTTTGTTACTTTTGGTTCCCCAACTATATCATCGGTGCAATGTCATACTTTTCTTGGTATGTCCTTTCACTCCCTGCTTAATGCGCTTCGTTTATGTTGCTTCTTACAGGATTGCATGGATCAAACCGGAAAGTGCGCTACTCGCAGCTGTGTCTGGGACAAATTCCGGGCTTGGACTCAACCCACTCCCAACCTTTGACTGGAAGTATGTAGAGCTTTCGTTCTTATAGGCAGCCGCTAATAATTCTTCTAGTGTGGTGGAGGCATCTATTCAACCTCTTATCTCGCCATTCTGTGAGTCATTTAGTATTCGACTGATCGACTGAGAGATTAACCGACACCCCAGTTGCGACGGCAAACAACTTTCTCGGCATGCTATGTACCTTCCCGATCGTGCTCTCTCTTTGGTTGACGAACACTTGGTATGTCCCGAGCTTTGACTATAAAAACCTTAAGCTTGAGTTGACTGGTAATTTTAGGTACACTGGACATCTGTAAGCATTCACCTTTACTTTTCTCCCTTGGCCCAAGCTCATTTCGCCGCCCTAGTCCAACAGCAACAGGCAAGTCTCGCTCCATATCTCACTTGCATCTGTACTCATGCCCAAGACTGTAGGCCATACGATCGCTTTGGGAAGCAATACAAGGTAACCAATGTTGTTGACGACTTTGGGTTCTACGACCAAGCGGCGTATGAAGCGTACAGTCCTCTGTACCTGTCTGCTGGTCAAGCCTTTTTGTATGGAGCGTTCTTTGCTGGTGAGTTTTTGGTATCTTTGTCCGGCGTTTTTCGCTGATCAAGAATGGATGGAAAGTATACCCGGCAACACTCGTATATGCGTTTTGTAAGTACTCGTATGTGGTATACAGGGTGACGCTCGCTAATGACCGGACAACAACAAGTGTACCACCGTCGGGAAATTGTGCGCGGGTTTAAGAGTTTGATTAACCGAAAAGACCCTCGGTATGGGACATTGATTTGCTTGCTGATTGTCAGAGCTAATTTGAGCATCTAGGCGCGACAACAAGGACGTACATAACAGACTCATGGCTGCTTATCCCGAAGGTGCCCCCTCCAGCCCCTCTCGCGTGTCTTAGGCTAACATAATATCAGCGCCTGAATGGTGGTATGCCTCTCTGCTCCTCGTCTCGATCGCCCTTGGCCGTAAGTCTGTTCTCTGTCCCCTAAATCGAAAAGACTAAACCTAGGAAAAAGTCGTGGCAATCCTCGCGTACCCGACACACACGACCGTCGGTGCGCTCTTTATGGGTCTCGCCCTGGCCCTCATCTTTATTGTACCGGTCGGCGTGATCTATGCGGTGACGAACACCGAGGTGACGCTCAACGTGCTCGCCGAGTTTATCGGTGGTGTGCTGTTCCCTGGCAATGCGCTCGCCATGAACATGTTCAAGAGTTATGGATACGTGACGACATCGAGGGCATTGAAGTTTGCGTCTGATTTGAAGCTGGGGTAAGGCGTCCTTTGATCTCCAGGCCATTGCCTGACTGTTTCCCATGATAGGCACTACACAAAGATCAACCCCCGCACGCTGTTCATGTGCCAAACAGTCGCAACAATCAGTGCGTCGATTTCTTTTTGTCCATGCCGTACTCACCTCGACCAGTCTCGACAACCATCGCAATGTCGATCATGAATTGGCAAGTCAACTCGATCAAGGGTGTGTGCACACCCAGGCCCAAGCGAAATTTACCTGCCCGGGTACATCGACGTTTTTCACCGCAAGCGTCATTTGGGGAACATTGGGTCCGATCAAGATGTATGGTGCCGTACGTCTGTCTGTCTTTCTCGTTCGTCCAAGTATTGATGATCCTTGGCAGGATGGACCATATAACATTCTATTGTGGGGATTCTTGATTGGCGCTGTACTTCCCGTGGTGTTCTACTTGGCAAGTTGATTATTTTTGATCAGGGCCAAAGCGCTGATGAGAGCAACAGATGGCCAAGCGCTTCCCGTCGTCCCAAGTCATTCGGGGTATTCATGCTCCTATTTTCCTTGCCGGAGGGCTCAACTGGGCTGTACGTCCGATCCTCAGCCTCTTCTCGTGCTACTGACTTCTACCCAACCCCAGCCCTACAATCTTTCACATACCTGGCCGGCAGTGATTGTCGGATACATCTTCCAGGTGCACATCCGCAAGCGTTATCTCGGCTGGTGGCAGAAATACAACTATGTCTTGACGAGCGCGCTGACGTGCGGGGTCGCGATCGCCGCCATCGTCACATTCTTTGCATTGCAGTGGGCGGGGATCGAGATCAACTGGAGAGGAAACACGATCGTGTCCGAGGGATGCGACGGCAAAGGATGTCCTCGTTTCCCGCTTCCCGAAAAGGGATACTGGGGACCTGGACCAGGCGAGTTCAAGTAGTGACCGTGGTGCGAGTAATTTAAATCAATATGGGTATGAATGTAAGAAATGGATTCAGACGACATTAATAAACACCGTGATCGAAAAAGAGAATAAGTTAGCGTCAAGACGCCCCAATTGGAATTTCAGTTAGATAAGCATGGTCAGGGACCTAGTGGCATCAGGGAACCAAAGTTTGGGAGTGGATGGCAGACGTACGGCTGAGAGCGAGGCAGGGCAGGGGTTGGCGACTATCAGCGGCAGTCGAGGGGGCAGAACAAAAGCAGACGTACCAGCTGGCCGTACCAACGAGAAATGACGTGACCCGAATGAAAACGATATCAACTGTGGCCGGCGGACGAAGCGGCGAGCAACGTCCTCTCGCGTGCACGTTGGGCACACCACACAAACCCGGCGATCGTGTCTTGCTCGCGCACGGTCTTGGTCTGCCAGTGTCGCTCGACGAGTTTGGCCATGACGCCGTGCAAGCCGTCGAGGTCGGTGAGGATCGGGACGTGGTGAGCGTCCTGGTCGGGTGTGTCTTCGTCCTGGAACCGGCTCGACCTCCGCCGCTCTGGTTCTGTTCCTGCCGGTGCAGTAGGCGGAGGGAGAACCGGTGGGGAGTGTGAGAGGGTGGATTGAGCAAGATAGAGGGCGCCAGTGTTGGTTGGGGTGTGTACGGAGATGGGTGGATGGGCGGAATAATGTCGTGCTTGACGAGATACGACATGAGGGACGATGTCGGGAGACTTGACAAGTCGGTCTGTACAAACATTAGCCCTTGCCTGAACCGTATCGAAGACGGACTTGCCGGTGCTGGCGGACGCTCCTCGACGGCCCGATGCGCGTCGGCGACAGCCCGTTTGGCAGGTGGGGGACAACTGCGGGCGACGGGGCAGGCATGCTCTGCTGTGGCTCGTCCTTGCGCCGTTTCTTGGGGGGCTCGACTCCCGCAGCGTCGGCCGTGCGCTTGTTGGACTTGGTGGTGCTGGGGCGGGCGGACTTGGGGACCGGTTGGCGGACGACGTACTCGTCCCAGTCGCGGTCTTCGGCGTACTTGTAGACGGCGACATCGGGGGTTGCCCAGCTGCGGACGGGCATCGGGATGACCGGCGGCATCGTCGTTGAGTTGGAGCTGATGACAGAGTGAGTCGAGTCCCGAATTGGCCGACTAA
Organism: Ceratobasidium sp. AG-Ba; assembly: GCA_016906575.1. Classification (NCBI taxonomy): domain Eukaryota; kingdom Fungi; phylum Basidiomycota; class Agaricomycetes; order Cantharellales; family Ceratobasidiaceae; genus Ceratobasidium; species Ceratobasidium sp. AG-Ba. The sequence continues at coordinate 1,233,477 of CP059622.1, read as the reverse complement.
TCCTGGGAGTGATCGACTTGGTCCCTGAACTCCTCCACCACAATCCTTTGCTACCACACGTGACACGGTGCTGAATCTCGACCTGCACCGTCGATGGAGATCTCTGACGCGAGTCTATATCCGTTTTTATTAAAACACGGCTAAACTTACTCCCACCACAGGCACAGCTCCGCGTCTCTTGCACGTCCCATGGCTCCCTACGGTCGACAGAGAGCGCAAAACTCAATACCTGCTCGTCAGTTGGTCGCCGCCGTCTCCCATATCGAGCTGAAATTAATGTTGAATATCCCAGAAATTCTGCGCGTCGCCCGAGGAGGTATCCTGCTGGGTCCTCATCACCGACACCCGTCGCGTCTGGGCTGAAGGTCTGTCCGTCCCCGCTCGGTTGTTGCCACCCGAAATCACAATTCACGAACATCCCACTGGCAGTCCTTCAGGGTCGTCACATCTCTCGACGAGCTGACCAGCTTCAGCCGGCTGAAAAACCACGCTCGGAGCGACAAGAGCGAAGTTCAGACGATTATGGCTCGATAGCCTTCATCTCGCACACCACCTGACCAAAGTCGAGGATTTCGAAGTCGAGGTGGAGGAAGGCGGTCTGCAATCTGTCGGTATTCTTTCCCGCGGTCTGTTTATCCCAGCTTGCTGATGTACGGCATGGAACAGGATTTGAGTGTGAAGATCACTACCCCGGATTTGACTGGTGTTGGCACGGATTCGCTCTACGGCCATCCCATGCAGCAGATGTGCTTTCTGCACACTTGGTGCGACCTATGATGACAGTCATGAGTGTTGCATTGGCCGCGAGTGAAGCTCCAGGGATGGAACCAGAAGATATCGAAAAGGTTCGCTTTGACGTCTTTTTTTGTGACAGTCAATAATATATTTGTTTCAGCAAATAGACAAGACAGGCAAAACAGCTCGAGCTACACAGCACACGCATATCCGAGCATTATTCGTCAAACCGTTTGTCGCTTGCGGTCTCACTCGAATCACACAGATATTAGCTTCGGCGTATGAGATGGATCTGCGTTGGTTCTCTTCATCCTTTTCTTATTTCATTGCTGAATAAATGCGTAGATCCTATTGTACGAGACTTGACCGACCTGGTCGAACCACGTTCCTTGGACTTTGGAGAACCCGAGAGCGAAAGCGAAGCTGAGCCTGAAGAGGAGCCAGCAGTCATAGAGAAGGATTATGCCGTGCGTCTACTCTTCACTCTTCTCTTTTTCGTGAACTCATGTTGGTACAGTACGTCGCCCGATCGAGTAGCCCTGCTCCGCTTCGTTCTTCTCCGGCGCCTCTCGACGAAAAAGACGAATCGGGCACAGAAGATGACGACGACGCAGAAATAGGACCGGGCACCAAGCAACTCAACTCGAATCCCAAGCGCACCGGACAAATGAATCCCAGTTCCAAGCTCCGAGACCACCGATCCAATCTACACGCTCTCAGCCTCAGCCCGTCCGGCGCAAAATGACGGCCCAGTCTCAGAGTGTCGTAGGGGCTGGTGTGAGATCCAAGTCTCAGCCTCAATCACGTACAGGAGCGAGCATGTTAACACGAGGCGGGCAGTCTCAATCTCAGGTGACGGGTCAAAAACGAGCCGCGTCGGATTCGTCAGACGAGGACGATGAACGAACGCAAGAGCTTAATCGACGGCTGATGTTTGGTGCTACGGTCGGAGCCGGCGGCATTGGAAAGAAGATGCGGGCAGGCAAAAGGTTTTAGTGAGTGTAGGGGTGCTGAGGGTGTAGGCTTTTGGTGTATTCGAGGCTTGTTGTTCTTTTGGAATTTTGGACGGTTCTTTTGGTTGTTGTATGTACCGTTAGAATTATGTGTATTTATCGTAAGGGTAATTAGACTAGCGTTTGGCGATTGGACATACAGAGATTTTGAACTGGTACGATGGATTGGGGTATGAAATAAGAGAGTGAGTATCCGACTTTGTGGCTTTTTTCCTTCCAGATGCGAAAGGCCGAGTCAATTGTATCAGTCGTACTCGAGGCGTTCGAACACCAAAGTTTGTTGAAGCCCCCTCACAGGACTCAAGAGGATAGACGCCATGCTCTCATTGGCCACGGATCTCGTCGAAAATAGGGGTCAGGGACTCGGAGCCAGTGGTCGAGACACGACCACGTGATGGCACCCCTCGGACCATCTCAACGTAAGGAGTATATAAAGCCCTTCGAGTGCAACTTATTCCCTCACTCCATTTCCATTCGCCGTATCGTACACGTTCTCCTTTAGCTGCCCCCAGTCATTTGATCCGTTCGACCAAACTGTATCGATTACTCCCGGAGAGCACTGGAACGCGTACCTCCAGTACAGCCTCGACCACCCCGATCTTGCTTTTATAATGCAGGATTAGGCTACTGTCCTTGTGCACCTCCCCGTCGACAACCGGCCAAACCTGAAGTATTAATTGGATGTATACCTACGGATATCCAGCCCAATTTGTCTTTACAATAGAATACCTCGGGCCATGGAACATCTTCCCACTTGTACAATGCTTAAAACACGGCTTGTCTAAATGTAGTGATCAACGAAATTGCCGACCGGCTAAGGAAACAAGCACCGCCAAGCTAGGCTCAAGTCAAATTGCCAAGAAGCCATGCTTCCACTCTCATTTGCCTCGTGGCCCGGGCACCCCACTCATCGAAGATCAAACTTGCCCCTCCGGCATGTCCAAGCTCCTATATGAAGAGCCATGCGCTCCTACGCAGAGAATCTGCACGCCTCGGTCTTGACTTATTAGTGTTTTTGGCTTTCTCCGATGCGGTTTAATGTGTTTCTTTTGGGATTTATTCTTACCGCAGGTTCACGTCCCGGTGGTTCGGCCTACGCAGGTTCAAAGCAATGTAGAATAGTGAATAAACGAGCGGGCCAGTTGGTGTTGACGTTGTCTACCAACACGGCCACTCGAACAAGTCCTGCTTCTCGGACTCCAAGCGCCTCTGCGCTCACGACATCATCAACTGCCTCTCTCACATCGCCAACTCCAACGGCCACGGGTGCTACAACTAGTAGCACGGCTGCCTCGGCATCTCCGACTACCTTTGACTATACCAACGATAAGATAAGGGGTGTAAATCTAGGAGGGTGGCTTTGTGAGTCTGCATGAATCTATGTTCTTACTCATAATGAATATCTTGTGCTTTCTTTTGTTAGTGTTAGAGGTAAATGCTCCACGAACCTGATTCGTGCATTTGTATTCATGTCTATTAGCCATGGATCACGCCTTCAATATTCGAAAATACTGGCAACGATGACATCGTAGACGAATACACGTTCAACACACTTCAAGACGCCGACACCGTGCAATCCGTTTTGACGAAGCACTGGGACACTTGGATCACAGAGGATGATATTCGGCAGATATCAGAGGCTGGGCTGAACCACGTCAGGTACAGAGCCTTTGTTCGCCTGCTTCATATCGAACATATATTGAATCTAATAGACTTCCTATCGGGTACTGGTCCGTACCCAACCCCGGTAACAACCCTTCGCCATACAACCCCAATGCCTGGCCGTATGTTCTTAAAACCATTTTGTGGGCGCGCAAGTACAACCTCTTTGTTATCCTCGACTTGCACGGCGCCATTGGTTCTCAGAACGGATATGACAATTCAGGCCAGCGAATGAATTACCCTGGGTGGGCGGGCAGCGCCGACAACGTGAACCGAACCCTAGACGTTATCGGTTGGTGGGCACAGCAGTTTGGAGGGGATGATTACAAGAACGTAGTCACCATGATACAACTGATGAACGAGGTACGTCTTAGAGTGGCTGAAAGCACGAGCATTGTCCTCAGTGATGACGTTTAGCCTTCTGGGTTTTATCCCGAGCTACTCAGCGTGCTCCAAGACTATTATCGACGCGCATACACCATCATTCGGGATGCGAGTCCCAACCTGCTTATGCTCTTCATGACGGCTTCCAACCCTTGTCCCAATGGTCATCAAAGGAACACGTCCCATCTGTTTCACATACCATTATGGATACTCACATATACCAAATTTTCAACGGGCCTCAGGTCACTATGTCTTGGGACGAAAAACTCCAGGCTACATGTTCATATGGCGATACACTGGCTTCGTATACGACAAAATCGGACGGATTTAGGACGTACGTTGGTGAATGGACTACCAGCTATACGGATTGCGCCAAATGGCTGAACGGGAGGGGGGTCGGTGCAAGGTTGGATGGGACGCGCGCGGGGAGCCAGTTTGTGATGAGCTGCGATAATATTACTGGAACTATGGACAAGTTCAGTGATGACTATAAGACGTATATGAGACGGTGGGTCACTTGGTATGCGCTCTGGTCCATAAGCTGATCAAGAAACAACAGATACTTTGACGCCCAGACCATTGCCTTTGAACGTGGAAATGGGTGGGTTTATTGGAACTGGAAGGTGTGTGCCAAAAACCATAGTTCTTGATCCTGTACTGAGTAGCAGCCAGGCTGAAATTGCAGACGAATGGAGCTACTCCAAGGGACTTGAGGGAGGGTGGATCCCAAAAGATCCAACAAATCACATATATAATGCCTGTTAACTGCGTACACTAGGACTAACAAGAACAATTGTCATTTATACTGTTGAATTAATAAGTCTGTACTTCTCCTAAAAACTCTTCACTAGACCTCTTCCTCCTCTTCTCCTTCAGAAAACAGGATCATTCCTACTGCTTTGCCTAGAAAATCCCCATAAGTCAAACAAGTAACCCCATGGTAGGGATAGCTTACGTTCACTCCGTAAATCTTCTTGCTGACGCCGGAGGTGTGGCTGCCAAGCGATCCAGATGGCCTCTTGAGTGATTTGTATGCAAGTACAATCCCCATATTCCTCTTGCTCACTCCCAAAGGGCGGAACTCGGTTGAGAAATTTGGCTGGGAATGGGTAGAGGTCTATTTGTTTTTCGTTGATAGATGTTGTAAAAATCTCCTCGGGCTGAGGTTCAAGGTTGATGATACACAAGCCTTGCCCCTGTGAGCAACCCAATTAGTAACTAGGGACTCTTCCTAGATTCGGATATACTCACACCGTCTGCTACAATCCGGTTTCCGTCGTAAGCCAAATTATCCAGGCCAGTGCCCCCTCGGGCGACAGATATCCTAAACTTGTCGAGTGAAATTTCATTTGGACTCCTGCTCGATGATGTTGACGTTGATACAGATGCTCCAAGAGAACCAGGACTAGGTGCATCACTGCTGCCTTCATGGATCGACATCTCATGTTCGGCGGTAGCTTCTTTTAGCCCACCTATATGGAAGATGAAGCCACGGAAGGTAATAGCGACAAAATCGTCGCCAGTAGGAGAAACATGGACCGCCATTACTATGTCGGAAGGTATGGTAAGGACAATGCTGCTTCGATATAGCTCACGATAACTTTCCCAGGCATACTCCAGAAACACGGAATGTGACCGTTGCTGTAAAGTAGGGTAGCTAGCAGAATGAGTAAGCCCCTCTAGTTGGGAGTCTCGAAGCTGAAAAACGCATTGGCCGGTCGAGCGGCTGTAGACCGATACCGTGTGGGTAGCAACGAACACATGGGTCTCATTCACATCCACATAGAGCATTCCAAACGCCTCAAAGGGTGAAGGCTCGATTGTGATTGTCTGATTCAGTTGCCGCGTGCGGATATCCCAGAGCCATAATCGATCACCTGCGCGTGCACCAACACACAGGGTAGGATAAACTAGACGAGTGGCACGCAAGTCCGCTGGTTGACGTAGTACGCCCATAGGTATCAGCTCTCCTCGGTGTGCTCCTGAACCAGGCTGAAAGTCTGCCTTCTGCATCGCGGACTAGAAACCGGTTTGCAGGTTTGGTTAACGATGCTCCTCAAGCGGCTGAGTTAGGTATAGAGAGCACGCACATAGTATACATTGAGCTGGTCCATTTCGGGGCGCTGAGGCACGAGATCTACTTCCTGGTCTTGCGCCCACCGCCAGACCTCCAAAACGTTGGAATCCCCGCACGTAAAAACCACAAATCCGTTGGACATCTCAACATGGGCTAAGGTAGATACCTGGCAATCGGTCATTAATTGTGGCAAACGATAATCTACAGATGCTACCTGTTCAAGCTGGAATAACATCGGCCGCCCTGGACCCAAAGAATAGACAGTGAGATGAGCATCTAGAT